>CM075590.1:27324600-28658339 GCA_037962945.1 Sarcoramphus papa | reverse complement strand
AATTGCAAACGTCGAGCAATTGCTGAGAGATGAAAAGTGCCAGCACTGAAAGCTCTTGCTAGCCAGCACCCTTCCTTGGAAGCGCTTTTGTAGCCCTAAGAACACTGGGGCTCTGGCCTTCTCTAGCCACCTCATCTACTGCTCGTCCTCTCGCGCAGTCTAAAGAGAGCTCAGGTGAGAAATTGCAAACGTCGAGCAATTGCTCAGAGATGAAAAGGGCCAGCACTGAAAGCTCTTGCTAGCCAGCCCCCTTCATTGGAAGCGCTTTTGTAGCCCTAAGAACACTGGGGCTCTGGGCTTCTCTAGCCACCTCATCTTCTGCTCATCCTCTCGCGCAGTCTAAAGAGAGCTCAGGTGAGAAATTGCAAACGTCGAGCAATTGCTCAGAGATGAAAAGTGCCAGCACTGAAAGCTGTTGCTAGCCAGCGCCCTTCCTTGGAAGCGCTTTTGTAGCCCAAAGAACATTGGGTGTCTGTGCTTCTCTAGCCACCTCATCTTCTGCTCATCCTCTCGCGCAGTCTAAAGAGAGCTCAGGTGAGAAATTGCAAACGTCGAGCAATTGCTGAGAGATGAAAAGTGCCAGCACTGAAAGCTGTTGCTAGCCAGCACCCTTCCTTGGAAGCGCTTTCACAGGCGCAGCAACACTGGGGCTTTGCGCTTCTCTAACCACCAAACATCACGGTCACTATCTCTCCGTCTCGTAAACACGAGTTGAGAAATTGCAAACGTCGAGCAATTGCTCAGAGATGAAAAGTGCCAGCACTGAAAGCTGTTGCTAGCCAGCACCCTTCCTTGGAAGCGCTTTCACAGGCGCAGCAACACTGGGGCTTTTCGCTTCTCTACCCACCAAACTTCACGGTCATTCTCTTTCCGACTCGTAGACACGAGCTGAGAAATTGCAAACATCGAGCAATTGCTGAGAGATGAAAAGTGCCAGCACTGAAAGCTGTTGCTAGCCAGCACCCTTCCTTTGAAGCGCTTTCACACGCGCAGCAACACTGGGGCTTTGCGCTTCTCTAACCACCAAACGTCACGGTCACTATCTCTCCGTCTCGTAGACACGAGTTGAGAAATTGCAAACGTCGAGCAATTGCTCAGAGATGAAAAGTGCCAGCACTGAAAGCTGTTGCTAGCCAGCACCCTTCCTTGGAACCGCTTTTGTAGCCCTAAGAACACTGGGGCTCTGGGCTTCTCTAGCCACCTCATCTACTGCTCATCCTCTCGCACAGTCTAAAGAGAGCTCAGGTGAGAAATTGCAAACGTCGAGCAATTGCTCAGAGGTGAAAAGTGCCAGCACTGAAAGCTGTTGCTAGCCAGCCCCCTTCTTTGGAAGCGCTTTTGTAGCTCTAAGAACACTGGGGCTTTGCGCTTCTCTAGCCACCAAACGTCACGGTCATTCTCTTTCCATGTCGCAGACACGAGCTGAGAAATTGCAAACGTCGAGCAATTGCTCAGAGATGAAAAGTGCCAGCACTGAAAGCTGTTGCTAGCCAGCACCCTTCCTTGGAAGCGCTTTTGTAGGCCTAAGAACACTGGGGCTTTGCGCTTCTCTAACCACCAAACGTGACGGTCATTCTCTTTCCGACTCGTAGACACGAGTTGAGAAATTGCAAACGTCGAGCAATTGCTCAGAGATGAAAAGTGCCAGCACTGAAAGCTGTTGCTAGCCAGCACCCTTCCTTGGAAGCGCTTTCACAGGCGCAGCAACACTGGGGCTTTGCGCTTCTCTACCCACCAAACGTCACGGTCATTCTCTTTCCGTCTCGTAGACACGAGCTGAGAAATTGCAAACGTCGAGCAATTGCTCAGAGATGAAAAGTGCCAGCACTGAAAGCTGTTGCTAGCCAGCACCCTTCCTTGGAAGCGCTTTTGTAGCCCTAAGAACACTGGGGCTCTGGCCTTCTCTAGCCACCTCATCTACTGCTCATCCTCTCGCGCAGTCTAAAGAGAGCTCAGGTGAGAAATTGCAAACGTCGAGCATTTGCTGAGAGATGAAAAGGGCCAGCACTGAAAGCTCTTGCTAGCCAGCCCCCTTCATTGGAAGCGCTTTTGTAGCCCTAAGAACACTGGGGCTCTGGGCTTCTCTAGCCACCTCATCTTCTGCTCATCCTCTCGCGCAGTCTAAAGAGAGCTCAGGTGAGAAATTGCAAACGTCGAGCAATTGCTCAGAGATGAAAAGTGCCAGCACTGAAAGCTGTTGCTAGCCAGCCCCCTTCCTTGGAACCGCTTTCACAGGCGCAGCAACACTGGGGCTTTGCGCTTCTCTAACCACCAAACATCACGGTCACTATCTCTCCGTCTCGTAGACACGAGTTGAGAAATTGCAAACGTCGAGCAATTGCTCAGAGATGAAAAGTGCCAGCACTGAAAGCTGTTGCTAGCCAGCACCCTTCCTTGGAAGCGCTTTCACAGGCGCAGCAACACTGGGGCTTTGCGCTTCTCTAACCACCAAACGTCACAGTCATTCTCTTTCCGACTCGTAGACACGAGCTGAGAAAT
The DNA here is from genome assembly GCA_037962945.1 of Sarcoramphus papa. NCBI lineage: Eukaryota > Metazoa > Chordata > Aves > Accipitriformes > Cathartidae > Sarcoramphus > Sarcoramphus papa. The sequence continues at coordinate 28,655,840 of CM075590.1, read as the reverse complement.
TGCAAACATCGAGCAATTGCTGAGAGATGAAAAGTGCCAGCACTGAAAGCTGTTGCTAGCCAGCCCCCTTCCTTTGAAGCGCTTTCACACGCGCAGCAACACTGGGGCTTTGCGCTTCTCTAACCACCAAACGTCGCGGTCACTATCTCTCCGTCTCGTAGACACGAGTTGAGAAATTGCAAACGTCGAGCAATTGCTCAGAGATGAAAAGTGCCAGCACTGAAAGCTGTTGCTAGCCAGCACCCTTCCTTGGAACCGCTTTTGTAGCCCTAATAACACTGGGGCTCTGGCCTTCTCTAGCCACCTCATCTTCTGCTCATCCTCTCGCGCAGTCTAAAGAGAGCTCAGGTGAGAAACAGCAAATGTCGAGCAATTGCTCAGAGATGAAAAGTGCCAGCACTGAAAGATGTTGCTAGCCAGCACCCTTCCTTGGAAGCGCTTTCACAGGCGCAGCAACACTGGGGCTTTGCGCTTCTCTAGCCACCAAACGTGACGGTCACTATCTCTCCGAGTCGTAGACACGAGTTGAGAAATTGCAAACGTCGAGCAATTGCTCAGAGATGAAAAGTGCCAGCACTGAAAGCTGTTGCTAGCCAGCACCCTTCCTTGGAAGCGCTTTTTTAGCCCTAAGAACACTGGGGCTCTGCCCTTCTCTAGCCACCTCATCTTCTGCTCATCCTCTCGCGCAGTCTAAAGAGAGCTCAGGTGAGAAATTGCAAACGTCGAGCAATTGCTCAGAGATGAAAAGTGCCAGCACTGAAAGCTGTTGCTAGACAGCACCCTTCCTTGGAAGCGCTTTTGTAGACCTAAGAACACTGGGGCTCTGGCCTTCTCTAGCCACCTCATCTTCTGCTCATCCTCTCGCGCAGTCTAAAGAGAGCTCAGGTGAGAAATTGCAAACGTCGAGCAATTGCTGAGAGATGAAAAGTGCCAGCACTGAAAGCTGTTGCTAGCCAGCACCCTTCCTTGGAAGCGCTTTCACAGGCGCAGCAACACTGGGGCTTTGCGCTTCTCTAGCCACCAAACGTCACGGTCATTCTCTGTCCGTCTCGTAGACACGAGCTGAGAAATTGCAAACGTCGAGCAATTGCTCAGAGATGAAAAGTGCCAGCACTGAAAGCTGTTGCTAGCCAGCACCCTTCCTTGGAAGCGCTTTTGTAGACCTAAGAACACTGGGGCTCTGGCCTTCTCTAGCCACCTCATCTTCTGCTCATCCTCTCGCGCAGTCTAAAGAGAGCTCAGGTGAGAAATTGCAAACGTCGAGCAATTGCTGAGAGATGAAAAGTGCCAGCACTGAAAGCTGTTGCTAGCCAGCACCCTTCCTTGGAAGCGCTTTCACACGCGCAGCAACACTGGGGCTTTGCGCTTCTCTACCCACCAAACGTCACGGTCATTCTCTGTCCGTCTCGTAGACACGAGCTGAGAAATTGCAAACGTCGAGCAATTGCTCAGAGATGAAAAGTGCCAGCACTGAAAGCTGTTGCTAGCCAGCACCCTTCCTTGGAAGCGCTTTCACAGGCACAGCAACACTGGGGCTTTGCGCTTCTCTAGCCACCAAACGTCACTGTCATTCTCTGTCCGTCTCGTAGACACGAGCTGAGAAATTGCAAACGTCGAGCAATTGCTGAGAGATGAAAAGTGCCAGCACTGAAAGCTGTTGCTAGCCAGCACCCTTCCTTGGAAGCGCTTTTGTAGCCCTTAGAACAGTGGCGCTCTGGGCTTCTCTAGCCACCTCATCTTCTGCTCATCCTCTCGCGCAGTCTAAAGAGAGCTCAGGTGAGAAATTGCAAACGTCGAGCAATTGCTCAGAGATGAAAAGTGCCAGCACTGAAAGCTGTTGCTAGCCAGCACCCTTCCTTGGAAGCGCTTTCACAGGCGCAGCAACACTGGGGCTTTGCGCTTCTCTAGCCACCAAACGTCACGGTCATTCTCTTTCCGACTCGTAGACACGAGTTGAGAAATTGCAAACGTCGAGCAATTGCTCAGAGATGAAAAGTGCCAGCACTGAAAGCTGTTGCTAGGCAGCACCCTTCCTTGGAAGCGCTTTCACAGGCGCAGCAACACTGGGGCTTTGCGCTTCTCTAGCCACCAAACGTCACAGTCATTCTCTTTCCGACTCGTAGACACGAGTTGAGAAATTGCAAACATCGAGCAATTGCTGAGAGATGAAAAGTGCCAGCACTGAAAGCTGTTGCTAGCCAGCACCCTTCCTTGGAAGCGCTTTCACAGGCGCAGCAACACTGGGGCTTTGCGCTTCTCTACCCACCAAACGTCACGGTCATTCTCTTTCCGTCTCGTAGACACGAGTTGAGAAATTGCAAACGTCGAGCAATTGCTCAGAGATGAAAAGTGCCAGCACTGAAAGCTGTTGCTAGCCAGCACCCTTCCTTGGAAGCGCTTTTGTAGCCCTAAGAACACTGGGGCTCTGGCCTTCTCTAGCCACCTCATCTTCTGCTCATCCTCTCGCGCACCCTAAAGAGAGCTCAGGTGAGAAATTGCAAACGTCGAGCAATTGCTCAGAGATGAAAAGTGCCAGCACTGAAAGCTGTTGCTAGCCAGCACCCTTCCTTGGAAGCGCTTTCACAGGCGCAGCAACACTGGGGCTTTGCCCTTCTCTAGACACCAAACGTGACGGTCACTATCTCTCCGAGTCGTAGACACGAGCTGAGAAATTGCAAACGTCGAGCAATTGCTCAGAGATGAAAAGTGCCAGCACTGAAAGCTGTTGCTAGCCAGCACCCTTCCTTGGAAGCGCTTTTGTAGCCCTAAGAACACTGGGGTTCTGGGCTTCTCTAGCCATCTAAACTTCTGCTCATCCTCTCGCGCAGTCTAAAGAGAGCTCAGGTGAGAAATTGCAAACGTTGAGCAATTGCTCAGAGATGAAAAGTGCCAGCACTGAAAGCTGTTGCTAGCCAGCACCCTTCCTTGGAAGCGCTTTCACAGGCGCAGCAACTCTGGGGCTTTGCGCTTCCCTACCCACCAAACGTCACAGTCATTCTCTGTCCGTCTCATAGACACGAGCTGAGAAATTGCAAACGTCGAGCAATTGCTCAGAGATGAAAAGTGCCAGCACTGAAAGCTGTTGCTAGCCAGCACCCTTCCTTGGAAGCGCTTTTGTAGCCCTAAGAACACTGGGGCTCTGGCCTTCTCTAGCCACCTCATCTTCTGCTCATCCTCTCGCGCAGTCTAAAGAGAGCTCAGGTGAGAAATTGCAAACGTCGAGCAATTGCTCAGAGATGAAAAGTGCCAGCACTGAAAGCTGTTGCTAGCCAGCACCCTTCCTTGGAAGCGCTTTCACAGGCGCAGCAACACTGGGGCTTTGCGCTTCTCTACCCACCAAACGTCACGGTCACTATCTCTCCGTCTCGTAGACACGAGCTGAGAAATTGTAAACGTCGAGCAATTGCTCACAGATGAAAAGTGCCAGCACTGAAAGCTGTTGCTAGCCAGCCCCCTTCCTTGGAAGCGCTTTTGTAGCCCAAAACCATTGGGGCTCTGTGCTTCTCTAGCCACCTCATCTTCTGCTCATCCTCTCGCGCAGTCTAAAGAGAGCTCAGGTGAGAAATTGCAAACGTCGAGCAATTGCTGAGAGATGAAAAGTGCCAGCACTGAAAGCTGTTGCTAGCCAGCCCCCTTCCTTGGAAGCGCTTTTGTAGCCCTAAGAACACTGGGGCTCTGGGCTTCTCTAGCCACCTCATCTTCTGCTCATCCTCTCGCGCAGTCTAAAGAGAGCTCAGGTGAGAAATTGCAAACGTCGAGCAATTGCTCAGAGATGAAAAGTGCCAGCACTGAAAGCTGTTGCTAGGCAGCACCCTTCCTTGGAAGCGCTTTTGTAGCCCTAAGAACACTGGGGCTCTGGGCTTCTCTAGCCACCTCATCTTCTGCTCATCCTCTCGCGCACTCTAAAGAGAGCTCAGGTGAGAAATTGCAAACGTCCAGCAATTGCTCAGAGAGGAAAAGTGCCAGCACTGAAAGCTGTTGCTAGCCAGCACCCTTCCTTGAAGCGCTTTTGTAGCTCTAAGAACACTGGGGCTCTGCGCTTCTCTAGCCACCAAACGTCACGGTCATTCTCTTTCCGACTCGTAGACACGAGCTGGGAAATTGCAAACGTCGAGCAATTGCTGAGAGATGAAAAGGGCCAGCACTGAAAGCTGTTGCTAGCCAGCACCCTTCCTTGGAAGCGCTTTTGTAGGCCTAAGAACACTGTGGCTCTGGCCTTCTCTAGCCACCTCATCTTCTGCTCATCCTCTCGCGCAGTCTAAAGAGAGCTCAGGTGAGAAATTGCAAACGTCCAGGAATTGCTCAGAGGTGAAAAGTGCCAGCACTGAAAGCTGTTGCTAGCCAGCACCCTTCCTTGGAAGCGCTTTTGTAGCCCTAAGAACAGTGGGGTTCTGGGCTTCTCTAGCCACCTCATCTTCTGCTCATCCTCTCGCGCAGTCTAAAGAGAGCTCAGGTGAGAAATAGCAAATGTCGAGCAATTGCTCAGAGATGAAAAGTGCCAGCACTGAAAGCTGTTGCTAGCCAGCACCCTTCCTTGGAAGCGCTTTCACACGCGCAGCAACACTGGGGCTTTGCGCTTCTCTACCCACCAAACGTCACGGTCATTCTCTTTCCGTCTCGTAGACACGAGCTGAGAAATTGCAAACGTCGAGCAATTGCTCAGAGATGAAAAGTGCCAGCACTGAAAGCTGTTGCTAGCCAGCACCCTTCCTTGGAAGCGCTTTTGTAGCCCAAAGATCATTGGGGCTCTGGGCTTCTCTAGCCACCTCATCTTCTGCTCATCCTCTCGCGCACTCTAAAGAGAGCTCAGGTGAGAAATTGCAAACGTCGAGCAATTGCTCAGAGATGAAAAGTGCCAGCACTGAAAGCTGTTGCTAGCCAGCACCCTTCTTTGGAAGCGCTTTTGTAGCTCTAAGAACACCGGGGCTTTGCGCTTCTCTAGCCACCAAACGTCACGGTCATTCTCTTTCCATGTCGCAGACACGAGCTGGGAAATTGCAAACGTCGAGCAATTGCTCAGAGATGAAAAGTGCCAGCACTGAAAGCTGTTGCTAGCCAGCACCCTTCCTTGGAAGCGCTTTCACAGGCGCAGCAACACTGGGGCTTTGCGCTTCTCTAGCCACCAAACGTCACGGTCATTCTCTTTCCGACTCGTAGACACGAGTTGAGAAATTGCAAACGTCGAGCAATTGCTCAGAGATGAAAAGTGCCAGCACTGAAAGCTGTTGCTAGCCAGCACCCTTCCTTGGAAGCGCTTTCACAGGCGCAGCAACACTTGGGCTTTGTGCTTCTCTAGCCACAAAACGTCACGGTCATTCTCTTTCCGACTCGTAGACACGAGTTGAGAAATTGTAAACGTCGAGCAATTGCTCAGAGATGAAAAGTGCCAGCACTGAAAGCTGTTGCTAGCCAGCACCCTTCCTTGGAAGCGCTTTTGTAGCCCAAAGATCATTGGGGCTCTGGGCTTCTCTAGCCACCTCATCTTCTGCTCATCCTCTCGCGCACTCTAAAGAGAGCTCAGGTGAGAAATTGCAAACGTCGAGCAATTGCTCAGAGATGAAAAGTGCCAGCACTGAAAGCTGTTGCTAGCCAGCACCCTTCTTTGGAAGCGCTTTTGTAGCTCTAAGAACACTGGGGCTTTGCGCTTCTCTAGCCACCAAACGTCACGGTCATTCTCTTTCCATGTCGCAGACACGAGCTGAGAAATTGCAAAAGTCGAGCAATTGCTCAGAGATGAAAAGTGCCAGCACTGAAAGCTGTTGCTAGCCAGCACCCTTCCTTGGAAGCGCTTTCACAGGCGCAGCAACACTGGGGCTTTGCGCTTCTCTAGCCACCAAACGTCACGGTCATTCTCTTTCCGACTCGTAGACACGAGTTGAGAAATTGCAAACATCGAGCAATTGCTGAGAGATGAAAAGTGCCAGCACTGAAAGCTGTTGCTAGCCAGCACCCTTCCTTGGAAGCGCTTTCACAGGCGCAGCAACACTGGGGCTTTGCGCTTCTCTACCCACCAAACGTCACGGTCATTCTCTTTCCGTCTCGTAGACACGAGTTGAGAAATTGCAAACGTCGAGCAATTGCTGAGAGATGAAAAGTGCCAGCACTGAAAGCTGTTGCTAGCCAGCACCCTTCCTTGGAAGCGCTTTTGTAGCCCTAAGAACACTGGGGCTCTGGCCTTCTCTAGCCACCTCATCTTCTGCTCATCCTCTCGCGCAGTCTAAAGAGAGCTCAGGTGAGAAATTGCAAACGTCGAGCAATTGCTGAGAGATGAAAAGTGCCAGCACTGAAAGCTGTTGCTAGCCAGCCCCCTTCCTTGGAAGCGCTTTCACAGGCGCAGCAACACTGGGGCTTTGCGCTTCTCTACCCACCAAACGTCACGGTCACTATCTCTCCGTCTCGTAGACACGAGCTGAGAAATTGCAAACGTCGAGCAATTGCTCAGAGATGAAAAGTGCCAGCACTGAAAGCTGTTGCTAGCCAGCACCCTTCCTTGGAAGCGCTTTTGTAGCCCTAAGAACACTGGGGTTCTGGGCTTCTCTAGCCATCTAAACTTCTGCTCATCCTCTCGCGCAGTCTAAAGAGATCTCAGGTGAGAAATTGCAAACGTCGAGCAATTGCTCAGAGATGAAAAGTGCCAGCACTGAAAGCTGTTGCTAGCCAGCACCCTTCCTTGGAAGCGCTTTCACAGGCGCAGCAACACTGGGGCTTTGCGCTTCTCTAACCACCAAACGTCACGGTCATTCTCTTTCCGACTCGTAGACACGAGCTGAGAAATTGCAAACATCGAGCAATTGTTGAGAGATGAAAAGTGCCAGCACTGAAAGCTGTTGCTAGCCAGCACCCTTCCTTGGAAGCGCTTTCACAGGCGCAGCAACACTGGGGCTTTGCGCTTCCCTACCCACCAAACATCACAGTCATTCTCTTTCCTTTTCGTAGACACGAGCTGAGAAATTGCAAACGTCGAGCAATTGCTGAGAGATGAAAAGTGCCAGCACTGAAAGCTGTTGCTAGCCAGCACCCTTCCTTGGAAGCGCTTTTGTAGCCCTAAGAACAGTGGGGTTCTGGGCTTTTCTAGCCACCTCATCTTCTGCTCATCCTCTCGCGCAGTCTAAAGAGAGCTCAGGTGAGAAATTGCAAACGTCGAGCAATTGCTGAGAGATGAAAAGTGCCAGCACTGAAAGCCGTTGCTAGCCAGCCCCCTTCCTTGGAAGCGCTTTCACAGGCGCAGCAACACTGGGGCTTTGCGCTTCTCTACCCACCAAACGTCACGGTCATTCTCTGTCCGTCTCGTAGACACGAGCTGAGAAATTGCAAACGTTGAGCAATTGCTCAGAGATGAAAAGTGCCAGCACTGAAAGCTCTTGCTAGCCAGCACCCTTCCTTGGAAGCGCTTTTGTAGCCCTAAGAACACTGGGGCTCTGGGCTTCTCTAGCCACCTCATCTTCTGCTCATCCTCTCGCGCAGTCTAAAGAGAGCTCAGGTGAGAAATTGCAAACGTCGAGCAATTGCTCAGAGATGAAAAGTGCCAGCACTGAAAGCTGTTGCTAGCCAGCACCCTTCCTTGGAAGCGCTTTCACAGGCGCAGCAACACTGGGGCTTTCCGCTTCTCTACCCACCAAACGTCACGGTCACTATCTCTCCGTCTCGTAGACACGAGTTGAGAAATTGCAAACGTCGAGCAATTGCTCAGAGATGAAAAGTGCCAGCACTGAAAGCTGTTGCTAGCCAGCCCCCTTCCTTGGAAGCGCTTTTGTAGCCCTAAGAACACTGGAGCTCTGGGCTTCTCTAGCCACCTCATCTTCTGCTCATCCTCTCGCGCACTCTAAAGAGAGCTCAGGTGAGAAACTGCAAATGTCGAGCAATTGCTCAGAGATGAAAAGTGCCAGCACTGAAAGCTGTTGCTAGCCAGCACCCTTCTTTGGAAGCGCTTTCACAGGCGCAGCAACACTGGGGCTTTGCGTTTCTCTAACCACCAAACGTCACGGTCACTATCTCTCCGTCTCGTAGACACGAGCTGAGAAATTGCAAACGTCGAGCAATTGCTCAGAGATGAAAAGTGCCAGCACTGAAAGCTGTTGCTAGCCAGCCCCCTTCCTTGGAAGCGCTTTTGTAGGCCTAAGAACAGTGGGGCTCTGGGCTTCTCTAGCCACCTCATCTTCTGCTCATCCTCTCGCGCAGTCTAAAGAGAGCTCAGGTGAGAAATTGCAAACGTCGAGCAATTGCTCACAGATGAAAAGTGCCAGCACTGAAAGCTGTTGCTAGCCAGCACCCTTCCTTGGAAGCGCTTTTACAGGCGCAGCAACACTGGAGCTTTGCGCTTGTCTAACCACCAAACATCACGGTCACTATCTCTCCGTCTCGTAGACACGAGCTGAGAAATTGCAAACGTCGAGCAATTGCTCAGAGATGAAAAGTGCCAGCACTGAAAGCTGTTGCTAGCCAGCACCCTTCCTTGGAAGCGCTTTTGTAGCCCAAATACCATTGGGGCTCTGTGCTTCTCTAGCCACCTCATCTTCTGCTCATCCTCTCGCGCAGTCTAAAGAGAGCTCAGGTGAGAAATTGCAAACGTCGAGCAATTGCTGAGAGATGAAAAGTGCCAGCACTGAAAGCTGTTGCTAGCCAGCCCCCTTCCTTGGAAGCGCTTTTGTAGCCCAAAGAACATTGGGGCTCTGGGCTTCTCTAGCCACCTAATCTTCTGCTCATCCTCTCGCGCAGTCTAAAGAGAGCTCAGGTGAGAAATTGCAAACGTCGAGCAATTGCTGAGAGATGAAAAGGGCCAGCACTGAAAGCTGTTGCTAGCCAGCACCCTTCCTTGGAAGCGCTTTTGTAGCCCTAAGAACACTGCGGCTCTGGGCTTCTCTAGCCACCTCATCTTCTGCTCATCCTGTCGCGCAGTCTAAAGAGAGCTCAGGTGAGAAATTGCAAACGTCGAGCAATTGCTCAGAGATGAAAAGTGCCAGCACTGAAAGCTGTTGCTAGCCAGCACCCTTCCTTGGAAGCGCTTTCACACGCGCAGCAACACTGGGGCTTTGCGCTTCTCTAACCACCATACGTCACGATCACTATCTCTCCGTCTCGTAGACACGAGTTGAGAAATTGCAAACGTCGAGCAATAGCTCAGAGAGGAAAAGTGCCAGCACTGAAAGCTGTTGCTAGCCAGCCCCCTTCCTTGGAAGCGCTTTCACAGGCGCAGCAACACTGGGGCTTTGCGCTTCTCTAACCACCAAACGTGACGGTCATTCTCTTTCCGACTCGTAGACACGAGTTGAGAAATTGCAAACGTCGAGCAATTGCTCAGAGATGAAAAGCGCCAGCACTGAAAGCTGTTGCTAGCCAGCCCCCTTCCTTGGAAGCGCTTTTGTAGCCCTAAGAACACTGCGGCTCTGGGCTTCTCTAGCCACCTCATCTTCTGCTCATCCTCTCGCGCAGTCTAAAGAGAGCTCAGGTGAGAAATTGCAAACGTTGAGCAATTGCTCAGAGATGAAAAGTGCCAGCACTGAAAGCTGTTGCTAGCCAGCACCCTTCCTTGGAAGCGCTTTTGTAGCCCTAAGAACACTGGGGCTCTGGCCTTCTCTAGCCACCTCATCTTCTGCTCATCCTCTCGCGCAGTCTAAAGAGAGCTCAGGTGAGAAACAGCAAATGTCGAGCAATTGCTCAGAGATGAAAAGTGCCAGCACTGAAAGCTGTTGCTAGCCAGCCCCCTTCCTTGGAAGCGCTTTCACACGCGCAGCAACACTGGGGCTTTGCGCTTCTCTACCCACCAAACGTCACGGTCATTCTCTTTCCGTCTCGTAGACACGAGCTGAGAAATTGCAAACGTCGAGCAATTGCTCAGAGATGAAAAGTGCCAGCACTGAAAGCTGTTGCTAGCCAGCACCCTTCCTTGGAAGCGCTTTTGTAGCCCAAAGATCATTGGGGCTCTGGGCTTCTCTAGCCACCTAATCTTCTGCTCATCCTCTCGCGCACTCTAAAGAGAGCTCAGGTGAGAAATTGCAAACGTCGAGCAATTGCTCAGAGGTGAAAAGTGCCAGCACTGAAAGCTGTTGCTAGCCAGCACCCTTCTTTGGAAGCGCTTTTGTAGCTCTAAGAACACTGGGGCTTTGCGCTTCTCTAGCCACCAAACGTCACGGTCATTCTCTTTCCATGTCGCAGACACGAGCTGAGAAAATGCAAACGTCGAGCAATTGCTCAGAGATGAAAAGTGCCAGCACTGAAAGCTGTTCCTAGCCAGCACCCTTCCTTGGAAGCGCTTTCACAGGCGCAGCAACACTGGGGCTTTGCGCTTCTCTAACCACCAAACGTGACGGTCATTCTCTTTCCGACTCGTAGACACGAGTTGAGAAATTGCAAACATCGAGCAATTGCTGAGAGATGAAAAGTGCCAGCACTGAAAGCTGTTGCTAGCCAGCACCCTTCCTTGGAAGCGCTTTCACAGGCGCAGCAACACTGGGGCTTTGCGCTTCTCTACCCACAAAACGTCACGGTCATTCTTTTTCCGTCTCGTAGACACAAGCTGAGAAATTGCAAACGTCGAGCAATTGCTCAGAGATGAAAAGTGCCAGCACTGAAAGCTGTTGCTAGCCACCACCCTTCTTTGGAAGCGCTTTTGTAGCCCTAAGAACACTGGGGCTCTCGGCTTCTCTAACCACCAAACGTCACGGTCATTCTCTGTCCGTCTCGTAGACACGAGTTGAGAAATTGCAAACGTCGAGCAATTGCTCAGAGATGAAAAGTGCCAGCACTGAAAGCTGTTGCTAGCCAGCACCCTTCCTTGGAAGCGCTTTCACAGGCGCAGCAACACTGGGGCTTTGCGCTTCTCTAACCACCAAACGTCACGGTCATTCTCTGTCCGTCTCGTAGACACGAGCCGAGAAATTGCAAACGTCGAGCAATTGCTCAGAGATGAAAAGTGCCAGCACTGAAAGCTGTTGCTAGCCAGCCCCCTTCCTTGGAAGCGCTTTTGTAGGCCTAAGAACACTGGGGCTCTGGGCTTCTCTAGCCACCTCATCTTCTGCTCATCCTCTCGCGCAGTCTAAAGAGAGCTCAGGTGAGAAATTGCAAACGTCGAGCAATTGCTCAGAGATGAAAAGTGCCAGCACTGAAAGCTGTTGCTAGCCAGCGCCCTTCCTTGGAAGCGCTTTTGTAGCCCAAAGAACATTGGGGCTCTGGGCTTCTCTAGCCACCTAATCTTCTGCTCATCCTCTCGCGCAGTCTAAAGAGAGCTCAGGTGAGAAATTGCAAACGTCGAGCATTTGCTGAGAGAGGAAAAGGGCCAGCACTGAAAGCTCTTGCTAGCCAGCACCCTTCCTTGGAAGCGCCTTTGTAGCCCTAAGAACACTGGGGCTCTGGGCTTCTCTAGCCACCTCATCTTCTGCTCATCCTCTCGCGCAGTCTAAAGAGAGCTCAGGTGAGAAATTGCAAACGTCGAGCAATTGCTCAGAGATGAAAAGTGCCAGCACTGAAAGCTGTTGCTAGCCAGCACCATTCCTTGGAAGCGCTTTCACAGGCGCAGCAACACTGGGGCTTTGCGCTTCTCTACCCACCAAACGTCACGGTCACTATCTCTCCGTCTCGTAGACACAAGCTGAGAAATTGCAAACGTCGAGCAATTGCTCAGAGATGAAAAGTGCCAGCACTGAAAGCTGTTGCTAGCCAGCACCCTTCCTTGGAAGCGCTTTCACAGGCGCAGCAACACTGGGGCTTTGCGCTTCTCTAGCCACCAAACGTCACGGTCATTCTCTTTCCGTCTCGTAGACACGAGTTGAGAAATTGCAAACGTCGAGCAATTGCTCAGAGATGAAAAGTGCCAGCACTGAAAGCTGTTGCTAGCCAGCACCCTTCCTTGGAAGCGCTTTCACAGGCGCAGCAACACTGGGGCTTTGCGCTTCTCTACCCACCAAACGTCACGGTCATTCTCTGTCCGTCTCGTAGACACGAGCTGAGAAATTGCAAACGTCGAGCAATTGCTCAGAGATGAAAAGTGCCAGCACTGAAAGCTGTTGCTAGCCAGCACCCTTCCTTGGAAGCGCTTTTGTAGCCCTAAGAACACTGGGGCTCTGGCCTTCTCTAGCCACCTCATCTACTGCTCATCCTCTCGCGCAGTCTAAAGAGAGCTCAGGTGAGAAATTGCAAACGTCGAGCAATTGCTGAGAGATGAAAAGTGCCAGCACTGAAAGCTGTTGCTAGCCAGCCCCCTTCATTGGAAGCGCTTTTGTAGCCCAAAGAACATTGGGGCTCTGGGCTTCTCTAGCCACCTAATCTTCTGCTCATCCTCTCGCGCAGTCTAAAGAGAGCTCAGGTGAGAAATTGCAAACGTCGAGCATTTGCTGAGAGATGAAAAGGGCCAGCACTGAAAGCTGTTGCTAGCCAGCCCCCTTCCTTGGAAGCGCTTTTGTAGCCCTAAGAACACTGGGGCTCTGGGCTTCTCTAGCCACCTCATCTTCTGCTCATCCTCTCGCGCAGTCTAAAGAGAGCTCAGGTGAGAAATTGCAAACGTCGAGCAATTGCTCAGAGATGAAAAGTGCCAGCACTGAAAGCTGTTGCTAGCCAGCACCCTTCCTTGGAAGCGCTTTTGTAGCCCTAAGAACACTGGAGCTCTGGCCTTCTCTAGCCACCTCATCTTCTGCTCATCCTCTCGCGCAGTCTAAAGAGAGCTCAGGTGAGAAACTGCAAATGTCGAGCAATTGCTGAGAGATGAAAAGTGCCAGCACTGAAAGCTGTTGCTAGCCAGCACCCTTCCTTGGAAGCGCTTTCACAGGCGCAGCAACACTGGGGCTTTGCGCTTCTCTAACCACCAAACGTCACGGTCACTATCTCTCCGTCTCGTAGACACGAGCTGAGAAATTGCAAACGTCGAGCAATTGCTCAGAGATGAAAAGTGCCAGCACTGAAAGCTGTTGCTAGCCAGCCCCCTTCCTTGGAAGCGCTTTTGTAGCCCTAAGAACACTGGGGCTCTGGCCTTCTCTAGCCACCTCATCTTCTGCTCATCCTCTCGCGCAGTCTAAAGAGAGCTCAGGTGAGAAATTGCAAACGTCGAGCAATTGCTCAGAGATGAAAAGTGCCAGCACTGAAAGCTGTTGCTAGCCAGCACCCTTCCTTGGAAGCGCTTTCACAGGCGCAGCAACACTGGGGCTTTGCGCTTCTCTAACCACCAAACATCACGGTCACTATCTCTCCGTCTCGTAGACACGAGTTGAGAAATTGCAAACGTCGAGCAATTGCTCAGAGATGAAAAGTGCCAGCACTGAAAGCTGTTGCTAGCCAGCCCCCTTCCTTGGAAGCGCTTTCACAGGCGCAGCAACACTGGGGCTTTGCGCTTCTCTACCCACCAAACGTGACGGTCACTATCTCTCCGACTCGTAGACACGAGCTGAGAAATTGCAAACGTCGAGCAATTGCTCAGAGATGAAAAGTGCCAGCACTGAAAGCTGTTGCTAGCCAGCACCCTTCCTTGGAAGCGCTTTTGTAGCCCTAAGAACAGTGGGGTTCTGGGCTTTTCTAGCCACCTCATCTTCTGCTCATCCTCTCGCGCAGTCTAAAGAGAGCTCAGGTGAGAAATTGCAAACGTCGAGCAATTGCTGAGAGATGAAAAGTGCCAGCACTGAAAGCCGTTGCTAGCCAGCCCCCTTCCTTGGAAGCGCTTTCACAGGCGCAGCAACACTGGGGCTTTGCGCTTCTCTACCCACCAAACGTCACGGTCATTCTCTGTCCGTCTCGTAGACAAGAGCTGAGAAATTGCAAACGTCGAGCAATTGCTCAGAGATGAAAAGTGCCAGCACTGAAAGCTCTTGCTAGCCAGCACCCTTCCTTGGAAGCGCTTTTGTAGCCCTAAGAACACTGGGGCTCTGGGCTTCTCTAGCCACCTCATCTTCTGCTCATCCTCTCGCGCAGTCTAAAGAGAGCTCAGGTGAGAAATTGCAAACGTCGAGCAATTGCTCAGAGATGAAAAGTGCCAGCACTGAAAGCTGTTGCTAGCCAGCACCCTTCCTTGGAAGCGCTTTCACAGGCGCAGCAACACTGGGGCTTTCCGCTTCTCTACCCACCAAACGTCACGGTCACTATCTCTCCGTCTCGTAGACACGAGTTGAGAAATTGCAAACGTCGAGCAATTGCTCAGAGATGAAAAGTGCCAGCACTGAAAGCTGTTGCTAGCCAGCCCCCTTCCTTGGAAGCGCTTTTGTAGCCCTAAGAACACTGGAGCTCTGGGCTTCTCTAGCCACCTCATCTTCTGCTCATCCTCTCGCGCAGTCTAAAGAGAGCTCAGGTGAGAAACTGCAAATGTCGAGCAATTGCTCAGAGATGAAAAGTGCCAGCACTGAAAGCTGTTGCTAGCCAGCACCCTTCTTTGGAAGCGCTTTCACAGGCGCAGCAACACTGGGGCTTTGCGCTTCTCTAGCCACCAAACGTCACGGTCACTATCTCTCCGTCTCGTAGACACGAGCTGAGAAATTGCAAACGTCGAGCAATTGCTCAGAGATGAAAAGTGCCAGCACTGAAAGCTGTTGCTAGCCAGCCCCCTTCCTTGGAAGCGCTTTTGTAGGCCTAAGAACAGTGGGGCTCTGGGCTTCTCTAGCCACCTCATCTTCTGCTCATCCTCTCGCGCAGTCTAAAGAGAGCTCAGGTGAGAAATTGCAAACGTCGAGCAATTGCTCACAGATGAAAAGTGCCAGCACTGAAAGCTGTTGCTAGCCAGCACCCTTCCTTGGAAGCGCTTTTACAGGCGCAGCAACACTGGAGCTTTGCGCTTGTCTAACCACCAAACATCACGGTCACTATCTCTCCGTCTCGTAGACACGAGCTGAGAAATTGTAAACGTCGAGCAATTGCTCACAGATGAAAAGTGCCAGCACTGAAAGCTGTTGCTAGCCAGCACCCTTCCTTGGAAGCGCTTTTGTAGCCCAAATACCATTGGGGCTCTGTGCTTCTCTAGCCACCTCATCTTCTGCTCATCCTCTCGCGCAGTCTAAAGAGAGCTCAGGTGAGAAATTGCAAACGTCGAGCAATTGCTGAGAGATGAAAAGTGCCAGCACTGAAAGCTGTTGCTAGCCAGCGCCCTTCCTTGGAAGCGCTTTTGTAGCCCAAAGAACATTGGGGCTCTGGCCTTCTCTAGCCACCTCATCTTCTGCTCATCCTCTCGCGCAGTCTAAAGAGAGCTCAGGTGAGAAATTGCAAACGTCGAGCAATTGCTGAGAGATGAAAAGGGCCAGCACTGAAAGCTGTTGCTAGCCAGCACCCTTCCTTGGAAGCGCTTTTGTAGCCCTAAGAACACTGCGGCTCTGGGCTTCTCTAGCCACCTCATCTTCTGCTCATCCTGTCGCGCAGTCTAAAGAGAGCTCAGGTGAGAAATTGCAAACGTCGAGCAATTGCTCAGAGATGAAAAGTGCCAGCACTGAAAGCTGTTGCTAGCCAGCACCCTTCCTTGGAAGCGCTTTCACACGCGCAGCAACACTGGGGCTTTGCGCTTCTCTAACCACCATACGTCACGATCACTATCTCTCCGTCTCGTAGACACGAGTTGAGAAATTGCAAACGTCGAGCAATAGCTCAGAGAGGAAAAGTGCCAGCACTGAAAGCTGTTGCTAGCCAGCACCCTTCCTTGGAAGCGCTTTCACAGGCGCAGCAACACTGGGGCTTTGCGCTTCTCTAACCACCAAACGTGACGGTCATTCTCTTTCCGACTCGTAGACACGAGTTGAGAAATTGCAAACGTCGAGCAATTGCTCAGAGATGAAAAGCGCCAGCACTGAAAGCTGTTGCTAGCCAGCCCCCTTCCTTGGAAGCGCTTTTGTAGCCCTAAGAACACTGCGGCTCTGGGCTTCTCTAGCCACCTCATCTTCTGCTCATCCTCTCGCGCAGTCTAAAGAGAGCTCAGGTGAGAAATTGCAAACGTTGAGCAATTGCTCAGAGATGAAAAGTGCCAGCACTGAAAGCTGTTGCTAGCCAGCACCCTTCCTTGGAACCGCTTTTGTAGCCCTAAGAACACTGGGGCTCTGGCCTTCTCTAGCCACCTCATCTTCTGCTCATCCTCTCGCGCAGTCTAAAGAGAGCTCAGGTGAGAAACAGCAAATGTCGAGCAATTGCTCAGAGATGAAAAGTGCCAGCACTGAAAGCTGTTGCTAGCCAGCCCCCTTCCTTGGAAGCGCTTTCACACGCGCAGCAACACTGGGGCTTTGCGCTTCTCTACCCACCAAACGTCACGGTCATTCTCTGTCCGTCTCGTAGACACGAGCTGAGAAATTGCAAACGTCGAGCAATTGCTCAGAGATGAAAAGTGCCAGCACTGAAAGCTGTTGCTAGCCAGCACCCTTCTTTGGAAGCGCTTTTGTAGCTCTAAGAACACTGGGGCTTTGCGCTTCTCTAGCCACCAAACGTCACGGTCATTCTCTTTCCATGTCGCAGACACGAGCTGAGAAAATGCAAACGTCGAGCAATTGCTCAGAGATGAAAAGTGCCAGCACTGAAAGCTGTTCCTAGCCAGCACCCTTCCTTGGAAGCGCTTTCACAGGCGCAGCAACACTGGGGCTTTGCGCTTCTCTAACCACCAAACGTGACGGTCATTCTCTTTCCGACTCGTAGACACGAGTTGAGAAATTGCAAACATCGAGCAATTGCTGAGAGATGAAAAGTGCCAGCACTGAAAGCTGTTGCTAGCCAGCACCCTTCCTTGGAAGCGCTTTCACAGGCGCAGCAACACTGGGGCTTTGCGCTTCTCTACCCACAAAACGTCACGGTCATTCTTTTTCCGTCTCGTAGACACAAGCTGAGAAATTGCAAACGTCGAGCAATTGCTCAGAGATGAAAAGTGCCAGCACTGAAAGCTGTTGCTAGCCACCACCCTTCTTTGGAAGCGCTTTTGTAGCCCTAAGAACACTGGGGCTCTCGGCTTCTCTAACCACCAAACGTCACGGTCATTCTCTGTCCGTCTCGTAGACACGAGTTGAGAAATTGCAAACGTCGAGCAATTGCTCAGAGATGAAAAGTGCCAGCACTGAAAGCTGTTGCTAGCCAGCACCCTTCCTTGGAAGCGCTTTCACAGGCGCAGCAACACTGGGGCTTTGCGCTTCTCTAACCACCAAACGTCACGGTCATTCTCTGTCCGTCTCGTAGACACGAGCCGAGAAATTGCAAACGTCGAGCAATTGCTCAGAGATGAAAAGTGCCAGCACTGAAAGCTGTTGCTAGCCAGCACCCTTCCTTGGAAGCGCTTTTGTAGCCCTAAGAACAGTGGGGCTCTGGGCTTCTCTAGCCACCTCATCTTCTGCTCATCCTCTCGCGCAGTCTAAAGAGAGCTCAGGTGAGAAATTGCAAACGTCGAGCAATTGCTCAGAGATGAAAAGTGCCAGCACTGAAAGCTGTTGCTAGCCAGCGCCCTTCCTTGGAAGCGCTTTTGTAGCCCAAAGAACATTGGGGCTCTGGGCTTCTCTAGCCACCTAATCTTCTGCTCATCCTCTCGCGCAGTCTAAAGAGAGCTCAGGTGAGAAATTGCAAACGTCGAGCATTTGCTGAGAGAGGAAAAGGGCCAGCACTGAAAGCTCTTGCTAGCCAGCACCCTTCCTTGGAAGCGCCTTTGTAGCCCTAAGAACACTGGGGCTCTGGGCTTCTCTAGCCACCTCATCTTCTGCTCATCCTCTCGCGCAGTCTAAAGAGAGCTCAGGTGAGAAATTGCAAACGTCGAGCAATTGCTCAGAGATGAAAAGTGCCAGCACTGAAAGCTGTTGCTAGCCAGCACCATTCCTTGGAAGCGCTTTCACAGGCGCAGCAACACTGGGGCTTTGCGCTTCTCTACCCACCAAACGTCACGGTCACTATCTCTCCGTCTCGTAGACACAAGCTGAGAAATTGCAAACGTCGAGCAATTGCTCAGAGATGAAAAGTGCCAGCACTGAAAGCTGTTGCTAGCCAGCACCCTTCCTTGGAAGCGCTTTCACAGGCGCAGCAACACTGGGGCTTTGCGCTTCTCTAGCCACCAAACGTCACGGTCATTCTCTTTCCGTCTCGTAGACACGAGTTGAGAAATTGCAAACGTCGAGCAATTGCTCAGAGATGAAAAGTGCCAGCACTGAAAGCTGTTGCTAGCCAGCACCCTTCCTTGGAAGTGCTTTCACAGGCGCAGCAACACTGGGGCTTTGCGCTTCTCTAACCACCAAACGTGACGGTCATTCTCTTTCCGACTCGTAGACACGAGTTGAGAAATTGCAAACATCGAGCAATTGCTGAGAGATGAAAAGTGCCAGCACTGAAAGCTGTTGCTAGCCAGCACCCTTCCTTGGAAGCGCTTTCACAGGCGCAGCAACACTGGGGCTTTGCGCTTCTCTACCCACAAAACGTCACGGTCATTCTTTTTCCGTCTCGTAGACACAAGCTGAGAAATTGCAAACGTCGAGCAATTGCTCAGAGATGAAAAGTGCCAGCACTGAAAGCTGTTGCTAGCCACCACCCTTCTTTGGAAGCGCTTTTGTAGCCCTAAGAACACTGGGGCTCTCGGCTTCTCTAACCACCAAACGTCACGGTCATTCTCTGTCCGTCTCGTAGACACGAGTTGAGAAATTGCAAACGTCGAGCAATTGCTCAGAGATGAAAAGTGCCAGCACTGAAAGCTGTTGCTAGCCAGCACCCTTCCTTGGAAGCGCTTTCACAGGCGCAGCAACACTGGGGCTTTGCGCTTCTCTAACCACCAAACGTCACGGTCATTCTCTGTCCGTCTCGTAGACACGAGCCGAGAAATTGCAAACGTCGAGCAATTGCTCAGAGATGAAAAGTGCCAGCACTGAAAGCTGTTGCTAGCCAGCACCCTTCCTTGGAAGCGCTTTTGTAGCCCTAAGAACAGTGGGGCTCTGGGCTTCTCTAGCCACCTCATCTTCTGCTCATCCTCTCGCGCAGTCTAAAGAGAGCTCAGGTGAGAAATTGCAAACGTCGAGCAATTGCTCAGAGATGAAAAGTGCCAGCACTGAAAGCTGTTGCTAGCCAGCGCCCTTCCTTGGAAGCGCTTTTGTAGCCCAAAGAACATTGGGGCTCTGGGCTTCTCTAGCCACCTAATCTTCTGCTCATCCTCTCGCGCAGTCTAAAGAGAGCTCAGGTGAGAAATTGCAAACGTCGAGCATTTGCTGAGAGAGGAAAAGGGCCAGCACTGAAAGCTCTTGCTAGCCAGCACCCTTCCTTGGAAGCGCCTTTGTAGCCCTAAGAACACTGGGGCTCTGGGCTTCTCTAGCCACCTCATCTTCTGCTCATCCTCTCGCGCAGTCTAAAGAGAGCTCAGGTGAGAAATTGCAAACGTCGAGCAATTGCTCAGAGATGAAAAGTGCCAGCACTGAAAGCTGTTGCTAGCCAGCACCATTCCTTGGAAGCGCTTTCACAGGCGCAGCAACACTGGGGCTTTGCGCTTCTCTACCCACCAAACGTCACGGTCACTATCTCTCCGTCTCGTAGACACAAGCTGAGAAATTGCAAACGTCGAGCAATTGCTCAGAGATGAAAAGTGCCAGCACTGAAAGCTGTTGCTAGCCAGCACCCTTCCTTGGAAGCGCTTTCACAGGCGCAGCAACACTGGGGCTTTGCGCTTCTCTAGCCACCAAACGTCACGGTCATTCTCTTTCCGTCTCGTAGACACGAGTTGAGAAATTGCAAACGTCGAGCAATTGCTCAGAGATGAAAAGTGCCAGCACTGAAAGCTGTTGCTAGCCAGCACCCTTCCTTGGAAGCGCTTTCACAGGCGCAGCAACACTGGGGCTTTGCGCTTCTCTACCCACCAAACGTCACGGTCATTCTCTGTCCGTCTCGTAGACACGAGCTGAGAAATTGCAAACGTCGAGCAATTGCTCAGAGATGAAAAGTGCCAGCACTGAAAGCTGTTGCTAGCCAGCACCCTTCCTTGGAAGCGCTTTTGTAGCCCTAAGAACACTGGGGCTCTGGCCTTCTCTAGCCACCTCATCTACTGCTCATCCTCTCGCGCAGTCTAAAGAGAGCTCAGGTGAGAAATTGCAAACGTCGAGCAATTGCTGAGAGATGAAAAGTGCCAGCACTGAAAGCTGTTGCTAGCCAGCCCCCTTCATTGGAAGCGCTTTTGTAGCCCAAAGAACATTGGGGCTCTGGGCTTCTCTAGCCACCTAATCTTCTGCTCATCCTCTCGCGCAGTCTAAAGAGAGCTCAGGTGAGAAATTGCAAACGTCGAGCATTTGCTGAGAGATGAAAAGGGCCAGCACTGAAAGCTGTTGCTAGCCAGCCCCCTTCCTTGGAAGCGCTTTTGTAGCCCTAAGAACACTGGGGCTCTGGGCTTCTCTAGCCACCTCATCTTCTGCTCATCCTCTCGCGCAGTCTAAAGAGAGCTCAGGTGAGAAATTGCAAACGTCGAGCAATTGCTCAGAGATGAAAAGTGCCAGCACTGAAAGCTGTTGCTAGCCAGCACCCTTCCTTGGAAGCGCTTTTGTAGCCCTAAGAACACTGGAGCTCTGGCCTTCTCTAGCCACCTCATCTTCTGCTCATCCTCTCGCGCAGTCTAAAGAGAGCTCAGGTGAGAAACTGCAAATGTCGAGCAATTGCTGAGAGATGAAAAGTGCCAGCACTGAAAGCTGTTGCTAGCCAGCACCCTTCCTTGGAAGCGCTTTCACAGGCGCAGCAACACTGGGGCTTTGCGCTTCTCTAACCACCAAACGTCACGGTCATTCTCTTTCCGTCTCGTAGACACGAGCTGAGAAATTGCAAACGTCGAGCAATTGCTGAGAGATGAAAAGTGCCAGCACTGAAAGCTGTTGCTAGCCAGCACCCTTCCTTGGAAGCGCTTTTGTAGCCCTAAGAACACTGGGGCTCTGGCCTTCTCTAGCCACCTCATCTTCTGCTCATCCTCTCGCGCAGTCTAAAGAGAGCTCAGGTGAGAAATTGCAAACGTCGAGCAATTGCTGAGAGATGAAAAGTGCCAGCACTGAAAGCTGTTGCTAGCCAGCACCCTTCCTTGGAAGCGCTTTCACAGGCGCAGCAACACTGGGGCTTTGCGCTTCTCTAGCCACCAAACGTGACGGTCACTATCTCTCCGTCTCGTAGACACGAGCTGAGAAATTGCAAACGTCGAGCAATTGCTCAGAGATGAAAAGTGCCAGCACTGAAAGCTGTTGCTAGCCAGCACCCTTCCTTGGAAGCGCTTTTGTAGCCCTAAGAACACTGGGGTTCTGGGCTTCTCTAGCCATCTAAACTTCTGCTCATCCTCTCGCGCAGTCTAAAGAGATCTCAGGTGAGAAATTGCAAACGTCGAGCAATTGCTCAGAGATGAAAAGTGCCAGCACTGAAAGCTGTTGCTAGCCAGCACCCTTCCTTGGAAGCGCTTTCACAGGCGCAGCAACACTGGGGCTTTGCGCTTCTCTAACCACCAAACGTCACGGTCATTCTCTTTCGGTCTCGTAGACACGAGCTGAGAAATTGCAAACATCGAGCAATTGTTGAGAGATGAAAAGTGCCAGCACTGAAAGCTGTTGCTAGCCAGCACCCTTCCTTGGAAGCGCTTTCACAGGCGCAGCAACACTGGGGCTTTGCGCTTCCCTACCCACCAAACATCACAGTCATTCTCTTTCCTTTTCGTAGACACGAGCTGAGAAATTGCAAACGTCGAGCAATTGCTGAGAGATGAAAAGTGCCAGCACTGAAAGCTGTTGCTAGCCAGCACCCTTCCTTGGAAGCGCTTTTGTAGCCCTAAGAACAGTGGGGTTCTGGGCTTTTCTAGCCACCTCATCTTCTGCTCATCCTCTCGCGCAGTCTAAAGAGAGCTCAGGTGAGAAATTGCAAACGTCGAGCAATTGCTGAGAGATGAAAAGTGCCAGCACTGAAAGCCGTTGCTAGCCAGCCCCCTTCCTTGGAAGCGCTTTCACAGGCGCAGCAACACTGGGGCTTTGCGCTTCTCTACCCACCAAACGTCACGGTCATTCTCTGTCCGTCTCGTAGACACGAGCTGAGAAATTGCAAACGTCGAGCAATTGCTCAGAGATGAAAAGTGCCAGCACTGAAAGCTCTTGCTAGCCAGCACCCTTCCTTGGAAGCGCTTTTGTAGCCCTAAGAACACTGGGGCTCTGGGCTTCTCTAGCCACCTCATCTTCTGCTCATCCTCTCGCGCAGTCTAAAGAGAGCTCAGGTGAGAAATTGCAAACGTCGAGCAATTGCTCAGAGATGAAAAGTGCCAGCACTGAAAGCTGTTGCTAGCCAGCACCCTTCCTTGGAAGCGCTTTCACAGGCGCAGCAACACTGGGGCTTTCCGCTTCTCTACCCACCAAACGTCACGGTCACTATCTCTCCGTCTCGTAGACACGAGTTGAGAAATTGCAAACGTCGAGCAATTGCTCAGAGATGAAAAGTGCCAGCACTGAAAGCTGTTGCTAGCCAGCCCCCTTCCTTGGAAGCGCTTTTGTAGCCCTAAGAACACTGGAGCTCTGGGCTTCTCTAGCCACCTCATCTTCTGCTCATCCTCTCGCGCAGTCTAAAGAGAGCTCAGGTGAGAAACTGCAAATGTCGAGCAATTGCTCAGAGATGAAAAGTGCCAGCACTGAAAGCTGTTGCTAGCCAGCACCCTTCTTTGGAAGCGCTTTCACAGGCGCAGCAACACTGGGGCTTTGCGTTTCTCTAACCACCAAACGTCACGGTCACTATCTCTCCGTCTCGTAGACACGAGCTGAGAAATTGCAAACGTCGAGCAATTGCTCAGAGATGAAAAGTGCCAGCACTGAAAGCTGTTGCTAGCCAGCCCCCTTCCTTGGAAGCGCTTTTGTAGGCCTAAGAACAGTGGGGCTCTGGGCTTCTCTAGCCACCTCATCTTCTGCTCATCCTCTCGCGCAGTCTAAAGAGAGCTCAGGTGAGAAATTGCAAACGTCGAGCAATTGCTCACAGATGAAAAGTGCCAGCACTGAAAGCTGTTGCTAGCCAGCACCCTTCCTTGGAAGCGCTTTTACAGGCGCAGCAACACTGGAGCTTTGCGCTTGTCTAACCACCAAACATCACGGTCACTATCTCTCCGTCTCGTAGACACGAGCTGAGAAATTGCAAACGTCGAGCAATTGCTCAGAGATGAAAAGTGCCAGCACTGAAAGCTGTTGCTAGCCAGCACCCTTCCTTGGAAGCGCTTTTGTAGCCCAAATACCATTGGGGCTCTGTGCTTCTCTAGCCACCTCATCTTCTGCTCATCCTCTCGCGCAGTCTAAAGAGAGCTCAGGTGAGAAATTGCAAACGTCGAGCAATTGCTGAGAGATGAAAAGTGCCAGCACTGAAAGCTGTTGCTAGCCAGCCCCCTTCCTTGGAAGCGCTTTTGTAGCCCAAAGAACATTGGGGCTCTGGGCTTCTCTAGCCACCTAATCTTCTGCTCATCCTCTCGCGCAGTCTAAAGAGAGCTCAGGTGAGAAATTGCAAACGTCGAGCAATTGCTGAGAGATGAAAAGGGCCAGCACTGAAAGCTGTTGCTAGCCAGCACCCTTCCTTGGAAGCGCTTTTGTAGCCCTAAGAACACTGCGGCTCTGGGCTTCTCTAGCCACCTCATCTTCTGCTCATCCTGTCGCGCAGTCTAAAGAGAGCTCAGGTGAGAAATTGCAAACGTCGAGCAATTGCTCAGAGATGAAAAGTGCCAGCACTGAAAGCTGTTGCTAGCCAGCACCCTTCCTTGGAAGCGCTTTCACACGCGCAGCAACACTGGGGCTTTGCGCTTCTCTAACCACCATACGTCACGATCACTATCTCTCCGTCTCGTAGACACGAGTTGAGAAATTGCAAACGTCGAGCAATAGCTCAGAGAGGAAAAGTGCCAGCACTGAAAGCTGTTGCTAGCCAGCACCCTTCCTTGGAAGCGCTTTCACAGGCGCAGCAACACTGGGGCTTTGCGCTTCTCTAACCACCAAACGTGACGGTCATTCTCTTTCCGACTCGTAGACACGAGTTGAGAAATTGCAAACGTCGAGCAATTGCTCAGAGATGAAAAGCGCCAGCACTGAAAGCTGTTGCTAGCCAGCCCCCTTCCTTGGAAGCGCTTTTGTAGCCCTAAGAACACTGCGGCTCTGGGCTTCTCTAGCCACCTCATCTTCTGCTCATCCTCTCGCGCAGTCTAAAGAGAGCTCAGGTGAGAAATTGCAAACGTTGAGCAATTGCTCAGAGATGAAAAGTGCCAGCACTGAAAGCTGTTGCTAGCCAGCACCCTTCCTTGGAAGCGCTTTTGTAGCCCTAAGAACACTGGAGCTCTGGCCTTCTCTAGCCACCTCATCTTCTGCTCATCCTCTCGCGCAGTCTAAAGAGAGCTCAGGTGAGAAACAGCAAATGTCGAGCAATTGCTCAGAGATGAAAAGTGCCAGCACTGAAAGCTGTTGCTAGCCAGCCCCCTTCCTTGGAAGCGCTTTCACACGCGCAGCAACACTGGGGCTTTGCGCTTCTCTACCCACCAAACCTCACGGTCATTCTCTGTCCGTCTCGTAGACACGAGCTGAGAAATTGCAAACGTCGAGCAATTGCTCAGAGATGAAAAGTGCCAGCACTGAAAGCTGTTGCTAGCCAGCACCCTTCCTTGGAAGCGCTTTTGTAGCCCAAAGATCATTGGGGCTCTGGGCTTCTCTAGCCACCTAATCTTCTGCTCATCCTCTCGCGCACTCTAAAGAGAGCTCAGGTGAGAAATTGCAAACGTCGAGCAATTGCTCAGAGGTGAAAAGTGCCAGCACTGAAAGCTGTTGCTAGCCAGCACCCTTCTTTGGAAGCGCTTTTGTAGCTCTAAGAACACTGGGGCTTTGCGCTTCTCTAGCCACCAAACGTCACGGTCATTCTCTTTCCATGTCGCAGACACGAGCTGAGAAAATGCAAACGTCGAGCAATTGCTCAGAGATGAAAAGTGCCAGCACTGAAAGCTGTTCCTAGCCAGCACCCTTCCTTGGAAGCGCTTTCACAGGCGCAGCAACACTGGGGCTTTGCGCTTCTCTAACCACCAAACGTGACGGTCATTCTCTTTCCGACTCGTAGACACGAGTTGAGAAATTGCAAACATCGAGCAATTGCTGAGAGATGAAAAGTGCCAGCACTGAAAGCTGTTGCTAGCCAGCACCCTTCCTTGGAAGCGCTTTCACAGGCGCAGCAACACTGGGGCTTTCCGCTTCTCTAGCCACCAAACGTCACGGTCATTCTTTTTCCGTCTCGTAGACACAAGCTGAGAAATTGCAAACGTCGAGCAATTGCTCAGAGATGAAAAGTGCCAGCACTGAAAGCTGTTGCTAGCCACCACCCTTCTTTGGAAGCGCTTTTGTAGCCCTAAGAACACTGGGGCTCTCGGCTTCTCTAACCACCAAACGTCACGGTCATTCTCTGTCCGTCTCGTAGACACGAGTTGAGAAATTGCAAACGTCGAGCAATTGCTCAGAGATGAAAAGTGCCAGCACTGAAAGCTGTTGCTAGCCAGCACCCTTCCTTGGAAGCGCTTTCACAGGCGCAGCAACACTGGGGCTTTGCGCTTCTCTAACCACCAAACGTCACGGTCATTCTCTGTCCGTCTCGTAGACACGAGCCGAGAAATTGCAAACGTCGAGCAATTGCTCAGAGATGAAAAGTGCCAGCACTGAAAGCTGTTGCTAGCCAGCACCCTTCCTTGGAAGCGCTTTTGTAGCCCTAAGAACAGTGGGGCTCTGGGCTTCTCTAGCCACCTCATCTTCTGCTCATCCTCTCGCGCAGTCTAAAGAGAGCTCAGGTGAGAAATTGCAAACGTCGAGCAATTGCTCAGAGATGAAAAGTGCCAGCACTGAAAGCTGTTGCTAGCCAGCGCCCTTCCTTGGAAGCGCTTTTGTAGCCCAAAGAACATTGGGGCTCTGGGCTTCTCTAGCCACCTAATCTTCTGCTCATCCTCTCGCGCAGTCTAAAGAGAGCTCAGGTGAGAAATTGCAAACGTCGAGCATTTGCTGAGAGAGGAAAAGGGCCAGCACTGAAAGCTCTTGCTAGCCAGCACCCTTCCTTGGAAGCGCCTTTGTAGCCCTAAGAACACTGGGGCTCTGGGCTTCTCTAGCCACCTCATCTTCTGCTCATCCTCTCGCGCAGTCTAAAGAGAGCTCAGGTGAGAAATTGCAAACGTTGAGCAATTGCTCAGAGATGAAAAGTGCCAGCACTGAAAGCTGTTGCTAGCCAGCACCATTCCTTGGAAGCGCTTTCACAGGCGCAGCAACACTGGGGCTTTGCGCTTCTCTACCCACCAAACGTCACGGTCACTATCTCTCCGTCTCGTAGACACAAGCTGAGAAATTGCAAACGTCGAGCAATTGCTCAGAGATGAAAAGTGCCAGCACTGAAAGCTGTTGCTAGCCAGCCCCCTTCCTTGGAAGCGCTTTCACAGGCGCAGCAACACTGGTGCTTTGCGCTTCTCTAGCCACCAAACGTCACGGTCATTCTCTTTCCGTCTCGTAGACACGAGTTGAGAAATTGCAAACGTCGAGCAATTGCTCAGAGATGAAAAGTGCCAGCACTGAAAGCTGTTGCTAGCCAGCACCCTTCCTTGGAAGCGCTTTCACAGGCGCAGCAACACTGGGGCTTTGCGCTTCTCTACCCACCAAACGTCACGGTCATTCTCTGTCCGTCTCGTAGACACGAGCTGAGAAATTGCAAACGTCGAGCAATTGCTCAGAGATGAAAAGTGCCAGCACTGAAAGCTGTTGCTAGCCAGCACCCTTCCTTGGAAGCGCTTTTGTAGCCCTAAGAACACTGGGGCTCTGGCCTTCTCTAGCCACCTCATCTACTGCTCATCCTCTCGCGCAGTCTAAAGAGAGCTCAGGTGAGAAATTGCAAACGTCGAGCAATTGCTGAGAGATGAAAAGTGCCAGCACTGAAAGCTGTTGCTAGCCAGCCCCCTTCATTGGAAGCGCTTTTGTAGCCCAAAGAACATTGGGGCTCTGGGCTTCTCTAGCCACCTAATCTTCTGCTCATCCTCTCGCGCAGTCTAAAGAGAGCTCAGGTGAGAAATTGCAAACGTCGAGCATTTGCTGAGAGATGAAAAGGGCCAGCACTGAAAGCTGTTGCTAGCCAGCCCCCTTCCTTGGAAGCGCTTTTGTAGCCCTAAGAACACTGGGGCTCTGGGCTTCTCTAGCCACCTCATCTTCTGCTCATCCTCTCGCGCAGTCTAAAGAGAGCTCAGGTGAGAAATTGCAAACGTCGAGCAATTGCTCAGAGATGAAAAGTGCCAGCACTGAAAGCTGTTGCTAGCCAGCACCCTTCCTTGGAAGCGCTTTTGTAGCCCTAAGAACACTGGAGCTCTGGCCTTCTCTAGCCACCTCATCTTCTGCTCATCCTCTCGCGCAGTCTAAAGAGAGCTCAGGTGAGAAACTGCAAATGTCGAGCAATTGCTGAGAGATGAAAAGTGCCAGCACTGAAAGCTGTTGCTAGCCAGCACCCTTCCTTGGAAGCGCTTTCACAGGCGCAGCAACACTGGGGCTTTGCGCTTCTCTAACCACCAAACGTCACGGTCACTATCTCTCCGTCTCGTAGACACGAGCTGAGAAATTGCAAACGTCGAGCAATTGCTCAGAGATGAAAAGTGCCAGCACTGAAAGCTGTTGCTAGCCAGCCCCCTTCCTTGGAAGCGCTTTTGTAGCCCTAAGAACACTGGGGCTCTGGCCTTCTCTAGCCACCTCATCTTCTGCTCATCCTCTCGCGCAGTCTAAAGAGAGCTCAGGTGAGAAATTGCAAACGTCGAGCAATTGCTCAGAGATGAAAAGTGCCAGCACTGAAAGCTGTTGCTAGCCAGCACCCTTCCTTGGAAGCGCTTTCACAGGCGCAGCAACACTGGGGCTTTGCGCTTCTCTAACCACCAAACATCACGGTCACTATCTCTCCGTCTCGTAGACACGAGTTGAGAAATTGCAAACGTCGAGCAATTGCTCAGAGATGAAAAGTGCCAGCACTGAAAGCTGTTGCTAGCCAGCCCCCTTCCTTGGAAGCGCTTTCACAGGCGCAGCAACACTGGGGCTTTGCGCTTCTCTACCCACCAAACGTGACGGTCACTATCTCTCCGACTCGTAGACACGAGCTGAGAAATTGCAAACGTCGAGCAATTGCTCAGAGATGAAAAGTGCCAGCACTGAAAGCTGTTGCTAGCCAGCACCCTTCCTTGGAAGCGCTTTTGTAGCCCTAAGAACAGTGGGGTTCTGGGCTTTTCTAGCCACCTCATCTTCTGCTCATCCTCTCGCGCAGTCTAAAGAGAGCTCAGGTGAGAAATTGCAAACGTCGAGCAATTGCTGAGAGATGAAAAGTGCCAGCACTGAAAGCCGTTGCTAGCCAGCCCCCTTCCTTGGAAGCGCTTTCACAGGCGCAGCAACACTGGGGCTTTGCGCTTCTCTACCCACCAAACGTCACGGTCATTCTCTGTCCGTCTCGTAGACACGAGCTGAGAAATTGCAAACGTCGAGCAATTGCTCAGAGATGAAAAGTGCCAGCACTGAAAGCTCTTGCTAGCCAGCACCCTTCCTTGGAAGCGCTTTTGTAGCCCTAAGAACACTGGGGCTCTGGGCTTCTCTAGCCACCTCATCTTCTGCTCATCCTCTCGTGCAGTCTAAAGAGAGCTCAGGTGAGAAATTGCAAACGTCGAGCAATTGCTCAGAGATGAAAAGTGCCAGCACTGAAAGCTGTTGCTAGCCAGCACCCTTCCTTGGAAGCGCTTTCACAGGCGCAGCAACACTGGGGCTTTCCGCTTCTCTACCCACCAAACGTCACGGTCACTATCTCTCCGTCTCGTAGACACGAGTTGAGAAATTGCAAACGTCGAGCAATTGCTCAGAGATGAAAAGTGCCAGCACTGAAAGCTGTTGCTAGCCAGCCCCCTTCCTTGGAAGCGCTTTTGTAGCCCTAAGAACACTGGAGCTCTGGGCTTCTCTAGCCACCTCATCTTCTGCTCATCCTCTCGCGCAGTCTAAAGAGAGCTCAGGTGAGAAACTGCAAATGTCGAGCAATTGCTCAGAGATGAAAAGTGCCAGCACTGAAAGCTGTTGCTAGCCAGCACCCTTCTTTGGAAGCGCTTTCACAGGCGCAGCAACACTGGGGCTTTGCGTTTCTCTAACCACCAAACGTCACGGTCACTATCTCTCCGTCTCGTAGACACGAGCTGAGAAATTGCAAACGTCGAGCAATTGCTCAGAGATGAAAAGTGCCAGCACTGAAAGCTGTTGCTAGCCAGCACCCTTCCTTGGAAGCGCTTTTGTAGGCCTAAGAACAGTGGGGCTCTGGGCTTCTCTAGCCACCTCATCTTCTGCTCATCCTCTCGCGCAGTCTAAAGAGAGCTCAGGTGAGAAATTGCAAACGTCGAGCAATTGCTCACAGATGAAAAGTGCCAGCACTGAAAGCTGTTGCTAGCCAGCACCCTTCCTTGGAAGCGCTTTTACAGGCGCAGCAACACTGGAGCTTTGCGCTTGTCTAACCACCAAACATCACGGTCACTATCTCTCCGTCTCGTAGACACGAGCTGAGAAATTGCAAACGTCGAGCAATTGCTCAGAGATGAAAAGTGCCAGCACTGAAAGCTGTTGCTAGCCAGCACCCTTCCTTGGAAGCGCTTTTGTAGCCCAAATACCATTGGGGCTCTGTGCTTCTCTAGCCACCTCATCTTCTGCTCATCCTCTCGCGCAGTCTAAAGAGAGCTCAGGTGAGAAATTGCAAACGTCGAGCAATTGCTGAGAGATGAAAAGTGCCAGCACTGAAAGCTGTTGCTAGCCAGCCCCCTTCCTTGGAAGCGCTTTTGTAGCCCAAAGAACATTGGGGCTCTGGGCTTCTCTAGCCACCTAATCTTCTGCTCATCCTCTCGCGCAGTCTAAAGAGAGCTCAGGTGAGAAATTGCAAACGTCGAGCAATTGCTGAGAGATGAAAAGGGCCAGCACTGAAAGCTGTTGCTAGCCAGCACCCTTCCTTGGAAGCGCTTTTGTAGCCCTAAGAACACTGCGGCTCTGGGCTTCTCTAGCCACCTCATCTTCTGCTCATCCTGTCGCGCAGTCTAAAGAGAGCTCAGGTGAGAAATTGCAAACGTCGAGCAATTGCTCAGAGATGAAAAGTGCCAGCACTGAAAGCTGTTGCTAGCCAGCACCCTTCCTTGGAAGCGCTTTCACACGCGCAGCAACACTGGGGCTTTGCGCTTCTCTAACCACCATACGTCACGATCACTATCTCTCCGTCTCGTAGACACGAGTTGAGAAATTGCAAACGTCGAGCAATAGCTCAGAGAGGAAAAGTGCCAGCACTGAAAGCTGTTGCTAGCCAGCACCCTTCCTTGGAAGCGCTTTCACAGGCGCAGCAACACTGGGGCTTTGCGCTTCTCTAACCACCAAACGTGACGGTCATTCTCTTTCCGACTCGTAGACACGAGTTGAGAAATTGCAAACGTCGAGCAATTGCTCAGAGATGAAAAGCGCCAGCACTGAAAGCTGTTGCTAGCCAGCCCCCTTCCTTGGAAGCGCTTTTGTAGCCCTAAGAACACTGCGGCTCTGGGCTTCTCTAGCCACCTCATCTTCTGCTCATCCTCTCGCGCAGTCTAAAGAGAGCTCAGGTGAGAAATTGCAAACGTTGAGCAATTGCTCAGAGATGAAAAGTGCCAGCACTGAAAGCTGTTGCTAGCCAGCACCCTTCCTTGGAACCGCTTTTGTAGCCCTAAGAACACTGGGGCTCTGGCCTTCTCTAGCCACCTCATCTTCTGCTCATCCTCTCGCGCACTCTAAAGAGAGCTCAGGTGAGAAACAGCAAATGTCGAGCAATTGCTCAGAGAGGAAAAGTGCCAGCACTGAAAGCTGTTGCTAGCCAGCCCCCTTCCTTGGAAGCGCTTTCACACGCGCAGCAACACTGGGGCTTTGCGCTTCTCTACCCACCAAACGTCACGGTCATTCTCTGTCCGTCTCGTAGACACGAGCTGAGAAATTGCAAACGTCGAGCAATTGCTCAGAGATGAAAAGTGCCAGCACTGAAAGCTGTTGCTAGCCAGCACCCTTCCTTGGAAGCGCTTTTGTAGCCCAAAGATCATTGGGGCTCTGGGCTTCTCTAGCCACCTCATCTTCTGCTCATCCTCTCGCGCACTCTAAAGAGAGCTCAGGTGAGAAATTGCAAACGTCGAGCAATTGCTCAGAGATGAAAATTGCCAGCACTGAAAGCTGTTGCTAGCCAGCACCATTCCTTGGAAGCGCTTTCACAGGCGCAGCAACACTGGGGCTTTGCGCTTCTCTAACCACCAAACGTCACGGTCACTTTCTCTCCGTCTCGTAGACACGAGCTGAGAAATTGCAAACGTCGAGCAATTGCTCAGAGATGAAAAGTGCCAGCACTGAAAGCTGTTGCTAGCCAGCACCCTTCCTTGGAAGTGCTTTCACAGGCGCAGCAACACTGGGGCTTTGCGCTTCTCTACCCACCAAACGTCACGGTCATTCTCTTTCCGTCTCGTAGACACGAGCTGAGAAATTGCAAACATCGAGCAATTGCTGAGAGATGAAAAGTGCCAGCACTGAAAGCTGTTGCTAGCCAGCACCCTTCCTTGGAAGCGCTTTCACAGGCGCAGCAACACTGGGGCTTTGCGCTTCTCTACCCACCAAACGTCACGGTCATTCTCTTTCCGTCTCGTAGACACAAGTTGAGAAATTGCAAACGTCGAGCAATTGCTCAGAGATGAAAAGTGCCAGCACTGAAAGCTGTTGCAAGCCAGCCCCCTTCCTTGGAAGCGCTTTTGTAGCCCTAAGAACACTGGGGCTCTGGCCTTCTCTAGCCACCTCATCTTCTGCTCATCCTCTCGCGCAGTCTAAAGAGAGCTCAGGTGAGAAATTGCAAACGTCGAGCAATTGCTCAGAGATGAAAAGTGCCAGCACTGAAAGCTGTTGCTAGCCAGCCCCCTTCCTTGGAAGCGCTTTCACACGCGCAGCAACACTGGGGCTTTGCGCTTCTCTACCCACCAAACGTGACGGTCACTATCTCTCCGTCTCGTAGACACGAGCTGAGAAATTGCAAACGTCGAGCAATTGCTCAGAGATGAAAAGTGCCAGCACTGAAAGCTGTTGCTAGCCAGCACCCTTCCTTGGAAGCGCTTTTGTAGCCCTAAGAACACTGGGGTTCTGGGCTTCTCTAGCCATCTAAACTTCTGCTCATCCTCTCACGCAGTCTAAAGAGATCTCAGGTGAGAAATTGCAAACGTTGAGCAATTGCTCAGAGATGAAAAGTGCCAGCACTGAAAGCTGTTGCTAGCCAGCACCCTTCCTTGGAAGCGCTTTCACAGGCGCAGCAACACTGGGGCTTTGCGCTTCCCTACCCACCAAACGTCACAGTCATTCTCTGTCCGTCTCGTAGACACGAGCTGAGAAATTGCAAACGTCGAGCAATTGCTGAGAGATGAAAAGTGCCAGCACTGAAAGCTGTTGCTAGCCAGCACCCTTCCTTGGAAGCGCTTTTGTAGCCCTAAGAACAGTGGGGTTCTGGGCTTTTCTAGCCACCTCATCTTCTGCTCATCCTCTCGCGCAGTATAAAGAGAGCTCAGGTGAGAAATTGCAAACGTCGAGCAATTGCTCAGAGGTGAAAAGTGCCAGCACTGAAAGCTGTTGCTAGCCAGCACCCTTCCTTGGAAGCGCTTTTGTAGCCCTAAGAACACTGGGGCTCTGGGCTTCTCTAGCCACCTCATCTTCTGCTCATCCTCTCGCGCAGTCTAAAGAGAGCTCAGGTGAGAAATTGCAAACGTCGAGCAATTGCTGAGAGATGAAAAGTGCCAGCACTGAAAGCTGTTGCTAGCCAGCACCCTTCCTTGGAAGCGCTTTCACAGGCGCAGCAACACTGGGGCTTTGCGCTCCTCTACCCACCAAACGTCACGGTCACTATCTCTCCGTCTCGTAGACACGAGTTGAGAAAATGCAAACGTCGAGCAATTGCTCAGAGATGAAAAGTGCCAGCACTGAAAGCTGTTGCTAGCCAGCCCCCTTCCTTGGAAGCGCTTTTGTAGGCCTAAGAACACTGGGGCTCTGGGCTTTTCTAGCCACCTCATCTTCTGCTCATCCTCTCGCGCAGTCTAAAGAGAGCTCAGGTGAGAAATTGCAAACGTCGAGCAATTGCTCAGAGATGAAAAGTGCCAGCACTGAAAGCTGTTGCTAGGCAGCACCCTTCCTTGGAAGCGCTTTCACAGGCGCAGCAACACTGGGGCTTTGCGCTTCTCTAACCACCAAACATCACGGTCACTATCTCTCCGTCTCGTAGACACGAGTTGAGAAATTGCAAACGTCGAGCAATTGCTCAGAGATGAAAAGTGCCAGCACTGAAAGCTGTTGCTAGCCAGCCCCCTTCCTTGGAAGCGCTTTTGTAGCCCTAAGAACATTGGGGCTCTGGGCTTCTATAGCCACCTCATCTTCTGCTCATCCTCTCGCGCAGTCTAAAGAGAGCTCAGGTGAGAAATTGCAAACGTCGAGCAATTGCTCAGAGATGAAAAGTGCCAGCACTGAAACCTGTTGCTAGCCACCACCCTTCTTTGGAAGCGCTTTTGTAGCCCTAAGAACACTGGGGCTCTCGGCTTCTCTAACCGCCAAACGTCACGGTCATTCTCTGTCCGTCTCGTAGACACGAGCTGGGAAATTGCAAACGTTGAGCAATTGCTCAGAGATGAAAAGTGCCAGCACTGAAAGCTGTTGCTAGCCAGCACCCTTCCTTGGAAGCGCTTTCACAGGCGCAGCAACACTGGGGCTTTGCGCTTCTCTACCCACCAAACGTCACGGTCATTCTCTGTCCGTCTCTTTAGACACGAGCTGAGAAATTGCAAACGTCGAGCAATTGCTCAGAGATGAAAAGTGCCAGCACTGAAAGCTGTTGCTAGCCAGCACCCTTCCTTGGAAGCGCTTTTGTAGCCCTAAGAACACTGGGGCTCTGGCCTTCTCTAGCCACCTCATCTTCTGCTCATCCTCTCGCGCAGTCTAAAGAGAGCTCAGGTGAGAAATTGCAAACGTCGAGCATTTGCTGAGAGATGAAAAGTGCCAGCACTGAAAGCTGTTGCTAGCCAGCACCCTTCCTTGGAAGCGCTTTTGTAGCCCTAAGAACAGTGGGGTTCTGGGCTTTTCTAGCCACCTCATCTTCTGCTCATCCTCTCGCGCAGTCTAAAGAGAGCTCAGGTGAGAAATTGCAAATGTCGAGCAATTGCTCAGAGATGAAAAGGGCCAGCACTGAAAGCTGTTGCTAGACAGCACCCTTCTTTGGAAGCGCTTTCACAGGCGCAGCAACACTGGGGCTTTGCGCTTCTCTACCCACCAAACGTCACGGTCACTATCTCTCCGTCTCGTAGACATGAGCTGAGAAATTCCAAACGTCGAGCAATTGCTCAGAGATGAAAAGTGCCAGCACTGAAAGCTGTTGCTAGCCAGCCCCCTTCCTTGGAAGCGCTTTTGTAGCCCTAAGAACACTGGAGCTCTGGGCTTCTCTAGCCACCTCATCTTCTGCTCATCCTCTCGCGCACTCTAAAGAGAGCTCAGGTGAGAAACTGCAAATGTCGAGCAATTGCTCAGAGATGAAAAGTGCCAGCACTGAAAGCTGTTGCTAGCCAGCACCCTTCTTTGGAAGCGCTTTCACACGCGCAGCAACACTGGGGCTTTGCGCTTCTCTAACCACCAAACGTCACGGTCACTATATCTGCGTCACGTAGACACGAGCTGAGAAATTGCAAACGTCGAGCAATTGCTCAGAGATGAAAAGTGCCAGCACTGAAAGCTGTTGCTAGCCAGCCCCCTTCCTTGGAAGCGCTTTTGTAGCCCAAAGAACACTGGGGCTCTGGCCTTCTCTAGCCACCTCATCTTCTGCTCATCCTCTCGCGCAGTCTAAAGAGAGCTCAGGTGAGAAATTGCAAACGTCGAGCAATTGCTCAGAGATGAAAAGTGCCAGCACTGAAAGCTGTTGCTAGCCAGCACCCTTCCTTGGAAGCGCTTTCACAGGCGCACCAACACTGGGGCTTTGCGCTTCTCTACCCACCAAACATCACGGACACTATCTCTCCGTCTCGTAGACACGAGTTGAGAAATTGCAAACGTCGAGCAATTGCTCAGAGATGAAAAGTGCCAGCACTGAAAGCTGTTGCTAGCCAGCACCCTACCTTGGAAGCGCTTTCACAGGCGCAGCAACACTGGGGCTTTGCGCTTCTCTAGCCACCAAACGTGACGGTCACTATCTCTCCGTCTCGTAGACACGAGCTGAGAAATTGCAAACGTCGAGCAATTGCTCAGAGATGAAAAGTGCCAGCACTGAAAGCTGTTGCTAGCCAGCACCCTTCCTTGGAAGCGCTTTTGTAGCCCTAAGAACACTGGGGTTCTGGGCTTCTCTAGCCATCTAAACTTCTGCTCATCCTCTCACGCAGTCTAAAGAGATCTCAGGTGAGAAATTGCAAACGTTGAGCAATTGCTCAGAGATGAAAAGTGCCAGCACTGAAAGCTGTTGCTAGCCAGCACCCTTCCTTGGAAGCGCTTTCACAGGCGCAGCAACACTGGGGCTTTGCGCTTCCCTACCCACCAAACGTCACAGTCATTCTCTGTCCGTCTCGTAGACACGAGCTGAGAAATTGCAAACGTCGAGCAATTGCTGAGAGATGAAAAGTGCCAGCACTGAAAGCTGTTGCTAGCCAGCACCCTTCCTTGGAAGCGCTTTTGTAGCCCTAAGAACAGTGGGGTTCTGGGCTTTTCTAGCCACCTCATCTTCTGCTCATCCTCTCGCGCAGTATAAAGAGAGCTCAGGTGAGAAATTGCAAACGTCGAGCAATTGCTCAGAGGTGAAAAGTGCCAGCACTGAAAGCTGTTGCTAGCCAGCACCCTTCCTTGGAAGCGCTTTTGTAGCCCTAAGAACACTGGGGCTCTGGGCTTCTCTAGCCACCTCATCTTCTGCTCATCCTCTCGCGCAGTCTAAAGAGAGCTCAGGTGAGAAATTGCAAACGTCGAGCAATTGCTGAGAGATGAAAAGTGCCAGCACTGAAAGCTGTTGCTAGCCAGCACCCTTCCTTGGAAGCGCTTTCACAGGCGCAGCAACACTGGGGCTTTGCGCTCCTCTACCCACCAAACGTCACGGTCACTATCTCTCCGTCTCGTAGACACGAGTTGAGAAAATGCAAACGTCGAGCAATTGCTCAGAGATGAAAAGTGCCAGCACTGAAAGCTGTTGCTAGCCAGCCCCCTTCCTTGGAAGCGCTTTTGTAGGCCTAAGAACACTGGGGCTCTGGGCTTTTCTAGCCACCTCATCTTCTGCTCATCCTCTCGCGCAGTCTAAAGAGAGCTCAGGTGAGAAATTGCAAACGTCGAGCAATTGCTCAGAGATGAAAAGTGCCAGCACTGAAAGCTGTTGCTAGGCAGCACCCTTCCTTGGAAGCGCTTTCACAGGCGCAGCAACACTGGGGCTTTGCGCTTCTCTAACCACCAAACATCACGGTCACTATCTCTCCGTCTCGTAGACACGAGTTGAGAAATTGCAAACGTCGAGCAATTGCTCAGAGATGAAAAGTGCCAGCACTGAAAGCTGTTGCTAGCCAGCCCCCTTCCTTGGAAGCGCTTTTGTAGCCCTAAGAACATTGGGGCTCTGGGCTTCTATAGCCACCTCATCTTCTGCTCATCCTCTCGCGCAGTCTAAAGAGAGCTCAGGTGAGAAATTGCAAACGTCGAGCAATTGCTCAGAGATGAAAAGTGCCAGCACTGAAACCTGTTGCTAGCCACCACCCTTCTTTGGAAGCGCTTTTGTAGCCCTAAGAACACTGGGGCTCTCGGCTTCTCTAACCACCAAACGTCACGGTCATTCTCTGTCCGTCTCGTAGACACGAGCTGGGAAATTGCAAACGTTGAGCAATTGCTCAGAGATGAAAAGTGCCAGCACTGAAAGCTGTTGCTAGCCAGCACCCTTCCTTGGAAGCGCTTTCACAGGCGCAGCAACACTGGGGCTTTGCGCTTCTCTACCCACCAAACGTCACGGTCATTCTCTGTCCGTCTCTTTAGACACGAGCTGAGAAATTGCAAACGTCGAGCAATTGCTCAGAGATGAAAAGTGCCAGCACTGAAAGCTGTTGCTAGCCAGCACCCTTCCTTGGAAGCGCTTTTGTAGCCCTAAGAACACTGGGGCTCTGGGCTTCTCTAGCCACCTCATCTTCTGCTCATCCTCTCGCGCAGTCTAAAGAGAGCTCAGGTGAGAAATTGCAAACGTCGAGCATTTGCTGAGAGATGAAAAGGGCCAGCACTGAAAGCTCTTGCTAGCCAGCACCCTTCCTTGGAAGCGCTTTTGTAGCCCTAAGAACAGTGGGGTTCTGGGCTTTTCTAGCCACCTCATCTTCTGCTCATCCTCTCGCGCAGTCTAAAGAGAGCTCAGGTGAGAAATTGCAAATGTCGAGCAATTGCTCAGAGATGAAAAGGGCCAGCACTGAAAGCTGTTGCTAGACAGCACCCTTCTTTGGAAGCGCTTTCACAGGCGCAGCAACACTGGGGCTTTGCGCTTCTCTACCCACCAAACGTCACGGTCACTATCTCTCCGTCTCGTAGACATGAGCTGAGAAATTCCAAACGTCGAGCAATTGCTCAGAGATGAAAAGTGCCAGCACTGAAAGCTGTTGCTAGCCAGCCCCCTTCCTTGGAAGCGCTTTTGTAGCCCTAAGAACACTGGAGCTCTGGGCTTCTCTAGCCACCTCATCTTCTGCTCATCCTCTCGCGCAGTCTAAAGAGAGCTCAGGTGAGAAACTGCAAATGTCGAGCAATTGCTCAGAGATGAAAAGTGCCAGCACTGAAAGCTGTTGCTAGCCAGCACCCTTCTTTGGAAGCGCTTTCACACGCGCAGCAACACTGGGGCTTTGCGCTTCTCTAACCACCAAACGTCACGGTCACTATATCTGCGTCACGTAGACACGAGCTGAGAAATTGCAAACGTCGAGCAATTGCTCAGAGATGAAAAGTGCCAGCACTGAAAGCTGTTGCTAGCCAGCCCCCTTCCTTGGAAGCGCTTTTGTAGCCCAAAGAACACTGGGGCTCTGGGCTTCTCTAGCCACCTCATCTTCTGCTCATCCTCTCGCGCAGTCTAAAGAGAGCTCAGGTGAGAAATTGCAAACGTCGAGCAATTGCTCAGAGATGAAAAGTGCCAGCACTGAAAGCTGTTGCTAGCCAGCACCCTTCCTTGGAAGCGCTTTCACAGGCGCACCAACACTGGGGCTTTGCGCTTCTCTACCCACCAAACATCACGGACACTATCTCTCCGTCTCGTAGACACGAGTTGAGAAATTGCAAACGTCGAGCAATTGCTCAGAGATGAAAAGTGCCAGCACTGAAAGCTGTTGCTAGCCAGCACCCTACCTTGGAAGCGCTTTCACAGGCGCAGCAACACTGGGGCTTTGCGCTTCTCTAGCCACCAAACGTCACGGTCATTCTCTTTCCGACTCGTAGACACGAGCTGAGAAATTGCAAACGTCGAGCAATTGCTCAGAGATGAAAAGTGCCAGCACTGAAAGCTGTTGCTAGCCAGCACCCTTCCTTGGAAGCGCTTTCACAGGCGCAGCAACACTGGGGCTTTGCGCTTCTCTACCCACCAAACGTCACGGTCATTCTCTGTCCGTCTCGTAGACACGAGCTGAGAAATTGCAAACGTCGAGCAATTGCTCAGAGATGAAAAGTGCCAGCACTGAAACCTGTTGCTAGCCAGCACCCTTCCTTGGAAGCGCTTTTGTAGCCCTAAGAACACTGGGGCTCTGGCCTTCTCTAGCCACCTCATCTTCTGCTCATCCTCTCGCGCAGTCTAAAGAGAGCTCAGGTGAGAAATTGCAAACGTCGAGCAATTACTCAGAGATGAAAAGTGCCAGCACTGAAAGCTGTTGCTAGCCAGCACCCTTCCTTGGAAGCGCTTTTGTAGCCCTAAGAACACTGGAGCTCTGGGCTTCTCTAGCCACCTCATCTTCTGCTCATCCTCTCGCGCAGTCTAAAGAGAGCTCAGGTGAGAAATTGCAAACGTCGAGCAATTGCTGAGAGATGAAAAGTGCCAGCACTGAAAGCTGTTGCTAGCCAGCACCCTTCCTTGGAAGCGCTTTCACAGGCGCAGCAACACTGGGGCTTTGCGCTTCTCTACCCACCAAACGTCACGGTCACTATCTCTCCGTCTCGTAGACACGAGCTGAGAAATTGCAAACGTCGAGCAATTGCTCAGAGATGAAAAGTGCCAGCACTGAAAGCTGTTGCTAGCCAGCACCCTTCCTTGGAAGCGCTTTCACACGCGCAGCAACACTGGGGCTTTCCGCTTCTCTAGCCACCAAACGTCACGGTCATTCTCTTTCCGTCTCTTAGACACGAGCTGGGAAATTGCAAACGTCGAGCAATTGCTCAGAGATGAAAAGTGCCAGCACTGAAAGCTGTTGCTAGCCAGCACCCTTCCTTGGAAGCGCTTTTGTAGCCCAAAGAACACTGGGGCTCTGGGCTTCTCTAGCCACCTCATCTTCTGCTCATCCTCTCGCGCAGTCTAAAGAGAGCTCAGGTGAGAAATTGCAAACGTCCAGCAATTGCTCAGAGATGAAAAGTGCCAGCACTGAAAGCTCTTGCTAGCCAGCACCCTTCCTTGGAAGCGCTTTCACAGGCGCAGCAACACTGGGGCTTTGCGCTTCTCTAGCCACCAAACGTCACGGTCACTATCTCTCCGTCTCGTAGACACGAGCTGAGAAATTGCAAACGTCGAGCAATTGCTGAGAGATGAAAAGTGCCAGCACTGAAAGCTGTTGCTAGCCAGCCCCCTTCCTTGGAAGCGCTTTTGTAGCCCTAAGAACACTGGGGCTCTGGCCTTCTCTAGCCACCTCATCTTCTGCTCATCCTCTCGCGCAGTCTAAAGAGAGCTCAGGTGAGAAATTGCAAACGTCGAACAATTGCTCAGAGATGAAAAGTGCCAGCACTGAAAGCTGTTGCTAGCCAGCACCCTTCCTTGGAAGCGCTTTCACAGGCGCAGCAACACTGGGGCTTTGCGCTTCTCTAGCCACCAAACATCACGGTCACTATCTCTCCGTCTCGTAGACACGAGTTGAAAAATTGCAAACGTCGAGCAATTGCTCAGAGATGAAAAGTGCCAGCACTGAAAGCTGTTGCTAGCCAGCACCCTTCCTTGGAAGCGCTTTCACAGGCGCAGCAACACTGGGGCTTTGCGCTTCTCTAGCCACCAAACGTCACGGTCATTCTCTTTCCGACTCGTAGACACGAGCTGAGAAATTGCAAACGTCGAGCAATTGCTGAGAGATGAAAAGTGCCAGCACTGAAAGCTGTTGCTAGCCAGCACCCTTCATTGGAAGTGCTTTCACAGGCGCAGCAACACTGGGGCTTTGCGCTTCTCTACCCACCAAACATCACGGTCATTCTCTTTCCGACTCGTAGACACGAGCTGAGAAATTGCAAACGTCGAGCAATTGCTCAGAGATGAAAAGTGCCAGCACTGAAAGCTGTTGCTAGCCAGCCCCCTTCCTTGGAACCGCTTTTGTAGCCCAAAGAACACTGCGGCTCTGGGCTTCTCTAGCCACCTCATCTTCTGCTCATCCTCTCGCGCAGTCTAAAGAGAGCTCAGGTGAGAAATTGCAAACGTCGAGCAATTGCTGAGAGATGAAAAGTGCCAGCACTGAAAGCTGTTGCTAGCCAGCACCCTTCCTTGGAACCGCTTTTGTAGCCCTAAGAACACTGGGGCTCTGGCCTTCTCTAGCCACCTCATCTTCTGCTCATCCTCTCGCGCAGTCTAAAGAGAGCTCAGGTGAGAAATTGCAAACGTCGAGCAGTTGCTCAGAGATGAAAAGTGCCAGCACTGAAAGCTGTTGCTAGCCAGCACCCTTCCTTGGAAGCGCTTTCACAGGCGCAGCAACACTGGGGCTTTGCGCTTCCATACCCACCAAACGTCACAGTCATTCTCTTTCCGTCTCGTAGACACGAGCTGAGAAATTGCAAACGTCGAGCAATTGCTCAGAGATGAAAAGTGCCAGCACTGAAAGCTCTTGCTAGCCAGCACCCTTCCTTGGAAGCGCTCTTGTAGCCCTTAGAACACTGGGGCTCTGGCCTTCTATAGCCACCTCATCTTCTGCTCATCCTCTCGCGCACCCTAAAGAGAGCTCAGGTGAGAAATTGCAAACGTCCAGCAATTGCTCAGAGATGAAAAGTGCCAGCACTGAAAGCTGTTGCTAGCCAGCACCCTTCCTTGGAAGCGCTTTCACAGGCGCAGCAACACTGGGGCTTTGCGCTTCCCTACCCACCAAACGTCACAGTCATTCTCTGTCC
Source organism: Sarcoramphus papa (assembly GCA_037962945.1). Classification (NCBI taxonomy): domain Eukaryota; kingdom Metazoa; phylum Chordata; class Aves; order Accipitriformes; family Cathartidae; genus Sarcoramphus; species Sarcoramphus papa. The sequence goes on along the minus strand of CM075590.1, from coordinate 28,614,648 downwards.
GTCTCGTAGACACGAGTTGAGAAATTGCAAACGTCGAGCAATTGCTGAGAGATGAAAAGTGCCAGCACTGAAAGCTGTTGCTAGCCAGCACCCTTCCTTGGAAGCGCTTTTGTAGCCCTAAGAACAGTGGGGTTCTGGGCTTTTCTAGCCACCTCATCTTCTGCTCATCCTCTCGCGCAGTCTAAAGAGAGCTCAGGTGAGAAATTGCAAACGTCGAGCAATTGCTCAGAGAGGAAAAGTGCCAGCACTGAAAGCTGTTGCTAGCCAGCCCCCTTCATTGGAAGCGCTTTTGTAGCCCTTAGAACACTGGGTGTCTGTGCTTCTCTAGCCACCTCATCTTCTGCTCATCCTCTCGCGCAGTCTAAAGAGAGCTCAGGTGAGAAATTGCAAACGTCGAGCAATTGCTCAGAGATGAAAATTGCCAGCACTGAAAGCTGTTGCTAGCCAGCACCATTCCTTGGAAGCGCTTTCACAGGCGCAGCAACACTGGGGCTTTGCGCTTCTCTAACCACCAAACGTCACGGTCACTTTCTCTCCGTCTCGTAGACACGAGCTGAGAAATTGCAAACGTCGAGCAATTGCTCAGAGATGAAAAGTGCCAGCACTGAAAGCTGTTGCTAGCCAGCACCCTTCCTTGGAAGTGCTTTCACAGGCGCAGCAACACTGGGGCTTTGCGCTTCTCTACCCACCAAACGTCACGGTCATTCTCTTTCCGTCTCGTAGACACGAGCTGAGAAATTGCAAACATCGAGCAATTGCTGAGAGATGAAAAGTGCCAGCACTGAAAGCTGTTGCTAGCCAGCACCCTTCCTTGGAAGCGCTTTCACAGGCGCAGCAACACTGGGGCTTTCCGCTTCTCTAGCCACCAAACGTCACGGTCATTCTCTTTCCGTCTCGTAGACACAAGTTGAGAAATTGCAAACGTCGAGCAATTGCTCAGAGATGAAAAGTGCCAGCACTGAAAGCTGTTGCAAGCCAGCCCCCTTCCTTGGAACCGCTTTTGTAGCCCTAAGAACACTGGGGCTCTGGCCTTCTCTAGCCACCTCATCTTCTGCTCATCCTCTCGCGCAGTCTAAAGAGAGCTCAGGTGAGAAATTGCAAACGTCGAGCAATTGCTCAGAGATGAAAAGTGCCAGCACTGAAAGCTGTTGCTAGCCAGCCCCCTTCCTTGGAAGCGCTTTCACAGGCGCAGCAACACTGGGGCTTTGCGCTTCTCTAGCCACCAAACGTCACGGTCACTATCTCTCCGTCTCGTAGACACGAGCTGAGAAATTGCAAACGTCGAGCAATTGCTCAGAGATGAAAAGTGCCAGCACTGAAAGCTGTTGCTAGCCAGCACCCTTCCTTGGAAGCGCTTTTGTAGCCCTAAGAACACTGGGGTTCTGGGCTTCTCTAGCCATCTAAACTTCTGCTCATCCTCTCACGCAGTCTAAAGAGATCTCAGGTGAGAAATTGCAAACGTTGAGCAATTGCTCAGAGATGAAAAGTGCCAGCACTGAAAGCTGTTGCTAGCCAGCACCCTTCCTTGGAAGCGCTTTCACAGGCGCAGCAACACTGGGGCTTTGCGCTTCCCTACCCACCAAACGTCACAGTCATTCTCTGTCCGTCTCGTAGACACGAGCTGAGAAATTGCAAACGTCGAGCAATTGCTGAGAGATGAAAAGTGCCAGCACTGAAAGCTGTTGCTAGCCAGCACCCTTCCTTGGAAGCGCTTTTGTAGCCCTAAGAACAGTGGGGTTCTGGGCTTTTCTAGCCACCTCATCTTCTGCTCATCCTCTCGCGCAGTATAAAGAGAGCTCAGGTGAGAAATTGCAAACGTCGAGCAATTGCTCAGAGGTGAAAAGTGCCAGCACTGAAAGCTGTTGCTAGCCAGCACCCTTCCTTGGAAGCGCTTTTGTAGCCCTAAGAACACTGGGGCTCTGGCCTTCTCTAGCCACCTCATCTTCTGCTCATCCTCTCGCGCAGTCTAAAGAGAGGTCAGGTGAGAAATTGCAAACGTCGAGCAATTGCTCAGAGATGAAAAGTGCCAGCACTGAAAGCTGTTGCTAGCCAGCACCCTTCCTTGGAAGCGCTTTTGTAGCCCTAAGAACACTGGAGCTCTGGCCTTCTCTAGCCACCTCATCTTCTGCTCATCCTCTCGCGCAGTCTAAAGAGAGCTCAGGTGAGAAACTGCAAATGTCGAGCAATTGCTCAGAGATGAAAAGTGCCAGCACTGAAAGCTGTTGCTAGCCAGCACCCTTCCTTGGAAGCGCTTTCACACGCGCAGCAACACTGGGGCTTTGCGCTTCTCTAACCACCAAACGTCACGGTCACCATATCTGCGTCACGTAGACACGAGCTGAGAAATTGCAAACGTCGAGCAATTGCTCAGAGATGAAAAGTGCCAGCACTGAAAGCTGTTGCTAGCCAGCCCCCTTCCTTGGAAGCGCTTTTGTAGCCCAAAGAACACTGGGGCTCTGGCCTTCTCTAGCCACCTCATCTTCTGCTCATCCTCTCGCGCAGTCTAAAGAGAGCTCAGGTGAGAAATTGCAAACGTCGAGCAATTGCTCAGAGATGAAAAGTGCCAGCACTGAAAGCTGTTGCTAGCCAGCACCCTTCCTTGGAAGCGCTTTCACAGGCGCACCAACACTGGGGCTTTGCGCTTCTCTACCCACCAAACATCACGGTCACTATCTCTCCGTCTCGTAGACACGAGTTGAGAAATTGCAAACGTCGAGCAATTGCTCAGAGATGAAAAGTGCCAGCACTGAAAGCTGTTGCTAGCCAGCACCCTACCTTGGAAGCGCTTTCACAGGCGCAGCAACACTGGGGCTTTGCGCTTCTCTAGCCACCAAACGTCACGGTCATTCTCTTTCCGACTCGTAGACACGAGCTGAGAAATTGCAAACGTCGAGCAATTGCTCAGAGATGAAAAGTGCCAGCACTGAAAGCTGTTGCTAGCCAGCACCCTTCCTTGGAAGCGCTTTCACAGGCGCAGCAACACTGGGGCTTTGCGCTTCTCTACCCACCAAACGTCACGGTCATTCTCTGTCCGTCTCGTAGACACGAGCTGAGAAATTGCAAACGTCGAGCAATTGCTCAGAGATGAAAAGTGCCAGCACTGAAAGCTGTTGCTAGCCAGCACCCTTCCTTGGAAGCGCTTTTGTAGCCCTAAGAACACTGGGGCTCTGGGCTTCTCTAGCCACCTCATCTTCTGCTCATCCTCTCGCGCAGTCTAAAGAGAGCACAGGTGAGAAATTGCAAACGTCGAGCAATTACTCAGAGATGAAAAGTGCCAGCACTGAAAGCTGTTGCTAGCCAGCCCCCTTCCTTGGAAGCGCTTTTGTAGCCCTAAGAACACTGGAGCTCTGGGCTTCTCTAGCCACCTCATCTTCTGCTCATCCTCTCGCGCAGTCTAAAGAGAGCTCAGGTGAGAAATTGCAAACGTCGAGCAATTGCTCAGAGATGAAAAGTGCCAGCACTGAAAGCTGTTGCTAGCCAGCACCCTTCCTTGGAAGCGCTTTCACAGGCGCAGCAACACTGGGGCTTTGCGCTTCTCTACCCACCAAACGTCACGGTCACTATCTCTCCGTCTCGTAGACACGAGCTGAGAAATTGCAAACGTCGAGCAATTGCTCAGAGATGAAAAGTGCCAGCACTGAAAGCTGTTGCTAGCCAGCACCCTTCCTTGGAAGCGCTTTCACACGCGCAGCAACACTGGGGCTTTCCGCTTCTCTAGCCACCAAACGTCACGGTCATTCTCTTTCCGTCTCGTAGACACGAGCTGGGAAATTGCAAACGTCGAGCAATTGCTCAGAGATGAAAAGTGCCAGCACTGAAAGCTGTTGCTAGCCAGCCCCCTTCCTTGGAAGCGCTTTTGTAGCCCAAAGAACACTGGGGCTCTGGGCTTCTCTAGCCACCTCATCTTCTGCTCATCCTCTCACGCAGTCTAAAGAGAGCTCAGGTGAGAAATTGCAAACGTCCAGCAATTGCTCAGAGATGAAAAGTGCCAGCACTGAAAGCTGTTGCTAGCCAGCACCCTTCCTTGGAAGCGCTTTCACAGGCGCAGCAACACTGGGGCTTTGCGCTTCTCTAGCCACCAAACGTCACGGTCACTATCTCTCCGTCTCGTAGACACGAGCTGAGAAATTGCAAACGTCGAGCAATTGCTGAGAGATGAAAAGTGCCAGCACTGAAAGCTGTTGCTAGCCAGCCCCCTTCCTTGGAAGCGCTTTTGTAGCCCTAAGAACACTGGGGCTCTGGCCTTCTCTAGCCACCTCATCTTCTGCTCATCCTCTCGCGCAGTCTAAAGAGAGCTCAGGTGAGAAATTGCAAACGTCGAGCAATTGCTCAGAGATGAAAAGTGCCAGCACTGAAAGCTGTTGCTAGCCAGCACCCTTCCTTGGAAGCGCTTTCACAGGCGCACCAACACTGGGGCTTTGCGCTTCTCTACCCACCAAACATCACGGTCACTATCTCTCCGTCTCGTAGACACGAGTTGAAAAATTGCAAACGTCGAGCAATTGCTGAGAGATGAAAAGTGCCAGCACTGAAAGCTGTTGCTAGCCAGCACCCTTCCTTGGAAGCGCTTTCACAGGCGCAGCAACACTGGGGCTTTGCGCTTCTCTAGCCACCAAACGTCACGGTCATTCTCTTTCCGACTCGTAGACACGAGCTGAGAAATTGCAAACGTCGAGCAATTGCTGAGAGATGAAAAGTGCCAGCACTGAAAGCTGTTGCTAGCCAGCACCCTTCCTTGGAAGTGCTTTCACAGGCGCAGCAACACTGGGGCTTTGCGCTTCTCTACCCACCAAACGTCACGGTCATTCTCTTTCCGACTCGTAGACACGAGCTGAGAAATTGCAAACGTCGAGCAATTACTCAGAGATGAAAAGTGCCAGCACTGAAAGCTGTTGCTAGCCAGCCCCCTTCCTTGGAACCGCTTTTGTAGCCCAAAGAACACTGGGGCTCTGGGCTTCTCTAGCCACCTCATCTTCTGCTCATCCTCTCGCGCAGTCTAAAGAGAGCTCAGGTGAGAAATTGCAAACGTCGAGCAATTGCTCAGAGATGAAAAGTGCCAGCACTGAAAGCTGTTGCTAGCCAGCACCCTTCCTTGGAACCGCTTTTGTAGCCCTAAGAACACTGGGGCTCTGGCCTTCTCTAGCCACCTCATCTTCTGCTCATCCTCTCGCGCAGTCTAAAGAGAGCTCAGGTGAGAAATTGCAAACGTCGAGCAGTTGCTCAGAGATGAAAAGTGCCAGCACTGAAAGCTGTTGCTAGCCAGCACCCTTCCTTGGAAGCGCTTTCACAGGCGCAGCAACACTGGGGCTTTGCGCTTCCCTACCCACCAAACGTCACAGTCATTCTCTTTCCGTCTCGTAGACACGAGCTGAGAAATTGCAAACGTCGAGCAATTGCTCAGAGATGAAAAGTGCCAGCACTGAAAGCTGTTGCTAGCCAGCACCCTTCCTTGGAAGCGCTCTTGTAGCCCTTAGAACACTGGGGCTCTGGCCTTCTCTAGCCACCTCATCTTCTGCTCATCCTCTCGCGCAGTCTAAAGAGAGGTCAGGTGAGAAATTGCAAACGTCGAGCAATTGCTCAGAGATGAAAAGTGCCAGCACTGAAAGCTGTTGCTAGCCAGCACCCTTCCTTGGAAGCGCTTTCACAGGCGCAGCAACACTGGGGCTTTGCGCTTCTCTAGCCACCAAACATCACGGTCACTATCTCTCCGTCTCGTAGACACGAGTTGAAAAATTGCAAACGTCGAGCAATTGCTGAGAGATGAAAAGTGCCAGCACTGAAAGCTGTTGCTAGCCAGCACCCTTCCTTGGAAGCGCTTTCACAGGCGCAGCAACACTGGGGCTTTGCGCTTCTCTACCCACCAAACGTCACGGTCATTCTCTTTCCGACTCGTAGACACGAGCTGAGAAATTGCAAACGTCGAGCAGTTGCTGAGAGATGAAAAGTGCCAGCACTGAAAGCTGTTGCTAGCCAGCACCCTTCCTTGGAAGCGCTTTCACAGGCGCAGCAACACTGGGGCTTTGCGCTTCCCTACCCACCAAACGTCACAGTCATTCTCTGTCCGTCTCGTAGACACGAGCTGAGAAATTGCAAACGTCGAGCAATTGCTGAGAGATGAAAAGTGCCAGCACTGAAAGCTGTTGCTAGCCAGCACCCTTCCTTGGAAGCGCTTTTGTAGCCCTAAGAACAGTGGGGTTCTGGGCTTTTCTAGCCACCTCATCTTCTGCTCATCCTCTCGCGCAGTCTAAAGAGAGCTCAGGTGAGAAATTGCAAACGTCGAGCAATTGCTCAGAGGTGAAAAGTGCCAGCACTGAAAGCTGTTGCTAGCCAGCACCCTTCCTTGGAAGCGCTTTTGTAGCCCTAAGAACACTGGGGCTCTGGCCTTCTCTAGCCACCTCATCTTCTGCTCATCCTCTCGCGCAGTCTAAAGAGAGCTCAGGTGAGAAATTGCAAACGTCGAGCAATTGCTGAGAGATGAAAAGTGCCAGCACTGAAAGCTGTTGCTAGCCAGCACCCTTCCTTGGAAGCGCTTTCACAGGCGCAGCAACACTGGGGCTTTGCGCTTCTCTACCCACCAAACGTCACGGTCACTATCTCTCCGTCTCGTAGACACGAGTTGAGAAATTGCAAACGTCGAGCAATTGCTCAGAGATGAAAAGTGCCAGCACTGAAAGCTGTTGCTAGCCAGCCCCCTTCCTTGGAAGCGCTTTTGTAGGCCTAAGAACACTGGGGCTCTGGGCTTTTCTAGCCACCTCATCTTCTGCTCATCCTCTCGCGCAGTCTAAAGAGAGCTCAGGTGAGAAATTGCAAACGTCGAGCAATTGCTCAGAGATGAAAAGTGCCAGCACTGAAAGCTGTTGCTAGCCAGCACCCTTCCTTGGAAGCGCTTTCACAGGCGCAGCAACACTGGGGCTTTGCGCTTCTCTAACCACCAAACATCACGGTCACTATCTCTCCGTCTCGTAGACACGAGTTGAGAAATTGCAAACGTCGAGCAATTGCTCAGAGATGAAAAGTGCCAGCACTGAAAGCTCTTGCTAGCCAGCACCCTTCCTTGGAAGCGCTTTTGTAGCCCTAAGAACATTGGGGCTCTGGGCTTCTATAGCCACCTCATCTTCTGCTCATCCTCTCGCGCAGTCTAAAGAGAGCTCAGGTGAGAAATTGCAAACGTCGAGCAATTGCTCAGAGATGAAAAGTGCCAGCACTGAAACCTGTTGCTAGCCAGCACCCTTCCTTGGAAGCGCTTTTGTAGCCCTAAGAACACTGGGGCTCTCGGCTTCTCTAACCACCAAACGTCACGGTCATTCTCTGTCCGTCTCGTAGACACGAGCTGGGAAATTGCAAACGTTGAGCAATTGCTCAGAGATGAAAAGTGCCAGCACTGAAAGCTGTTGCTAGCCAGCACCCTTCCTTGGAAGCGCTTTCACAGGCGCAGCAACACTGGGGCTTTGCGCTTCTCTACCCACCAAACGTCACGGTCATTCTCTGTCCGTCTCTTTAGACACGAGCTGAGAAATTGCAAACGTCGAGCAATTGCTCAGAGATGAAAAGTGCCAGCACTGAAAGCTGTTGCTAGCCAGCACCCTTCCTTGGAAGCGCTTTTGTAGCCCAAAGAACACTGGGGCTCTGGGCTTCTCTAGCCACCTCATCTTCTGCTCATCCTCTCACGCAGTCTAAAGAGAGCTCAGGTGAGAAATTGCAAACGTCCAGCAATTGCTCAGAGATGAAAAGTGCCAGCACTGAAAGCTGTTGCTAGCCAGCACCCTTCCTTGGAAGCGCTTTCACAGGCGCAGCAACACTGGGGCTTTGCGCTTCTCTAGCCACCAAACGTCACGGTCACTATCTCTCCGTCTCGTAGACACGAGCTGAGAAATTGCAAACGTCGAGCAATTGCTGAGAGATGAAAAGTGCCAGCACTGAAAGCTGTTGCTAGCCAGCCCCCTTCCTTGGAAGCGCTTTTGTAGCCCTAAGAACACTGGGGCTCTGGCCTTCTCTAGCCACCTCATCTTCTGCTCATCCTCTCGCGCAGTCTAAAGAGAGCTCAGGTGAGAAATTGCAAACGTCGAGCAATTGCTCAGAGATGAAAAGTGCCAGCACTGAAAGCTGTTGCTAGCCAGCACCCTTCCTTGGAAGCGCTTTCACAGGCGCAGCAACACTGGGGCTTTGCGCTTCTCTAGCCACCAAACATCACGGTCACTATCTCTCCGTCTCGTAGACACGAGTTGAAAAATTGCAAACGTCGAGCAATTGCTGAGAGATGAAAAGTGCCAGCACTGAAAGCTGTTGCTAGCCAGCACCCTTCCTTGGAAGCGCTTTCACAGGCGCAGCAACACTGGGGCTTTGCGCTTCTCTAGCCACCAAACGTCACGGTCATTCTCTTTCCGACTCGTAGACACGAGCTGAGAAATTGCAAACGTCGAGCAATTGCTGAGAGATGAAAAGTGCCAGCACTGAAAGCTGTTGCTAGCCAGCACCCTTCCTTGGAAGTGCTTTCACAGGCGCAGCAACACTGGGGCTTTGCGCTTCTCTACCCACCAAACGTCACGGTCATTCTCTTTCCGACTCGTAGACACGAGCTGAGAAATTGCAAACGTCGAGCAATTACTCAGAGATGAAAAGTGCCAGCACTGAAAGCTGTTGCTAGCCAGCCCCCTTCCTTGGAACCGCTTTTGTAGCCCAAAGAACACTGGGGCTCTGGGCTTCTCTAGCCACCTCATCTTCTGCTCATCCTCTCGCGCAGTCTAAAGAGAGCTCAGGTGAGAAATTGCAAACGTCGAGCAATTGCTCAGAGATGAAAAGTGCCAGCACTGAAAGCTGTTGCTAGCCAGCACCCTTCCTTGGAACCGCTTTTGTAGCCCTAAGAACACTGGGGCTCTGGCCTTCTCTAGCCACCTCATCTTCTGCTCATCCTCTCGCGCAGTCTAAAGAGAGCTCAGGTGAGAAATTGCAAACGTCGAGCAGTTGCTCAGAGATGAAAAGTGCCAGCACTGAAAGCTGTTGCTAGCCAGCACCCTTCCTTGGAAGCGCTTTCACAGGCGCAGCAACACTGGGGCTTTGCGCTTCCCTACCCACCAAACGTCACAGTCATTCTCTTTCCGTCTCGTAGACACGAGCTGAGAAATTGCAAACGTCGAGCAATTGCTCAGAGATGAAAAGTGCCAGCACTGAAAGCTGTTGCTAGCCAGCACCCTTCCTTGGAAGCGCTCTTGTAGCCCTTAGAACACTGGGGCTCTGGCCTTCTCTAGCCACCTCATCTTCTGCTCATCCTCTCGCGCAGTCTAAAGAGAGCTCAGGTGAGAAATTGCAAACGTCGAGCAATTGCTCAGAGATGAAAAGTGCCAGCACTGAAAGCTGTTGCTAGCCAGCACCCTTCCTTGGAAGCGCTTTCACAGGCGCAGCAACACTGGGGCTTTGCGCTTCTCTAGCCACCAAACATCACGGTCACTATCTCTCCGTCTCGTAGACACGAGTTGAAAAATTGCAAACGTCGAGCAATTGCTGAGAGATGAAAAGTGCCAGCACTGAAAGCTGTTGCTAGCCAGCACCCTTCCTTGGAAGCGCTTTCACAGGCGCAGCAACACTGGGGCTTTGCGCTTCTCTACCCACCAAACGTCACGGTCATTCTCTTTCCGACTCGTAGACACGAGCTGAGAAATTGCAAACGTCGAGCAGTTGCTGAGAGATGAAAAGTGCCAGCACTGAAAGCTGTTGCTAGCCAGCACCCTTCCTTGGAAGCGCTTTCACAGGCGCAGCAACACTGGGGCTTTGCGCTTCCCTACCCACCAAACGTCACAGTCATTCTCTGTCCGTCTCGTAGACACGAGCTGAGAAATTGCAAACGTCGAGCAATTGCTGAGAGATGAAAAGTGCCAGCACTGAAAGCTGTTGCTAGCCAGCACCCTTCCTTGGAAGCGCTTTTGTAGCCCTAAGAACAGTGGGGTTCTGGGCTTTTCTAGCCACCTCATCTTCTGCTCATCCTCTCGCGCAGTCTAAAGAGAGCTCAGGTGAGAAATTGCAAACGTCGAGCAATTGCTCAGAGGTGAAAAGTGCCAGCACTGAAAGCTGTTGCTAGCCAGCACCCTTCCTTGGAAGCGCTTTTGTAGCCCTAAGAACACTGGGGCTCTGGCCTTCTCTAGCCACCTCATCTTCTGCTCATCCTCTCGCGCAGTCTAAAGAGAGCTCAGGTGAGAAATTGCAAACGTCGAGCAATTGCTGAGAGATGAAAAGTGCCAGCACTGAAAGCTGTTGCTAGCCAGCACCCTTCCTTGGAAGCGCTTTCACAGGCGCAGCAACACTGGGGCTTTGCGCTTCTCTACCCACCAAACGTCACGGTCACTATCTCTCCGTCTCGTAGACACGAGTTGAGAAATTGCAAACGTCGAGCAATTGCTCAGAGATGAAAAGTGCCAGCACTGAAAGCTGTTGCTAGCCAGCCCCCTTCCTTGGAAGCGCTTTTGTAGGCCTAAGAACACTGGGGCTCTGGGCTTTTCTAGCCACCTCATCTTCTGCTCATCCTCTCGCGCAGTCTAAAGAGAGCTCAGGTGAGAAATTGCAAACGTCGAGCAATTGCTCAGAGATGAAAAGTGCCAGCACTGAAAGCTGTTGCTAGCCAGCACCCTTCCTTGGAAGCGCTTTCACAGGCGCAGCAACACTGGGGCTTTGCGCTTCTCTAACCACCAAACATCACGGTCACTATCTCTCCGTCTCGTAGACACGAGTTGAGAAATTGCAAACGTCGAGCAATTGCTCAGAGATGAAAAGTGCCAGCACTGAAAGCTCTTGCTAGCCAGCACCCTTCCTTGGAAGCGCTTTTGTAGCCCTAAGAACATTGGGGCTCTGGGCTTCTATAGCCACCTCATCTTCTGCTCATCCTCTCGCGCAGTCTAAAGAGAGCTCAGGTGAGAAATTGCAAACGTCGAGCAATTGCTCAGAGATGAAAAGTGCCAGCACTGAAACCTGTTGCTAGCCAGCACCCTTCCTTGGAAGCGCTTTTGTAGCCCTAAGAACACTGGGGCTCTCGGCTTCTCTAACCACCAAACGTCACGGTCATTCTCTGTCCGTCTCGTAGACACGAGCTGGGAAATTGCAAACGTCGAGCAATTGCTCAGAGATGAAAAGTGCCAGCACTGAAAGCTGTTGCTAGCCAGCACCCTTCCTTGGAAGCGCTTTCACAGGCGCAGCAACACTGGGGCTTTGCGCTTCTCTACCCACCAAACGTCACGGTCATTCTCTGTCCGTCTCTTTAGACACGAGCTGAGAAATTGCAAACGTCGAGCAATTGCTGAGAGATGAAAAGTGCCAGCACTGAAAGCTGTTGCTAGCCAGCACCCTTCCTTGGAAGCGCTTTTGTAGCCCTAAGAACACTGGGGCTCTGGGCTTCTCTAGCCACCTCATCTTCTGCTCATCCTCTCGCGCAGTCTAAAGAGAGGTCAGGTGAGAAATTGCAAACGTCGAGCATTTGCTGAGAGATGAAAAGGGCCAGCACTGAAAGCTCTTGCTAGCCAGCACCCTTCCTTGGAAGCGCTTTTGTAGCCCTAAGAACACTGGGGTTCTGGGCTTTTCTAGCCACCTCATCTTCTGCTCATCCTCTCGCGCAGTCTAAAGAGAGCTCAGGTGAGAAATTGCAAATGTCGAGCAATTGCTCAGAGATGAAAAGGGCCAGCACTGAAAGCTGTTGCTAGACAGCACCCTTCTTTGGAAGCGCTTTCACAGGCGCAGCAACACTGGGGCTTTGCGTTTCTCTACCCACCAAACGTCACGGTCACTATCTCTCCGTCTCGTAGACATGAGCTGAGAAATTGCAAACGTCGAGCAATTGCTCAGAGATGAAAAGTGCCAGCACTGAAAGCTGTTGCTAGCCAGCCCCCTTCCTTGGAAGCGCTTTTGTAGCCCTAAGAACACTGGAGCTCTGGGCTTCTCTAGCCACCTCATCTTCTGCTCATCCTCTCGCGCAGTCTAAAGAGAGCTCAGGTGAGAAACTGCAAATGTCGAGCAATTGCTCAGAGATGAAAAGTGCCAGCACTGAAAGCTGTTGCTAGCCAGCACCCTTCTTTGGAAGCGCTTTCACACGCGCAGCAACACTGGGGCTTTGCGCTTCTCTAACCACCAAACGTCACGGTCACTATATCTGCGTCACGTAGACACGAGCTGAGAAATTGCAAACGTCGAGCAATTGCTCAGAGATGAAAAGTGCCAGCACTGAAAGCTGTTGCTAGCCAGCCCCCTTCCTTGGAAGCGCTTTTGTAGCCCAAAGAACACTGGGGCTCTGGCCTTCTCTAGCCACCTCATCTTCTGCTCATCCTCTCGCGCAGTCTAAAGAGAGCTCAGGTGAGAAATTGCAAACGTCGAGCAATTGCTCAGAGATGAAAAGTGCCAGCACTGAAAGCTGTTGCTAGCCAGCACCCTTCCTTGGAAGCGCTTTCACAGGCGCAGCAACACTGGGGCTTTGCGCTTCTCTACCCACCAAACGTCACGGTCACTATCTCTCCGTCTCGTAGACACGAGTTGAGAAATTGCAAACGTCGAGCAATTGCTCAGAGATGAAAAGTGCCAGCACTGAAAGCTGTTGCTAGCCAGCACCCTACCTTGGAAGCGCTTTCACAGGCGCAGCAACACTGGGGCTTTGCGCTTCTCTAGCCACCAAACGTCACGGTCATTCTCTGTCCGTCTCGTAGACACGAGCTGAGAAATTGCAAACGTCGAGCAATTGCTCAGAGATGAAAAGTGCCAGCACTGAAAGCTGTTGCTAGCCAGCACCCTTCCTTGGAAGCGCTTTTGTAGCCCTAAGAACACTGGGGCTGTGGGCTTCTCTAGCCACCTCATCTTCTGCTCATCCTCTCGCGCAGTCTAAAGAGAGCTCAGGTGAGAAATTGCAAACGTCGAGCAATTACTCAGAGATGAAAAGTGCCAGCACTGAAAGCTGTTGCTAGCCAGCCCCCTTCCTTGGAAGCGCTTTTGTAGCCCTAAGAACACTGGAGCTCTGGGCTTCTCTAGCCACCTCATCTTCTGCTCATCCTCTCGCGCAGTCTAAAGAGAGCTCAGGTGAGAAATTGCAAACGTCGAGCAATTGCTCAGAGATGAAAAGTGCCAGCACTGAAAGCTGTTGCTAGCCAGCACCCTTCCTTGGAAGCGCTTTCACAGGCGCAGCAACACTGGGGCTTTGCGCTTCTCTAGCCACCAAACGTCACGGTCACTATCTCTCCGTCTCGTAGACACGAGCTGAGAAATTGCAAACGTCGAGCAATTGCTCAGAGATGAAAAGTGCCAGCACTGAAAGCTGTTGCTAGCCAGCACCCTTCCTTGGAAGCGCTTTCACACGCGCAGCAACACTGGGGCTTTGCGCTTCTCTAACCACCAAACGTCACGGTCATTCTCTTTCTGTCTCGTAGACACGAGCTGGGAAATTGCAAACGTCGAGCAATTGCTCAGAGATGAAAAGTGCCAGCACTGAAAGCTGTTGCTAGCCAGCCCCCTTCCTTGGAAGCGCTTTTGTAGGCCAAAGAACACTGGGGCTCTGGCCTTCTCTAGCCACCTCATCTTCTGCTCATCCTCTCGCGCAGTCTAAAGAGAGCTCAGGTGAGAAATTGCAAACGTCGAGCAATTGCTCAGAGATGAAAAGTGCCAGCACTGAAAGCTGTTGCTAGCCAGCCCCCTTCCTTGGAAGCGCTTTTGTAGCCCTAAGAACACTGGGGCTCTGGCCTTCTCTAGCCACCTCATCTTCTGCTCATCCTCTCGCGCAGTCTAAAGAGAGCTCAGGTGAGAAATTGCAAACGTTGAGCAATTGCTCAGAGATGAAAAGTGCCAGCACTGAAAGCTGTTGCTAGCCAGCACCCTTCCTTGGAAGCGCTTTCACAGGCGCAGCAACACTGGGGCTTTGCGCTTCTCTAGCCACCAAACATCACGGTCACTATCTCTCCGTCTCGTAGACACGAGTTGAAAAATTGCAAACGTCGAGCAATTGCTGAGAGATGAAAAGTGCCAGCACTGAAAGCTGTTGCTAGCCAGCACCCTTCCTTGGAAGCGCTTTCACAGGCGCAGCAGCACTGGGGCTTTGCGCTTCTCTAGCCACCAAACGTCACGGTCATTCTCTTTCCGACTCGTAGACACGAGCTGAGAAATTGCAAACGTCGAGCAATTGCTGAGAGATGAAAAGTGCCAGCACTGAAAGCTGTTGCTAGCCAGCACCCTTCCTTGGAAGTGCTTTCACAGGCGCAGCAACACTGGGGCTTTGCGCTTCTCTACCCACCAAACGTCACGGTCATTCTCTTTCCGACTCGTAGACACGAGCTGAGAAATTGCAAACGTCGAGCAATTACTCAGAGATGAAAAGTGCCAGCACTGAAAGCTGTTGCTAGCCAGCCCCCTTCCTTGGAACCGCTTTTGTAGCCCAAAGAACACTGGGGCTCTGGCCTTCTCTAGCCACCTCATCTTCTGCTCATCCTCTCGCGCAGTCTAAAGAGAGCTCAGGTGAGAAATTGCAAACGTCGAGCAATTGCTGAGAGATGAAAAGTGCCAGCACTGAAAGCTGTTGCTAGCCAGCCCCCTTCCTTGGAACCGCTTTTGTAGCCCTAAGAACACTGGGGCTCTGGCCTTCTCTAGCCACCTCATCTTCTGCTCATCCTCTCGCGCAGTCTAAAGAGAGCTCAGGTGAGAAACTGCAAATGTCGAGCAATTGCTCAGAGATGAAAAGTGCCAGCACTGAAAGCTGTTGCTAGCCAGCACCCTTCTTTGGAAGCGCTTTCACACGCGCAGCAACACTGGGGCTTTGCGCTTCTCTAACCACCAAACGTCACGGTCACTATATCTGCGTCACGTAGACACGAGCTGAGAAATTGCAAACGTCGAGCAATTGCTCAGAGATGAAAAGTGCCAGCACTGAAAGCTGTTGCTAGCCAGCACCCTTCCTTGGAAGCGCTTTTGTAGCCCTAAGAACACTGGGGCTCTGGCCTTCTCTAGCCACCTCATCTTCTGCTCATCCTCTCGCGCAGTCTAAAGAGAGCTCAGGTGAGAAATTGCAAACGTCGAGCAATTGCTCAGAGATGAAAAGTGCCAGCACTGAAAGCTGTTGCTAGCCAGCACCCTTCCTTGGAAGCGCTTTCACAGGCGCACCAACACTGGGGCTTTGCGCTTCTCTACCCACCAAACATCACGGTCACTATCTCTCCGTCTCGTAGACACGAGTTGAGAAATTGCAAACGTCGAGCAATTGCTCAGAGATGAAAAGTGCCAGCACTGAAAGCTGTTGCTAGCCAGCACCCTACCTTGGAAGCGCTTTCACAGGCGCAGCAACACTGGGGCTTTCCGCTTCTCTACCCACCAAACGTCACGGTCATTCTCTGTCCGTCTCGTAGACACGAGCTGAGAAATTGCAAACGTCGAGCAATTGCTCAGAGATGAAAAGTGCCAGCACTGAAAGCTGTTGCTAGCCAGCACCCTTCCTTGGAAGCGCTTTTGTAGCCCTAAGAACACTGGAGCTCTGGGCTTCTCTAGCCACCTCATCTTCTGCTCATCCTCTCGCGCAGTCTAAAGAGAGCTCAGGTGAGAAATTGCAAACGTCGAGCAATTGCTCAGAGATGAAAAGTGCCAGCACTGAAAGCTGTTGCTAGCCAGCCCCCTTCCTTGGAAGCGCTTTTGTAGCCCTAAGAACACTGGAGCTCTGGGCTTCTCTAGCCACCTCATCTTCTGCTCATCCTGTCGCGCAGTCTAAAGAGAGCTCAGGTGAGAAATTGCAAACGTCGAGCAATTGCACAGAGATGAAAAGTGCCAGCACTGAAAGCTGTTGCTAGCCAGCACCCTTCCTTGGAAGCGCTTTCACAGGCGCAGCAACACTGGGGCTTTGCGCTTCTCTACCCACCAAACGTCACGGTCACTATCTCTCCGTCTCGTAGACACGAGCTGAGAAATTGCAAACGTCGAGCAATTGCTCAGAGATGAAAAGTGCCAGCACTGAAAGCTGTTGCTAGCCAGCACCCTTCCTTGGAAGCGCTTTCACACGCGCAGCAACACTGGGGCTTTGCGCTTCTCTAGCCACCAAACGTCACGGTCATTCTCTTTCTGTCTCGTAGACACGAGCTGGGAAATTGCAAACGTCGAGCAATTGCTCAGAGATGAAAAGTGCCAGCACTGAAAGCTGTTGCTAGCCAGCCCCCTTCCTTGGAAGCGCTTTTGTAGCCCAAAGAACACTGGGGCTCTGGCCTTCTCTAGCCACCTCATCTTCTGCTCATCCTCTCACGCAGTCTAAAGAGAGCTCAGGTGAGAAATTGCAAACGTCCAGCAATTGCTCAGAGATGAAAAGTGCCAGCACTGAAAGCTGTTGCTAGCCAGCACCCTTCCTTGGAAGCGCTTTCACAGGCGCAGCAACACTGGGGCTTTGCGCTTCTCTAGCCACCAAACGTCACGGTCACTATCTCTCCGTCTCGTAGACACGAGCTGAGAAATTGCAAACGTCGAGCAATTGCTGAGAGATGAAAAGTGCCAGCACTGAAAGCTGTTGCTAGCCAGCCCCCTTCCTTGGAAGCGCTTTTGTAGGCCTAAGAACACTGGGGCTCTGGGCTTCTCTAGCCACCTCATCTTCTGCTCATCCTCTCGCGCAGTCTAAAGAGAGCTCAGGTGAGAAATTGCAAACGTCGAGCAATTGCTCAGAGATGAAAAGTGCCAGCACTGAAAGCTGTTGCTAGCCAGCACCCTTCCTTGGAAGCGCTTTCACAGGCGCAGCAACACTGGGGCTTTGCGCTTCTCTAGCCACCAAACATCACGGTCACTATCTCTCCGTCTCGTAGACACGAGTTGAAAAATTGCAAACGTCGAGCAATTGCTGAGAGATGAAAAGTGCCAGCACTGAAAGCTGTTGCTAGCCAGCACCCTTCCTTGGAAGCGCTTTCACAGGCGCAGCAACACTGGGGCTTTGCGCTTCTCTAGCCACCAAACGTCACGGTCATTCTCTTTCCGACTCGTAGACACGAGCTGAGAAATTGCAAACGTCGAGCAATTGCTGAGAGATGAAAAGTGCCAGCACTGAAAGCTGTTGCTAGCCAGCACCCTTCCTTGGAAGCGCTCTTGTAGCCCTTAGAACACTGGGGCTCTGGCCTTCTATAGCCACCTCATCTTCTGCTCATCCTCTCGCGCAGTCTAAAGAGAGCTCAGGTGAGAAATTGCAAACGTCCAGCAATTGCTCAGAGATGAAAAGTGCCAGCACTGAAAGCTGTTGCTAGCCAGCCCCCTTCCTTGGAAGCGCTTTCACAGGCGCAGCAACACTGGGGCTTTGCGCTTCTCTAGCCACCAAACATCACGGTCACTATCTCTCCGTCTCGTAGACACGAGTTGAAAAATTGCAAACGTCGAGCAATTGCTGAGAGATGAAAAGTGCCAGCACTGAAAGCTGTTGCTAGCCAGCACCCTTCCTTGGAAGCGCTTTCACAGGCGCAGCAACACTGGGGCTTTGCGCTTCTCTACCCACCAAACGTCACGGTCATTCTCTTTCCGACTCGTAGACACGAGCTGAGAAATTGCAAACGTCGAGCAATTGCTGAGAGATGAAAAGTGCCAGCACTGAAAGCTGTTGCTAGCCAGCACCCTTCCTTGGAAGCGCTTTCACAGGCGCAGCAACACTGGGGCTTTGCGCTTCCCTACCCACCAAACGTCACAGTCATTCTCTGTCCGTCTCGTAGACACGAGTTGAGAAATTGCAAACGTCGAGCAATTGCTGAGAGATGAAAAGTGCCAGCACTGAAAGCTGTTGCTAGCCAGCACCCTTCCTTGGAAGCGCTTTTGTAGCCCTAAGAACAGTGGGGTTCTGGGCTTTTCTAGCCACCTCATCTTCTGCTCATCCTCTCGCGCAGTCTAAAGAGAGCTCAGGTGAGAAATTGCAAACGTCGAGCAATTGCTCAGAGATGAAAAGTGCCAGCACTGAAAGCTGTTGCTAGCCAGCCCCCTTCATTGGAAGCGCTTTTGTAGCCCTTAGAACACTGGGTGTCTGTGCTTCTCTAGCCACCTCATCTTCTGCTCATCCTCTCGCGCAGTCTAAAGAGAGCTCAGGTGAGAAATTGCAAACGTCGAGCAATTGCTCAGAGATGAAAATTGCCAGCACTGAAAGCTGTTGCTAGCCAGCACCATTCCTTGGAAGCGCTTTCACAGGCGCAGCAACACTGGGGCTTTGCGCTTCTCTAACCACCAAACGTCACGGTCACTTTCTCTCCGTCTCGTAGACACGAGCTGAGAAATTGCAAACGTCGAGCAATTGCTCAGAGATGAAAAGTGCCAGCACTGAAAGCTGTTGCTAGCCAGCACCCTTCCTTGGAAGTGCTTTCACAGGCGCAGCAACACTGGGGCTTTGCGCTTCTCTACCCACCAAACGTCACGGTCATTCTCTTTCCGTCTCGTAGACACGAGCTGAGAAATTGCAAACATCGAGCAATTGCTGAGAGATGAAAAGTGCCAGCACTGAAAGCTGTTGCTAGCCAGCACCCTTCCTTGGAAGCGCTTTCACAGGCGCAGCAACACTGGGGCTTTCCGCTTCTCTAGCCACCAAACGTCACGGTCATTCTCTTTCCGTCTCGTAGACACAAGTTGAGAAATTGCAAACGTCGAGCAATTGCTCAGAGATGAAAAGTGCCAGCACTGAAAGCTGTTGCAAGCCAGCCCCCTTCCTTGGAACCGCTTTTGTAGCCCTAAGAACACTGGGGCTCTGGCCTTCTCTAGCCACCTCATCTTCTGCTCATCCTCTCGCGCAGTCTAAAGAGAGCTCAGGTGAGAAATTGCAAACGTCGAGCAATTGCTCAGAGAGGAAAAGTGCCAGCACTGAAAGCTGTTGCTAGCCAGCCCCCTTCCTTGGAAGCGCTTTCACAGGCGCAGCAACACTGGGGCTTTGTGCTTCTCTAGCCACCAAACGTGACGGTCACTATCTCTCCGTCTCGTAGACACGAGCTGAGAAATTGCAAACGTCGAGCAATTGCTCAGAGATGAAAAGTGCCAGCACTGAAAGCTGTTGCTAGCCAGCACCCTTCCTTGGAAGCGCTTTTGTAGCCCTAAGAACACTGGGGCTCTGGCCTTCTCTAGCCACCTCATCTTCTGCTCATCCTCTCGCGCAGTCTAAAGAGAGGTCAGGTGAGAAATTGCAAACGTCGAGCAATTGCTCAGAGATGAAAAGTGCCAGCACTGAAAGCTGTTGCTAGCCAGCACCCTTCCTTGGAAGCGCTTTTGTAGCCCTAAGAACAGTGGGGTTCTGGGCTTTTCTAGCCACCTCATCTTCTGCTCATCCTCTCGCGCAGTATAAAGAGAGCTCAGGTGAGAAATTGCAAACGTCGAGCAATTGCTCAGAGGTGAAAAGTGCCAGCACTGAAAGCTGTTGCTAGCCAGCACCCTTCCTTGGAAGCGCTTTTGTAGCCCTAAGAACACTGGGGCTCTGGCCTTCTCTAGCCACCTCATCTTCTGCTCATCCTCTCGCGCAGTCTAAAGAGAGGTCAGGTGAGAAATTGCAAACGTCGAGCAATTGCTCAGAGATGAAAAGTGCCAGCACTGAAAGCTGTTGCTAGCCAGCACCCTTCCTTGGAAGCGCTTTTGTAGCCCTAAGAACACTGGAGCTCTGGCCTTCTCTAGCCACCTCATCTTCTGCTCATCCTCTCGCGCAGTCTAAAGAGAGCTCAGGTGAGAAACTGCAAATGTCGAGCAATTGCTCAGAGATGAAAAGTGCCAGCACTGAAAGCTGTTGCTAGCCAGCACCCTTCTTTGGAAGCGCTTTCACACGCGCAGCAACACTGGGGCTTTGCGCTTCTCTAACCACCAAACGTCACGGTCACTATATCTGCGTCACGTAGACACGAGCTGAGAAATTGCAAACGTCGAGCAATTGCTCAGAGATGAAAAGTGCCAGCACTGAAAGCTGTTGCTAGCCAGCCCCCTTCCTTGGAAGCGCTTTTGTAGCCCAAAGAACACTGGGGCTCTGGCCTTCTCTAGCCACCTCATCTTCTGCTCATCCTCTCGCGCAGTCTAAAGAGAGCTCAGGTGAGAAATTGCAAACGTCGAGCAATTGCTCAGAGATGAAAAGTGCCAGCACTGAAAGCTGTTGCTAGCCAGCACCCTTCCTTGGAAGCGCTTTCACAGGCGCACCAACACTGGGGCTTTGCGCTTCTCTACCCACCAAACATCACGGTCACTATCTCTCCGTCTCGTAGACACGAGTTGAGAAATTGCAAACGTCGAGCAATTGCTCAGAGATGAAAAGTGCCAGCACTGAAAGCTGTTGCTAGCCAGCACCCTACCTTGGAAGCGCTTTCACAGGCGCAGCAACACTGGGGCTTTGCGCTTCTCTAGCCACCAAACGTCACGGTCATTCTCTTTCCGACTCGTAGACACGAGCTGAGAAATTGCAAACGTCGAGCAATTGCTCAGAGATGAAAAGTGCCAGCACTGAAAGCTGTTGCTAGCCAGCACCCTTCCTTGGAAGCGCTTTCACAGGCGCAGCAACACTGGGGCTTTGCGCTTCTCTACCCACCAAACGTCACGGTCATTCTCTGTCCGTCTCGTAGACACGAGCTGAGAAATTGCAAACGTCGAGCAATTGCTCAGAGATGAAAAGTGCCAGCACTGAAAGCTGTTGCTAGCCAGCACCCTTCCTTGGAAGCGCTTTTGTAGCCCTAAGAACACTGGGGCTCTGGCCTTCTCTAGCCACCTCATCTTCTGCTCATCCTCTCGCGCAGTCTAAAGAGAGCTCAGGTGAGAAATTGCAAACGTCGAGCAATTACTCAGAGATGAAAAGTGCCAGCACTGAAAGCTGTTGCTAGCCAGCCCCCTTCCTTGGAAGCGCTTTTGTAGCCCTAAGAACACTGGAGCTCTGGGCTTCTCTAGCCACCTCATCTTCTGCTCATCCTCTCGCGCAGTCTAAAGAGAGCTCAGGTGAGAAATTGCAAACGTCGAGCAATTGCTCAGAGATGAAAAGTGCCAGCACTGAAAGCTGTTGCTAGCCAGCACCCTTCCTTGGAAGCGCTTTCACAGGCGCAGCAACACTGGGGCTTTGCGCTTCTCTACCCACCAAACGTCACGGTCACTATCTCTCCGTCTCGTAGACACGAGCTGAGAAATTGCAAACGTCGAGCAATTGCTCAGAGATGAAAAGTGCCAGCACTGAAAGCTGTTGCTAGCCAGCACCCTTCCTTGGAAGCGCTTTCACACGCGCAGCAACACTGGGGCTTTCCGCTTCTCTAGCCACCAAACGTCACGGTCATTCTCTTTCCGTCTCGTAGACACGAGCTGGGAAATTGCAAACGTCGAGCAATTGCTCAGAGATGAAAAGTGCCAGCACTGAAAGCTGTTGCTAGCCAGCCCCCTTCCTTGGAAGCGCTTTTATAGCCCAAAGAACACTGGGGCTCTGGGCTTCTCTAGCCACCTCATCTTCTGCTCATCCTCTCACGCAGTCTAAAGAGAGCTCAGGTGAGAAATTGCAAACGTCGAGCAATTGCTCAGAGATGAAAAGTGCCAGCACTGAAAGCTGTTGCTAGCCAGCACCCTTCCTTGGAAGCGCTTTCACAGGCGCAGCAACACTGGGGCTTTGCGCTTCTCTAGCCACCAAACGTCACGGTCACTATCTCTCCGTCTCGTAGACACGAGCTGAGAAATTGCAAACGTCAAGCAATTGCTGAGAGATGAAAAGTGCCAGCACTGAAAGCTGTTGCTAGCCAGCCCCCTTCCTTGGAAGCGCTTTTGTAGCCCTAAGAACACTGGGGCTCTGGCCTTCTCTAGCCACCTCATCTTCTGCTCATCCTCTCGCGCAGTCTAAAGAGAGCTCAGGTGAGAAATTGCAAACGTCGAGCAATTGCTGAGAGATGAAAAGTGCCAGCACTGAAAGCTGTTGCTAGCCAGCACCCTTCCTTGGAAGCGCTTTCACAGGCGCAGCAGCACTGGGGCTTTGCGCTTCTCTAGCCACCAAACGTCACGGTCATTCTCTTTCCGACTCGTAGACACGAGCTGAGAAATTGCAAACGTCGAGCAATTGCTGAGAGATGAAAAGTGCCAGCACTGAAAGCTGTTGCTAGCCAGCACCCTTCCTTGGAAGTGCTTTCACAGGCGCAGCAACACTGGGGCTTTGCGCTTCTCTACCCACCAAACGTCACGGTCATTCTCTTTCCGACTCGTAGACACGAGCTGAGAAATTGCAAACGTCGAGCAATTACTCAGAGATGAAAAGTGCCAGCACTGAAAGCTGTTGCTAGCCAGCCCCCTTCCTTGGAACCGCTTTTGTAGCCCAAAGAACACTGGGGCTCTGGCCTTCTCTAGCCACCTCATCTTCTGCTCATCCTCTCGCGCAGTCTAAAGAGAGCTCAGGTGAGAAATTGCAAACGTCGAGCAATTGCTGAGAGATGAAAAGTGCCAGCACTGAAAGCTGTTGCTAGCCAGCACCCTTCCTTGGAAGCGCTTTTGTAGCCCTAAGAACAGTGGGGTTCTGGGCTTTTCTAGCCACCTCATCTTCTGCTCATCCTCTCGCGCAGTCTAAAGAGAGCTCAGGTGAGAAATTGCAAACGTCGAGCAATTGCTCAGAGATGAAAAGTGCCAGCACTGAAAGCTGTTGCTAGCCAGCCCCCTTCATTGGAAGCGCTTTTGTAGCCCTTAGAACACTGGGTGTCTGTGCTTCTCTAGCCACCTCATCTTCTGCTCATCCTCTCGCGCAGTCTAAAGAGAGCTCAGGTGAGAAATTGCAAACGTCGAGCAATTGCTCAGAGATGAAAATTGCCAGCACTGAAAGCTGTTGCTAGCCAGCACCATTCCTTGGAAGCGCTTTCACAGGCGCAGCAACACTGGGGCTTTGCGCTTCTCTAACCACCAAACGTCACGGTCACTTTCTCTCCGTCTCGTAGACACGAGCTGAGAAATTGCAAACGTCGAGCAATTGCTCAGAGATGAAAAGTGCCAGCACTGAAAGCTGTTGCTAGCCAGCACCCTTCCTTGGAAGTGCTTTCACAGGCGCAGCAACACTGGGGCTTTGCGCTTCTCTACCCACCAAACGTCACGGTCATTCTCTTTCCGTCTCGTAGACACGAGCTGAGAAATTGCAAACATCGAGCAATTGCTGAGAGATGAAAAGTGCCAGCACTGAAAGCTGTTGCTAGCCAGCACCCTTCCTTGGAAGCGCTTTCACAGGCGCAGCAACACTGGGGCTTTCCGCTTCTCTAGCCACCAAACGTCACGGTCATTCTCTTTCCGTCTCGTAGACACAAGTTGAGAAATTGCAAACGTCGAGCAATTGCTCAGAGATGAAAAGTGCCAGCACTGAAAGCTGTTGCAAGCCAGCCCCCTTCCTTGGAACCGCTTTTGTAGCCCTAAGAACACTGGGGCTCTGGCCTTCTCTAGCCACCTCATCTTCTGCTCATCCTCTCGCGCAGTCTAAAGAGAGCTCAGGTGAGAAATTGCAAACGTCGAGCAATTGCTCAGAGAGGAAAAGTGCCAGCACTGAAAGCTGTTGCTAGCCAGCCCCCTTCCTTGGAAGCGCTTTCACAGGCGCAGCAACACTGGGGCTTTGTGCTTCTCTAGCCACCAAACGTGACGGTCACTATCTCTCCGTCTCGTAGACACGAGCTGAGAAATTGCAAACGTCGAGCAATTGCTCAGAGATGAAAAGTGCCAGCACTGAAAGCTGTTGCTAGCCAGCACCCTTCCTTGGAAGCGCTTTTGTAGCCCTAAGAACACTGGGGCTCTGGCCTTCTCTAGCCACCTCATCTTCTGCTCATCCTCTCGCGCAGTCTAAAGAGAGGTCAGGTGAGAAATTGCAAACGTCGAGCAATTGCTCAGAGATGAAAAGTGCCAGCACTGAAAGCTGTTGCTAGCCAGCACCCTTCCTTGGAAGCGCTTTTGTAGCCCTAAGAACAGTGGGGTTCTGGGCTTTTCTAGCCACCTCATCTTCTGCTCATCCTCTCGCGCAGTATAAAGAGAGCTCAGGTGAGAAATTGCAAACGTCGAGCAATTGCTCAGAGGTGAAAAGTGCCAGCACTGAAAGCTGTTGCTAGCCAGCACCCTTCCTTGGAAGCGCTTTTGTAGCCCTAAGAACACTGGGGCTCTGGCCTTCTCTAGCCACCTCATCTTCTGCTCATCCTCTCGCGCAGTCTAAAGAGAGGTCAGGTGAGAAATTGCAAACGTCGAGCAATTGCTCAGAGATGAAAAGTGCCAGCACTGAAAGCTGTTGCTAGCCAGCACCCTTCCTTGGAAGCGCTTTTGTAGCCCTAAGAACACTGGAGCTCTGGCCTTCTCTAGCCACCTCATCTTCTGCTCATCCTCTCGCGCAGTCTAAAGAGAGCTCAGGTGAGAAACTGCAAATGTCGAGCAATTGCTCAGAGATGAAAAGTGCCAGCACTGAAAGCTGTTGCTAGCCAGCACCCTTCTTTGGAAGCGCTTTCACACGCGCAGCAACACTGGGGCTTTGCGCTTCTCTAACCACCAAACGTCACGGTCACTATATCTGCGTCACGTAGACACGAGCTGAGAAATTGCAAACGTCGAGCAATTGCTCAGAGATGAAAAGTGCCAGCACTGAAAGCTGTTGCTAGCCAGCCCCCTTCCTTGGAAGCGCTTTTGTAGCCCAAAGAACACTGGGGCTCTGGCCTTCTCTAGCCACCTCATCTTCTGCTCATCCTCTCGCGCAGTCTAAAGAGAGCTCAGGTGAGAAATTGCAAACGTCGAGCAATTGCTCAGAGATGAAAAGTGCCAGCACTGAAAGCTGTTGCTAGCCAGCACCCTTCCTTGGAAGCGCTTTCACAGGCGCACCAACACTGGGGCTTTGCGCTTCTCTACCCACCAAACATCACGGTCACTATCTCTCCGTCTCGTAGACACGAGTTGAGAAATTGCAAACGTCGAGCAATTGCTCAGAGATGAAAAGTGCCAGCACTGAAAGCTGTTGCTAGCCAGCACCCTACCTTGGAAGCGCTTTCACAGGCGCAGCAACACTGGGGCTTTGCGCTTCTCTAGCCACCAAACGTCACGGTCATTCTCTTTCCGACTCGTAGACACGAGCTGAGAAATTGCAAACGTCGAGCAATTGCTCAGAGATGAAAAGTGCCAGCACTGAAAGCTGTTGCTAGCCAGCACCCTTCCTTGGAAGCGCTTTCACAGGCGCAGCAACACTGGGGCTTTGCGCTTCTCTACCCACCAAACGTCACGGTCATTCTCTGTCCGTCTCGTAGACACGAGCTGAGAAATTGCAAACGTCGAGCAATTGCTCAGAGATGAAAAGTGCCAGCACTGAAAGCTGTTGCTAGCCAGCACCCTTCCTTGGAAGCGCTTTTGTAGCCCTAAGAACACTGGGGCTCTGGCCTTCTCTAGCCACCTCATCTTCTGCTCATCCTCTCGCGCAGTCTAAAGAGAGCTCAGGTGAGAAATTGCAAACGTCGAGCAATTACTCAGAGATGAAAAGTGCCAGCACTGAAAGCTGTTGCTAGCCAGCCCCCTTCCTTGGAAGCGCTTTTGTAGCCCTAAGAACACTGGAGCTCTGGGCTTCTCTAGCCACCTCATCTTCTGCTCATCCTCTCGCGCAGTCTAAAGAGAGCTCAGGTGAGAAATTGCAAACGTCGAGCAATTGCTCAGAGATGAAAAGTGCCAGCACTGAAAGCTGTTGCTAGCCAGCACCCTTCCTTGGAAGCGCTTTCACAGGCGCAGCAACACTGGGGCTTTGCGCTTCTCTACCCACCAAACGTCACGGTCACTATCTCTCCGTCTCGTAGACACGAGCTGAGAAATTGCAAACGTCGAGCAATTGCTCAGAGATGAAAAGTGCCAGCACTGAAAGCTGTTGCTAGCCAGCACCCTTCCTTGGAAGCGCTTTCACACGCGCAGCAACACTGGGGCTTTCCGCTTCTCTAGCCACCAAACGTCACGGTCATTCTCTTTCCGTCTCGTAGACACGAGCTGGGAAATTGCAAACGTCGAGCAATTGCTCAGAGATGAAAAGTGCCAGCACTGAAAGCTGTTGCTAGCCAGCCCCCTTCCTTGGAAGCGCTTTTATAGCCCAAAGAACACTGGGGCTCTGGGCTTCTCTAGCCACCTCATCTTCTGCTCATCCTCTCACGCAGTCTAAAGAGAGCTCAGGTGAGAAATTGCAAACGTCGAGCAATTGCTCAGAGATGAAAAGTGCCAGCACTGAAAGCTGTTGCTAGCCAGCACCCTTCCTTGGAAGCGCTTTCACAGGCGCAGCAACACTGGGGCTTTGCGCTTCTCTAGCCACCAAACGTCACGGTCACTATCTCTCCGTCTCGTAGACACGAGCTGAGAAATTGCAAACGTCAAGCAATTGCTGAGAGATGAAAAGTGCCAGCACTGAAAGCTGTTGCTAGCCAGCCCCCTTCCTTGGAAGCGCTTTTGTAGCCCTAAGAACACTGGGGCTCTGGCCTTCTCTAGCCACCTCATCTTCTGCTCATCCTCTCGCGCAGTCTAAAGAGAGCTCAGGTGAGAAATTGCAAACGTCGAGCAATTGCTGAGAGATGAAAAGTGCCAGCACTGAAAGCTGTTGCTAGCCAGCACCCTTCCTTGGAAGCGCTTTCACAGGCGCAGCAGCACTGGGGCTTTGCGCTTCTCTAGCCACCAAACGTCACGGTCATTCTCTTTCCGACTCGTAGACACGAGCTGAGAAATTGCAAACGTCGAGCAATTGCTGAGAGATGAAAAGTGCCAGCACTGAAAGCTGTTGCTAGCCAGCACCCTTCCTTGGAAGTGCTTTCACAGGCGCAGCAACACTGGGGCTTTGCGCTTCTCTACCCACCAAACGTCACGGTCATTCTCTTTCCGACTCGTAGACACGAGCTGAGAAATTGCAAACGTCGAGCAATTACTCAGAGATGAAAAGTGCCAGCACTGAAAGCTGTTGCTAGCCAGCCCCCTTCCTTGGAACCGCTTTTGTAGCCCAAAGAACACTGGGGCTCTGGCCTTCTCTAGCCACCTCATCTTCTGCTCATCCTCTCGCGCAGTCTAAAGAGAGCTCAGGTGAGAAATTGCAAACGTCGAGCAATTGCTGAGAGATGAAAAGTGCCAGCACTGAAAGCTGTTGCTAGCCAGCCCCCTTCCTTGGAACCGCTTTTGTAGCCCTAAGAACACTGGGGCTCTGGCCTTCTCTAGCCACCTCATCTTCTGCTCATCCTCTCGCGCAGTCTAAAGAGAGCTCAGGTGAGAAACTGCAAATGTCGAGCAATTGCTCAGAGATGAAAAGTGCCAACACTGAAAGCTGTTGCTAGCCAGCACCCTTCTTTGGAAGCGCTTTCACACGCGCAGCAACACTGGGGCTTTGCGCTTCTCTAACCACCAAACGTCACGGTCACTATATCTGCGTCACGTAGACACGAGCTGAGAAATTGCAAACGTCGAGCAATTGCTCAGAGATGAAAAGTGCCAGCACTGAAAGCTGTTGCTAGCCAGCACCCTTCCTTGGAAGCGCTTTTGTAGCCCTAAGAACACTGGGGCTCTGGCCTTCTCTAGCCACCTCATCTTCTGCTCATCCTCTCGCGCAGTCTAAAGAGAGCTCAGGTGAGAAATTGCAAACGTCGAGCAATTGCTCAGAGATGAAAAGTGCCAGCACTGAAAGCTGTTGCTAGCCAGCACCCTTCCTTGGAAGCGCTTTCACAGGCGCACCAACACTGGGGCTTTGCGCTTCTCTACCCACCAAACATCACGGTCACTATCTCTCCGTCTCGTAGACACGAGTTGAGAAATTGCAAACGTCGAGCAATTGCTCAGAGATGAAAAGTGCCAGCACTGAAAGCTGTTGCTAGCCAGCACCCTACCTTGGAAGCGCTTTCACAGGCGCAGCAACACTGGGGCTTTGCGCTTCTCTAGCCACCAAACGTCACGGTCATTCTCTGTCCGTCTCGTAGACACGAGCTGAGAAATTGCAAACGTCGAGCAATTGCTCAGAGATGAAAAGTGCCAGCACTGAAAGCTGTTGCTAGCCAGCACCCTTCCTTGGAAGCGCTTTTGTAGCCCTAAGAACACTGGAGCTCTGGGCTTCTCTAGCCACCTCATCTTCTGCTCATCCTCTCGCGCAGTCTAAAGAGAGCTCAGGTGAGAAATTGCAAACGTCGAGCAATTGCTCAGAGATGAAAAGTGCCAGCACTGAAAGCTGTTGCTAGCCAGCCCCCTTCCTTGGAAGCGCTTTTGTAGCCCTAAGAACACTGGAGCTCTGGGCTTCTCTAGCCACCTCATCTTCTGCTCATCCTGTCGCGCAGTCTAAAGAGAGCTCAGGTGAGAAATTGCAAACGTCGAGCAATTGCTCAGAGATGAAAAGTGCCAGCACTGAAAGCTGTTGCTAGCCAGCACCCTTCCTTGGAAGCGCTTTCACAGGCGCAGCAACACTGGGGCTTTGCGCTTCTCTACCCACCAAACGTCACGGTCACTATCTCTCCGTCTCGTAGACACGAGCTGAGAAATTGCAAACGTCGAGCAATTGCTCAGAGATGAAAAGTGCCAGCACTGAAAGCTGTTGCTAGCCAGCACCCTTCCTTGGAAGCGCTTTCACACGCGCAGCAACACTGGGGCTTTGCGCTTCTCTAGCCACCAAACGTCACGGTCATTCTCTTTCTGTCTCGTAGACACGAGCTGGGAAATTGCAAACGTCGAGCAATTGCTCAGAGATGAAAAGTGCCAGCACTGAAAGCTGTTGCTAGCCAGCCCCCTTCCTTGGAAGCGCTTTTGTAGCCCAAAGAACACTGGGGCTCTGGCCTTCTCTAGCCACCTCATCTTCTGCTCATCCTCTCACGCAGTCTAAAGAGAGCTCAGGTGAGAAATTGCAAACGTCCAGCAATTGCTCAGAGATGAAAAGTGCCAGCACTGAAAGCTGTTGCTAGCCAGCACCCTTCCTTGGAAGCGCTTTCACAGGCGCAGCAACACTGGGGCTTTGCGCTTCTCTAGCCACCAAACGTCACGGTCACTATCTCTCCGTCTCGTAGACACGAGCTGAGAAATTGCAAACGTCGAGCAATTGCTGAGAGATGAAAAGTGCCAGCACTGAAAGCTGTTGCTAGCCAGCCCCCTTCCTTGGAAGCGCTTTTGTAGCCCTAAGAACACTGGGGCTCTGGGCTTCTCTAGCCACCTCATCTTCTGCTCATCCTCTCGCGCAGTCTAAAGAGAGCTCAGGTGAGAAATTGCAAACGTCGAGCAATTGCTCAGAGATGAAAAGTGCCAGCACTGAAAGCTGTTGCTAGCCAGCACCCTTCCTTGGAAGCGCTTTCACAGGCGCAGCAACACTGGGGCTTTGCGCTTCTCTAGCCACCAAACATCACGGTCACTATCTCTCCGTCTCGTAGACACGAGTTGAAAAATTGCAAACGTCGAGCAATTGCTGAGAGATGAAAAGTGCCAGCACTGAAAGCTGTTGCTAGCCAGCACCCTTCCTTGGAAGCGCTTTCACAGGCGCAGCAACACTGGGGCTTTGCGCTTCTCTAGCCACCAAACGTCACGGTCATTCTCTTTCCGACTCGTAGACACGAGCTGAGAAATTGCAAACGTCGAGCAATTGCTGAGAGATGAAAAGTGCCAGCACTGAAAGCTGTTGCTAGCCAGCACCCTTCCTTGGAAGCGCTCTTGTAGCCCTTAGAACACTGGGGCTCTGGCCTTCTATAGCCACCTCATCTTCTGCTCATCCTCTCGCGCAGTCTAAAGAGAGCTCAGGTGAGAAATTGCAAACGTCCAGCAATTGCTCAGAGATGAAAAGTGCCAGCACTGAAAGCTGTTGCTAGCCAGCCCCCTTCCTTGGAAGCGCTTTCACAGGCGCAGCAACACTGGGGCTTTGCGCTTCTCTAGCCACCAAACATCACGGTCACTATCTCTCCGTCTCGTAGACACGAGTTGAAAAATTGCAAACGTCGAGCAATTGCTGAGAGATGAAAAGTGCCAGCACTGAAAGCTGTTGCTAGCCAGCACCCTTCCTTGGAAGCGCTTTCACAGGCGCAGCAACACTGGGGCTTTGCGCTTCTCTACCCACCAAACGTCACGGTCATTCTCTTTCCGACTCGTAGACACGAGCTGAGAAATTGCAAACGTCGAGCAATTGCTGAGAGATGAAAAGTGCCAGCACTGAAAGCTGTTGCTAGCCAGCACCCTTCCTTGGAAGCGCTTTCACAGGCGCAGCAACACTGGGGCTTTGCGCTTCCCTACCCACCAAACGTCACAGTCATTCTCTGTCCGTCTCGTAGACACGAGTTGAGAAATTGCAAACGTCGAGCAATTGCTGAGAGATGAAAAGTGCCAGCACTGAAAGCTGTTGCTAGCCAGCACCCTTCCTTGGAAGCGCTTTTGTAGCCCTAAGAACACTGGGGTTCTGGGCTTTTCTAGCCACCTCATCTTCTGCTCATCCTCTCGCGCAGTCTAAAGAGAGCTCAGGTGAGAAATTGCAAACGTCGAGCAATTGCTCAGAGATGAAAAGTGCCAGCACTGAAAGCTGTTGCTAGCCAGCCCCCTTCATTGGAAGCGCTTTTGTAGCCCTTAGAACACTGGGTGTCTGTGCTTCTCTAGCCACCTCATCTTCTGCTCATCCTCTCGCGCAGTCTAAAGAGAGCTCAGGTGAGAAATTGCAAACGTCGAGCAATTGCTCAGAGATGAAAATTGCCAGCACTGAAAGCTGTTGCTAGCCAGCACCATTCCTTGGAAGCGCTTTCACAGGCGCAGCAACACTGGGGCTTTGCGCTTCTCTAACCACCAAACGTCACGGTCACTTTCTCTCCGTCTCGTAGACACGAGCTGAGAAATTGCAAACGTCGAGCAATTGCTCAGAGATGAAAAGTGCCAGCACTGAAAGCTGTTGCTAGCCAGCACCCTTCCTTGGAAGTGCTTTCACAGGCGCAGCAACACTGGGGCTTTGCGCTTCTCTACCCACCAAACGTCACGGTCATTCTCTTTCCGTCTCGTAGACACGAGCTGAGAAATTGCAAACATCGAGCAATTGCTGAGAGATGAAAAGTGCCAGCACTGAAAGCTGTTGCTAGCCAGCACCCTTCCTTGGAAGCGCTTTCACAGGCGCAGCAACACTGGGGCTTTCCGCTTCTCTAGCCACCAAACGTCACGGTCATTCTCTTTCCGTCTCGTAGACACAAGTTGAGAAATTGCAAACGTCGAGCAATTGCTCAGAGATGAAAAGTGCCAGCACTGAAAGCTGTTGCAAGCCAGCCCCCTTCCTTGGAACCGCTTTTGTAGCCCTAAGAACACTGGGGCTCTGGCCTTCTCTAGCCACCTCATCTTCTGCTCATCCTCTCGCGCAGTCTAAAGAGAGCTCAGGTGAGAAATTGCAAACGTCGAGCAATTGCTCAGAGAGGAAAAGTGCCAGCACTGAAAGCTGTTGCTAGCCAGCCCCCTTCCTTGGAAGCGCTTTCACAGGCGCAGCAACACTGGGGCTTTGTGCTTCTCTAGCCACCAAACGTGACGGTCACTATCTCTCCGTCTCGTAGACACGAGCTGAGAAATTGCAAACGTCGAGCAATTGCTCAGAGATGAAAAGTGCCAGCACTGAAAGCTGTTGCTAGCCAGCACCCTTCCTTGGAAGCGCTTTTGTAGCCCTAAGAACACTGGGGCTCTGGCCTTCTCTAGCCACCTCATCTTCTGCTCATCCTCTCGCGCAGTCTAAAGAGAGGTCAGGTGAGAAATTGCAAACGTCGAGCAATTGCTCAGAGATGAAAAGTGCCAGCACTGAAAGCTGTTGCTAGCCAGCACCCTTCCTTGGAAGCGCTTTTGTAGCCCTAAGAACAGTGGGGTTCTGGGCTTTTCTAGCCACCTCATCTTCTGCTCATCCTCTCGCGCAGTATAAAGAGAGCTCAGGTGAGAAATTGCAAACGTCGAGCAATTGCTCAGAGGTGAAAAGTGCCAGCACTGAAAGCTGTTGCTAGCCAGCACCCTTCCTTGGAAGCGCTTTTGTAGCCCTAAGAACACTGGGGCTCTGGCCTTCTCTAGCCACCTCATCTTCTGCTCATCCTCTCGCGCAGTCTAAAGAGAGGTCAGGTGAGAAATTGCAAACGTCGAGCAATTGCTCAGAGATGAAAAGTGCCAGCACTGAAAGCTGTTGCTAGCCAGCACCCTTCCTTGGAAGCGCTTTTGTAGCCCTAAGAACACTGGAGCTCTGGCCTTCTCTAGCCACCTCATCTTCTGCTCATCCTCTCGCGCAGTCTAAAGAGAGCTCAGGTGAGAAACTGCAAATGTCGAGCAATTGCTCAGAGATGAAAAGTGCCAGCACTGAAAGCTGTTGCTAGCCAGCACCCTTCTTTGGAAGCGCTTTCACACGCGCAGCAACACTGGGGCTTTGCGCTTCTCTAACCACCAAACGTCACGGTCACTATATCTGCGTCACGTAGACACGAGCTGAGAAATTGCAAACGTCGAGCAATTGCTCAGAGATGAAAAGTGCCAGCACTGAAAGCTGTTGCTAGCCAGCCCCCTTCCTTGGAAGCGCTTTTGTAGCCCAAAGAACACTGGGGCTCTGGCCTTCTCTAGCCACCTCATCTTCTGCTCATCCTCTCGCGCAGTCTAAAGAGAGCTCAGGTGAGAAATTGCAAACGTCGAGCAATTGCTCAGAGATGAAAAGTGCCAGCACTGAAAGCTGTTGCTAGCCAGCACCCTTCCTTGGAAGCGCTTTCACAGGCGCACCAACACTGGGGCTTTGCGCTTCTCTACCCACCAAACATCACGGTCACTATCTCTCCGTCTCGTAGACACGAGTTGAGAAATTGCAAACGTCGAGCAATTGCTCAGAGATGAAAAGTGCCAGCACTGAAAGCTGTTGCTAGCCAGCACCCTACCTTGGAAGCGCTTTCACAGGCGCAGCAACACTGGGGCTTTGCGCTTCTCTAGCCACCAAACGTCACGGTCATTCTCTTTCCGACTCGTAGACACGAGCTGAGAAATTGCAAACGTCGAGCAATTGCTCAGAGATGAAAAGTGCCAGCACTGAAAGCTGTTGCTAGCCAGCACCCTTCCTTGGAAGCGCTTTCACAGGCGCAGCAACACTGGGGCTTTGCGCTTCTCTACCCACCAAACGTCACGGTCATTCTCTGTCCGTCTCGTAGACACGAGCTGAGAAATTGCAAACGTCGAGCAATTGCTCAGAGATGAAAAGTGCCAGCACTGAAAGCTGTTGCTAGCCAGCACCCTTCCTTGGAAGCGCTTTTGTAGCCCTAAGAACACTGGGGCTCTGGCCTTCTCTAGCCACCTCATCTTCTGCTCATCCTCTCGCGCAGTCTAAAGAGAGCTCAGGTGAGAAATTGCAAACGTCGAGCAATTACTCAGAGATGAAAAGTGCCAGCACTGAAAGCTGTTGCTAGCCAGCCCCCTTCCTTGGAAGCGCTTTTGTAGCCCTAAGAACACTGGAGCTCTGGGCTTCTCTAGCCACCTCATCTTCTGCTCATCCTCTCGCGCAGTCTAAAGAGAGCTCAGGTGAGAAATTGCAAACGTCGAGCAATTGCTCAGAGATGAAAAGTGCCAGCACTGAAAGCTGTTGCTAGCCAGCACCCTTCCTTGGAAGCGCTTTCACAGGCGCAGCAACACTGGGGCTTTGCGCTTCTCTACCCACCAAACGTCACGGTCACTATCTCTCCGTCTCGTAGACACGAGCTGAGAAATTGCAAACGTCGAGCAATTGCTCAGAGATGAAAAGTGCCAGCACTGAAAGCTGTTGCTAGCCAGCACCCTTCCTTGGAAGCGCTTTCACACGCGCAGCAACACTGGGGCTTTCCGCTTCTCTAGCCACCAAACGTCACGGTCATTCTCTTTCCGTCTCGTAGACACGAGCTGGGAAATTGCAAACGTCGAGCAATT
Source organism: Sarcoramphus papa (assembly GCA_037962945.1). NCBI lineage: Eukaryota > Metazoa > Chordata > Aves > Accipitriformes > Cathartidae > Sarcoramphus > Sarcoramphus papa. The sequence goes on along the minus strand of CM075590.1, from coordinate 28,580,889 downwards.
GCTCAGAGATGAAAAGTGCCAGCACTGAAAGCTGTTGCTAGCCAGCCCCCTTCCTTGGAAGCGCTTTTATAGCCCAAAGAACACTGGGGCTCTGGGCTTCTCTAGCCACCTCATCTTCTGCTCATCCTCTCACGCAGTCTAAAGAGAGCTCAGGTGAGAAATTGCAAACGTCGAGCAATTGCTCAGAGATGAAAAGTGCCAGCACTGAAAGCTGTTGCTAGCCAGCACCCTTCCTTGGAAGCGCTTTCACAGGCGCAGCAACACTGGGGCTTTGCGCTTCTCTAGCCACCAAACGTCACGGTCACTATCTCTCCGTCTCGTAGACACGAGCTGAGAAATTGCAAACGTCAAGCAATTGCTGAGAGATGAAAAGTGCCAGCACTGAAAGCTGTTGCTAGCCAGCCCCCTTCCTTGGAAGCGCTTTTGTAGCCCTAAGAACACTGGGGCTCTGGCCTTCTCTAGCCACCTCATCTTCTGCTCATCCTCTCGCGCAGTCTAAAGAGAGCTCAGGTGAGAAATTGCAAACGTCGAGCAATTGCTCAGAGATGAAAAGTGCCAGCACTGAAAGCTGTTGCTAGCCAGCACCCTTCCTTGGAAGCGCTTTCACAGGCGCAGCAACACTGGGGCTTTGCGCTTCTCTAGCCACCAAACATCACGGTCACTATCTCTCCGTCTCGTAGACACGAGTTGAAAAATTGCAAACGTCGAGCAATTGCTGAGAGATGAAAAGTGCCAGCACTGAAAGCTGTTGCTAGCCAGCACCCTTCCTTGGAAGCGCTTTCACAGGCGCAGCAACCCTGGGGCTTTGCGCTTCTCTAGCCACCAAACGTCACGGTCATTCTCTTTCCGACTCGTAGACACGAGCTGAGAAATTGCAAACGTCGAGCAATTGCTCAGAGATGAAAAGTGCCAGCACTGAAAGCTGTTGCTAGCCAGCACCCTTCCTTGGAAGTGCTTTCACAGGCGCAGCAACACTGGGGCTTTGCGCTTCTCTACCCACCAAACGTCACGGTCATTCTCTTTCCGACTCGTAGACACGAGCTGAGAAATTGCAAACGTCGAGCAATTACTCAGAGATGAAAAGTGCCAGCACTGAAAGCTGTTGCTAGCCAGCCCCCTTCCTTGGAACCGCTTTTGTAGCCCAAAGAACACTGGGGCTCTGGCCTTCTCTAGCCACCTCATCTTCTGCTCATCCTCTCGCGCAGTCTAAAGAGAGCTCAGGTGAGAAATTGCAAACGTCGAGCAATTGCTCAGAGATGAAAAGTGCCAGCACTGAAAGCTGTTGCTAGCCAGCACCCTTCCTTGGAACCGCTTTTGTAGCCCTAAGAACACTGGGGCTCTGGCCTTCTCTAGCCACCTCATCTTCTGCTCATCCTCTCGCGCAGTCTAAAGAGAGCTCAGGTGAGAAATTGCAAACGTCGAGCAGTTGCTCAGAGATGAAAAGTGCCAGCACTGAAAGCTGTTGCTAGCCAGCCCCCTTCCTTGGAAGCGCTTTCACAGGCGCAGCAACACTGGGGCTTTGCGCTTCCCTACCCACCAAACGTCACAGTCATTCTCTTTCCGTCTCGTAGACACGAGCTGAGAAATTGCAAACGTCGAGCAATTGCTCAGAGATGAAAAGTGCCAGCACTGAAAGCTGTTGCTAGCCAGCACCCTTCCTTGGAAGCGCTCTTGTAGCCCTTAGAACACTGGGGCTCTGGCCTTCTCTAGCCACCTAATCTTCTGCTCATCCTCTCGCGCAGTCTAAAGAGAGCTCAGGTGAGAAATTGCAAACGTCGAGCAATTGCTGAGAGATGAAAAGTGCCAGCACTGAAAGCTGTTGCTAGCCAGCACCCTTCCTTGGAAGCGCTTTCACAGGCGCAGCAACACTGGGGCTTTGCGCTTCTCTACCCACCAAACGTCACGGTCATTCTCTTTCCGACTCGTAGACACGAGCTGAGAAATTGCAAACGTCGAGCAATTGCTGAGAGATGAAAAGTGCCAGCACTGAAAGCTGTTGCTAGCCAGCACCCTTCCTTGGAAGCGCTTTCACAGGCGCAGCAACACTGGGGCTTTGCGCTTCCCTACCCACCAAACGTCACAGTCATTCTCTGTCCGTCTCGTAGACACGAGTTGAGAAATTGCAAACGTCGAGCAATTGCTCAGAGATGAAAAGTGCCAGCACTGAAAGCTGTTGCTAGCCAGCACCCTTCCTTGGAAGCGCTTTTGTAGCCCTAAGAACAGTGGGGTTCTGGGCTTTTCTAGCCACCTCATCTTCTGCTCATCCTCTCGCGCAGTCTAAAGAGAGCTCAGGTGAGAAATTGCAAACGTCGAGCAATTGCTCAGAGATGAAAAGTGCCAGCACTGAAAGCTGTTGCTAGCCAGCCCCCTTCATTGGAAGCGCTTTTGTAGCCCAAAGAACATTGGGTGTCTGTGCTTCTCTAGCCACCTCATCTTCTGCTCATCCTCTCGCGCAGTCTAAAGAGAGCTCAGGTGAGAAATTGCAAACGTCGAGCAATTGCTCAGAGATGAAAAGTGCCAGCACTGAAAGCTGTTGCTAGCCAGCACCATTCCTTGGAAGCGCTTTCACAGGCGCAGCAACACTGGGGCTTTGCGCTTCTCTAACCACCAAACGTCACGGTCACTTTCTCTCCGTCTCGTAGACACGAGCTGAGAAATTGCAAACGTCGAGCAATTGCTCAGAGATGAAAAGTGCCAGCACTGAAAGCTGTTGCTAGCCAGCACCCTTCCTTGGAAGTGCTTTCACAGGCGCAGCAACACTGGGGCTTTGCGCTTCTCTACCCACCAAACGTCACGGTCATTCTCTTTCCGTCTCGTAGACACGAGCTGAGAAATTGCAAACATCGAGCAATTGCTGAGAGATGAAAAGTGCCAGCACTGAAAGCTGTTGCTAGCCAGCACCCTTCCTTGGAAGCGCTTTCACAGGCGCAGCAACACTGGGGCTTTCCGCTTCTCTAGCCACCAAACGTCACGGTCATTCTCTGTCCGTCTCGTAGACACAATTTGAGAAATTGCAAACGTCGAGCAATTGCTCAGAGATGAAAAGTGCCAGCACTGAAAGCTGTTGCAAGCCAGCCCCCTTCCTTGGAACCGCTTTTGTAGCCCTAAGAACACTGGGGCTCTGGCCTTCTCTAGCCACCTCATCTTCTGCTCATCCTCTCGCGCAGTCTAAAGAGAGCTCAGGTGAGAAATTGCAAACGTCGAGCAATTGCTCAGAGATGAAAAGTGCCAGCACTGAAAGCTGTTGCTAGCCAGCACCCTTCCTTGGAAGCGCTTTCACAGGCGCAGCAACACTGGGGCTTTGCGCTTCTCTACCCACCAAATATCACGGTCACTATCTCTCCGTCTCGTAGACACGAGCTGAGAAATTGCAAACGTCGAGCAATTGCTGAGAGATGAAAAGTGCCAGCACTGAAAGCTGTTGCTAGCCAGCACCCTTCCTTGGAAGCGCTTTTGTAGCCCTAAGAACACTGCGGCTCTGGGCTTCTCTAGCCACCTCATCTTCTGCTCATCCTCTCGCGCAGTATAAAGAGAGCTCAGGTGAGAAATTGCAAACGTCGAGCAATTGCTCAGAGGTGAAAAGTGCCAGCACTGAAAGCTGTTGCTAGCCAGCACCCTTCCTTGGAAGCGCTTTTGTAGCCCTAAGAACACTGGGGCTCTGGGCTTCTCTAGCCACCTCATCTTCTGCTCATCCTCTCGCGCAGTCTAAAGAGAGCTCAGGTGAGAAATTGCAAACGTCGAGCAATTGCTCAGAGATGAAAAGTGCCTGCACTGAAAGCTGTTGCTAGCCAGCACCCTTCCTTGGAACCGCTTTCACAGGCGCAGCAACACTGGGGCTTTGCGCTTCTCTACCCACCAAACGTCACGGTCACTATCTCTCCGTCTCGTAGACACGAGCTAGAGAAATTGCAAACGTCGAGCAATTGCTCAGAGATGAAAAGTGCCAGCACTGAAAGCTGTTGCTAGCCAGCACCCTTCCTTGGAAGTGCTTTCACAGGTGCAGCAACACTGGGGCTTTGCGCTTCTCTACCCACCAAACGTCACGGTCATTCTCTTTCCGTCTCGTAGACACGAGCTGAGAAATTGCAAACATCGAGCAATTGCTGAGAGATGAAAAGTGCCAGCACTGAAAGCTGTTGCTAGCCAGCACCCTTCCTTGGAAGCGCTTTCACAGGCGCAGCAACACTGGGGCTTTCCGCTTCTCTAGCCACCAAACGTCACGGTCATTCTCTTTCCGTCTCGTAGACACAAGTTGAGAAATTGCAAACGTCGAGCAATTGCTCAGAGATGAAAAGTGCCAGCACTGAAAGCTGTTGCAAGCCAGCACCCTTCCTTGGAACCGCTTTTGTAGCCCTAAGAACACTGGGGCTCTGGCCTTCTCTAGCCACCTCATCTTCTGCTCATCCTCTCGCGCAGTCTAAAGAGAGCTCAGGTGAGAAATTGCAAACGTCGAGCAATTGCTCAGAGAGGAAAAGTGCCAGCACTGAAAGCTGTTGCTAGCCAGCCCCCTTCCTTGGAAGCGCTTTCACAGGCGCAGCAACACTGGGGCTTTGTGCTTCTCTAGCCACCAAACGTGACGGTCACTATCTCTCCGTCTCGTAGACACGAGCTGAGAAATTGCAAACGTCGAGCAATTGCTCAGAGATGAAAAGTGCCAGCACTGAAAGCTGTTGCTAGCCAGCCCCCTTCCTTGGAAGCGCTTTTGTAGCCCTAAGAACACTGGGGTTCTGGGCTTCTCTAGCCATCTAAACTTCTGCTCATCCTCTCACGCAGTCTAAAGAGATCTCAGGTGAGAAATTGCAAACGTTGAGCAATTGCTCAGAGATGAAAAGTGCCAGCACTGAAAGCTGTTGCTAGCCAGCACCCTTCCTTGGAAGCGCTTTCACAGGCGCAGCAACACTGGGGCTTTGCGCTTCCCTACCCACCAAACGTCACAGTCATTCTCTGTCCGTCTCGTAGACACGAGCTGAGAAATTGCAAACGTCGAGCAATTGCTGAGAGATGAAAAGTGCCAGCACTGAAAGCTGTTGCTAGCCAGCACCCTTCCTTGGAAGCGCTTTTGTAGCCCTAAGAACAGTGGGGTTCTGGGCTTTTCTAGCCACCTCATCTTCTGCTCATCCTCTCGCGCAGTATAAAGAGAGCTCAGGTGAGAAATTGCAAACGTCGAGCAATTGCTCAGAGGTGAAAAGTGCCAGCACTGAAAGCTGTTGCTAGCCAGCACCCTTCCTTGGAAGCGCTTTTGTAGCCCTAAGAACACTGGGGCTCTGGCCTTCTCTAGCCACCTCATCTTCTGCTCATCCTCTCGCGCAGTCTAAAGAGAGGTCAGGTGAGAAATTGCAAACGTCGAGCAATTGCTCAGAGATGAAAAGTGCCAGCACTGAAAGCTGTTGCTAGCCAGCACCCTTCCTTGGAAGCGCTTTTGTAGCCCTAAGAACACTGGAGCTCTGGCCTTCTCTAGCCACCTCATCTTCTGCTCATCCTCTCGCGCAGTCTAAAGAGAGCTCAGGTGAGAAACTGCAAATGTCGAGCAATTGCTCAGAGATGAAAAGTGCCAGCACTGAAAGCTGTTGCTAGCCAGCACCCTTCTTTGGAAGCGCTTTCACACGCGCAGCAACACTGGGGCTTTGCGCTTCTCTAACCACCAAACGTCACGGTCACTATATCTGCGTCACGTAGACACGAGCTGAGAAATTGCAAACGTCGAGCAATTGCTCAGAGATGAAAAGTGCCAGCACTGAAAGCTGTTGCTAGCCAGCCCCCTTCCTTGGAAGCGCTTTTGTAGCCCAAAGAACACTGGGGCTCTGGCCTTCTCTAGCCACCTCATCTTCTGCTCATCCTCTCGCGCAGTCTAAAGAGAGCTCAGGTGAGAAATTGCAAACGTCGAGCAATTGCTCAGAGATGAAAAGTGCCAGCACTGAAAGCTGTTGCTAGCCAGCAACCTTCCTTGGAAGCGCTTTCACAGGCGCACCAACACTGGGGCTTTGCGCTTCTCTAGCCACCAAACATCACGGTCACTATCTCTCCGTCTCGTAGACACGAGTTGAGAAATTGCAAACGTCGAGCAATTGCTCAGAGATGAAAAGTGCCAGCACTGAAAGCTGTTGCTAGCCAGCACCCTACCTTGGAAGCGCTTTCACAGGCGCAGCAACACTGGGGCTTTGCGCTTCTCTAGCCACCAAACGTCACGGTCATTCTCTTTCCGACTCGTAGAGACGAGCTGAGAAATTGCAAACGTCGAGCAATTGCTCAGAGATGAAAAGTGCCAGCACTGAAAGCTGTTGCTAGCCAGCACCCTTCCTTGGAAGCGCTTTCACACGCGCAGCAACACTGGGGCTTTGCGCTTCTCTACCCACCAAACGTCACGGTCATTCTCTGTCCGTCTCGTAGACACGAGCTGAGAAATTGCAAACGTCGAGCAATTGCTCAGAGATGAAAAGTGCCAGCACTGAAAGCTGTTGCTAGCCAGCACCCTTCCTTGGAAGCGCTTTTGTAGCCCTAAGAACACTGGGGCTCTGGCCTTCTCTAGCCACCTCATCTTCTGCTCATCCTCTCGCGCAGTCTAAAGAGAGCTCAGGTGAGAAATTGCAAACGTCGAGCAATTACTCAGAGATGAAAAGTGCCAGCACTGAAAGCTGTTGCTAGCCAGCCCCCTTCCTTGGAAGCGCTTTTGTAGCCCTAAGAACACTGGAGCTCTGGGCTTCTCTAGCCACCTCATCTTCTGCTCATCCTCTCGCGCAGTCTAAAGAGAGCTCAGGTGAGAAATTGCAAACGTCGAGCAATTGCTCAGAGATGAAAAGTGCCAGCACTGAAAGCTGTTGCTAGCCAGCACCCTTCCTTGGAACCGCTTTCACAGGCGCAGCAACACTGGGGCTTTGCGCTTCTCTAACCACCAAACGTCACGGTCACTATCTCTCCGTCTCGTAGACACGAGCTGAGAAATTGCAAACGTCGAGCAATTGCTCAGAGATGAAAAGTGCCAGCACTGAAAGCTGTTGCTAGCCAGCCCCCTTCCTTGGAAGCGCTTTTGTAGCCCTAAGAACACTGGGGCTCTGGGCTTCTCTAGCCACCTCATCTTCTGCTCATCCTCTCACGCAGTCTAAAGAGAGCTCAGGTGAGAAATTGCAAACGTCGAGCAATTGCTCAGAGATGAAAAGTGCCAGCACTGAAAGCTGTTGCTAGCCAGCACCCTTCCTTGGAAGCGCTTTCACAGGCGCAGCAACACTGGGGCTTTGCGCTTCTCTAGCCACCAAACGTCACGGTCACTATCTCTCCGTCTCGTAGACACGAGCTGAGAAATTGCAAACGTCAAGCAATTGCTGAGAGATGAAAAGTGCCAGCACTGAAAGCTGTTGCTAGCCAGCCCCCTTCCTTGGAAGCGCTTTTGTAGCCCTAAGAACACTGGGGCTCTGGCCTTCTCTAGCCACCTCATCTTCTGCTCATCCTCTCGCGCAGTCTAAAGAGAGCTCAGGTGAGAAATTGCAAACGTCGAGCAATTGCTCAGAGATGAAAAGTGCCAGCACTGAAAGAAGTTGCTAGCCAGCACCCTTCCTTGGAAGCGCTTTCACAGGCGCAGCAACACTGGGGCTTTGCGCTTCTCTAGCCACCAAGCGTCACGGTCACTATCTCTCCGTCTCGTAGACACGAGTTGAAAAATTGCAAACGTCGAGCAATTGCTCAGAGATGAAAAGTGCCAGCACTGAAAGCTGTTGCTAGCCAGCACCCTTCCTTGGAAGCGCTTTCACAGGCGCAGCAACACTGGGGCTTTGCGCTTCTCTAGCCACCAAACGTCACGGTCATTCTCTTTCCGACTCGTAGACACGAGCTGAGAAATTGCAAACGTCGAGCAATTGCTCAGAGATGAAAAGTGCCAGCACTGAAAGCTGTTGCTAGCCAGCACCCTTCCTTGGAAGTGCTTTCACAGGCGCAGCAACACTGGGGCTTTGCGCTTCTCTACCCACCAAACGTCACGGTCATTCTCTTTCCGACTCGTAGACACGAGCTGAGAAATTGCAAACGTCGAGCAATTACTCAGAGATGAAAAGTGCCAGCACTGAAAGCTGTTGCTAGCCAGCCCCCTTCCTTGGAACCGCTTTTGTAGCCCAAAGAACACTGGGGCTCTGGGCTTCTCTAGCCACCTCATCTTCTGCTCATCCTCTCGCGCAGTCTAAAGAGAGCTCAGGTGAGAAATTGCAAACGTCGAGCAATTGCTCAGAGATGAAAAGTGCCAGCACTGAAAGCTGTTGCTAGCCAGCACCCTTCCTTGGAACCGCTTTTGTAGCCCTAAGAACACTGGGGCTCTGGCCTTCTCTAGCCACCTCATCTTCTGCTCATCCTCTCGCGCAGTCTAAAGAGAGCTCAGGTGAGAAATTGCAAACGTCCAGCAATTGCTCAGAGATGAAAAGTGCCAGCACTGAAAGCTGTTGCTAGCCAGCACCATTCCTTGGAAGCGCTTTCACAGGCGCAGCAACACTGGGGCTTTGCGCTTCTCTAACCACCAAACGTCACGGTCACTTTCTCTCCGTCTCGTAGACACGAGCTGAGAAATTGCAAACATCGAGCAATTGCTCAGAGATGAAAAGTGCCAGCACTGAAAGCTGTTGCTAGCCAGCACCCTTCCTTGGAAGTGCTTTCACAGGCGCAGCAACACTGGGGCTTTGCGCTTCTCTACCCACCAAACGTCACGGTCATTCTCTTTCCGTCTCGTAGACACGAGCTGAGAAATTGCAAACATCGAGCAATTGCTGAGAGATGAAAAGTGCCAGCACTGAAAGCTGTTGCTAGCCAGCACCCTTCCTTGGAAGCGCTTTCACAGGCGCAGCAACACTGGGGCTTTCCGCTTCTCTACCCACCAAACGTCACGGTCATTCTCTGTCCGTCTCGTAGACACAATTTGAGAAATTGCAAACGTCGAGCAATTGCTCAGAGATGAAAAGTGCCAGCACTGAAAGCTGTTGCAAGCCAGCCCCCTTCCTTGGAACCGCTTTTGTAGCCCTAAGAACACTGGGGCTCTGGCCTTCTCTAGCCACCTCATCTTCTGCTCATCCTCTCGCGCAGTCTAAAGAGAGCTCAGGTGAGAAATTGCAAACGTCGAGCAATTGCTCAGAGATGAAAAGTGCCAGCACTGAAAGCTGTTGCTAGCCAGCACCCTTCCTTGGAAGCGCTTTCACAGGCGCAGCAACACTGGGGCTTTGCGCTTCTCTACCCACCAAACATCACGGTCACTATCTCTCCGTCTCGTAGACACGAGCTGAGAAATTGCAAACGTCGAGCAATTGCTCAGAGATGAAAAGTGCCAGCACTGAAAGCTGTTGCTAGCCAGCACCCTTCCTTGGAAGCGCTTTTGTAGCCCTAAGAACACTGCGGCTCTGGGCTTCTCTAGCCACCTCATCTTCTGCTCATCCTCTCGCGCAGTATAAAGAGAGCTCAGGTGAGAAATTGCAAACGTCGAGCAATTGCTCAGAGGTGAAAAGTGCCAGCACTGAAAGCTGTTGCTAGCCAGCACCCTTCCTTGGAAGCGCTTTTGTAGCCCTAAGAACACTGGGGCTCTGGGCTTCTCTAGCCACCTCATCTTCTGCTCATCCTCTCGCGCAGTCTAAAGAGAGCTCAGGTGAGAAATTGCAAACGTCGAGCAATTGCTGAGAGATGAAAAGTGCCAGCACTGAAAGCTGTTGCTAGCCAGCACCCTTCCTTGGAAGCGCTTTCACAGGCGCAGCAACACTGGGGCTTTGCGCTCCTCTACCCACCAAACGTCACGGTCACTATCTCTCCGTCTCGTAGACACGAGTTGAGAAATTGCAAACGTCGAGCAATTGCTCAGAGATGAAAAGTGCCAGCACTGAAAGCTGTTGCTAGCCAGCCCCCTTCCTTGGAAGCGCTTTTGTAGGCCTAAGAACACTGGGGCTCTGGGATTTTCTAGCCACCTCATCTTCTGCTCATCCTCTCGCGCAGTCTAAAGAGAGCTCAGGTGAGAAATTGCAAACGTCGAACAATTGCTCAGAGATGAAAAGTGCCAGCACTGAAAGCTGTTGCTAGGCAGCACCCTTCCTTGGAAGCGCTTTCACAGGCGCAGCAACACTGGGGCTTTGCGCTTCTCTAACCACCAAACGTCACGGTCACTATCTCTCCGTCTCGTAGACACGAGTTGAGAAATTGCAAACGTCGAGCAATTGCTCAGAGATGAAAAGTGCCAGCACTGAAAGCTCTTGCTAGCCAGCACCCTTCCTTGGAAGCGCTTTTGTAGCCCTAAGAACATTGGGGCTCTGGGCTTCTATAGCCACCTCATCTTCTGCTCATCCTCTCGCGCAGTCTAAAGAGAGCTCAGGTGAGAAATTGCAAACGTCGAGGAATTGCTGAGAGATGAAAAGTGCCAGCACTGAAACCTGTTGCTAGCCACCACCCTTCTTTGGAAGCGCTTTTGTAGCCCTAAGAACACTGGGGCTCTCGGCTTCTCTAACCTCCAAACGTCACGGTCATTCTCTGTCCGTCTCGTAGACACGAGCTGGGAAATTGCAAACGTTGAGCAATTGCTCAGAGATGAAAAGTGCCAGCACTGAAAGCTGTTGCTAGCCAGCACCCTTCCTTGGAAGCGCTTTCACAGGCGCAGCAACACTGGGGCTTTGCGCTTCTCTAGCCACCAAACGTCACGGTCATTCTCTGTCCGTCTCTTTAGACACGAGCTGAGAAATTGCAAACGTCGAGCAATTGCTCAGAGATGAAAAGTGCCAGCACTGAAAGCTGTTGCTAGCCAGCCCCCTTCCTTGGAAGCGCTTTTGTAGCCCTAAGAACACTGGGGCTCTGGGCTTCTCTAGCCACCTCATCTTCTGCTCATCCTCTCGCGCAGTCTAAAGAGAGGTCAGGTGAGAAATTGCAAACGTCGAGCATTTGCTGAGAGATGAAAAGGGCCAGCACTGAAAGCTCTTGCTAGCCAGCACCCTTCCTTGGAAGCGCTTTTGTAGCCCTAAGAACAGTGGGGTTCTGGGCTTTTCTAGCCACCTCATCTTCTGCTCATCCTCTCGCGCAGTCTAACGAGAGCTCAGGTGAGAAATTGCAAATGTCGAGCAATTGCTCAGAGATGAAAAGGGCCAGCACTGAAAGCTGTTGCTAGACAGCACCCTTCTTTGGAAGCGCTTTCACAGGCGCAGCAACACTGGGGCTTTGCGCTTCTCTACCCACCAAACGTCACGGTCACTATCTCTCCGTCTCGTAGACATGAGCTGAGAAATTGCAAACGTCGAGCAATTGCTCAGAGATGAAAAGTGCCAGCACTGAAAGCTGTTGCTAGCCAGCCCCCTTCCTTGGAAGCGCTTTTGTAGCCCAAAGAACACTGGGGCTCTGGCCTTCTCTAGCCACCTCATCTTCTGCTCATCCTCTCACGCAGTCTAAAGAGAGCTCAGGTGAGAAATTGCAAACGTCCAGCAATTGCTCAGAGATGAAAAGTGCCAGCACTGAAAGCTGTTGCTAGCCAGCACCCTTCCTTGGAAGCGCTTTCACAGGCGCAGCAACACTGGGGCTTTGCGCTTCTCTAGCCACCAAAGGTCACGGTCACTATCTCTCCGTCTCGTAGACACGAGCTGAGAAATTGCAAACGTCGAGCAATTGCTGAGAGATGAAAAGTGCCAGCACTGAAAGCTGTTGCTAGCCAGCCCCCTTCCTTGGAAGCGCTTTTGTAGCCCTAAGAACACTGGGGCTCTGGCCTTCTCTAGCCACCTCATCTTCTGCTCATCCTCTCGCGCAGTCTAAAGAGAGCTCAGGTGAGAAATTGCAAACGTCGAGCAATTGCTCAGAGATGAAAAGTGCCAGCACTGAAAGCTGTTGCTAGCCAGCACCCTTCCTTGGAAGCGCTTTCACAGGCGCAGCAACACTGGGGCTTTGCGCTTCTCTAGCCACCAAACATCACGGTCACTATCTCTCCGTCTCGTAGACACGAGTTGAAAAATTGCAAACGTCGAGCAATTGCTGAGAGATGAAAAGTGCCAGCACTGAAAGCTGTTGCTAGCCAGCACCCTTCCTTGGAAGCGCTTTCACAGGCGCAGCAACACTGGGGCTTTGCGCTTCTCTAGCCACCAAACGTCACGGTCATTCTCTTTCCGACTCGTAGACACGAGCTGAGAAATTGCAAACGTCGAGCAATTGCTGAGAGATGAAAAGTGCCAGCACTGAAAGCTGTTGCTAGCCAGCACCCTTCCTTGGAAGTGCTTTCACAGGCGCAGCAACACTGGGGCTTTGCGCTTCTCTACCCACCAAACGTCACGGTCATTCTCTTTCCGACTCGTAGACACGAGCTGAGAAATTGCAAACGTCGAGCAATTACTCAGAGATGAAAAGTGTCAGCACTGAAAGCTGTTGCTAGCCAGCCCCCTTCCTTGGAACCGCTTTTGTAGCCCAAAGAACACTGGGGCTCTGGCCTTCTCTAGCCACCTCATCTTCTGCTCATCCTCTCGCGCAGTCTAAAGAGAGCTCAGGTGAGAAATTGCAAACGTCGAGCAATTGCTCAGAGATGAAAAGTGCCAGCACTGAAAGCTGTTGCTAGCCAGCACCCTTCCTTGGAACCGCTTTTGTAGCCCTAAGAACACTGGGGCTCTGGCCTTCTCTAGCCACCTCATCTTCTGCTCATCCTCTCGCGCAGTCTAAAGAGAGCTCAGGTGAGAAATTGCAAACGTCGAGCAGTTGCTCAGAGATGAAAAGTGCCAGCACTGAAAGCTGTTGCTAGCCAGCACCCTTCCTTGGAAGCGCTTTCACAGGCGCAGCAACACTGGGGCTTTGCGCTTCCCTACCCAGCAAACGTCACAGTCATTCTCTTTCCGTCTCGTAGACACGAGCTGAGAAATTGCAAACGTCGAGCAATTGCTCAGAGATGAAAAGTGCCAGCACTGAAAGCTGTTGCTAGCCAGCACCCTTCCTTGGAAGCGCTCTTGTAGCCCTTAGAACACTGGGGCTCTGGCCTTCTATAGCCACCTCATCTTCTGCTCATCCTCTCGCGCAGTCTAAAGAGAGCTCAGGTGAGAAATTGCAAACGTCCAGCAATTGCTCAGAGATGAAAAGTGCCAGCACTGAAAGCTGTTGCTAGCCAGCCCCCTTCCTTGGAAGCGCTTTCACAGGCGCAGCAACACTGGGGCTTTGCGCTTCTCTAGCCACCAAACGTCACGGTCACTATCTCTCCGTCTCGTAGACACGAGTTGAGAAATTGCAAACGTCGAGCAATTGCTCAGAGATGAAAAGTGCCAGCACTGAAAGCTGTTGCTAGCCAGCACCCTTCCTTGGAAGCGCTTTCACAGGCGCAGCAACACTGGGGCTTTGCGCATCCCTACCCACCAAACGTCACAGTCATTCTCTGTCCGTCTCGTAGACACGAGTTGAGAAATTGCAAACGTCGAGCAATTGCTGAGAGATGAAAAGTGCCAGCACTGAAAGCTGTTGCTAGCCAGCACCCTTCCTTGGAAGCGCTTCTGTAGCCCTAAGAACAGTGGGGTTCTGGGCTTTTCTAGCCACCTCATCTTCTGCTCATCCTCTCGCGCAGTCTAAAGAGAGCTCAGGTGAGAAATTGCAAACGTCGAGCAATTGCTCAGAGATGAAAAGTGCCAGCACTGAAAGCTGTTGCTAGCCAGCCCCCTTCATTGGAAGCGCTTTTGTAGCCCTTAGAACACTGGGTGTCTGTGCTTCTCTAGCCACCTCATCTTCTGCTCATCCTCTCGCGCAGTCTAAAGAGAGCTCAGGTGAGAAATTGCAAACGTCGAGCAATTGCTCAGAGATGAAAAGTGCCAGCACTGAAAGCTGTTGCTAGCCAGCACCCTTCCTTGGAAGTGCTTTCACAGGCGCAGCAACACTGGGGCTTTGCGCTTCTCTAGCCACCAAACGTCACGGTCATTCTCTGTCCGTCTCGTAGACACGAGCTGAGAAATTGCAAACGTCGAGCAATTGCTCAGAGATGAAAAGTGCCAGCACTGAAAGCTGTTGCTAGCCAGCACCCTTCCTTGGAAGCGCTTTTGTAGCCCTAAGAACACTGGGGTTCTGGGCTTCTCTAGCCATCTAAACTTCTGCTCATCCTCTCGCGCAGTCTAAAGAGAGCTCAGGTGAGAAATTGCAAACGTCGAGCAATTGCTCAGAGATGAAAAGTGCCAGCACTGAAAGCTGTTGCTAGCCAGCACCCTTCCTTGGAAGCGCTTTCACAGGCGCAGCAACACTGGGGCTTTGCGCTTCCCTACCCACCAAACGTCACAGTCATTCTCTGTCCGTCTCGTAGACACGAGCTGAGAAATTGCAAACGTCGAGCAATTGCTCAGAGATGAAAAGTGCCAGCACTGAAAGCTGTTGCTAGCCAGCACCCTTCCTTGGAAGCGCTTTTTTAGCCCTAAGAACAGTGGGGTTCTGGGCTTCTCTAGCCACCTCATCTTCTGCTCATCCTCTCGCGCAGTCTAAAGAGAGCTCAGGTGAGAAATTGCAAACGTCGAGCAATTGCTCAGAGATGAAAAGTGCCAGCACTGAAAGCTGTTGCTAGCCAGCCCCCTTCCTTGGAAGCGCTTTTGTAGCCCTAAGAACACTGGGGCTCTGGCCTTCTCTAGCCACCTCATCTTCTGCTCATCCTCTCGCGCAGTCTAAAGAGAGCTCAGGTGAGAAATTGCAAATGTCGAGCAATTGCTCAGAGAGGAAAAGTGCCAGCACTGAAAGCTGTTGCTAGCCAGCACCCTTCCTTGGAAGCGCTTTCACAGGCGCAGCAACACTGGGGCTTTGCGCTTCTCTAACCACCAAACGTCACAGTCATTCTCTGTCCGTCTCATAGACACGAGCTGAGAAATTGCAAACGTCGAGCAATTGCTCAGAGATGAAAAGTGCCAGCACTGAAAGCTGTTGCTAGCCAGCCCCCTTCCTTGGAAGCGCTTTTGTAGCCCTAAGAACACTGGAGCTCTGGCCTTCTCTAGCCACCTCATCTTCTGCTCATCCTCTCGCGCAGTCTAAAGAGAGCTCAGGTGAGAAATTGCAAACGTTGAGCAATTGCTCAGAGATGAAAAGTGCCAGCACTGAAAGCTGTTGCTAGCCAGCACCCTTCTTTGGAAGCGCTTTCACAGGCGCAGCAACACTGGGGCTTTGCGCTTCTCTACCCACCAAACGTCACGGTCACTATCTCTCCGTCTCGTAGACACGAGTTGAGAAATTGCAAACGTCGAGCAATTGCTCAGAGATGAAAAGTGCCAGCACTGAAAGCTGTTGCTAGCCAGCACCCTTCCTTGGAAGCGCTTTTGTAGCCCTAAGAACACTGGGGTTCTGGGCTTGTCTAGCCACCTAATGTAGATGCTCATCCTCTCGCGCAGTCTAAAGAGAGCTCAGGTGAGAAATTGCAAACGTCGAGCAATTGCTCAGAGATGAAAAGTGCCAGCACTGAAAGCTCTTGCTAGCCAGCACCCTTCCTTGGAAGCGCTTTCACAGGCGCAGCAACACTGGGGCTTTGCGCTTCTCTACCCACCAAACGTCACGCTCATTCTCTGTCCGTCTCATAGACACGAGTTGAGAAATTGCAAACGTCGAGCAATTGCTCAGAGATGAAAACTGCCAGCACTGAAACCTGTTGCTAGCCAGCACCCTTCCTTGGAAGCGCTTTTGTAGCCCTAAGAACACTGGGGCTCTGGGCTTCTCTAGCCACCTCATCTTCTGCTCATCCTCTCGCGCAGTCTAAAGAGAGCTCAGGTGAGAAATTGCAAACGTCGAGCAATTGCTCAGAGATGAAAAGTGCCAGCACTGAAAGATGTTGCTAGCCAGCACCCTTCTTTGGAAGCGCTTTCACAGGCGCAGCAACACTGGGGCTTTGCGCTTCTCTACCCACCAAACATCACGGTCACTATCTCTCCGTCTCGTAGACACGAGCTGAGAAATTGCAAACGTCGAGCAATTGCTCAGAGATGAAAAGTGCCAGCACTGAAAGCTGTTGCTAGCCAGCACCCTTGCTTGGAAGCGCTTTCACAGGCGCAGCAACACTGGCGCTTTGCGCTTCTCTACCCACCAAACGTCACGGTCATTCTCTTTCCGACTCGTAGACACGAGTTGAGAAATTGCAAACGTCGAGCAATTGCTGAGAGATGAAAAGTGCCAGCACTGAAAGCTGTTGCTAGCCAGCCCCCTTCCTTGGAAGCGCTTTTGTAGCCCTAAGAACACTGGGGCTCTGGCCTTCTCTAGCCACCTCATCTTCTGCTCATCCTCTCGCGCAGTCTAAAGAGAGCTCCGGTGAGAAATTGCAAACGTCGAGCAATTGCTCAGAGATGAAAAGTGCCAGCACTGAAAGCTGTTGCTAGCCAGCACCCTTCCTTGGAAGCGCTTTTGTAGCCCTAAGAACACTGGGGCTCTGGCCTTCTCTAACCACCAAACATCACGGTCACTATCTCTCCGTCTCGTAGACACGAGTTGAGAAATTGCAAACGTCGAGCAATTGCTCAGAGATGAAAAGTGCCAGCACTGAAAGCTGTTGCTAGCCAGCACCCTTCCTTGGAAGCGCTTTCACAGGCGCAGCAACACTGGGGCTTTGCGCTTCTCTAACCACCAAACGTCACGGTCATTCTCTTTCCGTCTCGTAGACACGAGCTGAGAAATTGCAAACGTCGAGCAATTGCTCACAGAGGAAAAGTGCCAGCACTGAAAGCTGTTGCTAGCCAGCACCCTTCCTTGGAAGCACTTTTGTAGCCCAAAGAACACTGGGGCTCTGGGCTTCTCTAGCCACCTCATCTTCTGCTCATCGTCTCGCGCACTCTAAAGAGAGCTCAGGTGAGAAATTGCAAACGTTGAGCAATTGCTCAGAGATGAAAAGTGCCAGCAATGAAAGCTGTTGCTAGCCAGCACCCTTCCTTGGAAGCGCTTTCACAGGCGCAGCAACACTGGGGCTTTGCGCTTCTCTACCCACCAAACATCACGGTCACTATCTCTCCGTCTCGTAGACACGAGTTGAGAAATTGCAAACGTCGAGCAATTGCTCAGAGATGAAAAGTGCCAGCACTGAAAGCTGTTGCTAGCCAGCACCCTACCTTGGAAGCGCTTTCACAGGCGCAGCAACACTGGGGCTTTGCGCTTCTCTAGCCACCAAACGTCACGGTCATTCTCTGTCCGTCTCGTAGACACGAGCTGAGAAATTGCAAACGTCGAGCAATTGCTCAGAGATGAAAAGTGCCAGCACTGAAAGCTGTTGCTAGCCAGCACCCTTCCTTGGAAGCGCTTTTGTAGCCCTAAGAACACTGGAGCTCTGGGCTTCTCTAGCCACCTCATCTTCTGCTCATCCTCTCGCGCAGTCTAAAGAGAGCTCAGGTGAGAAATTGCAAACGTCGAGCAATTGCTCAGAGATGAAAAGTGCCAGCACTGAAAGCTGTTGCTAGCCAGCCCCCTTCCTTGGAAGCGCTTTTGTAGCCCTAAGAACACTGGAGCTCTGGCCTTCTCTAGCCACCTCATCTTCTGCTCATCCTCTCGCGCAGTCTAAAGAGAGCTCAGGTGAGAAATTGCAAACGTCGAGCAATTGCTCAGAGATGAAAAGTGCCAGCACTGAAAGCTGTTGCTAGCCAGCACCCTTCCTTGGAAGCGCTTTCACAGGCGCAGCAACACTGGGGCTTTGCGCTTCTCTACCCACCAAACGTCACGGTCACTATCTCTCCGTCTCGTAGACACGAGCTGAGAAATTGCAAATGTCGAGCAATTGCTCAGAGATGAAAAGTGCCAGCACTGAAAGCTGTTGCTAGCCAGCACCCTTCCTTGGAAGCGCTTTCACACGCGCAGCAACACTGGGGCTTTCCGCTTCTCTAGCCACCAAACGTCACGGTCATTCTCTTTCTGTCTCGTAGACACGAGCTGGGAAATTGCAAACGTCGAGCAATTGCTCAGAGATGAAAAGTGCCAGCACTGAAAGCTGTTGCTAGCCAGCCCCCTTCCTTGGAAGCGCTTTTGTAGCCCAAAGAACACTGGGGCTCTGGCCTTCTCTAGCCACCTCATCTTCTGCTCATCCTCTCACGCAGTCTAAAGAGAGCTCAGGTGAGAAATTGCAAACGTCCAGCAATTGCTCAGAGATGAAAAGTGCCAGCACTGAAAGCTGTTGCTAGCCAGCACCCTTCCTTGGAAGCGCTTTCACAGGCGCAGCAACACTGGGGCTTTGCGCTTCTCTAGCCACCAAACGTCACGGTCACTATCTCTCCGTCTCGTAGACACGAGCTGAGAAATTGCAAACGTCGAGCAATTGCTCAGAGATGAAAAGTGCCAGCACTGAAAGCTGTTGCTAGCCAGCCCCCTTCCTTGGAAGCGCTTTTGTAGCCCTAAGAACACTGGGGCTCTGGCCTTCTCTAGCCACCTCATCTTCTGCTCATCCTCTCGCGCAGTCTAAAGAGAGCTCAGGTGAGAAATTGCAAACGTCGAGCAATTGCTCAGAGATGAAAAGTGCCAGCACTGAAAGCTGTTGCTAGCCAGCACCCTTCCTTGGAAGCGCTTTCACAGGCGCAGCAACACTGGGGCTTTGCGCTTCTCTAGCCACCAAACATCACGGTCACTATCTCTCCGTCTCGTAGACACGAGTTGAAAAATTGCAAACGTCGAGCAATTGCTGAGAGATGAAAAGTGCCAGCACTGAAAGCTGTTGCTAGCCAGCACCCTTCCTTGGAAGCGCTTTCACAGGCGCAGCAACACTGGGGCTTTGCGCTTCTCTAGCCACCAAACGTCACGGTCATTCTCTTTCCGACTCGTAGACACGAGCTGAGAAATTGCAAACGTCGAGCAATTACTCAGAGATGAAAAGTGCCAGCACTGAAAGCTGTTGCTAGCCAGCCCCCTTCCTTGGAACCGCTTTTGTAGCCCAAAGAACACTGGGGCTCTGGCCTTCTCTAGCCACCTCATCTTCTGCTCATCCTCTCGCGCAGTCTAAAGAGAGCTCAGGTGAGAAATTGCAAACGTCGAGCAATTGCTCAGAGATGAAAAGTGCCAGCACTGAAAGCTGTTGCTAGCCAGCACCCTTCCTTGGAACCGCTTTTGTAGCCCTAAGAACACTGGGGCTCTGGCCTTCTCTAGCCACCTCATCTTCTGCTCATCCTCTCGCGCAGTCTAAAGAGAGCTCAGGTGAGAAATTGCAAACGTCGAGCAGTTGCTCAGAGATGAAAAGTGCCAGCACTGAAAGCTGTTGCTAGCCAGCACCCTTCCTTGGAAGCGCTTTCACAGGCGCAGCAACACTGGGGCTTTGCGCTTCCCTACCCACCAAACGTCACGGTCATTCTCTTTCCGTCTCGTAGACACGAGCTGAGAAATTGCAAACGTCGAGCAATTGCTCAGAGATGAAAAGTGCCAGCACTGAAAGCTGTTGCTAGCCAGCACCCTTCCTTGGAAGCGCTCTTGTAGCCCTTAGAACACTGGGGCTCTGGCCTTCTATAGCCACCTCATCTTCTGCTCATCCTCTCGCGCAGTCTAAAGAGAGCTCAGGTGAGAAATTGCAAACGTCCAGCAATTGCTCAGAGATGAAAAGTGCCAGCACTGAAAGCTGTTGCTAGCCAGCCCCCTTCCTTGGAAGCGCTTTCACAGGCGCAGCAACACTGGGGCTTTGCGCTTCTCTAGCCACCAAACATCACGGTCACTATCTCTCCGTCTCGTAGACACGAGTTGAAAAATTGCAAACGTCGAGCAATTGCTGAGAGATGAAAAGTGCCAGCACTGAAAGCTGTTGCTAGCCAGCACCCTTCCTTGGAAGCGCTTTCACAGGCGCAGCAACACTGGGGCTTTGCGCTTCTCTACCCACCAAACGTCACGGTCATTCTCTTTCCGACTCGTAGACACGAGCTGAGAAATTGCAAACGTCGAGCAATTGCTGAGAGATGAAAAGTGCCAGCACTGAAAGCTGTTGCTAGCCAGCACCCTTCCTTGGAAGCGCTTTCACAGGCGCAGCAACACTGGGGCTTTGCGCTTCCCTACCCACCAAACGTCACAGTCATTCTCTGTCCGTCTCGTAGACACGAGTTGAGAAATTGCAAACGTCGAGCAATTGCTGAGAGATGAAAAGTGCCAGCACTGAAAGCTGTTGCTAGCCAGCACCCTTCCTTGGAAGCGCTTTTGTAGCCCTAAGAACAGTGGGGTTCTGGGCTTTTCTAGCCACCTCATCTTCTGCTCATCCTCTCGCGCAGTCTAAAGAGAGCTCAGGTGAGAAATTGCAAACGTCGAGCAATTGCTCAGAGATGAAAAGTGCCAGCACTGAAAGCTGTTGCTAGCCAGCCCCCTTCATTGGAAGCGCTTTTGTAGCCCTTAGAACACTGGGTGTCTGTGCTTCTCTAGCCACCTCATCTTCTGCTCATCCTCTCGCGCAGTCTAAAGAGAGCTCAGGTGAGAAATTGCAAACGTCGAGCAATTGCTCAGAGATGAAAAGTGCCAGCACTGAAAGCTGTTGCTAGCCAGCACCCTTCCTTGGAAGTGCTTTCACAGGCGCAGCAACACTGGGGCTTTGCGCTTCTCTACCCACCAAACGTCACGGTCACTATCTCTCCGTCTCGTAGACACGAGCTGAGAAATTGCAAACGTCGAGCAATTGCTCAGAGATGAAAAGTGCCAGCACTGAAAGCTGTTGCTAGCCAGCACCCTTCCTTGGAAGCGCTTTTGTAGCCCTAAGAACACTGGGGTTCTGGGCTTCTCTAGCCATCTAAACTTCTGCTCATCCTCTCGCGCAGTCTAAAGAGAGCTCAGGTGAGAAATTGCAAACGTCGAGCAATTGCTCAGAGATGAAAAGTGCCAGCACTGAAAGCTGTTGCTAGCCAGCACCCTTCCTTGGAAGCGCTTTCACAGGCGCAGCAACACTGGGGCTTTGCGCTTCCCTACCCACCAAACGTCACAGTCATTCTCTGTCCGTCTCGTAGACACGAGCTGAGAAATTGCAAACGTCGAGCAATTGCTCAGAGATGAAAAGTGCCAGCACTGAAAGCTGTTGCTAGCCAGCACCCTTCCTTGGAAGCGCTTTTTTAGCCCAAAGAACACTGGGGCTCTGGCCTTCTCTAGCCACCTCATCTTCTGCTCATCCTCTCGCGCAGTCTAAAGAGAGCTCAGGTGAGAAATTGCAAACGTCGAGCAATTGCTCAGAGATGAAAAGTGCCAGCACTGAAAGCTGTTGCTAGCCAGCCCCCTTCCTTGGAAGCGCTTTTGTAGCCCTAAGAACACTGGGGCTCTGGGCTTCTCTAGCCACCTCATCTTCTGCTCATCCTCTCGCGCAGTCTAAAGAGAGCTCAGGTGAGAAATTGCAAATGTCGAGCAATTGCTCAGAGAGGAAAAGTGCCAGCACTGAAAGCTGTTGCTAGCCAGCACCCTTCCTTGGAAGCGCTTTCACAGGCGCAGCAACACTGGGGCTTTGCGCTTCTCTAACCACCAAACGTCACAGTCATTCTCTGTCCGTCTCATAGACACGAGCTGAGAAATTGCAAACGTCGAGCAATTGCTCAGAGATGAAAAGTGCCAGCACTGAAAGCTGTTGCTAGCCAGCACCCTTCCTTGGAAGCGCTTTTGTAGCCCTAAGAACACTGGAGCTCTGGCCTTCTCTAGCCACCTCATCTTCTGCTCATCCTCTCGCGCAGTCTAAAGAGAGCTCAGGTGAGAAATTGCAAACGTTGAGCAATTGCTCAGAGATGAAAAGTGCCAGCACTGAAAGCTGTTGCTAGCCAGCACCCTTCTTTGGAAGCGCTTTCACAGGCGCAGCAACACTGGGGCTTTGCGCTTCTCTACCCACCAAACGTCACGGTCACTATCTCTCCGTCTCGTAGACACGAGTTGAGAAATTGCAAACGTCGAGCAATTGCTCAGAGATGAAAAGTGCCAGCACTGAAAGCTGTTGCTAGCCAGCACCCTTCCTTGGAAGCGCTTTTGTAGCCCTAAGAACACTGGGGTTCTGGGCTTGTCTAGCCACCTAATGTAGATGCTCATCCTCTCGCGCAGTCTAAAGAGAGCTCAGGTGAGAAATTGCAAACGTCGAGCAATTGCTCAAGATGAAAAGTGCCAGCACTGAAAGCTGTTGCTAGCCAGCACCCTTCCTTGGAAGCGCTTTCACAGGCGCAGCAACACTGGGGCTTTGCGCTTCTCAACCCACCAAACGTCACGCTCATTCTCTGTCCGTTTCATAGACACGAGTTGAGAAATTGCAAACGTCGAGCAATTGCTCAGAGATGAAAACTGCCAGCACTGAAAGCTGTTGCTAGCCAGCACCCTTCCTTGGAAGCGCTTTTGTAGCCCTAAGAACACTGGGGCTCTGGCCTTCTCTAGCCACCTCATCTTCTGCTCATCCTCTCGCGCAGTCTAAAGAGAGCTCAGGTGAGAAATTGCAAACGTCGAGCAATTGCTCAGAGATGAAAAGTGCCAGCACTGAAAGATGTTGCTAGCCAGCACCCTTCTTTGGAAGCGCTTTCACAGGCGCAGCAACACTGGGGCTTTGCGCTTCTCTACCCACCAAACATCACGGTCACTATCTCTCCGTCTCGTAGACACGAGCTGAGAAATTGCAAACGTCGAGCAATTGCTCAGAGATGAAAAGTGCCAGCACTGAAAGCTGTTGCTAGCCAGCACCCTTGCTTGGAAGCGCTTTCACAGGCGCAGCAACACTGGCGCTTTGCGCTTCTCTACCCACCAAACGTCACGGTCATTCTCTTTCCGACTCGTAGACACGAGTTGAGAAATTGCAAACGTCGAGCAATTGCTGAGAGATGAAAAGTGCCAGCACTGAAAGCTGTTGCTAGCCAGCCCCCTTCCTTGGAAGCGCTTTTGTAGCCCTAAGAACACTGGGGCTCTGGCCTTCTCTAGCCACCTCATCTTCTGCTCATCCTCTCGCGCAGTCTAAAGAGAGCTCAGGTGAGAAATTGCAAACGTCGAGCAATTGCTCAGAGATGAAAAGTGCCAGCACTGAAAGCTGTTGCTAGCCAGCACCCTTCCTTGGAAGCGCTTTTGTAGCCCTAAGAACACTGGGGCTCTGGCCTTCTCTAACCACCAAACATCACGGTCACTATCTCTCCGTCTCGTAGACACGAGTTGAGAAATTGCAAACGTCCAGCAATTGCTCAGAGATGAAAAGTGCCAGCACTGAAAGCTGTTGCTAGCCAGCACCCTTCCTTGGAAGCGCTTTCACAGGCGCAGCAACACTGGGGCTTTGCGCTTCTCTACCCACCAAACGTCACGGTCATTCTCTTTCCGTCTCGTAGACACGAGCTGAGAAATTGCAAACGTCGAGCAATTGCTGAGAGATGAAAAGTGCCAGCACTGAAAGCTGTTGCTAGCCAGCACCCTTCCTTGGAAGCACTTTTGTAGCCCAAAGAACACTGGGGCTCTGGGCTTCTCTAGCCACCTCATCTTCTGCTCATCGTCTCGCGCACTCTAAAGAGAGCTCAGGTGAGAAATTGCAAACGTTGAGCAATTGCTCAGAGATGAAAAGTGCCAGCACTGAAAGCTGTTGCTAGCCAGCACCCTTCCTTGGAAGCGCTTTCACAGGTGCAGCAACACTGGGGCTTTGCGCTTCTCTACCCACCAAACGTCACGGTCACTATCTCTCCAACTCGTAGACACGAGCTGAGAAATTGCAAACGTCGAGCAATTGCTGAGAGATGAAAAGTGCCAGCACTGAAAGCTCTTGCTAGCCAGCACCCTTCCTTGGAAGTGCTTTTGTAGCCCTAAGAACACTGGGGCTCTGGGCTTCTCTAGCCACCTCATCTTCTGCTCATCCTCTCGCGCAGTCTAAAGAGAGCTCAGGTGAGAAATTGCAAACGTCGAGCAATTGCTCAGAGATGAAAAGTGCCAGCACTGAAAGCTCTTGCTAGCCAGCACCCTTCTTTGGAAGCGCTTTCACAGGCGCAGCAACACTGGGGCTTTGCGCTTCTCTAACCACCAAAAATCACGGTCACTATCTCTCCATCTCGTAGACACGAGTTGAGAAATTGCAAACGTCGAGCAATTGCTCAGAGATGAAAAGTGCCAGCACTGAAAGCTGTTGCTAGCCAGCACCCTTCCTTGGAAGCGCTTTCACAGGCGCAGCAACACTGGGGGTTTACGCTTCTCTACCCACCAAACGTCACGGTCATTCTCTTTCCGACTCGTACACACGAGCTGAGAAATTGCAAACGTCGAGCAATTGCTGAGAGATGAAAAGTGCCAGCACTGAAAGCTGTTGCTAGCCAGCACCCTTCCTTGGAAGCGCTTTCACTGGCGCAGCAACACTGGGGCTTTGCGCTTCTCTACCCACCAAACGTCACGGTCATTCTCTGTCCGACTCGTAGACACAAGCTGAGAAATTGCAAACGTCGAGCAATTGCTGAGAGATGAAAAGTGCCAGCACTGAAAGCTGTTGCTAGCCAGCCCCCTTCCTTGGAAGCGCTTTTGTAGCCCTAAGAACACTGGGGCTCTGGGCTTCTCTAGCCACCTCATCTTCTGCTCATCCTCTCGCGCAGTCTAAAGAGAGCTCAGGTGAGAAATTGCAAACGTCGAGCAATTGCTCAGAGATGAAAAGTGCCAGCACTGAAAGCTGTTGCTAGCCAGCACCCTTCCTTGGAAGCGCTTTCACAGGCGCAGCAACACTGGGGCTTTGCGCTTCTCTACCCACCAAACGTCACGGTCATTCTCTTTCCGACTCGTAGAGACGAGCTGAGAAATTGCAAACGTCGAGCAATTGCTGAGAGATGAAAAGTGCCAGCACTGAAAGCTGTTGCTAGCCAGCACCCTTCCTTGGAAGCGCTTTCACAGGCGCAGCAACACTGGGGCTTTGCGCTTCTCTACCCACCAAATGTCACAGTCATTCTCTGTCCGTCTCGTAGACACAAGCTGAGAAATTGCAAACGTCGAGCAATTGCTGAGAGATGAAAAGTGCCAGCACTGAAAGCTGTTGCTAGCCAGCACCCTTCCTTGGAAGCGCTTTTGTAGCCCTAAGAACACTGGGGTTCTGGGCTTCTGTAGCCACCTAATCTAGATGCTCATCCTCTCGCGCAGTCTAAAGAGAGCTCAGGTGAGAAATTGCAAACGTCGAGCAATTGCTCAGAGATGAAAAGTGCCAGCACTGAAAGCTGTTGCTAGCCAGCACCCTTCCTTGGAAGCGCTTTCACAGGCGCAGCAACACTGGGGCTTTGCGCTTCTCTAGCCACCAAACGTCACGGTCATTCTCTTTCCAACTCGTAGACACGAGTTGAGAAATTGCAAACGTCGAGCAATTGCTGAGAGATGAAAAGTGCCAGCACTGAAAGCTGTTGCTAGCCAGCACCCTTCCTTGGAAGCGCTTTTGTAGCCCAAAGAACACAAGGGCTCTGGCCTTCTCTAGCCACCTCATCTTCTGCTCATCCTCTCGCGCAGTCTAAAGAGAGCTCAGGTGAGAAATTGCAAACGTCGAGCAATTGCTCAGAGAGGAAAAGTGCCAGCACTGAAAGCTGTTACTAGCCAGCACCCTTCCTTGGAAGCGCTTTCACAGGCGCAGCAACACTGGGGCTTTGCGCTTCTCTAACCACCAAACATCACGGTCACTATCTCTCCGTCTCGTAGACACGAGCTGAGAAATTGCAAACGTCGAGCAATTGCTGAGAGATGAAAAGTGCCAGCACTGAAAGCTGTTGCTAGCCAGCACCCTTCCTTGGAAGCGCTTTCACAGGCGCAGCAACACTGGGGCTTTGCGCTTCTCTACCCACCAAACGTCACGGTCACTATCTCTCCGTCTCGTAGACACGAGCTGAGAAATTGCAAACATCGAGCAATTGCTCAGAGATGAAAAGTGCCAGCACTGAAAGCTCTTGCTAGCCAGCACCCTTCCTTGGAAGCGCTTTTGTAGCCCTAAGAACACTGGAGCTCTGGCCTTCTCTAGCCACCTCATCTTCTGCTCATCCTCTCGCGCAGTCTGAAGAGAGCTCAGGTGAGAAATTGCAAACGTCGAGCAATTGCTCAGAGATGAAAAGTGCCAGCACTGAAAGCTGTTGCTAGCCAGCACCCTTGCTTGGAAGCGCTTTCACAGGCGCAGCAACACTGGGGCTTTGCGCTTCTCTAACCACCAAACATCACGGTCACTATCTCTCCGTCTCGTAGACACGAGTTGAGAAATTGCAAACGTCGAGCAATTGCTCAGAGATGAAAAGTGCCAGCACTGAAAGCTGTTGCTAGCCAGCCCCCTTCCTTGGAAGCGCTTTCACAGGCGCAGCAACACTGGTGCTTTGCGCTTCTCTAGCCACCAAACGTCACGGTCATTCTCTTTCCGACTCGTAGACACGAGTTGAGAAATTGCAAACGTCGAGCAATTGCTCAGAGATGAAAAGTGCCAGCACTGAAAGCTGTTGCTAGCCAGCCCCCTTCCTTGGAACCGCTTTTGTAGCCCTAAGAACACTGGGGCTCTGGGCTTCTCTAGCCACCTCATCTTCTGCTCATCCTCTCGCGCAGTCTAAAGAGAGCTCAGGTGAGAAATTGCAAACGTCGAGCAATTGCTCAGAGATGAAAAGTGCCAGCACTGAAAGCTGTTGCTAGCCAGCACCCTTCCTTGGAAGCGCTTTCACAGGCGCAGCAACACTGGGGCTTTGCGCTTCTCTACCCACCAAACGTCACGGTCACTATCTCTCCGTCTCGTAGACACGAGCTGAGAAATAGCAAACGTCGAGCAATTGCTCAGAGATGAAAAGTGCCAGCACTGAAAGCTGTTGCTAGCCAGCACCCTTCCTTGGAAGCGCTTTCACAGGCGCAGCAACACTGGGGCTTTGCGCTTCTCTACCCACCAAACGTCACGGTCACTATCTCTCCATCTCGTAGACACGAGTTGAGAAATTGCAAACGTCGAGCATTTGCTCAGAGATGAAAAGTGCCAGCACTGAAAGCTGTTGCTAGCCAGCACCCTTCCTTGGAAGCGCTTTCACAGGCGCAGCAACACTGGGGCTTTGCGCTTCTCTACCCACCAAACGTCACGGTCACTTTCTCTCCGTCTCGTAGAAACGAGCTAAGAAATTGCAAACGTCGAGCAATTGCTCAGAGACGAAAAGTGCCAGCACTGAAAGCTGTTGCTAGCCAGCACCCTTCTTTGGAAGCGCTCTTGTAGCCCTTAGAACACTGGGGCTCTGGGCTTCTCTAGCAACCTAATCTTCTGCTCATCCTCTCGCGCAGTCTAAAGAGAGCTCAGGTGAGAAATTGCAAACGTAGAGCAATTGCTCAGAGATGAAAAGTGCCAGCACTGAAAGCTGTTGCTAGCCAGCACCCTTCCTTGGAAGCGCTTTCACAGGCGCAGCAACACTGGGGCTTTGCGCTTCTCTAACCACCAAACATCACGGTCATTCTCTGTCCGTCTCGTAGACACGAGTTGAGAAATTGCAAACGTCGAGCAATTGCTCAGAGATGAAAAGTGCCAGCACTGAAAGCTGTTGCTAGCCAGCACCCTTCCTTGGAAGCGCTTTCACAGGCGCAGCAACACTGGGGCTTTGCGCTTCTCTACCCACCAAACGTCACGGTCACTATCTCTCCGTCTCGTAGACACAAGCTGAGAAATTGCAAACGTCGAGCAATTGCTCAGAGATGAAAAGTGCCAGCACTGAAAGCTGTTGCTAGCCAGCCCCCTTCCTTGGAAGCGCTTTTGTAGCCCTAAGAACACTGGGGCTCTGGCCTTCTCTAGCCACCTCATCTTCTGCTCATCCTCTCGCGCAGTCTAAAGAGAGCTCAGGTGAGAAATTGCAAACGTCGAGCAATTGCTCAGAGATGAAAAGTGCCAGCACTGAAAGCTGTTGCTAGCCAGCACCCTTCCTTGGAAGCGCTTTCACAGGCGCAGCAACACTGGGGCTTTGCGCTTCTCTACCCACCAAACATCACGGTCACTATCTCTCCGTCTCGTAGACACGAGTTGAGAAATTGCAAACGTCCAGCAATTGCTGAGAGATGAAAAGTGCCAGCACTGAAAGCTGTTGCTAGCCAGCACCCTTGCTTGGAAGCGCTTTCACAGGGGCAGCAACACTGGGGCTTTGCGCTTCTCTAGCCACCAAACGTCACGGTCATTCTCTTTCCGAGTCGTAGAGACGAGCTGAGAAATTGCAAACGTCGAGCAATTGCTGAGAGATGAAAAGTGCCAGCACTGAAAGCTGTTGCTAGCCAGCACCCTTCCTTGGAAGCGCTTTCACAGGCGCAGCAACACTGGGGCTTTGCGCTTCTCTAACCACCAAACATCACGGTCACTATCTCTCCGTCTCGTAGAAACGAGCTGAGAAATTGCAAACGTCGAGCAATTGCTCAGAGATGAAAAGTGCCAGCACTGAAAGCTGTTGCTAGCCAGCCCCCTTCCTTGGAAGCGCTTTCACAGGCGCAGCAACACTGGTGCTTTGCGCTTCTCTAGCCACCAAACGTCACGGTCATTCTCTTTCCGACTCGTAGACACGAGTTGAGAAATTGCAAACGTCGAGCAATTGCTCAGAGATGAAAAGTGCCAGCACTGAAAGCTGTTGCTAGCCAGCCCCCTTCCTTGGAACCGCTTTTGTAGCCCTAAGAACACTGGGGCTCTGGCCTTCTCTAGCCACCTCATCTTCTGCTCATCCTCTCGCGCAGTCTAAAGAGAGCTCAGGTGAGAAATTGCAAACGTCGAGCAATTGCTCAGAGATGAAAAGTGCCAGCACTGAAAGCTGTTGCTAGCCAGCACCCTTCCTTGGAACCGCTTTCACAGGCGCAGCAACACTGGGGCTTTGCGCTTCTCTAACCACCAAACGTCACGGTCACTATCTCTCCGTCTCGTAGACACGAGCTGAGAAATTGCAAACGTCGAGCAATTGCTCAGAGATGAAAAGTGCCAGCACTGAAAGCTGTTGCTAGCCAGCACCCTTCCTTGGAAGCGCTTTCACAGGCACAGCAACACTGGGGCTTTGCGCTTCTCTAGCCACCAAACGTCACGGTCACTATCTCTCCATCTCGTAGACACGAGTTGAGAAATTGCAAACGTCGAGCAATTGCTCAGAGATGAAAAGTGCCAGCACTGAAAGCTGTTGCTAGCCAGCACCCTTCCTTGGAAGCGCTTTCACAGGCGCAGCAACACTGGGGCTTTGCGCTTCTCTACCCACCAAACGTCACGGTCACTTTCTCTCCGTCTTGTAGAAACGAGCTAAGAAATTGCAAACGTCGAGCAATTGCTCAGAGACGAAAAGTGCCAGCACTGAAAGCTGTTGCTAGCCAGCACCCTTCCTTGGAAGCGCTCTTGTAGCCCTTAGAACACTGGGGCTCTGGGCTTCTCTAGCCACCTAATCTTCTGCTCATCCTCTCGCGCAGTCTAAAGAGAGCTCAGGTGAGAAATTGCAAACGTCGAGCAATTGCTCAGAGATGAAAAGTGCCAGCACTGAAAGCTGTTGCTAGCCAGCACCCTTCCTTGGAAGCGCTTTCACAGGCGCAGCAACACTGGGGCTTTGCGCTTCTCTACCCACCAAACGTCACGGTCACTATCTCTCCGTCTCGTAGACACAAGCTGAGAAATTGCAAACGTCGAGCAATTGCTCAGAGATGAAAAGTGCCAGCACTGAAAGCTGTTGCTAGCCAGCCCCCTTCCTTGGAACCGCTTTTGTAGCCCTAAGAACACTGGGGCTCTGGCCTTCTCTAGCCACCTCATCTTCTGCTCATCCTCTCGCGCAGTCTAAAGAGAGCTCAGGTGAGAAATTGCAAACGTCGAGCAATTGCTCAGAGATGAAAAGTGCCAGCACTGAAAGCTGTTGCTAGCCAGCACCCTTCCTTGGAAGCGCTTTCACAGGCGCAGCAACACTGGGGCTTTGCGCTTCTCTACCCACCAAACATCACGGTCATTATCTCTCCGTCTCGTAGACACGAGTTGAGAAATTGCAAACGTCGAGCAATTGCTCAGAGATGAAAAGTGCCAGCACTGAAAGCTGTTGCTAGCCAGCACCCTTCCTTGGAAGCGCTTTCACAGGCGCAGCAACACTGGGGCTTTGCGCTTCTCTACCCACCAAACGTCACGGTCACTATCTCTCCGTCTCGTAGACACGAGTTGAGAAATTGCAAACGTCGAGCAATTGCTCAGAGATGAAAAGTGCCAGCACTGAAAGCTGTTGCTAGCCAGCCCCCTTCCTTGGAAGCGCTTTTGTAGCCCTAAGAACACTGGGGCTCTGGCCTTCTCTAGCCACCTCATCTTCTGCTCATCCTCTCGCGCAGTCTAAAGAGAGCTCAGGTGAGAAATTGCAAACGTCCAGCAATTGCTCAGAGATGAAAAGTGCCAGCACTGAAAGCTGTTGCTAGCCAGCACCCTTCTTTGGAAGCGCTTTCACAGGTGCAGCAACACTGGGGCTTTGCGCTTCTCTACCCACCAAACGTCACGGTCACTATCTCTCTGTCTCGTAGACACGAGTTGAGAAATTGCAAACGTCGAGCAATTGCTCAGAGATGAAAAGTGCCAGCACTGAAAGCTGTTGCTAGCCAGCCCCCTTCCTTGGAAGCGCTTTTGTAGCCCTAAGAACACTGGGGTTCTGGGCTTCTCTAGCCACCTAATCTAGATGCTCATCCTCTCGCGCAGTCTAAAGAGAACTCAGGTGAGAAATTGCAAACGTCGAGCAATTGCTCAGAGATGAAAAGTGCCAGCACTGAAAGCTGTTGCTAGCCAGCACCCTTCCTTGGAAGCGCTTTCACAGGTGCAGCAACACTGGGGCTTTGCGCTTCTCTAGCCACCAAACGTCACGGTCATTCTCTTTCCGACTCGTAGACACGAGTTGAGAAATTGCAAACGTCGAGCAATTGCTCAGAGATGAAAAGTGCCAGCACTGAAAGCTGTTGCTAGCCAGCACCCTTCCTTGGAAGCGCTTTTGTAGCCCTAAGAACACTGGGGCTCTGGCCTTCTCTAGCCACCTCATCTTCTGCTCATCCTCTCGCGCAGTCTAAAGAGAGCTCAGGTGAGAAATTGCAAACGTCGAGCAATTGCTCAGAGATGAAAAGTGCCAGCACTGAAAGCTGTTGCTAGCCAGCACCCTTCCTTGGAAGCGCTTTCACAGGCGCAGCAACACTGGGGCTTTGCGCTTCTCTACCCACCAAACATCACGGTCATTATCTCTCCGTCTCGTAGACACGAGTTGAGAAATTGCAAACGTCGAGCAATTGCTCAGAGATGAAAAGTGCCAGCACTGAAAGCTGTTGCTAGCCAGCACCCTTCCTTGGAAGCGCTTTCACAGGCGCAGCAACACTGGGGCTTTGCGCTTCTCTAACCACCAAACGTCACGGTCACTATCTCTCCGTCTCGTAGACACAAGCTGAGAAATTGCAAACGTCGAGCAATTGCTCAGAGATGAAAAGTGCCAGCACTGAAAGCTGTTGCTAGCCAGCCCCCTTCCTTGGAAGCGCTTTTGTAGCCCTAAGAACACTGGGGCTCTGGCCTTCTCTAGCCACCTCATCTTCTGCTCATCCTCTCGCGCAGTCTAAAGAGAGCTCAGGTGAGAAATTGCAAACGTCGAGCAATTGCTCAGAGATGAAAAGTGCCAGCACTGAAAGCTGTTGCTAGCCAGCACCCTTCCTTGGAAGCGCTTTCACAGGCGCAGCAACACTGGGGCTTTGCGCTTCTCTACCCACCAAACATCACGGTCACTATCTCTCCGTCTCGTAGACACGAGCTGAGAAATTGCAAACGTCGAGCAATTGCTGAGAGATGAAAAGTGCCAGCACTGAAAGCTGTTGCTAGCCAGCACCCTTGCTTGGAAGCGCTTTCACAGGCGCAGCAACACTGGGGCTTTGCGCTTCTCTAGCCACCAAACGTCACGGTCATTCTATTTCCGAGTCGTAGAGACGAGCTGAGAAATTGCAAACGTCGAGCAATTGCTGAGAGATGAAAAGTGCCAGCACTGAAAGCTGTTGCTAGCCAGCACCCTTCCTTGGAAGCGCTTTCACTGGCGCAGCAACACTGGGGCTTTGCGCTTCTCTACCCACCAAACATCACGGTCACTATCTCTCCGACTCGTAGACACGAGCTGAGAAATTGCAAACGTCGAGCAATTGCTCAGAGATGAAAAGTGCCAGCACTGAAAGCTGTTGCTAGCCAGCCCCCTTCCTTGGAAGCGCTTTTGTAGCCCTAAGAACACTGGGGCTCTGGGCTTCTCTAGCCATCTAAATTTCTGCTCATCCTCTCGCGCAGTCTAAAGAGAGCTCAGGTGAGAAATTGCAAACGTTGAGCAATTGCTCAGAGAAGAAAAGTGCCAGCACTGAAAGCTCTTGCTAGCCAGCACCCTTCCTTGGAAGCGCTTTCACAGGCGCAGCAACACTGGGGCTTTGCGCTTCTCTACCCACCAAACGTCACAGTCAATCTCTGTCCGTCTCGTAGACACGAGCTGAGAAATTGCAAACGTCGAGCAATTGCTCAGAGATGAAAAGTGCCAGCACTGAAAGCTGTTGCTAGCCAGCACCCTTCCTTGGAAGCGCTTTTTTAGCCCTAAGAACAGTGGGGTTCTGGGCTTTTCTAGCCACCTCATCTTCTGCTCATCCTCTCGCGCAGTCTAACGAGAGCTCAGGTGAGAAATTGCAAACGTTGAGCAATTGCTCAGAGATGAAAAGTGCCAGCACTGAAAGCTGTTGCTAGCCAGCACCCTTCCTTGGAACCGCTTTTGTAGCCCTAAGAACACTGGGGCTCTGGCCTTCTCTAGCCACCTCATCTTCTGCTCATCCTCTCGCGCAGTCTAAAGAGAGCTCAGGTGAGAAATTGCAAACGTCGAGCAATTGCTGAGAGATGAAAAGTGCCAGCACTGAAAGCTGTTGCTAGCCAGCACCCTTCCTTGGAACCGCTTTCACAGGCGCAGCAACACTGGGGCTTTGCGCTTCTCTAGCCACCAAACATCACGGTCATTCTCTGTCCGTCTCGTAGACACGAGCTGAGAAATTGCAAACGTCGAGCAATTGCTCAGAGATGAAAAGTGCCAGCACTGAAAGCTGTTGCTAGCCAGCCCCCTTCCTTGGAAGCGCTTTTGTAGCCCTAAGAACACTGGGGTTCTGGGCTTCTCTAGCCACCTAATCTAGATGCTCATCCTCTCGCGCAGTCTAAAGAGAACTCAGGTGAGAAATTGCAAACGTCGAGCAATTGCTCAGAGAGGAAAAGTGCCAGCACTGAAAGCTGTTGCTAGCCAGCCCCCTTCCTTGGAAGCGCTTTCACAGGCGCAGCAACACTGGGGCTTTGCGCTTCTCTACCCACCAAACGTCACGGTCACTATCTCTCCGTCTCGTAGACACGAGCTGAGAAATTGCAAACGTCGAGCAATTGCTCAGAGATGAAAAGTGCCAGCACTGAAAGCTGTTGCTAGCCAGCACCCTTTCTTGGAAGCGCTTTTGTAGGCCTAAGAACACTGGGGCTCTGGCCTTCTCTAGCCACCTCATCTTCTGCTCATCCTCTCGCGCAGTCTAAAGAGAGCTCAGGTGAGAAATTGCAAACGTCGAGCAATTGCTCAGAGATGAAAAGTGGCAGCACTGAAAGCTGTTGCTAGCCAGCACCCTTCCTTGGAAGCGCTTTCACAGGCGCAGCAACACTGGGGCTTTGCGCTTCTCTACCCACCAAACGTCACGGTCACTATTTCTCCATCTCGTAGACATGAGCTGAGAAATTGCAAACGTCGAGCAATTGCTCAGAGATGAAAAGTGCCAGCACTGAAAGCTGTTGCTAGCCAGCACCCTTCCTTGGAAGCACTTTTGTAGCCCTAAGAACACTGGGGCTCTGGGCTTCTCTAGCCATCTAAATTTCTGCTCATCCTCTCGCGCAGTCTAAAGAGAGCTCAGGTGAGAAATTGCAAACGTTGAGCAATTGCTGAGAGATGAAAAGTGCCAGCACTGAAAGCTGTTGCTAGCCAGCACCCTTCCTTGGAAGCGCTTTCACAGGCGCAGCAACACTGGGGATTTGCGCTTCTCTACCCACCAAACGTCACAGTCAATCTCTGTCCGTCTCGTAGACACGAGCTGAGAAATTGCAAACGTCGAGCAATTGCTGAGAGATGAAAAGTGCCAGCACTGAAAGCTGTTGCTAGCCAGCACCCTTCCTTGGAAGCGCTTTTTTAGCCCTAAGAACACTGGGGTTCTGGGCTTTTCTAGCCACCTCATCTTCTGCTCATCCTCTCGCGCAGTCTAACGAGAGCTCAGGTGAGAAATTGCAAACGTCGAGCAATTGCTCAGAGATGAAAAGTGCCAGCACTGAAAGCTGTTGCTAGCCAGCACCCTTCCTTGGAACCGCTTTTGTAGCCCAAAGAACACTGGGGCTCTGGCCTTCTCTAGCCACCTCATCTTCTGCTCATCCTCTCGCGCAGTCTAAAGAGAGCTCAGGTGAGAAATTGCAAACGTCGAGCAATTGCTCAGAGATGAAAAGTGCCAGCACTGAAAGCTGTTGCTAGCCAGCACCCTTCCTTGGAAGCGCTTTCACAGGCGCAGCAACACTGGGGCTTTGCGCTTCTCTAGCCACCAAACGTCACGGTCATTCTCTGTCCGTCTCGTAGACACGAGTTGAGAAATTGCAAACGTCGAGCAATTGCTGAGAGATGAAAAGTGCCAGCACTGAAAGCTGTTGCTAGCCAGCACCCTTCCTTGGAAGCGCTTTTGTAGCCCTAAGAACACTGGGGCTCTGGCCTTCTCTAGCCACCTCATCTTCTGCTCATCCTCTCGCGCAGTCTAAAGAGAGCTCAGGTGAGAAATTGCAAACGTCGAGCAATTGCTCAGAGATGAAAAGTGCCAGCACTGAAAGCTGTTGCTAGCCAGCACCCTTCCTTGGAAGCGCTTTCACAGGCGCAGCAACACTGGCGCTTTTCGCTTCTCTACCCACCAAACGTCACGGTCACTATCTCTCCGTCTCGTAGACACGAGTTGAGAAATTGCAAACGTCGAGCAATTGCTGAGAGATGAAAAGTGCCAGCACTGAAAGCTGTTGCTAGCCAGCACCCTTCCTTGGAAGCGCTTTTGTAGCCCTAAGAACACTGGGGCTCTGGGCTTCTCTAGCCATCTAAATTTCTGCTCATCCTCTCGCGCAGTCTAAAGAGAGCTCAGGTGAGAAATTGCAAACGTTGAGCAATTGCTCAGAGATGAAAAGTGCCAGCACTGAAAGCTGTTGCTAGCCAGCACCCTTCCTTGGAAGCGCTTTCACAGGCGCAGCAACACTGGGGCTTTGCGCTTCTCTACCCACCAAACGTCACAGTCATTCTCTGTCCGTCTCGTAGACACGAGCTGAGAAATTGCAAACGTCGAGCAATTGCTCAGAGATGAAAAGTGCCAGCACTGAAAGCTGTTGCTAGCCAGCACCCTTCCTTGGAAGCGCTTTTTTAGCCCTAAGAACAGTGGGGTTCTGGGCTTCTCTAGCCACCTCATCTTCTGCTCATCCTCTCGCGCAGTCTAACGAGAGCTCAGGTGAGAAATTGCAAACGTTGAGCAATTGCTCAGAGATGAAAAGTGCCAGCACTGAAAGCTGTTGCTAGCCAGCACCCTTCCTTGGAACCGCTTTTGTAGCCCTAAGAACACTGGGGCTCTGGCCTTCTCTAGCCACCTCATCTTCTGCTCATCCTCTCGCGCAGTCTAAAGAGAGCTCAGGTGAGAAATTGCAAACGTCGAGCAATTGCTCAGAGATGAAAAGTGCCAGCACTGAAAGCTGTTGCTAGCCAGCACCCTTCCTTGGAAGCGCTTTCACAGGCGCAGCAACACTGGGGCTTTGCGCTTCTCTACCCACCAAACGTCACGGTCACTATCTCTCCGTCTCGTAGACACGAGCTGAGAAATTGCAAACGTCGAGCAATTGCTCAGAGATGAAAAGTGCCAGCACTGAAAGCTGTTGCTAGCCAGCACCCTTCCTTGGAAGCGCTTTCACAGGCGCAGCAACACTGGGGCTTTGCGCTTCTCTAGCCACCAAACGTCACGGTCATTCTCTGTCCGTCTCGTAGACACGAGTTGAGAAATTGCAAACGTCGAGCAATTGCTCAGAGATGAAAAGTGCCAGCACTGAAAGCTGTTGCTAGCCAGCACCCTTCCTTGGAAGCGCTTTCACAGGCGCAGCAACACTGGGGCTTTGCGCTTCTCTACCCACCAAACGTCACGGTCACTATCTCTCCGTCTCGTAGACACAAGCTGAGAAATTGCAAACGTCGAGCAATTGCTCAGAGATGAAAAGTGCCAGCACTGAAAGCTGTTGCTAGCCAGCCCCCTTCCTTGGAAGCGCTTTTGTAGCCCTAAGAACACTGGGGCTGTGGGCTTCTCTAGCCACCTCATCTTCTGCTCATCCTCTCGCGCAGTCTAAAGAGAGCTCAGGTGAGAAATTGCAAACGTCGAGCAATTGCTCAGAGATGAAAAGTGCCAGCACTGAAAGCTGTTGCTAGCCAGCACCCTTCCTTGGAAGCGCTTTCACAGGCGCAGCAACACTGGGGCTTTGCGCTTCTCTACCCACCAAACATCACGGTCACTATCTCTCCGTCTCGTAGACACGAGCTGAGAAATTGCAAACGTCGAGCAATTGCTCAGAGATGAAAAGTGCCAGCACTGAAAGCTGTTGCTAGCCAGCACCCTTGCTTGGAAGCGCTTTCACAGGCGCAGCAACACTGGGGCTTTGCGCTTCTCTAGCCACCAAACGTCACGGTCATTCTATTTCCGAGTCGTAGAGACGAGCTGAGAAATTGCAAACGTCGAGCAATTGCTGAGAGATGAAAAGTGCCAGCACTGAAAGCTGTTGCTAGCCAGCACCCTTCCTTGGAAGCGCTTTCACTGGCGCAGCAACACTGGGGCTTTGCGCTTCTCTACCCACCAAACATCACGGTCACTATCTCTCCGACTCGTAGACACGAGCTGAGAAATTGCAAACGTCGAGCAATTGCTCAGAGATGAAAAGTGCCAGCACTGAAAGCTGTTGCTAGCCAGCACCCTTCCTTGGAAGCGCTTTTGTAGCCCTAAGAACACTGGGGCTCTGGCCTTCTCTAGCCATCTAAATTTCTGCTCATCCTCTCGCGCAGTCTAAAGAGAGCTCAGGTGAGAAATTGCAAACGTTGAGCAATTGCTCAGAGATGAAAAGTGCCAGCACTGAAAGCTCTTGCTAGCCAGCACCCTTCCTTGGAAGCGCTTCCACAGGCGCAGCAACACTGGGGCTTTGCGCTTCTCTACCCACCAAACGTCACAGTCAATCTCTGTCCGTCTCGTAGACACGAGCTGAGAAATTGCAAACGTCGAGCAATTGCTCAGAGATGAAAAGTGCCAGCACTGAAAGCTGTTGCTAGCCAGCACCCTTCCTTGGAAGCGCTTTTTTAGCCCTAAGAACAGTGGGGTTCTGGGCTTTTCTAGCCACCTCATCTTCTGCTCATCCTCTCGCGCAGTCTAACGAGAGCTCAGGTGAGAAATTGCAAACGTTGAGCAATTGCTCAGAGATGAAAAGTGCCAGCACTGAAAGCTGTTGCTAGCCAGCACCCTTCCTTGGAACCGCTTTTGTAGCCCTAAGAACACTGGGGCTCTGGCCTTCTCTAGCCACCTCATCTTCTGCTCATCCTCTCGCGCAGTCTAAAGAGAGCTCAGGTGAGAAATTGCAAACGTCGAGCAATTGCTCAGAGATGAAAAGTGCCAGCACTGAAAGCTGTTGCTAGCCAGCACCCTTCCTTGGAAGCGCTTTCACAGGCGCAGCAACACTGGGGCTTTGCGCTTCTCTACCCACCAAACATCACGGTCACTATCTCTCCGTCTCGTAGACACGAGCTGAGAAATTGCAAACGTCGAGCAATTGCTCAGAGATGAAAAGTGCCAGCACTGAAAGCTGTTGCTAGCCAGCACCCTTCCTTGGAAGCGCTTTCACAGGCGCAGCAACACTGGGGCTTTGCGCTTCTCTAGCCACCAAACGTCACGGTCATTCTCTGTCCGTCTCGTAGACACGAGTTGAGAAATTGCAAACGTCGAGCAATTGCTCAGAGATGAAAAGTGCCAGCACTGAAAGCTGTTGCTAGCCAGCCCCCTTCCTTGGAAGCGCTTTTGTAGCCCTAAGAACACTGGGGCTCTGGCCTTCTCTAGCCACCTCATCTTCTGCTCATCCTCTCGCGCAGTCTAAAGAGAGCTCAGGTGAGAAATTGCAAACGTCGAGCAATTGCTCAGAGATGAAAAGTGCCAGCACTGAAAGCTGTTGCTAGCCAGCACCCTTCTTTGGAAGCGCTTTCACAGGTGCAGCAACACTGGGGCTTTGCGCTTCTCTACCCACCAAACGTCACGGTCACTATCTCTCCGTCTCGTAGACACGAGTTGAGAAATTGCAAACGTCGAGCAATTGCTCAGAGATGAAAAGTGCCAGCACTGAAAGCTGTTGCTAGCCAGCCCCCTTCCTTGGAAGCGCTTTTGTAGCCCTAAGAACACTGGGGTTCTGGGCTTCTCTAGCCACCTAATCTAGATGCTCATCCTCTCGCGCAGTCTAAAGAGAGCTCAGGTGAGAAATTGCAAACGTCGAGCAATTGCTCAGAGATGAAAAGTGCCAGCACTGAAAGCTGTTGCTAGCCAGCACCCTTCCTTGGAAGCGCTTTCACAGGCGCAGCAACACTGGGGCTTTGCGCTTCTCTAGCCACCAAACGTCACGGTCATTCTCTTTCCGACTCGTAGACACGAGTTGAGAAATTGCAAACGTCGAGCAATTGCTCAGAGATGAAAAGTGCCAGCACTGAAAGCTGTTGCTAGCCAGCACCCTTCCTTGGAAGCGCTTTTGTAGCCCTAAGAACACTGGGGCTCTGTGCTTCTCTAGCCACCTCATCTTCTGCTCATCCTCTCGCGCAGTCTAAAGAGAGCTCAGGTGAGAAATTGCAAACGTCGAGCAATTGCTCAGAGAGGAAAAGTGCCAGCACTGAAAGCTGTTGCTAGCCAGCCCCCTTCCTTGGAAGCGCTTTCACAGGCGCAGCAACACTGGGGCTTTGCGCTTCTCTACCCACCAAACGTCACAGTCACTATCTCTCCGTCTCGTAGACACGAGCTGAGAAATTGCAAACGTCGAGCAATTGCTCAGAGATGAAAAGTGCCAGCACTGAAAGCTGTTGCTAGCCAGCACCCTTTCTTGGAAGCGCTTTTGTAGCCCTAAGAACACTGGGGCTCTGGCCTTCTCTAGCCACCTCATCTTCTGCTCATCCTCTCGCGCAGTCTAAAGAGAGCTCAGGTGAGAAATTGCAAACGTCGAGCAATTGCTCAGAGATGAAAAGTGGCAGCACTGAAAGCTGTTGCTAGCCAGCACCCTTCCTTGGAAGCGCTTTCACTGGCGCAGCAACACTGGGGCTTTGCGCTTCTCTACCCACCAAACGTCACGGTCACTATTTCTCCATCTCGTAGACATGAGCTGAGAAATTGCAAACGTCGAGCAATTGCTGAGAGATGAAAAGTGCCAGCACTGAAAGCTGTTGCTAGCCAGCACCCTTCCTTGGAAGCACTTTTGTAGCCCTAAGAACACTGGGGCTCTGGGCTTCTCTAGCCACCTCATCTTCTGCTCATCCTCTCGCGCAGTCTAAAGAGAGCTCAGGTGAGAAATTGCAAACGTTGAGCAATTGCTCAGAGATGAAAAGTGCCAGCACTGAAAGCTGTTGCTAGCCAGCACCCTTCCTTGGAAGCGCTTTCACAGGCGCAGCAACACTGGGGCTTTGCGCTTCTCTACCCACCAAACGTCACAGTCAATCTCTGTCCGTCTCGTAGACACGAGCTGAGAAATTGCAAACGTCGAGCAATTGCTGAGAGATGAAAAGTGCCAGCACTGAAAGCTGTTGCTAGCCAGCACCCTTCCTTGGAAGCGCTTTTTTAGCCCTAAGAACACTGGGGTTCTGGGCTTTTCTAGCCACCTCATCTTCTGCTCATCCTCTCGCGCAGTCTAACGAGAGCTCAGGTGAGAAATTGCAAACGTCGAGCAATTGCTCAGAGATGAAAAGTGCCAGCACTGAAAGCTGTTGCTAGCCAGCACCCTTCCTTGGAACCGCTTTTGTAGCCCAAAGAACACTGGGGCTCTGGCCTTCTCTAGCCACCTCATCTTCTGCTCATCCTCTCGCGCAGTCTAAAGAGAGCTCAGGTGAGAAATTGCAAACGTCGAGCAATTGCTCAGAGATGAAAAGTGCCAGCACTGAAAGCTGTTGCTAGCCAGCACCCTTCCTTGGAAGCGCTTTCACAGGCGCAGCAACACTGGGGCTTTGCGCTTCTCTAGCCACCAAACGTCACGGTCATTCTCTGTCCGTCTCGTAGACACGAGTTGAGAAATTGCAAACGTCGAGCAATTGCTGAGAGATGAAAAGTGCCAGCACTGAAAGCTGTTGCTAGCCAGCCCCCTTCCTTGGAAGCGCTTTTGTAGCCCTAAGAACACTGGGGCTCTGGCCTTCTCTAGCCACCTCATCTTCTGCTCATCCTCTCGCGCAGTCTAAAGAGAGCTCAGGTGAGAAATTGCAAACGTCGAGCAATTGCTCAGAGATGAAAAGTGCCAGCACTGAAAGCTGTTGCTAGCCAGCACCCTTCTTTGGAAGCGCTTTCACAGGCGCAGCAACACTGGCGCTTTTCGCTTCTCTACCCACCAAACGTCACGGTCACTATCTCTCCGTCTCGTAGACACGAGTTGAGAAATTGCAAACGTCGAGCAATTGCTCAGAGATGAAAAGTGCCAGCACTGAAAGCTGTTGCTAGCCAGCACCCTTCCTTGGAAGCGCTTTTGTAGCCCTAAGAACACTGGGGCTCTGGGCTTCTCTAGCCATCTAAATTTCTGCTCATCCTCTCGCGCAGTCTAAAGAGAGCTCAGGTGAGAAATTGCAAACGTTGAGCAATTGCTCAGAGATGAAAAGTGCCAGCACTGAAAGCTCTTGCTAGCCAGCACCCTTCCTTGGAAGCGCTTTCACAGGCGCAGCAACACTGGGGCTTTGCGCTTCTCTACCCACCAAACGTCACAGTCAATCTCTGTCCGTCTCGTAGACACGAGCTGAGAAATTGCAAACGTCGAGCAATTGCTCAGAGATGAAAAGTGCCAGCACTGAAAGCTGTTGCTAGCCAGCACCCTTCCTTGGAAGCGCTTTTTTAGCCCTAAGAACAGTGGGGTTCTGGGCTTCTCTAGCCACCTCATCTTCTGCTCATCCTCTCGCGCAGTCTAACGAGAGCTCAGGTGAGAAATTGCAAACGTTGAGCAATTGCTGAGAGATGAAAAGTGCCAGCACTGAAAGCTGTTGCTAGCCAGCACCCTTCCTTGGAAGCGCTTTTGTAGCCCTAAGAACACTGGGGCTCTGGCCTTCTCTAGCCACCTCATCTTCTGCTCATCCTCTCGCGCAGTCTAAAGAGAGCTCAGGTGAGAAATTGCAAACGTCGAGCAATTGCTCAGAGATGAAAAGTGCCAGCACTGAAAGCTGTTGCTAGCCAGCACCCTTCCTTGGAAGCGCTTTCACAGGCGCAGCAACACTGGGGCTTTGCGCTTCTCTACCCACCAAACGTCACGGTCACTATCTCTCCGTCTCGTAGACACGAGTTGAGAAATTGCAAACGTCGAGCAATTGCTCAGAGATGAAAAGTGCCAGCACTGAAAGCTGTTGCTAGCCAGCACCCTTCCTTGGAAGCGCTTTTGTAGCCCTAAGAACACTGGGGTTCTGGGCTTCTGTAGCCACCTAATGTAGATGCTCATCCTCTCGCGCAGTCTAAAGAGAACTCAGGTGAGAAATTGCAAACGTCGAGCAATTGCTCAGAGATGAAAAGTGCCAGCACTGAAAGCTGTTGCTAGCCAGCACCCTTCCTTGGAAGC
Organism: Sarcoramphus papa; assembly: GCA_037962945.1. Lineage (NCBI taxonomy): Eukaryota > Metazoa > Chordata > Aves > Accipitriformes > Cathartidae > Sarcoramphus > Sarcoramphus papa. The sequence goes on along the minus strand of CM075590.1, from coordinate 28,539,266 downwards.
GCTTTCACAGGCGCAGCAACACTGGGGCTTTGCGCTTCTCTAACCACCAAACGTCACGGTCATTCTCTTTCCGACTCGTAGACACGAGTTGAGAAATTGCAAACGTCGAGCAATTGCTCAGAGATGAAAAGTGCCAGCACTGAAAGCTGTTGCTAGCCAGCACCCTTCCTTGGAAGCGCTTTTGTAGCCCTAAGAACACTGGGGCTCTGGCCTTCTCTAGCCACCTCATCTTCTGCTCATCCTCTCGCGCAGTCTAAAGAGAGCTCAGGTGAGAAATTGCAAACGTCGAGCAATTGCTCAGAGAGGAAAAGTGCCAGCACTGAAAGCTGTTGCTAGCCAGCCCCCTTCCTTGGAAGCGCTTTCACAGGCGCAGCAACACTGGGGCTTTGCGCTTCTCTACCCACCAAACGTCACGGTCACTATCTCTCCGTCTCGTAGACACGAGCTGAGAAATTGCAAACGTCGAGCAATTGCTCAGAGATGAAAAGTGCCAGCACTGAAAGCTGTTGCTAGCCAGCACCCTTTCTTGGAAGCGCTTTTGTAGCCCTAAGAACACTGGGGCTCTGGCCTTCTCTAGCCACCTCATCTTCTGCTCATCCTCTCGCACAGTCTAAAGAGAGCTCAGGTGAGAAATTGCAAACGTCGAGCAATTGCTCAGAGATGAAAAGTGCCAGCACTGAAAGCTGTTGCTAGCCAGTACCCTTCCTTGGAAGCGCTTTCACTGGCGCAGCAACACTGGGGCTTTGCGCTTCTCTACCCACCAAACGTCACGGTCACTATTTCTCCATCTCGTAGACATGAGCTGAGAAATTGCAAACGTCGAGCAATTGCTCAGAGATGAAAAGTGCCAGCACTGAAAGCTGTTGCTAGCCAGCACCCTTCCTTGGAAGCGCTTTTGTAGCCCTAAGAACACTGGGGCTCTGGGCTTCTCTAGCCATCTAAATTTCTGCTCATCCTCTCGCGCAGTCTAAAGAGAGCTCAGGTGAGAAATTGCAAACGTCGAGCAATTGCTCAGAGATGAAAAGTGCCAGCACTGAAAGCTGTTGCTAGCCAGCCCCCTTCCTTGGAAGCGCTTTCACAGGCGCAGCAACACTGGGGCTTTGCGCTTCTCTACCCACCAAACGTCACAGTCAATCTCTGTCCGTCTCGTAGACACGAGCTGAGAAATTGCAAACGTCGAGCAATTGCTCAGAGATGAAAAGTGCCAGCACTGAAAGCTGTTGCTAGCCAGCACCCTTCCTTGGAAGCGCTTTCACAGGCGCAGCAACACTGGGGCTTTGCGCTTCTCTACCCACCAAACGTCACGGTCACTATCTCTCCGTCTCGTAGACACGAGTTGAGAAATTGCAAACGTCGAGCAATTGCTCAGAGATGAAAAGTGCCAGCACTGAAAGCTGTTGCTAGCCAGCACCCTTCCTTGGAAGCGCTTTTGTAGCCCTAAGAACACTGGGGTTCTGGGCTTCTCTAGCCACCTCATCTTCTGCTCATCCTCTCGCGCAGTCTAACGAGAGCTCAGGTGAGAAATTGCAAACGTTGAGCAATTGCTCAGAGATGAAAAGTGCCAGCACTGAAAGCTGTTGCTAGCCAGCACCCTTCCTTGGAACCGCTTTTGTAGCCCTAAGAACACTGGGGCTCTGGCCTTCTCTAGCCACCTCATCTTCTGCTCATCCTCTCGCGCAGTCTAAAGAGAGCTCAGGTGAGAAATTGCAAACGTCGAGCAATTGCTCAGAGATGAAAAGTGCCAGCACTGAAAGCTGTTGCTAGCCAGCACCCTTTCTTGGAAGCGCTTTCACAGGCGCAGCAACACTGGGGCTTTGCGCTTCTCTACCCACCAAACATCACGGTCACTATCTCTCCGTCTCGTAGACACGAGCTGAGAAATTGCAAACGTCGAGCAATTGCTCAGAGATGAAAAGTGCCAGCACTGAAAGCTGTTGCTAGCCAGCACCCTTCCTTGGAAGCGCTTTCACAGGCGCAGCAACACTGGGGCTTTGCGCTTCTCTAGCCACCAAACGTCACGGTCATTCTCTGTCCATCTCGTAGACACGAGTTGAGAAATTGCAAACGTCGAGCAATTGCTCAGAGATGAAAAGTGCCAGCACTGAAAGCTGTTGCTAGCCAGCCCCCTTCCTTGGAAGCGCTTTTGTAGCCCTAAGAACACTGGGGCTCTGGCCTTCTCTAGCCACCTCATCTTCTGCTCATCCTCTCGCGCAGTCTAAAGAGAGCTCAGGTGAGAAATTGCAAACGTCGAGCAATTGCTCAGAGATGAAAAGTGCCAGCACTGAAAGCTGTTGCTAGCCAGCACCCTTCTTTGGAAGCGCTTTCACAGGTGCAGCAACACTGGGGCTTTGCGCTTCTCTACCCACCAAACGTCACGGTCACTATCTCTCCGTCTCGTAGACACGAGTTGAGAAATTGCAAACGTCGAGCAATTGCTCAGAGATGAAAAGTGCCAGCACTGAAAGCTGTTGCTAGCCAGCACCCTTCCTTGGAAGCGCTTTTGTAGCCCTAAGAACACTGGGGTTCTGGGCTTCTCTAGCCACCTAATCTAGATGCTCATCCTCTCGCGCAGTCTAAAGAGAGCTCAGGTGAGAAATTGCAAACGTCGAGCAATTGCTCAGAGATGAAAAGTGCCAGCACTGAAAGCTGTTGCTAGCCAGCACCCTTCCTTGGAAGCGCTTTCACAGGCGCAGCAACACTGGGGCTTTGCGCTTCTCTAGCCACCAAACGTCACGGTCATTCTCTTTCCGACTCGTAGACACGAGTTGAGAAATTGCAAACGTCGAGCAATTGCTCAGAGATGAAAAGTGCCAGCACTGAAAGCTGTTGCTAGCCAGCACCCTTCCTTGGAAGCGCTTTTGTAGCCCTAAGAACACTGGGGCTCTGTGCTTCTCTAGCCACCTCATCTTCTGCTCATCCTCTCGCGCAGTCTAAAGAGAGCTCAGGTGAGAAATTGCAAACGTCGAGCAATTGCTCAGAGAGGAAAAGTGCCAGCACTGAAAGCTGTTGCTAGCCAGCCCCCTTCCTTGGAAGCGCTTTCACAGGCGCAGCAACACTGGGGCTTTGCGCTTCTCTACCCACCAAACGTCACAGTCACTATCTCTCCGTCTCGTAGACACGAGCTGAGAAATTGCAAACGTCGAGCAATTGCTCAGAGATGAAAAGTGCCAGCACTGAAAGCTGTTGCTAGCCAGCACCCTTTCTTGGAAGCGCTTTTGTAGCCCTAAGAACACTGGGGCTCTGGCCTTCTCTAGCCACCTCATCTTCTGCTCATCCTCTCGCGCAGTCTAAAGAGAGCTCAGGTGAGAAATTGCAAACGTCGAGCAATTGCTCAGAGATGAAAAGTGGCAGCACTGAAAGCTGTTGCTAGCCAGCACCCTTCCTTGGAAGCGCTTTCACTGGCGCAGCAACACTGGGGCTTTGCGCTTCTCTACCCACCAAACGTCACGGTCACTATTTCTCCATCTCGTAGACATGAGCTGAGAAATTGCAAACGTCGAGCAATTGCTCAGAGATGAAAAGTGCCAGCACTGAAAGCTGTTGCTAGCCAGCACCCTTCCTTGGAAGCACTTTTGTAGCCCTAAGAACACTGGGGCTCTGGGCTTCTCTAGCCATCTAAATTTCTGCTCATCCTCTCGCGCAGTCTAAAGAGAGCTCAGGTGAGAAATTGCAAACGTTGAGCAATTGCTCAGAGATGAAAAGTGCCAGCACTGAAAGCTGTTGCTAGCCAGCACCCTTCCTTGGAAGCGCTTTCACAGGCGCAGCAACACTGGGGCTTTGCGCTTCTCTACCCACCAAACGTCACAGTCAATCTCTGTCCGTCTCGTAGACACGAGCTGAGAAATTGCAAACGTCGAGCAATTGCTGAGAGATGAAAAGTGCCAGCACTGAAAGCTGTTGCTAGCCAGCACCCTTCCTTGGAAGCGCTTTTTTAGCCCTAAGAACACTGGGGTTCTGGGCTTTTCTAGCCACCTCATCTTCTGCTCATCCTCTCGCGCAGTCTAACGAGAGCTCAGGTGAGAAATTGCAAACGTCGAGCAATTGCTCAGAGATGAAAAGTGCCAGCACTGAAAGCTGTTGCTAGCCAGCACCCTTCCTTGGAACCGCTTTTGTAGCCCAAAGAACACTGGGGCTCTGGCCTTCTCTAGCCACCTCATCTTCTGCTCATCCTCTCGCGCAGTCTAAAGAGAGCTCAGGTGAGAAATTGCAAACGTCGAGCAATTGCTCAGAGATGAAAAGTGCCAGCACTGAAAGCTGTTGCTAGCCAGCACCCTTCCTTGGAAGCGCTTTCACAGGCGCAGCAACACTGGGGCTTTGCGCTTCTCTAGCCACCAAACGTCACGGTCATTCTCTGTCCGTCTCGTAGACACGAGTTGAGAAATTGCAAACGTCGAGCAATTGCTGAGAGATGAAAAGTGCCAGCACTGAAAGCTGTTGCTAGCCAGCCCCCTTCCTTGGAAGCGCTTTTGTAGCCCTAAGAACACTGGGGCTCTGGCCTTCTCTAGCCACCTCATCTTCTGCTCATCCTCTCGCGCAGTCTAAAGAGAGCTCAGGTGAGAAATTGCAAACGTCGAGCAATTGCTCAGAGATGAAAAGTGCCAGCACTGAAAGCTGTTGCTAGCCAGCACCCTTCTTTGGAAGCGCTTTCACAGGCGCAGCAACACTGGCGCTTTTCGCTTCTCTACCCACCAAACGTCACGGTCACTATCTCTCCGTCTCGTAGACACGAGTTGAGAAATTGCAAACGTCGAGCAATTGCTCAGAGATGAAAAGTGCCAGCACTGAAAGCTGTTGCTAGCCAGCACCCTTCCTTGGAAGCGCTTTTGTAGCCCTAAGAACACTGGGGCTCTGGGCTTCTCTAGCCATCTAAATTTCTGCTCATCCTCTCGCGCAGTCTAAAGAGAGCTCAGGTGAGAAATTGCAAACGTTGAGCAATTGCTCAGAGATGAAAAGTGCCAGCACTGAAAGCTCTTGCTAGCCAGCACCCTTCCTTGGAAGCGCTTTCACAGGCGCAGCAACACTGGGGCTTTGCGCTTCTCTACCCACCAAACGTCACAGTCAATCTCTGTCCGTCTCGTAGACACGAGCTGAGAAATTGCAAACGTCGAGCAATTGCTCAGAGATGAAAAGTGCCAGCACTGAAAGCTGTTGCTAGCCAGCACCCTTCCTTGGAAGCGCTTTTTTAGCCCTAAGAACAGTGGGGTTCTGGGCTTCTCTAGCCACCTCATCTTCTGCTCATCCTCTCGCGCAGTCTAACGAGAGCTCAGGTGAGAAATTGCAAACGTTGAGCAATTGCTGAGAGATGAAAAGTGCCAGCACTGAAAGCTGTTGCTAGCCAGCACCCTTCCTTGGAACCGCTTTTGTAGCCCTAAGAACACTGGGGGTCTGGCCTTCTCTAGCCACCTCATCTTCTGCTCATCCTCTCGCGCAGTCTAAAGAGAGCTCAGGTGAGAAATTGCAAACGTCGAGCAATTGCTCAGAGATGAAAAGTGCCAGCACTGAAAGCTGTTGCTAGCCAGCACCCTTCCTTGGAAGCGCTTTCACAGGCGCAGCAACACTGGGGCTTTGCGCTTCTCTACCCACCAAACGTCACGGTCACTATCTCTCCGTCTCGTAGACACGAGTTGAGAAATTGCAAACGTCGAGCAATTGCTCAGAGATGAAAAGTGCCAGCACTGAAAGCTGTTGCTAGCCAGCACCCTTCCTTGGAAGCGCTTTTGTAGCCCTAAGAACACTGGGGTTCTGGGCTTCTGTAGCCACCTAATCTAGATGCTCATCCTCTCGCGCAGTCTAAAGAGAACTCAGGTGAGAAATTGCAAACGTCGAGCAATTGCTCAGAGATGAAAAGTGCCAGCACTGAAAGCTGTTGCTAGCCAGCACCCTTCCTTGGAAGCGCTTTCACAGGCGCAGCAACACTGGGGCTTTGCGCTTCTCTACCCACCAAACGTCACGGTCATTCTCTTTCCGACTCGTAGACACGAGTTGAGAAATTGCAAACGTCGAGCAATTGCTCAGAGATGAAAAGTGCCAGCACTGAAAGCTGTTGCTAGCCAGCACCCTTCCTTGGAAGCGCTTTTGTAGCCCTAAGAACACTGGGGCTCTGGCCTTCTCTAGCCACCTCATCTTCTGCTCATCCTCTCGCGCAGTCTAAAGAGAGCTCAGGTGAGAAATTGCAAACGTCGAGCAATTGCTCAGAGAGGAAAAGTGCCAGCACTGAAAGCTGTTGCTAGCCAGCCCCCTTCCTTGGAAGCGCTTTCACAGGCGCAGCAACACTGGGGCTTTGCGCTTCTCTACCCACCAAACGTCACGGTCACTATCTCTCCGTCTCGTAGACACGAGCTGAGAAATTGCAAACGTCGAGCAATTGCTCAGAGATGAAAAGTGCCAGCACTGAAAGCTGTTGCTAGCCAGCACCCTTTCTTGGAAGCGCTTTTGTAGCCCTAAGAACACTGGGGCTCTGGCCTTCTCTAGCCACCTCATCTTCTGCTCATCCTCTCGCACAGTCTAAAGAGAGCTCAGGTGAGAAATTGCAAACGTCGAGCAATTGCTCAGAGATGAAAAGTGCCAGCACTGAAAGCTGTTGCTAGCCAGTACCCTTCCTTGGAAGCGCTTTCACTGGCGCAGCAACACTGGGGCTTTGCGCTTCTCTACCCACCAAACGTCACGGTCACTATTTCTCCATCTCGTAGACATGAGCTGAGAAATTGCAAACGTCGAGCAATTGCTCAGAGATGAAAAGTGCCAGCACTGAAAGCTGTTGCTAGCCAGCACCCTTCCTTGGAAGCGCTTTTGTAGCCCTAAGAACACTGGGGCTCTGGGCTTCTCTAGCCATCTAAATTTCTGCTCATCCTCTCGCGCAGTCTAAAGAGAGCTCAGGTGAGAAATTGCAAACGTCGAGCAATTGCTCAGAGATGAAAAGTGCCAGCACTGAAAGCTGTTGCTAGCCAGCCCCCTTCCTTGGAAGCGCTTTCACAGGCGCAGCAACACTGGGGCTTTGCGCTTCTCTACCCACCAAACGTCACAGTCAATCTCTGTCCGTCTCGTAGACACGAGCTGAGAAATTGCAAACGTCGAGCAATTGCTCAGAGATGAAAAGTGCCAGCACTGAAAGCTGTTGCTAGCCAGCACCCTTCCTTGGAAGCGCTTTCACAGGCGCAGCAACACTGGGGCTTTGCGCTTCTCTACCCACCAAACGTCACGGTCACTATCTCTCCGTCTCGTAGACACGAGTTGAGAAATTGCAAACGTCGAGCAATTGCTCAGAGATGAAAAGTGCCAGCACTGAAAGCTGTTGCTAGCCAGCACCCTTCCTTGGAAGCGCTTTTGTAGCCCTAAGAACACTGGGGTTCTGGGCTTCTCTAGCCACCTCATCTTCTGCTCATCCTCTCGCGCAGTCTAAAGAGAGCTCAGGTGAGAAATTGCAAACGTCGAGCAATTGCTCAGAGAGGAAAAGTGCCAGCACTGAAAGCTGTTGCTAGCCAGCACCCTTCCTTGGAAGCGCTTTCACAGGCGCAGCAACACTGGGGCTTTGCGCTTCTCTACCCACCAAACGTCACGGTCACTATCTCTGCGTCTCGTAGACACGAGCTGAGAAATTGCAAACGTCGAGCAATTGCTCAGAGATGAAAAGTGCCAGCACTGAAAGCTGTTGCTAGCCAGCACCCTTTCTTGGAACCGCTTTTGTAGCCCTAAGAACACTGGGGCTCTGTGCTTCTCTAGCCACCTCATCTTCTGCTCATCCTCTCGCGCAGTCTAAAGAGAGCTCAGGTGAGAAATTGCAAACGTCGAGCAATTGCTCAGAGATGAAAAGTGCCAGCACTGAAAGCTGTTGCTAGCCAGCACCCTTCCTTGGAAGCGCTTTCACTGGCGCAGCAACACTGGGGCTTTGCGCTTCTCTACCCACCAAACGTCACGGTCACTATCTCTCCGACTCGTAGACACGAGCTGAGAAATTGCAAACGTCGAGCAATTGCTCAGAGATGAAAAGTGCCAGCACTGAAAGCTGTTGCTAGCCAGCCCCCTTTCTTGGAACCGCTTTTGTAGGCCTAAGAACACTGGGGCTCTGGGCTTCTCTAGCCACCTCATCTTCTGCTCATCCTCTCGCGCAGTCTAAAGAGAGCTCAGGTGAGAAATTGCAAACGTCGAGCAATTGCTCAGAGATGAAAAGTGCCAGCACTGAAAGCTGTTGCTAGCCAGCACCCTTGCTTGGAAGCGCTTTCACAGGCGCAGCAACACTGGGGCTTTGCGCTTCTCTAACCACCAAACATCACGGTCACTATCTCTCCGTCTCGTAGACACGAGTTGAGAAATTGCAAACGTCGAGCAATTGCTCAGAGATGAAAAGTGCCAGCACTGAAAGCTGTTGCTAGCCAGCACCCTTCCTTGGAAGCGCTTTCACAGGCGCAGCAACACTGGGGCTTTGCGCTTCTCTACCCACCAAACGTCACGGTCACTTTCTCTCCGTCTCGTAGACACGAGCTGAGAAATTGCAAACGTCGAGCAATTGCTCAGAGATGAAAAGTGCCAGCACTGAAAGCTGTTGCTAGCCAGCACCCTTCTTTGGAAGCGCTCTTGTAGCCCTTAGAACACTGGGGCTCTGGGCTTCTCTAGCCACCTCATCTTCTGATCATCCTCTCGCGCACTGTAAAGAGAGCTCAGGTGAGAAATTGCAAACGTCCAGCAATTGCTCAGAGATGAAAAGTGCCAGCACTGAAAGCTGTTGCTAGCCAGCACCCTTCCTTGGAAGCGCTTTCACAGGCGCAGCAACACTGGCGCTTTGCGCTTCTCTACCCACCAAACGTCACGGTCATTATCTCTCCGTCTCGTAGACACGAGCTGAGAAATCGCAAACCTAGAGCAATTGCTCAGAGATGAAAAGTGCCAGCACTGAAAGATGTTGCTAGCCAGCACCCTTCCTTGGAAGCGCTTTCACAGGCGCAGCAACACTGGGGCTTTGCGCTTCTCTACCCACCAAACGTCACGGTCACTATCTCTCTGTCTCGTAGACACAAGCTGAGAAATTGCAAACGTCGAGCAATTGCTCAGAGATGAAAAGTGCCAGCACTGAAAGCTGTTGCTAGCCAGCCCCCTTCCTTGGAAGCGCTTTCACAGGCACAGCAACACTGGGGCTTTGCGCTTCTCTACCCACCAAACGTCACAGTCAATCTCTGTCCGTCTCGTAGACACGAGCTGAGAAATTGCAAACGTCGAGCAATTGCTCAGAGATGAAAAGTGCCAGCACTGAAAGCTGTTGCTAGCCAGCACCCTTCCTTGGAAGCGCTTTCACAGGCGCAGCAACACTGGGGCTTTGCGCTTCTCTACCCACCAAACGTCACGGTCACTATCTCTCCGTCTCGTAGACACGAGTTGAGAAATTGCAAACGTCGAGCAATTGCTCAGAGATGAAAAGTGCCAGCACTGAAAGCTGTTGCTAGCCAGCACCCTTCCTTGGAAGCGCTTTTGTAGCCCTAAGAACACTGGGGTTCTGGGCTTCTCTAGCCACCTCATCTTCTGCTCATCCTCTCGCGCAGTCTAAAGAGAGCTCAGGTGAGAAATTGCAAACGTCGAGCAATTGCTCAGAGAGGAAAAGTGCCAGCACTGAAAGCTGTTGCTAGCCAGCACCCTTCCTTGGAAGCGCTTTCACAGGCGCAGCAACACTGGGGCTTTGCGCTTCTCTACCCACCAAACGTCACGGTCACTATCTCTCCGTCTCGTAGACACGAGCTGAGAAATTGCAAACGTCGAGCAATTGCTCAGAGATGAAAAGTGCCAGCACTGAAAGCTGTTGCTAGCCAGCACCCTTTCTTGGAACCGCTTTTGTAGCCCTAAGAACACTGGGGCTCTGTGCTTCTCTAGCCACCTCATCTTCTGCTCATCCTCTCGCGCAGTCTAAAGAGAGCTCAGGTGAGAAATTGCAAACGTCGAGCAATTGCTCAGAGATGAAAAGTGCCAGCACTGAAAGCTGTTGCTAGCCAGCACCCTTCCTTGGAAGCGCTTTCACTGGCGCAGCAACACTGGGGCTTTGCGCTTCTCTACCCACCAAACGTCACGGTCACTATCTCTCCGACTCGTAGACACGAGCTGAGAAATTGCAAACGTCGAGCAATTGCTCAGAGATGAAAAGTGCCAGCACTGAAAGCTGTTGCTAGCCAGCCCCCTTTCTTGGAACCGCTTTTGTAGGCCTAAGAACACTGGGGCTCTGGGCTTCTCTAGCCACCTCATCTTCTGCTCATCCTCTCGCGCAGTCTAAAGAGAGCTCAGGTGAGAAATTGCAAACGTCGAGCAATTGCTCAGAGATGAAAAGTGCCAGCACTGAAAGCTGTTGCTAGCCAGCACCCTTGCTTGGAAGCGCTTTCACAGGCGCAGCAACACTGGGGCTTTGCGCTTCTCTAACCACCAAACATCACGGTCACTATCTCTCCGTCTCGTAGACACGAGTTGAGAAATTGCAAACGTCGAGCAATTGCTCAGAGATGAAAAGTGCCAGCACTGAAAGCTGTTGCTAGCCAGCACCCTTCCTTGGAAGCGCTTTCACAGGCGCAGCAACACTGGGGCTTTGCGCTTCTCTACCCACCAAACGTCACGGTCACTTTCTCTCCGTCTCGTAGACACGAGCTGAGAAATTGCAAACGTCGAGCAATTGCTCAGAGATGAAAAGTGCCAGCACTGAAAGCTGTTGCTAGCCAGCACCCTTCTTTGGAAGCGCTCTTGTAGCCCTTAGAACACTGGGGCTCTGGGCTTCTCTAGCCACCTCATCTTCTGATCATCCTCTCGCGCACTGTAAAGAGAGCTCAGGTGAGAAATTGCAAACGTCCAGCAATTGCTCAGAGATGAAAAGTGCCAGCACTGAAAGCTGTTGCTAGCCAGCACCCTTGCTTGGAAGCGCTTTCACAGGCGCAGCAACACTGGGGCTTTGCGCTTCTCTAACCACCAAACATCACGGTCACTATCTCTCCGTCTCGTAGACACGAGTTGAGAAATTGCAAACGTCGAGCAATTGCTCAGAGATGAAAAGTGCCAGCACTGAAAGCTGTTGCTAGCCAGCACCCTTCCTTGGAAGCGCTTTCACAGGCGCAGCAACACTGGTGCTTTGCGCTTCTCTAGCCACCAAACGTCACGGTCATTCTCTTTCCGACTCGTAGACACGAGTTGAGAAATTGCAAACGTCGAGCAATTGCTCAGAGATGAAAAGTGCCAGCACTGAAAGCTGTTGCTAGCCAGCCCCCTTCCTTGGAAGCGCTTTTGTAGGCCTAAGAACACTGGGGCTCTGGCCTTCTCTAGCCACCTCATCTTCTGCTCATCCTCTCGCGCAGTCTAAAGAGAGCTCAGGTGAGAAATTGCAAACGTCGAGCAATTGCTCAGAGATGAAAAGTGCCAGCACTGAAAGCTGTTGCTAGCCAGCACCCTTCCTTGGAAGCGCTTTCACAGGCGCAGCAACACTGGCGCTTTGCGCTTCTCTACCCACCAAACGTCACGGTCACTATCTCTCCGTCTCGTAGACACGAGCTGAGAAATTGCAAACGTCGAGCAATTGCTCAGAGATGAAAAGTGCCAGCACTGAAAGCTGTTGCTAGCCAGCACCCTTCCTTGGAAGCGCTTTCACAGGCGCAGCAACACTGGGGCTTTGCGCTTCTCTAGCCACCAAACGTCACGGTCACTATCTCTCCATCTCGTAGACACGAGTTGAGAAATTGCAAACGTCGACCAATTGCTGAGAGATGAAAAGTGCCAGCACTGAAAGCTCTTGCTAGCCAGCACCCTTCCTTGGAAGCGCTTTCACAGGCGCAGCAACACTGGGGCTTTGCGCTTCTCTACCCACCAAACGTCACGGTCACTATCTCTCCGTCTCGTAGACACGAGCTGAGAAATTGCAAACGTCGAGCAATTGCTGAGAGATGAAAAGTGCCAGCACTGAAAGCTGTTGCTAGCCAGCACCCTTCCTTGGAAGCGCTTTCACAGGCGCAGCAACACTGGGGCTTTGCGCTTCTCTAGCCACCAAACGTCACGGTCATTCTCTGTCCGTCTCGTAGACACGAGTTGAGAAATTGCAAACGTCGAGCAATTGCTCAGAGATGAAAAGTGCCAGCACTGAAAGCTGTTGCTAGCCAGCCCCCTTCCTTGGAAGCGCTTTTGTAGCCCTAAGAACACTGGGGCTCTGGGCTTCTCTAGCCACCTCATCTTCTGCTCATCCTCTCGCGCAGTCTAAAGAGAGCTCAGGTGAGAAATTGCAAACGTCGAGCAATTGCTCAGAGATGAAAAGTGCCAGCACTGAAAGCTGTTGCTAGCCAGCACCCTTCTTTGGAAGCGCTTTCACAGGTGCAGCAACACTGGGGCTTTGCGCTTCTCTACCCACCAAACGTCACGGTCACTATCTCTCCGTCTCGTAGACACGAGTTGAGAAATTGCAAACGTCGAGCAATTGCTCAGAGATGAAAAGTGCCAGCACTGAAAGCTGTTGCTAGCCAGCCCCCTTCCTTGGAAGCGCTTTTGTAGCCCTAAGAACACTGGGGTTCTGGGCTTCTGTAGCCACCTAATCTAGATGCTCATCCTCTCGCGCAGTCTAAAGAGAACTCAGGTGAGAAATTGCAAACGTCGAGCAATTGCTCAGAGATGAAAAGTGCCAGCACTGAAAGCTGTTGCTAGCCAGCACCCTTCCTTGGAAGCGCTTTCACAGGCGCAGCAACACTGGGGCTTTGCGCTTCTCTAGCCACCAAACGTCACGGTCATTCTCTTTCCGACTCGTAGACACGAGTTGAGAAATTGCAAACGTCGAGCAATTGCTCAGAGATGAAAAGTGCCAGCACTGAAAGCTGTTGCTAGCCAGCACCCTTCCTTGGAAGCGCTTTTGTAGCCCTAAGAACACTGGGGCTCTGGCCTTCTCTAGCCACCTCATCTTCTGCTCATCCTCTCGCGCAGTCTAAAGAGAGCTCAGGTGAGAAATTGCAAACGTCGAGCAATTGCTCAGAGATGAAAAGTGCCAGCACTGAAAGCTGTTGCTAGCCAGCCCCCTTCCTTGGAAGCGCTTTCACAGGCGCAGCAACACTGGGGCTTTGCGCTTCTCTACCCACCAAACGTCACGGTCACTATCTCTCCGTCTCGTAGACACGAGCTGAGAAATTGCAAACGTCGAGCAATTGCTCAGAGAGGAAAAGTGCCAGCACTGAAAGCTGTTGCTAGCCAGCACCCTTTCTTGGAAGCGCTTTTGTAGCCCTAAGAACAGTGGGGCTCTGTGCTTCTCTAGCCACCTCATCTTCTGCTCATCCTCTCGCGCAGTCTAAAGAGAGCTCAGGTGAGAAATTGCAAACGTCGAGCAATTGCTCAGAGATGAAAAGTGGCAGCACTGAAAGCTGTTGCTAGCCAGTACCCTTCCTTGGAAGCGCTTTCACTGGCGCAGCAACACTGGGGCTTTGCGCTTCTCTACCCACCAAACGTCACGGTCACTACCTCTCCGTCTCGTAGACACGAGTTGAGAAATTGCAAACGTCGAGCAATTGCTCAGAGATGAAAAGTGCCAGCACTGAAAGCTGTTGCTAGCCAGCACCCTTCCTTGGAAGCGCTTTTGTAGCCCTAAGAACACTGGGGCTCTGGGCTTCTCTAGCCATCTAAATTTCTGCTCATCCTCTCGCGCAGTCTAAAGAGAGCTCAGGTGAGAAATTGCAAACGTTGAGCAATTGCTCAGAGATGAAAAGTGCCAGCACTGAAAGCTCTTGCTAGCCAGCACCCTTCCTTGGAAGCGCTTTCACAGGCGCAGCAACACTGGGGCTTTGCGCTTCTCTACCCACCAAACGTCACAGTCAATCTCTGTCCGTCTCGTAGACACGAGCTGAGAAATTGCAAACGTCGAGCAATTGCTCAGAGATGAAAAGTGCCAGCACTGAAAGCTGTTGCTAGCCAGCACCCTTCCTTGGAAGCGCTTTTTTAGCCCTAAGAACAGTGGGGTTCTGGGCTTTTCTAGCCACCTCATCTTCTGCTCATCCTCTCGCGCAGTCTAACGAGAGCTCAGGTGAGAAATTGCAAACGTTGAGCAATTGCTCAGAGATGAAAAGTGCCAGCACTGAAAGCTGTTGCTAGCCAGCACCCTTCCTTGGAACCGCTTTTGTAGCCCTAAGAACACTGGGGCTCTGGCCTTCTCTAGCCACCTCATCTTCTGCTCATCCTCTCGCGCAGTCTAAAGAGAGCTCAGGTGAGAAATTGCAAACGTCGAGCAATTGCTCAGAGATGAAAAGTGCCAGCACTGAAAGCTGTTGCTAGCCAGCACCCTTCCTTGGAAGCGCTTTCACAGGCGCAGCAACACTGGGGCTTTGCGCTTCTCTACCCACCAAACATCACGGTCACTATCTCTCCGTCTCGTAGACACGAGCTGAGAAATTGCAAACGTCGAGCAATTGCTCAGAGATGAAAAGTGCCAGCACTGAAAGCTGTTGCTAGCCAGCACCCTTCCTTGGAAGCGCTTTCACAGGCGCAGCAACACTGAGGCTTTGCGCTTCTCTACCCACCAAACGTCACGGTCATTCTCTGTCCGTCTCGTAGACACGAGTTGAGAAATTGCAAACGTCGAGCAATTGCTCAGAGATGAAAAGTGCCAGCACTGAAAGCTGTTGCTAGCCAGCACCCTTCTTTGGAAGCGCTCTTGTAGCCCTTAGAACACTGGGGCTCTGGGCTTCTCTAGCCACCTCATCTTCTGCTCATCCTCTCGCGCACTGTAAAGAGAGCTCAGGTGAGAAATTGCAAACGTCCAGCAATTGCTCAGAGATGAAAAGTGCCAGCACTGAAAGCTGTTGCTAGCCAGCACCCTTCCTTGGAAGCGCTTTCACAGGCGCAGCAACACTGGCGCTTTGCGCTTCTCTACCCACCAAACGTCACGGTCATTATCTCTCCGTCTCGTAGACACGAGTTGAGAAATTGCAAACGTCGAGCAATTGCTCAGAGATGAAAAGTGCCAGCACTGAAAGCTGTTGCTAGCCAGCACCCTTCCTTGGAAGCGCTTTCACAGGCGCAGCAACACTGGGGCTTTGCGCTTCTCTACCCACCAAACGTCACGGTCACTATCTCTCTGTCTCGTAGACACAAGCTGAGAAATTGCAAACGTCGAGCAATTGCTCAGAGATGAAAAGTGCCAGCACTGAAAGCTGTTGCTAGCCAGCCCCCTTCCTTGGAAGCGCTTTTGTAGCCCTAAGAACACTGGGGCTCTGGGCTTCTCTAGCCACCTCATCTTCTGCTCATCCTCTCGCGCAGTCTAAAGAGAGCTCAGGTGAGAAATTGCAAACGTCGAGCAATTGCTCAGAGATGAAAAGTGCCAGCACTGAAAGCTGTTGCTAGCCAGCACCCTTCCTTGGAAGCGCTTTCACAGGCGCAGCAACACTGGCGCTTTGCGCTTCTCTACCCACCAAACGTCACGGTCACTATCTCTCCGTCTCGTAGACACGAGCTGAGAAATTGCAAACGTCGAGCAATTGCTCAGAGATGAAAAGTGCCAGCACTGAAAGCTGTTGCTAGCCAGCACCCTTCCTTGGAAGCGCTTTCACAGGCGCAGCAACACTGGGGCTTTGCGCTTCTCTAGCCACCAAACGTCACGGTCACTATCTCTCCATCTCGTAGACACGAGTTGAGAAATTGCAAACGTCGACCAATTGCTGAGAGATGAAAAGTGCCAGCACTGAAAGCTGTTGCTAGCCAGCACCCTTCCTTGGAAGCGCTTTCACAGGCGCAGCAACACTGGGGCTTTGCGCTTCTCTACCCACCAAACGTCACGGTCATTCTCTTTCCGACTCGTAGACACGAGTTGAGAAATTGCAAACGTCGAGCAATTGCTCAGAGATGAAAAGTGCCAGCACTGAAAGCTGTTGCTAGCCAGCACCCTTCCTTGGAAGCGCTTTTGTAGGCCTAAGAACACTGGGGCTCTGGCCTTCTCTAGCCACCTCATCTTCTGCTCATCCTCTCGCGCAGTCTAAAGAGAGCTCAGGTGAGAAATTGCAAACGTCCAGCAATTGCTCAGAGATGAAAAGTGCCAGCACTGAAAGCTGTTGCTAGCCAGCACCCTTCTTTGGAAGCGCTTTCACAGGTGCAGCAACACTGGGGCTTTTCGCTTCTCTACCCACCAAACGTCACGGTCACTATCTCTCTGTCTCGTAGACACGAGTTGAGAAATTGCAAACGTCGAGCAATTGCTCAGAGATGAAAAGTGCCAGCACTGAAAGCTGTTGCTAGCCAGCACCCTTCCTTGGAAGCGCTTTTGTAGCCCTAAGGACACTGGGGTTCTGGGCTTCTGTAGCCACCTAATCTAGATGCTCATCCTCTCGCGCAGTCTAAAGAGAGCTCAGGTGAGAAATTGCAAACGTCGAGCAATTGCTCAGAGATGAAAAGTGCCAGCACTGAAAGCTGTTGCTAGCCAGCCCCCTTCCTTGGAAGCGCTTTCACAGGCGCAGCAACACTGGGGCTTTGCGCTTCTCTACCCACCAAACGTCACGGTCATTCTCTTTCCGACTCGTAGACACGAGTTGAGAAATTGCAAACGTCGAGCAATTGCTCAGAGATGAAAAGTGCCAGCACTGAAAGCTGTTGCTAGCCAGCACCCTTCCTTGGAAGCGCTTTTGTAGCCCTAAGAACACTGGGGCTCTGGGCTTCTCTAGCCACCTCATCTTCTGCTCATCCTCTCGCGCAGTCTAAAGAGAGCTCAGGTGAGAAATTGCAAACGTCGAGCAATTGCTCAGAGAGGAAAAGTGCCAGCACTGAAAGCTGTTGCTAGCCAGCCCCCTTCCTTGGAAGCGCTTTCACAGGCGCAGCAACACTGGGGCTTTGCTCTTCTCTACCCACCAAACGTCACGGTCACTATCTCTCCGTCTCGTAGAAACGAGCTGAGAAATTGCAAACGTCGAGCAATTGCTCAGAGATGAAAAGTGCCAGCACTGAAAGCTGTTGCTAGCCAGCACCCTTCTTTGGAAGCGCTCTTGTAGCCCTTAGAACACTGGGGCTCTGGCCTTCTCTAGCCACCTCATCTTCTGCTCATCCTCTCGCGCACTGTAAAGAGAGCTCAGGTGAGAAATTGCAAACGTCCAGCAATTGCTCAGAGATGAAAAGTGCCAGCACTGAAAGCTGTTGCTAGCCAGCACCCTTGCTTGGAAGCGCTTTCACAGGTGCAGCAACACTGGGGCTTTGCGCTTCTCTACCCACCAAACGTCACGGTCACTATCTCTCTGTCTCGTAGACACAAGCTGAGAAATTGCAAACGTCGAGCAATTGCTCAGAGATGAAAAGTGCCAGCACTGAAAGCTGTTGCTAGCCAGCCCCCTTCCTTGGAACCGCTTTTGTAGCCCTAAGAACACTGGGGCTCTGGCCTTCTCTAGCCACCTCATCTTCTGCTCATCCTCTCGCGCAGTCTAAAGAGAGCTCAGGTGAGAAATTGCAAACGTCGAGCAATTGCTCAGAGATGAAAAGTGCCAGCACTGAAAGCTGTTGCTAGCCAGCACCCTTCCTTGGAAGCGCTTTCACAGGCGCAGCAACACTGGGGCTTTGCGCTTCTCTAACCACCAAACGTCACGGTCACTATCTCTCCGTCTCGTAGACACGAGCTGAGAAATTGCAAACGTCGAGCAATTGCTGAGAGATGAAAAGTGCCAGCACTGAAAGCTGTTGCTAGCCAGCACCCTTCCTTGGAAGCGCTTTCACAGGCGCAGCAACACTGGGGCTTTGCGCTTCTCTAGCCACCAAACGTCACGGTCACTATCTCTCCATCTCGTAGACACGAGTTGAGAAATTGCAAACGTCGACCAATTGCTGAGAGATGAAAAGTGCCAGCACTGAAAGCTGTTGCTAGCCAGCACCCTTCCTTGGAAGCGCTTTCACAGGCGCAGCAACACTGGTGCTTTGCGCTTCTCTAGCCACCAAACGTCACGGTCATTCTCTTTCCGACTCGTAGACACGAGTTGAGAAATTGCAAACGTCGAGCAATTGCTCAGAGATGAAAAGTGCCAGCACTGAAAGCTGTTGCTAGCCAGCCCCCTTCCTTGGAAGCGCTTTTGTAGCCCTAAGAACACTGGGGCTCTGGCCTTCTCTAGCCACCTCATCTTCTGCTCATCCTCTCGCGCAGTCTAAAGAGAGCTCAGGTGAGAAATTGCAAACGTCGAGCAATTGCTCAGAGATGAAAAGTGCCAGCACTGAAAGCTGTTGCTAGCCAGCACCCTTCTTTGGAAGCGCTTTCACAGGTGCAGCAACACTGGGGCTTTTCGCTTCTCTACCCACCAAACGTCACGGTCACTATCTCTCTGTCTCGTAGACACGAGTTGAGAAATTGCAAACGTCGAGCAATTGCTCAGAGATGAAAAGTGCCAGCACTGAAAGCTGTTGCTAGCCAGCACCCTTCCTTGGAAGCGCTTTTGTAGCCCTAAGGACACTGGGGTTCTGGGCTTCTGTAGCCACCTAATCTAGATGCTCATCCTCTCGCGCAGTCTAAAGAGAGCTCAGGTGAGAAATTGCAAACGTCGAGCAATTGCTCAGAGATGAAAAGTGCCAGCACTGAAAGCTGTTGCTAGCCAGCCCCCTTCCTTGGAAGCGCTTTCACAGGCGCAGCAACACTGGGGCTTTGCGCTTCTCTACCCACCAAACGTCACGGTCATTCTCTTTCCGACTCGTAGACACGAGTTGAGAAATTGCAAACGTCGAGCAATTGCTCAGAGATGAAAAGTGCCAGCACTGAAAGCTGTTGCTAGCCAGCACCCTTCCTTGGAAGCGCTTTTGTAGCCCTAAGAACACTGGGGCTCTGGGCTTCTCTAGCCACCTCATCTTCTGCTCATCCTCTCGCGCAGTCTAAAGAGAGCTCAGGTGAGAAATTGCAAACGTCGAGCAATTGCTCAGAGAGGAAAAGTGCCAGCACTGAAAGCTGTTGCTAGCCAGCCCCCTTCCTTGGAAGCGCTTTCACAGGCGCAGCAACACTGGGGCTTTGCTCTTCTCTACCCACCAAACGTCACGGTCACTATCTCTCCGTCTCGTAGACACGAGCTGAGAAATTGCAAACGTCGAGCAATTGCTCAGAGATGAAAAGTGCCAGCACTGAAAGCTGTTGCTAGCCAGCACCCTATCTTGGAACCGCTTTTGTAGCCCTAAGAACACTGGGGCTCTGGCCTTCTCTAGCCACCTCATCTTCTGCTCATCCTCTCGCGCAGTCTAAAGAGAGCTCAGGTGAGAAATTGCAAACGTCGAGCAATTGCTCAGAGATGAAAAGTGCCAGCACTGAAAGCTGTTGCTAGCCAGCACCCTTGCTTGGAAGCGCTTTCACAGGCGCAGCAACACTGGTGCTTTGCGCTTCTCTAGCCACCAAACGTCACGGTCATTCTCTTTCCGACTCGTAGACACGAGTTGAGAAATTGCAAACGTCGAGCAATTGCTCAGAGATGAAAAGTGCCAGCACTGAAAGCTGTTGCTAGCCAGCACCCTTCCTTGGAAGCGCTTTCACAGGCGCAGCAACACTGGGGCTTTGCGCTTCTCTAGCCACCAAACGTCACGGTCACTATCTATCCATCTCGTAGACACGAGTTGAGAAATTGCAAACGTCGAGCAATTGCTCAGAGATGAAAAGTGCCAGCACTGAAAGCTGTTGCTAGCCAGCACCCTTCCTTGGAAGCGCTTTCACAGGCGCAGCAACACTGGGGCTTTGCGCTTCTCTACCCACCAAACGTCACGGTCACTATCTCTCCGTCTCGTAGAAACGAGCTGAGAAATTGCAAACGTCGAGCAATTGCTCAGAGATGAAAAGTGCCAGCACTGAAAGCTGTTGCTAGCCAGCACCCTTCTTTGGAAGCGCTCTTGTAGCCCTTAGAACACTGGGGCTCTGGCCTTCTCTAGCCACCTCATCTTCTGCTCATCCTCTCGCGCACTGTAAAGAGAGCTCAGGTGAGAAATTGCAAACGTCCAGCAATTGCTCAGAGATGAAAAGTGCCAGCACTGAAAGCTGTTGCTAGCCAGCACCCTTGCTTGGAAGCGCTTTCACAGGTGCAGCAACACTGGGGCTTTGCGCTTCTCTACCCACCAAACGTCACGGTCACTATCTCTCTGTCTCGTAGACACAAGCTGAGAAATTGCAAACGTCGAGCAATTGCTCAGAGATGAAAAGTGCCAGCACTGAAAGCTGTTGCTAGCCAGCCCCCTTCCTTGGAACCGCTTTTGTAGCCCTAAGAACACTGGGGCTCTGGCCTTCTCTAGCCACCTCATCTTCTGCTCATCCTCTCGCGCAGTCTAAAGAGAGCTCAGGTGAGAAATTGCAAACGTCGAGCAATTGCTCAGAGATGAAAAGTGCCAGCACTGAAAGCTGTTGCTAGCCAGCACCCTTCCTTGGAAGCGCTTTCACAGGCGCAGCAACACTGGGGCTTTGCGCTTCTCTAACCACCAAACGTCACGGTCACTATCTCTCCGTCTCGTAGACACGAGCTGAGAAATTGCAAACGTCGAGCAATTGCTGAGAGATGAAAAGTGCCAGCACTGAAAGCTGTTGCTAGCCAGCACCCTTCCTTGGAAGCGCTTTCACAGGCGCAGCAACACTGGGGCTTTGCGCTTCTCTAGCCACCAAACGTCACGGTCACTATCTCTCCATCTCGTAGACACGAGTTGAGAAATTGCAAACGTCGACCAATTGCTGAGAGATGAAAAGTGCCAGCACTGAAAGCTGTTGCTAGCCAGCACCCTTCCTTGGAAGCGCTTTCACAGGCGCAGCAACACTGGTGCTTTGCGCTTCTCTAGCCACCAAACGTCACGGTCATTCTCTTTCCGACTCGTAGACACGAGTTGAGAAATTGCAAACGTCGAGCAATTGCTCAGAGATGAAAAGTGCCAGCACTGAAAGCTGTTGCTAGCCAGCCCCCTTCCTTGGAAGCGCTTTTGTAGCCCTAAGAACACTGGGGCTCTGGCCTTCTCTAGCCACCTCATCTTCTGCTCATCCTCTCGCGCAGTCTAAAGAGAGCTCAGGTGAGAAATTGCAAACGTCGAGCAATTGCTCAGAGATGAAAAGTGCCAGCACTGAAAGCTGTTGCTAGCCAGCACCCTTCTTTGGAAGCGCTTTCACAGGTGCAGCAACACTGGGGCTTTTCGCTTCTCTACCCACCAAACGTCACGGTCACTATCTCTCCGTCTCGTAGACACGAGTTGAGAAATTGCAAACGTCGAGCAATTGCTCAGAGATGAAAAGTGCCAGCACTGAAAGCTGTTGCTAGCCAGCACCCTTCCTTGGAAGCGCTTTTGTAGCCCTAAGAACACTGGGGTTCTGGGCTTCTGTAGCCACCTAATCTAGATGCTCATCCTCTCGCGCAGTCTAAAGAGAGCTCAGGTGAGAAATTGCAAACGTCGAGCAATTGCTCAGAGATGAAAAGTGCCAGCACTGAAAGCTGTTGCTAGCCAGCACCCTTCCTTGGAAGCGCTTTCACAGGCGCAGCAACACTGGGGCTTTGCGCTTCTCTACCTACCAAACGTCACGGTCATTCTCTTTCCGACTCGTAGACACGAGTTGAGAAATTGCAAACGTCGAGCAATTGCTCAGAGATGAAAAGTGCCAGCACTGAAAGCTGTTGCTAGCCAGCACCCTTCCTTGGAAGCGCTTTTGTAGCCCTAAGAACACTGGGGCTCTGGCCTTCTCTAGCCACCTCATCTTCTGCTCATCCTCTCGCGCAGTCTAAAGAGAGCTCAGGTGAGAAATTGCAAACGTCCAGCAATTGCTCAGAGATGAAAAGTGCCAGCACTGAAAGCTGTTGCTAGCCAGCACCCTTCCTTGGAAGCGCTTTCACAGGCGCAGCAACACTGGGGCTTTGCGCTTCTCTAACCACCAAACGTCACGGTCACTATCTCTCCGTCTCGTAGACACGAGCTGAGAAATTGCAAACGTCGAGCAATTGCTCAGAGATGAAAAGTGCCAGCACTGAAAGCTGTTGCTAGCCAGCACCCTTCCTTGGAAGCGCTTTCACAGGCGCAGCAACACTGGGGCTTTGCGCTTCTCTACCCACCAAACGTCACGGTCACTATCTCTCCGACTCGTAGACACGAGCTGAGAAATTGCAAACGTCGAGCAATTGCTCAGAGATGAAAAGTGCCAGCACTGAAAGCTGTTGCTAGCCAGCCCCCTTTCTTGGAAGCGCTTTTGTAGGCCTAAGAACACTGGGGCTCTGGCCTTCTCTAGCCACCTCATCTTCTGCTCATCCTCTCGCGCAGTCTAAAGAGAGCTCAGGTGAGAAATTGCAAACGTCGAGCAATTGCTCAGAGATGAAAAGTGCCAGCACTGAAAGCTCTTGCTAGCCAGCACCCTTCCTTGGAAGCGCTTTCACAGGCGCAGCAACACTGGGGCTTTGCGCTTCTCTAACCACCAAACGTCACGGTCACTATCTCTCCGTCTCGTAGACACGAGCTGAGAAATTGCAAACGTCGAGCAATTGCTCAGAGATGAAAAGTGCCAGCACTGAAAGCTGTTGCTAGCCAGCACCCTTCCTTGGAAGCGCTTTCACAGGCGCAGCAACACTGGGGCTTTGCGCTTCTCTAGCCACCAAACGTCACGGTCACTATCTATCCATCTCGTAGACACGAGTTGAGAAATTGCAAACGTCGAGCAATTGCTCAGAGATGAAAAGTGCCAGCACTGAAAGCTGTTGCTAGCCAGCACCCTTCCTTGGAAGCGCTTTCACAGGCGCAGCAACACTGGGGCTTTGCGCTTCTCTACCCACCAAACGTCACGGTCACTTTCTCTCCGTCTCGTAGAAACGAGCTGAGAAATTGCAAACGTCGAGCAATTGCTCAGAGATGAAAAGTGCCAGCACTGAAAGCTGTTGCTAGCCAGCACCCTTCTTTGGAAGCGCTCTTGTAGCCCTTAGAACACTGGGGCTCTGGGCTTCTCTAGCCACCTCATCTTCTGCTCATCCTCTCGCGCACTGTAAAGAGAGCTCAGGTGAGAAATTGCAAACGTCCAGCAATTGCTCAGAGATGAAAAGTGCCAGCACTGAAAGCTGTTGCTAGCCAGCACCCTTCCTTGGAAGCGCTTTCACAGGCGCAGCAACACTGGGGCTTTGCGCTTCTCTAACCACCAAACATCACGGTCATTATCTCTCCGTCTCGTAGACACGAGTTGAGAAATTGCAAACGTCGAGCAATTGCTTAGAGATGAAAAGTGCCAGCACTGAAAGCTGTTGCTAGCCAGCACCCTTCCTTGGAAGCGCTTTCACAGGCGCAGCAACACTGGGGCTTTGCGCTTCTCTACCCACCAAACGTCACGGTCACTATCTCTCTGTCTCGTAGACACAAGCTGAGAAATTGCAAACGTCGAGCAATTGCTCAGAGATGAAAAGTGCCAGCACTGAAAGCTGTTGCTAGCCAGCCCCCTTCCTTGGAAGCGCTTTTGTAGCCCTAAGAACACTGGGGCTCTGGCCTTCTCTAGCCACCTCATCTTCTGCTCATCCTCTCGCGCAGTCTAAAGAGAGCTCAGGTGAGAAATTGCAAACGTCGAGCAATTGCTCAGAGATGAAAAGTGCCAGCACTGAAAGCTGTTGCTAGCCAGCACCCTTCCTTGGAAGCGCTTTCACAGGCGCAGCAACACTGGGGCTTTGCGCTTCTCTAACCACCAAACATCACGGTCACTATCTCTCCATCTCGTAGACACGAGCTGAGAAATTGCAAACGTCGAGCAATTGCTGAGAGATGAAAAGTGCCAGCACTGAAAGCTGTTGCTAGCCAGCACCCTTCCTTGGAAGCGCTTTCACAGGCGCAGCAACACTGGGGCTTTGCGCTTCTCTAGCCACCAAACGTCACGGTCACTATCTCTCCATCTCGTAGACACGAGTTGAGAAATTGCAAACGTCGACCAATTGCTGAGAGATGAAAAGTGCCAGCACTGAAAGCTGTTGCTAGCCAGCACCCTTCCTTGGAAGCGCTTTCACAGGCGCAGCAACACTGGTGCTTTGCGCTTCTCTAGCCACCAAACGTCACGGTCATTCTCTTTCCGACTCGTAGACACGAGTTGAGAAATTGCAAACGTCGAGCAATTGCTCAGAGATGAAAAGTGCCAGCACTGAAAGCTGTTGCTAGCCAGCACCCTTCCTTGGAAGCGCTTTTGTAGCCCTAAGAACACTGGGGCTCTGGCCTTCTCTAGCCACCTCATCTTCTGCTCATCCTCTCGCGCAGTCTAAAGAGAGCTCAGGTGAGAAATTGCAAACGTCGAGCAATTGCTCAGAGATGAAAAGTGCCAGCACTGAAAGCTGTTGCTAGCCAGCACCCTTCTTTGGAAGCGCTTTCACAGGTGCAGCAACACTGGGGCTTTTCGCTTCTCTACCCACCAAACGTCACGGTCACTATCTCTCCGTCTCGTAGACACGAGTTGAGAAATTGCAAACGTCGAGCAATTGCTCAGAGATGAAAAGTGCCAGCACTGAAAGCTGTTGCTAGCCAGCACCCTTCCTTGGAAGCGCTTTTGTAGCCCTAAGAACACTGGGGTTCTGGGCTTCTGTAGCCACCTAATCTAGATGCTCATCCTCTCGCGCAGTCTAAAGAGAGCTCAGGTGAGAAATTGCAAACGTCGAGCAATTGCTGAGAGATGAAAAGTGCCAGCACTGAAAGCTGTTGCTAGCCAGCACCCTTCCTTGGAAGCGCTTTCACAGGCGCAGCAACACTGGGGCTTTGCGCTTCTCTACCCACCAAACGTCACGGTCATTCTCTTTCCGTCTCGTAGACACGAGTTGAGAAATTGCAAACGTTGAGCAATTGCTCAGAGATGAAAAGTGCCAGCACTGAAAGCTGTTGCTAGCCAGCACCCTTCCTTGGAAGCGCTTTTGTAGCCCTAAGAACACTGGGGCTCTGGCCTTCTCTAGCCACCTCATCTTCTGCTCATCCTCTCGCGCAGTCTAAAGAGAGCTCAGGTGAGAAATTGCAAACGTCGAGCAATTGCTCAGAGAGGAAAAGTGCCAGCACTGAAAGCTGTTGCTAGCCAGCACCCTTCCTTGGAAGCGCTTTCACAGGCGCAGCAACACTGGGGCTTTGCGCTTCTCTACCCACCAAACGTCACGGTCACTATCTCTCCGTCTCGTAGACACGAGCTGAGAAATTGCAAACGTCGAGCAATTGCTCAGAGATGAAAAGTGCCAGCACTGAAAGCTGTTGCTAGCCAGCACCCTATCTTGGAACCGCTTTTGTAGCCCTAAGAACACTGGGGCTCTGGGCTTCTCTAGCCACCTCATCTTCTGCTCATCCTCTCGCGCAGTCTAAAGAGAGCTCAGGTGAGAAATTGCAAACGTCGAGCAATTGCTGAGAGATGAAAAGTGCCAGCACTGAAAGCTGTTGCTAGCCAGCACCCTTCTTTGGAAGCGCTTTCACAGGCGCAGCAACACTGGGGCTTCGCGCTTCTCTACCCACCAAACGTCACGGTCACTATCTCTCCATCTCGTAGACACGAGCTGAGAAATTGCAAACGTCGAGCAATTGCTCAGAGATGAAAAGTGCCAGCACTGAAAGCTGTTGCTAGCCAGCACCCTTCCTTGGAAGCGCTTTTGTAGCCCTAAGAACACTGGGGCTCTGGCCTTCTCTAGCCACCTCATCTTCTGCTCATCCTCTCGCGCAGTCTAAAGAGAGCTCAGGTGAGAAATTGCAAACGTCGAGCAATTGCTCAGAGATGAAAAGTGCCAGCACTGAAAGCTGTTGCTAGCCAGCACCCTTCTTTGGAAGCGCTTTCACAGGTGCAGCAACACTGGGGCTTTTCGCTTCTCTACCCACCAAACGTCACGGTCACTATCTCTCCGTCTCGTAGACACGAGTTGAGAAATTGCAAACGTCGAGCAATTGCTCAGAGATGAAAAGTGCCAGCACTGAAAGCTGTTGCTAGCCAGCACCCTTCCTTGGAAGCGCTTTTGTAGCCCTAAGAACACTGGGGTTCTGGGCTTCTGTAGCCACCTAATCTAGATGCTCATCCTCTCGCGCAGTCTAAAGAGAGCTCAGGTGAGAAATTGCAAACGTCGAGCAATTGCTGAGAGATGAAAAGTGCCAGCACTGAAAGCTGTTGCTAGCCAGCACCCTTCCTTGGAAGCGCTTTCACAGGCGCAGCAACACTGGGGCTTTGCGCTTCTCTACCCACCAAACGTCACGGTCATTCTCTTTCCGTCTCGTAGACACGAGTTGAGAAATTGCAAACGTTGAGCAATTGCTCAGAGATGAAAAGTGCCAGCACTGAAAGCTGTTGCTAGCCAGCACCCTTCCTTGGAAGCGCTTTTGTAGCCCTAAGAACACTGGGGCTCTGGCCTTCTCTAGCCACCTCATCTTCTGCTCATCCTCTCGCGCAGTCTAAAGAGAGCTCAGGTGAGAAATTGCAAACGTCGAGCAATTGCTCAGAGAGGAAAAGTGCCAGCACTGAAAGCTGTTGCTAGCCAGCACCCTTCCTTGGAAGCGCTTTCACAGGCGCAGCAACACTGGGGCTTTGCGCTTCTCTACCCACCAAACGTCACGGTCACTATCTCTCCGTCTCGTAGACACGAGCTGAGAAATTGCAAACGTCGAGCAATTGCTCAGAGATGAAAAGTGCCAGCACTGAAAGCTGTTGCTAGCCAGCACCCTATCTTGGAACCGCTTTTGTAGCCCTAAGAACACTGGGGCTCTGGGCTTCTCTAGCCACCTCATCTTCTGCTCATCCTCTCGCGCAGTCTAAAGAGAGCTCAGGTGAGAAATTGCAAACGTCGAGCAATTGCTGAGAGATGAAAAGTGCCAGCACTGAAAGCTGTTGCTAGCCAGCACCCTTCTTTGGAAGCGCTTTCACTGGCGCAGCAACACTGGGGCTTTGCGCTTCTCTACCCACCAAACGTCACGGTCACTATCTCTCCATCTCGTAGACACGAGCTGAGAAATTGCAAACGTCGAGCAATTGCTCAGAGATGAAAAGTGCCAGCACTGAAAGCTGTTGCTAGCCAGCACCCTTCCTTGGAAGCGCTTTTGTAGCCCTAAGAACACTGGGGCTCTGGCCTTCTCTAGCCACCTCATCTTCTGCTCATCCTCTCGCTCAGTCTAAAGAGAGCTCAGGTGAGAAATTGCAAACGTCGAGCAATTGCTCAGAGATGAAAAGTGCCAGCACTGAAAGCTGTTGCTAGCCAGCACCCTTGCTTGGAAGCGCTTTCACAGGCGCAGCAACACTGGGGCTTTGCGCTTCTCTAACCACCAAACATCACGGTCACTATCTCTCCGTCTCGTAGACACGAGTTGAGAAATTGCAAACGTCGAGCAATTGCTCAGAGATGAAAAGTGCCAGCACTGAAAGCTGTTGCTAGCCAGCACCCTTCCTTGGAAGCGCTTTCACAGGCGCAGCAACACTGGTGCTTTGCGCTTCTCTAGCCACCAAACGTCACGGTCATTCTCTTTCCGACTCGTAGACACGAGTTGAGAAATTGCAAACGTCGAGCAATTGCTCAGAGATGAAAAGTGCCAGCACTGAAAGCTGTTGCTAGCCAGCACCCTTCCTTGGAACCGCTTTTGTAGCCCTAAGAACAGTGGGGCTCTGGCCTTCTCTAGCCACCTCATCTTCTGCTCATCCTCTCGCGCAGTCTAAAGAGAGCTCAGGTGAGAAATTGCAAACGTCGAGCAATTGCTCAGAGATGAAAAGTGCCAGCACTGAAAGCTGTTGCTAGCCAGCCCCCTTCCTTGGAAGCGCTTTCACAGGCGCAGCAACACTGGCGCTTTGCGCTTCTCTAACCACCAAACGTCACGGTCACTATCTCTCCGTCTCGTAGACACGAGCTGAGAAATTGCAAACGTCGAGCAATTGCTGAGAGATGAAAAGTGCCAGCACTGAAAGCTGTTGCTAGCCAGCACCCTTCCTTGGAAGCGCTTTCACAGGCGCAGCAACACTGGGGCTTTGCGCTTCTCTAGCCACCAAACGTCACGGTCACTATCTCTCCATCTCGTAGACACGAGTTGAGAAATTGCAAACGTCGAGCAATTGCTCAGAGATGAAAAGTGCCAGCACTGAAAGCTGTTGCTAGCCAGCACCCTTCCTTGGAAGCGCTTTCACAGGCGCAGCAACACTGGGGCTTTTCGCTTCTCTACCCACCAAACATCACGGTCACTATCTCTCCGTCTCGTAGACACGAGTTGAGAAATTGCAAACGTCGAGCAATTGCTCAGAGATGAAAAGTGCCAGCACTGAAAGCTGTTGCTAGCCAGCACCCTTCCTTGGAAGCGCTTTTGTAGCCCTAAGAACACTGGGGCTCTGGCCTTCTCTAGCCACCTCATCTTCTGCTCATCCTCTCGCGCAGTCTAAAGAGAGCTCAGGTGAGAAATTGCAAACGTCGAGCAATTGCTCAGAGAGGAAAAGTGCCAGCACTGAAAGCTGTTGCTAGCCAGCACCCTTCCTTGGAAGCGCTTTCACGGGCGCAGCAACACTGGGGCTTTGCGCTTCTCTACCCACCAAACGTCACGGTCACTATCTCTCCGTCTCGTAGACACGAGCTGAGAAATTGCAAACGTCGAGCAATTGCTCAGAGATGAAAAGTGCCAGCACTGAAAGCTGTTGCTAGCCAGCACCCTATCTTGGAACCGCTTTTGTAGCCCTAAGAACACTGGGGCTCTGGGCTTCTCTAGCCACCTCATCTTCTGCTCATCCTCTCGCGCAGTCTAAAGAGAGCTCAGGTGAGAAATTGCAAACGTCGAGCAATTGCTGAGAGATGAAAAGTGCCAGCACTGAAAGCTGTTGCTAGCCAGCACCCTTCTTTGGAAGCGCTTTCACTGGCGCAGCAACACTGGGGCTTTGCGCTTCTCTACCCACCAAACGTCACGGTCACTATCTCTCCATCTCGTAGACACGAGCTGAGAAATTGCAAACGTCGAGCAATTGCTCAGAGATGAAAAGTGCCAGCACTGAAAGCTGTTGCTAGCCAGCACCCTTCCTTGGAAGCGCTTTTGTAGCCCTAAGAACACTGGGGCTCTGGGCTTCTCTAGCCACCTCATCTTCTGCTCATCCTCTCGCGCAGTCTAAAGAGAGCTCAGGTGAGAAATTGCAAACGTCGAGCAATTGCTCAGAGATGAAAAGTGCCAGCACTGAAAGCTGTTGCTAGCCAGCACCCTTGCTTGGAAGCGCTTTCACAGGCGCAGCAACACTGGGGCTTTGCGCTTCTCTAACCACCAAACATCACGGTCACTATCTCTCCGTCTCGTAGACACGAGTTGAGAAATTGCAAACGTCGAGCAATTGCTCAGAGATGAAAAGTGCCAGCACTGAAAGCTGTTGCTAGCCAGCACCCTTCCTTGGAAGCGCTTTCACAGGCGCAGCAACACTGGTGCTTTGCGCTTCTCTAGCCACCAAACGTCACGGTCATTCTCTTTCCGACTCGTAGACACGAGTTGAGAAATTGCAAACGTCGAGCAATTGCTCAGAGATGAAAAGTGCCAGCACTGAAAGCTGTTGCTAGCCAGCACCCTTCCTTGGAACCGCTTTTGTAGCCCTAAGAACAGTGGGGCTCTGGCCTTCTCTAGCCACCTCATCTTCTGCTCATCCTCTCGCGCAGTCTAAAGAGAGCTCAGGTGAGAAATTGCAAACGTCGAGCAATTGCTCAGAGATGAAAAGTGCCAGCACTGAAAGCTGTTGCTAGCCAGCACCCTTCCTTGGAAGCGCTTTCACAGGCGCAGCAACACTGGCGCTTTGCGCTTCTCTAACCACCAAACGTCACGGTCACTATCTCTCCGTCTCGTAGACACGAGCTGAGAAATTGCAAACGTCGAGCAATTGCTGAGAGATGAAAAGTGCCAGCACTGAAAGCTGTTGCTAGCCAGCACCCTTCCTTGGAAGCGCTTTCACAGGCGCAGCAACACTGGGGCTTTGCGCTTCTCTAGCCACCAAACGTCACGGTCACTATCTCTCCATCTCGTAGACACGAGTTGAGAAATTGCAAACGTCGAGCAATTGCTCAGAGATGAAAAGTGCCAGCACTGAAAGCTGTTGCTAGCCAGCACCCTTCCTTGGAAGCGCTTTCACAGGCGCAGCAACACTGGGGCTTTTCGCTTCTCTACCCACCAAACGTCACGGTCACTATCTCTCCGTCTCGTAGACACGAGTTGAGAAATTGCAAACGTCGAGCAATTGCTCAGAGATGAAAAGTGCCAGCACTGAAAGCTGTTGCTAGCCAGCACCCTTCCTTGGAAGCGCTTTTGTAGCCCTAAGAACACTGGGGTTCTGGGCTTCTGTAGCCACCTAATCTAGATGCTCATCCTCTCGCGCAGTCTAAAGAGAGCTCAGGTGAGAAATTGCAAACGTCGAGCAATTGCTCAGAGATGAAAAGTGCCAGCACTGAAAGCTGTTGCTAGCCAGCACCCTTCCTTGGAAGCGCTTTCACAGGCGCAGCAACACTGGGGCTTTGCGCTTCTCTACCCACCAAACGTCACGGTCATTCTCTTTCCGTCTCGTAGACACGAGTTGAGAAATTGCAAACGTTGAGCAATTGCTCAGAGATGAAAAGTGCCAGCACTGAAAGCTGTTGCTAGCCAGCACCCTTCCTTGGAAGCGCTTTTGTAGCCCTAAGAACACTGGGGCTCTGGCCTTCTCTAGCCACCTCATCTTCTGCTCATCCTCTCGCGCAGTCTAAAGAGAGCTCAGGTGAGAAATTGCAAACGTCGAGCAATTGCTCAGAGAGGAAAAGTGCCAGCACTGAAAGCTGTTGCTAGCCAGCCCCCTTCCTTGGAAGCGCTTTCACGGGCGCAGCAACACTGGGGCTTTGCGCTTCTCTACCCACCAAACGTCACGGTCACTATCTCTCCGTCTCGTAGAGACGAGCTGAGAAATTGCAAACGTCGAGCAATTGCTCAGAGATGAAAAGTGCCAGCACTGAAAGCTGTTGCTAGCCAGCACCCTATCTTGGAACCGCTTTTGTAGCCCTAAGAACACTGGGGCTCTGGGCTTCTCTAGCCACCTCATCTTCTGCTCATCCTCTCGCGCAGTCTAAAGAGAGCTCAGGTGAGAAATTGCAAACGTCGAGCAATTGCTGAGAGATGAAAAGTGCCAGCACTGAAAGCTGTTGCTAGCCAGCACCCTTCTTTGGAAGCGCTTTCACTGGCGCAGCAACACTGGGGCTTTGCGCTTCTCTACCCACCAAACGTCACGGTCACTATCTCTCCATCTCGTAGACACGAGCTGAGAAATTGCAAACGTCGAGCAATTGCTCAGAGATGAAAAGTGCCAGCACTGAAAGCTGTTGCTAGCCAGCACCCTTCCTTGGAAGCGCTTTTGTAGCCCTAAGAACACTGGGGCTCTGGCCTTCTCTAGCCACCTCATCTTCTGCTCATCCTCTCGCGCAGTCTAAAGAGAGCTCAGGTGAGAAATTGCAAACGTCGAGCAATTGCTCAGAGATGAAAAGTGCCAGCACTGAAAGCTGTTGCTAGCCAGCACCCTTCTTTGGAAGCGCTTTCACAGGTGCAGCAACACTGGGGCTTTTCGCTTCTCTACCCACCAAACGTCACGGTCACTATCTCTCCGTCTCGTAGACACGAGTTGAGAAATTGCAAACGTCGAGCAATTGCTCAGAGATGAAAAGTGCCAGCACTGAAAGCTGTTGCTAGCCAGCACCCTTCCTTGGAAGCGCTTTTGTAGCCCTAAGAACACTGGGGTTCTGGGCTTCTGTAGCCACCTAATCTAGATGATCATCCTCTCGCGCACTCTAAAGAGAGCTCAGGTGAGAAATTGCAAACGTCGAGCAATTGCTCAGAGATGAAAAGTGCCAGCACTGAAAGCTGTTGCTAGCCAGCACCCTTCCTTGGAAGCGCTTTCACAGGCGCAGCAACACTGGGGCTTTGCGCTTCTCTACCTACCAAACGTCACGGTCACTCTCTTTCCGACTCGTAGACACGAGTTGAGAAATTGCAAACGTCGAGCAATTGCTCAGAGATGAAAAGTGCCAGCACTGAAAGCTGTTGCTAGCCAGCACCCTTCCTTGGAACCGCTTTTGTAGCCCTAAGAACACTGGGGCTCTGGCCTTCTCTAGCCACCTCATCTTCTGCTCATCCTCTCGCGCAGTCTAAAGAGAGCTCAGGTGAGAAATTGCAAACGTTGAGCAATTGCTCAGAGATGAAAAGTGCCAGCACTGAAAGCTGTTGCTAGCCAGCACCCTTGCTTGGAAGCGCTTTCACAGGCGCAGCAACACTGGGGCTTTGCGCTTCTCTACCCACCAAACATCACGGTCACTATCTCTCCGTCTCGTAGACACGAGCTGAGAAATTGCAAACGTCGAGCAATTGCTCAGAGATGAAAAGTGCCAGCACTGAAAGCTGTTGCTAGCCAGCACCCTTCCTTGGAAGCGCTTTCACAGGCGCAGCAACACTGGGGCTTTGCGCTTCTCTACCCACCAAACGTCACGGTCACTATCTCTCCGACTCGTAGACACGAGCTGAGAAATTGCAAACGTCGAGCAATTGCTCAGAGATGAAAAGTGCCAGCACTGAAAGCTGTTGCTAGCCAGCCCCCTTTCTTGGAAGCGCTTTTGTAGGCCTAAGAACACTGGGGCTCTGGGCTTCTCTAGCCACCTCATCTTCTGCTCATCCTCTCGCGCAGTCTAAAGAGAGCTCAGGTGAGAAATTGCAAACGTCGAGGAATTGCTCAGAGATGAAAAGTGCCAGCACTGAAAGCTGTTGCTAGCCAGCACCCTTGCTTGGAAGCGCTTTCACAGGCGCAGCAACACTGGGGCTTTGCGCTTCTCTAACCACCAAACATCACGGTCACTATCTCTCCGTCTCGTAGACACGAGTTGAGAAATTGCAAACGTCGAGCAATTGCTCAGAGATGAAAAGTGCCAGCACTGAAAGCTGTTGCTAGCCAGCACCCTTCCTTGGAAGCGCTTTCACAGGCGCAGCAACACTGGGGCTTTGCGCTTCTCTAGCCACCAAACGTCACGGTCATTCTCTTTCCGACTCGTAGACACGAGTTGAGAAATTGCAAACGTCGAGCAATTGCTCAGAGATGAAAAGTGCCAGCACTGAAAGCTGTTGCTAGCCAGCACCCTTCCTTGGAAGCGCTTTTGTAGCCCTAAGAACACTGGGGCTCTGGGCTTCTCTAGCCACCTCATCTTCTGCTCATCCTCTCGCGCAGTCTAAAGAGAGCTCAGGTGAGAAATTGCAAACGTCGAGCAATTGCTCAGAGATGAAAAGTGCCAGCACTGAAAGCTCTTGCTAGCCAGCACCCTTCCTTGGAAGCGCTTTCACAGGCGCAGCAACACTGGGGCTTTGCGCTTCTCTACCCACCAAACGTCACGGTCACTATCTCTCCGTCTCGTAGACACGAGCTGAGAAATTGCAAACGTCGAGCAATTGCTCAGAGATGAAAAGTGCCAGCACTGAAACCTGTTGCTAGCCAGCACCCTTCCTTGGAAGCGCTTTCACAGGCGCAGCAACACTGGGGCTTTGCGCTTCTCTACCCACCAAACGTCACGGTCACTATCTATCCATCTCGTAGACACGAGTTGAGAAATTGCAAACGTCGAGCAATTGCTCAGAGATGAAAAGTGCCAGCACTGAAAGCTGTTGCTAGCCAGCACCCTTCCTTGGAAGCGCTTTCACAGGCGCAGCAACACTGGGGCTTTGCACTTCTCTACCCACCAAACGTCACGGTCACTTTCTCTCCGTCTCGTAGAAACGAGCTGAGAAATTGCAAACGTCGAGCAATTGCTCAGAGATGAAAAGTGCCAGCACTGAAAGCTGTTGCTAGCCAGCACCCTTCTTTGGAAGCGCTCTTGTAGCCCTTAGAACACTGGGGCTCTGGGCTTCTCTAGCCACCTCATCTTCTGCTCATCCTCTCGCGCAGTCTAAAGAGAGCTCAGGTGAGAAATTGCAAACGTCGAGCAATTGCTCAGAGATGAAAAGTGCCAGCACTGAAAGCTGTTGCTAGCCAGCACCCTTCCTTGGAAGCGCTTTCACAGGCGCAGCAACACTGGGGCTTTGCGCTTCTCTAACCACCAAACATCACGGTCATTATCTCTCCGTCTCGTAGACACGAGTTGAGAAATTGCAAACGTCGAGCAATTGCTCAGAGATGAAAAGTGCCAGCACTGAGAGCTGTTGCTAGCCAGCACCCTTCCTTGGAAGCGCTTTCACAGGCGCAGCAACACTGGGGCTTTCCGCTTCTCTACCCACCAAACGTCACGGTCACTATCTCTCTGTCTCGTAGACACAAGCTGAGAAATTGCAAACGTCGAGCAATTGCTCAGAGATGAAAAGTGCCAGCACTGAAAGCTGTTGCTAGCCAGCCCCCTTCCTTGGAAGCGCTTTTGTAGCCCTAAGAACAGTGGGGCTCTGGCCTTCTCTAGCCACCTCATCTTCTGCTCATCCTCTCGCGCAGTCTAAAGAGAGCTCAGGTGAGAAATTGCAAACGTCGAGCAATTGCTCAGAGATGAAAAGTGCCAGCACTGAAAGCTGTTGCTAGCCAGCACCCTTGCTTGGAAGCGCTTTCACAGGCGCAGCAACACTGGCGCTTTGCGCTTCTCTAACCACCAAACATCACGGTCACTATCTCTCCGTCTCGTAGACACGAGCTGAGAAATTGCAAACGTCGAGCAATTGCTGAGAGATGAAAAGTGCCAGCACTGAAAGCTGTTGCTAGCCAGCACCCTTCCTTGGAAGCGCTTTCACAGGCGCAGCAACACTGGGGCTTTGCGCTTCTCTAACCACCAAACGTCACGGTCACTATCTCTCCATCTCGTAGACACGAGTTGAGAAATTGCAAACGTCGACCAATTGCTGAGAGATGAAAAGTGCCAGCACTGAAAGCTGTTGCTAGCCAGCACCCTTCCTTGGAAGCGCTTTCACAGGCGCAGCAACACTGGTGCTTTGCGCTTCTCTAGCCACCAAACGTCACGGTCATTCTCTTTCCGTCTCGTAGACACGAGCTGAGAAATTGCAAACGTCGAGCAATTGCTCAGAGATGAAAAGTGCCAGCACTGAAAGCTGTTGCTAGCCAGCACCCTTCCTTGGAAGCGCTTTTGTAGCCCTAAGAACACTGGGGCTCTGGCCTTCTCTAGCCACCTCATCTTCTGCTCATCCTCTCGCGCAGTCTAAAGAGAGCTCAGGTGAGAAATTGCAAACGTCGAGCAATTGCTCAGAGATGAAAAGTGCCAGCACTGAAAGCTGTTGCTAGCCAGCACCCTTCTTTGGAAGCGCTTTCACAGGTGCAGCAACACTGGGGCTTTTCGCTTCTCTAGCCACCAAACGTCACGGTCACTATCTCTCCGTCTCGTAGACACGAGTTGAGAAATTGCAAACGTCGAGCAATTGCTCAGAGATGAAAAGTGCCAGCACTGAAAGCTGTTGCTAGCCAGCACCCTTCCTTGGAAGCGCTTTTGTAGCCCTAAGAACACTGGGGTTCTGGGCTTCTCTAGCCACCTAATCTAGATGCTCATCCTCTCGCGCAGTCTAAAGAGAGCTCAGGTGAGAAATTGCAAACGTCGAGCAATTGCTGAGAGATGAAAAGTGCCAGCACTGAAAGCTGTTGCTAGCCAGCACCCTTCCTTGGAAGCGCTTTCACAGGCGCAGCAACACTGGGGCTTTGCGCTTCTCTACCCACCAAACGTCACGGTCATTCTCTTTCCGTCTCGTAGACACGAGTTGAGAAATTGCAAACGTTGAGCAATTGCTCAGAGATGAAAAGTGCCAGCACTGAAAGCTGTTGCTAGCCAGCACCCTTCCTTGGAAGCGCTTTTGTAGCCCTAAGAACACTGGGGCTCTGGCCTTCTCTAGCCACCTCATCTTCTGCTCATCCTCTCGCGCAGTCTAAAGAGAGCTCAGGTGAGAAATTGCAAACGTCGAGCAATTGCTCAGAGAGGAAAAGTGCCAGCACTGAAAGCTGTTGCTAGCCAGCCCCCTTCCTTGGAAGCGCTTTCACAGGCGCAGCAACACTGGGGCTTTGCGCTTCTCTACCCACCAAACGTCACGGTCACTATCTCTCCGTCTCGTAGAGACGAGCTGAGAAATTGCAAACGTCGAGCAATTGCTCAGAGATGAAAAGTGCCAGCACTGAAAGCTGTTGCTAGCCAGCACCCTTTCTTGGAACCGCTTTTGTAGCCCTAAGAACACTGGGGCTCTGGGCTTCTCTAGCCACCTCATCTTCTGCTCATCCTCTCGCGCACTGTAAAGAGAGCTCAGGTGAGAAATTGCAAACGTCGAGCAATTGCTGAGAGATGAAAAGTGCCAGCACTGAAAGCTGTTGCTAGCCAGCACCCTTCTTTGGAAGCGCTTTCACTGGCGCAGCAACACTGGGGCTTTGCGCTTCTCTACCCACCAAACGTCACGGTCACTATCTCTCCATCTCGTAGACACGAGCTGAGAAATTGCAAACGTCGAGCAATTGCTCAGAGATGAAAAGTGCCAGCACTGAAAGCTGTTGCTAGCCAGCACCCTTCCTTGGAAGCGCTTTTGTAGCCCTAAGAACACTGGGGCTCTGGCCTTCTCTAGCCACCTCATCTTCTGCTCATCCTCTCGCGCAGTCTAAAGAGAGCTCAGGTGAGAAATTGCAAACGTCGAGCAATTGCTCAGAGATGAAAAGTGCCAGCACTGAAAGCTGTTGCTAGCCAGCACCCTTGCTTGGAAGCGCTTTCACAGGCGCAGCAACACTGGGGCTTTGCGCTTCTCTAACCACCAAACATCACGGTCACTATCTCTCCGTCTCGTAGACACGAGTTGAGAAATTGCAAACGTCGAGCAATTGCTCAGAGATGAAAAGTGC
This sequence comes from Sarcoramphus papa, assembly GCA_037962945.1. Taxonomy (NCBI): domain Eukaryota; kingdom Metazoa; phylum Chordata; class Aves; order Accipitriformes; family Cathartidae; genus Sarcoramphus; species Sarcoramphus papa. The sequence goes on along the minus strand of CM075590.1, from coordinate 28,502,584 downwards.
CAGCACTGAAAGCTGTTGCTAGCCAGCACCCTTCCTTGGAACCGCTTTTGTAGCCCTAAGAACAGTGGGGCTCTGGCCTTCTCTAGCCACCTCATCTTCTGCTCATCCTCTCGCGCAGTCTAAAGAGAGCTCAGGTGAGAAATTGCAAACGTCGAGCAATTGCTCAGAGATGAAAAGTGCCAGCACTGAAAGCTGTTGCTAGCCAGCCCCCTTCCTTGGAAGCGCTTTCACAGGCGCAGCAACACTGGCGCTTTGCGCTTCTCTAACCACCAAACGTCACGGTCACTATCTCTCCGTCTCGTAGACACGAGCTGAGAAATTGCAAACGTCGAGCAATTGCTGAGAGATGAAAAGTGCCAGCACTGAAAGCTGTTGCTAGCCAGCACCCTTCCTTGGAAGCGCTTTCACAGGCGCAGCAACACTGGGGCTTTGCGCTTCTCTAGCCACCAAACGTCACGGTCACTATCTCTCCATCTCGTAGACACGAGTTGAGAAATTGCAAACGTCGAGCAATTGCTCAGAGATGAAAAGTGCCAGCACTGAAAGCTGTTGCTAGCCAGCACCCTTCCTTGGAAGCGCTTTCACAGGCGCAGCAACACTGGGGCTTTGCGCTTCTCTAGCCACCAAACGTCACGGTCACTTTCTCTCCGTCTCGTAGAAACGAGCTAAGAAATTGCAAACGTCGAGCAATTGCTCAGAGATGAAAAGTGCCAGCACTGAAAGCTGTTGCTAGCCAGCACCCTTCTTTGGAAGCGCTCTTGTAGCCCTTAGAACACTGGGGCTCTGGGCTTCTCTAGCCACCTCATCTTCTGCTCATCCTCTCGCGCACTGTAAAGAGAGCTCAGGTGAGAAATTGCAAACGTCGAGCAATTGCTCAGAGATGAAAAGTGCCAGCACTGAAAGCTGTTGCTAGCCAGCACCCTTCCTTGGAAGCGCTTTCACAGGCGCAGCAACACTGGGGCTTTGCGCTTCTCTAACCACCAAACATCACGGTCATTATCTCTCCGTCTCGTAGACACGAGTTGAGAAATTGCAAACGTCGAGCAATTGCTCAGAGATGAAAAGTGCCAGCACTGAAAGCTGTTGCTAGCCAGCACCCTTCCTTGGAAGCGCTTTCACAGGCGCAGCAACACTGGGGCTTTGCGCTTCTCTAACCACCAAACGTCACGGTCACTATCTCTCTGTCTCGTAGACACAAGCTGAGAAATTGCAAACGTCGAGCAATTGCTCAGAGATGAAAAGTGCCAGCACTGAAAGCTGTTGCTAGCCAGCCCCCTTCCTTGGAACCGCTTTTGTAGCCCTAAGAACACTGGGGCTCTGGCCTTCTCTAGCCACCTCATCTTCTGCTCATCCTCTCGCGCAGTCTAAAGAGAGCTCAGGTGAGAAATTGCAAACGTCCAGCAATTGCTCAGAGATGAAAATTGCCAGCACTGAAAGCTGTTGCTAGCCAGCACCCTTCCTTGGAAGCGCTTTCACAGGCGCAGCAACACTGGCGCTTTGCGCTTCTCTAACCACCAAACGTCACGGTCACTATCTCTCCGTCTCGTAGACACGAGCTGAGAAATTGCAAACGTCGAGCAATTGCTCAGAGATGAAAAGTGCCAGCACTGAAAGCTGTTGCTAGCCAGCACCCTTCCTTGGAAGCGCTTTCACAGGCGCAGCAACACTGGGGCTTTGCGCTTCTCTAGCCACCAAACGTCACGGTCACTATCTCTCCATCTCGTAGACACGAGTTGAAAAATTGCAAACGTCGAGCAATTGCTCAGAGATGAAAAGTGCCAGCACTGAAAGCTGTTGCTAGCCAGCACCCTTCCTTGGAAGCGCTTTCACAGGCGCAGCAACACTGGTGCTTTGCGCTTCTCTAGCCACCAAACGTCACGGTCATTCTCTTTCCGACTCATAGACACGAGTTGAGAAATTGCAAACGTCGAGCAATTGCTCAGAGATGAAAAGTGCCAGCACTGAAAGCTGTTGCTAGCCAGCACCCTTCCTTGGAAGCGCTTTCACAGGCGCAGCAACACTGGGGCTTTGCGCTTCTCTACCCACCAAACGTCACGGTCACTTTCTCTCCGTCTCGTAGAAACGAGCTAAGAAATTGCAAACGTCGAGCAATTGCTCAGAGATGAAAAGTGCCAGCACTGAAAGCTGTTGCTAGCCAGCACCCTTCCTTGGAAGCGCTTTCACAGGCGCAGCAACACTGGGGCTTTGCGCTTCTCTAGCCACCAAACGTCACGGTCACTTTCTCTCCGTCTCGTAGAAACGAGCTAAGAAATTGCAAACGTCGAGCAATTGCTCAGAGATGAAAAGTGCCAGCACTGAAAGCTGTTGCTAGCCAGCACCCTTCTTTGGAAGCGCTCTTGTAGCCCTTAGAACACTGGGGCTCTGGGCTTCTCTAGCCACCTCATCTTCTGCTCATCCTCTCGCGCACTGTAAAGAGAGCTCAGGTGAGAAATTGCAAACGTCGAGCAATTGCTCAGAGATGAAAAGTGCCAGCACTGAAAGCTGTTGCTAGCCAGCACCCTTCCTTGGAAGCGCTTTCACAGGCGCAGCAACACTGGGGCTTTGCGCTTCTCTAACCACCAAACATCACGGTCATTATCTCTCCGTCTCGTAGACACGAGTTGAGAAATTGCAAACGTCGAGCAATTGCTCAGAGATGAAAAGTGCCAGCACTGAAAGCTGTTGCTAGCCAGCACCCTTCCTTGGAAGCGCTTTCACAGGCGCAGCAACACTGGCGCTTTGCGCTTCTCTAACCACCAAACGTCACGGTCACTGTCTCTCTGTCTCGTAGACACAAGCTGAGAAATTGCAAACGTCGAGCAATTGCTCAGAGATGAAAAGTGCCAGCACTGAAAGCTGTTGCTAGCCAGCCCCCTTCCTTGGAAGCGCTTTTGTAGCCCTAAGAACAGTGGGGCTCTGGGCTTCTCTAGCCACCTCATCTTCTGCTCATCCTCTCGCGCAGTCTAAAGAGAGCTCAGGTGAGAAATTGCAAACGTCGAGCAATTGCTCAGAGATGAAAAGTGCCAGCACTGAAAGCTGTTGCTAGCCAGCACCCTTCCTTGGAAGCGCTTTCACAGGCGCAGCAACACTGGCGCTTTGCGCTTCTCTAACCACCAAACGTCACGGTCACTATCTCTCCGTCTCGTAGACACGAGCTGAGAAATTGCAAACGTCGAGCAATTGCTCAGAGATGAAAAGTGCCAGCACTGAAAGCTGTTGCTAGCCAGCACCCTTCCTTGGAAGCGCTTTCACAGGCGCAGCAACACTGGGGCTCTGCGCTTCTCTAGCCACCAAACGTCACGGTCACTATCTCTCCATCTCGTAGACACGAGTTGAGAAATTGCAAACGTCGAGCAATTGCTCAGAGATGAAAAGTGCCAGCACTGAAAGCTGTTGCTAGCCAGCACCCTTCCTTGGAAGCGCTTTCACAGGCGCAGCAACACTGGGGCTTTGCGCTTCTCTAACCACCAAACATCACGGTCATTATCTCTCCGTCTCGTAGACACCAGCTGAGAAATTGCAAACGTCGAGCAATTGCTCAGAGATGAAAAGTGCCAGCACTGAAAGCTGTTGCTAGCCAGCACCCTTCCTTGGAAGCGCTTTCACAGGCGCAGCAACACTGGGGCTTTGCGCTTCTCTAGCCACCAAACGTCACGGTCATTCTCTTTCCGACTCGTAGAGACGAGCTGAGAAATTGCAAACGTCGAGCAATTGCTGAGAGATGAAAAGTGCCAGCACTGAAAGCTGTTGCTAGCCAGCACCCTTCCTTGGAAGCGCTTTCACTGGCGCAGCAACACTGGGGCTTTGCGCTTCTCTACCCACCAAACGTCACGGTCACTATCTCTCCGACTCGTAGACACGAGCTGAGAAATTGCAAACGTCGAGCAATTGCTCAGAGATGAAAAGTGCCAGCACTGAAAGCTGTTGCTAGCCAGCACCCTTCCTTGGAAGCGCTTTTGTAGGCCTAAGAACACTGGGGCTCTGGGCTTCTCTAGCCATCTAAATTTCTGCTCATCCTCTCGCGCAGTCTAAAGAGAGCTCAGGTGAGAAATTGCAAACGTTGAGCAATTGCTCAGAGATGAAAAGTGCCAGCACTGAAAGCTGTTGCTAGCCAGCACCCTTCGTTGGAAGCGCTTTCACAGGCGCAGCAACACTGGGGCTTTGCGCTTCTCTACCCACCAAACATCACGGTCAATCTCTGTCCGTCTCGTAGACACGAGCTGAGAAATTGCAAACGTCGAGCAATTGCTCAGAGATGAAAAGTGCCAGCACTGAAAGCTGTTGCTAGCCAGCACCCTTCCTTGGAAGCGCTTTTTTAGCCCTAAGAACACTGGGGTTCTGGGCTTTTCTAGCCACCTCATGTTCTGCTCATCCTCTCGCGCAGTCTAAAGAGAGCTCAGGTGAGAAATTGCAAACGTTGAGCAATTGCTCAGAGATGAAAAGTGCCAGCACTGAAAGCTGTTGCTAGCCAGCACCCTTCCTTGGAACCGCTTTTGTAGCCCTAAGAACACTGGGGCTCTGGCCTTCTCTAGCCACCTCATCTTTTGCTCATCCTCTCGCGCAGTCTAAAGAGAGCTCAGGTGAGAAATTGCAAACGTCGAGCAATTGCTCACAGATGAAAAGTGCCAGCACTGAAAGCTGTTGCTAGCCAGCACCCTTCCTTGGAAGCGCTTTCACAGGCGCAGCAACACTGGCGCTTTGCGCTTCTCTAACCACCAAACATCACGGTCACTATCTCTCCGTCTCGTAGACACGAGCTGAGAAATTGCAAACGTCGAGCAATTGCTCAGAGATGAAAAGTGCCAGCACTGAAAGCTGTTGCTAGCCAGCACCCTTCCTTGGAAGCGCTTTCACAGGCGCAGCAACACTGGGGCTTTGCGCTTCTCTAGCCACCAAACGTCACGGTCATTCTCTGTCCGACTCGTAGAGACGAGCTGAGAAATTGCAAACGTCGAGCAATTGCTCAGAGATGAAAAGTGCCAGCACTGAAAGCTGTTGCTAGCCAGCACCCTTCCTTGGAACCGCTTTTGTAGCCCTAAGAACACTGGGGCTCTGGCCTTCTCTAGCCACCTCATCTTCTGCTCATTCTCTCGCGCAGTCTAAAGAGAGCTCAGGTGAGAAATTGCAAACGTCGAGCAATTGCTCAGAGATGAAAAGTGCCAGCACTGAAAGCTGTTGCTAGCCAGCACCCTTCCTTGGAAGTGCTTTCACAGGTGCAGCAACACTGGGGCTTTGCGCTTCTCTACCCACCAAACGTCACGGTCACTATCTCTCCGTCTCGTAGACACGAGTTGAGAAATTGCAAACGTCGAGCAATTGCTCAGAGATGAAAAGTGCCAGCACTGAAAGCTGTTGCTAGCCAGCACCCTTCCTTGGAAGCGCTTTCACAGGCGCAGCAACACTGGGGCTTTGCGCTTCTCTACCCACCAAACGTCACGGTCACTGACTCTCTGTCTCGTAGACACAAGCTGAGAAATTGCAAACGTCGAGCAATTGCTGAGAGATGAAAAGTGCCAGCACTGAAAGCTGTTGCTAGCCAGCACCCTTCCTTGGAAGCGCTTTTGTAGCCCTAAGAACACTGGGGCTCTGGGCTTCTCTAGCCACCTCATCTTCTGCTCATCCTCTCGCGCAGTCTAAAGAGAGCTCAGGTGAGAAATTGCAAACGTCGAGCAATTGCTCAGAGATGAAAAGTGGCAGCACTGAAAGCTGTTGCTAGCCAGCACCCTTCCTTGGAAGCGCTTTCACAGGCGCAGCAACACTGGGGCTTTGCGCTTCTCTAACCACCAAACGTCACGGTCACTATCTCTCCGTCTCGTAGACACGAGCTGAGAAATTGCAAACGTCGAGCAATTGCTGAGAGATGAAAAGTGCCAGCACTGAAAGCTGTTGCTAGCCAGCACCCTTCCTTGGAAGCGCTTTCACAGGCGCAGCAACACTGGGGCTTTGTGCTTCTCTAGCCACCAAACGTCACGGTCACTATCTCTCCATCTCGTAGACACGAGTTGAGAAATTGCAAACGTCGAGCAATTGCTCAGAGATGAAAAGTGCCAGCACTGAAAGCTGTTGCTAGCCAGCACCCTTCCTTGGAAGCGCTTTCACAGGCGCAGCAACACTGGGGCTTTGCGCTTCTCTACCCACCAAACGTCACGGTCACTTTCTCTCCGTCTCGTAGAAATGAGCTAAGAAATTGCAAACGTCGAGCAATTGCTCAGAGATGAAAAGTGCCAGCACTGAAAGCTGTTGCTAGCCAGCACCCTTCTTTGGAAGCGCTCTTGTAGCCCTTAGAACACTGGGGCTCTGGGCTTCTCTAGCCACCTAATCTTCTGCTCATCCTCTCGCGCACTGTAAAGAGAGCTCAGGTGAGAAATTGCAAACGTCGAGCAATTGCTCAGAGATGAAAAGTGCCAGCACTGAAAGCTGTTGCTAGACAGCACCCTTCCTTGGAAGCGCTTTCACAGGCGCAGCAACACTGGGGCTTTGCGCTTCTCTACCCACCAAACGTCACGGTCACTATCTCTCCGTCTCGTAGACACGAGTTGAGAAATTGCAAACGTCGAGCAATTGCTCAGAGATGAAAAGTGCCAGCACTGAAAGCTGTTGCTAGCCAGCACCCTTCCTTGGAAGCGCTTTCACAGGCGCAGCAACACTGGGGCTTTGCGCTTCTCTACCCACCAAACGTCACGGTCACTATCTCTCCGTCTCGTAGACACGAGTTGAGAAATTGCAAACGTCGAGCAATTGCTCAGAGAGGAAAAGTGCCAGCACTGAAAGCTGTTGCTAGCCAGCCCCCTTCCTTAGAAGCGCTTTTGTAGCCCTAAGAACACTGGGGCTCTGGCCTTCTCTAGCCACCTCATCTTCTGCTCATCCTCTCGCGCAGTCTAAAGAGAGCTCAGGTGAGAAATTGCAAACGTCCAGCAATTGCTCAGAGATGAAAAGTGCCAGCACTGAAAGCTGTTGCTAGCCAGCACCCTTCCTTGGAAGCGCTTTCACAGGTGCAGCAACACTGGGGCTTTGCGCTTCTCTACCCACCAAACATCACGGTCACTATCTCTCCGTCTCGTAGACACGAGTTGAGAAATTGCAAACGTCGAGCAATTGCTGAGAGATGAAAAGTGCCAGCACTGAAAGCTGTTGCTAGCCAGCACCCTTGCTTGGAAGCGCTTTCACAGGCGCAGCAACACTGGGGCTTTGCGCTTCTCTAACCACCTAACGTCACGGTCATTCTCTTTCCGACTCGTAGAGACGAGCTGAGAAATTGCAAACGTCGAGCAATTGCTGAGAGATGAAAAGTGCCAGCACTGAAAGCTGTTGCTAGCCAGCACCCTTCCTTGGAAGCGCTTTCACTGGCGCAGCAACACTGGGGCTTTGCGCTTCTCTAACCACCAAACGTCACGGTCACTATCTCTCCGACTCGTAGACACGAGCTGAGAAATTGCAAACGTCGAGCAATTGCTCAGAGATGAAAAGTGCCAGCACTGAAAGCTGTTGCTAGCCAGCACCCTTCCTTGGAAGCGCTTTTGTAGCCCTAAGAACACTGGGGCTCTGGGCTTCTCTAGCCACCTCATCTTGTGCTCATCCTCTCGCGCACTCTAAAGAGAGCTCAGGTGAGAAATTGCAAACGTTGAGCAATTGCTCAGAGATGAAAAGTGCCAGCACTGAAAGCTGTTGCTAGCCAGCACCCTTCCTTGGAAGCGCTTTCACAGGCGCAGCAACACTGGGGCTTTGCGCTTCTCTACCCACCAAACATCACGGTCAATCTCTGTCCGTCTCGTAGACACGAGCTGAGAAATTGCAAACGTCGAGCAATTGCTGAGAGATGAAAAGTGCCAGCACTGAAAGCTGTTGCTAGCCAGCCCCCTTCCTTGGAAGCGCTTTTGTAGCCCTAAGAACAGTGGGGTTCTGGCCTTCTCTAGACACCTCATCTTCTGCTCATCCTCTCGCGCAGTCTAAAGAGAGCTCAGGTGAGAAATTGCAAACGTCCAGCAATTGCTCAGAGAGGAAAAGTGCCAGCACTGAAAGCTGTTGCTAGCCAGCCCCCTTCCTTGGAAGCGCTTTCACAGGCGCAGCAACACTGGGGCTTTGCGCTTCTCTACCCACCAAACGTCACGGTCACTATCTCTCCGTCTCGTAGACACGAGCTGAGAAATTGCAAACGTCGAGCAATTGCTCAGAGATGAAAAGTGCCAGCACTGAAAGCTGTTGCTAGCCAGCACCCTTCCTTGGAAGCGCTTTCACAGGCGCAGCAACACTGGGGCTTTGCGCTTCTCTACCCACCAAACGTCACGGTCACTGTCTCTCTGTCTCGTAGACACAAGCTGAGAAATTGCAAACGTCGAGCAATTGCTCAGAGATGAAAAGTGCCAGCACTGAAAGCTGTTGCTAGCCAGCCCCCTTCCTTGGAAGCGCTTTTGTAGCCCTAAGAACACTGGGGCTCTGGGCTTCTCTAGCCACCTCATCTTCTGCTCATCCTCTCGCGCAGTCTAAAGAGAGCTCAGGTGAGAAATTGCAAACGTCGAGCAATTGCTCAGAGATGAAAAGTGCCAGCACTGAAAGCTGTTGCTAGCCAGCACCCTTCCTTGGAAGCGCTTTCACAGGCGCAGCAACACTGGCGCTTTGCGCTTCTCTAACCACCAAACGTCACGGTCACTATCTCTCCGTCTCGTAGACACGAGCTGAGAAATTGCAAACGTCGAGCAATTGCTGAGAGATGAAAAGTGCCAGCACTGAAAGCTGTTGCTAGCCAGCACCCTTCCTTGGAAGCGCTTTCACAGGCGCAGCAACACTGGCGCTTTGCGCTTCTCTAACCACCAAACGTCACGGTCACTATCTCTCCATCTCGTAGACACGAGTTGAGAAATTGCAAACGTCGAGCAATTGCTCAGAGATGAAAAGTGCCAGCACTGAAAGCTGTTGCTAGCCAGCACCCTTCCTTGGAAGCGCTTTCACAGGCGCAGCAACACTGGGGCTTTGCGCTTCTCTACCCACCAAACGTCACGGTCACTTTCTCTCCGTCTCGTAGAAACGAGCTAAGAAATTGCAAACGTCGAGCAATTGCTCAGAGATGAAAAGTGCCAGCACTGAAAGCTGTTGCTAGCCAGCACCCTTCTTTGGAAGCGCTCTTGTAGCCCTTAGAACACTGGGGCTCTGGGCTTCTCTAGCCACCTAATCTTCTGCTCATCCTCTCGCGCACTGTAAAGAGCGCTCAGGTGAGAAATTGCAAACGTCGAGCAATTGCTGAGAGATGAAAAGTGCCAGCACTGAAAGCTGTTGCTAGCCAGCACCCTTCCTTGGAAGCGCTTTCACAGGCGCAGCAACACTGGGGCTTTGCGCTTCTCTAACCACCAAACATCACGGTCATTATCTCTCCGTCTCGTAGACACGAGTTGAGAAATTGCAAACGTCGAGCAATTGCTCAGAGATGAAAAGTGCCAGCACTGAAAGCTCTTGCTAGCCAGCACCCTTCCTTGGAAGCGCTTTCACAGGCGCAGCAACACTGGGGCTTTGCGCTTCTCTACCCACCAAACGTCACGGTCACTATCTCTCCGTCTCGTAGACACGAGTTGAGAAATTGCAAACGTCGAGCAATTGCTCAGAGAGGAAAAGTGCCAGCACTGAAAGCTGTTGCTAGCCAGCCCCCTTCCTTAGAAGCGCTTTTGTAGCCCTAAGAACACTGGGGCTCTGGCCTTCTCTAGCCACCTCATCTTCTGCTCATCCTCTCGCGCAGTCTAAAGAGAGCTCAGGTGAGAAATTGCAAACGTCGAGCAATTGCTCAGAGATGAAAAGTGCCAGCACTGAAAGCTGTTGCTAGCCAGCACCCTTCCTTGGAAGCGCTTTCACAGGCGCAGCAACACTGGGGCTTTGCGCTTCTCTACCCACCAAACATCACGGTCACTATCTCTCCGTCTCGTAGACACGAGCTGAGAAATTGCAAACGTCGAGCAATTGCTCAGAGATGAAAAGTGCCAGCACTGAAAGCTGTTGCTAGCCAGCACCCTTGCTTGGAAGCGCTTTCACAGGCGCAGCAACACTGGCGCTTTGCGCTTCTCTAACCACCAAACATCACGGTCACTATCTCTCCGTCTCGTAGACACGAGCTGAGAAATTGCAAACGTCGAGCAATTGCTGAGAGATGAAAAGTGCCAGCACTGAAAGCTGTTGCTAGCCAGCACCCTTCCTTGGAAGCGCTTTCACAGGCGCAGCAACACTGGGGCTTTGCGCTTCTCTACCCACCAAACGTCACGGTCACTATCTCTCCGACTCGTAGACACGAGCTGAGAAATTGCAAACGTCGAGCAATTGCTCAGAGATGAAAAGTGCCAGCACTGAAAGCTGTTGCTAGCCAGCACCCTTCCTTGGAAGCGCTTTTGTAGGCCTAAGAACACTGGGGCTCTGGGCTTCTCTAGCCACCTCATCTTCTGCTCATCCTCTCGCGCACTCTAAAGAGAGCTCAGGTGAGAAATTGCAAACGTTGAGCAATTGCTCAGAGATGAAAAGTGCCAGCACTGAAAGCTGTTGCTAGCCAGCACCCTTCCTTGGAAGCGCTTTCACAGGCGCAGCAACACTGGGGCTTTGCGCTTCTCTACCCACCAAATATCACGGTCAATCTCTGTCCGTCTCGTAGACACGAGCTGAGAAATTGCAAACGTCGAGCAATTGCTCAGAGATGAAAAGTGCCAGCACTGAAAGCTGTTGCTAGCCAGCACCCTTCCTTGGAAGCGCTTTTTTAGCCCTAAGAACACTGGGGTTCTGGGCTTTTCTAGCCACCTCATCTTCTGCTCATCCTCTCGTGCAGTCTAAAGAAAGCTCAGGTGAGAGATTGCAAACGTCGAGCAATTGCTGAGAGATGAAAAGTGCCAGCACTGAAAGCTGTTGCTAGCCAGCACCCTTCCTTGGAACCGCTTTTGTAGCCCTAAGAACACTGGGGCTCTGGCCTTCTCTAGCCACCTCATCTTCTGCTCATCCTCTCGCGCAGTCTAAAGAGAGCTCAGGTGAGAAATTGCAAACGTCGAGCAATTGCTCAGAGAGGAAAAGTGCCAGCACTGAAAGCTGTTGCTAGCCAGCCCCCTTCCTTGGAAGCGCTTTCACAGGCGCAGCAACACTGGGGCTTTGCGCTTCTCTACCCACCAAACGTCACGGTCACTATCTCTCCGTCTCGTAGACACGAGATGAGAAATTGCAAACGTCGAGCAATTGCTCAGAGATGAAAAGTGCCTGCACTGAAAGCTGTTGCTAGCCAGCACCCTTTCTTGGAACCGCTTTTGTAGCCCTAAGAACACTGGGGCTCTGGCCTTCTCTAGCCACCTCATCTTCTGCTCATCCTCTCGCGCAGTCTAAAGAGAGCTCAGGTGAGAAATTGCAAACGTCGAGCAATTGCTCAGAGATGAAAAGTGCCAGCACTGAAAGCTGTTGCTAGCCAGCACCCTTCCTTGGAAGCGCTTTCACTGGCACAGCAACACTGGGGCTTTGCGCTTCTCTACCCACCAAACATCACGGTCACTATCTCTCCGACTCGTAGACACGAGCTGAGAAATTGCAAACGTCGAGCAATTGCTCAGAGATGAAAAGTGCCAGCACTGAAAGCTGTTGCTAGCCAGCACCCTTCCTTGGAAGCGCTTTCACAGGCGCAGCAACACTGGGGCTTTGCGCTTCTCTAACCACCAAACATCACGGTCACTATCTCTCCGTCTCATAGACACGAGCTGAGAAATTGCAAACGTCGAGCAATTGCTCAGAGATGAAAAGTGCCAGCACTGAAAGCTGTTGCTAGCCAGCACCCTTCCTTGGAAGCGCTTTCACAGGCGCAGCAACACTGGGGCTTTCCGCTTCTCTACCCACCAAACGTCACGGTCATTCTCTGTCCGTCTCGTAGACACGAGCTGAGAAATTGCAAACGTCGAGCAATTGCTCAGAGATGAAAAGTGCCAGCACTGAAAGCTGTTGCTAGCCAGCCCCCTTCCTTGGAAGCGCTTTTGTAGCCCTAAGAACACTGGGGCTCTGGCCTTCTCTAGCCACCTCATCTTCTGCTCATCCTCTCGCGCAGTCTAACGAGAGCTCAGGTGAGAAATTGCAAATGTCGAGCAATTGCTCAGAGAGGAAAAGTGCCAGCACTGAAAGCTGTTGCTAGCCAGCACCCTTCTTTGGAAGCGCTTTCACTGGCGCAGCAACACTGGGGCTTTGCGCTTCTCTACCCACCAAACGTCACGGTCACTATCTCTCCGTCTCGTAGACACGAGCTGAGAAATTGCAAACGTCGAGCAATTGCTGAGAGAGGAAAAGTGCCAGCACTGAAAGCTGTTGCTAGCCAGCACCCTTTCTTGGAACCGCTTTTGTAGCCCTAAGAACACTGGGGCTCTGGCCTTCTCTAGCCACCTCATCTTCTGCTCATCCTCTCGCGCAGTCTAAAGAGAGCTCAGGTGAGAAATTGCAAACGTCGAGCAATTGCTCAGAGATGAAAAGTGCCAGCACTGAAAGCTGTTGCTAGCCAGCACCCTTCCTTGGAAGCGCTTTCACAGGCGCAGCAACACTGGGGCTTAGCACTTCTCTAACCACCAAACATCACGGTCACTATCTCTCCGTCTCGTAGACACGAGCTGAGAAATTGCAAACGTCGAGCAATTGCTCAGAGATGAAAAGTGCCAGCACTGAAAGCTGTTGCTAGCCAGCACCCTTCCTTGGAAGCGCTTTCACAGGCGCAGCAACACTGGGGTTTGCGCTTCTCTAGCCACCAAACGTCACGGTCATTCTCTTTCCGACTCGTAGACACGAGTTGAGAAATTGCAAACGTCGAGCAATTGCTCAGAGATGAAAAGTGCCAGCACTGAAAGCTGTTGCTAGCCAGCACCCTTCCTTGGAAGCGCTTTTGTAGGCCTAAGAACACTGGGGCTCTGGGCTTTTCTAGCCACCTCATCTTCTGCTCATCCTCTCGCGCAGTCTAAAGAGAGCTCAGGTGAGAAATTGCAAACGTCGAGCAATTGCTCAGAGATGAAAAGTGCCAGCACTGAAAGCTGTTGCTAGCCAGCACCCTTCCTTGGAAGCGCTTTCACAGGCGCAGCAACACTGGGGCTTTGCGCTTCTCTAACCACCAAACATCACGGTCACTATCTCTCCGTCTCGTAGACACGAGTTGAGAAATTGCAAACGTCGAGCAATTGCTCAGAGATGAAAAGTGCCAGCACTGAAAGCTGTTGCTAGCCAGCACCCTTCCTTGGAAGCGCTTTCACAGGCGCAGCAACACTGGGGCTTTGCGCTTCTCTACCCACCAAACGTCACGGTCATTCTCTTTCCGACTCGTAGACACGAGCTAAGAAATTGCAAACGTCGAGCAATTGCTCAGAGATGAAAAGTGCCAGCACTGAAAGCTGTTGCTAGCCAGCACCCTTCTTTGGAAGCGCTCTTGTAGCCCTTAGAACACTGGGGCTCTGGGCTTCTCTAGCCACCTAATCTTCTGCTCATCCTCTCGCGCACTGTAAAGAGCGCTCAGGTGAGAAATTGCAAACGTCGAGCAATTGCTGAGAGATGAAAAGTGCCAGCACTGAAAGCTGTTGCTAGCCAGCACCCTTCCTTGGAAGCGCTTTCACAGGCGCAGCAACACTGGGGCTTTGCGCTTCTCTAACCACCAAACATCACGGTCATTATCTCTCCGTCTCGTAGACACGAGTTGAGAAATTGCAAACGTCGAGCAATTGCTCAGAGATGAAAAGTGCCAGCACTGAAAGCTCTTGCTAGCCAGCACCCTTCCTTGGAAGCGCTTTCACAGGCGCAGCAACACTGGGGCTTTGCGCTTCTCTACCCACCAAACGTCACGGTCACTATCTCTCCGTCTCGTAGACACGAGTTGAGAAATTGCAAACGTCGAGCAATTGCTCAGAGAGGAAAAGTGCCAGCACTGAAAGCTGTTGCTAGCCAGCCCCCTTCCTTAGAAGCGCTTTTGTAGCCCTAAGAACACTGGGGCTCTGGCCTTCTCTAGCCACCTCATCTTCTGCTCATCCTCTCGCGCAGTCTAAAGAGAGCTCAGGTGAGAAATTGCAAACGTCGAGCAATTGCTCAGAGATGAAAAGTGCCAGCACTGAAAGCTGTTGCTAGCCAGCACCCTTCCTTGGAAGCGCTTTCACAGGCGCAGCAACACTGGGGCTTTGCGCTTCTCTACCCACCAAACATCACGGTCACTATCTCTCCGTCTCGTAGACACGAGCTGAGAAATTGCAAACGTCGAGCAATTGCTCAGAGATGAAAAGTGCCAGCACTGAAAGCTGTTGCTAGCCAGCACCCTTGCTTGGAAGCGCTTTCACAGGCGCAGCAACACTGGGGCTTTGCGCTTCTCTAACCACCTAACGTCACGGTCATTCTCTTTCCGACTCGTAGAGACAAGCTGAGAAATTGCAAACGTCGAGCAATTGCTGAGAGATGAAAAGTGCCAGCACTGAAAGCTGTTGCTAGCCAGCACCCTTCCTTGGAAGCGCTTTCACTGGCGCAGCAACACTGGGGCTTTGCGCTTCTCTACCCACCAAACGTCACGGTCACTATCTCTCCGACTCGTAGACACGAGCTGAGAAATTGCAAACGTCGAGCAATTGCTCAGAGATGAAAAGTGCCAGCACTGAAAGCTGTTGCTAGCCAGCACCCTTCCTTGGAAGCGCTTTTGTAGGCCTAAGAACACTGGGGCTCTGGGCTTCTCTAGCCACCTCATCTTCTGCTCATCCTCTCGCGCACTCTAAAGAGAGCTCAGGTGAGAAATTGCAAACGTTGAGCAATTGCTCAGAGATGAAAAGTGCCAGCACTGAAAGCTGTTGCTAGCCAGCACCCTTCCTTGGAAGCGCTTTCACAGGCGCAGCAACACTGGGGCTTTGCGCTTCTCTACCCACCAAATATCACGGTCAATCTCTGTCCGTCTCGTAGACACGAGCTGAGAAATTGCAAACGTCGAGCAATTGCTCAGAGATGAAAAGTGCCAGCACTGAAAGCTGTTGCTAGCCAGCATCCTTCCTTGGAAGCGCTTTTTTAGCCCTAAGAACACTGGGGTTCTGGGCTTTTCTAGCCACCTCATCTTCTGCTCATCCTCTCGTGCAGTCTAAAGAAAGCTCAGGTGAGAGATTGCAAACGTCGAGCAATTGCTGAGAGATGAAAAGTGCCAGCACTGAAAGCTGTTGCTAGCCAGCACCCTTCCTTGGAACCGCTTTTGTAGCCCTAAGAACACTGGGGCTCTGGCCTTCTCTAGCCACCTCATCTTCTGCTCATCCTCTCGCGCAGTCTAAAGAGAGCTCAGGTGAGAAATTGCAAACGTCGAGCAATTGCTCAGAGAGGAAAAGTGCCAGCACTGAAAGCTGTTGCTAGCCAGCCCCCTTCCTTGGAAGCGCTTTCACAGGCGCAGCAACACTGGGGCTTTGCGCTTCTCTACCCACCAAACGTCACGGTCACTATCTCTCCGTCTCGTAGACACGAGATGAGAAATTGCAAACGTCGAGCAATTGCTCAGAGATGAAAAGTGCCTGCACTGAAAGCTGTTGCTAGCCAGCACCCTTTCTTGGAACCGCTTTTGTAGCCCTAAGAACACTGGGGCTCTGGCCTTCTCTAGCCACCTCATCTTCTGCTCATCCTCTCGCGCAGTCTAAAGAGAGCTCAGGTGAGAAATTGCAAACGTCGAGCAATTGCTCAGAGATGAAAAGTGCCAGCACTGAAAGCTGTTGCTAGCCAGCACCCTTCCTTGGAAGCGCTTTCACTGGCACAGCAACACTGGGGCTTTGCGCTTCTCTACCCACCAAACATCACGGTCACTATCTCTCCGACTCGTAGACACGAGCTGAGAAATTGCAAACGTCGAGCAATTGCTCAGAGATGAAAAGTGCCAGCACTGAAAGCTGTTGCTAGCCAGCACCCTTCCTTGGAAGCGCTTTCACAGGCGCAGCAACACTGGGGCTTTGCGCTTCTCTAACCACCAAACATCACGGTCACTATCTCTCCGTCTCATAGACACGAGCTGAGAAATTGCAAACGTCGAGCAATTGCTCAGAGATGAAAAGTGCCAGCACTGAAAGCTGTTGCTAGCCAGCACCCTTCCTTGGAAGCGCTTTCACAGGCGCAGCAACACTGGGGCTTTCCGCTTCTCTACCCACCAAACGTCACGGTCATTCTCTGTCCGTCTCGTAGACACGAGCTGAGAAATTGCAAACGTCGAGCAATTGCTCGGAGATGAAAAGTGCCAGCACTGAAAGCTGTTGCTAGCCAGCCCCCTTCCTTGGAAGCGCTTTTGTAGCCCTAAGAACACTGGGGCTCTGGCCTTCTCTAGCCACCTCATCTTCTGCTCATCCTCTCGCGCAGTCTAACGAGAGCTCAGGTGAGAAATTGCAAATGTCGAGCAATTGCTCAGAGAGGAAAAGTGCCAGCACTGAAAGCTGTTGCTAGCCAGCACCCTTCTTTGGAAGCGCTTTCACTGGCGCAGCAACACTGGGGCTTTGCGCTTCTCTACCCACCAAACGTCACGGTCACTATCTCTCCGTCTCGTAGACACGAGCTGAGAAATTGCAAACGTCGAGCAATTGCTGAGAGAGGAAAAGTGCCAGCACTGAAAGCTGTTGCTAGCCAGCACCCTTTCTTGGAACCGCTTTTGTAGCCCTAAGAACACTGGGGCTCTGGCCTTCTCTAGCCACCTCATCTTCTGCTCATCCTCTCGCGCAGTCTAAAGAGAGCTCAGGTGAGAAATTGCAAACGTCCAGCAATTGCTCAGAGATGAAAAGTGCCAGCACTGAAAGCTGTTGCTAGCCAGCACCCTTCCTTGGAAGCGCTTTCACAGGCGCAGCAACACTGGGGCTTAGCACTTCTCTAACCACCAAACATCACGGTCACTATCTCTCCGTCTCGTAGACACGAGCTGAGAAATTGCAAACGTCGAGCAATTGCTCAGAGATGAAAAGTGCCAGCACTGAAAGCTGTTGCTAGCCAGCACCCTTCCTTGGAAGCGCTTTCACAGGCGCAGCAACACTGGGGTTTGCGCTTCTCTAGCCACCAAACGTCACGGTCATTCTCTTTCCGACTCGTAGACACGAGTTGAGAAATTGCAAACGTCGAGCAATTGCTCAGAGATGAAAAGTGCCAGCACTGAAAGCTGTTGCTAGCCAGCACCCTTCCTTGGAAGCGCTTTTGTAGGCCTAAGAACACTGGGGCTCTGGGCTTTTCTAGCCACCTCATCTTCTGCTCATCCTCTCGCGCAGTCTAAAGAGAGCTCAGGTGAGAAATTGCAAACGTCGAGCAATTGCTCAGAGATGAAAAGTGCCAGCACTGAAAGCTGTTGCTAGCCAGCACCCTTCCTTGGAAGCGCTTTCACAGGCGCAGCAACACTGGGGCTTTGCGCTTCTCTAACCACCAAACATCACGGTCACTATCTCTCCGTCTCGTAGACACGAGTTGAGAAATTGCAAACGTCGAGCAATTGCTCAGAGATGAAAAGTGCCAGCACTGAAAGCTGTTGCTAGCCAGCACCCTTCCTTGGAAGCGCTTTCACAGGCGCAGCAACACTGGGGCTTTGCGCTTCTCTACCCACCAAACGTCACGGTCATTCTCTTTCCGACTCGTAGACACGAGTTGAGAAATTGCAAACGTCGAGCAATTGCTCAGAGATGAAAAGTGCCAGCACTGAAAGCTGTTGCTAGCCAGCCCCCTTCCTTGGAAGCGCTTTTGTAGCCCTAAGAACAGTGGGGCTCTTGCCTTCTCTAGCCACCTCATCTTCTGCTCATCCTCTCGCGCAGTCTAAAGAGAGCTCAGGTGAGAAATTGCAAACGTCGAGCAATTGCTCAGAGAGGAAAAGTGCCAGCACTGAAAGCTGTTGCTAGCCAGCACCCTTCCTTGGAAGCGCTTTCACAGGCGCAGCAACACTGGGGCTTTGCGCTTCTCTAACCACCAAACGTCACGGTCACTATCTCTCCATCTCGTAGACACGAGCTGAGAAATTGCAAACGTCGAGCAATTGCTCAGAGATGAAAAGTGCCAGCACTGAAAGCTGTTGCTAGCCAGCACCCTTCCTTGGAAGCGCTTTCACAGGCGCAGCAACACTGGGGCTTTGCGCTTCTCTACCCACCAAACGTCACGGTCACTATCTCTCCGTCTCGTAGACACGAGCTGAGAAATTGCAAACGTCGAGCAATTGCTCAGAGATGAAAAGTGCCAGCACTGAAAGCTGTTGCTAGCCAGCACCCTTCCTTGGAAGCGCTTTCACAGGCGCAGCAACACTGGGGCTTTGCGCTTCTCTACCCACCAAACGTCACGGTCACTATCTCTCCGTCTCGTAGAAACGAGCTAAGGAATTGCAAACGTCGAGCAATTGCTCAGAGATGAAAAGTGCCAGCACTGAAAGCTGTTGCTAGCCAGCACCCTTCCTTGGAAGCGCTCTTGTAGCCCTTAGAACAGTGGGGCTCTGGGCTTCTCTAGCCACCTCATCTTCTGCTCATCCTCTCGCGCAGTCTAAAGAGAGCTCAGGTGAGAAATTGCAAACGTCGAGCAATTGCTCAGAGATGAAAAGTGCCAGCACTGAAAGCTGTTGCTAGC
Organism: Sarcoramphus papa; assembly: GCA_037962945.1. Classification (NCBI taxonomy): domain Eukaryota; kingdom Metazoa; phylum Chordata; class Aves; order Accipitriformes; family Cathartidae; genus Sarcoramphus; species Sarcoramphus papa. The sequence continues at coordinate 28,484,050 of CM075590.1, read as the reverse complement.
CAGCACCCTTCCTTGGAAGCGCTTTCACTGGCGCAGCAACACTGGGGCTTTTCGCTTCTCTACCCACCAAACGTCACGGTCACTATCTCTCCGACTCGTAGACACGAGCTGAGAAATAGCAAACGTCGAGCAATTGCTGAGAGATGAAAAGTGCCAGCACTGAAAGCTGTTGCTAGCCAGCACCCTTCCTTGGAAGCGCTTTTGTAGCCCTAAGAACACTGGGGCTCTGGCCTTCTCTAGCCACCTCATCTTCTGCTCATCCTCTCGCGCACTCTAAAGAGAGCTCAGGTGAGAAATTGCAAACGTTGAGCAATTGCTCAGAGATGAAAAGTGCCAGCACTGAAAGCTGTTGCTAGCCAGCACCCTTCCTTGGAAGCGCTTTCACAGTTGCAGCAACACTGGGGCTTTGCGCTTCTCTACCCACCAAACGTCACAGTCAATCTCTGTCCGTCTCGTAGACACGAGCTGAGAAATTGCAAACGTCGAGCAATTGCTGAGAGATGAAAAGTGCCAGCACTGAAAGCTGTTGCTAGCCAGCACCCTTCCTTGGAAGCGCTTTTGTAGCCCAAAGAACACTGGGGTTCTGGGCTTTTCTAGCCACCTCATCTTCTGCTCATCCTCTCGCGCAGTCTAACGAGAGCTCAGGTGAGAAATTGCAAACGTTGAGCAATTGCTCAGAGATGAAAAGTGCCAGCACTGAAAGCTGTTGCTAGCCAGCCCCCTTCCTTGGAACCGCTTTTGTAGCCCTAAGAACACTGGGGCTCTGGCCTTCTCTAGCCACCTCATCTTCTGCTCATCCTCTCGCGCAGTCTAAAGAGAGCTCAGGTGAGAAATTGCAAACATCGAGCAATTGCTCAGAGATTAAAAGTGCCAGCACTGAAAGTTGTTGCTAGCCAGCACCCTTCCTTGGAAGCGCTTTCACAGGCGCAGCAACACTGGGGCTTTGCGCTTCTCTAACCACCAAACATCACGGTCACTATCTCTCCGTCTCGTAGACACGAGCTGAGAAATTGCAAACGTCGAGCAATTGCTCAGAGATGAAAAGTGCCAGCACTGAAAGCTGTTGCTAGCCAGCACCCTTCCTTGGAAGCGCTTTCACAGGCGCAGCAACACTGGGGCTTTGCGCTTCTCTACCCACCAAACATCACGGTCATTCTCTGTCCGTCTCGTAGACACGAGTTGAGAAATTGCAAACGTCGAGCAATTGCTCAGAGATGAAAAGTGCCAGCACTGAAAGCTGTTGCTAGCCAGCCCCCTTCCTTGGAAGCGCTTTTGTAGCCCTAAGAACACTGGGGCTCTGGCCTTCTCTAGCCACCTCATCTTCTGCTCATCCTCTCGCGCAGTCTAACGAGAGCTCAGGTGAGAAATTGCAAACGTCGAGCAATTGCTCAGAGATGAAAAGTGCCTGCACTGAAAGCTGTTGCTAGCCAGCACCCTTTCTTTGGAAGCGCTTTCACAGGTGCAGCAACACTGGGGCTTTTCGCTTCTCTACCCACCAAACGTCACGGTCACTATCTCTCCGTCTCGTAGACACGAGTTGAGAAATTGCAAACGTCGAGCAATTGCTCAGAGATGAAAAGTGCCAGCACTGAAAGCTGTTGCTAGCCAGCACCCTTCCTTGGAAGCGCTTTTGTAGCCCTAAGAACACTGGGGTTCTGGGCTTCTGTAGCCACCTAATCTAGATGCTCATCCTCTCGCGCAGTCTAAAGAGAACTCAGGTGAGAAATTGCAAACGTCGAGCAATTGCTCAGAGATGAAAAGTGCCAGCACTGAAAGCTGTTGCTAGCCAGCACACTTCCTTGGAAGCGCTTTCACAGGCGCAGCAACACTGGGGCTTTGCGCTTCTCTACCCACCAAACGTCACGGTCATTCTCTTTCCGACTCGTAGACACGAGTTGAGAAATTGCAAACGTCGAGCAATTGCTCAGAGATGAAAAGTGCCAGCACTGAAAGCTGTTGCTAGCCAGCCCCCTTCCTTGGAAGCGCTTTTGTAGGCCTAAGAACACTGGGGCTCTGGCCTTCTCTAGCCACCTCATCTTCTGCTCATCCTCTCGCGCAGTCTAAAGAGAGCTCAGGTGAGAAATTGCAAACGTCGAGCAATTGCTCAGAGATGAAAAGTGCCAGCACTGAAAGCTGTTGCTAGCCAGCACCCTTCCTTGGAAGCGCTTTCACAGGCGCAGCAACACTGGGGCTTTGCGCTTCTCTAACCACCAAATATCACGGTCACTATCTCTCCGTCTCGTAGACACGAGTTGAGAAATTGCAAACGTCGAGCAATTGCTCAGAGATGACAAGTGCCAGCACTGAAAGCTGTTGCTAGCCAGCCCCCTTCCTTGGAAGCGCTTTTGTAGCCCTAAGAACACTGGGGCTCTGGCCTTCTCTAGCCACCTCATCTTCTGCTCATCCTCTCGCGCAGTCTAAAGAGAGCTCAGGTGAGAAATTGCAAACGTCGAGCAATTGCTGAGAGATGAAAAGTGCCAGCACTGAAAGCTGTTGCTAGCCAGCACCCTTCCTTGGAAGCGCTTTCACAGGCGCAGCAACACTGGGGCTTTGCGCTTCTCTAACCACCAAACGTCACGGTCACTATCTCTCCGTCTCGTAGACACGAGCTGAGAAATTGCAAACGTCGAGCAATTGCTCAGAGATGAAAAGTGCCAGCACTGAAAGCTGTTGCTAGCCAGCACCCTTCCTTGGAAGCGCTTTCACAGGCGCAGCAACACTGGGGCTTTGCGCTTCTCTAACCACCAAACGTCACGGTCACTATCTCTCCGTCTCGTAGACACGAGCTGAGAAATTGCAAACGTCGAGCAATTGCTCAGAGATGAAAAGTGCCAGCACTGAAAGCTGTTGCTAGCCAGCACCCTTCCTTGGAAGCGCTTTCACAGGCGCAGCAACACTGGGGCTTTGCGCTTCTCTACCCACCAAACGTCACGGTCACTTTCTCTCCGTCTCGTAGAAACGAGCTAAGAAATTGCAAACGTCGAGCAATTGCTCAGAGATGAAAAGTGCCAGCACTGAAAGCTGTTGCTAGCCAGCACCCTTCTTTGGAAGCGCTCTTGTAGCCCTTAGAACAGTGGGGCTCTGGGCTTCTCTAGCCACCTCATCTTCTGCTCATCCTCTCGCGCAGTCTAAAGAGAGCTCAGGTGAGAAATTGCAAACGTCGAGCAATTGCTGAGAGATGAAAAGTGCCAGCACTGAAAGCTGTTGCTAGCCAGCACCCTTCCTTGGAAGCGCTTTCACAGGCGCAGCAACACTGGGGCTTTGCGCTTCTCTAACCACCAAACATCACGGTCATTATCTCTCCGTCTCGTAGACACGAGTTGAGAAATTGCAAACGTCGAGCAATTGCTCAGAGATGAAAAGTGCCAGCACTGAAAGCTGTTGCTAGCCAGCACCCTTGCTTGGAAGCGCTTTCACAGGCGCAGCAACACTGGGGCTTTGCGCTTCTCTACCCACCAAACGTCACGGTCACTATCTCTCCGTCTCGTAGACACGAGCTGAGAAATTGCAAACGTCAAGCAATTGCTCAGAGATGAAAAGTGCCAGCACTGAAAGCTGTTGCTAGCCAGCCCCCTTCCTTGGAAGCGCTTTTGTAGCCCTAAGAACACTGGGGCTCTGGCCTTCTCTAGCCACCTCATCTTCTGCTCATCCTCTCGCGCAGTCTAAAGAGAGCTCAGGTGAGAAATTGCAAACGTCGAGCAATTGCTCAGAGATGAAAAGTGCCAGCACTGAAAGCTGTTGCTAGCCAGCACCCTTCCTTGGAAGCGCTTTCACAGGCGCAGCAACACTGGCGCTTTGCGCTTCTCTAACCACCAAACGTCACGGTCACTATCTCTCCGTCTCGTAGACACGAGTTGAGAAATTGCAAACGTCGAGCAATTGCTGAGAGATGAAAAGTGCCAGCACTGAAAGCTGTTGCTAGCCAGCACCCTTCCTTGGAAGCGCTTTCACAGGCGCAGCAACACTGGGGCTTTGCGCTTCTCTACCCACCAAACGTCACGGTCACTTTCTATCCGTCTCGTAGAAACGAGCTAAGAAATTGCAAACGTCGAGCAATTGCTCAGAGATGAAAAGTGCCAGCACTGAAAGCTGTTGCTAGCCAGCACCCTTCTTTGGAAGCGCTCTTGTAGCCCTTAGAACACTGGGGCTCTGGGCTTCTCTAGCCACCTAATCTTCTGCTCATCCTCTCGCGCACTCTAAAGAGAGCTCAGGTGAGAAATTGCAAACGTCGAGCAATTGCTCAGAGATGAAAAGTGCCAGCACTGAAAGCTGTTGCTAGCCAGCACCCTTCCTTGGAAGCGCTTTCACAGGCGCAGCAACACTGGGGCTTTGCGCTTCTCTAACCACCAAACATCACGGTCATTATCTCTCCGACTCGTAGACACGAGTTGAGAAATTGCAAACGTCGAGCAATTGCTCAGAGATGAAAAGTGCCAGCACTGAAAGCTGTTGCTAGCCAGCACCCTTCCTTGGAAGCGCTTTCACAGGCGCAGCAACACTGGGGCTTTGCGCTTCTCTACCCACCAAACGTCACGGTCACTATCTCTCCGTCTCGTAGACACAAGCTGAGAAATTGCAAACGTCGAGCAATTGCTGAGAGATGAAAAGTGCCAGCACTGAAAGCTGTTGCTAGCCAGCCCCCTTCCTTGGAAGCGCTTTTGTAGCCCTAAGAACACTGGGGCTCTGGCCTTCTCTAGCCACCTCATCTTCTGCTCATCCTCTCGCGCAGTCTAAAGAGAGCTCAGGTGAGAAATTGCAAACGTCGAGCAATTGCTCAGAGATGAAAAGTGGCAGCACTGAAATCTGTTGCTAGCCAGCACCCTTCCTTGGAAGCGCTTTCACAGGTGCAGCAACACTGGGGCTTTGCGCTTCTCTAACCACCAAACATCACGGTCACTATCTCTCCGTCTCGTAGACACGAGCTGGGAAATTGCAAACGTCGAGCAATTGCTCAGAGATGAAAAGTGCCAGCACTGAAAGCTGTTGCTAGCCAGCACCCTTGCTTGGAAGCGCTTTCACAGGCGCAGCAACACTGGGGCTTTGCGCTTCTCTACCCACCAAACGTCACGGTCATTCTCTTTCCGACTCGTAGAGACGAGCTGAGAAATTGCAAACGTCGAGCAATTGCTGAGAGATGAAAAGTGCCAGCACTGAAAGCTGTTGCTAGCCAGCACCCTTCCTTGGAAGCGCTTTCACTGGCGCAGCAACACTGGGGCTTTGCGCTTCTCTACCCACCAAACGTCACGGTCACTTTCTCTCCGTCTAGTAGACACGAGCTGAGAAATTGCAAACGTCGAGCAATTGCTCAGAGATGAAAAGTGCCAGCACTGAAAGCTGTTGCTAGCCAGCACCCTTCCTTGGAAGCGCTTTTGTAGCCCTAAGAACACTGGGGCTCTGGGCTTCTCTAGCCATCTAAATTTCTGCTCATCCTCTCGCGCAGTCTAAAGAGAGCTCAGGTGAGAAATTGCAAACGTCGAGCAATTGCTCAGAGATGAAAAGTGCCAGCACTGAAAGCTGTTGCTAGCCAGCACACTTCCTTGGAAGCGCTTTCACAGGCGCAGCAACACTGGGGCTTTGCGCTTCTCTACCCACCAAACGTCACGGTCATTCTCTTTCCGACTCGTAGACACGAGTTGAGAAATTGCAAACGTCGAGCAATTGCTCAGAGATGAAAAGTGCCAGCACTGAAAGCTGTTGCTAGCCAGCCCCCTTCCTTGGAAGCGCTTTTGTAGGCCTAAGAACACTGGGGCTCTGGCCTTCTCTAGCCACCTCATCTTCTGCTCATCCTCTCGCGCAGTCTAAAGAGAGCTCAGGTGAGAAATTGCAAACGTCGAGCAATTGCTGAGAGATGAAAAGTGCCAGCACTGAAAGCTGTTGCTAGCCAGCACCCTTCCTTGGAAGCGCTTTCACAGGCGCAGCAACACTGGGGCTTTGCGCTTCTCTAACCACCAAATATCACGGTCACTATCTCTCCGTCTCGTAGACACGAGTTGAGAAATTGCAAACGTCGAGCAATTGCTCAGAGATGACAAGTGCCAGCACTGAAAGCTGTTGCTAGCCAGCCCCCTTCCTTGGAAGCGCTTTTGTAGCCCTAAGAACACTGGGGCTCTGGCCTTCTCTAGCCACCTCATCTTCTGCTCATCCTCTCGCGCAGTCTAAAGAGAGCTCAGGTGAGAAATTGCAAACGTCGAGCAATTGCTGAGAGATGAAAAGTGCCAGCACTGAAAGCTGTTGCTAGCCAGCACCCTTCCTTGGAAGCGCTTTCACAGGCGCAGCAACACTGGGGCTTTGCGCTTCTCTAACCACCAAACGTCACGGTCACTATCTCTCCGTCTCGTAGACACGAGCTGAGAAATTGCAAACGTCGAGCAATTGCTCAGAGATGAAAAGTGCCAGCACTGAAAGCTGTTGCTAGCCAGCACCCTTCCTTGGAAGCGCTTTCACAGGCGCAGCAACACTGGGGCTTTGCGCTTCTCTAACCACCAAACGTCACGGTCACTATCTCTCCGTCTCGTAGACACGAGCTGAGAAATTGCAAACGTCGAGCAATTGCTCAGAGATGAAAAGTGCCAGCACTGAAAGCTGTTGCTAGCCAGCACCCTTCCTTGGAAGCGCTTTCACAGGCGCAGCAACACTGGGGCTTTGCGCTTCTCTACCCACCAAACGTCACGGTCACTTTCTCTCCGTCTCGTAGAAACGAGCTAAGAAATTGCAAACGTCGAGCAATTGCTCAGAGATGAAAAGTGCCAGCACTGAAAGCTGTTGCTAGCCAGCCCCCTTCCTTGGAAGCGCTCTTGTAGCCCTTAGAACAGTGGGGCTCTGGGCTTCTCTAGCCACCTCATCTTCTGCTCATCCTCTCGCGCAGTCTAAAGAGAGCTCAGGTGAGAAATTGCAAACGTCGAGCAATTGCTGAGAGATGAAAAGTGCCAGCACTGAAAGCTGTTGCTAGCCAGCACCCTTCCTTGGAAGCGCTTTCACAGGCGCAGCAACACTGGGGCTTTGCGCTTCTCTAACCACCAAACATCACGGTCATTATCTCTCCGTCTCGTAGACACGAGTTGAGAAATTGCAAACGTCGAGCAATTGCTCAGAGATGAAAAGTGCCAGCACTGAAAGCTGTTGCTAGCCAGCACCCTTGCTTGGAAGCGCTTTCACAGGCGCAGCAACACTGGGGCTTTGCGCTTCTCTACCCACCAAACGTCACGGTCACTATCTCTCCGTCTCGTAGACACGAGCTGAGAAATTGCAAACGTCAAGCAATTGCTCAGAGATGAAAAGTGCCAGCACTGAAAGCTGTTGCTAGCCAGCCCCCTTCCTTGGAAGCGCTTTTGTAGCCCTAAGAACACTGGGGCTCTGGCCTTCTCTAGCCACCTCATCTTCTGCTCATCCTCTCGCGCAGTCTAAAGAGAGCTCAGGTGAGAAATTGCAAACGTCGAGCAATTGCTCAGAGATGAAAAGTGCCAGCACTGAAAGCTGTTGCTAGCCAGCACCCTTCCTTGGAAGCGCTTTCACAGGCGCAGCAACACTGGCGCTTTGCGCTTCTCTAACCACCAAACGTCACGGTCACTATCTCTCCGTCTCGTAGACACGAGCTGAGAAATTGCAAACGTCGAGCAATTGCTCAGAGATGAAAAGTGCCAGCACTGAAAGCTGTTGCTAGCCAGCACCCTTCCTTGGAAGCGCTTTCACAGGCGCAGCAACACTGGCGCTTTGCGCTTCTCTAACCACCAAACGTCACGGTCACTATCTCTCCGTCTCGTAGACACGAGTTGAGAAATTGCAAACGTCGAGCAATTGCTGAGAGATGAAAAGTGCCAGCACTGAAAGCTGTTGCTAGCCAGCACCCTTCCTTGGAAGCGCTTTCACAGGCGCAGCAACACTGGGGCTTTGCGCTTCTCTACCCACCAAACGTCACGGTCACTTTCTATCCGTCTCGTAGAAACGAGCTAAGAAATTGCAAACGTCGAGCAATTGCTCAGAGATGAAAAGTGCCAGCACTGAAAGCTGTTGCTAGCCAGCACCCTTCTTTGGAAGCGCTCTTGTAGCCCTTAGAACACTGGGGCTCTGGGCTTCTCTAGCCACCTAATCTTCTGCTCATCCTCTCGCGCACTCTAAAGAGAGCTCAGGTGAGAAATTGCAAACGTCGAGCAATTGCTCAGAGATGAAAAGTGCCAGCACTGAAAGCTGTTGCTAGCCAGCACCCTTCCTTGGAAGCGCTTTCACAGGCGCAGCAACACTGGGGCTTTGCGCTTCTCTAACCACCAAACATCACGGTCATTATCTCTCCGACTCGTAGACACGAGTTGAGAAATTGCAAACGTCGAGCAATTGCTCAGAGATGAAAAGTGCCAGCACTGAAAGCTGTTGCTAGCCAGCACCCTTCCTTGGAAGCGCTTTCACAGGCGCAGCAACACTGGGGCTTTGCGCTTCTCTACCCACCAAACGTCACGGTCACTATCTCTCCGTCTCGTAGACACAAGCTGAGAAATTGCAAACGTCGAGCAATTGCTGAGAGATGAAAAGTGCCAGCACTGAAAGCTGTTGCTAGCCAGCCCCCTTCCTTGGAAGCGCTTTTGTAGCCCTAAGAACACTGGGGCTCTGGCCTTCTCTAGCCACCTCATCTTCTGCTCATCCTCTCGCGCAGTCTAAAGAGAGCTCAGGTGAGAAATTGCAAACGTCGAGCAATTGCTCAGAGATGAAAAGTGGCAGCACTGAAATCTGTTGCTAGCCAGCACCCTTCCTTGGAAGCGCTTTCACAGGTGCAGCAACACTGGGGCTTTGCGCTTCTCTAACCACCAAACATCACGGTCACTATCTCTCCGTCTCGTAGACACGAGCTGGGAAATTGCAAACGTCGAGCAATTGCTCAGAGATGAAAAGTGCCAGCACTGAAAGCTGTTGCTAGCCAGCACCCTTGCTTGGAAGCGCTTTCACAGGCGCAGCAACACTGGGGCTTTGCGCTTCTCTACCCACCAAACGTCACGGTCATTCTCTTTCCGACTCGTAGAGACGAGCTGAGAAATTGCAAACGTCGAGCAATTGCTGAGAGATGAAAAGTGCCAGCACTGAAAGCTGTTGCTAGCCAGCACCCTTCCTTGGAAGCGCTTTCACTGGCGCAGCAACACTGGGGCTTTGCGCTTCTCTACCCACCAAACGTCACGGTCACTTTCTCTCCGTCTAGTAGACACGAGCTGAGAAATTGCAAACGTCGAGCAATTGCTCAGAGATGAAAAGTGCCAGCACTGAAAGCTGTTGCTAGCCAGCACCCTTCCTTGGAAGCGCTTTTGTAGCCCTAAGAACACTGGGGCTCTGGGCTTCTCTAGCCATCTAAATTTCTGCTCATCCTCTCGCGCAGTCTAAAGAGAGCTCAGGTGAGAAATTGCAAACGTCGAGCAATTGCTCAGAGATGAAAAGTGCCAGCACTGAAAGCTGTTGCTAGCCAGCACCCTTCCTTGGAAGCGCTTTCACAGGCGCAGCAACACTGGGGCTTTGCGCTTCTCTACCCACCAAACGTCACAGTCAATCTCTGTCCGTCTCGTAGACACGAGTTGAGAAATTGCAAACGTCGAGCAATTGCTGAGAGATGAAAAGTGCCAGCACTGAAAGCTGTTGCTAGCCAGCACCCTTCCTTGGAAGCGCTTTTTTAGCCCTAAGAACACTGGGGTTCTGGGCTTTTCTAGCCACCTCATCTTCTGCTCATCCTCTCGCGCAGTCTAACGAGAGCTCAGGTGAGAAATTGCAAACGTCGAGCAATTGCTCAGAGATGAAAAGTGCCAGCACTGAAAGCTGTTGCTAGCCAGCACCCTTCCTTGGAAGCGCTTTTGTAGCCCTAAGAACACTGGGGCTCTGGCCTTCTCTAGCCACCTCATCTTCTGCTCATCCTCTCGCGCAGTCTAAAGAGAGCTCAGGTGAGAAATTGCAAACGTCGAGCAATTGCTCAGAGATGAAAAGTGCCAGCACTGAAAGCTGTTGCTAGCCAGCACCCTTCCTTGGAAGCGCTTTCACAGGCGCAGCAACACTGGGGCTTTGCGCTTCTCTAACCACCAAACATCACGGTCACTATCTCTCCGTCTCGTAGACACGAGCTGAGAAATTGCAAACGTCGAGCAATTGCTCAGAGATGAAAAGTGCCAGCACTGAAAGCTGTTGCTAGCCAGCACCCTTGCTTGGAAGCGCTTTCACAGGCGCAGCAACACTGGGGCTTTGCGCTTCTCTACCCACCAAACATCACGGTCATTCTCTGTCCGTCTCGTAGACACGAGTTGAGAAATTGCAAACGTCGAGCAATTGCTCGGAGATGAAAAGTGCCAGCACTGAAAGCTGTTGCTAGCCAGCCCCCTTCCTTGGAAGCGCTTTTGTAGCCCTAAGAACACTGGGGCTCTGGGCTTCTCTAGCCATCTAAATTTCTGCTCATCCTCTCGCGCAGTCTAAAGAGAGCTCAGGTGAGAAATTGCAAACGTTGAGCAATTGCTCAGAGATGAAAAGTGCCAGCACTGAAAGCTGTTGCTAGCCAGCACCCTTCCTTGGAAGCGCTTTCACAGGCGCAGCAACACTGGGGCTTTGCGCTTCTCTACCCACCAAACGTCACAGTCAATCTCTTTCCGTCTCGTAGACACGAGCTGAGAAATTGCAAACGTCGAGCAATTGCTGAGAGATGAAAAGTGCCAGCACTGAAAGCTGTTGCTAGCCAGCCCCCTTCCTTGGAAGCGCTTTTGTAGCCCTAAGAACAGTGGGGTTCTGGGCTTTTCTAGCCACCTCATCTTCTGCTCATCCTCTCGCGCAGTCTAACGAGAGCTCAGGTGAGAAATTGCAAACGTTGAGCAATTGCTCAGAGATGAAAAGTGCCAGCACTGAAAGCTGTTGCTAGCCAGCACCCTTTCTTGGAACCGCTTTTGTAGCCCTAAGAACACTGGGGCTCTGGCCTTCTCTAGCCACCTCATCTTCTGCTCATCCTCTCGCGCAGTCTAAAGAGAGCTCAGGTGAGAAATTGCAAACGTCGAGCAATTGCTCAGAGATGAAAAGTGCCAGCACTGAAAGCTGTTGCTAGCCAGCACCCTTCCTTGGAAGCGCTTTCACAGGCGCAGCAACACTGGGGCTTTCCGCTTCTCTACCCACCAAACGTCACGGTCATTCTCTGTCCGTCTCGTAGACACGAGCTGAGAAAGTGCAAACGTCGAGCAATTGCTCAGAGATGAAAAGTGCCAGCACTGAAAGCTGTTGCTAGCCAGCCCCCTTCCTTGGAAGCGCTTTTGTAGCCCTAAGAACACTGGGGCTCTGGCCTTCTCTAGCCACCTCATCTTCTGCTCATCCTCTCGCGCAGTCTAACGAGAGCTCAGGTGAGAAATTGCAAATGTCGAGCAATTGCTCAGAGAGGAAAAGTGCCAGCACTGAAAGCTGTTGCTAGCCAGCACCCTTCTTTGGAAGCGCTTTCACAGGCGCAGCAACACTGGGGCTTTGCGCTTCTCTACCCACCAAACGTCACGGTCACTATCTCTCCGTCTCGTAGACACGAGCTGAGAAATTGCAAACGTCGAGCAATTGCTGAGAGAGGAAAAGTGCCAGCACTGAAAGCTGTTGCTAGCCAGCACCCTTTCTTGGAACCGCTTTTGTAGCCCTAAGAACACTGGGGCTCTGGCCTTCTCTAGCCACCTCATCTTCTGCTCATCCTCTCGCGCAGTCTAAAGAGAGCTCAGGTGAGAAATTGCAAACGTCGAGCAATTGCTCAGAGATGAAAAGTGCCAGCACTGAAAGCTGTTGCTAGCCAGCACCCTTCCTTGGAAGCGCTTTCACAGGCGCAGCAACACTGGGGCTTTGCACTTCTCTAACCACCAAACATCACGGTCACTATCTCTCCGTCTCGTAGACACGAGCTGAGAAATTGCAAACGTCGAGCAATTGCTCAGAGATGAAAAGTGCCAGCACTGAAAGCTGTTGCTAGCCAGCACCCTTCCTTGGAAGCGCTTTCACAGGCGCAGCAACACTGGGGTTTGCGCTTCTCTAGCCACCAAACGTCACGGTCATTCTCTTTCCGACTCGTAGACACGAGTTGAGAAATTGCAAACGTCGAGCAATTGCTCAGAGATGAAAAGTGCCAGCACTGAAAGCTGTTGCTAGCCAGCACCCTTCCTTGGAAGCGCTTTTGTAGGCCTAAGAACACTGGGGCTCTGGGCTTCTCTAGCCACCTCATCTTCTGCTCATCCTCTCGCGCAGTCTAAAGAGAGCTCAGGTGAGAAATTGCAAACGTCGAGCAATTGCTCAGAGATGAAAAGTGCCAGCACTGAAAGCTGTTGCTAGCCAGCACCCTTCCTTGGAAGCGCTTTCACAGGCGCAGCAACACTGGGGCTTTGCGCTTCTCTAACCACCAAACATCACGGTCACTATCTCTCCGTCTCGTAGACACGAGTTGAGAAATTGCAAACGTCGAGCAATTGCTCAGAGATGAAAAGTGCCAGCACTGAAAGCTCTTGCTAGCCAGCACCCTTCCTTGGAAGCGCTTTCACAGGCGCAGCAACACTGGGGCTTTGCGCTTCTCTACCCACCAAACGTCACGGTCATTCTCTTTCCGACTCGTAGACACTAGTTGAGAAATTGCAAACGTCGAGCAATTGCTCAGAGATGAAAAGTGCCAGCACTGAAAGCTGTTGCTAGCCAGCCCCCTTCCTTGGAAGCGCTTTTGTAGGCCTAAGAACACTGGGGCTCTGGCCTTCTCTAGCCACCTCATCTTCTGCTCATCCTCTCGCGCAGTCTAAAGAGAGCTCAGGTGAGAAATTGCAAACGTCGAGCAATTGCTCAGAGATGAAAAGTGCCAGCACTGAAAGCTGTTGCTAGCCAGCACCCTTCCTTGGAAGCGCTTTCACAGGCGCAGCAACACTGGGGCTTTGCGCTTCTCTAACCACCAAACGTCACGGTCACTATCTCTCCATCTCGTAGACACGAGCTGAGAAATTGCAAACGTCGAGCAATTGCTCAGAGATGAAAAGTGCCAGCACTGAAAGCTGTTGCTAGCCAGCACCCTTCCTTGGAAGCGCTTTCACAGGCGCAGCAACACTGGGGCTTTGCGCTTCTCTACCCACCAAACGTCACGGTCACTATCTCTCCGTCTCGTAGACACGAGCTGAGAAATTGCAAACGTCGAGCAATTGCTCAGAGATGAAAAGTGCCAGCACTGAAAGCTGTTGCTAGCCAGCACCCTTCCTTGGAAGCGCTTTCACAGGCGCAGCAACACTGGGGCTTTGCGCTTCTCTACCCACCAAACGTCACGGTCACTTTCTCTCCGTCTCGTAGAAACGAGCTAAGAAATTGCAAACGTCGAGCAATTGCTCAGAGATGAAAAGTGCCAGCACTGAAAGCTGTTGCTAGCCAGCACCCTTCCTTGGAAGCGCTCTTGTAGCCCTTAGAACAGTGGGGCTCTGGGCTTCTCTAGCCACCTCATCTTCTGCTCATCCTCTCGCGCACTCTAAAGAGAGCTCAGGTGAGAAATTGCAAACGTCGAGCAATTGCTCAGAGATGAAAAGTGCCAGCACTGAAAGCTGTTGCTAGCCAGCCCCCTTCCTTGGAAGCGCTTTCACAGGCGCAGCAACACTGGGGCTTTGCGCTTCTCTAACCACCAAACATCACGGTCACTATCTCTCCGTCTCGTAGACACGAGCTGGGAAATTGCAAACGTCGAGCAATTGCTCAGAGATGAAAAGTGCCAGCACTGAAAGCTGTTGCTAGCCAGCACCCTTGCTTGGAAGCGCTTTCACAGGCGCAGCAACACTGGGGCTTTGCGCTTCTCTACCCACCAAACGTCACGGTCATTCTCTTTCCGACTCGTAGAGACGAGCTGAGAAATTGCAAACGTCGAGCAATTGCTGAGAGATGAAAAGTGCCAGCACTGAAAGCTGTTGCTAGCCAGCACCCTTCCTTGGAAGCGCTTTCACTGGCGCAGCAACACTGGGGCTTTGCGCTTCTCTACCCACCAAACGTCACGGTCACTTTCTCTCCGTCTCGTAGACACGAGCTGAGAAATTGCAAACGTCGAGCAATTGCTCAGAGATGAAAAGTGCCAGCACTGAAAGCTGTTGCTAGCCAGCACCCTTCCTTGGAACCGCTTTTGTAGCCCTAAGAACACTGGGGCTCTGGGCTTCTCTAGCCATCTAAATTTCTGCTCATCCTCTCGCGCAGTCTAAAGAGAGCTCAGGTGAGAAATTGCAAACGTCGAGCAATTGCTCAGAGATGAAAAGTGCCAGCACTGAAAGCTGTTGCTAGCCAGCACCCTTCCTTGGAAGCGCTTTCACAGGCGCAGCAACACTGGGGCTTTGCGCTTCTCTACCCACCAAACGTCACAGTCAATCTCTGTCCGTCTCGTAGACACGAGTTGAGAAATTGCAAACGTCGAGCAATTGCTGAGAGATGAAAAGTGCCAGCACTGAAAGCTGTTGCTAGCCAGCACCCTTCCTTGGAAGCGCTTTTTTAGCCCTAAGAACAGTGGGGTTCTGGGCTTTTCTAGCCACCTCATCTTCTGCTCATCCTCTCGCGCAGTCTAACGAGAGCTCAGGTGAGAAATTGCAAACGTCGAGCAATTGCTCAGAGATGAAAAGTGCCAGCACTGAAAGCTGTTGCTAGCCAGCCCCCTTCCTTGGAAGCGCTTTTGTAGCCCTAAGAACACTGGGGCTCTGGCCTTCTCTAGCCACCTCATCTTCTGCTCATCCTCTCGCGCAGTCTAAAGAGAGCTCAGGTGAGAAATTGCAAACGTCGAGCAATTGCTCAGAGATGAAAAGTGCCAGCACTGAAAGCTGTTGCTAGCCAGCACCCTTCCTTGGAAGCGCTTTCACAGGCGCAGCAACACTGGGGCTTTGCGCTTCTCTAACCACCAAACATCACGGTCACTATCTCTCCGTCTCGTAGACACGAGCTGGGAAATTGCAAACGTCGAGCAATTGCTCAGAGATGAAAAGTGCCAGCACTGAAAGCTGTTGCTAGCCAGCACCCTTGCTTGGAAGCGCTTTCACAGGCGCAGCAACACTGGGGCTTTGCGCTTCTCTAACCACCAAACATCACGGTCATTCTCTTTCCGACTCGTAGAGACGAGCTGAGAAATTGCAAACGTCGAGCAATTGCTGAGAGATGAAAAGTGCCAGCACTGAAAGCTGTTGCTAGCCAGCACCCTTCCTTGGAAGCGCTTTCACTGGCGCAGCAACACTGGGGCTTTGCGCTTCTCTACCCACCAAACGTCACGGTCACTTTCTCTCCGTCTCGTAGACACGAGCTGAGAAATTGCAAACGTCGAGCAATTGCTCAGAGATGAAAAGTACCAGCACTGAAAGCTGTTGCTAGCCAGCACCCTTCCTTGGAAGCGCTTTTGTAGCCCTAAGAACACTGGGGCTCTGGGCTTCTCTAGCCATCTAAATTTCTGCTCATCCTCTCGCGCAGTCTAAAGAGAGCTCAGGTGAGAAATTGCAAACGTTGAGCAATTGCTCAGAGATGAAAAGTGCCAGCACTGAAAGCTGTTGCTAGCCAGCACCCTTCCTTGGAAGCGCTTTCACAGGCGCAGAAACACTGGGGCTTTGCGCTTCTCTACCCACCAAACGTCACAGTCAATCTCTGTCCGTCTCGTAGACACGAGTTGAGAAATTGCAAACGTCGAGCAATTGCTGAGAGATGAAAAGTGCCAGCACTGAAAGCTGTTGCTAGCCAGCCCCCTTCCTTGGAAGCGCTTTTGTAGCCCTAAGAACACTGGGGCTCTGGCCTTCTCTAGCCACCTCATCTTCTGCTCATCCTCTCGCGCAGTCTAAAGAGAGCTCAGGTGAGAAATTGCAAACGTCGAGCAATTGCTCAGAGATGAAAAGTGCCAGCACTGAAAGCTGTTGCTAGCCAGCACCCTTCCTTGGAAGCGCTTTCACAGGCGCAGCAACACTGGCGCTTTGCGCTTCTCTAACCACCAAACGTCACGGTCACTATCTCTCCGTCTCGTAGACACGAGTTGAGAAATTGCAAACGTCGAGCAATTGCTCAGAGATGAAAAGTGCCAGCACTGAAAGCTGTTGCTAGCCAGCACCCTTCCTTGGAAGCGCTTTCACAGGCGCAGCAACACTGGCGCTTTGCGCTTCTCTAACCACCAAACGTCACGGTCACTATCTCTCCGTCTCGTAGACACGAGTTGAGAAATTGCAAACGTCGAGCAATTGCTGAGAGATGAAAAGTGCCAGCACTGAAAGCTGTTGCTAGCCAGCACCCTTCCTTGGAAGCGCTTTCACAGGCGCAGCAACACTGGGGCTTTGCGCTTCTCTACCCACCAAACGTCACGGTCACTTTCTCTCCGTCTCGTAGAAACGAGCTAAGAAATTGCAAACGTCGAGCAATTGCTCAGAGATGAAAAGTGCCAGCACTGAAAGCTGTTGCTAGCCAGCACCCTTCTTTGGAAGCGCTCTTGTAGCCCTTAGAACACTGGGGCTCTGGGCTTCTCTAGCCACCTAATCTTCTGCTCATCCTCTCGCGCACTCTAAAGAGAGCTCAGGTGAGAAATTGCAAACGTCGAGCAATTGCTCAGAGATGAAAAGTGCCAGCACTGAAAGCTGTTGCTAGCCAGCACCCTTCCTTGGAAGCGCTTTCACAGGCGCAGCAACACTGGGGCTTTGCGCTTCTCTAACCACCAAACATCACGGTCATTATCTCTCCGACTCGTAGACACGAGTTGAGAAATTGCAAACGTCGAGCAATTGCTCAGAGATGAAAAGTGCCAGCACTGAAAGCTGTTGCTAGCCAGCACCCTTGCTTGGAAGCGCTTTCACAGGCGCAGCAACACTGGGGCTTTGCGCTTCTCTACCCACCAAACGTCACGGTCACTATCTCTCCGTCTCGTAGACACAAGCTGAGAAATTGCAAACGTCGAGCAATTGCTGAGAGATGAAAAGTGCCAGCACTGAAAGCTGTTGCTAGCCAGCCCCCTTCCTTGGAAGCGCTTTTGTAGCCCTAAGAACACTGGGGCTCTGGCCTTCTCTAGCCACCTCATCTTCTGCTCATCCTCTCGCGCAGTCTAAAGAGAGCTCAGGTGAGAAATTGCAAACGTCGAGCAATTGCTCAGAGATGAAAAGTGGCAGCACTGAAATCTGTTGCTAGCCAGCACCCTTCCTTGGAAGCGCTTTCACAGGTGCAGCAACACTGGGGCTTTGCGCTTCTCTAACCACCAAACATCACGGTCACTATCTCTCCGTCTCGTAGACACGAGCTGGGAAATTGCAAACGTCGAGCAATTGCTCAGAGATGAAAAGTGCCAGCACTGAAAGCTGTTGCTAGCCAGCACCCTTCCTTGGAACCGCTTTCACAGGCGCAGCAACACTGGGGCTTTGCGCTTCTCTACCCACCAAACGTCACGGTCATTCTCTTTCCGACTCGTAGAGACGAGCTGAGAAATTGCAAACGTCGAGCAATTGCTGAGAGATGAAAAGTGCCAGCACTGAAAGCTGTTGCTAGCCAGCACCCTTCCTTGGAAGCGCTTTCACTGGCGCAGCAACACTGGGGCTTTGCGCTTCTCTACCCACCAAACGTCACGGTCACTTTCTCTCCGTCTAGTAGACACGAGCTGAGAAATTGCAAACGTCGAGCAATTGCTCAGAGATGAAAAGTGCCAGCACTGAAAGCTGTTGCTAGCCAGCACCCTTCCTTGGAAGCGCTTTTGTAGCCCTAAGAACACTGGGGCTCTGGGCTTCTCTAGCCATCTAAATTTCTGCTCATCCTCTCGCGCAGTCTAAAGAGAGCTCAGGTGAGAAATTGCAAACGTCGAGCAATTGCTCAGAGATGAAAAGTGCCAGCACTGAAAGCTGTTGCTAGCCAGCACCCTTCCTTGGAAGCGCTTTCACAGGCGCAGCAACACTGGGGCTTTGCGCTTCTCTACCCACCAAACGTCACAGTCAATCTCTGTCCGTCTCGTAGACACGAGTTGAGAAATTGCAAACGTCGAGCAATTGCTGAGAGATGAAAAGTGCCAGCACTGAAAGCTGTTGCTAGCCAGCACCCTTCCTTGGAAGCGCTTTTTTAGCCCTAAGAACACTGGGGTTCTGGGCTTTTCTAGCCACCTCATCTTCTGCTCATCCTCTCGCGCAGTCTAACGAGAGCTCAGGTGAGAAATTGCAAACGTCGAGCAATTGCTCAGAGATGAAAAGTGCCAGCACTGAAAGCTGTTGCTAGCCAGCACCCTTCCTTGGAAGCGCTTTTGTAGCCCTAAGAACACTGGGGCTCTGGCCTTCTCTAGCCACCTCATCTTCTGCTCATCCTCTCGCGCAGTCTAAAGAGAGCTCAGGTGAGAAATTGCAAACGTCGAGCAATTGCTCAGAGATGAAAAGTGCCAGCACTGAAAGCTGTTGCTAGCCAGCACCCTTCCTTGGAAGCGCTTTCACAGGCGCAGCAACACTGGGGCTTTGCGCTTCTCTAACCACCAAACATCACGGTCACTATCTCTCCGTCTCGTAGACACGAGCTGAGAAATTGCAAACGTCGAGCAATTGCTCAGAGATGAAAAGTGCCAGCACTGAAAGCTGTTGCTAGCCAGCACCCTTGCTTGGAAGCGCTTTCACAGGCGCAGCAACACTGGGGCTTTGCGCTTCTCTACCCACCAAACATCACGGTCATTCTCTGTCCGTCTCGTAGACACGAGTTGAGAAATTGCAAACGTCGAGCAATTGCTCGGAGATGAAAAGTGCCAGCACTGAAAGCTGTTGCTAGCCAGCCCCCTTCCTTGGAAGCGCTTTTGTAGCCCTAAGAACACTGGGGCTCTGGGCTTCTCTAGCCATCTAAATTTCTGCTCATCCTCTCGCGCAGTCTAAAGAGAGCTCAGGTGAGAAATTGCAAACGTTGAGCAATTGCTCAGAGATGAAAAGTGCCAGCACTGAAAGCTGTTGCTAGCCAGCACCCTTCCTTGGAAGCGCTTTCACAGGCGCAGCAACACTGGGGCTTTGCGCTTCTCTACCCACCAAACGTCACAGTCAATCTCTTTCCGTCTCGTAGACACGAGCTGAGAAATTGCAAACGTCGAGCAATTGCTGAGAGATGAAAAGTGCCAGCACTGAAAGCTGTTGCTAGCCAGCCCCCTTCCTTGGAAGCGCTTTTGTAGCCCTAAGAACAGTGGGGTTCTGGGCTTTTCTAGCCACCTCATCTTCTGCTCATCCTCTCGCGCAGTCTAACGAGAGCTCAGGTGAGAAATTGCAAACGTTGAGCAATTGCTCAGAGATGAAAAGTGCCAGCACTGAAAGCTGTTGCTAGCCAGCACCCTTTCTTGGAACCGCTTTTGTAGCCCTAAGAACACTGGGGCTCTGGCCTTCTCTAGCCACCTCATCTTCTGCTCATCCTCTCGCGCAGTCTAAAGAGAGCTCAGGTGAGAAATTGCAAACGTCGAGCAATTGCTCAGAGATGAAAAGTGCCAGCACTGAAAGCTGTTGCTAGCCAGCACCCTTCCTTGGAAGCGCTTTCACAGGCGCAGCAACACTGGGGCTTTGCGCTTCTCTAACCACCAAACATCACGGTCACTATCTCTCCGTCTCGTAGACACGAGCTGAGAAATTGCAAACGTCGAGCAATTGCTCAGAGATGAAAAGTGCCAGCACTGAAAGCTGTTGCTAGCCAGCACCCTTCCTTGGAAGCGCTTTCACAGGCGCAGCAACACTGGGGCTTTCCGCTTCTCTACCCACCAAACGTCACGGTCATTCTCTGTCCGTCTCGTAGACACGAGCTGAGAAATTGCAAACGTCGAGCAATTGCTCAGAGATGAAAAGTGCCAGCACTGAAAGCTGTTGCTAGCCAGCCCCCTTCCTTGGAAGCGCTTTTGTAGCCCTAAGAACACTGGGGCTCTGGCCTTCTCTAGCCACCTCATCTTCTGCTCATCCTCTCGCGCAGTCTAACGAGAGCTCAGGTGAGAAATTGCAAATGTCGAGCAATTGCTCAGAGAGGAAAAGTGCCAGCACTGAAAGCTGTTGCTAGCCAGCACCCTTCTTTGGAAGCGCTTTCACTGGCGCAGCAACACTGGGGCTTTGCGCTTCTCTACCCACCAAACGTCACGGTCACTATCTCTCCGTCTCGTAGACACGAGCTGAGAAATTGCAAACGTCGAGCAATTGCTGAGAGAGGAAAAGTGCCAGCACTGAAAGCTGTTGCTAGCCAGCACCCTTTCTTGGAACCGCTTTTGTAGCCCTAAGAACACTGGGGCTCTGGCCTTCTCTAGCCACCTCATCTTCTGCTCATCCTCTCGCGCAGTCTAAAGAGAGCTCAGGTGAGAAATTGCAAACGTCGAGCAATTGCTCAGAGATGAAAAGTGCCAGCACTGAAAGCTGTTGCTAGCCAGCACCCTTCCTTGGAAGCGCTTTCACAGGCGCAGCAACACTGGGGCTTTGCACTTCTCTAACCACCAAACATCACGGTCACTATCTCTCCGTCTCGTAGACACGAGCTGAGAAATTGCAAACGTCGAGCAATTGCTCAGAGATGAAAAGTGCCAGCACTGAAAGCTGTTGCTAGCCAGCACCCTTCCTTGGAAGCGCTTTCACAGGCGCAGCAACACTGGGGTTTGCGCTTCTCTAGCCACCAAACGTCACGGTCATTCTCTTTCCGACTCGTAGACACGAGTTGAGAAATTGCAAACGTCGAGCAATTGCTCAGAGATGAAAAGTGCCAGCACTGAAAGCTGTTGCTAGCCAGCACCCTTCCTTGGAAGCGCTTTTGTAGGCCTAAGAACACTGGGGCTCTGGGCTTCTCTAGCCACCTCATCTTCTGCTCATCCTCTCGCGCAGTCTAAAGAGAGCTCAGGTGAGAAATTGCAAACGTCGAGCAATTGCTCAGAGATGAAAAGTGCCAGCACTGAAAGCTGTTGCTAGCCAGCACCCTTCCTTGGAAGCGCTTTCACAGGCGCAGCAACACTGGGGCTTTGCGCTTCTCTAACCACCAAACATCACGGTCACTATCTCTCCGTCTCGTAGACACGAGTTGAGAAATTGCAAACGTCGAGCAATTGCTCAGAGATGAAAAGTGCCAGCACTGAAAGCTGTTGCTAGCCAGCACCCTTCCTTGGAAGCGCTTTCACAGGCGCAGCAACACTGGGGCTTTGCGCTTCTCTACCCACCAAACGTCACGGTCATTCTCTTTCCGACTCGTAGACACTAGTTGAGAAATTGCAAACGTCGAGCAATTGCTCAGAGATGAAAAGTGCCAGCACTGAAAGCTGTTGCTAGCCAGCCCCCTTCCTTGGAAGCGCTTTTGTAGGCCTAAGAACACTGGGGCTCTGGCCTTCTCTAGCCACCTCATCTTCTGCTCATCCTCTCGCGCAGTCTAAAGAGAGCTCAGGTGAGAAATTGCAAACGTCGAGCAATTGCTCAGAGATGAAAAGTGCCAGCACTGAAAGCTGTTGCTAGCCAGCACCCTTCCTTGGAAGCGCTTTCACAGGCGCAGCAACACTGGGGCTTTGCGCTTCTCTAACCACCAAACGTCACGGTCACTATCTCTCCATCTCGTAGACACGAGCTGAGAAATTGCAAACGTCGAGCAATTGCTCAGAGATGAAAAGTGCCAGCACTGAAAGCTGTTGCTAGCCAGCACCCTTCCTTGGAAGCGCTTTCACAGGCGCAGCAACACTGGGGCTTTGCGCTTCTCTACCCACCAAACGTCACGGTCACTATCTCTCCGTCTCGTAGACACGAGCTGAGAAATTGCAAACGTCGAGCAATTGCTCAGAGATGAAAAGTGCCAGCACTGAAAGCTGTTGCTAGCCAGCACCCTTCCTTGGAAGCGCTTTCACAGGCGCAGCAACACTGGGGCTTTGCGCTTCTCTACCCACCAAACGTCACGGTCACTTTCTCTCCGTCTCGTAGAAACGAGCTAAGAAATTGCAAACGTCGAGCAATTGCTCAGAGATGAAAAGTGCCAGCACTGAAAGCTGTTGCTAGCCAGCACCCTTCCTTGGAAGCGCTCTTGTAGCCCTTAGAACAGTGGGGCTCTGGGCTTCTCTAGCCACCTCATCTTCTGCTCATCCTCTCGCGCACTCTAAAGAGAGCTCAGGTGAGAAATTGCAAACGTCGAGCAATTGCTCAGAGATGAAAAGTGCCAGCACTGAAAGCTGTTGCTAGCCAGCCCCCTTCCTTGGAAGCGCTTTCACAGGCGCAGCAACACTGGGGCTTTGCGCTTCTCTAACCACCAAACATCACGGTCACTATCTCTCCGTCTCGTAGACACGAGCTGGGAAATTGCAAACGTCGAGCAATTGCTCAGAGATGAAAAGTGCCAGCACTGAAAGCTGTTGCTAGCCAGCACCCTTGCTTGGAAGCGCTTTCACAGGCGCAGCAACACTGGGGCTTTGCGCTTCTCTACCCACCAAACGTCACGGTCATTCTCTTTCCGACTCGTAGAGACGAGCTGAGAAATTGCAAACGTCGAGCAATTGCTGAGAGATGAAAAGTGCCAGCACTGAAAGCTGTTGCTAGCCAGCACCCTTCCTTGGAAGCGCTTTCACTGGCGCAGCAACACTGGGGCTTTGCGCTTCTCTACCCACCAAACGTCACGGTCACTTTCTCTCCGTCTCGTAGACACGAGCTGAGAAATTGCAAACGTCGAGCAATTGCTCAGAGATGAAAAGTGCCAGCACTGAAAGCTGTTGCTAGCCAGCACCCTTCCTTGGAACCGCTTTTGTAGCCCTAAGAACACTGGGGCTCTGGGCTTCTCTAGCCATCTAAATTTCTGCTCATCCTCTCGCGCAGTCTAAAGAGAGCTCAGGTGAGAAATTGCAAACGTCGAGCAATTGCTCAGAGATGAAAAGTGCCAGCACTGAAAGCTGTTGCTAGCCAGCACCCTTCCTTGGAAGCGCTTTCACAGGCGCAGCAACACTGGGGCTTTGCGCTTCTCTACCCACCAAACGTCACAGTCAATCTCTGTCCGTCTCGTAGACACGAGTTGAGAAATTGCAAACGTCGAGCAATTGCTGAGAGATGAAAAGTGCCAGCACTGAAAGCTGTTGCTAGCCAGCACCCTTCCTTGGAAGCGCTTTTTTAGCCCTAAGAACAGTGGGGTTCTGGGCTTTTCTAGCCACCTCATCTTCTGCTCATCCTCTCGCGCAGTCTAACGAGAGCTCAGGTGAGAAATTGCAAACGTCGAGCAATTGCTCAGAGATGAAAAGTGCCAGCACTGAAAGCTGTTGCTAGCCAGCACCCTTCCTTGGAAGCGCTTTTGTAGCCCTAAGAACACTGGGGCTCTGGCCTTCTCTAGCCACCTCATCTTCTGCTCATCCTCTCGCGCAGTCTAAAGAGAGCTCAGGTGAGAAATTGCAAACGTCGAGCAATTGCTCAGAGATGAAAAGTGCCAGCACTGAAAGCTGTTGCTAGCCAGCACCCTTCCTTGGAAGCGCTTTCACAGGCGCAGCAACACTGGGGCTTTGCGCTTCTCTAACCACCAAACATCACGGTCACTATCTCTCCGTCTCGTAGACACGAGCTGGGAAATTGCAAACGTCGAGCAATTGCTCAGAGATGAAAAGTGCCAGCACTGAAAGCTGTTGCTAGCCAGCACCCTTGCTTGGAAGCGCTTTCACAGGCGCAGCAACACTGGGGCTTTGCGCTTCTCTAACCACCAAACATCACGGTCATTCTCTTTCCGACTCGTAGAGACGAGCTGAGAAATTGCAAACGTCGAGCAATTGCTGAGAGATGAAAAGTGCCAGCACTGAAAGCTGTTGCTAGCCAGCACCCTTCCTTGGAAGCGCTTTCACTGGCGCAGCAACACTGGGGCTTTGCGCTTCTCTACCCACCAAACGTCACGGTCACTTTCTCTCCGTCTCGTAGACACGAGCTGAGAAATTGCAAACGTCGAGCAATTGCTCAGAGATGAAAAGTGCCAGCACTGAAAGCTGTTGCTAGCCAGCACCCTTCCTTGGAAGCGCTTTTGTAGCCCTAAGAACACTGGGGCTCTGGGCTTCTCTAGCCATCTAAATTTCTGCTCATCCTCTCGCGCAGTCTAAAGAGAGCTCAGGTGAGAAATTGCAAACGTTGAGCAATTGCTCAGAGATGAAAAGTGCCAGCACTGAAAGCTGTTGCTAGCCAGCACCCTTCCTTGGAAGCGCTTTCACAGGCGCAGCAACACTGGGGCTTTGCGCTTCTCTACCCACCAAACGTCACGGTCACTTTCTCTCCGTCTCGTAGACACGAGCTGAGAAATTGCAAACGTCGAGCAATTGCTCAGAGATGAAAAGTGCCAGCACTGAAAGCTGTTGCTAGCCAGCACCCTTCCTTGGAAGCGCTTTCACAGGCGCAGCAACACTGGGGCTTTGCGCTTCTCTACCCACCAAACGTCACAGTCAATCTCTGTCCGTCTCGTAGACACGAGTTGAGAAATTGCAAACGTCGAGCAATTGCTGAGAGATGAAAAGTGCCAGCACTGAAAGCTGTTGCTAGCCAGCCCCCTTCCTTGGAAGCGCTTTTGTAGCCCTAAGAACACTGGGGCTCTGGCCTTCTCTAGCCACCTCATCTTCTGCTCATCCTCTCGCGCAGTCTAAAGAGAGCTCAGGTGAGAAATTGCAAACGTCGAGCAATTGCTCAGAGATGAAAAGTGCCAGCACTGAAAGCTGTTGCTAGCCAGCACCCTTCCTTGGAAGCGCTTTCACAGGCGCAGCAACACTGGCGCTTTGCGCTTCTCTAACCACCAAACGTCACGGTCACTATCTCTCCGTCTCGTAGACACGAGTTGAGAAATTGCAAACGTCGAGCAATTGCTCAGAGATGAAAAGTGCCAGCACTGAAAGCTGTTGCTAGCCAGCACCCTTCCTTGGAAGCGCTTTCACAGGCGCAGCAACACTGGCGCTTTGCGCTTCTCTAACCACCAAACGTCACGGTCACTATCTCTCCGTCTCGTAGACACGAGTTGAGAAATTGCAAACGTCGAGCAATTGCTGAGAGATGAAAAGTGCCAGCACTGAAAGCTGTTGCTAGCCAGCACCCTTCCTTGGAAGCGCTTTCACAGGCGCAGCAACACTGGGGCTTTGCGCTTCTCTACCCACCAAACGTCACGGTCACTTTCTATCCGTCTCGTAGAAACGAGCTAAGAAATTGCAAACGTCGAGCAATTGCTCAGAGATGAAAAGTGCCAGCACTGAAAGCTGTTGCTAGCCAGCACCCTTCTTTGGAAGCGCTCTTGTAGCCCTTAGAACACTGGGGCTCTGGGCTTCTCTAGCCACCTAATCTTCTGCTCATCCTCTCGCGCACTCTAAAGAGAGCTCAGGTGAGAAATTGCAAACGTCGAGCAATTGCTCAGAGATGAAAAGTGCCAGCACTGAAAGCTGTTGCTAGCCAGCACCCTTCCTTGGAAGCGCTTTCACAGGCGCAGCAACACTGGGGCTTTGCGCTTCTCTAACCACCAAACATCACGGTCATTATCTCTCCGACTCGTAGACACGAGTTGAGAAATTGCAAACGTCGAGCAATTGCTCAGAGATGAAAAGTGCCAGCACTGAAAGCTGTTGCTAGCCAGCACCCTTGCTTGGAAGCGCTTTCACAGGCGCAGCAACACTGGGGCTTTGCGCTTCTCTACCCACCAAACGTCACGGTCACTATCTCTCCGTCTCGTAGACACAAGCTGAGAAATTGCAAACGTCGAGCAATTGCTGAGAGATGAAAAGTGCCAGCACTGAAAGCTGTTGCTAGCCAGCCCCCTTCCTTGGAAGCGCTTTTGTAGCCCTAAGAACACTGGGGCTCTGGCCTTCTCTAGCCACCTCATCTTCTGCTCATCCTCTCGCGCAGTCTAAAGAGAGCTCAGGTGAGAAATTGCAAACGTCGAGCAATTGCTCAGAGATGAAAAGTGGCAGCACTGAAATCTGTTGCTAGCCAGCACCCTTCCTTGGAAGCGCTTTCACAGGTGCAGCAACACTGGGGCTTTGCGCTTCTCTAACCACCAAACATCACGGTCACTATCTCTCCGTCTCGTAGACACGAGCTGGGAAATTGCAAACGTCGAGCAATTGCTCAGAGATGAAAAGTGCCAGCACTGAAAGCTGTTGCTAGCCAGCACCCTTGCTTGGAAGCGCTTTCACAGGCGCAGCAACACTGGGGCTTTGCGCTTCTCTACCCACCAAACGTCACGGTCATTCTCTTTCCGACTCGTAGAGACGAGCTGAGAAATTGCAAACGTCGAGCAATTGCTGAGAGATGAAAAGTGCCAGCACTGAAAGCTGTTGCTAGCCAGCACCCTTCCTTGGAAGCGCTTTCACTGGCGCAGCAACACTGGGGCTTTGCGCTTCTCTACCCACCAAACGTCACGGTCACTTTCTCTCCGTCTAGTAGACACGAGCTGAGAAATTGCAAACGTCGAGCAATTGCTCAGAGATGAAAAGTGCCAGCACTGAAAGCTGTTGCTAGCCAGCACCCTTCCTTGGAAGCGCTTTTGTAGCCCTAAGAACACTGGGGCTCTGGGCTTCTCTAGCCATCTAAATTTCTGCTCATCCTCTCGCGCAGTCTAAAGAGAGCTCAGGTGAGAAATTGCAAACGTCGAGCAATTGCTCAGAGATGAAAAGTGCCAGCACTGAAAGCTGTTGCTAGCCAGCACCCTTCCTTGGAAGCGCTTTCACAGGCGCAGCAACACTGGGGCTTTGCGCTTCTCTACCCACCAAACGTCACAGTCAATCTCTGTCCGTCTCGTAGACACGAGTTGAGAAATTGCAAACGTCGAGCAATTGCTGAGAGATGAAAAGTGCCAGCACTGAAAGCTGTTGCTAGCCAGCACCCTTCCTTGGAAGCGCTTTTTTAGCCCTAAGAACACTGGGGTTCTGGGCTTTTCTAGCCACCTCATCTTCTGCTCATCCTCTCGCGCAGTCTAACGAGAGCTCAGGTGAGAAATTGCAAACGTCGAGCAATTGCTCAGAGATGAAAAGTGCCAGCACTGAAAGCTGTTGCTAGCCAGCACCCTTCCTTGGAAGCGCTTTTGTAGCCCTAAGAACACTGGGGCTCTGGCCTTCTCTAGCCACCTCATCTTCTGCTCATCCTCTCGCGCAGTCTAAAGAGAGCTCAGGTGAGAAATTGCAAACGTCGAGCAATTGCTCAGAGATGAAAAGTGCCAGCACTGAAAGCTGTTGCTAGCCAGCACCCTTCCTTGGAAGCGCTTTCACAGGCGCAGCAACACTGGGGCTTTGCGCTTCTCTAACCACCAAACATCACGGTCACTATCTCTCCGTCTCGTAGACACGAGCTGAGAAATTGCAAACGTCGAGCAATTGCTCAGAGATGAAAAGTGCCAGCACTGAAAGCTGTTGCTAGCCAGCACCCTTGCTTGGAAGCGCTTTCACAGGCGCAGCAACACTGGGGCTTTGCGCTTCTCTACCCACCAAACATCACGGTCATTCTCTGTCCGTCTCGTAGACACGAGTTGAGAAATTGCAAACGTCGAGCAATTGCTCGGAGATGAAAAGTGCCAGCACTGAAAGCTGTTGCTAGCCAGCCCCCTTCCTTGGAAGCGCTTTTGTAGCCCTAAGAACACTGGGGCTCTGGGCTTCTCTAGCCATCTAAATTTCTGCTCATCCTCTCGCGCAGTCTAAAGAGAGCTCAGGTGAGAAATTGCAAACGTTGAGCAATTGCTCAGAGATGAAAAGTGCCAGCACTGAAAGCTGTTGCTAGCCAGCACCCTTCCTTGGAAGCGCTTTCACAGGCGCAGCAACACTGGGGCTTTGCGCTTCTCTACCCACCAAACGTCACAGTCAATCTCTTTCCGTCTCGTAGACACGAGCTGAGAAATTGCAAACGTCGAGCAATTGCTGAGAGATGAAAAGTGCCAGCACTGAAAGCTGTTGCTAGCCAGCCCCCTTCCTTGGAAGCGCTTTTGTAGCCCTAAGAACAGTGGGGTTCTGGGCTTTTCTAGCCACCTCATCTTCTGCTCATCCTCTCGCGCAGTCTAACGAGAGCTCAGGTGAGAAATTGCAAACGTTGAGCAATTGCTCAGAGATGAAAAGTGCCAGCACTGAAAGCTGTTGCTAGCCAGCACCCTTTCTTGGAACCGCTTTTGTAGCCCTAAGAACACTGGGGCTCTGGCCTTCTCTAGCCACCTCATCTTCTGCTCATCCTCTCGCGCAGTCTAAAGAGAGCTCAGGTGAGAAATTGCAAACGTCGAGCAATTGCTCAGAGATGAAAAGTGCCAGCACTGAAAGCTGTTGCTAGCCAGCACCCTTCCTTGGAAGCGCTTTCACAGGCGCAGCAACACTGGGGCTTTGCGCTTCTCTAACCACCAAACATCACGGTCACTATCTCTCCGTCTCGTAGACACGAGCTGAGAAATTGCAAACGTCGAGCAATTGCTCAGAGATGAAAAGTGCCAGCACTGAAAGCTGTTGCTAGCCAGCACCCTTCCTTGGAAGCGCTTTCACAGGCGCAGCAACACTGGGGCTTTCCGCTTCTCTACCCACCAAACGTCACGGTCATTCTCTGTCCGTCTCGTAGACACGAGCTGAGAAATTGCAAACGTCGAGCAATTGCTCAGAGATGAAAAGTGCCAGCACTGAAAGCTGTTGCTAGCCAGCCCCCTTCCTTGGAAGCGCTTTTGTAGCCCTAAGAACACTGGGGCTCTGGCCTTCTCTAGCCACCTCATCTTCTGCTCATCCTCTCGCGCAGTCTAACGAGAGCTCAGGTGAGAAATTGCAAATGTCGAGCAATTGCTCAGAGAGGAAAAGTGCCAGCACTGAAAGCTGTTGCTAGCCAGCACCCTTCCTTGGAAGCGCTTTCACTGGCGCAGCAACACTGGGGCTTTGCGCTTCTCTAACCACCAAACGTCACGGTCACTATCTCTCCGTCTCGTAGACACGAGCTGAGAAATTGCAAACGTCGAGCAATTGCTGAGAGAGGAAAAGTG
Source organism: Sarcoramphus papa (assembly GCA_037962945.1). Taxonomy (NCBI): domain Eukaryota; kingdom Metazoa; phylum Chordata; class Aves; order Accipitriformes; family Cathartidae; genus Sarcoramphus; species Sarcoramphus papa. Next base: position 28,455,217 of record CM075590.1, on the reverse strand, counting down.
CCAGCACTGAAAGCTGTTGCTAGCCAGCACCCTTTCTTGGAAGCGCTTTTGTAGCCCTAAGAACACTGGGGCTCTGGCCTTCTCTAGCCACCTCATCTTCTGCTCATCCTCTCGCGCAGTCTAAAGAGAGCTCAGGTGAGAAATTGCAAACGTCGAGCAATTGCTCAGAGATGAAAAGTGCCAGCACTGAAAGCTGTTGCTAGCCAGCACCCTTCCTTGGAAGCGCTTTCACAGGCGCAGCAACACTGGGGCTTTGCACTTCTCTAACCACCAAACATCACGGTCACTATCTCTCCGTCTCGTAGACACGAGCTGAGAAATTGCAAACGTCGAGCAATTGCTCAGAGATGAAAAGTGCCAGCACTGAAAGCTGTTGCTAGCCAGCACCCTTCCTTGGAAGCGCTTTCACAGGCGCAGCAACACTGGGGTTTGCGCTTCTCTAGCCACCAAACGTCACGGTCATTCTCTTTCCGACTCGTAGACACGAGTTGAGAAATTGCAAACGTCGAGCAATTGCTCAGAGATGAAAAGTGCCAGCACTGAAAGCTGTTGCTAGCCAGCACCCTTCCTTGGAAGCGCTTTTGTAGCCCTAAGAACACTGGGGCTCTGGCCTTCTCTAGCCACCTCATCTTCTGCTCATCCTCTCGCGCAGTCTAAAGAGAGCTCAGGTGAGAAATTGCAAACGTCGAGCAATTGCTCAGAGATGAAAAGTGCCAGCACTGAAAGCTGTTGCTAGCCAGCACCCTTCCTTGGAAGCGCTTTCACAGGCGCAGCAACACTGGGGCTTTGCGCTTCTCTAACCACCAAACATCACGGTCACTATCTCTCCGTCTCGTAGACACGAGTTGAGAAATTGCAAACGTCGAGCAATTGCTCAGAGATGAAAAGTGCCAGCACTGAAAGCTGTTGCTAGCCAGCACCCTTCCTTGGAAGCGCTTTCACAGGCGCAGCAACACTGGGGCTTTGCGCTTCTCTACCCACCAAACGTCACGGTCATTCTCTTTCCGACTCGTAGACACTAGTTGAGAAATTGCAAACGTCGAGCAATTGCTCAGAGATGAAAAGTGCCAGCACTGAAAGCTGTTGCTAGCCAGCCCCCTTCCTTGGAAGCGCTTTTGTAGGCCTAAGAACACTGGGGCTCTGGCCTTCTCTAGCCACCTCATCTTCTGCTCATCCTCTCGCGCAGTCTAAAGAGAGCTCAGGTGAGAAATTGCAAACGTCGAGCAATTGCTCAGAGATGAAAAGTGCCAGCACTGAAAGCTGTTGCTAGCCAGCACCCTTCCTTGGAAGCGCTTTCACAGGCGCAGCAACACTGGGGCTTTGCGCTTCTCTACCCACCAAACATCACGGTCACTATCTCTCCATCTCGTAGACACGAGCTGAGAAATTGCAAACGTCGAGCAATTGCTCAGAGATGAAAAGTGCCAGCACTGAAAGCTGTTGCTAGCCAGCACCCTTCCTTGGAAGCGCTTTCACAGGCGCAGCAACACTGGGGCTTTGCGCTTCTCTACCCACCAAACGTCACGGTCACTATCTCTCCGTCTCGTAGACACGAGCTGAGAAATTGCAAACGTCGAGCAATTGCTCAGAGATGAAAAGTGCCAGCACTGAAAGCTGTTGCTAGCCAGCACCCTTCCTTGGAAGCGCTTTCACAGGCGCAGCAACACTGGGGCTTTGCGCTTCTCTACCCACCAAACGTCACGGTCACTTTCTCTCCGTCTCGTAGAAACGAGCTAAGAAATTGCAAACGTCGAGCAATTGCTCAGAGATGAAAAGTGCCAGCACTGAAAGCTGTTGCTAGCCAGCACCCTTCCTTGGAAGCGCTCTTGTAGCCCTTAGAACAGTGGGGCTCTGGGCTTCTCTAGCCACCTCATCTTCTGCTCATCCTCTCGCGCACTCTAAAGAGAGCTCAGGTGAGAAATTGCAAACGTCGAGCAATTGCTCAGAGATGAAAAGTGCCAGCACTGAAAGCTGTTGCTAGCCAGCCCCCTTCCTTGGAAGCGCTTTCACAGGCGCAGCAACACTGGGGCTTTGCGCTTCTCTAACCACCAAACATCACGGTCACTATCTCTCCGTCTCGTAGACACGAGCTGGGAAATTGCAAACGTCGAGCAATTGCTCAGAGATGAAAAGTGCCAGCACTGAAAGCTGTTGCTAGCCAGCACCCTTGCTTGGAAGCGCTTTCACAGGCGCAGCAACACTGGGGCTTTGCGCTTCTCTACCCACCAAACGTCACGGTCACTTTCTCTCCGTCTCGTAGACACGAGCTGAGAAATTGCAAACGTCGAGCAATTGCTCAGAGATGAAAAGTGCCAGCACTGAAAGCTGTTGCTAGCCAGCACCCTTCCTTGGAACCGCTTTTGTAGCCCTAAGAACACTGGGGCTCTGGGCTTCTCTAGCCATCTAAATTTCTGCTCATCCTCTCGCGCAGTCTAAAGAGAGCTCAGGTGAGAAATTGCAAACGTCGAGCAATTGCTCAGAGATGAAAAGTGCCAGCACTGAAAGCTGTTGCTAGCCAGCACCCTTCCTTGGAAGCGCTTTCACAGGCGCAGCAACACTGGGGCTTTGCGCTTCTCTACCCACCAAACGTCACAGTCAATCTCTGTCCGTCTCGTAGACACGAGTTGAGAAATTGCAAACGTCGAGCAATTGCTGAGAGATGAAAAGTGCCAGCACTGAAAGCTGTTGCTAGCCAGCACCCTTCCTTGGAAGCGCTTTTTTAGCCCTAAGAACAGTGGGGTTCTGGGCTTTTCTAGCCACCTCATCTTCTGCTCATCCTCTCGCGCAGTCTAACGAGAGCTCAGGTGAGAAATTGCAAACGTCGAGCAATTGCTCAGAGATGAAAAGTGCCAGCACTGAAAGCTGTTGCTAGCCAGCACCCTTCCTTGGAAGCGCTTTCACAGGCGCAGCAACACTGGGGCTTTGCGCTTCTCTAACCACCAAACATCACGGTCACTATCTCTCCGTCTCGTAGACACGAGCTGGGAAATTGCAAACGTCGAGCAATTGCTCAGAGATGAAAAGTGCCAGCACTGAAAGCTGTTGCTAGCCAGCACCCTTGCTTGGAAGCGCTTTCACAGGCGCAGCAACACTGGGGCTTTGCGCTTCTCTAACCACCAAACATCACGGTCATTCTCTTTCCGACTCGTAGAGACGAGCTGAGAAATTGCAAACGTCGAGCAATTGCTGAGAGATGAAAAGTGCCAGCACTGAAAGCTGTTGCTAGCCAGCACCCTTCCTTGGAAGCGCTTTCACTGGCGCAGCAACACTGGGGCTTTGCGCTTCTCTACCCACCAAACGTCACGGTCACTTTCTCTCCGTCTCGTAGACACGAGCTGAGAAATTGCAAACGTCGAGCAATTGCTCAGAGATGAAAAGTGCCAGCACTGAAAGCTGTTGCTAGCCAGCACCCTTCCTTGGAAGCGCTTTTGTAGCCCTAAGAACACTGGGGCTCTGGGCTTCTCTAGCCATCTAAATTTCTGCTCATCCTCTCGCGCAGTCTAAAGAGAGCTCAGGTGAGAAATTGCAAACGTTGAGCAATTGCTCAGAGATGAAAAGTGCCAGCACTGAAAGCTGTTGCTAGCCAGCACCCTTCCTTGGAAGCGCTTTCACAGGCGCAGCAACACTGGGGCTTTGCGCTTCTCTACCCACCAAACGTCACAGTCAATCTCTGTCCGTCTCGTAGACACGAGTTGAGAAATTGCAAACGTCGAGCAATTGCTGAGAGATGAAAAGTGCCAGCACTGAAAGCTGTTGCTAGCCAGCACCCTTCCTTGGAAGCGCTTTTTTAGCCCTAAGAACACTGGGGTTCTGGGCTTTTCTAGCCACCTCATCTTCTGCTCATCCTCTCGCGCAGTCTAACGAGAGCTCAGGTGAGAAATTGCAAACGTCGAGCAATTGCTCAGAGATGAAAAGTGCCAGCACTGAAAGCTGTTGCTAGCCAGCACCCTTCCTTGGAAGCGCTTTCACAGGCGCAGCAACACTGGGGCTTTGCGCTTCTCTAACCACCAAACGTCACGGTCACTATCTCTCCATCTCGTAGACACGAGCTGAGAAATTGCAAACGTCGAGCAATTGCTCAGAGATGAAAAGTGCCAGCACTGAAAGCTGTTGCTAGCCAGCACCCTTCCTTGGAAGCGCTTTCACAGGCGCAGCAACACTGGGGCTTTGCGCTTCTCTACCCACCAAACGTCACGGTCACTATCTCTCCGTCTCGTAGACACGAGCTGAGAAATTGCAAACGTTGAGCAATTGCTCAGAGATGAAAAGTGCCAGCACTGAAAGCTGTTGCTAGCCAGCACCCTTCCTTGGAAGCGCTTTCACAGGCGCAGCAACACTGGGGCTTTGCGCTTCTCTACCCACCAAACGTCACGGTCACTTTCTCTCCGTCTCGTAGAAACGAGCTAAGAAATTGCAAACGTCGAGCAATTGCTCAGAGATGAAAAGTGCCAGCACTGAAAGCTGTTGCTAGCCAGCACCCTTCCTTGGAAGCGCTCTTGTAGCCCTTAGAACAGTGGGGCTCTGGGCTTCTCTAGCCACCTCATCTTCTGCTCATCCTCTCGCGCACTCTAAAGAGAGCTCAGGTGAGAAATTGCAAACGTCGAGCAATTGCTCAGAGATGAAAAGTGCCAGCACTGAAAGCTGTTGCTAGCCAGCCCCCTTCCTTGGAAGCGCTTTCACAGGCGCAGCAACACTGGGGCTTTGCGCTTCTCTAACCACCAAACATCACGGTCACTATCTCTCCGTCTCGTAGACACGAGCTGGGAAATTGCAAACGTCGAGCAATTGCTCAGAGATGAAAAGTGCCAGCACTGAAAGCTGTTGCTAGCCAGCACCCTTGCTTGGAAGCGCTTTCACAGGCGCAGCAACACTGGGGCTTTGCGCTTCTCTACCCACCAAACGTCACGGTCATTCTCTTTCCGACTCGTAGAGACGAGCTGAGAAATTGCAAACGTCGAGCAATTGCTGAGAGATGAAAAGTGCCAGCACTGAAAGCTGTTGCTAGCCAGCACCCTTCCTTGGAAGTGCTTTCACAGGCGCAGCAACACTGGGGCTTTGCGCTTCTCTACCCACCAAACGTCACGGTCACTTTCTCTCCGTCTCGTAGACACGAGCTGAGAAATTGCAAACGTCGAGCAATTGCTCAGAGATGAAAAGTGCCAGCACTGAAAGCTGTTGCTAGCCAGCACCCTTCCTTGGAAGCGCTTTTGTAGCCCTAAGAACACTGGGGCTCTGGGCTTCTCTAGCCATCTAAATTTCTGCTCATCCTCTCGCGCAGTCTAAAGAGAGCTCAGGTGAGAAATTGCAAACGTCGAGCAATTGCTCAGAGATGAAAAGTGCCAGCACTGAAAGCTGTTGCTAGCCAGCACCCTTCCTTGGAAGCGCTTTCACAGGCGCAGCAACACTGGGGCTTTGCGCTTCTCTACCCACCAAACGTCACAGTCAATCTCTGTCCGTCTCGTAGACACGAGTTGAGAAATTGCAAACGTCGAGCAATTGCTGAGAGATGAAAAGTGCCAGCACTGAAAGCTGTTGCTAGCCAGCACCCTTCCTTGGAAGCGCTTTTTTAGCCCTAAGAACACTGGGGTTCTGGGCTTTTCTAGCCACCTCATCTTCTGCTCATCCTCTCGCGCAGTCTAACGAGAGCTCAGGTGAGAAATTGCAAACGTCGAGCAATTGCTCAGAGATGAAAAGTGCCAGCACTGAAAGCTGTTGCTAGCCAGCCCCCTTCCTTGGAAGCGCTTTTGTAGCCCTAAGAACACTGGGGCTCTGGCCTTCTCTAGCCACCTCATCTTCTGCTCATCCTCTCGCGCAGTCTAAAGAGAGCTCAGGTGAGAAATTGCAAACGTCGAGCAATTGCTCAGAGATGAAAAGTGCCAGCACTGAAAGCTGTTGCTAGCCAGCACCCTTCCTTGGAAGCGCTTTCACAGGCGCAGCAACACTGGGGCTTTGCGCTTCTCTAACCACCAAACATCACGGTCACTATCTCTCCGTCTCGTAGACACGAGCTGAGAAATTGCAAACGTCGAGCAATTGCTCAGAGATGAAAAGTGCCAGCACTGAAAGCTGTTGCTAGCCAGCACCCTTGCTTGGAAGCGCTTTCACAGGCGCAGCAACACTGGGGCTTTGCGCTTCTCTACCCACCAAACATCACGGTCATTCTCTGTCCGTCTCGTAGACACGAGTTGAGAAATTGCAAACGTCGAGCAATTGCTCGGAGATGAAAAGTGCCAGCACTGAAAGCTGTTGCTAGCCAGCCCCCTTCCTTGGAAGCGCTTTTGTAGCCCTAAGAACACTGGGGCTCTGGGCTTCTCTAGCCATCTAAATTTCTGCTCATCCTCTCGCGCAGTCTAAAGAGAGCTCAGGTGAGAAATTGCAAACGTTGAGCAATTGCTCAGAGATGAAAAGTGCCAGCACTGAAAGCTGTTGCTAGCCAGCACCCTTCCTTGGAAGCGCTTTCACAGGCGCAGCAACACTGGGGCTTTGCGCTTCTCTACCCACCAAACGTCACAGTCAATCTCTTTCCGTCTCGTAGACACGAGCTGAGAAATTGCAAACGTCGAGCAATTGCTGAGAGATGAAAAGTGCCAGCACTGAAAGCTGTTGCTAGCCAGCCCCCTTCCTTGGAAGCGCTTTTGTAGCCCTAAGAACAGTGGGGTTCTGGGCTTTTCTAGCCACCTCATCTTCTGCTCATCCTCTCGCGCAGTCTAACGAGAGCTCAGGTGAGAAATTGCAAACGTTGAGCAATTGCTCAGAGATGAAAAGTGCCAGCACTGAAAGCTGTTGCTAGCCAGCACCCTTCCTTGGAACCGCTTTTGTAGCCCTAAGAACACTGGGGCTCTGGCCTTCTCTAGCCACCTCATCTTCTGCTCATCCTCTCGCGCAGTCTAAAGAGAGCTCAGGTGAGAAATTGCAAACGTCGAGCAATTGCTCAGAGATGAAAAGTGCCAGCACTGAAAGCTGTTGCTAGCCAGCACCCTTCCTTGGAAGCGCTTTCACAGGCGCAGCAACACTGGGGCTTTGCGCTTCTCTAACCACCAAACATCACGGTCACTATCTCTCCGTCTCGTAGACACGAGCTGAGAAATTGCAAACGTCGAGCAATTGCTCAGAGATGAAAAGTGCCAGCACTGAAAGCTGTTGCTAGCCAGCACCCTTCCTTGGAAGCGCTTTCACAGGCGCAGCAACACTGGGGCTTTCCGCTTCTCTACCCACCAAACGTCACGGTCATTCTCTGTCCGTCTCGTAGACACGAGCTGAGAAATTGCAAACGTCGAGCAATTGCTCAGAGATGAAAAGTGCCAGCACTGAAAGCTGTTGCTAGCCCGCACCCTTCCTTGGAAGCGCTTTCACAGGCGCAGCAACACTGGGGCTTTGCGCTTCTCTACCCACCAAACGTCACGGTCACTTTCTCTCCGTCTCGTAGAAACGAGCTAAGAAATTGCAAACGTCGAGCAATTGCTCAGAGATGAAAAGTGCCAGCACTGAAAGCTGTTGCTAGCCAGCCCCCTTCCTTGGAAGCGCTCTTGTAGCCCTTAGAACAGTGGGGCTCTGGGCTTCTCTAGCCACCTCATCTTCTGCTCATCCTCTCGCGCAGTCTAAAGAGAGCTCAGGTGAGAAATTGCAAACGTCGAGCAATTGCTGAGAGATGAAAAGTGCCAGCACTGAAAGCTGTTGCTAGCCAGCACCCTTCCTTGGAAGCGCTTTCACAGGCGCAGCAACACTGGGGCTTTGCGCTTCTCTAGCCACCAAACATCACGGTCATTCTCTGTCCGTCTCGTAGACACGAGTTGAGAAATTGCAAACGTCGAGCAATTGCTCAGAGATGAAAAGTGCCAGCACTGAAAGCTGTTGCTAGCCAGCACCCTTCCTTGGAAGCGCTTTCACAGGCGCAGCAACACTGGGGCTTTGCGCTTCTCTACCCACCAAACGTCACGGTCACTATCTCTCCGTCTCGTAGACACGAGCTGAGAAATTGCAAACGTCAAGCAATTGCTCAGAGATGAAAAGTGCCAGCACTGAAAGCTGTTGCTAGCCAGCCCCCTTCCTTGGAAGCGCTTTTGTAGCCCTAAGAACACTGGGGCTCTGGCCTTCTCTAGCCACCTCATCTTCTGCTCATCCTCTCGCGCAGTCTAAAGAGAGCTCAGGTGAGAAATTGCAAACGTCGAGCAATTGCTCAGAGATGAAAAGTGCCAGCACTGAAAGCTGTTGCTAGCCAGCACCCTTCCTTGGAAGCGCTTTCACAGGCGCAGCAACACTGGCGCTTTGCGCTTCTCTAACCACCAAACGTCACGGTCACTATCTCTCCGTCTCGTAGACACGAGTTGAGAAATTGCAAACGTCGAGCAATTGCTCAGAGATGAAAAGTGCCAGCACTGAAAGCTGTTGCTAGCCAGCACCCTTCCTTGGAAGCGCTTTCACAGGCGCAGCAACACTGGCGCTTTGCGCTTCTCTAACCACCAAACGTCACGGTCACTATCTCTCCGTCTCGTAGACACGAGCTGAGAAATTGCAAACGTCGAGCAATTGCTCAGAGATGAAAAGTGCCAGCACTGAAAGCTGTTGCTAGCCAGCACCCTTCCTTGGAAGCGCTTTCACAGGCGCAGCAACACTGGGGCTTTGCGCTTCTCTACCCACCAAACGTCACGGTCACTTTCTATCCGTCTCGTAGAAACGAGCTAAGAAATTGCAAACGTCGAGCAATTGCTCAGAGATGAAAAGTGCCAGCACTGAAAGCTGTTGCTAGCCAGCACCCTTCTTTGGAAGCGCTCTTGTAGCCCTTAGAACACTGGGGCTCTGGGCTTCTCTAGCCACCTAATCTTCTGCTCATCCTCTCGCGCACTCTAAAGAGAGCTCAGGTGAGAAATTGCAAACGTCGAGCAATTGCTCAGAGATGAAAAGTGCCAGCACTGAAAGCTGTTGCTAGCCAGCACCCTTCCTTGGAAGCGCTTTCACAGGCGCAGCAACACTGGGGCTTTGCGCTTCTCTAACCACCAAACATCACGGTCATTATCTCTCCGACTCGTAGACACGAGTTGAGAAATTGCAAACGTCGAGCAATTGCTCAGAGATGAAAAGTGCCAGCACTGAAAGCTGTTGCTAGCCAGCACCCTTCCTTGGAAGCGCTTTCACAGGCGCAGCAACACTGGGGCTTTGCGCTTCTCTACCCACCAAACGTCACGGTCACTATCTCTCCGTCTCGTAGACACAAGCTGAGAAATTGCAAACGTCGAGCAATTGCTGAGAGATGAAAAGTGCCAGCACTGAAAGCTGTTGCTAGCCAGCACCCTTCCTTGGAAGCGCTTTTGTAGCCCTAAGAACACTGGGGCTCTGGCCTTCTCTAGCCACCTCATCTTCTGCTCATCCTCTCGCGCAGTCTAAAGAGAGCTCAGGTGAGAAATTGCAAACGTCGAGCAATTGCTCAGAGATGAAAAGTGCCAGCACTGAAAGCTGTTGCTAGCCAGCACCCTTCCTTGGAAGCGCTTTCACAGGTGCAGCAACACTGGGGCTTTGCGCTTCTCTAACCACCAAACATCACAGTCACTATCTCTCCGTCTCGTAGACACGAGCTGGGAAATTGCAAACGTCGAGCAATTGCTCAGAGATGAAAAGTGCCAGCACTGAAAGCTGTTGCTAGCCAGCACCCTTGCTTGGAAGCGCTTTCACAGGCGCAGCAACACTGGGGCTTTGCGCTTCTCTACCCACCAAACGTCACGGTCATTCTCTTTCCGACTCGTAGAGACGAGCTGAGAAATTGCAAACGTCGAGCAATTGCTGAGAGATGAAAAGTGCCAGCACTGAAAGCTGTTGCTAGCCAGCACCCTTCCTTGGAAGCGCTTTCACTGGCGCAGCAACACTGGGGCTTTGCGCTTCTCTACCCACCAAACGTCACGGTCACTTTCTCTCCGTCTCGTAGACACGAGCTGAGAAATTGCAAACGTCGAGCAATTGCTCAGAGATGAAAAGTGCCAGCACTGAAAGCTCTTGCTAGCCAGCACCCTTCCTTGGAAGCGCTTTTGTAGCCCTAAGAACACTGGGGCTCTGGGCTTCTCTAGCCATCTAAATTTCTGCTCATCCTCTCGCGCACTCTAAAGAGAGCTCAGGTGAGAAATTGCAAACGTCGAGCAATTGCTCAGAGATGAAAAGTGCCAGCACTGAAAGCTGTTGCTAGCCAGCACCCTTCCTTGGAAGCGCTTTCACAGGCGCAGCAACACTGGGGCTTTGCGGTTCTCTACCCACCAAACGTCACAGTCAATCTCTGTCCGCCTCGTAGACACGAGTTGAGAAATTGCAAACGTCGAGCAATTGCTGAGAGATGAAAAGTGCCAGCACTGAAAGCTGTTGCTAGCCAGCACCCTTCCTTGGAAGCGCTTTTTTAGCCCTAAGAACACTGGGGTTCTGGGCTTTTCTAGCCACCTCATCTTCTGCTCATCCTCTCGCGCAGTCTAACGAGAGCTCAGGTGAGAAATTGCAAACGTCGAGCAATTGCTCAGAGATGAAAAGTGCCAGCACTGAAAGCTGTTGCTAGCCAGCACCCTTCCTTGGAAGCGCTTTTGTAGCCCTAAGAACACTGGGGCTCTGGCCTTCTCTAGCCACCTCATCTTCTGCTCATCCTCTCGCGCAGTCTAAAGAGAGCTCAGGTGAGAAATTGCAAACGTCGAGCAATTGCTCAGAGATGAAAAGTGCCAGCACTGAAAGCTGTTGCTAGCCAGCACCCTTCCTTGGAAGCGCTTTCACAGGCGCAGCAACACTGGGGCTTTGCGCTTCTCTAACCACCAAACATCACGGTCACTATCTCTCCGTCTCGTAGACACGAGCTGAGAAATTGCAAACGTCGAGCAATTGCTCAGAGATGAAAAGTGCCAGCACTGAAAGCTGTTGCTAGCCAGCACCCTTGCTTGGAAGCGCTTTCACAGGCGCAGCAACACTGGGGCTTTGCGCTTCTCTACCCACCAAACATCACGGTCATTCTCTGTCCGTCTCGTAGACACGAGTTGAGAAATTGCAAACGTCGAGCAATTGCTCGGAGATGAAAAGTGCCAGCACTGAAAGCTGTTGCTAGCCAGCACCCTTCCTTGGAAGCGCTTTTGTAGCCCTAAGAACACTGGGGCTCTGGGCTTCTCTAGCCATCTAAATTTCTGCTCATCCTCTCGCGCAGTCTAAAGAGAGCTCAGGTGAGAAATTGCAAACGTTGAGCAATTGCTCAGAGATGAAAAGTGCCAGCACTGAAAGCTCTTGCTAGCCAGCACCCTTCCTTGGAAGCGCTTTCACAGGCGCAGCAACACTGGGGCTTTGCGCTTCTCTACCCACCAAACGTCACAGTCAATCTCTTTCCGTCTCGTAGACACGAGCTGAGAAATTGCAAACGTCGAGCAATTGCTGAGAGATGAAAAGTGCCAGCACTGAAAGCTGTTGCTAGCCAGCCCCCTTCCTTGGAAGCGCTTTTGTAGCCCTAAGAACAGTGGGGTTCTGGGCTTTTCTAGCCACCTCATCTTCTGCTCATCCTCTCGCGCAGTCTAACGAGAGCTCAGGTGAGAAATTGCAAACGTTGAGCAATTGCTCAGAGATGAAAAGTGCCAGCACTGAAAGCTGTTGCTAGCCAGCACCCTTCCTTGGAAGCGCTTTTGTAGCCCTAAGAACACTGGGGCTCTGGCCTTCTCTAGCCACCTCATCTTCTGCTCATCCTCTCGCGCAGTCTAAAGAGAGCTCAGGTGAGAAATTGCAAACGTCGAGCAATTGCTCAGAGATGAAAAGTGCCAGCACTGAAAGCTGTTGCTAGCCAGCACCCTTCCTTGGAAGCGCTTTCACAGGCGCAGCAACACTGGGGCTTTGCGCTTCTCTAACCACCAAACATCACGGTCACTATCTCTCCGTCTCGTAGACACGAGCTGAGAAATTGCAAACGTCGAGCAATTGCTGAGAGATGAAAAGTGCCAGCACTGAAAGCTGTTGCTAGCCAGCACCCTTCCTTGGAAGCGCTTTCACAGGCGCAGCAACACTGGGGCTTTCCGCTTCTCTACCCACCAAACGTCACGGTCATTCTCTGTCCGTCTCGTAGACACGAGCTGAGAAATTGCAAACGTCGAGCAATTGCTCAGAGATGAAAAGTGCCAGCACTGAAAGCTGTTGCTAGCCAGCCCCCTTCCTTGGAAGCGCTTTTGTAGCCCTAAGAACACTGGGGCTCTGGCCTTCTCTAGCCACCTCATCTTCTGCTCATCCTCTCGCGCAGTCTAACGAGAGCTCAGGTGAGAAATTGCAAATGTCGAGCAATTGCTCAGAGAGGAAAAGTGCCAGCACTGAAAGCTGTTGCTAGCCAGCACCCTTCTTTGGAAGCGCTTTCACTGGCGCAGCAACACTGGGGCTTTGCGCTTCTCTACCCACCAAACGTCACGGTCACTATCTCTCCGTCTCGTAGACACGAGCTGAGAAATTGCAAACGTCGAGCAATTGCTGAGAGAGGAAAAGTGCCAGCACTGAAAGCTGTTGCTAGCCAGCACCCTTTCTTGGAACCGCTTTTGTAGCCCTAAGAACACTGGGGCTCTGGGCTTCTCTAGCCACCTCATCTTCTGCTCATCCTCTCGCGCAGTCTAAAGAGAGCTCAGGTGAGAAATTGCAAACGTCGAGCAATTGCTCAGAGATGAAAAGTGCCAGCACTGAAAGCTGTTGCTAGCCAGCACCCTTCCTTGGAAGCGCTTTCACAGGCGCAGCAACACTGGGGCTTTGCACTTCTCTAACCACCAAACATCACGGTCACTATCTCTCCGTCTCGTAGACACGAGCTGAGAAATTGCAAACGTCGAGCAATTGCTGAGAGATGAAAAGTGCCAGCACTGAAAGCTGTTGCTAGCCAGCACCCTTCCTTGGAAGCGCTTTCACAGGCGCAGCAACACTGGGGTTTGCGCTTCTCTAGCCACCAAACGTCACGGTCATTCTCTTTCCGACTCGTAGACACGAGTTGAGAAATTGCAAACGTCGAGCAATTGCTCAGAGATGAAAAGTGCCAGCACTGAAAGCTGTTGCTAGCCAGCACCCTTCCTTGGAAGCGCTTTTGTAGGCCTAAGAACACTGGGGCTCTGGGCTTCTCTAGCCACCTCATCTTCTGCTCATCCTCTCGCGCAGTCTAAAGAGAGCTCAGGTGAGAAATTGCAAACGTCGAGCAATTGCTCAGAGATGAAAAGTGCCAGCACTGAAAGCTGTTGCTAGCCAGCACCCTTCCTTGGAAGCGCTTTCACAGGCGCAGCAACACTGGGGCTTTGCGCTTCTCTAACCACCAAACATCACGGTCACTATCTCTCCGTCTCGTAGACACGAGTTGAGAAATTGCAAACGTCGAGCAATTGCTCAGAGATGAAAAGTGCCAGCACTGAAAGCTGTTGCTAGCCAGCACCCTTCCTTGGAAGCGCTTTCACAGGCGCAGCAACACTGGGGCTTTGCGCTTCTCTACCCACCAAACGTCACGGTCATTCTCTTTCCGACTCGTAGACACGAGTTGAGAAATTGCAAACGTCGAGCAATTGCTCAGAGATGAAAAGTGCCAGCACTGAAAGCTGTTGCTAGCCAGCCCCCTTCCTTGGAAGCGCTTTTGTAGGCCTAAGAACACTGGGGCTCTGGCCTTCTCTAGCCACCTCATCTTCTGCTCATCCTCTCGCGCAGTCTAAAGAGAGCTCAGGTGAGAAATTGCAAACGTCGAGCAATTGCTCAGAGATGAAAAGTGCCAGCACTGAAAGCTGTTGCTAGCCAGCACCCTTCCTTGGAAGCGCTTTCACAGGCGCAGCAACACTGGGGCTTTGCGCTTCTCTAACCACCAAACGTCACGGTCACTATCTCTCCATCTCGTAGACACGAGCTGAGAAATTGCAAACGTCGAGCAATTGCTCAGAGATGAAAAGTGCCAGCACTGAAAGCTGTTGCTAGCCAGCACCCTTCCTTGGAAGCGCTTTCACAGGCGCAGCAACACTGGGGCTTTGCGCTTCTCTACCCACCAAACGTCACGGTCACTATCTCTCCGTCTCGTAGACACGAGCTGAGAAATTGCAAACGTCGAGCAATTGCTCAGAGATGAAAAGTGCCAGCACTGAAAGCTGTTGCTAGCCAGCACCCTTCCTTGGAAGCGCTTTCACAGGCGCAGCAACACTGGGGCTTTGCGCTTCTCTACCCACCAAACGTCACGGTCACTTTCTCTCCGTCTCGTAGAAACGAGCTAAGAAATTGCAAACGTCGAGCAATTGCTCAGAGATGAAAAGTGCCAGCACTGAAAGCTGTTGCTAGCCAGCACCCTTCCTTGGAAGCGCTCTTGTAGCCCTTAGAACAGTGGGGCTCTGGGCTTCTCTAGCCACCTCATCTTCTGCTCATCCTCTCGCGCAGTCTAAAGAGAGCTCAGGTGAGAAATTGCAAACGTCGAGCAATTGCTCAGAGATGAAAATTGCCAGCACTGAAAGCTGTTGCTAGCCAGCCCCCTTCCTTGGAAGCGCTTTCACAGGCGCAGCAACACTGGGGCTTTGCGCTTCTCTAACCACCAAACATCACGGTCACTATCTCTCCGTCTCGTAGACACGAGCTGGGAAATTGCAAACGTCGAGCAATTGCTCAGAGATGAAAAGTGCCAGCACTGAAAGCTGTTGCTAGCCAGCACCCTTGCTTGGAAGCGCTTTCACAGGCGCAGCAACACTGGGGCTTTGCGCTTCTCTACCCACCAAACGTCACGGTCATTCTCTTTCCGACTCGTAGAGACGAGCTGAGAAATTGCAAACGTCGAGCAATTGCTGAGAGATGAAAAGTGCCAGCACTGAAAGCTGTTGCTAGCCAGCACCCTTCCTTGGAAGCGCTTTCACTGGCGCAGCAACACTGGGGCTTTGCGCTTCTCTACCCACCAAACGTCACGGTCACTTTCTCTCCGTCTCGTAGACACGAGCTGAGAAATTGCAAACGTCGAGCAATTGCTCAGAGATGAAAAGTGCCAGCACTGAAAGCTGTTGCTAGCCAGCACCCTTCCTTGGAAGCGCTTTTGTAGCCCTAAGAACACTGGGGCTCTGGGCTTCTCTAGCCATCTAAATTTCTGCTCATCTTCTCGCGCAGTCTAAAGAGAGCTCAGGTGAGAAATTGCAAACGTCGAGCAATTGCTCAGAGATGAAAAGTGCCAGCACTGAAAGCTGTTGCTAGCCAGCACCCTTCCTTGGAAGCGCTTTCACAGGCGCAGCAACACTGGGGCTTTGCGCTTCTCTACCCACCAAACGTCACAGTCAATCTCTGTCCGTCTCGTAGACACGAGTTGAGAAATTGCAAACGTCGAGCAATTGCTGAGAGATGAAAAGTGCCAGCACTGAAAGCTGTTGCTAGCCAGCACCCTTCCTTGGAAGCGCTTTTGTAGCCCTAAGAACAGTGGGGTTCTGGGCTTTTCTAGCCACCTCATCTTCTGCTCATCCTCTCGCGCAGTCTAACGAGAGCTCAGGTGAGAAATTGCAAACGTCGAGCAATTGCTCAGAGATGAAAAGTGCCAGCACTGAAAGCTGTTGCTAGCCAGCCCCCTTCCTTGGAAGCGCTTTTGTAGCCCTAAGAACACTGGGGCTCTGGCCTTCTCTAGCCACCTCATCTTCTGCTCATCCTCTCGCGCAGTCTAAAGAGAGCTCAGGTGAGAAATTGCAAACGTCGAGCAATTGCTCAGAGATGAAAAGTGCCAGCACTGAAAGCTGTTGCTAGCCAGCACCCTTCCTTGGAAGCGCTTTCACAGGCGCAGCAACACTGGGGCTTTGCGCTTCTCTAACCACCAAACATCACGGTCACTATCTCTCCGTCTCGTAGACACGAGCTGAGAAATTGCAAACGTCGAGCAATTGCTCAGAGATGAAAAGTGCCAGCACTGAAAGCTGTTGCTAGCCAGCACCCTTGCTTGGAAGCGCTTTCACAGGCGCAGCAACACTGGGGCTTTGCGCTTCTCTACCCACCAAACATCACGGTCATTCTCTGTCCGTCTCGTAGACACGAGTTGAGAAATTGCAAACGTCGAGCAATTGCTCGGAGATGAAAAGTGCCAGCACTGAAAGCTGTTGCTAGCCAGCCCCCTTCCTTGGAAGCGCTTTTGTAGCCCTAAGAACACTGGGGCTGTGGGCTTCTCTAGCCATCTAAATTTCTGCTCATCCTCTCGCGCAGTCTAAAGAGAGCTCAGGTGAGAAATTGCAAACGTTGAGCAATTGCTCAGAGATGAAAAGTGCCAGCACTGAAAGCTGTTGCTAGCCAGCACCCTTCCTTGGAAGCGCTTTCACAGGCGCAGCAACACTGGGGCTTTGCGCTTCTCTACCCACCAAACGTCACAGTCAATCTCTTTCCGTCTCGTAGACACGAGCTGAGAAATTGCAAACGTCGAGCAATTGCTGAGAGATGAAAAGTGCCAGCACTGAAAGCTGTTGCTAGCCAGCCCCCTTCCTTGGAAGCGCTTTTGTAGCCCTAAGAACAGTGGGGTTCTGGGCTTTTCTAGCCACCTCATCTTCTGCTCATCCTCTCGCGCAGTCTAACGAGAGCTCAGGTGAGAAATTGCAAACGTTGAGCAATTGCTCAGAGATGAAAAGTGCCAGCACTGAAAGCTGTTGCTAGCCAGCACCCTTCCTTGGAACCGCTTTTGTAGCCCTAAGAACACTGGGGCTCTGGCCTTCTCTAGCCACCTCATCTTCTGCTCATCCTCTCGCGCAGTCTAAAGAGAGCTCAGGTGAGAAATTGCAAACGTCGAGCAATTGCTCAGAGATGAAAAGTGCCAGCACTGAAAGCTGTTGCTAGCCAGCACCCTTCCTTGGAAGCGCTTTCACAGGCGCAGCAACACTGGGGCTTTGCGCTTCTCTAACCACCAAACGTCACGGTCACTATCTCTCCATCTCGTAGACACGAGCTGAGAAATTGCAAACGTCGAGCAATTGCTCAGAGATGAAAAGTGCCAGCACTGAAAGCTGTTGCTAGCCAGCACCCTTCCTTGGAAGCGCTTTCACAGGCGCAGCAACACTGGGGCTTTGCGCTTCTCTACCCACCAAACGTCACGGTCACTATCTCTCCGTCTCGTAGACACGAGCTGAGAAATTGCAAACGTCGAGCAATTGCTCACAGATGAAAAGTGCCAGCACTGAAAGCTGTTGCTAGCCAGCACCCTTCCTTGGAAGCGCTTTCACAGGCGCAGCAACACTGGGGCTTTGCGCTTCTCTACCCACCAAACGTCACGGTCACTTTCTCTCCGTCTCGTAGAAACGAGCTAAGAAATTGCAAACGTCGAGCAATTGCTCAGAGATGAAAAGTGCCAGCACTGAAAGCTGTTGCTAGCCAGCACCCTTCCTTGGAAGCGCTCTTGTAGCCCTTAGAACAGTGGGGCTCTGGGCTTCTCTAGCCACCTCATCTTCTGCTCATCCTCTCGCGCAGTCTAAAGAGAGCTCAGGTGAGAAATTGCAAACGTCGAGCAATTGCTCAGAGATGAAAAGTGCCAGCACTGAAAGCTGTTGCTAGCCAGCCCCCTTCCTTGGAAGCGCTTTCACAGGCGCAGCAACACTGGGGCTTTGCGCTTCTCTAACCACCAAACATCACGGTCACTATCTCTCCGTCTCGTAGACACGAGCTGGGAAATTGCAAACGTCGAGCAATTGCTCAGAGATGAAAAGTGCCAGCACTGAAAGCTGTTGCTAGCCAGCACCCTTGCTTGGAAGCGCTTTCACAGGCGCAGCAACACTGGGGCTTTGCGCTTCTCTACCCACCAAACATCACGGTCATTCTCTTTCCGACTCGTAGAGACGAGCTGAGAAATTGCAAACGTCGAGCAATTGCTGAGAGATGAAAAGTGCCAGCACTGAAAGCTGTTGCTAGCCAGCACCCTTCCTTGGAAGCGCTTTCACAGGCGCAGCAACACTGGGGCTTTGCGCTTCTCTACCCACCAAACGTCACGGTCACTTTCTCTCCGTCTCGTAGACACGAGCTGAGAAATTGCAAACGTCGAGCAATTGCTCAGAGATGAAAAGTGCCAGCACTGAAAGCTGTTGCTAGCCAGCACCCTTCCTTGGAAGCGCTTTTGTAGCCCTAAGAACACTGGGGCTCTGGGCTTCTCTAGCCATCTAAATTTCTGCTCATCTTCTCGCGCAGTCTAAAGAGAGCTCAGGTGAGAAATTGCAAACGTCGAGCAATTGCTCAGAGATGAAAAGTGCCAGCACTGAAAGCTGTTGCTAGCCAGCACCCTTCCTTGGAAGCGCTTTCACAGGCGCAGCAACACTGGGGCTTTGCGCTTCTCTACCCACCAAACGTCACAGTCAATCTCTGTCCGTCTCGTAGACACGAGTTGAGAAATTGCAAACGTCGAGCAATTGCTGAGAGATGAAAAGTGCCAGCACTGAAAGCTGTTGCTAGCCAGCACCCTTCCTTGGAAGCGCTTTTGTAGCCCTAAGAACAGTGGGGTTCTGGGCTTTTCTAGCCACCTCATCTTCTGCTCATCCTCTCGCGCAGTCTAACGAGAGCTCAGGTGAGAAATTGCAAACGTCGAGCAATTGCTCAGAGATGAAAAGTGCCAGCACTGAAAGCTGTTGCTAGCCAGCCCCCTTCCTTGGAAGCGCTTTTGTAGCCCTAAGAACACTGGGGCTCTGGCCTTCTCTAGCCACCTCATCTTCTGCTCATCCTCTCGCGCAGTCTAAAGAGAGCTCAGGTGAGAAATTGCAAACGTCGAGCAATTGCTCAGAGATGAAAAGTGCCAGCACTGAAAGCTGTTGCTAGCCAGCACCCTTCCTTGGAAGCGCTTTCACAGGCGCAGCAACACTGGGGCTTTGCGCTTCTCTAACCACCAAACATCACGGTCACTATCTCTCCGTCTCGTAGACACGAGCTGAGAAATTGCAAACGTCGAGCAATTGCTCAGAGATGAAAAGTGCCAGCACTGAAAGCTGTTGCTAGCCAGCACCCTTCCTTGGAAGCGCTTTCACAGGCGCAGCAACACTGGGGCTTTGCGCTTCTCTACCCACCAAACATCACGGTCATTCTCTGTCCGTCTCGTAGACACGAGTTGAGAAATTGCAAACGTCGAGCAATTGCTCGGAGATGAAAAGTGCCAGCACTGAAAGCTGTTGCTAGCCAGCCCCCTTCCTTGGAAGCGCTTTTGTAGCCCTAAGAACACTGGGGCTCTGGGCTTCTCTAGCCATCTAAATTTCTGCTCATCCTCTCGCGCAGTCTAAAGAGAGCTCAGGTGAGAAATTGCAAACGTCGAGCAATTGCTCAGAGATGAAAAGTGCCAGCACTGAAAGCTGTTGCTAGCCAGCACCCTTCCTTGGAAGCGCTTTCACAGGCGCAGCAACACTGGGGCTTTGCGCTTCTCTACCCACCAAACGTCACAGTCAATCTCTTTCCGTCTCGTAGACACGAGCTGAGAAATTGCAAACGTCGAGCAATTGCTGAGAGATGAAAAGTGCCAGCACTGAAAGCTGTTGCTAGCCAGCCCCCTTCCTTGGAAGCGCTTTTGTAGCCCTAAGAACAGTGGGGTTCTGGGCTTTTCTAGCCACCTCATCTTCTGCTCATCCTCTCGCGCAGTCTAACGAGAGCTCAGGTGAGAAATTGCAAACGTTGAGCAATTGCTCAGAGATGAAAAGTGCCAGCACTGAAAGCTGTTGCTAGCCAGCACCCTTCCTTGGAACCGCTTTTGTAGCCCTAAGAACACTGGGGCTCTGGCCTTCTCTAGCCACCTCATCTTCTGCTCATCCTCTCGCGCAGTCTAAAGAGAGCTCAGGTGAGAAATTGCAAACGTCGAGCAATTGCTCAGAGATGAAAAGTGCCAGCACTGAAAGCTGTTGCTAGCCAGCACCCTTCCTTGGAAGCGCTTTCACAGGCGCAGCAACACTGGGGCTTTGCGCTTCTCTAACCACCAAACATCACGGTCACTATCTCTCCGTCTCGTAGACACGAGCTGAGAAATTGCAAACGTCGAGCAATTGCTCAGAGATGAAAAGTGCCAGCACTGAAAGCTGTTGCTAGCCAGCACCCTTCCTTGGAAGCGCTTTCACAGGCGCAGCAACACTGGGGCTTTCCGCTTCTCTAGCCACCAAAAGTCACGGTCATTCTCTGTCCGTCTCGTAGACACGAGCTGAGAAATTGCAAACGTCGAGCAATTGCTCAGAGATGAAAAGTGCCAGCACTGAAAGCTGTTGCTAGCCAGCCCCCTTCCTTGGAAGCGCTTTTGTAGCCCTAAGAACACTGGGGCTCTGGCCTTCTCTAGCCACCTCATCTTCTGCTCATCCTCTCGCGCAGTCTAACGAGAGCTCAGGTGAGAAATTGCAAATGTCGAGCAATTGCTCAGAGAGGAAAAGTGCCAGCACTGAAAGCTGTTGCTAGCCAGCACCCTTCTTTGGAAGCGCTTTCACTGGCGCAGCAACACTGGGGCTTTGCGCTTCTCTACCCACCAAACGTCACGGTCACTATCTCTCCGTCTCGTAGACACGAGCTGAGAAATTGCAAACGTCGAGCAATTGCTGAGAGAGGAAAAGTGCCAGCACTGAAAGCTGTTGCTAGCCAGCACCCTTTCTTGGAACCGCTTTTGTAGCCCTAAGAACACTGGGGCTCTGGCCTTCTCTAGCCACCTCATCTTCTGCTCATCCTCTCGCGCAGTCTAAAGAGAGCTCAGGTGAGAAATTGCAAACGTCGAGCAATTGCTCAGAGATGAAAAGTGCCAGCACTGAAAGCTGTTGCTAGCCAGCACCCTTCCTTGGAAGCGCTTTCACAGGCGCAGCAACACTGGGGCTTTGCACTTCTCTAACCACCAAACATCACGGTCACTATCTCTCCGTCTCGTAGACACGAGCTGAGAAATTGCAAACGTCGAGCAATTGCTCAGAGATGAAAAGTGCCAGCACTGAAAGCTGTTGCTAGCCAGCACCCTTCCTTGGAAGCGCTTTCACAGGCGCAGCAACACTGGGGTTTGCGCTTCTCTAGCCACCAAACGTCACGGTCATTCTCTTTCCGACTCGTAGACACGAGTTGAGAAATTGCAAACGTCGAGCAATTGCTCAGAGATGAAAAGTGCCAGCACTGAAAGCTGTTGCTAGCCAGCACCCTTCCTTGGAAGCGCTTTTGTAGGCCTAAGAACACTGGGGCTCTGGGCTTCTCTAGCCACCTCATCTTCTGCTCATCCTCTCGCGCAGTCTAAAGAGAGCTCAGGTGAGAAATTGCAAACGTCGAGCAATTGCTCAGAGATGAAAAGTGCCAGCACTGAAAGCTGTTGCTAGCCAGCACCCTTCCTTGGAAGCGCTTTCACAGGCGCAGCAACACTGGGGCTTTGCGCTTCTCTAACCACCAAACATCACGGTCACTATCTCTCCGTCTCGTAGACACGAGTTGAGAAATTGCAAACGTCGAGCAATTGCTCAGAGATGAAAAGTGCCAGCACTGAAAGCTGTTGCTAGCCAGCACCCTTCCTTGGAAGCGCTTTCACAGGCGCAGCAACACTTGGGCTTTCCGCTTCTCTAGCCACCAAACGTCACGGTCATTCTCTTTCCGACTCGTAGACACGAGTTGAGAAATTGCAAACGTCGAGCAATTGCTCAGAGATGAAAAGTGCCAGCACTGAAAGCTGTTGCTAGCCAGCACCCTTCCTTGGAAGCGCTTTTGTAGCCCTAAGAACACTGGGGCTCTGGCCTTCTCTAGCCACCTCATCTTCTGCTCATCCTCTCGCGCAGTCTAAAGAGAGCTCAGGTGAGAAATTGCAAACGTCGAGCAATTGCTCAGAGATGAAAAGTGCCAGCACTGAAAGCTGTTGCTAGCCAGCACCCTTCCTTGGAAGCGCTTTCACAGGCGCAGCAACACTGGGGCTTTGCGCTTCTCTAACCACCAAACGTCACGGTCACTGTCTCTCCATCTCGTAGACACGAGCTGAGAAATTGCAAACGTCGAGCAATTGCTGAGAGATGAAAAGTGCCAGCACTGAAAGCTGTTGCTAGCCAGCACCCTTCCTTGGAAGCGCTTTCACAGGCGCAGCAACACTGGGGCTTTGCGCTTCTCTACCCACCAAACGTCACGGTCACTATCTCTCCGTCTCGTAGACACGAGCTGAGAAATTGCAAACGTCGAGCAATTGCTCAGAGATGAAAAGTGCCAGCACTGAAAGCTGTTGCTAGCCAGCACCCTTCCTTGGAAGCGCTTTCACAGGCGCAGCAACACTGGGGCTTTGCGCTTCTCTACCCACCAAACGTCACGGTCACTTTCTCTCCGTCTCGTAGAAACGAGCTAAGAAATTGCAAACGTCGAGCAATTGCTCAGAGATGAAAAGTGCCAGCACTGAAAGCTGTTGCTAGCCAGCCCCCTTCCTTGGAAGCGCTCTTGTAGCCCTTAGAACAGTGGGGCTCTGGGCTTCTCTAGCCACCTCATCTTCTGCTCATCCTCTCGCGCACTCTAAAGAGAGCTCAGGTGAGAAATTGCAAACGTCGAGCAATTGCTCAGAGATGAAAAGTGCCAGCACTGAAAGCTGTTGCTAGCCAGCCCCCTTCCTTGGAAGCGCTTTCACAGGCGCAGCAACACTGGGGCTTTGCGCTTCTCTAACCACCAAACGTCACGGTCACTATCTCTCCGACTCGTAGACACGAGCTGAGAAATAGCAAACGTTGAGCAATTGCTCAGAGATGAAAAGTGCCAGCACTGAAAGCTGTTGCTAGCCAGCACCCTTCCTTGGAAGCGCTTTTGTAGCCCTAAGAACACTGGGGCTCTGGGCTTCTCTAGCCACCTCATCTTCTGCTCATCCTCTCGCGCACTCTAAAGAGAGCTCAGGTGAGAAATTGCAAACGTTGAGCAATTGCTCAGAGATGAAAAGTGCCAGCACTGAAAGCTGTTGCTAGCCAGCACCCTTCCTTGGAAGCGCTTTCACAGTTGCAGCAACACTGGGGCTTTCCGCTTCTCTACCCACCAAACGTCACGGTCATTCTCTGTCCGTCTCGTAGACACGAGCTGAGAAATTGCAAACGTCGAGCAATTGCTCAGAGATGAAAAGTGCCAGCACTGAAAGCTGTTGCTAGCCAGCCCCCTTCCTTGGAAGCGCTTTTGTAGCCCTAAGAACACTGGGGCTCTGGCCTTCTCTAGCCACCTCATCTTCTGCTCATCCTCTCGCGCAGTCTAACGAGAGCTCAGGTGAGAAATTGCAAATGTCGAGCAATTGCTCAGAGAGGAAAAGTGCCAGCACTGAAAGCTGTTGCTAGCCAGCACCCTTCTTTGGAAGCGCTTTCACTGGCGCAGCAACACTGGGGCTTTGCGCTTCTCTACCCACCAAACGTCACGGTCACTATCTCTCCGTCTCGTAGACACGAGCTGAGAAATTGCAAACGTCGAGCAATTGCTGAGAGAGGAAAAGTGCCAGCACTGAAAGCTGTTGCTAGCCAGCACCCTTTCTTGGAACCGCTTTTGTAGCCCTAAGAACACTGGGGCTCTGGCCTTCTCTAGCCACCTCATCTTCTGCTCATCCTCTCGCGCAGTCTAAAGAGAGCTCAGGTGAGAAATTGCAAACGTCGAGCAATTGCTCAGAGATGAAAAGTGCCAGCACTGAAAGCTGTTGCTAGCCAGCACCCTTCCTTGGAAGCGCTTTCACAGGCGCAGCAACACTGGGGCTTTGCACTTCTCTAACCACCAAACATCACGGTCACTATCTCTCCGTCTCGTAGACACGAGCTGAGAAATTGCAAACGTCGAGCAATTGCTCAGAGATGAAAAGTGCCAGCACTGAAAGCTGTTGCTAGCCAGCACCCTTCCTTGGAAGCGCTTTCACAGGCGCAGCAACACTGGGGTTTGCGCTTCTCTAGCCACCAAACGTCACGGTCATTCTCTTTCCGACTCGTAGACACGAGTTGAGAAATTGCAAACGTCGAGCAATTGCTCAGAGATGAAAAGTGCCAGCACTGAAAGCTGTTGCTAGCCAGCACCCTTCCTTGGAAGCGCTTTTGTAGGCCTAAGAACACTGGGGCTCTGGGCTTCTCTAGCCACCTCATCTTCTGCTCATCCTCTCGCGCAGTCTAAAGAGAGCTCAGGTGAGAAATTGCAAACGTCGAGCAATTGCTCAGAGATGAAAAGTGCCAGCACTGAAAGCTGTTGCTAGCCAGCACCCTTCCTTGGAAGCGCTTTCACAGGCGCAGCAACACTGGGGCTTTGCGCTTCTCTAACCACCAAACATCACGGTCACTATCTCTCCGTCTCGTAGACACGAGTTGAGAAATTGCAAACGTCGAGCAATTGCTCAGAGATGAAAAGTGCCAGCACTGAAAGCTGTTGCTAGCCAGCACCCTTCCTTGGAAGCGCTTTCACAGGCGCAGCAACACTGGGGCTTTGCGCTTCTCTACCCACCAAACGTCACGGTCATTCTCTTTCCGACTCGTAGACACGAGTTGAGAAATTGCAAACGTCGAGCAATTGCTCAGAGATGAAAAGTGCCAGCACTGAAAGCTGTTGCTAGCCAGCACCCTTCCTTGGAAGCGCTTTTGTAGCCCTAAGAACACTGGGGCTCTGGCCTTCTCTAGCCACCTCATCTTCTGCTCATCCTCTCGCGCAGTCTAAAGAGAGCTCAGGTGAGAAATTGCAAACGTCGAGCAATTGCTCAGAGATGAAAAGTGCCAGCACTGAAAGCTGTTGCTAGCCAGCACCCTTCCTTGGAAGCGCTTTCACAGGCGCAGCAACACTGGGGCTTTGCGCTTCTCTAACCACCAAACGTCACGGTCACTGTCTCTCCATCTCGTAGACACGAGCTGAGAAATTGCAAACGTCGAGCAATTGCTGAGAGATGAAAAGTGCCAGCACTGAAAGCTGTTGCTAGCCAGCACCCTTCCTTGGAAGCGCTTTCACAGGCGCAGCAACACTGGGGCTTTGCGCTTCTCTACCCACCAAACGTCACGGTCACTATCTCTCCGTCTCGTAGACACGAGCTGAGAAATTGCAAACGTCGAGCAATTGCTCAGAGATGAAAAGTGCCAGCACTGAAAGCTGTTGCTAGCCAGCACCCTTCCTTGGAAGCGCTTTCACAGGCGCAGCAACACTGGGGCTTTGCGCTTCTCTACCCACCAAACGTCACGGTCACTTTCTCTCCGTCTCGTAGAAACGAGCTAAGAAATTGCAAACGTCGAGCAATTGCTCAGAGATGAAAAGTGCCAGCACTGAAAGCTGTTGCTAGCCAGCCCCCTTCCTTGGAAGCGCTCTTGTAGCCCTTAGAACAGTGGGGCTCTGGGCTTCTCTAGCCACCTCATCTTCTGCTCATCCTCTCGCGCACTCTAAAGAGAGCTCAGGTGAGAAATTGCAAACGTCGAGCAATTGCTCAGAGATGAAAAGTGCCAGCACTGAAAGCTGTTGCTAGCCAGCCCCCTTCCTTGGAAGCGCTTTCACAGGCGCAGCAACACTGGGGCTTTGCGCTTCTCTAACCACCAAACGTCACGGTCACTATCTCTCCGACTCGTAGACACGAGCTGAGAAATAGCAAACGTTGAGCAATTGCTCAGAGATGAAAAGTGCCAGCACTGAAAGCTGTTGCTAGCCAGCACCCTTCCTTGGAAGCGCTTTTGTAGCCCTAAGAACACTGGGGCTCTGGGCTTCTCTAGCCACCTCATCTTCTGCTCATCCTCTCGCGCACTCTAAAGAGAGCTCAGGTGAGAAATTGCAAACGTTGAGCAATTGCTCAGAGATGAAAAGTGCCAGCACTGAAAGCTGTTGCTAGCCAGCACCCTTCTTTGGAAGCGCTTTCACAGGTGCAGCAACACTGGGGCTTTTCGCTTCTCTACCCACCAAACGTCACGGTCACTATCTCTCCGTCTCGTAGACACGAGTTGAGAAATTGCAAACGTCGAGCAATTGCTCAGAGATGAAAAGTGCCAGCACTGAAAGCTGTTGCTAGCCAGCACACTTCCTTGGAAGCGCTTTCACAGGCGCAGCAACACTGGGGCTTTGCGCTTCTCTACCCACCAAAAGTCACGGTCATTCTCTTTCCGACTCGTAGACACGAGTTGAGAAATTGCAAACGTCGAGCAATTGCTCAGAGATGAAAAGTGCCAGCACTGAAAGCTGTTGCTAGCCAGCCCCCTTCCTTGGAAGCGCTTTTGTAGGCCTAAGAACACTGGGGCTCTGGCCTTCTCTAGCCACCTCATCTTCTGCTCATCCTCTCGCACAGTCTAAAGAGAGCTCAGGTGAGAAATTGCAAACGTCGAGCAATTGCTGAGAGATGAAAAGTGCCAGCACTGAAAGCTGTTGCTAGCCAGCACCCTTCCTTGGAAGCGCTTTTGTAGGCCTAAGAACACTGGGGCTCTGGCCTTCTCTAGCCACCTCATCTTCTGCTCATCCTCTCGCGCAGTCTAAAGAGAGCTCAGGTGAGAAATTGCAAACGTCGAGCAATTGCTCAGAGATGAAAAGTGCCAGCACTGAAAGCTGTTGCTAGCCAGCACCCTTCCTTGGAAGCGCTTTCACAGGCGCAGCAACACTGGGGCTTTGCGCTTCTCTAACCACCAAACATCACGGTCACTATCTCTCCGTCTCGTAGACACGAGTTGAGAAATTGCAAACGTCGAGCAATTGCTCAGAGATGAAAAGTGCCAGCACTGAAAGCTGTTGCTAGCCAGCACCCTTCCTTGGAAGCGCTTTCACAGGCGCAGCAACACTGGGGCTTTGCGCTTCTCTAGCCACCAAACGTCACGGTCATTCTCTTTCCGACTCGTAGACACGAGTTGAGAAATTGCAAACGTCGAGCAATTGCTCAGAGATGACAAGTGCCAGCACTGAAAGCTGTTGCTAGCCAGCACCCTTCCTTGGAAGCGCTTTTGTAGCCCTAAGAACACTGGGGCTCTGGCCTTCTCTAGCCACCTCATCTTCTGCTCATCCTCTCGCGCAGTCTAAAGAGAGCTCAGGTGAGAAATTGCAAACGTCGAGCAATTGCTGAGAGATGAAAAGTGCCAGCACTGAAAGCTGTTGCTAGCCAGCACCCTTCCTTGGAAGCGCTTTCACAGGCGCAGCAACACTGGGGCTTTGCGCTTCTCTAACCACCAAACGTCACGGTCACTATCTCTCCGTCTCGTAGACACGAGCTGAGAAATTGCAAACGTCGAGCAATTGCTCAGAGATGAAAAGTGCCAGCACTGAAAGCTGTTGCTAGCCAGCACCCTTCCTTGGAAGCGCTTTCACAGGCGCAGCAACACTGGGGCTTTGCGCTTCTCTAACCACCAAACGTCACGGTCACTATCTCTCCGTCTCGTAGACACGAGCTGAGAAATTGCAAACGTCGAGCAATTGCTCAGAGATGAAAAGTGCCAGCACTGAAAGCTGTTGCTAGCCAGCACCCTTCCTTGGAAGCGCTTTCACAGGCGCAGCAACACTGGGGCTTTGCGCTTCTCTACCCACCAAACGTCACGGTCACTTTCTCTCCGTCTCGTAGAAACGAGCTAAGGAATTGCAAACGTCGAGCAATTGCTCAGAGATGAAAAGTGCCAGCACTGAAAGCTGTTGCTAGCCAGCCCCCTTCCTTGGAAGCGCTCTTGTAGCCCTTAGAACAGTGGGGCTCTGGGTTTCTCTAGCCACCTCATCTTCTGCTCATCCTCTCGCGCAGTCTAAAGAGAGCTCAGGTGAGAAATTGCAAACGTCGAGCAATTGCTCAGAGATGAAAAGTGCCAGCACTGAAAGCTGTTGCTAGCCAGCACCCTTCCTTGGAAGCGCTTTCACAGGCGCAGCAACACTGGGGCTTTGCGCTTCTCTAACCACCAAACATCACGGTCATTATCTCTCCGTCTCGTAGACACGAGTTGAGAAATTGCAAACGTCGAGCAATTGCTCAGAGATGAAAAGTGCCAGCACTGAAAGCTGTTGCTAGCCAGCACCCTTCCTTGGAAGCGCTTTCACAGGCGCAGCAACACTGGGGCTTTGCGCTTCTCTAACCACCAAACGTCACGGTCACTATCTCTCCGTCTCGTAGACACGAGCTGAGAAATTGCAAACGTCAAGCAATTGCTCAGAGATGAAAAGTGCCAGCACTGAAAGCTGTTGCTAGCCAGCCCCCTTCCTTGGAAGCGCTTTTGTAGCCCTAAGAACAGTGGGGCTCTGTGCTTCTCTAGCCACCTCATCTTCTGCTCATCCTCTCGCGCAGTCTAAAGAGAGCTCAGGTGAGAAATTGCAAACGTCGAGCAATTGCTCAGAGATGAAAAGTGCCAGCACTGAAAGCTGTTGCTAGCCAGCACCCTTCCTTGGAAGCGCTTTCACAGGCGCAGCAACACTGGCGCTTTGCGCTTCTCTAACCACCAAACGTCACGATCACTATCTCTCCGTCTCGTAGACACGAGTTGAGAAATTGCAAACGTCGAGCAATTGCTCAGAGATGAAAAGTGCCAGCACTGAAAGCTGTTGCTAGCCAGCACCCTTCCTTGGAAGCGCTTTCACAGGCGCAGCAACACTGGCGCTTTGCGCTTCTCTAACCACCAAACGTCACGGTCACTATCTCTCCGTCTCGTAGAAACGAGCTGAGAAATTGCAAACGTCGAGCAATTGCTCAGAGATGAAAAGTGCCAGCACTGAAAGCTGTTGCTAGCCAGCACCCTTCCTTGGAAGCGCTTTCACAGGCGCAGCAACACTGGGGCTTTGCGCTTCTCTACCCACCAAACGTCACGGTCACTTTCTATCCATCTCGTAGAAACGAGCTAAGAAATTGCAAACGTCGAGCAATTGCTCAGAGATGAAAAGTGCCAGCACTGAAAGCTGTTGCTAGCCAGCACCCTTCTTTGGAAGCGCTCTTGTAGCCCTTAGAACACTGGGGCTCTGGGCTTCTCTAGCCACCTAATCTTCTGCTCATCCTCTCGCGCACTCTAAAGAGAGCTCAGTTGAGAAATTGCAAACGTCGAGCAATTGCTCAGAGATGAAAAGTGCCAGCACTGAAAGCTGTTGCTAGCCAGCACCCTTCCTTGGAAGCGCTTTCACAGGCGCAGCAACACTGGGGCTTTGCGCTTCTCTAACCACCAAACATCACGGTCATTATCTCTCCGACTCGTAGACACGAGTTGAGAAATTGCAAACGTCGAGCAATTGCTCAGAGATGAAAAGTGCCAGCACTGAAAGCTGTTGCTAGCCAGCACCCTTGCTTGGAAGCGCTTTCACAGGCGCAGCAACACTGGGGCTTTGCGCTTCTCTACCCACCAAACGTCACGGTCACTATCTCTCCGTCTCGTAGACACGAGCTGAGAAATTGCAAACGTCAAGCAATTGCTCAGAGATGAAAAGTGCCAGCACTGAAAGCTGTTGCTAGCCAGCCCCCTTCCTTGGAAGCGCTTTTGTAGCCCTAAGAACACTGGGGCTCTGGCCTTCTCTAGCCACCTCATCTTCTGCTCATCCTCTCGCGCAGTCTAAAGAGAGCTCAAGTGAGAAATTGCAAACGTCGAGCAATTGCTCAGAGATGAAAAGTGCCAGCACTGAAAGCTGTTGCTAGCCAGCACCCTTCCTTGGAAGCGCTTTCACAGGCGCAGCAACACTGGCGCTTTGCGCTTCTCTAACCACCAAACGTCACGATCACTATCTCTCCGTCTCGTAGACACGAGTTGAGAAATTGCAAACGTCGAGCAATTGCTCAGAGATGAAAAGTGCCAGCACTGAAAGCTGTTGCTAGCCAGCACCCTTCCTTGGAAGCGCTTTCACAGGCGCAGCAACACTGGCGCTTTGCGCTTCTCTAACCACCAAACGTCACGGTCACTATCTCTCCGTCTCGTAGACACGAGTTGAGAAATTGCAAACGTCGAGCAATTGCTCAGAGATGAAAAGTGCCAGCACTGAAAGCTGTTGCTAGCCAGCACCCTTCCTTGGAAGCGCTTTCACAGGCGCAGCAACACTGGGGCTTTGCGCTTCTCTACCCACCAAACGTCACGGTCACTTTCTATCCATCTCGTAGAAACGAGCTAAGAAATTGCAAACGTCGAGCAATTGCTCAGAGATGAAAAGTGCCAGCACTGAAAGCTGTTGCTAGCCAGCACCCTTCTTTGGAAGCGCTCTTGTAGCCCTTAGAACACTGGGGCTCTGGGCTTCTCTAGCCACCTAATCTTCTGCTCATCCTCTCGCGCACTCTAAAGAGAGCTCAGGTGAGAAATTGCAAACGTCGAGCAATTGCTCAGAGATGAAAAGTGCCAGCACTGAAAGCTGTTGCTAGCCAGCACCCTTCCTTGGAAGCGCTTTCACAGGCGCAGCAACACTGGGGCTTTGCGCTTCTCTAACCACCAAACATCACGGTCATTATCTCTCCGACTCGTAGACACGAGTTGAGAAATTGCAAACGTCGAGCAATTGCTCAGAGATGAAAAGTGCCAGCACTGAAAGCTGTTGCTAGCCAGCACCCTTCCTTGGAAGCGCTTTCACAGGCGCAGCAACACTGGGGCTTTGCGCTTCTCTACCCACCAAACGTCACGGTCACTATCTCTCCGACTCGTAGACAAGAGCTGAGAAATTGCAAACGTCGAGCAATTGCTGAGAGATGAAAAGTGCCAGCACTGAAAGCTGTTGCTAGCCAGCCCCCTTCCTTGGAAGCGCTTTTGTAGCCCTAAGAACACTGGGGCTCTGGCCTTCTCTAGCCACCTCATCTTCTGCTCATCCTCTCGCGCAGTCTAAAGAGAGCTCAGGTGAGAAATTGCAAACGTCGAGCAATTGCTCAGAGATGAAAAGTGCCAGCACTGAAAGCTGTTGCTAGCCAGCACCCTTCCTTGGAAGCGCTTTCACAGGCGCAGCAACACTGGGGCTTTGCGCTTCTCTAACCACCAAACATCACGGTCACTATCTCTCCGTCTCGTAGACACGAGCTGGGAAATTGCAAACGTCGAGCAATTGCTCAGAGATGAAAAGTGCCAGCACTGAAAGCTGTTGCTAGCCAGCACCCTTCCTTGGAAGCGCTTTCACAGGCGCAGCAACACTGGGGCTTTGCGCTTCTCTACCCACCAAACGTCACAGTCAATCTCTGTCCGTCTCGTAGACACGAGTTGAGAAATTGCAAACGTCGAGCAATTGCTGAGAGATGAAAAGTGCCAGCACTGAAAGCTGTTGCTAGCCAGCACCCTTCCTTGGAAGCGCTTTTGTAGCCCTAAGAACACTGGGGCTCTGGGCTTCTCTAGCCATCTAAATTTCTGCTCATCCTCTCGCGCAGTCTAAAGAGAGCTCAGGTGAGAAATTGCAAACGTCGAGCAATTGCTCAGAGATGAAAAGTGCCAGCACTGAAAGCTGTTGCTAGCCAGCACCCTTCCTTGGAAGCGCTTTCACAGGCGCAGCAACACTGGGGCTTTGCGCTTCTCTACCCACCAAACGTCACAGTCAATCTCTGTCCGTCTCGTAGACACGAGTTGAGAAATTGCAAACGTCGAGCAATTGCTGAGAGATGAAAAGTGCCAGCACTGAAAGCTGTTGCTAGCCAGCACCCTTCCTTGGAAGCGCTTTCACAGGCGCAGCAACACTGGGGCTTTGCGCTTCTCTACCCACCAAACATCACGGTCATTCTCTGTCCGTCTCGTAGACACGAGTTGAGAAATTGCAAACGTCGAGCAATTGCTCGGAGATGAAAAGTGCCAGCACTGAAAGCTGTTGCTAGCCAGCCCCCTTCCTTGGAAGCGCTTTTGTAGCCCTAAGAACACTGGGGCTCTGGCCTTCTCTAGCCACCTCATCTTCTGCTCATCCTCTCGCGCAGTCTAAAGAGAGCTCAGGTGAGAAATTGCAAACGTCGAGGAATTGCTCAGAGATGAAAAGTGCCAGCACTGAAAGCTGTTGCTAGCCAGCACCCTTCCTTGGAAGCGCTTTCACAGGCGCAGCAACACTGGGGCTTTGCGCTTCTCTACCCACCAAACGTCACGGTCATTCTCTTTCCGACTCGTAGACACGAGCTGAGAAATTGCAAACGTCGAGCAATTGCTCAGAGATGAAAAGTGCCAGCACTGAAAGCTGTTGCTAGCCAGCCCCCTTCCTTGGAAGCGCTTTTGTAGCCCTTAGAACAGTGGGGCTCTGGCCTTCTCTAGCCACCTCATCTTCTGCTCATCCTCTCGCGCAGTCTAAAGAGAGCTCAGGTGAGAAATTGCAAACGTCGAGCAATTGCTGTGAGATGAAAAGTGCCAGCACTGAAAGATGTTGCTAGCCAGCACCCTTCCTTGGAAGCGCTTTCACAGGCGCAGCAACACTGGGGCTTTGCGCTTCTCTAACCACCAAACGTCATGGTCACTATCTCTCCGTCTCGTAGACACGAGCTGAGAAATTGCAAACGTCGAGCAATTGCTCAGAGATGAAAAGTGCCAGCACTGAAAGCTGTTGCTAGCCAGCCCCCTTCCTTGGAAGCGCTCTTGTAGCCCTTAGAACAGTGGGGCTCTGGGCTTCTCTAGCCACCTCATCTTCTGCTCATCCTCTCGCGCAGTCTAAAGAGAGCTCAGGTGAGAAATTGCAAACGTCGAGCAATTGCTGAGAGATGAAAAGTGCCAGCACTGAAAGCTGTTGCTAGCCAGCACCCTTCCTTGGAAGCGCTTTCACAGGCGCAGCAACACTGGGGCTTTGCGCTTCTCTAACCACCAAACATCACGGTCATTATCTCTCCGTCTCGTAGACACGAGTTGAGAAATTGCAAACGTCGAGCAATTGCTCAGAGATGAAAAGTGCCAGCACTGAAAGCTGTTGCTAGCCAGCACCCTTCCTTGGAAGCGCTTTCACAGGCGCAGCAACACTGGGGCTTTGCGCTTCTCTACCCACCAAACGTCACGGTCACTATCTCTCCGTCTCGTAGACACGAGCTGAGAAATTGCAAACGTCAAGCAATTGCTCAGAGATGAAAAGTGCCAGCACTGAAAGCTGTTGCTAGCCAGCCCCCTTCCTTGGAAGCGCTTTTGTAGCCCTAAGAACAGTGGGGCTCTGGGCTTCTCTAGCCACCTCATCTTCTGCTCATCCTCTCGCGCAGTCTAAAGAGAGCTCAGGTGAGAAATTGCAAACGTCGAGCAATTGCTGAGAGATGAAAAGTGCCAGCACTGAAAGCTGTTGCTAGCCAGCACCCTTCCTTGGAAGCGCTTTCACAGGCGCAGCAACACTGGGGCGTTGCGCTTCTCTAACCACCAAACATCACGATCACTATCTCTCCGTCTCGTAGACACGAGTTGAGAAATTGCAAACGTCGAGCAATTGCTCAGAGATGAAAAGTGCCAGCACTGAAAGCTGTTGCTAGCCAGCACCCTTCCTTGGAAGCGCTTTCACAGGCGCAGCAACACTGGCGCTTTGCGCTTCTCTAACCACCAAACGTCACGGTCACTATCTCTCCGTCTCGTAGACACGAGCAGAGAAATTGCAAACGTCGAGCAATTGCTCAGAGATGAAAAGTGCCAGCACTGAAAGCTGTTGCTAGCCAGCACCCTTCCTTGGAAGCGCTTTCACAGGCGCAGCAACACTGGGGCTTTGCGCTTCTCTACCCACCAAACGTCACGGTCACTTTCTATCCATCTCGTAGAAACGAGCTAAGAAATTGCAAACGTCGAGCAATTGCTCAGAGATGAAAAGTGCCAGCACTGAAAGCTGTTGCTAGCCAGCACCCTTCTTTGGAAGCGCTCTTGTAGCCCTTAGAACACTGGGGCTCTGGGCTTCTCTAGCCACCTAATCTTCTGCTCATCCTCTCGCGCACTCTAAAGAGAGCTCAGGTGAGAAATTGCAAACGTCGAGCAATTGCTCAGAGATGAAAAGTGGCAGCACTGAAATCTGTTGCTAGCCAGCACCCTTCCTTGGAAGCGCTTTCACAGGCGCAGCAACACTGGGGCTTTGCGCTTCTCTAACCACCAAACATCACGGTCACTATCTCTCCGTCTCGTAGACACGAGCTGGGAAATTGCAAACGTCGAGCAATTGCTCAGAGATGAAAAGTGCCAGCACTGAAAGCTGTTGCTAGCCAGCACCCTTGCTTGGAAGCGCTTTCACAGGCGCAGCAACACTGGGGCTTTGCGCTTCTCTACCCACCAAACGTCACAGTCAATCTCTGTCCGTCTCGTAGACACGAGTTGAGAAATTGCAAACGTCGAGCAATTGCTGAGAGATGAAAAGTGCCAGCACTGAAAGCTGTTGCTAGCCAGCACCCTTCCTTGGAAGCGCTTTTGTAGCCCTAAGAACACTGGGGCTCTGGGCTTCTCTAGCCATCTAAATTTCTGCTCATCCTCTCGCGCAGTCTAAAGAGAGCTCAGGTGAGAAATTGCAAACGTCGAGCAATTGCTCAGAGATGAAAAGTGCCAGCACTGAAAGCTGTTGCTAGCCAGCACCCTTCCTTGGAAGCGCTTTCACAGGCGCAGCAACACTGGGGCTTTGCGCTTCTCTACCCACCAAACGTCACAGTCAATCTCTGTCCGTCTCGTAGACACGAGTTGAGAAATTGCAAACGTCGAGCAATTGCTGAGAGATGAAAAGTGCCAGCACTGAAAGCTGTTGCTAGCCAGCACCCTTCCTTGGAAGCGCTTTTTTAGCCCTAAGAACACTGGGGTTCTGGGCTTTTCTAGCCACCTCATCTTCTGCTCATCCTCTCGCGCAGTCTAACGAGAGCTCAGGTGAGAAATTGCAAACGTCGAGCAATTGCTCAGAGATGAAAAGTGCCAGCACTGAAAGCTGTTGCTAGCCAGCCCCCTTCCTTGGAAGCGCTTTTGTAGCCCTAAGAACACTGGGGCTCTGGCCTTCTCTAGCCACCTCATCTTCTGCTCATCCTCTCGCGCAGTCTAAAGAGAGCTCAGGTGAGAAATTGCAAACGTCGAGCAATTGCTCAGAGATGAAAAGTGCCAGCACTGAAAGCTGTTGCTAGCCAGCACCCTTCCTTGGAAGCGCTTTCACAGGCGCAGCAACACTGGGGCTTTGCGCTTCTCTAACCACCAAACATCACGGTCACTATCTCTCCGTCTCGTAGACACGAGCTGAGAAATTGCAAACGTCGAGCAATTGCTCAGAGATGAAAAGTGCCAGCACTGAAAGCTGTTGCTAGCCAGCACCCTTGCTTGGAAGCGCTTTCACAGGCGCAGCAACACTGGGGCTTTGCGCTTCTCTACCCACCAAACATCACGGTCATTCTCTGTCCGTCTCGTAGACACGAGTTGAGAAATTGCAAACGTCGAGCAATTGCTCGGAGATGAAAAGTGCCAGCACTGAAAGCTGTTGCTAGCCAGCCCCCTTCCTTGGAAGCGCTTTTGTAGCCCTAAGAACACTGGGGCTCTGGCCTTCTCTAGCCACCTCATCTTCTGCTCATCCTCTCGCGCAGTCTAAAGAGAGCTCAGGTGAGAAATTGCAAACGTCGAGCAATTGCTCAGAGATGAAAAGTGCCAGCACTGAAAGCTGTTGCTAGCCAGCACCCTTCCTTGGAAGCGCTTTCACAGGCGCAGCAACACTGGGGCTTTGCGCTTCTCTACCCACCAAACGTCACGGTCATTCTCTTTCCGACTCGTAGACACGAGCTGAGAAATTGCAAACGTCGAGCAATTGCTGAGAGATGAAAAGTGCCAGCACTGAAAGCTGTTGCTAGCCAGCCCCCTTCCTTGGAAGCGCTTTTGTAGCCCTAAGAACACTGGGGCTCTGGCCTTCTCTAGCCACCTCATCTTCTGCTCATCCTCTCGCGCAGTCTAAAGAGAGCTCAGGTGAGAAATTGCAAACGTCGAGCAATTGCTCAGAGATGAAAAGTGCCAGCACTGAAAGCTGTTGCTAGCCAGCACCCTTCCTTGGAAGCGCTCTTGTAGCCCAAAGAACAGTGGGGCTCTGGGCTTCTCTAGCCACCTCATCTTCTGCTCATCCTCTCGCGCAGTCTAAAGAGAGCTCAGGTGAGAAATTGCAAACGTCGAGCAATTGCTCAGAGATGAAAAGTGCCAGCACTGAAAGCTGTTGCTAGCCAGCACCCTTCCTTGGAAGCGCTTTCACAGGCGCAGCAACACTGGGGCTTTGCGCTTCTCTAACCACCAAACATCACGGTCATTATCTCTCCGTCTCGTAGACACGAGTTGAGAAATTGCAAACGTCGAGCAATTGCTCAGAGATGAAAAGTGCCAGCACTGAAAGCTGTTGCTAGCCAGCACCCTTCCTTGGAAGCGCTTTCACAGGCGCAGCAACACTGGGGCTTTGCGCTTCTCTACCCACCAAACGTCACGGTCACTATCTCTCCGTCTCGTAGACACGAGCTGAGAAATTGCAAACGTCGAGCAATTGCTCAGAGATGAAAAGTGCCAGCACTGAAAGCTGTTGCTAGCCAGCCCCCTTCCTTGGAAGCGCTTTTGTAGCCCTAAGAACACTGGGGCTCTGGCCTTCTCTAGCCACCTCATCTTCTGCTCATCCTCTCGCGCAGTCTAAAGAGAGCTCAGGTGAGAAATTGCAAACGTCGAGCAATTGCTCAGAGATGAAAAGTGCCAGCACTGAAAGCTGTTGCTAGCCAGCACCCTTCCTTGGAAGCGCTTTCACAGGCGCAGCAACACTGGGGCTTTGCGCTTCTCTACCCACCAAACGTCACGGTCACTTTCTCTCCGTCTCGTAGAAACGAGCTGAGAAATTGCAAACGTCGAGCAATTGCTCAGAGATGAAAAGTGCCAGCACTGAAAGCTGTTGCTAGCCAGCACCCTTCCTTGGAAGCGCTCTTGTAGCCCTTAGAACACTGGGGCTCTGGGCTTCTCTAGCCACCTAAACTTCTGCTCATCCTCTCGCGCAGTCTAAAGAGAGCTCAGGTGAGAAATTGCAAACGTCGAGCAATTGCTCAGAGAGGAAAAGTGCCAGCACTGAAAGCTGTTGCTAGCCAGCACCCTTCCTTGGAAGCGCTTTCACAGGCGCAGCAACACTGGGGCTTTGCGCTTCTCTAACCACCAAACATCACGGTCATTATCTCTCCGTCTCGTAGACACGAGTTGAGAAATTGCAAACGTCGAGCAATTGCTCAGAGATGAAAAGTGCCAGCACTGAAAGCTGTTGCTAGCCAGCCCCCTTCCTTGGAAGCGCTTTTGTAGCCCTAAGAACACTGGGGCTCTGGGCTTCTCTAGCCACCTCATCTTCTGCTCATCCTCTCGCGCAGTCTAAAGAGAGCTCAGGTGAGAAATTGCAAACGTCGAGCAATTGCTCAGAGATGAAAAGTGCCAGCACTGAAAGCTGTTGCTAGCCAGCACCCTTCCTTGGAAGCGCTTTCACAGGCGCAGCAACACTGGGGCTTTGCGCTTCTCTACCCACCAAACATCACGGTCACTATCTCTCCGTCTCGTAGACACGAGTTGAGAAATTGCAAACGTCGAGCAATTGCTGAGAGATGAAAAGTGCCAGCACTGAAAGCTGTTGCTAGCCAGCACCCTTGCTTGGAAGCGCTTTCACAGGCGCAGCAACACTGGGGCTTTGCGCTTCTCTAGCCACCAAATGTCACGGTCATTCTCTTTCCGACTCGTAGAGACGAGCTGAGAAATTGCAAACGTCGAGCAATTGCTCAGAGATGAAAAGTGCCAGCACTGAAAGCTGTTGCTAGCCAGCACCCTTCCTTGGAAGCGCTTTCACTGGCGCAGCAACACTGGGGCTTTGCGCTTCTCTACCCACCAAACGTCACGCTCACTATCTCTCCGTCTCGTAGACACGAGCTGAGAAATTGCAAACGTCGAGCAATTGCTCAGAGATGAAAATTGCCAGCACTGAAAGCTGTTGCTAGCCAGCACCCTTCCTTGGAAGCGCTTTTGTAGCCCTAAGAACACTGGGGCTCTGGGCTTCTCTAGCCATCTAAATTTCTGCTCATCCTCTCGCGCAGTCTAAAGAGAGCTCAGGTGAGAAATTGCAAACGTTGAGCAATTGCTCAGAGATGAAAAGTGCCAGCACTGAAAGCTGTTGCTAGCCAGCACCCTTCCTTGGAAGCGCTTTCACAGGCGCAGCAACACTGGGGCTTTGCGCTTCTCTACCCACCAAACGTCACAGTCAATCTCTTTCCGTCTCGTAGACACGAGCTGAGAAATTGCAAACGTCGAGCAATTGCTCAGAGATGAAAAGTGCCAGCACTGAAAGCTGTTGCTAGCCAGCACCCTTCCTTGGAAGCGCTTTTTTAGCCCTAAGAACAGTGGGTTTCTGGGCTTTTCTAGCCACCTCATCTTCTGCTCATCCTCTCGCGCAGTCTAAAGAGAGCTCAGGTGAGAAATTGCAAACGTTGAGCAATTGCTGAGAGATGAAAAGTGCCAGCACTGAAAGCTATTGCTAGCCAGCCCCCTTCCTTGGAACCGCTTTTGTAGCCCTAAGAACACTGGGGCTCTGGCCTTCTCTAGCCACCTCATCTTCTGCTCATCCTCTCGCGCAGTCTAAAGAGAGCTCAGGTGAGAAATTGCAAACGTCGAGCAATTGCTCAGAGATGAAAAGTGCCAGCACTGAAAGCTGTTGCTAGCCAGCACCCTTCCTTGGAAGCGCTCTTGTAGCCCAAAGAACAGTGGGGCTCTGGGCTTCTCTAGCCACCTCATCTTCTGCTCATCCTCTCGCGCAGTCTAAAGAGAGCTCAGGTGAGAAATTGCAAACGTCGAGCAATTGCTCAGAGATGAAAAGTGCCAGCACTGAAAGCTGTTGCTAGCCAGCACCCTTCCTTGGAAGCGCTTTCACAGGCGCAGCAACACTGGCGCTTTGCGCTTCTCTAACCACCAAACATCACGGTCATTATCTCTCCGTCTCGTAGACACGAGTTGAGAAATTGCAAACGTCGAGCAATTGCTCAGAGATGAAAAGTGCCAGCACTGAAAGCTGTTGCTAGCCAGCACCCTTCCTTGGAAGCGCTTTCACAGGCGCAGCAACACTGGGGCTTTGCGCTTCTCTACCCACCAAACGTCACGGTCACTATCTCTCCGTCTCGTAGACACGAGCTGAGAAATTGCAAACGTCGAGCAATTGCTCAGAGATGAAAAGTGCCAGCACTGAAAGCTGTTGCTAGCCAGCACCCTTCCTTGGAAGCGCTTTTGTAGCCCTAAGAACACTGGGGCTCTGGCCTTCTCTAGCCACCTCATCTTCTGCTCATCCTCTCGCGCAGTCTAAAGAGAGCTCAGGTGAGAAATTGCAAACGTCGAGCAATTGCTCAGAGATGAAAAGTGCCAGCACTGAAAGCTGTTGCTAGCCAGCACCCTTCCTTGGAAGCGCTTTCACAGGCGCAGCAACACTGGGGCTTTGCGCTTCTCTACCCACCAAACGTCACGGTCACTATCTCTCCGTCTCGTAGACACGAGCTGAGAAATTGCAAACGTCCAGCAATTGCTCAGAGATGAAAAGTGCCAGCACTGAAAGCTGTTGCTAGCCAGCACCCTTCCTTGGAAGCGCTTTCACAGGCGCAGCAACACTGGGGCTTTGCGCTTCTCTACCCACCAAACGTAACGGTCACTATCTCTCCGTCTCGTAGACACGAGCTGAGAAATTGCAAACGTCGAGCAATTGCTGAGAGATGAAAAGTGCCAGCACTGAAAGCTGTTGCTAGCCAGCACCCTTCCTTGGAAGCGCTTTCACAGGCGCAGCAACACTGGGGCTTTGCGCTTCTCTACCCACCAAACGTCACGGTCACTTTCTCTCCGTCTCGTGGAAACGAGCTAAGAAATTGCAAACGTCGAGCAATTGCTGAGAGATGAAAAGTGCCAGCACTGAAAGCTGTTGCTAGCCAGCACCCTTCCTTGGAAGCGCTTTCACAGGCGCAGCAACACTGGCGCTTTGCGCTTCTCTAGCCACCAAACATCACCGTCATTCTCTTTCCGACTCGTAGAGACGAGCTGAGAAATTGCAAACGTCGAGCAATTGCTGAGAGATGAAAAGTGCCAGCACTGAAAGCTCTTGCTAGCCAGCACCCTTCCTTGGAAGCGCTTTCACAGGCGCAGCAACACTGGGGCTTTGAGCTTCTCTACCCACCAAACGTCACGGTCACTATCTCTCCGACTCGTAGACACGAGCTGAGAAATTGCAAACGTCGAGCAATTGCTCAGAGATGAAAAGTGCCAGCACTGAAAGCTGTTGCTAGCCAGCACCCTTCCTTGGAAGCGCTTTTGTAGCCCTAAGAACACTGCGGCTCTGGGCTTCTCTAGCCATCTAAATTTCTGCTCATCCTCTCGCGCAGTCTAAAGAGAGCTCAGGTGAGAAATTGCAAACGTTGAGCAATTGCTCAGAGATGAAAAGTGCCAGCACTGAAAGCTGTTGCTAGCCAGCACCCTTCCTTGGAAGCGCTTTCACAGGCGCAGCAACACTGGGGCTTTGCGCTTCTCTACCCACCAAATGTCACAGTCAATCTCTTTCCGTCTCGTAGACACGAGCTGAGAAATTGCAAACGTCGAGCAATTGCTCAGAGATGAAAAGTGCCAGCACTGAAAGCTGTTGCTAGCCAGCACCCTTCCTTGGAAGCGCTTTTGTAGCCCTAAGAACAGTGGGGTTCTGGGCTTTTCTAGCCACCTCATCTTCTGCTCATCCTCTCGCGCAGTCTAACGAGAGCTCAGGTGAGAAATTGCAAACGTTGAGCAATTGCTCAGAGATGAAAAGTGCCAGCACTGAAAGCTGTTCTAGCCAGCCCCCTTCCTTGGAACCGCTTTTGTAGCCCTAAGAACACTGGGGCTCTGGCCTTCTCTAGCCACCTCATCTTCTGCTCATCCTCTCGCGCAGTCTAAAGAGAGCTCAGGTGAGAAATTGCAAACGTCGAGCAATTGCTCAGAGATGAAAAGTGCCAGCACTGAAAGCTGTTGCTAGCCAGCACCCTTCCATGGAAGCGCTTTCACAGGCGCAGCAACACTGGGGCTTTGCGCTTCTCTAACCACCAAACGTCACGGTCACTATCTCTCCGTCTCGTAGACACGAGTTGAGAAATTGCAAACGTCGACCAATTGCTCAGAGATGAAAAGTGCCAGCACTGAAAGCTGTTGCTAGCCAGCACCCTTCCTTGGAAGCGCTTTCACAGGCGCAGCAACACTGGGGCTTTGCGCTTCTCTACCCACCAAACGTCACGGTCATTCTCTGTCCGTCTCGTAGACACGAGTTGAGAAATTGCAAACGTCGAGCAATTGCTCAGAGATGAAAAGTGCCAGCACTGAAAGCTGTTGCTAGCCAGCCCCCTTCCTTGGAAGCGCTTTTGTAGCCCTAAGAACACTGCGGCTCTGGGCTTCTCTAGCCACCTCATCTTCTGCTCATCCTCTCGCGCAGTCTAAAGAGAGCTCAGGTGAGAAATTGCAAACGTTGAGCAATTGCTCAGAGATGAAAAGTGCCAGCACTGAAAGCTGTTGCTAGCCAGCACCCTTCCTTGGAAGCGCTTTTGTAGCCCTAAGAACACTGGGGCTCTGGCCTTCTCTAGCCACCTCATCTTCTGCTCATCCTCTCGCGCAGTCTAAAGAGAGCTCAGGTGAGAAATTGCAAACGTCGAGCAATTGCTCAGAGATGAAAAGTGCCAGCACTGAAAGCTGTTGCTAGCCAGCACCCTTCCTTGGAAGCGCTCTTGTAGCCCTAAGAACACTGGGGCTCTGGCCTTCTCTAGCCACCTCATCTTCTGCTCATCCTCTCGCGCAGTCTAAAGAGAGCTCAGGTGAGAAATTGCAAACGTCGAGCAATTGCTCAGAGATGAAAAGTGCCAGCACTGAAAGCTGTTGCTAGCCAGCACCCTTCCTTGGAAGCGCTTTCACAGGCGCAGCAACACTGGCGCTTTGCGCTTCTCTAACCACCAAACATCACGGTCATTATCTCTCCGTCTCGTAGACACGAGTTGAGAAATTGCAAACGTCGACCAATTGCTCAGAGATGAAAAGTGCCAGCACTGAAAGCTGTTGCTAGCCAGCACCCTTCCTTGGAAGCGCTTTCACAGGCGCAGCAACACTGGGGCTTTGCGCTTCTCTACCCACCAAACGTCACGGTCACTATCTCTCCGTCTCGTAGACACGAGCTGAGAAATTGCAAACGTCGAGCAATTGCTCAGAGATGAAAAGTGCCAGCACTGAAAGCTGTTGCTAGCCAGCACCCTTCCTTGGAAGCGCTTTTGTAGCCCTAAGAACACTGCGGCT
The DNA here is from genome assembly GCA_037962945.1 of Sarcoramphus papa. Lineage (NCBI taxonomy): Eukaryota > Metazoa > Chordata > Aves > Accipitriformes > Cathartidae > Sarcoramphus > Sarcoramphus papa. The sequence goes on along the minus strand of CM075590.1, from coordinate 28,413,284 downwards.
CTGGGCTTCTCTAGCCATCTAAATTTCTGCTCATCCTCTCGCGCAGTCTAAAGAGAGCTCAGGTGAGAAATTGCAAACGTCCAGCAATTGCTCAGAGATGAAAAGTGCCAGCACTGAAAGCTGTTGCTAGCCAGCACCCTTCCTTGGAAGCGCTTTCACAGGCGCAGCAACACTGGGGCTTTGCGCTTCTCTACCCACCAAATGTCACAGTCAATCTCTTTCCGTCTCGTAGACACGAGTTGAGAAATTGCAAACGTCGAGCAATTGCTCAGAGATGAAAAGTGCCAGCACTGAAAGCTGTTGCTAGCCAGCACCCTTCCTTGGAAGCGCTTTCACAGGCGCAGCAACACTGGGGCTTTGCGCTTCTCTACCCACCAAACGTCACGGTCACTTTCTCTCCGTCTCGTAGAAACGAGCTAAGAAATTGCAAACGTCGAGCAATTGCTGAGAGATGAAAAGTGCCAGCACTGAAAGCTGTTGCTAGCCAGCACCCTTCCTTGGAAGCGCTTTCACAGGCGCAGCAACACTGGCGCTTTGCGCTTCTCTAGCCACCAAACGTCACGGTCATTCTCTTTCCGACTCGTAGAGACGAGCTGAGAAATTGCAAACGTCGAGCAATTGCTGAGAGATGAAAAGTGCCAGCACTGAAAGCTGTTGCTAGCCAGCACCCTTCCTTGGAAGCGCTTTCACAGGCGCAGCAACACTGGGGCTTTGCGCTTCTCTACCCACCAAACGTCACGGTCACTATCTCTCCGACTCGTAGACACGAGCTGAGAAATTGCAAACGTCGAGCAATTGCTCAGAGATGAAAAGTGCCAGCACTGAAAGCTGTTGCTAGCCAGCACCCTTCCTTGGAAGCGCTTTTGTAGCCCTAAGAACACTGCGGCTCTGGGCTTCTCTAGCCATCTAAATTTCTGCTCATCCTCTCGCGCAGTCTAAAGAGAGCTCAGGTGAGAAATTGCAAACGTCGAGCAATTGCTGAGAGATGAAAAGTGCCAGCACTGAAAGCTGTTGCTAGCCAGCACCCTTCCTTGGAAGCGCTTTCACAGGCGCAGCAACACTGGGGCTTTGCGCTTCTCTACCCACCAAATGTCACAGTCAATCTCTTTCCGTCTCGTAGACACGAGCTGAGAAATTGCAAACGTCGAGCAATTGCTCAGAGATGAAAAGTGCCAGCACTGAAAGCTGTTGCTAGCCAGCACCCTTCCTTGGAAGCGCTTTTGTAGCCCTAAGAACAGTGGGGTTCTGGGCTTTTCTAGCCACCTCATCTTCTGCTCATCCTCTCGCGCAGTCTAACGAGAGCTCAGGTGAGAAATTGCAAACGTTGAGCAATTGCTCAGAGATGAAAAGTGCCAGCACTGAAAGCTGTTCTAGCCAGCCCCCTTCCTTGGAACCGCTTTTGTAGCCCTAAGAACACTGGGGCTCTGGCCTTCTCTAGCCACCTCATCTTCTGCTCATCCTCTCGCGCAGTCTAAAGAGAGCTCAGGTGAGAAATTGCAAACATCGAGCAATTGCTCAGAGATGAAAAGTGCCAGCACTGAAAGCTGTTGCTAGCCAGCACCCTTCCATGGAAGCGCTTTCACAGGCGCAGCAACACTGGGGCTTTGCGCTTCTCTAACCACCAAACGTCACGGTCACTATCTCTCCGTCTCGTAGACACGAGCTGAGAAATTGCAAACGTCGAGCAATTGCTCAGAGATGAAAAGTGCCAGCACTGAAAGCTGTTGCTAGCCAGCACCCTTCCTTGGAAGCGCTTTCACAGGCGCAGCAACACTGGGGCTTTGCGCTTCTCTACCCACCAAACATCACGGTCATTCTCTGTCCGTCTCGTAGACACGAGTTGAGAAATTGCAAACGTCGAGCAATTGCTCAGAGATGAAAAGTGCCAGCACTGAAAGCTGTTGCTAGCCAGCCCCCTTCCTTGGAAGCGCTTTTGTAGCCCTAAGAACACTGGGGCTCTGGCCTTCTCTAGCCACCTCATCTTCTGCTCATCCTCTCGCGCAGTCTAACGGGAGCTCAGTTGAGAAATTGCAAACGTCGAGCAATTGCTGAGAGATGAAAAGTGCCAGCACTGAAAGCTGTTGCTAGCCAGCACCCTTCCTTGGAAGCGCTTTTGTAGCCCTAAGAACACTGGGGCTCTGGGCTTCTCTAGCCACCTAATCTAGATGCTCATCCTCTCGCGCAGTCTAAAGAGAACTCAGGTGAGAAATTGCAAACGTCGAGCAATTGCTCAGAGATGAAAAGTGCCAGCACTGAAAGCTGTTGCTAGCCAGCACCCTTCCTTGGAAGCGCTTTCACAGGCGCAGCAACACTGGGGCTTTGCGCTTCTCTAGCCACCAAACGTCACGGTCATTCTCTTTCCGACTCGTAGACACGAGTTGAGAAATTGCAAACGTCGAGCAATTGCTCAGAGATGAAAAGTGCCAGCACTGAAAGCTGTTGCTAGCCAGCACCCTTTCTTGGAACCGCTTTTGTAGCCCTAAGAACACTGGGGCTCTGGCCTTCTCTAGCCACCTCATCTTCTGCTCATCCTCTCGCGCAGTCTAAAGAGAGCTCAGGTGAGAAATTGCAAACGTCGAGCAATTGCTCAGAGATGAAAAGTGCCAGCACTGAAAGCTGTTGCTAGCCAGCACCCTTCCTTGGAAGCGCTTTCACTGGCGCAGCAACACTGGGGCTTTGCGCTTCTCTACCCACCAAACGTCACGGTCACTATCTCTCCGACTCGTAGACACGAGCTGAGAAATTGCAAACGTCGAGCAATTGCTCAGAGATGAAAAGTGCCAGCACTGAAAGCTGTTGCTAGCCAGCACCCTTCCTTGGAAGCGCTTTTGTAGCCCTAAGAACACTGGGGTTCTGGGCTTCTCTAGCCATCTAAATTTCTGCTCATCCTCTCGCGCAGTCTAAAGAGAGCTCAGGTGAGAAATTGCAAACGTTGAGCAATTGCTCAGAGATGAAAAGTGCCAGCACTGAAAGCTGTTGCTAGCCAGCACCCTTCCTTGGAAGCGCTTTCACAGGCGCAGCAACACTGGGGCTTTGCGCTTCTCTACCCACCAAACGTCACAGTCATTCTCTGTCCGTCTCGTAGACACGAGCTGAGAAATTGCAAACGTCGAGCAATTGCTCAGAGATGAAAAGTGCCAGCACTGAAAGCTGTTGCTAGCCAGCACCCTTCCTTGGAAGCGCTTTTTTAGCCATAAGAACACTGGGGTTCTGGGCTTTTCTAGCCACCTCATCTTCTGCTCATCCTCTCGCGCAGTCTAACGAGAGCTCAGGTGAGAAATTGCAAACGTCGAGCAATTGCTCAGAGATGAAAAGTGCCAGCACTGAAAGCTGTTGCTAGCCAGCACCCTTCCTTGGAAGCGCTTTTGTAGCCCTAAGAACACTGGGGCTCTGGGCTTCTCTACCGACCTCATCTTCTGCTCATCCTCTCGCGCAGTCTAAAGAGAGCTCAGGTGAGAAATTGCAAACGTCGAGCAATTGCTCAGAGATGAAAAGTGCCAGCACTGAAAGCTGTTGCTAGCCAGCACCCTTCCTTGGAAGCGCTTTCACAGGCGCAGCAACACTGGCGCTTTGCGCTTCTCTAACCACCAAACATCACGGTCACTATCTCTCCGTCTCGTAGACACGAGCTGAGAAATTGCAAACGTCGAGCAATTGCTCAGAGATGAAAAGTGCCAGCACTGAAAGCTCTTGCTAGCCAGCACCCTTGCTTGGAAGCGCTTTCACAGGCGCAGCAACACTGGGGCTTTGCGCTTCTCTACCCACCAAACGTCACGGTCATTCTCTGTCCGTCTCGTAGACACGAGTTGAGAAATTGCAAACCTCGAGCAATTGCTCAGAGATGAAAAGTGCCAGCACTGAAAGCTGTTGCTAGCCAGCCCCCTTCCTTGGAAGCGCTTTTGTAGCCCTAAGAACACTGGGGCTCTGGCCTTCTCTAGCCACCTCATCTTCTGCTCATCCTCTCGCGCAGTCTAAAGAGAGCTCAGGTGAGAAATTGCAAACGTCGAGCAATTGCTCAGAGATGAAAAGTGCCAGCACTGAAAGCTGTTGCTAGCCAGCACCCTTCTTTGGAAGCGCTTTCACAGGTGCAGCAACACTGGGGCTTTTCGCTTCTCTACCCACCAAACGTCACGGTCACTATCTCTCCGTCTCGTAGACACGAGTTGAGAAATTGCAAACGTCGAGCAATTGCTCAGAGATGAAAAGTGCCAGCACTGAAAGCTGTTGCTAGCCAGCACCCTTCCTTGGAAGCGCTTTTGTAGCCCTAAGAACACTGGGGTTCTGGGCTTCTGTAGCCACCTAATGTAGATGCTCATCCTCTCGCGCAGTGTAAAGAGAACTCAGGTGAGAAATTGCAAACGTCGAGCAATTGCTCAGAGATGAAAAGTGCCTGCACTGAAAGCTGTTGCTAGCCAGCACCCTTCCTTGGAAGCGCTTTCACAGGCGCAGCAACACTGGGGCTTTGCGCTTCTCTACCCACCAAACGTCACGGTCATTCTCTTTCCGACTCGTAGACACGAGTTGAGAAATTGCAATCGTCGAGCAATTGCTGAGAGATGAAAAGTGCCAGCACTGAAAGCTGTTGCTAGCCAGCAGCCTTCCTTGGAAGCGCTTTTGTAGGCCTAAGAACACTGGGGCTCTGGGCTTCTCTAGCCACCTCATCTTCTGCTCATCCTCTCGCGCAGTCTAAAGAGAGCTCAGGTGAGAAATTGCAAACGTCGAGCAATTGCTCAGAGATGAAAAGTGCCAGCACTGAAAGCTGTTGCTAGCCAGCACCCTTCCTTGGAAGCGCTTTCACAGGCGCAGCAACACTGGCGCTTTGCGCTTCTCTACCCACCAAACGTCACGGTCACTATCTCTCCGTCTCGTAGACACGAGTTGAGAAATTGCAAACGTCGAGCAATTGCTCAGAGATGAAAAGTGCCAGCACTGAAAGCTGTTGCTAGCCAGCACCCTTTCTTGGAACCGCTTTTGTAGCCCTAAGAACACTGGGGCTCTGGGCTTCTCTAGCCACCTCATCTTCTGCTCATCCTCTCGCGCAGTCTAAAGAGAGCTCAGGTGAGAAATTGCAAACGTCGAGCAATTGCTCAGAGATGAAAAGTGCCAGCACTGAAAGCTGTTGCTAGCCAGCACCCTTCCTTGGAAGCGCTTTCACAGGCGCAGCAACACTGGGGCTTTGCGCTTCTCTACCCACCAAACATCACGGTCACTATCTCTCCGTCTCGTAGACACGAGTTGAGAAATTGCAAACGTCGAGCAATTGCTCAGAGATGAAAAGTGCCAGCACTGAAAGCTGTTGCTAGCCAGCACCCTTCCTTGGAAGCGCTTTCACAGGCGCAGCAACACTGGGGCTTTGCGCTTCTCTACCCACCAAACGTCACGGTCATTCTCTTTCCGACTCGTAGACACGAGTTGAGAAATTGCAAACGTCGAGCAATTGCTCAGAGATGAAAAGTGCCAGCACTGAAAGCTGTTGCTAGCCAGCACCCTTCCTTGGAAGCGCTTTTGTAGGCCTAAGAACACTGGGGCTCTGGCCTTCTCTAGCCACCTCATCTTCTGCTCATCCTCTCGCGCAGTCTAAAGAGAGCTCAGGTGAGAAATTGCAAACGTCGAGCAATTGCTCAGAGATGAAAAGTGCCAGCACTGAAAGCTGTTGCTAGCCAGCACCCTTCTTTGGAAGCGCTTTCACAGGTGCAGCAACACTGGGGCTTTTCGCTTCTCTACCCACCAAACGTCACGGTCACTATCTCTCCGTCTCGTAGACACGAGTTGAGAAATTGCAAACGTCGAGCAATTGCTCAGAGATGAAAAGTGCCAGCACTGAAAGCTGTTGCTAGCCAGCACCCTTCCTTGGAAGCGCTTTTGTAGCCCTAAGAACACTGGGGTTCTGGGCTTCTGTAGCCACCTAATGTAGATGCTCATCCTCTCGCGCAGTGTAAAGAGAACTCAGGTGAGAAATTGCAAACGTCGAGCAATTGCTCAGAGATGAAAAGTGCCTGCACTGAAAGCTGTTGCTAGCCAGCACCCTTCCTTGGAAGCGCTTTCACAGGCGCAGCAACACTGGGGCTTTGCGCTTCTCTACCCACCAAACGTCACGGTCATTCTCTTTCCGACTCGTAGACACGAGTTGAGAAATTGCAATCGTCGAGCAATTGCTGAGAGATGAAAAGTGCCAGCACTGAAAGCTGTTGCTAGCCAGCACCCTTCCTTGGAAGCGCTTTTGTAGCCCTAAGAACACTGGGGCTCTGGCCTTCTCTAGCCACCTCATCTTCTGCTCATCCTCTCGCGCAGTCTAAAGAGAGCTCAGGTGAGAAATTGCAAACGTCGAGCAATTGCTCAGAGATGAAAAGTGCCAGCACTGAAAGCTGTTGCTAGCCAGCACCCTTCCTTGGAAGCGCTTTCACAGGCGCAGCAACACTGGCGCTTTGCGCTTCTCTACCCACCAAACGTCACGGTCACTATCTCTCCGTCTCGTAGACACGAGTTGAGAAATTGCAAACGTCGAGCAATTGCTCAGAGATGAAAAGTGCCAGCACTGAAAGCTGTTGCTAGCCAGCACCCTTTCTTGGAACCGCTTTTGTAGCCCTAAGAACACTGGGGCTCTGGGCTTCTCTAGCCACCTCATCTTCTGCTCATCCTCTCGCGCAGTCTAAAGAGAGCTCAGGTGAGAAATTGCAAACGTCGAGCAATTGCTCAGAGATGAAAAGTGCCAGCACTGAAAGCTGTTGCTAGCCAGCACCCTTCCTTGGAAGCGCTTTCACAGGCGCAGCAACACTGGGGCTTTGCGCTTCTCTACCCACCAAACATCACGGTCACTATCTCTCCGTCTCGTAGACACGAGTTGAGAAATTGCAAACGTCGAGCAATTGCTCAGAGATGAAAAGTGCCAGCACTGAAAGCTGTTGCTAGCCAGCACCCTTCCTTGGAAGCGCTTTCACAGGCGCAGCAACACTGGGGCTTTGCGCTTCTCTACCCACCAAACGTCACGGTCATTCTCTTTCCGACTCGTAGACACGAGTTGAGAAATTGCAAACGTCGAGCAATTGCTCAGAGATGAAAAGTGCCAGCACTGAAAGCTGTTGCTAGCCAGCACCCTTCCTTGGAAGCGCTTTTGTAGGCCTAAGAACACTGGGGCTCTGGGCTTCTCTAGCCACCTCATCTTCTGCTCATCCTCTCGCGCAGTCTAAAGAGAGCTCAGGTGAGAAATTGCAAACGTCGAGCAATTGCTCAGAGATGAAAAGTGCCAGCACTGAAAGCTGTTGCTAGCCAGCACCCTTCCTTGGAAGCGCTTTCACAGGTGCAGCAACACTGGGGCTTTGTGCTTCTCTAACCACCAAACATCACGGTCACTATCTCTCCGTCTCGTAGACACAAGCTGAGAAATTGCAAACGTCGAGCAATTGCTCAGAGATGAAAAGTGCCAGCACTGAAAGCTGTTGCTAGCCAGCACCCTTCCTTGGAAGCGCTTTCACAGGCGCAGCAACACTGGGGCTTTGCGCTTCTCTACCCACCAAACGTCACGGTCATTCTCTTTCCGACTCGTAGACACGAGTTGAGAAATTGCAAACGTCGAGCAATTGCTCAGAGATGAAAAGTGCCAGCACTAAAAGCTGTTGCTAGCCAGCCCCCTTCATTGGAAGCGCTTTTGTAGCCCTAAGAACAATGGGGCTCTGGCCTTCTCTAGCCACCTCATCTTCTGCTCATCCTCTCGCGCAGTCTAAAGAGAGCTCAGGTGAGAAATTGCAAACGTCGAGCAATTGCTCAGAGATGAAAAGTGCCAGCACTGAAAGCTGTTGCTAGCCAGCACCCTTCCTTGGAAGCGCTTTCACTGGCGCAGCAACACTGGGGCTTTGCGCTTCTCTACCCACCAAACGTCACGGTCACTATCTCTCCGACTCGTAGACACGAGCTGAGAAATTGCAAACCTCGAGCAATTGCTCAGAGATGAAAAGTGCCAGCACTGAAAGCTGTTGCTAGCCAGCACCCTTCCTTGGAAGCGCTTTCACAGGCGCAGCAACACTGGGGCTTTGCGCTTCTCTACCCACCAAACGTCACGGTCACTTTCTCTCCGTCTCGTAAAAACGAGCTAAGAAATTGCAAACGTCGAGCAATTGCTCAGAGATGAAAAGCGCCAGCACTGAAAGCTGTTGCTAGCCAGCCCCCTTCCTTGGAAGCGCTCTTGTAGCCCTTAGAACAGTGGGGCTCTGGGCTTCTCTAGCCACCTCATCTTCTGCTCATCCTCTCGCGCAGTCTAAAGAGAGCTCAGGTGAGAAATTGCAAACGTCGAGCAATTGCTCAGAGATGAAAAGTGCCAGCACTGAAAGCTGTTGCTAGCCAGCCCCCTTCCTTGGAAGCGCTCTTGTAGCCCAAAGAACAGTTGGGCTCTGGGCTTCTCTAGCCACCTCATCTTCTGCTCATCCTCTCGCGCAGTCTAAAGAGAGCTCAGGTGAGAAATTGCAAACGTCCAGCAATTGCTCAGAGATGAAAAGTGCCAGCACTGAAAGCTGTTGCTAGCCAGCACCCTTCCTTGGAAGCGCTTTCACAGGCGCAGCAACACTGGGGCTTTGCGCTTCTCTAACCACCAAACATCACGGTCATTATCTCTCCGACTCGTAGACACGAGTTGAGAAATTGCAAACGTCGAGCAATTGCTCAGAGATGAAAAGTGCCAGCACTGAAAGCTGTTGCTAGCCAGCACCCTTCCTTGGAAGCGCTTTCACAGGCGCAGCAACACTGGGGCTTTGCGCTTCTCTACCCACCAAACGTCACGGTCACTATCTCTCCGTCTCGTAGACACAAGCTGAGAAATTGCAAACGTCGAGCAATTGCTGAGAGATGAAAAGTGCCAGCACTGAAAGCTGTTGCTAGCCAGCCCCCTTCCTTGGAAGCGCTTTTGTAGCCCTAAGAACACTGGGGCTCTGGTCTTCTCTAGCCACCTCATCTTCTGCTCATCCTCTCGCGCAGTCTAAAGAGAGCTCCGGTGAGAAATTGCAAACGTCGAGCAATTGCTCAGAGATGAAAAGTGCCAGCACTGAAAGCTGTTGCTAGCCAGCACCCTTCCTTGGAAGCGCTTTCACAGGCGCAGCAACACTGGGGCTTTGCGCTTCTCTAGCCACCAAACGTCACGGTCACTATCTCTCCGTCTCGTAGACACGAGTTGAGAAATTGCAAACGTCGAGCAATTGCTCAGAGATGAAAAGTGCCAGCACTGAAAGCTGTTGCTAGCCAGCACCCTTCCTTGGAAGCGCTTTTGTAGCCCTAAGAACACTGGGGTTCTGGGCTTCTGTAGCCACCTAATCTAGATGCTCATCCTCTCGCGCAGTCTAAAGAGAACTCAGGTGAGAAATTGCAAACGTCGAGCAATTGCTCAGAGATGAAAAGTGCCAGCACTGAAAGCTCTTGCTAGCCAGCACCCTTCCTTGGAAGCGCTTTCACAGGCGCAGCAACACTGGGGCTTTGCGCTTCTCTACCCACCAAACGTCACGGTCATTCTCTTTCCGACTCGTAGACACGAGTTGAGAAATTGCAAACGTCGAGCAATTGCTGAGAGATGAAAAGTGCCAGCACTGAAAGCTGTTGCTAGCCAGCACCCTTCCTTGGACGCGCTTTTGTAGCCCTAAGAACACTGGGGCTCTGGCCTTCTCTAGCCACCTCATCTTCTGCTCATCCTCTCGCGCAGTCTAAAGAGAGCTCAGGTGAGAAATTGCAAACGTCGAGCAATTGCTCAGAGATGAAAAGTGCCAGCACTGAAAGCTGTTGCTAGCCAGCACCCTTCTTTGGAAGCGCTTTCACAGGTGCAGCAACACTGGGGCTTTGCGCTTCTCTACCCACCAAACGTCACGGTCACTTTCTCTCCGTCTCGTAGACACGAGCTGAGAAATTGCAAACGTCGAGCAATTGCTCAGAGATGAAAAGTGCCAGCACTGAAAGCTGTTGCTAGCCAGCACCCTTCCTTGGAAGCGCTTTTGTAGCCCTAAGAACAGTGGGGTTCTGGGCTTTTCTAGCCACCTCATCTTCTGCTCATCCTCTCGCGCAGTCTAACGAGAGCTCAGGTGAGAAATTGCAAACGTTGAGCAATTGCTCAGAGATGAAAAGTGCCAGCACTGAAAGCTGTTCTAGCCAGCCCCCTTCCTTGGAACCGCTTTTGTAGCCCTAAGAACACTGGGGCTCTGGCCTTCTCTAGCCACCTCATCTTCTGCTCATCCTCTCGCGCAGTCTAAAGAGAGCTCAGGTGAGAAATTGCAAACGTCGAGCAATTGCTCAGAGATGAAAAGTGCCAGCACTGAAAGCTGTTGCTAGCCAGCACCCTTCCATGGAAGCGCTTTCACAGGCGCAGCAACACTGGGGCTTTGCGCTTCTCTAACCACCAAACATCACGGTCACTATCTCTCCGTCTCGTAGACACGAGTTGAGAAATTGCAAAAGTCGAGCAATTGCTCAGAGATGAAAAGTGCCAGCACTGAAAGCTGTTGCTAGCCAGCACCCTTCCTTGGAAGCGCTTTCACAGGCGCAGCAACACTGGGGCTTTGCGCTTCTCTACCCACCAAACATCACGGTCATTCTCTGTCCGTCTCGTAGACACGAGTTGAGAAATTGCAAACGTCGAGCAATTGCTCAGAGATGAAAAGTGCCAGCACTGAAAGCTGTTGCTAGCCAGCCCCCTTCCTTGGAAGCGCTTTTGTAGCCCTAAGAACACTGGGGCTCTGGCCTTCTCTAGCCACCTCATCTTCTGCTCATCCTCTCGCGCAGTCTAAAGAGAGCTCAGGTGAGAAATTGCAAACGTCGAGCAATTGCTCAGAGATGAAAAGTGCCAGCACTGAAAGCTGTTGCTAGCCAGCACCCTTCCTTGGAAGCGCTTTTGTAGCCCTAAGAACACTGGGGTTCTGGGCTTCTGTAGCCACCTAATGTAGATGCTCATCCTCTCGCGCAGTCTAAAGAGAACTCAGGTGAGAAATTGCAAACGTCGAGCAATTGCTCAGAGATGAAAAGTGCCAGCACTGAAAGCTGTTGCTAGCCAGCACCCTTCCTTGGAAGCGCTTTCACAGGCACAGCAACACTGGGGCTTTGCGCTTCTCTACCCACCAAACGTCACGGTCATTCTCTTTCCGACTCGTAGACACGAGTTGAGAAATTGCAAACGTCGAGCAATTGCTCAGAGATGAAAAGTGCCAGCACTGAAAGCTGTTGCTAGCCAGCACCCTTTCTTGGAACCGCTTTTGTAGCCCTAAGAACACTGGGGCTCTGGCCTTCTCTAGCCACCTCATCTTCTGCTCATCCTCTCGCGCAGTCTAAAGAGAGCTCAGGTGAGAAATTGCAAACGTCGAGCAATTGCTCAGAGATGAAAAGTGCCAGCACTGAAAGCTGTTGCTAGCCAGCACCCTTCCTTGGAAGCGCTTTCACTGGCGCAGCAACACTGGGGCTTTGCGCTTCTCTACCCACCAAACGTCACGGTCACTATCTCTCCGACTCGTAGACACGAGCTGAGAAATTGCAAACGTCGAGCAATTGCTCAGAGATGAAAAGTGCCAGCACTGAAAGCTGTTGCTAGCCAGCACCCTTCCTTGGAAGCGCTTTTGTAGCCCTAAGAACACTGGGGTTCTGGGCTTCTCTAGCCATCTAAATTTCTGCTCATCCTCTCGCGCAGTCTAAAGAGAGCTCAGGTGAGAAATTGCAAACGTTGAGCAATTGCTCAGAGATGAAAAGTGCCAGCACTGAAAGCTGTTGCTAGCCAGCACCCTTCCTTGGAAGCGCTTTCACAGGCGCAGCAACACTGGGGCTTTGCGCTTCTCTACCCACCAAACGTCACAGTCAATCTCTCCGTCTCGTAGACACGAGCTGAGAAATTGCAAACGTCGAGCAATTGCTCAGAGATGAAAAGTGCCAGCACTGAAAGCTGTTGCTAGCCAGCACCCTTCCTTGGAAGCGCTTTTTTAGCCATAAGAACACTGGGGTTCTGGGCTTTTCTAGCCACCTCATCTTCTGCTCATCCTCTCGCGCAGTCTAACGAGAGCTCAGGTGAGAAATTGCAAACGTTGAGCAATTGCTCAGAGATGAAAAGTGCCAGCACTGAAAGCTGTTGCTAGCCAGCACCCTTCCTTGGAAGCGCTTTTGTAGCCCTAAGAACACTGGGGCTCTGGCCTTCTCTAGCCACCTCATCTTCTGCTCATCCTCTCGCGCAGTCTAAAGAGAGCTCAGGTGAGAAATTGCAAACGTCGAGCAATTGCTCAGAGATGAAAAGTGCCAGCACTGAAAGCTGTTGCTAGCCAGCACCCTTCCTTGGAAGCGCTTTCACAGGCGCAGCAACACTGGCGCTTTGCGCTTCTCTACCCACCAAACGTCACGGTCACTATCTCTCCGTCTCGTAGACACGAGTTGAGAAATTGCAAACGTCGAGCAATTGCTCAGAGATGAAAAGTGCCAGCACTGAAAGCTGTTGCTAGCCAGCACCCTTTCTTGGAACCGCTTTTGTAGCCCTAAGAACACTGGGGCTCTGGGCTTCTCTAGCCACCTCATCTTCTGCTCATCCTCTCGCGCAGTCTAAAGAGAGCTCAGGTGAGAAATTGCAAACGTCGAGCAATTGCTGAGAGATGAAAAGTGCCAGCACTGAAAGCTGTTGCTAGCCAGCACCCTTCCTTGGAAGCGCTTTCACAGGCGCAGCAACACTGGGGCTTTGCGCTTCTCTACCCACCAAACATCACGGTCACTATCTCTCCGTCTCGTAGACACGAGTTGAGAAATTGCAAACGTCGAGCAATTGCTCAGAGATGAAAAGTGCCAGCACTGAAAGCTGTTGCTAGCCAGCACCCTTCCTTGGAAGCGCTTTCACAGGCGCAGCAACACTGGGGCTTTGCGCTTCTCTACCCACCAAACGTCACGGTCATTCTCTTTCCGACTCGTAGACACGAGTTGAGAAATTGCAAACGTCGAGCAATTGCTCAGAGATGAAAAGTGCCAGCACTGAAAGCTGTTGCTAGCCAGCACCCTTCCTTGGAAGCGCTTTTGTAGGCCTAAGAACACTGGGGCTCTGGCCTTCTCTAGCCACCTCATCTTCTGCTCATCCTCTCGCGCAGTCTAAAGAGAGCTCAGGTGAGAAATTGCAAACGTCGAGCAATTGCTCAGAGATGAAAAGTGCCAGCACTGAAAGCTGTTGCTAGCCAGCACCCTTCTTTGGAAGCGCTTTCACAGGTGCAGCAACACTGGGGCTTTTCGCTTCTCTACCCACCAAACGTCACGGTCACTATCTCTCCGTCTCGTAGACACGAGTTGAGAAATTGCAAACGTCGAGCAATTGCTCAGAGATGAAAAGTGCCAGCACTGAAAGCTGTTGCTAGCCAGCACCCTTCCTTGGAAGCGCTTTTGTAGCCCTAAGAACACTGGGGTTCTGGGCTTCTGTAGCCACCTAATGTAGATGCTCATCCTCTCGCGCAGTGTAAAGAGAACTCAGGTGAGAAATTGCAAACGTCGAGCAATTGCTCAGAGATGAAAAGTGCCTGCACTGAAAGCTGTTGCTAGCCAGCACCCTTCCTTGGAAGCGCTTTCACAGGCGCAGCAACACTGGGGCTTTGCGCTTCTCTACCCACCAAACGTCACGGTCACTATCTCTCCGTCTCGTAGACACGAGCTGAGAAATTGCAAACCTCGAGCAATTGCTGAGAGATGAAAAGTGCCAGCACTGAAAGCTGTTGCTAGCCAGCACCCTTCCTTGGAAGCGCTTTTGTAGCCCTAAGAACACTGGGGCTCTGGCCTTCTCTAACCACCTCATCTTCTGCTCATCCTCTCGCGCAGTCTAAAGAGAGCTCAGGTGAGAAATTGCAAACGTCGAGCAATTGCTCAGAGATGAAAAGTGCCAGCACTGAAAGCTGTTGCTAGCCAGCACCCTTCCTTGGAAGCGCTTTCACAGGCGCAGCAACACTGGCGCTTTGCGCTTCTCTACCCACCAAACGTCACGGTCACTATCTCTCCGTCTCGTAGACACGAGTTGAGAAATTGCAAACGTCGAGCAATTGCTCAGAGATGAAAAGTGCCAGCACTGAAAGCTGTTGCTAGCCAGCACCCTTTCTTGGAACCGCTTTTGTAGCCCTAAGAACACTGGGGCTCTGGGCTTCTCTAGCCACCTCATCTTCTGCTCATCCTCTCGCGCAGTCTAAAGAGAGCTCAGGTGAGAAATTGCAAACGTCGAGCAATTGCTCAGAGATGAAAAGTGCCAGCACTGAAAGCTGTTGCTAGCCAGCACCCTTCCTTGGAAGCGCTTTCACAGGCGCAGCAACACTGGGGCTTTGCGCTTCTCTACCCACCAAACATCACGGTCACTATCTCTCCGTCTCGTAGACACGAGTTGAGAAATTGCAAACGTCGAGCAATTGCTCAGAGATGAAAAGTGCCAGCACTGAAAGCTGTTGCTAGCCAGCACCCTTCCTTGGAAGCGCTTTCACAGGCGCAGCAACACTGGGGCTTTGCGCTTCTCTACCCACCAAACGTCACGGTCATTCTCTTTCCGACTCGTAGACACGAGTTGAGAAATTGCAAACGTCGAGCAATTGCTCAGAGATGAAAAGTGCCAGCACTGAAAGCTGTTGCTAGCCAGCACCCTTCCTTGGAAGCGCTTTTGTAGGCCTAAGAACACTGGGGCTCTGGGCTTCTCTAGCCACCTCATCTTCTGCTCATCCTCTCGCGCAGTCTAAAGAGAGCTCAGGTGAGAAATTGCAAACGTCGAGCAATTGCTCAGAGATGAAAAGTGCCAGCACTGAAAGCTGTTGCTAGCCAGCACCCTTCCTTGGAAGCGCTTTCACAGGTGCAGCAACACTGGGGCTTTGCGCTTCTCTAACCACCAAACATCACGGTCACTATCTCTCCGTCTCGTAGACACAAGCTGAGAAATTGCAAACGTCGAGCAATTGCTCAGAGATGAAAAGTGCCAGCACTGAAAGCTGTTGCTAGCCAGCACCCTTCCTTGGAAGCGCTTTCACAGGCGCAGCAACACTGGGGTTTGCGCTTCTCTACCCACCAAACGTCACGGTCATTCTCTTTCCGACTCGTAGACACGAGTTGAGAAATTGCAAACGTCGAGCAATTGCTCAGAGATGAAAAGTGCCAGCACTAAAAGCTGTTGCTAGCCAGCCCCCTTCATTGGAAGCGCTTTTGTAGCCCTAAGAACAATGGGGCTCTGGCCTTCTCTAGCCACCTCATCTTCTGCTCATCCTCTCGCGCAGTCTAAAGAGAGCTCAGGTGAGAAATTGCAAACGTCGAGCAATTGCTCAGAGAGGAAAAGTGCCAGCACTGAAAGCTGTTGCTAGCCAGCACCCTTCCTTGGAAGCGCTTTCACTGGCGCAGCAACACTGGGGCTTTGCGCTTCTCTACCCACCAAACGTCACGGTCACTATCTCTCCGACTCGTAGACACGAGTTGAGAAATTGCAAACGTCGAGCAATTGCTCAGAGATGAAAAGTGCCAGCACTGAAAGCTGTTGCTAGCCAGCACCCTTCCTTGGAAGCGCTTTCACAGGCGCAGCAACACTGGGGCTTTGCGCTTCTCTACCCACCAAACGTCACGGTCACTATCTCTCCGTCTCGTAGACACAAGCTGAGAAATTGCAAACGTCGAGCAATTGCTGAGAGATGAAAAGTGCCAGCACTGAAAGCTGTTGCTAGCCAGCCCCCTTCCTTGGAAGCGCTTTTGTAGCCCTAAGAACACTGGGGCTCTGGTCTTCTCTAGCCACCTCATCTTCTGCTCATCCTCTCGCGCAGTCTAAAGAGAGCTCCGGTGAGAAATTGCAAACGTCGAGCAATTGCTCAGAGATGAAAAGTGCCAGCACTGAAAGCTGTTGCTAGCCAGCACCCTTCCTTGGAAGCGCTTTCACAGGCGCAGCAACACTGGGGCTTTGCGCTTCTCTAGCCACCAAACATCACGGTCACTATCTCTCCGTCTCGTAGACACGAGTTGAGAAATTGCAAACGTCGAGCAATTGCTCAGAGATGAAAAGTGCCAGCACTGAAAGCTGTTGCTAGCCAGCACCCTTCCTTGGAAGCGCTTTTGTAGCCCTAAGAACACTGGGGTTCTGGGCTTCTGTAGCCACCTAATCTAGATGCTCATCCTCTCGCGCAGTCTAAAGAGAACTCAGGTGAGAAATTGCAAACGTCGAGCAATTGCTCAGAGATGAAAAGTGCCAGCACTGAAAGCTCTTGCTAGCCAGCACCCTTCCTTGGAAGCGCTTTCACAGGCGCAGCAACACTGGGGCTTTGCGCTTCTCTACCCACCAAACGTCACGGTCATTCTCTTTCCGACTCGTAGACACGAGTTGAGAAATTGCAAACGTCGAGCAATTGCTGAGAGATGAAAAGTGCCAGCACTGAAAGCTGTTGCTAGCCAGCACCCTTCCTTGGACGCGCTTTTGTAGCCCTAAGAACACTGGGGCTCTGGCCTTCTCTAGCCACCTCATCTTCTGCTCATCCTCTCGCGCACTCTAAAGAGAGCTCAGGTGAGAAATTGCAAACGTCGAGCAATTGCTCAGAGATGAAAAGTGCCAGCACTGAAAGCTGTTGCTAGCCAGCACCCTTCTTTGGAAGCGCTTTCACAGGTGCAGCAACACTGGGGCTTTGCGCTTCTCTACCCACCAAACGTCACGGTCACTTTCTCTCCGTCTCGTAGACACGAGCTGAGAAATTGCAAACGTCGAGCAATTGCTCAGAGATGAAAAGTGCCAGCACTGAAAGCTGTTGCTAGCCAGCACCCTTCCTTGGAAGCGCTTTTGTAGCCCTAAGAACACTGGGGTTCTGGGCTTCTGTAGCCACCTAATCTAGATGCTCATCCTCTCGCGCAGTCTAAAGAGAACTCAGGTGAGAAATTGCAAACGTCGAGCAATTGCTGAGAGATGAAAAGTGCCAGCACTGAAAGCTGTTGCTAGCCAGCACCCTTCCTTGGAAGCGCTTTCACAGGCGCAGCAACACTGGGGCTTTGCGCTTCTCTAGCCACCAAACGTCACGGTCATTCTCTTTCCGACTCGTAGACACGAGTTGAGAAATTGCAAACGTCGAGCAATTGCTCAGAGATGAAAAGTGCCAGCACTGAAAGCTGTTGCTAGCCAGCCCCCTTCCTTGGAAGCGCTTTTGTAGGCCTAAGAACACTGGGGCTCTGGCCTTCTCTAGCCACCTCATCTTCTGCTCATCCTCTCGCGCAGTCTAAAGAGAGCTCAGGTGAGAAATTGCAAACGTCGAGCAATTGCTCAGAGAGGAAAAGTGCCAGCACTGAAAGCTGTTGCTAGCCAGCACCCTTCCTTGGAAGCGCTTTCACAGGCGCAGCAACACTGGGGCTTTGCGCTTCTCTACCCACCAAACGTCACGGTCATTCTCTTTCCGACTCGTAGACACGAGTTGAGAAATTGCAAACGTTGAGCAATTGCTCAGAGAGGAAAAGTGCCAGCACTGAAAGCTGTTGCTAGCCAGCCCCCTTCCTTGGAACCGCTTTTGTAGCCCTAAGAAAACTGGGGCTCTGGGCTTCTCTAGCCACCTCATCTTCTGCTCATCCTCTCGCGCACTCTAAAGAGAGCTCAGGTGAGAAATTACAAACGTCGAGCAATTGCTGAGAGATGAAAAGTGCCAGCACTGAAAGCTGTTGCTAGCCAGCACCCTTCCTTGGAAGCGCTTTCACTGGCGCAGCAACACTGGGGCTTTGCGCTTCTCTACCCACCAAACGTCACGGTCACTATCTCTCCGTCTCGTAGACACCAGCTGAGAAATTGCAAACGTCGAGCAATTGCTCAGAGATGAAAAGTGCCAGCACTGAAAGCTGTTGCTAGCCAGCACCCTTCCTTGGAAGCGCTTTCACAGGCGCAGCAACACTGGGGCTTTGCGCTTCTCTACCCACCAAACGTCACGGTCACTTTCTCTACGTCTCGTAGAAACGAGCTAAGAAAATGCAAACGTCGAGCAATTGCTCAGAGATGAAAAGTGCCAGCACTGAAAGCTGTTGCTAGCCAGCACCCTTCCTTGGAAGCGCTCTTGTAGCCCTTAGAACAGTGGGGCTCTGGGCTTCTCTAGCCACCTAATCTTCTGCTCATCCTCTCGCGCAGTCTAAAGAGAGCTCAGGTGAGAAATTGCAAACGTCGAGCAATTGCTCAGAGATGAAAAGTGCCAGCACTGAAAGCTGTTGCTAGCCAGCACCCTTCCTTGGAAGCGCTCTTGTAGCCCTTAGAACACTGGGGCTCTGGGCTTCTCTAGCCACCTCATCTTCTGCTGATCCTCTGGTGCAGTCTAAAGAGAGCTCAGGTGAGAAATTGCAAACCTCCAGCAATTGCTCAGAGATGAAAAGTGCCAGCACTGAAAGCTGTTGCTAGCCAGCCCCCTTCCTTGGAAGCGCTTTCACAGGCGCAGCAACACTGGGGATTTGCGTTTCTCTAACCACCAAACATCACGGTCATTATCTCTCCGTCTCGTAGACACGAGTTGAGAAATTGCAAACGTCGAGCAATTGCTCAGAGATGAAAAGTGCCAGCACTGAAAGCTGTTGCTAGCCAGCACCCTTCCTTGGAAGCGCTTTCACAGGCGCAGCAACACTGGGGCTTTGCGCTTCTCTACCCACCAAACGTCACGGTCACTATCTCTCCGTCTCGTAGACACGAGCTGAGAAATTGCAAACGTCGAGCAATTGCTCAGAGATGAAAAGTGCCAGCACTGAAAGCTGTTGCTAGCCAGCCCCCTTCCTTGGAACCGCTTTTGTAGCCCTAAGAACACTGGGGCTCTGGGCTTCTCTAGCCACCTCATCTTCTGCTCATCCTCTCGCGCAGTCTAAAGAGAGCTCAGGTGAGAAATTGCAAACGTCGAGCAATTGCTCAGAGATGAAAAGTGTCTGCACTGAAAGCTGTTGCTAGCCAGCACCCTTCCTTGGAAGCGCTTTCACAGGCGCAGCAACACTGGGGCTTTGCGCTTCTCTACCCACCAAACATCACGGTCACTATCTCTCCGTCTCGTAGACACGAGTTGAGAAATTGCAAACGTCGAGCAATTGCTGAGAGATGAAAAGTGCCAGCACTGAAAGCTGTTGCTAGCCAGCACCCTTGCTTGGAAGCGCTTTCACAGGCGCAGCAACACTGGGGCTTTGCGCTTCTCTACCCACCAAACGTCACGGTCATTCTCTTTCCGACTCGTAGACACGAGCTGAGAAATTGCAAACGTCGAGCAATTGCTCAGAGATGAAAAGTGCCAGCACTGAAAGCTGTTGCTAGCCAGCACCCTTCCTTGGAAGCGCTTTCACAGGCGCAGCAACACTGGGGCTTTGCGCTTATCTACCCACCAAACGTCACGGTCACTATCTCTCCGACTCGTAGACACGAGCTGAGAAATTGCAAACGTCGAGCAATTGCTGAGAGATGAAAAGTGCCAGCACTGAAAGCTGTTGCTAGCCAGCCCCCTTCCTTGGAAGCGCTTTTGTAGCCCTAAGAACACTGGGGCTCTGGCCTTCTCTAGCCATCTAAATTTCTGCTCATCCTCTCGCGCAGTCTAAAGAGAGCTCAGGTGAGAAATTGCAAACGTTGAGCAATTGCTCAGAGATGAAAAGTGCCAGCACTGAAAGCTCTTGCTAGCCAGCACCCTTCCTTGGAAGCGCTTTCACAGGCGCAGCAACACTGGGGCTTTGCGCTTCCCTACCCACCAAACGTCACAGTCAATCTCTGTCCGTCTCGTAGAAACGAGCTGAGAAATTGCAAACGTCGAGCAATTGCTCAGAGATGAAAAGTGCCAGCACTGAAAGCTGTTGCTAGCCAGCACCCTTCCTTGGAAGCGCTTTTTTAGCCCTAAGAACAGTGGGGTTCTGGGCTTTTCTAGCCACCTCATCTTCTGCTCATCCTCTCGCGCAGTCTAACGAGAGCTCAGGTGAGAAATTGCAAACGTTGAGCAATTGCTCAGAGATGAAAAGTGCCAGCACTGAAAGCTGTTGCTAGCCAGCCCCCTTCCTTGGAACCGCTTTTGTAGCCCTAAGAACACTGGGGCTCTGGGCTTCTCTAGCCACCTCATCTTCTGCTCATCCTCTCGCGCAGTCTAAAGAGAGCTCAGGTGAGAAATTGCAAACATCGAGCAATTGCTCAGAGATGAAAAGTGCCAGCACTGAAAGCTGTTGCTAGCCAGCACCCTTCCTTGGAAGCGCTTTCACAGGCGCAGCAACACTGGCGCTTTGCGCTTCTCTAACCACCAAACATCACGGTCACTATCTCTCCGTCTCGTAGACACGAGCTGAGAAATTGCAAACGTCGAGCAATTGCTCAGAGATGAAAAGTGCCAGCACTGAAAGCTGTTGCTAGCCAGCACCCTTCCTTGGAAGCGCTTTCACAGGCGCAGCAGCACTGTGGCTTTGCGCTTCTCTACCCACCAAACATCACGGTCATTCTCTGTCCGTCTCGTAGACACGAGTTGAGAAATTGCAAACGTCGAGCAATTGCTGAGAGATGAAAAGTGCCAGCACTGAAAGCTGTTGCTAGCCAGCACCCTTCCTTGGAAGCGCTTTTGTAGCCCTAAGAACACTGGGGTTCTGGGCTTCTGTAGCCACCTAATCTAGATGCTCATCCTCTCGCGCAGTCTAAAGAGAACTCAGGTGAGAAATTGCAAACGTCGAGCAATTGCTCAGAGATGAAAAGTGCCAGCACTGAAAGCTGTTGCTAGCCAGCACCCTTCCTTGGAAGCGCTTTCACAGGCGCAGCAACACTGGGGCTTTGCGCTTCTCTACCCACCAAACGTCACGGTCATTCTCTTTCCGACTCGTAGACACGAGTTGAGAAATTGCAAACGTCGAGCAATTGCTGAGAGATGAAAAGTGCCAGCACTGAAAGCTGTTGCTAGCCAGCACCCTTCCTTGGAAGCGCTTTTGTACCCCAAAGAACACTGGGGCTCTGGGCTTCTCTAGCCACCTCATCTTCTGCTCATCCTCTCGCGCAGTCTAAAGAGAGCTCAGGTGAGAAATTGCAAACGTCCAGCAATTGCTGAGAGAGGAAAAGTGCCAGCACTGAAAGCTGTTGCTAGCCAGCACCCTTCCTTGGAAGCGCTTTCACAGGCGCAGCAACACTGGGGCTTTGCGCTTCTCTAACCACCAAACATCACGGTCACTATCTCTCCGACTCGTAGACAAGAGCTGAGAAATTGCAAACGTCGAGCAATTGCTCAGAGATGAAAAGTGCCAGCACTGAAAGCTGTTGCTAGCCAGCACCCTTCCTTGGAAGCGCTTTCACAGGCGCACCAACACTGGGGCTTTGCGCTTCTCTAACCACCAAACATCACGGTCACTATCTCTCCGTCTCGTAGACACGAGTTGAGAAATTGCAAACGTCGAGCAATTGCTTAGAGATGAAAAGTGCCAGCACTGAAAGCTGTTGCTAGCCAGCACCCTTGCTTGGAAGCGCTTTTGTAGCCCTAAGAACACTGGGGCTCTGGGCTTCTCTAGCCACCTCATCTTCTGCTCATCCTCTCGCGCAGTCTAAAGAGAGCTCAGGTGAGAAATTGCAAACGTCGAGCAATTGCTCAGAGATGAAAAGTGCCTGCACTGAAAGCTGTTGCTAGCCAGCACCCTTCCTTGGAAGCGCTTTCACAGGCGCAGCAACACTGGGGCTTTGCGCTTCTCTAACCACCAAACATCACGGTCACTATCTCTCCGACTCGTAGACACGAGTTGAGAAATTGCAAACGTCGAGCAATTGCTCAGAGATGAAAAGTGCCAGCACTGAAAGCTGTTGCTAGCCAGCACCCTTCCTTGGAAGCGCTTTCACAGGCGCAGCAACACTGGGGCTTTGCGCTTCTCTACCCACCAAACGTCACGGTCATTCTCTTTCCGACTCGTAGACACAAGCTGAGAAATTGCAAACGTCGAGCAATTGCTCAGAGATGAAAAGTGCCAGCACTGAAAGCTGTTGCTAGCCAGCCCCCTTCCTTGGAAGCGCTTTTGTAGCCCTAAGAACACTGGGGCTCTGGCCTTCTCTAGCCACCTCATCTTGTGCTCATCCTCTCGCGCAGTCTAAAGAGAGCTCAGGTGAGAAATTGCAAACGTCGAGCAATTGCTCAGAGATGAAAAGTGCCAGCACTGAAAGCTGTTGCTAGCCAGCACCCTTCCTTGGAAGCGCTTTCACAGGCGCAGCAACACTGGGGCTTTGCGCTTCTCTACCCACCAAACGTCACGGTCATTCTCTTTCCGACTCGTAGACACGAGTTGAGAAATTGCAAACGTCGAGCAATTGCTGAGAGATGAAAAGTGCCAGCACTGAAAGCTGTTGCTAGCCAGCACCCTTCCTTGGAAGCGCTTTTGTAGCCCTAAGAACACTGGGGCTCTGGGCTTCTCTAGCCACCTCATCTTCTGCTCATCCTCTCGCGCAGTCTAAAGAGAGCTCAGGTGAGAAATTGCAAACGTCGAGCAATTGCTCAGAGATGAAAAGTGCCAGCACTGAAAGCTGTTGCTAGCCAGCACCCTTCCTTGGAAGCGCTTTCACAGGTGCAGCAACACTGGGGCTTTGCGCTTCTCTAACCACCAAACGTCACGGTCACTATCTCTCCGTCTCGTAGACACGAGCTGAGAAATTGCAAACGTCGAGCAATTGCTGAGAGATGAAAAGTGCCAGCACTGAAAGCTGTTGCTAGCAAGCACCCTTCCTTGGAAGCGCTTTTGTAGCCCTAAGAACACTGGGGCTCTGGGCTTCTCTAGCCACCTCATCTTCTGCTCATCCTCTCGCGCAGTCTAAAGAGAGCTCAGGTGAGAAATTGCAAACATCGAGCAATTGCTCAGAGATGAAAAGTGCCAGCACTGAAAGCTCTTGCTAGCCAGCACCCTTCCTTGGAAGCGCTTTCACAGGCGCAGCAACACTGGCGCTTTGCGCTTCTCTAACCACCAAACATCACGGTCACTATCTCTCCGTCTCGTAGACACGAGCTGAGAAATTGCAAACGTCGAGCAATTGCTCAGAGATGAAAAGTGCCAGCACTGAAAGCTGTTGCTAGCCAGCACCCTTCCTTGGAAGCGCTTTCACAGGCGCAGCAGCACTGCGGCTTTGCGCTTCTCTACCCACCAAACGTCACGGTCATTCTCTGTCCGTCTCGTAGACACGAGTTGAGAAATTGCAAACGTCGAGCAATTGCTGAGAGATGAAAAGTGCCAGCACTGAAAGCTGTTGCTAGCCAGCACCCTTCCTTGGAAGCGCTTTTGTAGCCCTAAGAACACTGTGGTTCTGGGCTTCTCTAGCCACCTCATCTTCTGCTCATCCTCTCGCGCAGTCTAAAGAGAGCTCAGGTGAGAAATTGCAAACGTCGAGCAATTGCTCAGAGATGAAAAGTGCCAGCACTGAAAGCTGTTGCTAGCCAGCACCCTTCCTTGGAAGCGCTTTCACAGGCGCAGCAACACTGGGGCTTTGCGCTTCTCTACCCACCAAACGTCACGGTCATTCTCTTTCCGACTCGTAGACACGAGTTGAGAAATTGCAAACGTCGAGCAATTGCTGAGAGATGAAAAGTGCCAGCACTGAAAGCTGTTGCTAGCCAGCACCCTTCCTTGGAAGCGCTTTTGTACCCCAAAGAACACTGGGGCTCTGGGCTTCTCTAGCCACCTCATCTTCTGCTCATCCTCTCGCGCAGTCTAAAGAGAGCTCAGGTGAGAAATTGCAAACGTCCAGCAATTGCTCAGAGATGAAAAGTGCCTGCACTGAAAGCTGTTGCTAGCCAGCACCCTTCCTTGGAAGCGCTTTCACAGGCGCAGCAACACTGGGGCTTTGCGCTTCTCTAACCACCAAACATCACGGTCACTATCTCTCCGTCTCGTAGACACGAGTTGAGAAATTGCAAACGTCGAGCAATTGCTCAGAGATGAAAAGTGCCAGCACTGAAAGCTGTTGCTAGCCAGCACCCTTCCTTGGAAGCGCTTTCACAGGTGCAGCAACACTGGGGCTTTGCGCTTCTCTACCCACCAAACGTCACGGTCATTCTCTTTCCGACTCGTAGACACGAGTTGAGAAATTGCAAACGTCGAGCAATTGCTCAGAGATGAAAAGTGCCAGCACTGAAAGCTGTTGCTAGCCAGCACCCTTCCTTGGAAGCGCTTTTGTACCCCTAAGAACACTGGGGCTCTGGGCTTCTCTAGCCACCTCATCTTCTGCTCATCCTCTCGCGCAGTCTAAAGAGAGCTCAGGTGAGAAATTGCAAACGTCGAGCAATTGCTCAGAGATGAAAAGTGCCAGCACTGAAAGCTGTTGCTAGCCAGCACCCTTCCTTGGAAGCGCTTTCACAGGCGCAGCAACACTGGGGCTTTGCGCTTCTCTAACCACCAAACGTCACGGTCACTATCTCTCCGTCTCGTAGACACGAGCTGAGAAATTGCAAATGTCGAGCAATTGCTGAGAGATGAAAAGTGCCAGCACTGAAAGCTGTTGCTAGCCAGCACCCTTCCTTGGAAGCGCTTTTGTAGCCCTAAGAACACTGGGGCTCTGGCCTTCTCTAGCCACCTCATCTTGTGCTCATCCTCTCGCGCAGTCTAAAGAGAGCTCAGGTGAGAAATTGCAAACGTCGAGCAATTGCTGAGAGATGAAAAGTGCCAGCACTGAAAGCTGTTGCTAGCCAGCACCCTTCCTTGGAAGCGCTTTCACAGGCGCAGCAACACTGGGGCTTTGCGCTTCTCTAACCACCAAACATCACGGTCACTATCTCTCCGTCTCGTAGACACGAGCTGAGAAATTGCAAACGTCGAGCAATTGCTCAGAGATGAAAAGTGCCAGCACTGAAAGCTGTTGCTAGCCAGCACCCTTCCTTGGAAGCGCTTTCACAGGCACAGCAACACTGGGGCTTTGCGCTTCTCTACCCACCAAACATCACGGTCATTCTCTTTCCGACTCGTAGACACGAGCTGAGAAATTGCAAACGTCGAGCAATTGCTCAGAGATGAAAAGTGCCAGCACTGAAAGCTGTTGCTAGCCAGCACCCTTCCTTGGAAGCGGTTTCACTGGCGCAGCAACACTGGGGCTTTGCGCTTCTCTACCCACCAAACGTCACGGTCATTCTCTGTCCGTCTCGTAGACACGAGTTGAGAAATTGCAAACGTCGAGCAATTGCTGAGAGATGAAAAGTGCCAGCACTGAAAGCTGTTGCTAGCCAGCACCCTTCCTTGGAAGCGCTTTTGTAGCCCTAAGAACACTGGGGCTCTGGCCTTCTCTAGCCACCTCATCTTCTGCTCATCCTCTCGCGCAGTCTAAAGAGAGCTCAGGTGAGAAATTGCAAACGTCGAGCAATTGCTCAGAGATGAAAAGTGCCAGCACTGAAAGCTGTTGCTAGCCAGCACCCTTCCTTGGAAGCGCTTTCACAGGCACAGCAACACTGGGGCTTTGCGCTTCTCTACCCACCAAACGTCACGGTCACTTTCTCTCCGTCTAATAGAAACGAGCTGAGAAATTGCAAACGTCGAGCAATTGCTCAGAGATGAAAAGTGCCAGCACTGAAAGCTGTTGCTAGCCAGCACCCTTCCTTGGAAGCGCTCTTGTAGCCCTAAGACACTGGGGCTCTGGCCTTCTCTAGCCACCTCATCTTCTGCTCATCCTCTCGCGCAGTCTAAAGAGAGCTCAGGTGAGAAATTGCAAACGTCGAGCAATTGCTGAGAGATGAAAAGTGCCAGCACTGAAAGCTGTTGCTAGCCAGCACCCTTCCTTGGAAGCGCTTTCACAGGCGCAGCAACACTGGGGCTTTGCGCTTCTCTAACCACCAAACATCACGGTCACTATCTCTCCGTCTCGTAGACACGAGTTGAGAAATTGCAAACGTCGAGCAATTGCTTAGAGATGAAAAGTGTCTGCACTGAAAGCTGTTGCTAGCCAGCACCCTTCCTTGGAAGCGCTTTCACAGGCGCAGCAACACTGGGGCTTTGCGCTTCTCTACCCACCAAACGTCACGGTCACTATCTCTCCGTCTCGTAGACACGAGCTGAGAAATTGCAAACGTCGAGCAATTGCTCAGAGATGAAAAGTGCCAGCACTGAAAGCTGTTGCTAGTCAGCACCCTTCCTTGGAAGCGCTCTTGTAGCCCTTAGAACACTGCGGCTCTGTGCTTCTCTAGCGACCTAATCTTCTGCTCATCCTCTCGCGCAGTCTAAAGAGAGCTCAGGTGAGAAATTGCAAACTTCGAGCAATTGCTCAGAGATGAAAAGTGCCAGCACTGAAAGCTGTTGCTAGCCAGCACCCTTCCTTGGAAGCGCTTTTGTAGCCCTAAGAACACTGGGGCTCTGGCCTTCTCTAGCCACCTCATCTTCTGCTCATCCTCTCGCGCAGTCTAAAGAGAGCTCAGGTGAGAAATTGCAAACGTCGAGCAATTGCTGAGAGATGAAAAGTGCCAGCACTGAAAGCTGTTGCTAGCCAGCACCCTTCCTTGGAAGCGCTTTCACAGGCGCAGCAACACTGGGGCTTTGCGCTTCTCTAACCACCAAACGTCACGGTCACTACCTCTCCGTCTCGTAGAAACGAGTTGAGAAATTGCAAACGTCGAGCAATTGCTGAGAGATGAAAAGTGCCAGCACTGAAAGCTGCTGCTAGCCAGCACCCTTCCTTGGAAGCGCTTTTGTAGCCCTAAGAACACTGGGGCTCTGGCCTTCTCTAGCCACCTCATCTTCTGCTCATCCTCTCGCGCAGTCTAAAGAGAGCTCAGGTGAGAAATTGCAAACGTCGAGCAATTGCTCAGAGATGAAAAGTGCCAGCACTGAAAGCTGTTGCTAGCCAGCACCCTTCCTTGGAAGCGCTTTCACAGGCGCAGCAACACTGGGGCTTTGCGCTTCTCTAACCACCAAACATCACGGTCACTATCTCTGCGTCTCGTAGAAACGAGCTGAGAAATTGCAAACGTCGAGCAATTGCTCAGAGATGAAAAGTGCCAGCACTGAAAGCTGTTGCTAGCCAGCACCCTTCCTAGGAAGCGCTTTCACAGGCGCAGCAACACTGGGGCTTTGCGCTTCTCTACCCACCAAACGTCACGGTCATTCTCTTTCCGTCTCGTAGACACGAGCTGAGAAATTGCAAACGTCGAGCAATTGCTCAGAGATGAAAAGTGCCAGCACTGAAAGCTGTTGCTAGCCAGCACCCTTCCTTGGAAGCGCTTTTGTAGGCCTAAGAACACTGGGGCTCTGGGCTTCTCTAGCCACCTCATCTTCTGCTCATCCTCTCGCGCAGTCTAAAGAGAGCTCAGGTGAGAAATTGTAAACGTCGAGCAATTGCTCAGAGATGAAAAGTGCCAGCACTGAAAGCTGTTGCTAGCCAGCACCCTTCCTTGGAAGCGCTTTCACAGGCGCAGCAACACTGGGGCTTTGCGCTTCTCTACCCACCAAACGTCACGGTCACTTTCTCTCCGTCTCATAGAAACGAGTTGAGAAATTGCAAACGTCGAGCAATTGCTCAGAGATGAAAAGTGCCAGCACTGAAAGCTGTTGCTAGCCAGCCCCCTTCCTTGGAAGCGCTCTTGTAGCCCTAAGACACTGGGGCTCTGGCCTTCTCTAGCCACCTCATCTTCTGCTCATCCTCTCGCGCAGTCTAAAGAGAGCTCAGGTGAGAAATTGCAAACGTCCAGCAATTGCTCAGAGATGAAAAGTGCCAGCACTGAAAGCTGTTGCTAGCCAGCACCCTTCCTTGGAAGCGCTTTCACAGGCGCAGCAACACTGGGGCTTTGCGCTTCTCTAACCACCAAACATCACGGTCACTATCTCTCCGTCTCGTAGACACGAGTTGAGAAATTGCAAACGTTGAGCAATTGCTCAGAGAGGAAAAGTGCCAGCACTGAAAGCTGTTGCTAGCCAGCCCCCTTCCTTGGAACCGCTTTTGTAGCCCTAAGAAAACTGGGGCTCTGGGCTTCTCTAGCCACCTCATCTTCTGCTCATCCTCTCGCGCACTCTAAAGAGAGCTCAGGTGAGAAATTACAAACGTCGAGCAATTGCTGAGAGATGAAAAGTGCCAGCACTGAAAGCTGTTGCTAGCCAGCACCCTTCCTTGGAAGCGCTTTCACTGGCGCAGCAACACTGGGGCTTTGCGCTTCTCTACCCACCAAACGTCACGGTCACTATCTCTCCGTCTCGTAGACACCAGCTGAGAAATTGCAAACGTCGAGCAATTGCTCAGAGATGAAAAGTGCCAGCACTGAAAGCTGTTGCTAGCCAGCACCCTTCCTTGGAAGCGCTTTCACAGGCGCAGCAACACTGGGGCTTTGCGCTTCTCTACCCACCAAACGTCACGGTCACTTTCTCTACGTCTCGTAGAAACGAGCTGAGAAAATGCAAACGTCGAGCAATTGCTCAGAGATGAAAAGTGCCAGCACTGAAAGCTGTTGCTAGCCAGCACCCTTCCTTGGAAGCGCTCTTGTAGCCCTTAGAACAGTGGGGCTCTGGGCTTCTCTAGCCACCTAATCTTCTGCTCATCCTCTCGCGCAGTCTAAAGAGAGCTCAGGTGAGAAATTGCAAACGTCGAGCAATTGCTCAGAGATGAAAAGTGCCAGCACTGAAAGCTGTTGCTAGCCAGCACCCTTCCTTGGAAGCGCTCTTGTAGCCCTTAGAACACTGGGGCTCTGGGCTTCTCTAGCCACCTCATCTTCTGCTGATCCTCTGGTGCAGTCTAAAGAGAGCTCAGGTGAGAAATTGCAAACCTCCAGCAATTGCTCAGAGATGAAAAGTGCCAGCACTGAAAGCTGTTGCTAGCCAGCCCCCTTCCTTGGAAGCGCTTTCACAGGCGCAGCAACACTGGGGCTTTGCGCTTCTCTAACCACCAAACGTCACGGTCACTATCCCTCCGTCTCGTAGAAACGAGTTGAGAAATTGCAAACGTCGAGCAATTGCTCAGAGATGAAAAGTGCCAGCACTGAAAGCTGCTGCTAGCCAGCACCCTTCCTTGGAAGCGCTTTTGTAGCCCTAAGAACACTGGGGCTCTGGCCTTCTCTAGCCACCTCATCTTCTGCTCATCCTCTCGCGCAGTCTAAAGAGAGCTCAGGTGAGAAATTGCAAATGTCGAGCAATTGCTGAGAGATGAAAAGTGCCAGCACTGAAAGATGTTGCTAGCCAGCACCCTTCTTTGGAAGCGCTTTCACAGGCGCAGCAACGCTGGGGCTTTGCGCTTCTCTAACCACCAAACATCACGGTCACTATCTCTCCGTCTCGTAGACACGAGCTGAGAAATTGCAAACGTCCAGCAATTGCTCAGAGATGAAAAGTGCCAGCACTGAAAGCTGTTGCTAGCCAGCACCCTTCCTTGGAAGCGCTTTCACAGGCGCAGCAACACTGGGGCTTTGCGCTTCTCTACCCACCAAACGTCACGGTCACTATCTCTCCGTCTCGTAGACACGAGCTGAGAAATTGCAAATGTCGAGCAATTGCTGAGAGATGAAAAGTGCCAGCACTGAAAGCTGTTGCTAGCCAGCACCCTTCCTTGGAAGCGCTTTTGTAGCCCTAAGAACACTGGGGCTCTGGCCTTCTCTAGCCACCTCATCTTCTGCTCATCCTCTCGCGCAGTCTAAAGAGAGCTCAGGTGAGAAATTGCAAACGTCCAGCAATTGCTCAGAGATGAAAAGTGCCAGCACTGAAAGCTGTTGCTAGCCAGCACCCTTCCTTGGAAGCGCTTTCACAGGCGCAGCAACACTGGGGCTTTGCGCTTCTCTAACCACCAAACATCACGGTCACTATCTCTCCGTCTCGTAGACACGAGCTGAGAAATTGCAAACGTCGAGAAATTGCTCAGAGATGAAAAGTGCCAGCACTGAAAGCTGTTGCTAGCCAGCACCCTTCCTTGGAAGCGCTTTCACAGGCACAGCAACACTGGTGCTTTGCGCTTCTCTAGCCACCAAACGTCACGGTCATTCTCTTTCCGTCTCGTAGACACGAGTTGAGAAATTGCAAACGTCGAGCAATTGCTGAGAGATGAAAAGTGCCAGCACTGAAAGCTGTTGCTAGCCAGCACCCTTCCTTGGACGCGCTTTTGTAGCCCTAAGAACACTGGGGCTCTGGGCTTCTCTAGCCACCTCATCTTCTGCTCATCCTCTCGCGCACTCTAAAGAGAGCTCAGGTGAGAAATTGCAAACGTCGAGCAATTGCTCAGAGATGAAAAGTGCCAGCACTGAAAGCTGTTGCTAGCCAGCACCCTTCTTTGGAAGCGCTTTCACAGGTGCAGCAACACTGGGGCTTTGCGCTTCTCTACCCACCAAACGTCACGGTCACTTTCTCTCCGTCTCGTAGACACGAGCTGAGAAATTGCAAACGTCGAGCAATTGCTCAGAGATGAAAAGTGCCAGCACTGAAAGCTGTTGCTAGCCAGCACCCTTCCTTGGAAGCGCTTTTGTAGCCCTAAGAACACTGGGGTTCTGGGCTTCCCTAGCCACCTCATCTTCTGCTCATCCTCTCGCGCAGTCTAAAGAGAGCTCAGGTGAGAAATTGCAAACGTCGAGCAATTGCTCAGAGATGAAAAGTGCCAGCACTGAAAGCTGTTGCTAGCCAGCACCCTTCCTTGGAAGCGCTTTCACAGGCGCAGCAACACTGGGGCTTTGCGCTTCTCTAACCACCAAACATCACGGTCACTATCTCTCCGTCTCGTAGACACGAGTTGAGAAATTGCAAACGTCGAGCAATTGCTGAGAGATGAAAAGTGCCAGCACTGAAAGCTGTTGCTAGCCAGCACCCTTCCTTGGAAGCGCTTTCACAGGCGCAGCAACACTGGGGCTTTGCGCTTCTCTAGCCACCAAACGTCACGGTCACTATCTCTCCGTCTCGTAGACACGAGCTGGGAAATTGCAAACGTCGAGCAATTGCTCAGAGATGAAAAGTGCCAGCACTGAAAGCTCTTGCTAGCCAGCACCCTTCCTTGGAAGCGCTTTCACAGGCGCAGCAACACTGGGGCTTTGCGCTTCTCTACCCACCAAACGTCACGGTCATTCTCTTTCCGACTCGTAGACACGAGTTGAGAAATTGCAAACGTCGAGCAATTGCTGAGAGATGAAAAGTGCCAGCACTGAAAGCTGTTGCTAGCCAGCACCCTTCCTTGGACGCGCTTTTGTAGCCCTAAGAACACTGGGGCTCTGGCCTTCTCTAGCCACCTCATCTTCTGCTCATCCTCTCGCGCACTCTAAAGAGAGCTCAGGTGAGAAATTGCAAACGTCGAGCAATTGCTCAGAGATGAAAAGTGCCAGCACTGAAAGCTGTTGCTAGCCAGCACCCTTCTTTGGAAGCGCTTTCACAGGTGCAGCAACACTGGGGCTTTGCGCTTCTCTACCCACCAAACGTCACGGTCACTTTCTCTCCGTCTCGTAGACACGAGCTGAGAAATTGCAAACGTCGAGCAATTGCTCAGAGATGAAAAGTGCCAGCACTGAAAGCTGTTGCTAGCCAGCACCCTTCCTTGGAAGCGCTTTTGTAGCCCCAAGAACACTGGGGCTCTGGGCTTCTCTAGCCACCTCATCTTCTGCTCATCCTCTCGCGCAGTCTAAAGAGAGCTCAGGTGAGAAATTGCAAACGTCGAGCAATTGCTCAGAGATGAAAAGTGCCAGCACTGAAAGCTGTTGCTAGCCAGCACCCTTCCTTGGAAGCGCTTTCACAGGCGCAGCAACACTGGGGCTTTGCGCTTCTCTACCCACCAAACGTCACGGTCACTATCTCTCCGTCTCGTAGACACGAGCTGAGAAATTGCAAACGTCGAGCAATTGCTCAGAGATGAAAAGTGCCAGCACTGAAAGCTGTTGCTAGCCAGCCCCCTTCCTTGGAACCGCTTTTGTAGCCCTAAGAACACTGGGGCTCTGGGCTTCTCTAGCCACCTCATCTTCTGCTCATCCTCTCGCGCAGTCTAAAGAGAGCTCAGGTGAGAAATTGCAAACGTCGAGCAATTGCTCAGAGATGAAAAGTGTCTGCACTGAAAGCTGTTGCTAGCCAGCACCCTTCCTTGGAAGCGCTTTCACAGGCGCAGCAACACTGGGGCTTTGCGCTTCTCTACCCACCAAACATCACGGTCACTATCTCTCCGTCTCGTAGACACGAGTTGAGAAATTGCAAACGTCGAGCAATTGCTGAGAGATGAAAAGTGCCAGCACTGAAAGCTGTTGCTAGCCAGCACCCTTGCTTGGAAGCGCTTTCACAGGCGCAGCAACACTGGGGCTTTGCGCTTCTCTACCCACCAAACGTCACGGTCATTCTCTTTCCGACTCGTAGACACGAGCTGAGAAATTGCAAACGTCGAGCAATTGCTCAGAGATGAAAAGTGCCAGCACTGAAAGCTGTTGCTAGCCAGCACCCTTCCTTGGAAGCGCTTTCACAGGCGCAGCAACACTGGGGCTTTGCGCTTATCTACCCACCAAACGTCACGGTCACTATCTCTCCGACTCGTAGACACGAGCTGAGAAATTGCAAACGTCGAGCAATTGCTGAGAGATGAAAAGTGCCAGCACTGAAAGCTGTTGCTAGCCAGCCCCCTTCCTTGGAAGCGCTTTTGTAGCCCTAAGAACACTGGGGCTCTGGCCTTCTCTAGCCATCTAAATTTCTGCTCATCCTCTCGCGCAGTCTAAAGAGAGCTCAGGTGAGAAATTGCAAACGTTGAGCAATTGCTCAGAGATGAAAAGTGCCAGCACTGAAAGCTGTTGCTAGCCAGCACCCTTCCTTGGAAGCGCTTTCACAGGCGCAGCAACACTGGGGCTTTGCGCTTCCCTACCCACCAAACGTCACAGTCAATCTCTGTCCGTCTCGTAGAAACGAGCTGAGAAATTGCAAACGTCGAGCAATTGCTCAGAGATGAAAAGTGCCAGCACTGAAAGCTGTTGCTAGCCAGCACCCTTCCTTGGAAGCGCTTTTTTAGCCCTAAGAACAGTGGGGTTCTGGGCTTTTCTAGCCACCTCATCTTCTGCTCATCCTCTCGCGCAGTCTAACGAGAGCTCAGGTGAGAAATTGCAAACGTTGAGCAATTGCTCAGAGATGAAAAGTGCCAGCACTGAAAGCTGTTGCTAGCCAGCCCCCTTCCTTGGAACCGCTTTTGTAGCCCTAAGAACACTGGGGCTCTGGGCTTCTCTAGCCACCTCATCTTCTGCTCATCCTCTCGCGCAGTCTAAAGAGAGCTCAGGTGAGAAATTGCAAACATCGAGCAATTGCTGAGAGATGAAAAGTGCCAGCACTGAAAGCTGTTGCTAGCCAGCACCCTTCCTTGGAAGCGCTTTCACAGGCGCAGCAACACTGGCGCTTTGCGCTTCTCTAACCACCAAACATCACGGTCACTATCTCTCCGTCTCGTAGACACGAGCTGAGAAATTGCAAACGTCGAGCAATTGCTCAGAGATGAAAAGTGCCAGCACTGAAAGCTGTTGCTAGCCAGCACCCTTCCTTGGAAGCGCTTTCACAGGCGCAGCAGCACTGTGGCTTTGCGCTTCTCTACCCACCAAACATCACGGTCATTCTCTGTCCGTCTCGTAGACACGAGTTGAGAAATTGCAAACGTCGAGCAATTGCTGAGAGATGAAAAGTGCCAGCACTGAAAGCTGTTGCTAGCCAGCACCCTTCCTTGGAAGCGCTTTTGTAGCCCTAAGAACACTGGGGTTCTGGGCTTCTGTAGCCACCTAATCTAGATGCTCATCCTCTCGCGCAGTCTAAAGAGAACTCAGGTGAGAAATTGCAAACGTCGAGCAATTGCTCAGAGATGAAAAGTGCCAGCACTGAAAGCTGTTGCTAGCCAGCACCCTTCCTTGGAAGCGCTTTCACAGGCGCAGCAACACTGGGGCTTTGCGCTTCTCTACCCACCAAACGTCACGGTCATTCTCTTTCCGACTCGTAGACACGAGTTGAGAAATTGCAAACGTCGAGCAATTGCTGAGAGATGAAAAGTGCCAGCACTGAAAGCTGTTGCTAGCCAGCACCCTTCCTTGGAAGCGCTTTTGTACCCCAAAGAACACTGGGGCTCTGGGCTTCTCTAGCCACCTCATCTTCTGCTCATCCTCTCGCGCAGTCTAAAGAGAGCTCAGGTGAGAAATTGCAAACGTCCAGCAATTGCTGAGAGAGGAAAAGTGCCAGCACTGAAAGCTGTTGCTAGCCAGCACCCTTCCTTGGAAGCGCTTTCACAGGCGCAGCAACACTGGGGCTTTGCGCTTCTCTAACCACCAAACATCACGGTCACTATCTCTCCGACTCGTAGACAAGAGCTGAGAAATTGCAAACGTCGAGCAATTGCTCAGAGATGAAAAGTGCCAGCACTGAAAGCTGTTGCTAGCCAGCACCCTTCCTTGGAAGCGCTTTCACAGGCGCACCAACACTGGGGCTTTGCGCTTCTCTAACCACCAAACGTCACGGTCACTATCTCTCCGTCTCGTAGACACGAGTTGAGAAATTGCAAACGTCGAGCAATTGCTTAGAGATGAAAAGTGCCAGCACTGAAAGCTGTTGCTAGCCAGCACCCTTGCTTGGAAGCGCTTTTGTAGCCCTAAGAACACTGGGGCTCTGGGCTTCTCTAGCCACCTCATCTTCTGCTCATCCTCTCGCGCAGTCTAAAGAGAGCTCAGGTGAGAAATTGCAAACGTCGAGCAATTGCTCAGAGATGAAAAGTGCCTGCACTGAAAGCTGTTGCTAGCCAGCACCCTTCCTTGGAAGCGCTTTCACAGGCGCAGCAACACTGGGGCTTTGCGCTTCTCTAACCACCAAACATCACGGTCACTATCTCTCCGACTCGTAGACACGAGTTGAGAAATTGCAAACGTCGAGCAATTGCTCAGAGATGAAAAGTGCCAGCACTGAAAGCTGTTGCTAGCCAGCACCCTTCCTTGGAAGCGCTTTCACAGGCGCAGCAACACTGGGGCTTTGCGCTTCTCTACCCACCAAACGTCACGGTCATTCTCTTTCCGACTCGTAGACACGAGCTGAGAAATTGCAAACGTCGAGCAATTGCTCAGAGATGAAAAGTGCCAGCACTGAAAGCTGTTGCTAGCCAGCCCCCTTCCTTGGAAGCGCTTTTGTAGCCCTAAGAACACTGGGGCTCTGGCCTTCTCTAGCCACCTCATCTTGTGCTCATCCTCTCGCGCAGTCTAAAGAGAGCTCAGGTGAGAAATTGCAAACGTCGAGCAATTGCTCAGAGATGAAAAGTGCCAGCACTGAAAGCTGTTGCTAGCCAGCACCCTTCCTTGGAAGCGCTTTCACAGGCGCAGCAACACTGGGGCTTTGCGCTTCTCTACCCACCAAACGTCACGGTCATTCTCTTTCCGACTCGTAGACACGAGTTGAGAAATTGCAAACGTCGAGCAATTGCTGAGAGATGAAAAGTGCCAGCACTGAAAGCTGTTGCTAGCCAGCACCCTTCCTTGGAAGCGCTTTTGTAGCCCTAAGAACACTGGGGCTCTGGGCTTCTCTAGCCACCTCATCTTCTGCTCATCCTCTCGCGCAGTCTAAAGAGAGCTCAGGTGAGAAATTGCAAACGTCGAGCAATTGCTCAGAGATGAAAAGTGCCAGCACTGAAAGCTGTTGCTAGCCAGCACCCTTCCTTGGAAGCGCTTTCACAGGTGCAGCAACACTGGGGCTTTGCGCTTCTCTAACCACCAAACGTCACGGTCACTATCTCTCCGTCTCGTAGACACGAGCTGAGAAATTGCAAACGTCGAGCAATTGCTCAGAGATGAAAAGTGCCAGCACTGAAAGCTGTTGCTAGCCAGCACCCTTCCTTGGAAGCGCTTTCACAGGCACAGCAACACTGGGGCTTTGCGCTTCTCTAGCCACCAAACGTCACGGTCATTCTCTTTCCGTCTCGTAGACACGAGCTGAGAAATTGCAAACGTCGAGCAATTGCTCAGAGATGAAAAGTGCCAGCACTGAAAGCTGTTGCTAGCCAGCACCCTTCCTTGGAAGCGCTTTTGTAGCCCCAAGAACACTGGGGCTCTGGGCTTCTCTAGCCACCTCATCTTCTGCTCATCCTCTCGCGCAGTCTAAAGAGAGCTCAGGTGAGAAATTGTAAACGTCGAGCAATTGCTCAGAGATGAAAAGTGCCAGCACTGAAAGCTGTTGCTAGCCAGCACCCTTCCTTGGAAGCGCTTTCACAGGCGCAGCAGCACTGCGGCTTTGCGCTTCTCTACCCACCAAACATCACGGTCATTCTCTGTCCGTCTCGTAGACACGAGTTGAGAAATTGCAAACGTCGAGCAATTGCTGAGAGATGAAAAGTGCCAGCACTGAAAGCTGTTGCTAGCCAGCACCCTTCCTTGGAAGCGCTTTTGTAGCCCTAAGAACACTGTGGTTCTGGGCTTCTCTAGCCACCTCATCTTCTGCTCATCCTCTCGCGCAGTCTAAAGAGAGCTCAGGTGAGAAATTGCAAACGTCGAGCAATTGCTCAGAGATGAAAAGTGCCAGCACTGAAAGCTGTTGCTAGCCAGCACCCTTCCTTGGAAGCGCTTTCACAGGCGCAGCAACACTGGGGCTTTGCGCTTCTCTACCCACCAAACGTCACGGTCATTCTCTTTCCGACTCGTAGACACGAGTTGAGAAATTGCAAACGTCGAGCAATTGCTGAGAGATGAAAAGTGCCAGCACTGAAAGCTGTTGCTAGCCAGCACCCTTCCTTGGAAGCGCTTTTGTACCCCAAAGAACACTGGGGCTCTGGGCTTCTCTAGCCACCTCATCTTCTGCTCATCCTCTCGCGCAGTCTAAAGAGAGCTCAGGTGAGAAATTGCAAACGTCCAGCAATTGCTCAGAGATGAAAAGTGCCTGCACTGAAAGCTGTTGCTAGCCAGCACCCTTCCTTGGAAGCGCTTTCACAGGCGCAGCAACACTGGGGCTTTGCGCTTCTCTAACCACCAAACATCACGGTCACTATCTCTCCGTCTCGTAGACACGAGTTGAGAAATTGCAAACGTCGAGCAATTGCTCAGAGATGAAAAGTGCCAGCACTGAAAGCTGTTGCTAGCCAGCACCCTTCCTTGGAAGCGCTTTCACAGGTGCAGCAACACTGGGGCTTTGCGCTTCTCTACCCACCAAACGTCACGGTCATTCTCTTTCCGACTCGTAGACACGAGTTGAGAAATTGCAAACGTCGAGCAATTGCTCAGAGATGAAAAGTGCCAGCACTGAAAGCTGTTGCTAGCCAGCACCCTTCCTTGGAAGCGCTTTTGTACCCCTAAGAACACTGGGGCTCTGGGCTTCTCTAGCCACCTCATCTTCTGCTCATCCTCTCGCGCAGTCTAAAGAGAGCTCAGGTGAGAAATTGCAAACGTCGAGCAATTGCTCAGAGATGAAAAGTGCCAGCACTGAAAGCTGTTGCTAGCCAGCACCCTTCCTTGGAAGCGCTTTCACAGGCGCAGCAACACTGGGGCTTTGCGCTTCTCTAACCACCAAACGTCACGGTCACTATCTCTCCGTCTCGTAGACACGAGCTGAGAAATTGCAAATGTCGAGCAATTGCTGAGAGATGAAAAGTGCCAGCACTGAAAGCTGTTGCTAGCCAGCACCCTTCCTTGGAAGCGCTTTTGTAGCCCTAAGAACACTGGGGCTCTGGCCTTCTCTAGCCACCTCATCTTGTGCTCATCCTCTCGCGCAGTCTAAAGAGAGCTCAGGTGAGAAATTGCAAACGTCGAGCAATTGCTGAGAGATGAAAAGTGCCAGCACTGAAAGCTGTTGCTAGCCAGCACCCTTCCTTGGAAGCGCTTTCACAGGCGCAGCAACACTGGGGCTTTGCGCTTCTCTAACCACCAAACATCACGGTCACTATCTCTCCGTCTCGTAGACACGAGCTGAGAAATTGCAAACGTCGAGCAATTGCTCAGAGATGAAAAGTGCCAGCACTGAAAGCTGTTGCTAGCCAGCACCCTTCCTTGGAAGCGCTTTCACAGGCACAGCAACACTGGGGCTTTGCGCTTCTCTACCCACCAAACATCACGGTCATTCTCTTTCCGACTCGTAGACACGAGCTGAGAAATTGCAAACGTCGAGCAATTGCTCAGAGATGAAAAGTGCCAGCACTGAAAGCTGTTGCTAGCCAGCACCCTTCCTTGGAAGCGGTTTCACTGGCGCAGCAACACTGGGGCTTTGCGCTTCTCTACCCACCAAACGTCACGGTCATTCTCTGTCCGTCTCGTAGACACGAGTTGAGAAATTGCAAACGTCGAGCAATTGCTGAGAGATGAAAAGTGCCAGCACTGAAAGCTGTTGCTAGCCAGCACCCTTCCTTGGAAGCGCTTTTGTAGCCCTAAGAACACTGGGGCTCTGGCCTTCTCTAGCCACCTCATCTTCTGCTCATCCTCTCGCGCAGTCTAAAGAGAGCTCAGGTGAGAAATTGCAAACGTCGAGCAATTGCTCAGAGATGAAAAGTGCCAGCACTGAAAGCTGTTGCTAGCCAGCACCCTTCCTTGGAAGCGCTTTCACAGGCACAGCAACACTGGGGCTTTGCGCTTCTCTACCCACCAAACGTCACGGTCACTTTCTCTCCGTCTAATAGAAACGAGCTGAGAAATTGCAAACGTCGAGCAATTGCTCAGAGATGAAAAGTGCCAGCACTGAAAGCTGTTGCTAGCCAGCACCCTTCCTTGGAAGCGCTCTTGTAGCCCTAAGACACTGGGGCTCTGGCCTTCTCTAGCCACCTCATCTTCTGCTCATCCTCTCGCGCAGTCTAAAGAGAGCTCAGGTGAGAAATTGCAAACGTCGAGCAATTGCTGAGAGATGAAAAGTGCCAGCACTGAAAGCTGTTGCTAGCCAGCACCCTTCCTTGGAAGCGCTTTCACAGGCGCAGCAACACTGGGGCTTTGCGCTTCTCTAACCACCAAACATCACGGTCACTATCTCTCCGTCTCGTAGACACGAGTTGAGAAATTGCAAACGTCGAGCAATTGCTTAGAGATGAAAAGTGTCTGCACTGAAAGCTGTTGCTAGCCAGCACCCTTCCTTGGAAGCGCTTTCACAGGCGCAGCAACACTGGGGCTTTGCGCTTCTCTACCCACCAAACGTCACGGTCACTATCTCTCCGTCTCGTAGACACGAGCTGAGAAATTGCAAACGTCGAGCAATTGCTCAGAGATGAAAAGTGCCAGCACTGAAAGCTGTTGCTAGTCAGCACCCTTCCTTGGAAGCGCTCTTGTAGCCCTTAGAACACTGCGGCTCTGTGCTTCTCTAGCGACCTAATCTTCTGCTCATCCTCTCGCGCAGTCTAAAGAGAGCTCAGGTGAGAAATTGCAAACTTCGAGCAATTGCTCAGAGATGAAAAGTGCCAGCACTGAAAGCTGTTGCTAGCCAGCACCCTTCCTTGGAAGCGCTTTTGTAGCCCTAAGAACACTGGGGCTCTGGCCTTCTCTAGCCACCTCATCTTCTGCTCATCCTCTCGCGCAGTCTAAAGAGAGCTCAGGTGAGAAATTGCAAACGTCGAGCAATTGCTGAGAGATGAAAAGTGCCAGCACTGAAAGCTGTTGCTAGCCAGCACCCTTCCTTGGAAGCGCTTTCACAGGCGCAGCAACACTGGGGCTTTGCGCTTCTCTAACCACCAAACGTCACGGTCACTACCTCTCCGTCTCGTAGAAACGAGTTGAGAAATTGCAAACGTCGAGCAATTGCTGAGAGATGAAAAGTGCCAGCACTGAAAGCTGCTGCTAGCCAGCACCCTTCCTTGGAAGCGCTTTTGTAGCCCTAAGAACACTGGGGCTCTGGCCTTCTCTAGCCACCTCATCTTCTGCTCATCCTCTCGCGCAGTCTAAAGAGAGCTCAGGTGAGAAATTGCAAACGTCGAGCAATTGCTCAGAGATGAAAAGTGCCAGCACTGAAAGCTGTTGCTAGCCAGCACCCTTCCTTGGAAGCGCTTTCACAGGCGCAGCAACACTGGGGCTTTGCGCTTCTCTAACCACCAAACATCACGGTCACTATCTCTGCGTCTCGTAGAAACGAGCTGAGAAATTGCAAACGTCGAGCAATTGCTCAGAGATGAAAAGTGCCAGCACTGAAAGCTGTTGCTAGCCAGCACCCTTCCTAGGAAGCGCTTTCACAGGCGCAGCAACACTGGGGCTTTGCGCTTCTCTACCCACCAAACGTCACGGTCATTCTCTTTCCGTCTCGTAGACACGAGCTGAGAAATTGCAAACGTCGAGCAATTGCTCAGAGATGAAAAGTGCCAGCACTGAAAGCTGTTGCTAGCCAGCACCCTTCCTTGGAAGCGCTTTTGTAGGCCTAAGAACACTGGGGCTCTGGGCTTCTCTAGCCACCTCATCTTCTGCTCATCCTCTCGCGCAGTCTAAAGAGAGCTCAGGTGAGAAATTGTAAACGTCGAGCAATTGCTCAGAGATGAAAAGTGCCAGCACTGAAAGCTGTTGCTAGCCAGCACCCTTCCTTGGAAGCGCTTTCACAGGCGCAGCAACACTGGGGCTTTGCGCTTCTCTACCCACCAAACGTCACGGTCACTTTCTCTCCGTCTCATAGAAACGAGCTGAGAAATTGCAAACGTCGAGCAATTGCTCAGAGATGAAAAGTGCCAGCACTGAAAGCTGTTGCTAGCCAGCCCCCTTCCTTGGAAGCGCTCTTGTAGCCCTAAGACACTGGGGCTCTGGCCTTCTCTAGCCACCTCATCTTCTGCTCATCCTCTCGCGCAGTCTAAAGAGAGCTCAGGTGAGAAATTGCAAACGTCCAGCAATTGCTCAGAGATGAAAAGTGCCAGCACTGAAAGCTGTTGCTAGCCAGCACCCTTCCTTGGAAGCGCTTTCACAGGCGCAGCAACACTGGGGCTTTGCGCTTCTCTAACCACCAAACATCACGGTCACTATCTCTCCGTCTCGTAGACACGAGTTGAGAAATTGCAAACGTCGAGCAATTGCTTAGAGATGAAAAGTGCCAGCACTGAAAGCTGTTGCTAGCCAGCACCCTTCCTTGGAAGCGCTTTCACAGGCGCAGCAACACTGGCGCTTTGCGCTTCTCTACCCACCAAACGTCACGGTCACTATCTCTCCGTCTCATAGAAACGAGTTGAGAAATTGCAAACGTCGAGCAATTGCTCAGAGATGAAAAGTGCCAGCACTGAAAGCTGTTGCTAGCCAGCACCCTTCCTTGGAAGCGCTTTTGTAGCCCTAAGAACACTGGGGCTCTGGCCTTCTCTAGCCACCTCATCTTCTGCTCATCCTCTCGCGCAGTCTAAAGAGAGCTCAGGTGAGAAATTGCAAATGTCGAGCAATTGCTGAGAGATGAAAAGTGCCAGCACTGAAAGCTGTTGCTAGCCAGCACCCTTCTTTGGAAGCGCTTTCACAGGCGCAGCAACGCTGGGGCTTTGCGCTTCTCTAACCACCAAACATCACGGTCACTATCTCTCCGTCTCGTAGACACGAGTTGAGAAATTGCAAACGTCGAGCAATTGCTCAGAGATGAAAAGTGCCAGCACTGAAAGCTGTTGCTAGCCAGCACCCTTCCTTGGAAGCGCTTTCACAGGCGCAGCAACACTGGGGCTTTGCGCTTCTCTAACCACCAAACGTCACGGTCACTATCTCTCCGTCTCGTAGACACGAGCTGAGAAATTGCAAATGTCGAGCACTTGCTCAGAGATGAAAAGTGCCAGCACTGAAAGCTGTTGCTAGCCAGCACCCTTCCTTGGAAGCGCTTTTGTAGCCCTAAGAACACTGGGGCTCTGGCCTTCTCTAGCCACCTCATCTTGTGCTCATCCTCTCGCGCAGTCTAACGAGAGCTCAGGTGAGAAATTGCAAACGTCGAGCAATTGCTCAGAGATGAAAAGTGCCAGCACTGAAAGCTGTTGCTAGCCAGCACCCTTCCTTGGAAGCGCTTTCACAGGCGCAGCAACACTGGGGCTTTGCGCTTCTCTACCCACCAAACGTCACGGTCATTCTCTGTCCAGCTCGTAGAAACGAGCTGAGAAATTGCAAACGTCGAGCAATTGCTCAGAGATGAAAAGTGCCAGCACTGAAAGCTGTTGCTAGCCAGCCCCCTTCCTTGGAAGCGCTCTTGTAGCCCTAAGACACTGGGGCTCTGGGCTTCTCTAGCCACCTCATCTTCTGCTCATCCTCTCGCGCAGTCTAAAGAGAGCTCAGGTGAGAAATTGCAAACGTCGAGCAATTGCTCAGAGATGAAAAGTGCCAGCACTGAAAGCTGTTGCTAGCCAGCACCCTTCCTTGGAAGCGCTTTCACAGGCGCAGCAACACTGGGGCTTTGCGCTTCTCTACCCACCAAACGTCACGGTCACTTTCTCTCCGTCTCATAGAAACGAGCTGAGAAATTGCAAACGTCGAGCAATTGCTCAGAGATGAAAAGTGCCAGCACTGAAAGCTGTTGCTAGCCAGCCCCCTTCCTTGGAAGCGCTCTTGTAGCCCTAAGAACACTGGGGCTCTGGGCTTCTCTAGCCACCTCATCTTCTGCTC
This sequence comes from Sarcoramphus papa, assembly GCA_037962945.1. Classification (NCBI taxonomy): domain Eukaryota; kingdom Metazoa; phylum Chordata; class Aves; order Accipitriformes; family Cathartidae; genus Sarcoramphus; species Sarcoramphus papa. Next base: position 28,370,997 of record CM075590.1, on the reverse strand, counting down.
ATCCTCTCGCGCAGTCTAAAGAGACCTCAGGTGAGAAATTGCAAACGTCGAGCAATTGCTCAGAGATGAAAAGTGCCAGCACTGAAAGCTGTTGCTAGCCAGCACCCTTCCTTGGAAGCGCTTTCACAGGCGCAGCAACACTGGGGCTTTGCGCTTCTCTAACCACCAAACATCACGGTCACTATCTCTCCGTCTCGTAGACACGAGTTGAGAAATTGCAAACGTCGAGCAATTGCTTAGAGATGAAAAGTGTCTGCACTGAAAGCTGTTGCTAGCCAGCACCCTTGCTTGGAAGCGCTTTCACAGGCGCAGCAACACTGGGGCTTTGCGCTTCTCTACCCACCAAACGTCACGGTCACTATCTCTCCGTCTCGTAGACACGAGCTGGGAAATTGCAAACGTCGAGCAATTGCTCAGAGATGAAAAGTGCCAGCACTGAAAGCTGTTGCTAGCCAGCACCCTTCCTTGGAAGCGCTTTTGTAGCCCTAAGAACACTGGGGCTCTGGCCTTCTCTAGCCACCTCATCTTGTGCTCATCCTCTCGCGCAGTCTAAAGAGAGCTCAGGTGAGAAATTGCAAACGTCGAGCAATTGCTCAGAGATGAAAAGTGCCAGCACTGAAAGCTGTTGCTAGCCAGCACCCTTCCTTGGAAGCGCTTTCACAGGTGCAGCAACACTGGGGCTTTGCGCTTCTCTACCCACCAAACGTCACGGTCACTTTCTCTCCGTCTCGTAGAAACGAGCTGAGAAATTGCAAACGTCGAGCAATTGCTCAGAGATGAAAAGTGCCAGCACTGAAAGCTGTTGCTAGTCAGCACCCTTCCTTGGAAGCGCTCTTGTAGCCCTTAGAACACTGGGGCTCTGGGCTTCTCTAGCCACCTCATCTTCTGCTCATCCTCTCGCGCAGTCTAAAGAGAGCTCAGGTGAGAAATTGCAAACGTCGAGCAATTGCTGAGAGATGAAAAGTGCCAGCACTGAAAGATGTTGCTAGCCAGCACCCTTCCTTGGAAGCGCTTTCACAGGCGCAGCAACACTGGCGCTTTGCGCTTCTCTACCCACCAAACGTCACGGTCACTTTCTCTCCGTCTCATAGAAACGAGCTGAGAAATTGCAAACGTCGAGCAATTGCTCAGAGATGAAAAGTGCCAGCACTGAAAGCTGTTGCTAGCCAGCACCCTTCCTTGGAAGCGCTCTTGTAGCCCTAAGACACTGGGGCTCTGGCCTTCTCTAGCCACCTCATCTTCTGCTCATCCTCTCGTGCAGTCTAAAGAGAGCTCAGGTGAGAAATTGCAAACGTCGAGCAATTGCTCAGAGATGAAAAGTGCCAGCACTGAAAGCTGTTGCTAGCCAGCACCCTTCCTTGGAAGCGCTTTCACAGGCGCAGCAACACTGGGGCTTTGCGCTTCTCTAACCACCAAACATCACGGTCACTATCTCTCCGTCTCGTAGACACGAGTTGAGAAATTGCAAACGTCGAGCAATTGCTTAGAGATGAAAAGTGCCAGCACTGAAAGCTGTTGCTAGCCAGCACCCTTCCTTGGAAGCGCTTTCACAGGCGCAGCAACACTGGGGCTTTGCGCTTCTCTACCCACCAAACGTCACGGTCACTATCTCTCCGTCTCGTAGACACGAGCTGGGAAATTGCAAACGTCGAGCAATTGCTCAGAGATGAAAAGTGCCAGCACTGAAAGCTGTTGCTAGTCAGCACCCTTCCTTGGAAGCGCTTTTGTAGCCCTAAGAACACTGGGGCTCTGGGTTTCTCTAGCCACCTCATCTTCTGCTCATCCTCTTGTGCAGTCTAAAGAGAGCTCAGGTGAGAAATTGCAAACGTCGAGCAATTGCTCAGAGATGAAAAGTGCCAGCACTGAAAGCTGTTGCTAGCCAGCACCCTTCCTTGGAAGCGCTTTCACAGGCGCAGCAACACTGGGGCTTTGCGCTTCTCTAACCACCAAACGTCACGGTCACTATCCCTCCGTCTCGTAGAAACGAGTTGAGAAATTGCAAACGTCGAGCAATTGCTCAGAGATGAAAAGTGCCAGCACTGAAAGCTGCTGCTAGCCAGCACCCTTCCTTGGAAGCGCTTTTGTAGCCCTAAGAACACTGGGGCTCTGGCCTTCTCTAGCCACCTCATCTTCTGCTCATCCTCTCGCGCAGTCTAAAGAGAGCTCAGGTGAGAAATTGCAAATGTCGAGCAATTGCTGAGAGATGAAAAGTGCCAGCACTGAAAGATGTTGCTAGCCAGCACCCTTCTTTGGAAGCGCTTTCACAGGCGCAGCAACGCTGGGGCTTTGCGCTTCTCTAACCACCAAACATCACGGTCACTATCTCTCCGTCTCGTAGACACGAGCTGAGAAATTGCAAACGTCCAGCAATTGCTCAGAGATGAAAAGTGCCAGCACTGAAAGCTGTTGCTAGCCAGCACCCTTCCTTGGAAGCGCTTTCACAGGCGCAGCAACACTGGGGCTTTGCGCTTCTCTACCCACCAAACGTCACGGTCACTATCTCTCCGTCTCGTAGACACGAGCTGAGAAATTGCAAATGTCGAGCAATTGCTGAGAGATGAAAAGTGCCAGCACTGAAAGCTGTTGCTAGCCAGCACCCTTCCTTGGAAGCGCTTTTGTAGCCCTAAGAACACTGGGGCTCTGGCCTTCTCTAGCCACCTCATCTTCTGCTCATCCTCTCGCGCAGTCTAAAGAGAGCTCAGGTGAGAAATTGCAAACGTCCAGCAATTGCTCAGAGATGAAAAGTGCCAGCACTGAAAGCTGTTGCTAGCCAGCACCCTTCCTTGGAAGCGCTTTCACAGGCGCAGCAACACTGGGGCTTTGCGCTTCTCTAACCACCAAACATCACGGTCACTATCTCTCCGTCTCGTAGACACGAGCTGAGAAATTGCAAACGTCGAGAAATTGCTCAGAGATGAAAAGTGCCAGCACTGAAAGCTGTTGCTAGCCAGCACCCTTCCTTGGAAGCGCTTTCACAGGCACAGCAACACTGGTGCTTTGCGCTTCTCTAGCCACCAAACGTCACGGTCATTCTCTTTCCGTCTCGTAGACACGAGTTGAGAAATTGCAAACGTCGAGCAATTGCTGAGAGATGAAAAGTGCCAGCACTGAAAGCTGTTGCTAGCCAGCCCCCTTCCTTGGAAGCGCTTTTGTAGCCCTAAGAACACTGGGGCTCTGGGCTTCTCTAGCCACCTCATCTTCTGCTCATCCTCTCGCACAGTCTAAAGAGAGCTCAGGTGAGAAATTGCAAACGTCGAGCAATTGCTCAGAGATGAAAAGTGCCAGCACTGAAAGCTGTTGCTAGCCAGCACCCTTCCTTGGAAGCGCTTTCACAGGCGCAGCAACACTGGGGCTTTGCGCTTCTCTACCCACCAAACGTCACGGTCACTTTCTCTCCGTCTCGTAGACACGAGTTGAGAAATTGCAAATGTCGAGCAATTGCTCAGAGATGAAAAGTGCCAGCACTGAAAGCTGTTGCTAGCCAGCCCCCTTCCTTGGAAGCGCTCTTGTAGCCCTAAGACACTGGGGCTCTGGGCTTCTCTAGCCACCTCATCTTGTGCTCATCCTCTCGCGCAGTCTAAAGAGAGCTCAGGTGAGAAATTGCAAACGTCGAGCAATTGCTCAGAGATGAAAAGTGCCAGCACTGAAAGCTGTTGCTAGCCAGCACCCTTCCTTGGAAGCGCTTTCACAGGCGCAGCAACACTGGGGCTTTGCGCTTCTCTACCCACCAAACGTCACGGTCACTTTCTCTCCGTCTCATAGAAACGAGCTGAGAAATTGCAAACGTCGAGCAATTGCTCAGAGATGAAAAGTGCCAGCACTGAAAGCTGTTGCTAGCCAGCCCCCTTCCTTGGAAGCGCTCTTGTAGCCCTAAGACACTGGGGCTCTGGGCTTCCCTAGCCACCTCATCTTCTGCTCATCCTCTCGCGCAGTCTAAAGAGAGCTCAGGTGAGAAATTGCAAACGTCGAGCAATTGCTCAGAGATGAAAAGTGCCAGCACTGAAAGCTGTTGCTAGCCAGCACCCTTCCTTGGAAGCGCTTTCACAGGCGCAGCAACACTGGGGCTTTGCGCTTCTCTAACCACCAAACATCACGGTCACTATCTCTCCGTCTCGTAGACACGAGTTGAGAAATTGCAAACGTCGAGCAATTGCTGAGAGATGAAAAGTGCCAGCACTGAAAGCTGTTGCTAGCCAGCACCCTTCCTTGGAAGCGCTTTCACAGGCGCAGCAACACTGGGGCTTTGCGCTTCTCTAGCCACCAAACGTCACGGTCACTATCTCTCCGTCTCGTAGACACGAGCTGGGAAATTGCAAACGTCGAGCAATTGCTCAGAGATGAAAAGTGCCAGCACTGAAAGCTGTTGCTAGCCAGCACCCTTCCTTGGAAGCGCATTTGTAGCCCTAAGAACACTGGGGCTCTGGGTTTCTCTAGCCACCTCATCTTCTGCTCATCCTCTCGCGCAGTCTAAAGAGAGCTCAGGTGAGAAATTGCAAACGTCGAGCAATTGCTCAGAGATGAAAAGTGCCAGCACTGAAAGCTGTTGCTAGCCAGCACCCTTCCTTGGACGCGCTTTCACAGGCGCAGCAACACTGGGGCTTTGCGCTTCTCTAACCACCAAACATCACGGTCACTTTCTCTCCGTCTCGTAGACACGAGTTGAGAAATTGCAAACGTCGAGCAATTGCTGAGAGATGAAAAGTGCCAGCACTGAAAGCTGTTGCTAGCCAGCCCCCTTCCTTGGAAGCGCTCTTGTAGCCCTAAGACACTGGGGCTCTGGCCTTCTCTAGCCACCTCATCTTCTGCTCATCCTCTCGCGCAGTCTAAAGAGAGCTCAGGTGAGAAATTGCAAACGTCGAGCAATTGCTCAGAGATGAAAAGTGCCAGCACTGAAAGCTGTTGCTAGCCAGCACCCTTCCTTGGAAGCGCTTTCACAGGCGCAGCAACACTGGGGCTTTGCGCTTCTCTACCCACCAAACATCACGGTCACTTTCTCTCCGTCTCATAGAAACGAGCTGAGAAATTGCAAACGTCGAGCAATTGCTCCGAGATGAAAAGTGCCAGCACTGAAAGCTGTTGCTAGCCAGCCCCCTTCCTTGGAAGCGCTCTTGTAGCCCTAAGACACTGGGGCTCTGGCCTTCTCTAGCCACCTCATCTTCTGCTCATCCTCTCGCGCAGTCTAAAGAGAGCTCAGGTGAGAAATTGCAAACGTCGAGCAATTGCTCAGAGATGAAAAGTGCCAGCACTGAAAGCTGTTGCTAGCCAGCACCCTTCCTTGGAAGCGCTTTCACAGGCGCAGCAACACTGGGGCTTTGCGCTTCTCTACCCACCAAACGTCACGGTCACTATCTCTCCGTCTCGTAGACACGAGCTGGGAAATTGCAAACGTCGAGCAATTGCTCAGAGATGAAAAGTGCCAGCACTGAAAGCTGTTGCTAGTCAGCACCCTTCCTTGGAAGCGCTCTTGTAGCCCTTAGAACACTGCGGCTCTGGGCTTCTCTAGCCACCTCATCTTCTGCTCATCCTCTCGCGCAGTCTAAAGAGAGCTCAGGTGAGAAATTGCAAACGTCGAGCAATTGCTCAGAGATGAAAAGTGCCAGCACTGAAAGCTGTTGCTAGCCAGCACCCTTCCTTGGAACCGCTTTTGTAGCCCTAAGAACACTGGGGCTCTGGGCTTCTCTAGCCACCTCATCTTCTGCTCATCCTCTCGCGCAGTCTAAAGAGAGCTCAGGTGAGAAATTGCAAACGTCGAGCAATTGCTGAGAGATGAAAAGTGCCAGCACTGAAAGCTGTTGCTAGCCAGCACCCTTCCTTGGAAGCGCTTTCACAGGCGCAGCAACACTGGGGCTTTGCGCTTCTCTAACCACCAAACGTCACGGTCACTATCTCTCCGTCTCGTAGAAACGAGTTGAGAAATTGCAAACGTCGAGCAATTGCTCAGAGATGAAAAGTGCCAGCACTGAAAGCTGCTGCTAGCCAGCACCCTTCCTTGGAAGCGCTCTTGTAGCCCTAAGAACACTGGGGCTCTGGGCTTCTCTAGCCACCTCATCTTCTGCTCATCCTCTCGCGCAGTCTAAAGAGAGCTCAGGTGAGAAATTGCAAACGTCGAGCAATTGCTGAGAGATGAAAAGTGCCAGCACTGAAAGCTGTTGCTAGCCAGCACCCTTCCTTGGAAGCGCTTTCACAGGCGCAGCAACACTGGGGCTTTGCGCTTCTCTAACCACCAAACATCACGGTCACTATCTCTGCGTCTCGTAGACACGAGCTGAGAAATTGCAAACGTCGAGCAATTGCTCAGAGATGAAAAGTGCCAGCACTGAAAGCTGTTGCTAGCCAGCACCCTTCCTAGGAAGCGCTTTCACAGGCACAGCAACACTGGGGCTTTGCACTTCTCTAGCCACCAAACGTCACGGTCATTCTCTTTCCGTCTCGTAGACACGAGCTGAGAAATTGCAAACGTCGAGCAATTGCTCAGAGATGAAAAGTGCCAGCACTGAAAGCTGTTGCTAGCCAGCACCCTTCCTTGGAAGTGCTTTTGTAGCCCTAAGAACACTGGGGCTCTGGGCTTCTCTAGCCACCTCATCTTCTGCTCATCCTCTCGCGCAGTCTAAAGAGAGCTCAGGTGAGAAATTGCAAACGTCGAGCAATTGCTCAGAGATGAAAAGTGCCAGCACTGAAAGCTGTTGCTAGCCAGCACCCTTCCTTGGAAGCGCTTTCACAGGCGCAGCAACACTGGGGCTTTGCGCTTCTCTACCCACCAAACATCACGGTCACTTTCTCTCCGTCTCATAGAAACGAGCTGAGAAATTGCAAACGTCGAGCAATTGCTCCGAGATGAAAAGTGCCAGCACTGAAAGCTGTTGCTAGCCAGCCCCCTTCCTTGGAAGCGCTCTTGTAGCCCTAAGACACTGGGGCTCTGGCCTTCTCTAGCCACCTCATCTTCTGCTCATCCTCTCGCGCAGTCTAAAGAGAGCTCAGGTGAGAAATTGCAAACGTCGAGCAATTGCTCAGAGATGAAAAGTGCCAGCACTGAAAGCTGTTGCTAGCCAGCACCCTTCCTTGGAAGCGCTTTCACAGGCGCAGCAACACTGGGGCTTTGCGCTTCTCTAACCACCAAACGTCACGGTCACTATCTCTCCGTCTCGTAGACACGAGTTGAGAAATTGCAAACGTCGAGCAATTGCTTAGAGATGAAAAGTGCCAGCACTGAAAGCTGTTGCTAGCCAGCACCCTTCCTTGGAAGCGCTTTCACAGGCGCAGCAACACTGGGGCTTTGCGCTTCTCTACCCACCAAACGTCACGGTCACTATCTCTCCGTCTCGTAGACACGAGCTGGGAAATTGCAAACGTCGAGCAATTGCTCAGAGATGAAAAGTGCCAGCACTGAAAGCTGTTGCTAGTCAGCACCCTTCCTTGGAAGCGCTTTTGTAGCCCTAAGAACACTGGGGCTCTGGCCTTCTCTAGCCACCTCATCTTCTGCTCATCCTCTCGCGCAGTCTAAAGAGAGCTCAGGTGAGAAATTGCAAACGTCGAGCAATTGCTCAGAGATGAAAAGTGCCAGCACTGAAAGCTGTTGCTAGCCAGCACCCTTCCTTGGAAGCGCTTTCACAGGCGCAGCAACACTGGCGCTTTGCGCTTCTCTACCCACCAAACGTCACGGTCACTTTCTCTCCGTCTCATAGAAACGAGCTGAGAAATTGCAAACGTCGAGCAATTGCTCAGAGATGAAAAGTGCCAGCACTGAAAGCTGTTGCTAGCCAGCACCCTTCCTTGGAAGCGCTCTTGTAGCCCTAAGACACTGGGGCTCTGGCCTTCTCTAGCCACCTCATCTTCTGCTCATCCTCTCGCGCAGTCTAAAGAGAGCTCAGGTGAGAAATTGCAAACGTCGAGCAATTGCTCAGAGATGAAAAGTGCCAGCACTGAAAGCTGTTGCTAGCCAGCACCCTTCCTTGGAAGCGCTTTCACAGGCGCAGCAACACTGGGGCTTTGCGCTTCTCTAACCACCAAACATAACGGTCACTATCTCTCCGTCTCGTAGACAAGAGTTGAGAAATTGCAAACGTCGAGCAATTGCTTAGAGATGAAAAGTGCCAGCACTGAAAGCTGTTGCTAGCCAGCACCCTTCCTTGGAAGCGCTTTCACAGGCGCAGCAACACTGGGGCTTTGCGCTTCTCTACCCACCAAACGTCACGGTCACTATCTCTCCGTCTCGTAGACACGAGCTGGGAAATTGCAAACGTCGAGCAATTGCTCAGAGATGAAAATTGCCAGCACTGAAAGCTGTTGCTAGCCAGCACCCTTCCTTGGAAGCGCTTTTGTAGCCCTAAGAACACTGGGGCTCTGGGTTTCTCTAGCCACCTCATCTTCTGCTCATCCTCTTGCGCAGTCTAAAGAGAGCTCAGGTGAGAAATTGCAAACGTCGAGCAATTGCTCAGAGATGAAAAGTGCCAGCACTGAAAGCTGTTGCTAGCCAGCACCCTTCCTTGGAAGCGCTTTCACAGGCGCAGCAACACTGGGGCTTTGCGCTTCTCTAACCACCAAACGTCACGGTCACTATCTCTCCGTCTCGTAGAAACGAGTTGAGAAATTGCAAACGTCGAGCAATTGCTCAGAGATGAAAAGTGCCAGCACTGAAAGCTGCTGCTAGCCAGCACCCTTCCTTGGAAGCGCTTTTGTAGCCCTAAGAACACTGGGGCTCTGGCCTTCTCTAGCCACCTCATCTTCTGCTCATCCTCTCGCGCAGTCTAAAGAGAGCTCAGGTGAGAAATTGCAAATGTCGAGCAATTGCTGAGAGATGAAAAGTGCCAGCACTGAAAGATGTTGCTAGCCAGCACCCTTCTTTGGAAGCGCTTTCACAGGCGCAGCAACGCTGGGGCTTTGCGCTTCTCTAACCACCAAACATCACGGTCACTATCTCTCCGTCTCGTAGACACGAGCTGAGAAATTGCAAACGTCCAGCAATTGCTCAGAGATGAAAAGTGCCAGCACTGAAAGCTGTTGCTAGCCAGCACCCTTCCTTGGAAGCGCTTTCACAGGCGCAGCAACACTGGGGCTTTGCGCTTCTCTACCCACCAAACGTCACGGTCACTATCTCTCCGTCTCGTAGACACGAGCTGAGAAATTGCAAATGTCGAGCAATTGCTGAGAGATGAAAAGTGCCAGCACTGAAAGCTGTTGCTAGCCAGCACCCTTCCTTGGAAGCGCTTTTGTAGCCCTAAGAACACTGGGGCTCTGGCCTTCTCTAGCCACCTCATCTTCTGCTCATCCTCTCGCGCAGTCTAAAGAGAGCTCAGGTGAGAAATTGCAAACGTCCAGCAATTGCTCAGAGATGAAAAGTGCCAGCACTGAAAGCTGTTGCTAGCCAGCACCCTTCCTTGGAAGCGCTTTCACAGGCGCAGCAACACTGGGGCTTTGCGCTTCTCTAACCACCAAACATCACGGTCACTATCTCTCCGTCTCGTAGACACGAGCTGAGAAATTGCAAACGTCGAGCAATTGCTCAGAGATGAAAAGTGCCAGCACTGAAAGCTGTTGCTAGCCAGCACCCTTCCTTGGAAGCGCTTTCACAGGCGCAGCAACACTGGGGCTTTGCGCTTCTCTACCCACCAAACGTCACGGTCACTTTCTCTCCGTCTCATAGAAACGAGCTGAGAAATTGCAAACGTCGAGCAATTGCTCAGAGATGAAAAGTGCCAGCACTGAAAGCTGTTGCTAGCCAGCACCCTTCCTTGGAAGCGCTCTTGTAGCCCTAAGACACTGGGGCTCTGGGCTTCTCTAGCCACCTCATCTTCTGCTCATCCTCTCGCGCAGTCTAAAGAGAGCTCAGGTGAGAAATTGCAAACGTCGAGCAATTGCTCAGAGATGAAAAGTGCCAGCACTGAAAGCTGTTGCTAGCCAGCACCCTTCCTTGGAAGCGCTTTCACAGGCGCAGCAACACTGGGGCTTTGCGCTTCTCTAACCACCAAACATCACGGTCACTATCTCTCCGTCTCGTAGACACGAGTTGAGAAATTGCAAACGTCGAGCAATTGCTTAGAGATGAAAAGTGCCAGCACTGAAAGCTGTTGCTAGCCAGCACCCTTGCTTGGAAGCGCTTTCACAGGTGCAGCAACACTGGGGCTTTGCGCTTCTCTACCCACCAAACGTCACGGTCACTATCTCTCCGTCTCGTAGACACGAGCTGGGAAATTGCAAACGTCGAGCAATTGCTCAGAGATGAAAAGTGCCAGCACTGAAAGCTGTTGCTAGTCAGCACCCTTCCTTGGAAGCGCTTTTGTAGCCCTAAGAACACTGGGGCTCTGGGTTTCTCTAGCCACCTCATCTTCTGCTCGTCCTCTTGCGCAGTCTAAAGAGAGCTCAGGTGAGAAATTGCAAACGTCGAGCAATTGCTCAGAGATGAAAAGTGCCAGCACTGAAAGCTGTTGCTAGCCAGCACCCTTCCTTGGAAGCGCTTTCACAGGCGCAGCAACACTGGGGCTTTGCGCTTCTCTAACCACCAAACGTCACGGTCACTATCTCTCCGTCTCGTAGAAACGAGTTGAGAAATTGCAAACGTCGAGCAATTGCTCAGAGATGAAAAGTGCCAGCACTGAAAGCTGCTGCTAGCCAGCACCCTTCCTTGGAAGCGCTTTTGTAGCCCTAAGAACACTGGGGCTCTGGCCTTCTCTAGCCACCTCATCTTGTGCTCATCCTCTCGCGCAGTCTAAAGAGAGCTCAGGTGAGAAATTGCAAATGTCGAGCAATTGCTGAGAGATGAAAAGTGCCAGCACTGAAAGATGTTGCTAGCCAGCACCCTTCTTTGGAAGCGCTTTCACAGGCGCAGCAACGCTGGGGCTTTGCGCTTCTCTAACCACCAAACATCACGGTCACTATCTCTCCGTCTCGTAGACATGAGCTGAGAAATTGCAAACGTCCAGCAATTGCTCAGAGATGAAAAGTGCCAGCACTGAAAGCTGTTGCTAGCCAGCACCCTTCCTTGGAAGCGCTTTCACAGGCGCAGCAACACTGGGGCTTTGCGCTTCTCTACCCACCAAACGTCACGGTCACTATCTCTCCGTCTCGTAGACACGAGCTGAGAAATTGCAAATGTCGAGCAATTGCTGAGAGATGAAAAGTGCCAGCACTGAAAGCTGTTGCTAGCCAGCACCCTTCCTTGGAAGCGCTTTTGTAGCCCTAAGAACACTGGGGCTCTGGCCTTCTCTAGCCACCTCATCTTCTGCTCATCCTCTCGCGCAGTCTAAAGAGAGCTCAGGTGAGAAATTGCAAACGTCCAGCAATTGCTCAGAGATGAAAAGTGCCAGCACTGAAAGCTGTTGCTAGCCAGCACCCTTCCTTGGAAGCGCTTTCACAGGCGCAGCAACACTGGGGCTTTGCGCTTCTCTAACCACCAAACATCACGGTCACTATCTCTCCGTCTCGTAGACACGAGCTGAGAAATTGCAAACGTCCAGCAATTGCTCAGAGGTGAAAAGTGCCAGCACTGAAAGCTGTTGCTAGCCAGCACCCTTCCTTGGAAGCGCTTTCACAGGCACAGCAACACTGGGGCTTTGCGCTTCTCTACCCACCAAACGTCACGGTCATTCTCTGTCCGTCTCGTAGACACGAGTTGAGAAATTGCAAACGTCGAGCAATTGCTGAGAGATGAAAAGTGCCAGCACTGAAAGCTGTTGCTAGCCAGCCCCCTTCCTTGGAAGCGCTTTTGTAGCCCTAAGAACACTGGGGCTCTGGGCTTCTCTAGCCACCTCATCTTCTGCTCATCCTCTCGCACAGTCTAAAGAGAGCTCAGGTGAGAAATTGCAAACGTCGAGCAATTGCTCAGAGATGAAAAGTGCCAGCACTGAAAGCTGTTGCTAGCCAGCACCCTTCCTTGGAAGCGCTTTCACAGGCGCAGCAACACTGGGGCTTTGCGCTTCTCTACCCACCAAACGTCACGGTCACTTTCTCTCCGTCTCGTAGAAACGAGCTGAGAAATTGCAAACGTCGAGCAATTGCTCAGAGATGAAAAGTGCCAGCACTGAAAGCTGTTGCTAGCCAGCCCCCTTCCTTGGAAGCGCTCTTGTAGCCCTAAGACACTGGGGCTCTGGGCTTCTCTAGCCACCTCATCTTGTGCTCATCCTCTCGCGCAGTCTAAAGAGAGCTCAGGTGAGAAATTGCAAACGTCGAGCAATTGCTCAGAGATGAAAAGTGCCAGCACTGAAAGCTGTTGCTAGCCAGCACCCTTCCTTGGAAGCGCTTTCACAGGCGCAGCAACACTGGGGCTTTGCGCTTCTCTACCCACCAAACGTCACGGTCACTTTCTCTCCGTCTCATAGAAACGAGCTGAGAAATTGCAAACGTCGAGCAATTGCTCAGAGATGAAAAGTGCCAGCACTGAAAGCTGTTGCTAGCCAGCCCCCTTCCTTGGAAGCGCTCTTGTAGCCCTAAGACACTGGGGCTCTGGGCTTCCCTAGCCACCTCATCTTCTGCTCATCCTCTCGCGCAGTCTAAAGAGAGCTCAGGTGAGAAATTGCAAACGTCGAGCAATTGCTCAGAGATGAAAAGTGCCAGCACTGAAAGCTGTTGCTAGCCAGCACCCTTCCTTGGAAGCGCTTTCACAGGCGCAGCAACACTGGGGCTTTGCGCTTCTCTAACCACCAAACATCACGGTCACTATCTCTCCGTCTCGTAGACACGAGTTGAGAAATTGCAAACGTCGAGCAATTGCTTAGAGATGAAAAGTGCCAGCACTGAAAGCTGTTGCTAGCCAGCACCCTTCCTTGGAAGCGCTTTCACAGGCGCAGCAACACTGGGGCTTTGCGCTTCTCTACCCACCAAACGTCACGGTCACTATCTCTCCGTCTCGTAGACACGAGCTGGGAAATTGCAAACGTCGAGCAATTGCTCAGAGATGAAAAGTGCCAGCACTGAAAGCTGTTGCTAGCCAGCACCCTTCCTTGGAAGCGCTTTTGTAGCCCTAAGAACACTGGGGCTCTGGGTTTCTCTAGCCACCTCATCTTCTGCTCATCCTCTCGCGCAGTCTAAAGAGAGCTCAGGTGAGAAATTGCAAACGTCGAGCAATTGCTCAGAGATGAAAAGTGCCAGCACTGAAAGCTGTTGCTAGCCAGCACCCTTCCTTGGAAGCGCTTTCACAGGCGCAGCAACACTGGGGCTTTGCGCTTCTCTAACCACCAAACGTCACGGTCACTATCTCTCCGTCTCGTAGACACGAGTTGAGAAATTGCAAACGTCGAGCAATTGCTTAGAGATGAAAAGTGCCAGCACTGAAAGCTGTTGCTAGCCAGCACCCTTCCTTGGAAGCGCTTTCACAGGCGCAGCAACACTGGGGCTTTGCGCTTCTCTACCCACCAAACGTCACGGTCACTATCTCTCCGTCTCGTAGACACGAGCTGGGAAATTGCAAACGTCGAGCAATTGCTCAGAGATGAAAAGTGCCAGCACTGAAAGCTGTTGCTAGTCAGCACCCTTCCTTGGAAGCGCTTTTGTAGCCCTAAGAACACTGGGGCTCTGGCCTTCTCTAGCCACCTCATCTTCTGCTCATCCTCTCGCGCAGTCTAAAGAGAGCTCAGGTGAGAAATTGCAAACGTCGAGCAATTGCTCAGAGATGAAAAGTGCCAGCACTGAAAGCTGTTGCTAGCCAGCACCCTTCCTTGGAAGCGCTTTCACAGGCACAGCAACACTGGCGCTTTGCGCTTCTCTACCCACCAAACGTCACGGTCACTTTCTCTCCGTCTCATAGAAACGAGCTGAGAAATTGCAAACGTCGAGCAATTGCTCAGAGATGAAAAGTGCCAGCACTGAAAGCTGTTGCTAGCCAGCACCCTTCCTTGGAAGCGCTCTTGTAGCCCTAAGACACTGGGGCTCTGGCCTTCTCTAGCCACCTCATCTTCTGCTCATCCTCTCGCGCAGTCTAAAGAGAGCTCAGGTGAGAAATTGCAAACGTCGAGCAATTGCTCAGAGATGAAAAGTGCCAGCACTGAAAGCTGTTGCTAGCCAGCACCCTTCCTTGGAAGCGCTTTCACAGGCGCAGCAACACTGGGGCTTTGCGCTTCTCTAACCACCAAACATCACGGTCACTATCTCTCCGTCTCGTAGACAAGAGTTGAGAAATTGCAAACGTCGAGCAATTGCTTAGAGATGAAAAGTGCCAGCACTGAAAGCTGTTGCTAGCCAGCACCCTTCCTTGGAAGCGCTTTCACAGGCGCAGCAACACTGGGGCTTTGCGCTTCTCTACCCACCAAACGTCACGGTCACTATCTCTCCGTCTCGTAGACACGAGCTGGGAAATTGCAAACGTCGAGCAATTGCTCAGAGATGAAAATTGCCAGCACTGAAAGCTGTTGCTAGCCAGCACCCTTCCTTGGAAGCGCTTTTGTAGCCCTAAGAACACTGGGGCTCTGGGTTTCTCTAGCCACCTCATCTTCTGCTCATCCTCTTGCGCAGTCTAAAGAGAGCTCAGGTGAGAAATTGCAAACGTCGAGCAATTGCTCAGAGATGAAAAGTGCCAGCACTGAAAGCTGTTGCTAGCCAGCACCCTTCCTTGGAAGCGCTTTCACAGGCGCAGCAACACTGGGGCTTTGCGCTTCTCTAACCACCAAACGTCACGGTCACTATCTCTCCGTCTCGTAGAAACGAGTTGAGAAATTGCAAACGTCGAGCAATTGCTCAGAGATGAAAAGTGCCAGCACTGAAAGCTGCTGCTAGCCAGCACCCTTCCTTGGAAGCGCTTTTGTAGCCCTAAGAACACTGGGGCTCTGGCCTTCTCTAGCCACCTCATCTTCTGCTCATCCTCTCGCGCAGTCTAAAGAGAGCTCAGGTGAGAAATTGCAAATGTCGAGCAATTGCTGAGAGATGAAAAGTGCCAGCACTGAAAGATGTTGCTAGCCAGCACCCTTCTTTGGAAGCGCTTTCACAGGCGCAGCAACGCTGGGGCTTTGCGCTTCTCTAACCACCAAACATCACGGTCACTATCTCTCCGTCTCGTAGACACGAGCTGAGAAATTGCAAACGTCCAGCAATTGCTCAGAGATGAAAAGTGCCAGCACTGAAAGCTGTTGCTAGCCAGCACCCTTCCTTGGAAGCGCTTTCACAGGCGCAGCAACACTGGGGCTTTGCGCTTCTCTACCCACCAAACGTCACGGTCACTATCTCTCCGTCTCGTAGACACGAGCTGAGAAATTGCAAATGTCGAGCAATTGCTGAGAGATGAAAAGTGCCAGCACTGAAAGCTGTTGCTAGCCAGCACCCTTCCTTGGAAGCGCTTTTGTAGCCCTAAGAACACTGGGGCTCTGGCCTTCTCTAGCCACCTCATCTTCTGCTCATCCTCTCGCGCAGTCTAAAGAGAGCTCAGGTGAGAAATTGCAAACGTCCAGCAATTGCTCAGAGATGAAAAGTGCCAGCACTGAAAGCTGTTGCTAGCCAGCACCCTTCCTTGGAAGCGCTTTCACAGGCGCAGCAACACTGGGGCTTTGCGCTTCTCTAACCACCAAACATCACGGTCACTATCTCTCCGTCTCGTAGACACGAGCTGAGAAATTGCAAACGTCGAGCAATTGCTCAGAGATGAAAAGTGCCAGCACTGAAAGCTGTTGCTAGCCAGCACCCTTCCTTGGAAGCGCTTTCACAGGCGCAGCAACACTGGGGCTTTGCGCTTCTCTACCCACCAAACGTCACGGTCACTTTCTCTCCGTCTCATAGAAACGAGCTGAGAAATTGCAAACGTCGAGCAATTGCTCAGAGATGAAAAGTGCCAGCACTGAAAGCTGTTGCTAGCCAGCACCCTTCCTTGGAAGCGCTCTTGTAGCCCTAAGACACTGGGGCTCTGGGCTTCTCTAGCCACCTCATCTTCTGCTCATCCTCTCGCGCAGTCTAAAGAGAGCTCAGGTGAGAAATTGCAAACGTCGAGCAATTGCTCAGAGATGAAAAGTGCCAGCACTGAAAGCTGTTGCTAGCCAGCACCCTTCCTTGGAAGCGCTTTCACAGGCGCAGCAACACTGGGGCTTTGCGCTTCTCTAACCACCAAACATCACGGTCACTATCTCTCCGTCTCGTAGACACGAGTTGAGAAATTGCAAACGTCGAGCAATTGCTTAGAGATGAAAAGTGCCAGCACTGAAAGCTGTTGCTAGCCAGCACCCTTGCTTGGAAGCGCTTTCACAGGCGCAGCAACACTGGGGCTTTGCGCTTCTCTACCCACCAAACGTCACGGTCACTATCTCTCCGTCTCGTAGACACGAGCTGGGAAATTGCAAACGTCGAGCAATTGCTCAGAGATGAAAAGTGCCAGCACTGAAAGCTGTTGCTAGTCAGCACCCTTCCTTGGAAGCGCTTTTGTAGCCCTAAGAACACTGGGGCTCTGGGTTTCTCTAGCCACCTCATCTTCTGCTCATCCTCTTGCGCAGTCTAAAGAGAGCTCAGGTGAGAAATTGCAAACGTCGAGCAATTGCTCAGAGATGAAAAGTGCCAGCACTGAAAGCTGTTGCTAGCCAGCACCCTTCCTTGGAAGCGCTTTCACAGGCGCAGCAACACTGGGGCTTTGCGCTTCTCTAACCACCAAACGTCACGGTCACTATCTCTCCGTCTCGTAGAAACGAGTTGAGAAATTGCAAACGTCGAGCAATTGCTCAGAGATGAAAAGTGCCAGCACTGAAAGCTGCTGCTAGCCAGCACCCTTCCTTGGAAGCGCTTTTGTAGCCCTAAGAACACTGGGGCTCTGGCCTTCTCTAGCCACCTCATCTTGTGCTCATCCTCTCGCGCAGTCTAAAGAGAGCTCAGGTGAGAAATTGCAAATGTCGAGCAATTGCTGAGAGATGAAAAGTGCCAGCACTGAAAGATGTTGCTAGCCAGCACCCTTCTTTGGAAGCGCTTTCACAGGCGCAGCAACGCTGGGGCTTTGCGCTTCTCTAACCACCAAACATCACGGTCACTATCTCTCCGTCTCGTAGACATGAGCTGAGAAATTGCAAACGTCCAGCAATTGCTCAGAGATGAAAAGTGCCAGCACTGAAAGCTGTTGCTAGCCAGCACCCTTCCTTGGAAGCGCTTTCACAGGCGCAGCAACACTGGGGCTTTGCGCTTCTCTACCCACCAAACGTCACGGTCACTATCTCTCCGTCTCGTAGACACGAGCTGAGAAATTGCAAATGTCGAGCAATTGCTGAGAGATGAAAAGTGCCAGCACTGAAAGCTGTTGCTAGCCAGCACCCTTCCTTGGAAGCGCTTTTGTAGCCCTAAGAACACTGGGGCTCTGGCCTTCTCTAGCCACCTCATCTTCTGCTCATCCTCTCGCGCAGTCTAAAGAGAGCTCAGGTGAGAAATTGCAAACGTCCAGCAATTGCTCAGAGATGAAAAGTGCCAGCACTGAAAGCTGTTGCTAGCCAGCACCCTTCCTTGGAAGCGCTTTCACAGGCGCAGCAACACTGGGGCTTTGCGCTTCTCTAACCACCAAACATCACGGTCACTATCTCTCCGTCTCGTAGACACGAGCTGAGAAATTGCAAACGTCCAGCAATTGCTCAGAGGTGAAAAGTGCCAGCACTGAAAGCTGTTGCTAGCCAGCACCCTTCCTTGGAAGCGCTTTCACAGGCACAGCAACACTGGGGCTTTGCGCTTCTCTACCCACCAAACGTCACGGTCATTCTCTGTCCGTCTCGTAGACACGAGTTGAGAAATTGCAAACGTCGAGCAATTGCTGAGAGATGAAAAGTGCCAGCACTGAAAGCTGTTGCTAGCCAGCCCCCTTCCTTGGAAGCGCTTTTGTAGCCCTAAGAACACTGGGGCTCTGGCCTTCTCTAGCCACCTCATCTTCTGCTCATCCTCTCGCACAGTCTAAAGAGAGCTCAGGTGAGAAATTGCAAACGTCGAGCAATTGCTCAGAGATGAAAAGTGCCAGCACTGAAAGCTGTTGCTAGCCAGCACCCTTCCTTGGAAGCGCTTTCACAGGCGCAGCAACACTGGGGCTTTGCGCTTCTCTACCCACCAAACGTCACGGTCACTTTCTCTCCGTCTCGTAGAAACGAGCTGAGAAATTGCAAACGTCGAGCAATTGCTCAGAGATGAAAAGTGCCAGCACTGAAAGCTGTTGCTAGCCAGCCCCCTTCCTTGGAAGCGCTCTTGTAGCCCTAAGACACTGGGGCTCTGGGCTTCTCTAGCCACCTCATCTTGTGCTCATCCTCTCGCGCAGTCTAAAGAGAGCTCAGGTGAGAAATTGCAAACGTCGAGCAATTGCTCAGAGATGAAAAGTGCCAGCACTGAAAGCTGTTGCTAGCCAGCACCCTTCCTTGGAAGCGCTTTCACAGGCGCAGCAACACTGGGGCTTTGCGCTTCTCTACCCACCAAACGTCACGGTCACTTTCTCTCCGTCTCATAGAAACGAGCTGAGAAATTGCAAACGTCGAGCAATTGCTCAGAGATGAAAAGTGCCAGCACTGAAAGCTGTTGCTAGCCAGCCCCCTTCCTTGGAAGCGCTCTTGTAGCCCTAAGACACTGGGGCTCTGGGCTTCCCTAGCCACCTCATCTTCTGCTCATCCTCTCGCGCAGTCTAAAGAGAGCTCAGGTGAGAAATTGCAAACGTCGAGCAATTGCTCAGAGATGAAAAGTGCCAGCACTGAAAGCTGTTGCTAGCCAGCACCCTTCCTTGGAAGCGCTTTCACAGGCGCAGCAACACTGGGGCTTTGCGCTTCTCTAACCACCAAACATCACGGTCACTATCTCTCCGTCTCGTAGACACGAGTTGAGAAATTGCAAACGTCGAGCAATTGCTTAGAGATGAAAAGTGCCAGCACTGAAAGCTGTTGCTAGCCAGCACCCTTCCTTGGAAGCGCTTTCACAGGCGCAGCAACACTGGGGCTTTGCGCTTCTCTACCCACCAAACGTCACGGTCACTATCTCTCCGTCTCGTAGACACGAGCTGGGAAATTGCAAACGTCGAGCAATTGCTCAGAGATGAAAAGTGCCAGCACTGAAAGCTGTTGCTAGCCAGCACCCTTCCTTGGAAGCGCTTTTGTAGCCCTAAGAACACTGGGGCTCTGGGTTTCTCTAGCCACCTCATCTTCTGCTCATCCTCTCGCGCAGTCTAAAGAGAGCTCAGGTGAGAAATTGCAAACGTCGAGCAATTGCTCAGAGATGAAAAGTGCCAGCACTGAAAGCTGTTGCTAGCCAGCACCCTTCCTTGGACGCGCTTTCACAGGCGCAGCAACACTGGGGCTTTGCGCTTCTCTAACCACCAAACATCACGGTCACTTTCTCTCCGTCTCGTAGACACGAGTTGAGAAATTGCAAACGTCGAGCAATTGCTGAGAGATGAAAAGTGCCAGCACTGAAAGCTGTTGCTAGCCAGCCCCCTTCCTTGGAAGCGCTCTTGTAGCCCTAAGACACTGGGGCTCTGGCCTTCTCTAGCCACCTCATCTTCTGCTCATCCTCTCGCGCAGTCTAAAGAGAGCTCAGGTGAGAAATTGCAAACGTCGAGCAATTGCTCAGAGATGAAAAGTGCCAGCACTGAAAGCTGTTGCTAGCCAGCACCCTTCCTTGGAAGCGCTTTCACAGGCGCAGCAACACTGGGGCTTTGCGCTTCTCTAACCACCAAACATCACGGTCACTATCTCTCCGTCTCGTAGACACGAGTTGAGAAATTGCAAACGTCGAGCAATTGCTTAGAGATGAAAAGTGCCAGCACTGAAAGCTGTTGCTAGCCAGCACCCTTGCTTGGAAGCGCTTTCACAGGCGCAGCAACACTGGGGCTTTGCGCTTCTCTACCCACCAAACGTCACGGTCACTATCTCTCCGTCTCGTAGACACGAGCTGGGAAATTGCAAACGTCGAGCAATTGCTCAGAGATGAAAAGTGCCAGCACTGAAAGCTGTTGCTAGTCAGCACCCTTCCTTGGAAGCGCTCTTGTAGCCCTTAGAACACTGCGGCTCTGGGCTTCTCTAGCCACCTCATCTTCTGCTCATCCTCTCGCGCAGTCTAAAGAGAGCTCAGGTGAGAAATTGCAAACGTCGAGCAATTGCTCAGAGATGAAAAGTGCCAGCACTGAAAGCTGTTGCTAGCCAGCCCCCTTCCTTGGAAGCGCTTTTGTAGCCCTAAGAACACTGGGGCTCTGGGCTTCTCTAGCCACCTCATCTTCTGCTCATCCTCTCGCGCAGTCTAAAGAGAGCTCAGGTGAGAAATTGCAAACGTCGAGCAATTGCTGAGAGATGAAAAGTGCCAGCACTGAAAGCTGTTGCTAGCCAGCACCCTTCCTTGGAAGCGCTTTCACAGGCGCAGCAACACTGGGGCTTTGCGCTTCTCTAACCACCAAACGTCACGGTCACTATCTCTCCGTCTCGTAGAAACGAATTGAGAAATTGCAAACGTCGAGCAATTGCTCAGAGATGAAAAGTGCCAGCACTGAAAGCTGCTGCTAGCCAGCACCCTTCCTTGGAAGCGCTTTTGTAGCCCTAAGAACACTGGGGCTCTGGCCTTCTCTAGCCACCTCATCTTGTGCTCATCCTCTCGCGCAGTCTAAAGAGAGCTCAGGTGAGAAATTGCAAACGTCGAGCAATTGCTGAGAGATGAAAAGTGCCAGCACTGAAAGCTGTTGCTAGCCAGCACCCTTCCTTGGAAGCGCTTTCACAGGCGCAGCAACACTGGGGCTTTGCGCTTCTCTAACCACCAAACATCACGGTCACTATCTCTGCGTCTCGTAGACACGAGCTGAGAAATTGCAAACGTCGAGCAATTGCTCAGAGATGAAAAGTGCCAGCACTGAAAGCTGTTGCTAGCCAGCACCCTTCCTAGGAAGCGCTTTCACAGGCACAGCAACACTGGGGCTTTGCGCTTCTCTAGCCACCAAACGTCACGGTCATTCTCTTTCCGTCTCGTAGACACGAGCTGAGAAATTGCAAACGTCGAGCAATTGCTCAGAGATGAAAAGTGCCAGCACTGAAAGCTGTTGCTAGCCAGCCCCCTTCCTTGGAAGTGCTTTTGTAGCCCTACGAACACTGGGGCTCTGGGCTTCTCTAGCCACCTCATCTTCTGCTCATCCTCTCGCGCAGTCTAAAGAGAGCTCAGGTGAGAAATTGCAAACGTCGAGCAATTGCTCAGAGATGAAAAGTGCCAGCACTGAAAGCTGTTGCTAGCCAGCACCCTTCCTTGGAAGCGCTTTCACAGGCGCAGCAACACTGGGGCTTTGCGCTTCTCTAACCACCAAACGTCACGGTCACTATCTCTCCGTCTCGTAGACACGAGTTGAGAAATTGCAAACGTCGAGCAATTGCTTAGAGATGAAAAGTGCCAGCACTGAAAGCTGTTGCTAGCCAGCACCCTTCCTTGGAAGCGCTTTCACAGGCGCAGCAACACTGGGGCTTTGCGCTTCTCTACCCACCAAACGTCACGGTCACTATCTCTCCGTCTCGTAGACACGAGCTGGGAAATTGCAAACGTCGAGCAATTGCTCAGAGATGAAAAGTGCCAGCACTGAAAGCTGTTGCTAGTCAGCACCCTTCCTTGGAAGCGCTTTTGTAGCCCTAAGAACACTGGGGCTCTGGCCTTCTCTAGCCACCTCATCTTCTGCTCATCCTCTCGCGCAGTCTAAAGAGAGCTCAGGTGAGAAATTGCAAACGTCGAGCAATTGCTCAGAGATGAAAAGTGCCAGCACTGAAAGCTGTTGCTAGCCAGCACCCTTCCTTGGAAGCGCTTTCACAGGCGCAGCAACACTGGCGCTTTGCGCTTCTCTACCCACCAAACGTCACGGTCACTATCTCTCCGTCTCGTAGAAACGAGTTGAGAAATTGCAAACGTCGAGCAATTGCTCAGAGATGAAAAGTGCCAGCACTGAAAGCTGCTGCTAGCCAGCACCCTTCCTTGGAAGTGCTTTTGTAGCCCTAAGAACACTGGGGCTCTGGCCTTCTCTAGCCACCTCATCTTCTGCTCATCCTCTCGCGCAGTCTAAAGAGAGCTCAGGTGAGAAATTGCAAATGTCGAGCAACTGCTGAGAGATGAAAAGTGCCAGCACTGAAAGCTGTTGCTAGCCAGCACCCTTCTTTGGAAGCGCTTTCACAGGCACAGCAACGCTGGGGCTTTGCGCTTCTCTAACCACCAAATATCACGGTCACTATCTCTCCGTCTCGTAGACACGAGTTGAGAAATTGCAAACGTCGAGCAATTGCTCAGAGATGAAAAGTGCCAGCACTGAAAGCTGTTGCTAGCCAGCACCCTTCCTTGGAAGCGCTTTCACAGGCGCAGCAACACTGGGGCTTTGCGCTTCTCTAACCACCAAACGTCACGGTCACTATCTCTCCTTCTCGTAGACACGAGCTGAGAAATTGCAAATGTCGAGCAATTGCTGAGAGATGAAAAGTGCCAGCACTGAAAGCTGTTGCTAGCCAGCACCCTTCCTTGGAAGCGCTTTTGTAGCCCTAAGAACACTGGGGCTCTGTGCTTCTCTAGCCATCTAAACTTCTGCTCATCCTGTCGCGCAGTCTAAAGAGAGCTCAGGTGAGAAATTACAAACGTCGAGCAATTGCTCAGAGATGAAAAGTGCCAGCACTGAAAGCTGTTGCTAGCCAGCACCCTTCCTTGGAAGCGCTTTCACTGGCGCAGCAACGCTGGGGCTTTGCGCTTCTCTAACCACCAAACATCACGGTCACTATCTCTCCGTCTCGTAGACACGAGCTGAGAAATTGCAAACGTCGAGCAATTGCTCAGAGATGAAAAGTGCCAGCACTGAAAGCTGTTGCTAGCCAGCACCCTTCCTTGGAAGCGCTTTCACAGGCATAGCAACACTGGGGCTTTGCGCTTCTCTAGCCACCAAACGTCATGGTCATTCTCTTTCCGACTCGTAGACACGAGCTGAGAAATTGACAACGTCGAACAATTGCTCAGAGATGAAAAGTGCCAGCACTGAAAGCTGTTGCTAGCCAGCACCCTTCCTTGGAAGCGGTTTCACTGGCACAGCAACACTGGGGCTTTGCGCTTCTCTACCCACCAAACGTCACGGTCATTCTCTGTCCGTCTCGTAGACACGAGTTGAGAAATTGCAAACGTCGAGCAATTGCTGAGAGATGAAAAGTGCCAGCACTGAAAGCTGTTGCTAGCCAGCCCCCTTCCTTGGAACCGCTTTTGTAGCCCTAAGAACACTGGGGCTCTGGGCTTCTCTAGCCACCTCATCTTCTGCTCATCCTCTCGCGCAGTCTAAAGAGAGCTCAGGTGAGAAATTGCAAACGTCGAGCAATTGCTCAGAGATGAAAAGTGCCAGCACTGAAAGCTGTTGCTAGCCAGCACCCTTCCTTGGAAGCGCTTTCACAGGCGCAGCAACACTGGGGCTTTGGGCTTCTCTAGCCACCAAACGTCACGGTCACTTTCTCTCCGTCTCGTAGAAACGAGCTGAGAAATTGCAAACGTCGAGCAATTGCTCAGAGATGAAAAGTGCCAGCACTGAAAGCTGTTGCTAGCCAGCCCCCTTCCTTGGAAGCGCTCTTGTAGCCCTAAGACACTGGGGCTCTGGCCTTCTCTAGCCACCTCATCTTCTGCTCATCCTCTCGCGCAGTCTAAAGAGAGCTCAGGTGAGAAATTGCAAACGTCGAGCAATTGCTCAGAGATGAAAAGTGCCAGCACTGAAAGCTGTTGCTAGCCAGCACCCTTCCTTGAAAGCGCTTTCACAGGCGCAGCAACACTGGGGCTTTGCGCTTCTCTACCCACCAAACGTCACAGTCAATCTCTTTCCATCTCATAGAAACGAGCTGAGAAATTGCAAACGTCGAGCAATTGCTCAGAGATGAAAAGTGCCAGCACTGAAAGCTGTTGCTAGCCAGCCCCCTTCCTTGGAAGCGCTCTTGTAGCCCTAAGACACTGGGGCTCTGGGCTTCCCTAGCCACCTCATCTTCTGCTCATCCTCTCGCGCAGTCTAAAGAGAGCTCAGGTGAGAAATTGCAAACGTCGAGCAATTGCTGAGAGATGAAAAGTGCCAGCACTGAAAGCTGTTGCTAGCCAGCACCCTTCCTTGGAAGCGCTTTCACAGGCGCAGCAACACTGGGGCTTTGCGCTTCTCTAACCACCAAACATCACGGTCACTATCTCTCCGTCTCGTAGACACGAGCTGAGAAATTGCAAACGTCGAGCAATTGCTTAGAGATGAAAAGTGCCAGCACTGAAAGCTGTTGCTAGCCAGCACCCTTCCTTGGAAGCGCTTTCACAGGCGCAGCAACACTGGGGCTTTGCGCTTCTCTACCCACCAAACGTCACGGTCACTATCTCTCCGTCTCGTAGACACGAGCTGGGAAATTGCAAACGTCGAGCAATTGCTCAGAGATGAAAAGTGCCAGCACTGAAAGCTGTTGCTAGCCAGCACCCTTCCTTGGAAGCGCTTTTGTAGCCCTAAGAACACTGGGGCTCTGGGCTTCTCTAGCCACCTCATCTTCTGCTCATCCTCTCGCGCAGTCTAAAGAGAGCTCAGGTGAGAAATTGCAAACGTCGAGCAATTGCTGAGAGATGAAAAGTGCCAGCACTGAAAGATGTTGCTAGCCAGCACCCTTCCTTGGAAGCGCTTTCACAGGCGCAGCAACACTGGCGCTTTGCGCTTCTCTAACCACCAAACATCACGGTCACTATCTCTGCGTCTCGTAGACACGAGCTGAGAAATTGCAAACGTCGAGCAATTGCTCAGAGATGAAAAGTGCCAGCACTGAAAGCTGTTGCTAGCCAGCACCCTTCCTAGGAAGCGCTTTCACAGGCACAGCAACACTGGGGCTTTGCGCTTCTCTAGCCACCAAACGTCACGGTCATTCTCTTTCCGTCTCGTAGACACGAGCTGAGAAATTGCAAACGTCGAGCAATTGCTCAGAGATGAAAAGTGCCAGCACTGAAAGCTGTTGCTAGCCAGCCCCCTTCCTTGGAAGCGCTTTTGTAGCCCTAAGAACACTGGGGCTCTGGCCTTCTCTAGCCACCTCATCTTCTGCTCATCCTCTCGCGCAGTCTAAAGAGAGCTCAGGGGAGAAATTGTAAACGTCGAGCAATTGCTCAGAGATGAAAAGTGCCAGCACTGAAAGCTGTTGCTAGCCAGCACCCTTCCTTGGAAGCGCTTTCACAGGCGCAGCAACACTGGGGCTTTGCGCTTCTCTACCCACCAAACGTCACGGTCACTTTCTCTCCGTCTCATAGAAACGAGCTGAGAAATTGCAAACGTCGAGCAATTGCTCAGAGATGAAAAGTGCCAGCACTGAAAGCTCTTGCTAGCCAGCACCCTTCCTTGGAAGCGCTCTTGTAGCCCTAAGACACTGGGGCTCTGGCCTTCTCTAGCCACCTAAACTTCTGCTCATCCTCTCGCGCAGTCTAAAGAGAGCTCAGGTGAGAAATTGCAAACGTCGAGCAATTGCTCAGAGATGAAAAGTGCCAGCACTGAAAGCTGTTGCTAGCCAGCACCCTTCCTTGGAAGCGCTTTCACAGGCGCAGCAACACTGGGGCTTTGCGCTTCTCTAACCACCAAACATAACGGTCACTATCTCTCCGTCTCGTAGACACGAGTTGAGAAATTGCAAACGTCGAGCAATTGCTTAGAGATGAAAAGTGCCAGCACTGAAAGCTGTTGCTAGCCAGCACCCTTCCTTGGAAGCGCTTTCACAGGCGCAGCAACACTGGGGCTTTGCGCTTCTCTACCCACCAAACGTCACGGTCACTATCTCTCCGTCTCGTAGACACGAGCTGGGAAATTGCAAACGTCGAGCAATTGCTCAGAGATGAAAAGTGCCAGCACTGAAAGCTGTTGCTAGTCAGCACCCTTCCTTGGAAGCGCTTTTGTAGCCCTAAGAACACTGGGGCTCTGGGTTTCTCTAGCCACCTCATCTTCTGCTCATCCTCTTGCGCAGTCTAAAGAGAGCTCAGGTGAGAAATTGCAAACGTCGAGCAATTGCTCAGAGAGGAAAAGTGCCAGCACTGAAAGCTGTTGCTAGCCAGCACCCTTCCTTGGAAGCGCTTTCACAGGCGCAGCAACACTGGGGCTTTGCGCTTCTCTAACCACCAAACATCACGGTCACTATCTCTCCGTCTCGTAGAAACGAGTTGAGAAATTGCAAACGTCGAGCAATTGCTCAGAGATGAAAAGTGCCAGTACTGAAAGCTGCTGCTAGCCAGCACCCTTCCTTGGAAGCGCTTTTGTAGCCCTAAGAACACTGGGGCTCTGGGCTTCTCTAGCCACCTCATCTTCTGCTCATCCTCTCGCGCAGTCTAAAGAGAGCTCAGGTGAGAAATTGCAAACGTCGAGCAATTGCTCAGAGATGAAAAGTGCCAGCACTGAAAGCTGTTGCTAGCCAGCACCCTTCCTTGGAAGCGCTTTCACTGGCGCAGCAACACTGGGGCTTTGCGCTTCTCTAACCACCAAACATCACGGTCACTATCTCTCCGTCTCGTAGACACGAGCTGAGAAATTGCAAACGTCGAGCAATTGCTCAGAGATGAAAAGTGCCAGCACTGAAAGCTGTTGCTAGCCAGCACCCTTCCTTGGAAGCGCTTTCACAGGCACAGCAACACTGGGGCTTTGCGCTTCTCTAGCCACCAAACGTCACGGTCATTCTCTTTCCGACTCGTAGACACGAGCTGAGAAATTGCAAACGTCGAGCAATTGCTCAGAGATGAAAAGTGCCAGCACTGAAAGCTGTTGCTAGCCAGCAGCCTTCCTTGGAAGCGGTTTCACTGGCGCAGCAACACTGGGGCTTTGCGCTTCTCTACCCACCAAACGTCACGGTCATTCTCTGTCCGTCTCGTAGACACGAGTTGAGAAATTGCAAACGTCGAGCAATTGCTGAGAGATGAAAAGTGCCAGCACTGAAAGCTGTTGCTAGCCAGCCCCCTTCCTTGGAACCGCTTTTGTAGCCCTAAGAACACTGGGGCTCTGGGCTTCTCTAGCCACCTCATCTTCTGCTCATCCTCTCGCGCAGTCTAAAGAGAGCTCAGGTGAGAAATTGCAAACGTCGAGCAATTGCTCAGAGATGAAAAGTGCCAGCACTGAAAGCTGTTGCTAGCCAGCACCCTTCCTTGGAAGCGCTTTCACAGGCGCAGCAACACTGGGGCTTTGCGCTTCTCTACCCACCAAACGTCACGGTCACTTTCTCTCCGTCTCGTAGAAACGAGCTGAGAAATTGCAAACGTCGAGCAATTGCTCAGAGATGAAAAGTGCCAGCACTGAAAGCTGTTGCTAGCCAGCCCCCTTCCTTGGAAGCGCTCTTGTAGCCCTAAGACACTGGGGCTCTGGGCTTCTCTAGCCACCTCATCTTGTGCTCATCCTCTCGCGCAGTCTAAAGAGAGCTCAGGTGAGAAATTGCAAACGTCGAGCAATTGCTCAGAGATGAAAAGTGCCAGCACTGAAAGCTGTTGCTAGCCAGCACCCTTCCTTGGAAGCGCTTTCACAGGCGCAGCAACACTGGGGCTTTGCGCTTCTCTACCCACCAAACGTCACGGTCACTTTCTCTCCGTCTCATAGAAACGAGCTGAGAAATTGCAAACGTCGAGCAATTGCTCAGAGATGAAAAGTGCCAGCACTGAAAGCTGTTGCTAGCCAGCACCCTTCCTTGGAAGCGCTCTTGTAGCCCTAAGACACTGGGGCTCTGGGCTTCCCTAGCCACCTCATCTTCTGCTCATCCTCTCGCGCAGTCTAAAGAGAGCTCAGGTGAGAAATTGCAAACGTCGAGCAATTGCTCAGAGATGAAAAGTGCCAGCACTGAAAGCTGTTGCTAGCCAGCACCCTTCCTTGGAAGCGCTTTCACAGGCGCAGCAACACTGGGGCTTTGCGCTTCTCTAACCACCAAACATCACGGTCACTATCTCTGCGTCTCGTAGACACGAGTTGAGAAATTGCAAACGTCGAGCAATTGCTTAGAGATGAAAAGTGCCAGCACTGAAAGCTGTTGCTAGCCAGCACCCTTCCTTGGAAGCGCTTTCACAGGCGCAGCAACACTGGGGCTTTGCGCTTCTCTAGCCACCAAACGTCACGGTCACTATCTCTCCGTCTCGTAGACACGAGCTGGGAAATTGCAAACGTCGAGCAATTGCTCAGAGATGAAAAGTGCCAGCACTGAAAGCTGTTGCTAGCCAGCACCCTTCCTTGGAAGCGCTTTTGTAGCCCTAAGAACACTGGGGCTCTGGGTTTCTCTAGCCACCTCATCTTCTGCTCATCCTCTCGCGCAGTCTAAAGAGAGCTCAGGTGAGAAATTGCAAACGTCGAGCAATTGCTCAGAGATGAAAAGTGCCAGCACTGAAAGCTGTTGCTAGCCAGCACCCTTCCTTGGACGCGCTTTCACAGGCGCAGCAACACTGGGGCTTTGCGCTTCTCTAACCACCAAACATCACGGTCACTTTCTCTCCGTCTCGTAGACACGAGTTGAGAAATTGCAAACGTCGAGCAATTGCTGAGAGATGAAAAGTGCCAGCACTGAAAGCTGTTGCTAGCCAGCACCCTTCCTTGGAAGCGCTTTCACAGGCGCAGCAACACTGGGGCTTTGCGCTTCTCTACCCACCAAACGTCACGGTCATTCTCTTTCCGACTCGTAGACACGAGCTGAGAAATTGCAAATGTCGAGCAATTGCTGAGAGATGAAAAGTGCCAGCACTGAAAGCTGTTGCTAGCCAGCACCCTTCCTTGGAAGCGCTTTCACAGGCGCAGCAACACTGGGGCTTTGCGCTTCTCTACCCACCAAACGTCACGGTCATTCTCTGTCCGTCTCGTAGACACGAGCTGAGAAATTGCAAACGTCGAGCAATTGCTGAGAGATGAAAAGTGCCAGCACTGAAAGCTGTTGCTAGCCAGCACCCTTCCTTGGAAGCGCTTTTGTAGCCCTAAGAACACTGGGGCTCTGGGCTTCTCTAGCCACCTCATCTTCTGCTCATCCTCTCGCGCAGTCTAAAGAGAGCTCAGGTGAGAAATTGCAAACGTCGAGCAATTGCTCAGAGAGGAAAAGTGCCAGCACTGAAAGCTGTTGCTAGCCAGCACCCTTCCTTGGAAGCGCTTTTGTAGCCCTAAGAACACTGGGGCTCTGGCCTTCTCTAGCCACCTCATCTTCTGCTCATCCTCTCGCGCAGTCTAAAGAGAGCTCAGGTGAGAAATTGCAAACGTCGAGCAATTGCTCAGAGATGAAAAGTGCCAGCACTGAAAGCTGTTGCTAGCCAGCAACCTTGCTTGGAAGCGCTTTCACAGGCGCAGCAACACTGGGGCTTTGCGCTTCTCTACCCACCAAACATCACGGTCACTTTCTCTCCGTCTCGAAGAAACGAGCTGAGAAATTGCAAACGTCGAGCAATTGCTCAGAGATGAAAAGTGCCAGCACTGAAAGCTGTTGCTAGCCAGCACCCTTCCTTGGAAGCGCTTTCACAGGCGCAGCAACACTGGGGCTTTGCGCTTCTCTAACCACCAAACGTCACGGTCACTATCTCTCCGACTCGTAGACACGAGTTGAGAAATTGCAAACGTCGAGCAATTGCTCAGAGATGAAAAGTGCCAGCACTGAAAGCTCTTGCTAGCCAGCACCCTTCCTTGGAAGCGCTTTCACAGGCACAGCAACACTGGGGCTTTGCGCTTCTCTACCCACCAAACGTCACGGTCATTCTCTTTCCGTCTCGTAGACACGAGTTGAGAAATTGCAAACGTCGAGCAATTGCTGAGAGATGAAAAGTGCCAGCACTGAAAGCTGTTGCTAGCCAGCACCCTTCCTTGGAAGCGCTTTTGTAGCCCTAAGAACACTGGGGCTCTGGCCTTCTCTAGCCACCTCATCTTCTGCTCATCCTCTCGCGCAGTCTAAAGAGAGCTCAGGTGAGAAATTGCAAACGTCGAGCAATTGCTCAGAGATGAAAAGTGCCAGCACTGAAAGCTGTTGCTAGCCAGCCCCCTTCCTTGGAAGCGCTTTCACAGGCGCAGCAACACTGGGGCTTTGCGCTTCCCTACCCACCAAACGTCACGGTCACTATCTCTCCGTCTCGTAGACACGAGCTGAGAAATTGCAAACGTCGAGCAATTGCTCAGAGATGAAAAGTGCCAGCACTGAAAGCTGTTGCTAGCCAGCACCCTTCCTTGGAAGCGCTCTTGTAGCCCTTAGAACACTGGGGCTCTGGGCTTCTCTAGCCACCTAATCTTCTGCTCATCCTCTCGCGCACTCTAAAGAGAGCTCAGGTGAGAAATTGCAAACGTCGAGCAATTGCTCAGAGATGAAAAGTACCAGCACTGAAAGCTGTTGCTAGCCAGCCCCCTTCCTTGGAAGCGCTTTTGTAGCCCAAAGAACACTGGGGCTCTGGGCTTCTCTAGCCACCTCATCTTCTGCTCATCCTCTCGCGCAGTCTAAAGAGAGCTCAGGTGAGAAATTGCAAACGTCGAGCAATTGCTCAGAGATGAAAAGTGCCAGCACTGAAAGCTGTTGCTAGCCAGCACCCTTCCTTGGAAGCGCTTTCACAGGCGCAGCAACACTGGGGCTTTGCGCTTCTCTAACCACCAAACGTCACGGTCACTATCTCTCCGTCTCGTAGACACGAGTTGAGAAATTGCAAACGTCGAGCAATTGCTCAGAGATGAAAAGTGCCAGCACTGAAAGCTGTTGCTAGCCAGCACCCTTCCTTGGAAGCGCTTTCACAGGCGCAGCAACACTGGGGCTTTGCGCTTCTCTACCCACCAAACATCACGGTCATTCTCTTTCCGACTCGTAGACACGAGCTGAGAAATTGCAAACGTCGAGCAATTGCTCAGAGATGAAAAGTGCCAGCACTGAAAGCTGTTGCTAGTCAGCACCCTTCCTTGGAAGCGCTCTTGTAGCCCTTAGAACACTGCGGCTCTGGGCTTCTCTAGCCACCTCATCTTCTGCTCATCCTCTCGCGCAGTCTAAAGAGAGCTCAGGTGAGAAATTGCAAACGTCGAGCAATTGCTCAGAGATGAAAAGTGCCAGCACTGAAAGCTGTTGCTAGCCAGCCCCCTTCCTTGGAAGCGCTTTTGTAGCCCTAAGAACACTGGGGCTCTGGGCTTCTCTAGCCACCTCATCTTCTGCTCATCCTCTCGCGCAGTCTAAAGAGAGCTCAGGTGAGAAATTGCAAACGTCGAGCAATTGCTGAGAGATGAAAAGTGCCAGCACTGAAAGCTGTTGCTAGCCAGCACCCTTCCTTGGAAGCGCTTTCACAGGCGCAGCAACACTGGGGCTTTGCGCTTCTCTAACCACCAAACGTCACGGTCACTATCTCTCCGTCTCGTAGAAACGAATTGAGAAATTGCAAACGTCGAGCAATTGCTCAGAGATGAAAAGTGCCAGCACTGAAAGCTGCTGCTAGCCAGCACCCTTCCTTGGAAGCGCTTTTGTAGCCCTAAGAACACTGGGGCTCTGGCCTTCTCTAGCCACCTCATCTTGTGCTCATCCTCTCGCGCAGTCTAAAGAGAGCTCAGGTGAGAAATTGCAAACGTCGAGCAATTGCTGAGAGATGAAAAGTGCCAGCACTGAAAGCTGTTGCTAGCCAGCACCCTTCCTTGGAAGCGCTTTCACAGGCGCAGCAACACTGGGGCTTTGCGCTTCTCTAACCACCAAACATCACGGTCACTATCTCTGCGTCTCGTAGACACGAGCTGAGAAATTGCAAACGTCGAGCAATTGCTCAGAGATGAAAAGTGCCAGCACTGAAAGCTGTTGCTAGCCAGCACCCTTCCTAGGAAGCGCTTTCACAGGCACAGCAACACTGGGGCTTTGCGCTTCTCTAGCCACCAAACGTCACGGTCATTCTCTTTCCGTCTCGTAGACACGAGCTGAGAAATTGCAAACGTCGAGCAATTGCTCAGAGATGAAAAGTGCCAGCACTGAAAGCTGTTGCTAGCCAGCCCCCTTCCTTGGAAGTGCTTTTGTAGCCCTACGAACACTGGGGCTCTGGGCTTCTCTAGCCACCTCATCTTCTGCTCATCCTCTCGCGCAGTCTAAAGAGAGCTCAGGTGAGAAATTGCAAACGTCGAGCAATTGCTCAGAGATGAAAAGTGCCAGCACTGAAAGCTGTTGCTAGCCAGCACCCTTGCTTGGAAGCGCTTTCACAGGCGCAGCAACACTGGGGCTTTGCGCTTCTCTAACCACCAAACGTCACGGTCACTATCTCTCCGTCTCGTAGACACGAGTTGAGAAATTGCAAACGTCGAGCAATTGCTTAGAGATGAAAAGTGCCAGCACTGAAAGCTGTTGCTAGCCAGCACCCTTCCTTGGAAGCGCTTTCACAGGCGCAGCAACACTGGGGCTTTGCGCTTCTCTACCCACCAAACGTCACGGTCACTATCTCTCCGTCTCGTAGACACGAGCTGGGAAATTGCAAACGTCGAGCAATTGCTCAGAGATGAAAAGTGCCAGCACTGAAAGCTGTTGCTAGTCAGCACCCTTCCTTGGAAGCGCTTTTGTAGCCCTAAGAACACTGGGGCTCTGGCCTTCTCTAGCCACCTCATCTTCTGCTCATCCTCTCGCGCAGTCTAAAGAGAGCTCAGGTGAGAAATTGCAAACGTCGAGCAATTGCTCAGAGATGAAAAGTGCCAGCACTGAAAGCTGTTGCTAGCCAGCACCCTTCCTTGGAAGCGCTTTCACAGGCGCAGCAACACTGGCGCTTTGCGCTTCTCTACCCACCAAACGTCACGGTCACTATCTCTCCGTCTCGTAGAAACGAGTTGAGAAATTGCAAACGTCGAGCAATTGCTCAGAGATGAAAAGTGCCAGCACTGAAAGCTGCTGCTAGCCAGCACCCTTCCTTGGAAGTGCTTTTGTAGCCCTAAGAACACTGGGGCTCTGGCCTTCTCTAGCCACCTCATCTTCTGCTCATCCTCTCGCGCAGTCTAAAGAGAGCTCAGGTGAGAAATTGCAAATGTCGAGCAACTGCTGAGAGATGAAAAGTGCCAGCACTGAAAGCTGTTGCTAGCCAGCACCCTTCTTTGGAAGCGCTTTCACAGGCACAGCAACGCTGGGGCTTTGCGCTTCTCTAACCACCAAATATCACGGTCACTATCTCTCCGTCTCGTAGACACGAGTTGAGAAATTGCAAACGTCGAGCAATTGCTCAGAGATGAAAAGTGCCAGCACTGAAAGCTGTTGCTAGCCAGCACCCTTCCTTGGAAGCGCTTTCACAGGCGCAGCAACACTGGGGCTTTGCGCTTCTCTACCCACCAAACGTCACGGTCACTATCTCTCCTTCTCGTAGACACGAGCTGAGAAATTGCAAATGTCGAGCAATTGCTGAGAGATGAAAAGTGCCAGCACTGAAAGCTGTTGCTAGCCAGCACCCTTCCTTGGAAGCGCTTTTGTAGCCCTAAGAACACTGGGGCTCTGTGCTTCTCTAGCCATCTAAACTTCTGCTCATCCTGTCGCGCAGTCTAAAGAGAGCTCAGGTGAGAAATTACAAACGTCGAGCAATTGCTCAGAGATGAAAAGTGCCAGCACTGAAAGCTGTTGCTAGCCAGCACCCTTCCTTGGAAGCGCTTTCACTGGCGCAGCAACGCTGGGGCTTTGCGCTTCTCTAACCACCAAACATCACGGTCACTATCTCTCCGTCTCGTAGACACGAGCTGAGAAATTGCAAACGTCGAGCAATTGCTCAGAGATGAAAAGTGCCAGCACTGAAAGCTGTTGCTAGCCAGCACCCTTCCTTGGAAGCGCTTTCACAGGCATAGCAACACTGGGGCTTTGCGCTTCTCTAGCCACCAAACGTCATGGTCATTCTCTTTCCGACTCGTAGACACGAGCTGAGAAATTGACAACGTCGAACAATTGCTCAGAGATGAAAAGTGCCAGCACTGAAAGCTGTTGCTAGCCAGCACCCTTCCTTGGAAGCGGTTTCACTGGCACAGCAACACTGGGGCTTTGCGCTTCTCTACCCACCAAACGTCACGGTCATTCTCTGTCCGTCTCGTAGACACGAGTTGAGAAATTGCAAACGTCGAGCAATTGCTGAGAGATGAAAAGTGCCAGCACTGAAAGCTGTTGCTAGCCAGCCCCCTTCCTTGGAACCGCTTTTGTAGCCCTAAGAACACTGGGGCTCTGGGCTTCTCTAGCCACCTCATCTTCTGCTCATCCTCTCGCGCAGTCTAAAGAGAGCTCAGGTGAGAAATTGCAAACGTCGAGCAATTGCTCAGAGATGAAAAGTGCCAGCACTGAAAGCTGTTGCTAGCCAGCACCCTTCCTTGGAAGTGCTTTCACAGGCGCAGCAACACTGGGGCTTTGGGCTTCTCTAGCCACCAAACGTCACGGTCACTTTCTCTCCGTCTCGTAGAAACGAGCTGAGAAATTGCAAACGTCGAGCAATTGCTCAGAGATGAAAAGTGCCAGCACTGAAAGCTGTTGCTAGCCAGCCCCCTTCCTTGGAAGCGCTCTTGTAGCCCTAAGACACTGGGGCTCTGGCCTTCTCTAGCCACCTCATCTTCTGCTCATCCTCTCGCGCAGTCTAAAGAGAGCTCAGGTGAGAAATTGCAAACGTCGAGCAATTGCTCAGAGATGAAAAGTGCCAGCACTGAAAGCTGTTGCTAGCCAGCACCCTTCCTTGAAAGCGCTTTCACAGGCGCAGCAACACTGGGGCTTTGCGCTTCTCTACCCACCAAACGTCACGGTCACTTTCTCTCCATCTCATAGAAACGAGCTGAGAAATTGCAAACGTCGAGCAATTGCTCAGAGATGAAAAGTGCCAGCACTGAAAGCTGTTGCTAGCCAGCCCCCTTCCTTGGAAGCGCTCTTGTAGCCCTAAGACACTGGGGCTCTGGGCTTCCCTAGCCACCTCATCTTCTGCTCATCCTCTCGCGCAGTCTAAAGAGAGCTCAGGTGAGAAATTGCAAACGTCGAGCAATTGCTGAGAGATGAAAAGTGCCAGCACTGAAAGCTGTTGCTAGCCAGCACCCTTCCTTGGAAGCGCTTTCACAGGCGCAGCAACACTGGGGCTTTGCGCTTCTCTAACCACCAAACATCACGGTCACTATCTCTCCGTCTCGTAGACACGAGCTGAGAAATTGCAAACGTCGAGCAATTGCTTAGAGATGAAAAGTGCCAGCACTGAAAGCTGTTGCTAGCCAGCACCCTTCCTTGGAAGCGCTTTCACAGGCGCAGCAACACTGGGGCTTTGCGCTTCTCTACCCACCAAACGTCACGGTCACTATCTCTCCGTCTCGTAGACACGAGCTGGGAAATTGCAAACGTCGAGCAATTGCTCAGAGATGAAAAGTGCCAGCACTGAAAGCTGTTGCTAGCCAGCACCCTTCCTTGGAAGCGCTTTTGTAGCCCTAAGAACACTGGGGCTCTGGGCTTCTCTAGCCACCTCATCTTCTGCTCATCCTCTCGCGCAGTCTAAAGAGAGCTCAGGTGAGAAATTGCAAACGTCGAGCAATTGCTGAGAGATGAAAAGTGCCAGCACTGAAAGCTGTTGCTAGCCAGCACCCTTCCTTGGAAGCGCTTTCACAGGCGCAGCAACACTGGCGCTTTGCGCTTCTCTAACCACCAAACATCACGGTCACTATCTCTGCGTCTCGTAGACACGAGCTGAGAAATTGCAAACGTCGAGCAATTGCTCAGAGATGAAAAGTGCCAGCACTGAAAGCTGTTGCTAGCCAGCACCCTTCCTAGGAAGCGCTTTCACAGGCACAGCAACACTGGGGCTTTGCGCTTCTCTAGCCACCAAACGTCACGGTCATTCTCTTTCCGTCTCGTAGACACGAGCTGAGAAATTGCAAACGTCGAGCAATTGCTCAGAGATGAAAAGTGCCAGCACTGAAAGCTGTTGCTAGCCAGCACCCTTCCTTGGAAGCGCTTTTGTAGCCCTAAGAACACTGGGGCTCTGGCCTTCTCTAGCCACCTCATCTTCTGCTCATCCTCTCGCGCAGTCTAAAGAGAGCTCAGGGGAGAAATTGTAAACGTCGAGCAATTGCTCAGAGATGAAAAGTGCCAGCACTGAAAGCTGTTGCTAGCCAGCACCCTTCCTTGGAAGCGCTTTCACAGGCGCAGCAACACTGGGGCTTTGCGCTTCTCTACCCACCAAACGTCACGGTCACTTTCTCTCCGTCTCATAGAAACGAGCTGAGAAATTGCAAACGTCGAGCAATTGCTCAGAGATGAAAAGTGCCAGCACTGCAAGCTGTTGCTAGCCAGCCCCCTTCCTTGGAAGCGCTCTTGTAGCCCTAAGACACTGGGGCTCTGGCCTTCTCTAGCCACCTAAACTTCTGCTCATCCTCTCGCGCAGTCTAAAGAGAGCTCAGGTGAGAAATTGCAAACGTCGAGCAATTGCTCAGAGATGAAAAGTGCCAGCACTGAAAGCTGTTGCTAGCCAGCACCCTTCCTTGGAAGCGCTTTCACAGGCGCAGCAACACTGGGGCTTTGCGCTTCTCTAACCACCAAACATAACGGTCACTATCTCTCCGTCTCGTAGACACGAGTTGAGAAATTGCAAACGTCGAGCAATTGCTTAGAGATGAAAAGTGCCAGCACTGAAAGCTGTTGCTAGCCAGCACCCTTCCTTGGAAGCGCTTTCACAGGCGCAGCAACACTGGGGCTTTGCGCTTCTCTACCCACCAAACGTCACGGTCACTATCTCTCCGTCTCGTAGACACGAGCTGGGAAATTGCAAACGTCGAGCAATTGCTCAGAGATGAAAAGTGCCAGCACTGAAAGCTGTTGCTAGTCAGCACCCTTCCTTGGAAGCGCTTTTGTAGCCCTAAGAACACTGGGGCTCTGGGTTTCTCTAGCCACCTCATCTTCTGCTCATCCTCTTGCGCAGTCTAAAGAGAGCTCAGGTGAGAAATTGCAAACGTCGAGCAATTGCTCAGAGAGGAAAAGTGCCAGCACTGAAAGCTGTTGCTAGCCAGCACCCTTCCTTGGAAGCGCTTTCACAGGCGCAGCAACACTGGGGCTTTGCGCTTCTCTAACCACCAAACATCACGGTCACTATCTCTCCGTCTCGTAGAAACGAGTTGAGAAATTGCAAACGTCGAGCAATTGCTCAGAGATGAAAAGTGCCAGTACTGAAAGCTGCTGCTAGCCAGCACCCTTCCTTGGAAGCGCTTTTGTAGCCCTAAGAACACTGGGGCTCTGGGCTTCTCTAGCCACCTCATCTTCTGCTCATCCTCTCGCGCAGTCTAAAGAGAGCTCAGGTGAGAAATTGCAAACGTCGAGCAATTGCTCAGAGATGAAAAGTGCCAGCACTGAAAGCTGTTGCTAGCCAGCACCCTTCCTTGGAAGCGCTTTCACTGGCGCAGCAACACTGGGGCTTTGCGCTTCTCTAACCACCAAACATCACGGTCACTATCTCTCCGTCTCGTAGACACGAGCTGAGAAATTGCAAACGTCGAGCAATTGCTCAGAGATGAAAAGTGCCAGCACTGAAAGCTGTTGCTAGCCAGCACCCTTCCTTGGAAGCGCTTTCACAGGCACAGCAACACTGGGGCTTTGCGCTTCTCTAGCCACCAAACGTCACGGTCATTCTCTTTCCGACTCGTAGACACGAGCTGAGAAATTGCAAACGTCGAGCAATTGCTCAGAGATGAAAAGTGCCAGCACTGAAAGCTGTTGCTAGCCAGCACCCTTCCTTGGAAGCGGTTTCACTGGCGCAGCAACACTGGGGCTTTGCGCTTCTCTACCCACCAAACGTCACGGTCATTCTCTGTCCGTCTCGTAGACACGAGTTGAGAAATTGCAAACGTCGAGCAATTGCTGAGAGATGAAAAGTGCCAGCACTGAAAGCTGTTGCTAGCCAGCCCCCTTCCTTGGAACCGCTTTTGTAGCCCTAAGAACACTGGGGCTCTGGGCTTCTCTAGCCACCTCATCTTCTGCTCATCCTCTCGCGCAGTCTAAAGAGAGCTCAGGTGAGAAATTGCAAACGTCGAGCAATTGCTCAGAGATGAAAAGTGCCAGCACTGAAAGCTGTTGCTAGCCAGCACCCTTCCTTGGAAGCGCTTTCACAGGCGCAGCAACACTGGGGCTTTGCGCTTCTCTACCCACCAAACGTCACGGTCACTTTCTCTCCGTCTCGTAGAAACGAGCTGAGAAATTGCAAACGTCGAGCAATTGCTCAGAGATGAAAAGTGCCAGCACTGAAAGCTGTTGCTAGCCAGCCCCCTTCCTTGGAAGCGCTCTTGTAGCCCTAAGACACTGGGGCTCTGGGCTTCTCTAGCCACCTCATCTTGTGCTCATCCTCTCGCGCAGTCTAAAGAGAGCTCAGGTGAGAAATTGCAAACGTCGAGCAATTGCTCAGAGATGAAAAGTGCCAGCACTGAAAGCTGTTGCTAGCCAGCACCCTTCCTTGGAAGCGCTTTCACAGGCGCAGCAACACTGGGGCTTTGCGCTTCTCTACCCACCAAACGTCACGGTCACTTTCTCTCCGTCTCATAGAAACGAGCTGAGAAATTGCAAACGTCGAGCAATTGCTCAGAGATGAAAAGTGCCAGCACTGAAAGCTGTTGCTAGCCAGCACCCTTCCTTGGAAGCGCTCTTGTAGCCCTAAGACACTGGGGCTCTGGGCTTCCCTAGCCACCTCATCTTCTGCTCATCCTCTCGCGCAGTCTAAAGAGAGCTCAGGTGAGAAATTGCAAACGTCGAGCAATTGCTCAGAGATGAAAAGTGCCAGCACTGAAAGCTGTTGCTAGCCAGCACCCTTCCTTGGAAGCGCTTTCACAGGCGCAGCAACACTGGGGCTTTGCGCTTCTCTAACCACCAAACATCACGGTCACTATCTCTGCGTCTCGTAGACACGAGTTGAGAAATTGCAAACGTCGAGCAATTGCTTAGAGATGAAAAGTGCCAGCACTGAAAGCTGTTGCTAGCCAGCACCCTTCCTTGGAAGCGCTTTCACAGGCGCAGCAACACTGGGGCTTTGCGCTTCTCTAGCCACCAAACGTCACGGTCACTATCTCTCCGTCTCGTAGACACGAGCTGGGAAATTGCAAACGTCGAGCAATTGCTCAGAGATGAAAAGTGCCAGCACTGAAAGCTGTTGCTAGCCAGCACCCTTCCTTGGAAGCGCTTTTGTAGCCCTAAGAACACTGGGGCTCTGGGTTTCTCTAGCCACCTCATCTTCTGCTCATCCTCTCGCGCAGTCTAAAGAGAGCTCAGGTGAGAAATTGCAAACGTCGAGCAATTGCTCAGAGATGAAAAGTGCCAGCACTGAAAGCTGTTGCTAGCCAGCACCCTTCCTTGGAAGCGCTTTCACTGGCGCAGCAACACTGGGGCTTTGCGCTTCTCTAACCACCAAACATCACGGTCACTTTCTCTCCGTCTCGTAGACACGAGTTGAGAAATTGCAAACGTCGAGCAATTGCTGAGAGATGAAAAGTGCCAGCACTGAAAGCTGTTGCTAGCCAGCACCCTTCCTTGGAAGCGCTTTCACAGGCGCAGCAACACTGGGGCTTTGCGCTTCTCTACCCACCAAACGTCACGGTCATTCTCTTTCCGACTCGTAGACACGAGCTGAGAAATTGCAAATGTCGAGCAATTGCTGAGAGATGAAAAGTGCCAGCACTGAAAGCTGTTGCTAGCCAGCACCCTTCCTTGGAAGCGCTTTCACAGGCGCAGCAACACTGGGGCTTTGCGCTTCTCTACCCACCAAACGTCACGGTCATTCTCTGTCCGTCTCGTAGACACGAGCTGAGAAATTGCAAACGTCGAGCAATTGCTGAGAGATGAAAAGTGCCAGCACTGAAAGCTGTTGCTAGCCAGCACCCTTCCTTGGAAGCGCTTTTGTAGCCCTAAGAACACTGGGGCTCTGGGCTTCTCTAGCCACCTCATCTTCTGCTCATCCTCTCGCGCAGTCTAAAGAGAGCTCAGGTGAGAAATTGCAAACGTCGAGCAATTGCTCAGAGAGGAAAAGTGCCAGCACTGAAAGCTGTTGCTAGCCAGCACCCTTCCTTGGAAGCGCTTTTGTAGCCCTAAGAACACTGGGGCTCTGGCCTTCTCTAGCCACCTCATCTTCTGCTCATCCTCTCGCGCAGTCTAAAGAGAGCTCAGGTGAGAAATTGCAAACGTCGAGCAATTGCTCAGAGATGAAAAGTGCCAGCACTGAAAGCTGTTGCTAGCCAGCAACCTTGCTTGGAAGCGCTTTCACAGGCGCAGCAACACTGGGGCTTTGCGCTTCTCTACCCACCAAACATCACGGTCACTTTCTCTCCGTCTCGAAGAAACGAGCTGAGAAATTGCAAACGTCGAGCAATTGCTCAGAGATGAAAAGTGCCAGCACTGAAAGCTGTTGCTAGCCAGCACCCTTCCTTGGAAGCGCTTTCACAGGCGCAGCAACACTGGGGCTTTGCGCTTCTCTACCCACCAAACGTCACGGTCACTATCTCTCCGACTCGTAGACACGAGTTGAGAAATTGCAAACGTCGAGCAATTGCTCAGAGATGAAAAGTGCCAGCACTGAAAGCTCTTGCTAGCCAGCACCCTTCCTTGGAAGCGCTTTCACAGGCACAGCAACACTGGGGCTTTGCGCTTCTCTACCCACCAAACGTCACGGTCATTCTCTTTCCGTCTCGTAGACACGAGTTGAGAAATTGCAAACGTCGAGCAATTGCTGAGAGATGAAAAGTGCCAGCACTGAAAGCTGTTGCTAGCCAGCACCCTTCCTTGGAAGCGCTTTTGTAGCCCTAAGAACACTGGGGCTCTGGCCTTCTCTAGCCACCTCATCTTCTGCTCATCCTCTCGCGCAGTCTAAAGAGAGCTCAGGTGAGAAATTGCAAACGTCGAGCAATTGCTCAGAGATGAAAAGTGCCAGCACTGAAAGCTGTTGCTAGCCAGCCCCCTTCCTTGGAAGCGCTTTCACAGGCGCAGCAACACTGGGGCTTTGCGCTTCCCTACCCACCAAACGTCACGGTCACTATCTCTCCGTCTCGTAGACACGAGCTGAGAAATTGCAAACGTCGAGCAATTGCTCAGAGATGAAAAGTGCCAGCACTGAAAGCTGTTGCTAGCCAGCACCCTTCCTTGGAAGCGCTCTTGTAGCCCTTAGAACACTGGGGCTCTGGGCTTCTCTAGCCACCTAATCTTCTGCTCATCCTCTCGCGCACTCTAAAGAGAGCTCAGGTGAGAAATTGCAAACGTCGAGCAATTGCTCAGAGATGAAAAGTACCAGCACTGAAAGCTGTTGCTAGCCAGCCCCCTTCCTTGGAAGCGCTTTTGTAGCCCAAAGAACACTGGGGCTCTGGGCTTCTCTAGCCACCTCATCTTCTGCTCATCCTCTCGCGCAGTCTAAAGAGAGCTCAGGTGAGAAATTGCAAACGTCGAGCAATTGCTCAGAGATGAAAAGTGCCAGCACTGAAAGCTGTTGCTAGCCAGCACCCTTCCTTGGAAGCGCTTTCACAGGCGCAGCAACACTGGGGCTTTGCGCTTCTCTAACCACCAAACGTCACGGTCACTATCTCTCCGTCTCGTAGACACGAGTTGAGAAATTGCAAACGTCGAGCAATTGCTCAGAGATGAAAAGTGCCAGCACTGAAAGCTGTTGCTAGCCAGCACCCTTCCTTGGAAGCGCTTTCACAGGCGCAGCAACACTGGGGCTTTGCGCTTCTCTACCCACCAAACATCACGGTCATTCTCTTTCCGACTCGTAGACACGAGCTGAGAAATTGCAAACGTCGAGCAATTGCTCAGAGATGAAAAGTGCCAGCACTGAAAGCTGTTGCTAGCCAGCACCCTTCCTTGGAAGCGGTTTCACTGGCGCAGCAACACTGGGGCTTTCCGCTTCTCTACCCACCAAACGTCACGGTCATTCTCTGTCCGTCTCGTAGACACGAGTTGAGAAATTGCAAACGTCGAGCAATTGCTCAGAGATGAAAAGTGCCAGCACTGAAAGCTGTTGCTAGCCAGCCCCCTTCCTTGGAAGCGCTTTTGTAGCCCTAAGAACACTGGGGCTCTGGCCTTCTCTAGCCACCTCATCTTCTGCTCATCCTCTCGCGCAGTCTAAAGAGAGCTCAGGTGAGAAATTGTAAACGTCGAGCAATTGCTCAGAGATGAAAAGTGCCAGCACTGAAAGCTGTTGCTAGCCAGCACCCTTCCTTGGAAGCGCTTTCACAGGCGCAGCAACACTGGGGCTTTGCGCTTCTCTACCCACCAAACGTCACGGTCACTTTCTCTCCGTCTCATAGAAACGAGCTGAGAAATTGCAAACGTCGAGCAATTGCTCAGAGATGAAAAGTGCCAGCACTGAAAGCTGTTGCTAGCCAGCCCCCTTCCTTGGAAGCGCTCTTGTAGCCCTAAGACACTGGGGCTCTGGGCTTCTCTAGCCACCTCATCTTCTGCTCATCCTCTCGCGCAGTCTAAAGAGAGCTCAGGTGAGAAATTGCAAACGTCGAGCAATTGCTCAGAGATGAAAAGTGCCAGCACTGAAAGCTGTTGCTAGCCAGCACCCTTCCTTGGAAGCGCTTTCACAGGCGCAGCAACACTGGGGCTTTGCGCTTCTCTACCCACCAAACGTCACGGTCACTATCTCTCCGTCTCGTAGACACGAGCTGGGAAATTGCAAACGTCGAGCAATTGCTCAGAGATGAAAAGTGCCAGCACTGAAAGCTGTTGCTAGTCAGCCCCCTTCCTTGGAAGCGCTTTTGTAGCCCTTAGAACACTGGGGCTCTGGGTTTCTCTAGCCACCTCATCTTCTACTCATCCTCTCGCGCAGTCTAAAGAGAGCTCAGGTGAGAAATTGCAAACGTCGAGCAATTGCTCAGAGATGAAAAGTGCCAGCACTGAAAGCTCTTGCTAGCCAGCCCCCTTCCTTGGAAGCGCTTTCACAGGCGCAGCAACACTGGGGCTTTGCGCTTCTCTAGCCACCAAACGTCACGGTCACTATCTCTCCGTCTCGTAGAAACGAGTTGAGAAATTGCAAACGTCGAGCAATTGCTCAGAGATGAAAAGTGCCAGCACTGAAAGCTGCTGCTAGCCAGCACCCTTCCTTGGAAGCGCTTTTGTAGCCCTAAGAACACTGGGGCTCTGGCCTTCTCTAGCCACCTCATCTTCTGCTCATCCTCTCGCGCAGTCTAAAGAGAGCTCAGGTGAGAAATTGCAAATGTCGAGCAA
The DNA here is from genome assembly GCA_037962945.1 of Sarcoramphus papa. NCBI lineage: Eukaryota > Metazoa > Chordata > Aves > Accipitriformes > Cathartidae > Sarcoramphus > Sarcoramphus papa. Next base: position 28,328,023 of record CM075590.1, on the reverse strand, counting down.
TTGCTCAGAGATGAAAAGTGCCAGCACTGAAAGCTGTTGCTAGCCAGCACCCTTCTATGGAAGCGCTTCCACAGGCGCAGCAACGCTGGGGCTTTGCGCTTCTCTAACCACCAAACATCACGGTCACTATCTCTCCGTCTCGTAGACACGAGCTGAGAAATTGCAAACGTCCAGCAATTGCTCAGAGATGAAAAGTGCCAGCACTGAAAGCTGTTGCTAGCCAGCACCCTTCCTTGGAAGCGCTTTCACAGGCGCAGCAACACTGGCGCTTTGCGCTTCTCTACCCACCAAACGTCACGGTCACTATCTCTCCGTCTCGTAGACACGAGCTGAGAAATTGCAAATGTCGAGCAATTGCTGAGAGATGAAAAGTGCCAGCACTGAAAGCTGTTGCTAGCCAGCACCCTTCCTTGGAAGCGCTTTTGTAGCCCTAAGAACACTGGGGCTCTGGGTTTCTCTAGCCACCTCATCTTCTGCTCATCCTCTCGCGCAGTCTAAAGAGAGCTCAGGTGAGAAATTGCAAACGTCGAGCAATTGCTGAGAGATGAAAAGTGCCAGCACTGAAAGCTGTTGCTAGCCAGCCCCCTTCCTTGGAAGCGCTTTTGTAGGCCTAAGAAGACTGGGGCTCTGGGCTTCTCTAGCCACCTCATCTTCTGCTCATCCTCTCGCGCAGTCTAAAGAGAGCTCAGGTGAGAAATTGCAAACGTCGAGCAATTGCTCAGAGATGAAAAGTGCCAGCACTGAAAGCTGTTGCTAGCCAGCCCCCTTCCTTGGAAGCGCTTTCACAGGCGCAGCAACACTGGGGCTTTGCGCTTCTCTACCCACCAAACATCACGGTCACTTTCTCTCCGTCTCATAGAAACGAGCTGAGAAATTGCAAACGTCGAGCAATTGCTCAGAGATGAAAAGTGCCAGCACTGAAAGCTGTTGCTAGCCAGCACCCTTCCTTGGAAGCGCTCTTGTAGCCCTAAGACACTGGGGCTCTGGCCTTCTCTAGCCACCTCATCTTCTGCTCATCCTCTCGCGCAGTCTAAAGAGAGCTCAGGTGAGAAATTGCAAACGTCGAGCAATTGCTCAGAGATGAAAAGTGCCAGCACTGAAAGCTGTTGCTAGCCAGCACCCTTCCTTGGAAGCGCTTTCACAGGCGCAGCAACACTACGACTTTGCGCTTCTCTAACCACCAAACATCACGGTCACTATCTCTCCGTCTCGTAGACACGAGTTGAGAAATTGCAAACGTCGAGCAATTGCTTAGAGATGAAAAGTGCCAGCACTGAAAGCTCTTGCTAGCCAGCACCCTTGCTTGGAAGCGCTTTCACAGGCGCAGCAACACTGGGGCTTTGCGCTTCTCTACCCACCAAACGTCACGGTCACTATCTCTCCGTCTCGTAGACACGAGCTGGGAAATTGCAAACGTCGAGCAATTGCTCAGAGATGAAAAGTGCCAGCACTGAAAGCTGTTGCTAGTCAGCACCCTTCCTTGGAAGCGCTTTTGTAGCCCTAAGAACACTGGGGCTCTGGGTTTCTCTAGCCACCTCATCTTCTGCTCATCCTCTCGCGCACTCTAAAGAGAGCTCAGGTGAGAAATTGCAAACGTCGAGCAATTGCTCAGAGATGAAAAGTGCCAGCACTGAAAGCTGTTGCTAGCCAGCACCCTTCCTTGGAAGCGCTTTCACAGGCGCAGCAACACTGGGGCTTTGCGCTTCTCTAACCACCAAACATCACGGTCACTATCTCTGCGTCTCGTAGACACGAGTTGAGAAATTGCAAACGTCGAGCAATTGCTCAGAGATGAAAAGTGCCAGCACTGAAAGCTGTTGCTAGCCAGCACCCTTCCTTGGAAGCGCTTTCACAGGCGCAGCAACACTGGGGCTTTGCGCTTCTCTACCCACCAAACGTCACGGTCATTCTCTTTCCGACTCGTAGACACGATCTGAGAAATTGCAAATGTCGAGCAATTGCTGAGAGATGAAAAGTGCCAGCACTGAAAGCTGTTGCTAGCCAGCACCCTTCCTTGGAAGCGGTTTCACTGGCGCAGCAACACTGGGGCTTTGCGCTTCTCTACCCACCAAACGTCACGGTCATTCTCTGTCCGTCTCGTAGAAACGAGCTGAGAAATTGCAAACGTCGAGCAATTGCTGAGAGATGAAAAGTGCCAGCACTGAAAGCTGTTGCTAGCCAGCCCCCTTCCTTGGAAGCGCTTTTGTAGGCCTAAGAACACTGGGGCTCTGGGCTTCTCTAGCCACCTCATCTTCTGCTCATCCTCTCGCGCAGTCTAAAGAGAGCTCAGGTGAGAAATTGCAAACGTCGAGCAATTGCTCAGAAATGAAAAGTGCCAGCACTGAAAGCTCTTGCTAGCCAGCCCCCTTCCTTGGAAGCGCTTTTGTAGCCCTAAGAACACTGGGGCTCTGGGTTTCTCTAGCCACCTCATCTTCTGCTCATCCTCTCGCGCACTCTAAAGAGAGCTCAGGTGAGAAATTGCAAACGTCCAGCAATTGCTGAGAGATGAAAAGTGCCAGCACTGAAAGCTGTTGCTAGCCAGCACCCTTCCTTGGAAGCGCTTTCACAGGCGCAGCAACACTGGGGCTTTGCGCTTCTCTACCCACCAAGCGTCACGGTCACTTTCTCTCCGTCTCGTAGAAACGAGCTGAGAAATTGCAAACGTCGAGCAATTGCTCAGAGATGAAAATTGCCAGCACTGAAAGCTGTTGCTAGCCAGCACCCTTGCTTGGAAGCGCTTTCACAGGCGCAGCAACACTGGGGCTTTGCGCTTCTCTACCCACCAAACGTCACGGTCACTATCTCTCCGACTCGTAGACACGAGTTGAGAAATTGCAAACGTCGAGCAATTGCTCAGAGATGAAAAGTGCCAGCACTGAAAGCTGTTGCTAGCCAGCACCCTTCCTTGGAAGCGCTTTCACAGGCGCAGCAACACTGGGGCTTTGCGCTTCTCTACCCACCAAACGTCACGGTCATTCTCTTTCCGTCTCGCAGACACGAGTTGAGAAATTGCAAACGTCGAGCAATTGCTCAGAGATGAAAAGTGCCAGCACTGAAAGCTGTTGCTAGCCAGCACCCTTCCTTGGAAGCGCTTTTGTAGCCCTAAGAACACTGGGGCTCTGGGCTTCTCTAGCCACCTCATCTTCTGCTCATCCTCTCGCGCAGTCTAGAGAGAGCTCAGGTGAGAAATTGCAAACGTCGAGCAATTGCTCAGAGATGAAAAGTGCCAGCACTGAAAGCTGTTGCTAGCCAGCACCCTTCCTTGGAAGCGCTTTTGTAGCCCTAAGAACACTGGGGCTCTGGGTTTCTCTAGCCACCTCATCTTCTGCTCATCCTCTCGCGCAGTCTAAAGAGAGCTCAGGTGAGAAATTGCAAACGTCCAGCAATTGCTCAGAGATGAAAAGTGCCAGCACTGAAAGCTCTTGCTAGCCAGCACCCTTCCTTGGAAGCGCTTTCACATGCGCAGCAACACTGGGGCTTTGCGCTTCTCTACCCACCAAACGTCACGGTCACTATCTCTCCGTCTCGTAGACACGAGTTGAGAAATTGCAAACGTCGAGCAATTGCTCAGAGATGAAAAGTGCCAGCACTGAAAGCTGTTGCTAGCCAGCACCCTTCCTTGGAAGCGCTTTTGTAGCCCTAAGAACACTGGGGCTCTGGGCTTCTCTAGCCACCTCATCTTGTGCTCATCCTCTCGCGCAGTCTAAAGAGAGCTCAGGTGAGAAATTGCAAACATCGAGCAATTGCTCAGAGAGGAAAAGTGCCAGCACTGAAAGCTGTTGCTAGCCAGCCCCCTTCCTTGGAAGCGCTTTTGTAGCCCTAAGAACACTGGGGCTCTGGGCTTCTCTAGCCACCTCATCTTCTACTCATCCTCTCGCGCAGTCTAAAGAGAGCTCAGGTGAGAAATTGCAAACGTCGAGCAATTGCTGAGAGATGAAAAGTGCCAGCACTGAAAGCTGTTGCTAGCCAGCACCCTTCCTTGGAAGCGCTTTCACAGGCGCAGCAACACTGGGGCTTTGCGCTTCTCTAGCCACCAAACATCACGGTCACTTTCTCTCCGTCTCGTAGAAACGAGCTGAGAAATTGCAAACGTCGAGCAATTGCTCAGAGATGAAAATTGCCAGCACTGAAAGCTGTTGCTAGCCAGCACCCTTCCTTGGAAGCGCTTTCACAGGCGCAGCAACACTGGGGCTTTGCGCTTCTCTACCCACCAAACGTCACGGTCACTATCTCTCCGTCTCGTAGACACGAGCTGGGAAATTGCAAACGTCGAGCAATTGCTCAGAGATGAAAAGTGCCAGCACTGAAAGCTGTTGCTAGTCAGCACCCTTCCTTGGAAGCGCTTTTGTAGCCCTAAGAACACTGGGGCTCTGGGTTTCTCTAGCCACCTCATCTTCTGCTCATCCTCTCGCGCACTCTAAAGAGAGCTCAGGTGAGAAATTGCAAACGTCGAGCAATTGCTCAGAGATGAAAAGTGCCAGCACTGAAAGCTGTTGCTAGCCAGCACCCTTCCTTGGAAGCGCTTTCACAGGCGCAGCAACACTGGGGCTTTGCGCTTCTCTAAACACCAAACATCACGGTCACTATCTCTGCGTCTCGTAGACACGAGTTGAGAAATTGCAAACGTCGAGCAATTGCTCAGAGATGAAAAGTGCCAGCACTGAAAGCTGTTGCTAGCCAGCACCCTTCCTTGGAAGCGCTTTCACAGGCGCAGCAACACTGGGGCTTTGCGCTTCTCTACCCACCAAACGTCACGGTCATTCTCTTTCCGACTCGTAGACACGATCTGAGAAATTGCAAATGTCGAGCAATTGCTGAGAGATGAAAAGTGCCAGCACTGAAAGCTGTTGCTAGCCAGCACCCTTCCTTGGAAGCGCTTTCACTGGCGCAGCAACACTGGGGCTTTGCGCTTCTCTACCCACCAAACGTCACGGTCATTCTCTGTCCGTCTCGTAGAAACGAGCTGAGAAATTGCAAACGTCGAGCAATTGCTGAGAGATGAAAAGTGCCAGCACTGAAAGCTGTTGCTAGCCAGCCCCCTTCCTTGGAAGCGCTTTTGTAGGCCTAAGAACACTGGGGCTCTGGGCTTCTCTAGCCACCTCATCTTCTGCTCATCCTCTCGCGCAGTCTAAAGAGAGCTCAGGTGAGAAATTGCAAACGTCGAGCAATTGCTCAGAGATGAAAAGTGCCAGCACTGAAAGCTCTTGCTAGCCAGCACCCTTCCTTGGAAGCGCTTTCACATGCGCAGCAACACTGGGGCTTTGCGCTTCTCTACCCACCAAACGTCACGGTCACTATCTCTCCGTCTCGTAGACACGAGTTGAGAAATTGCAAACGTCGAGCAATTGCTCAGAGATGAAAAGTGCCAGCACTGAAAGCTGTTGCTAGCCAGCACCCTTCCTTGGAAGCGCTTTTGTAGCCCTAAGAACACTGGGGCTCTGGGCTTCTCTAGCCACCTCATCTTGTGCTCATCCTCTCGCGCAGTCTAAAGAGAGCTCAGGTGAGAAATTGCAAACATCGAGCAATTGCTCAGAGAGGAAAAGTGCCAGCACTGAAAGCTGTTGCTAGCCAGCCCCCTTCCTTGGAAGCGCTTTTGTAGCCCTAAGAACACTGGGGCTCTGGGCTTCTCTAGCCACCTCATCTTCTACTCATCCTCTCGCGCAGTCTAAAGAGAGCTCAGGTGAGAAATTGCAAACGTCGAGCAATTGCTGATAGATGAAAAGTGCCAGCACTGAAAGCTGTTGCTAGCCAGCACCCTTCCTTGGAAGCGCTTTCACAGGCGCAGCAACACTGGGGCTTTGCGCTTCTCTAGCCACCAAACATCACGGTCACTTTCTCTCCGTCTCGTAGAAACGAGCTGAGAAATTGCAAACGTCGAGCAATTGCTCAGAGATGAAAATTGCCAGCACTGAAAGCTGTTGCTAGCCAGCACCCTTCCTTGGAAGCGCTTTCACAGGCGCAGCAACACTGGGGATTTGCGCTTCTCTACCCACCAAACGTCACGGTCACTATCTCTCCGTCTCGTAGACACGAGCTGGGAAATTGCAAACGTCGAGCAATTGCTCAGAGATGAAAAGTGCCAGCACTGAAAGCTGTTGCTAGTCAGCACCCTTCCTTGGAAGCGCTTTTGTAGCCCTAAGAACACTGGGGCTCTGGGTTTCTCTAGCCACCTCATCTTCTGCTCATCCTCTCGCGCACTCTAAAGAGAGCTCAGGTGAGAAATTGCAAACGTCGAGCAATTGCTCAGAGATGAAAAGTGCCAGCACTGAAAGCTGTTGCTAGCCAGCACCCTTCCTTGGAAGCGCTTTCACAGGCGCAGCAACACTGGGGCTTTGCGCTTCTCTAAACACCAAACATCACGGTCACTATCTCTCTGTCTCGTAGACACGAGTTGAGAAATTGCAAACGTCGAGCAATTGCTCAGAGATGAAAAGTGCCAGCACTGAAAGCTGTTGCTAGCCAGCACCCTTCCTTGGAAGCGCTTTCACAGGCGCAGCAACACTGGGGCTTTGCGCTTCTCTACCCACCAAACGTCACGGTCATTCTCTTTCCGACTCGTAGACACGAGCTGAGAAATTGCAAACGTCGAGCAATTGCTCAGAGATGAAAAGTGCCAGCACTGAAAGCTGTTGCTAGCCAGCACCCTTCCTTGGAAGCGCTTTCACTGGCGCAGCAACACTGGGGCTTTGCGCTTCTCTACCCACCAAACGTCACGGTCATTCTCTTTCCGACTCGTAGACACGATCTGAGAAATTGCAAATGTCGAGCAATTGCTGAGAGATGAAAAGTGCCAGCACTGAAAGCTGTTGCTAGCCAGCACCCTTCCTTGGAAGCGCTTTCACTGGCGCAGCAACACTGGGGCTTTGCGCTTCTCTACCCACCAAACGTCACGGTCATTCTCTGTCCGTCTCGTAGAAACGAGCTGAGAAATTGCAAACGTCGAGCAATTGCTGAGAGATGAAAAGTGCCAGCACTGAAAGCTGTTGCTAGCCAGCCCCCTTCCTTGGAAGCGCTTTTGTAGGCCTAAGAACACTGGGGCTCTGGCCTTCTCTAGCCACCTCATCTTCTGCTCATCCTCTCGCGCAGTCTAAAGAGAGCTCAGGTGAGAAATTGCAAACGTCGAGCAATTGCTCAGAAATGAAAAGTGCCAGCACTGAAAGCTCTTGCTAGCCAGCACCCTTCCTTGGAAGCGCTTTTGTAGCCCTAAGAACACTGGGGCTCTGGGTTTCTCTAGCCACCTCATCTTCTGCTCATCCTCTCGCGCAGTCTAAAGAGAGCTCAGGTGAGAAATTGCAAACGTCCAGCAATTGCTGAGAGATGAAAAGTGCCAGCACTGAAAGCTGTTGCTAGCCAGCACCCTTCCTTGGAAGCGCTTTCACAGGCGCAGCAACACTGGGGCTTTGCGCTTCTCTAGCCACCAAACATCACGGTCACTTTCTCTCCGTCTCGTAGAAACGAGCTGAGAAATTGCAAACGTCGAGCAATTGCTCAGAGATGAAAATTGCCAGCACTGAAAGCTGTTGCTAGCCAGCACCCTTGCTTGGAAGCGCTTTCACAGGCGCAGCAACACTGGGGCTTTGCGCTTCTCTACCCACCAAACGTCACGGTCACTATCTCTCCGACTCGTAGACACGAGTTGAGAAATTGCAAACGTCGAGCAATTGCTCAGAGATGAAAAGTGCCAGCACTGAAAGCTGTTGCTAGCCAGCACCCTTCCTTGGAAGCGCTTTCACAGGCGCAGCAACACTGGGGCTTTGCGCTTCTCTACCCACCAAACGTCACGGTCATTCTCTGTCCGTCTCGCAGACACGAGTTGAGAAATTGCAAACGTCGAGCAATTGCTCAGAGATGAAAAGTGCCAGCACTGAAAGCTGTTGCTAGCCAGCACCCTTCCTTGGAAGCGCTTTTGTAGCCCTAAGAACACTGGGGCTCTGGGCTTCTCTAGCCACCTCATCTTCTGCTCATCCTCTCGCGCAGTCTAGAGAGAGCTCAGGTGAGAAATTGCAAACGTCGAGCAATTGCTCAGAGATGAAAAGTGCCAGCACTGAAAGCTGTTGCTAGCCAGCACCCTTCCTTGGAAGCGCTTTTGTAGCCCTAAGAACACTGGGGCTCTGGGTTTCTCTAGCCACCTCATCTTCTGCTCATCCTCTCGCGCAGTCTAAAGAGAGCTCAGGTGAGAAATTGCAAACGTCCAGCAATTGCTGAGAGATGAAAAGTGCCAGCACTGAAAGCTCTTGCTAGCCAGCACCCTTCCTTGGAAGCGCTTTCACATGCGCAGCAACACTGGGGCTTTGCGCTTCTCTACCCACCAAACGTCACGGTCACTATCTCTCCGTCTCGTAGACACGAGTTGAGAAATTGCAAACGTCGAGCAATTGCTCAGAGATGAAAAGTGCCAGCACTGAAAGCTGTTGCTAGCCAGCACCCTTCCTTGGAAGCGCTTTTGTAGGCCTAAGAACACTGGGGCTCTGGGCTTCTCTAGCCACCTCATCTTGTGCTCATCCTCTCGCGCAGTCTAAAGAGAGCTCAGGTGAGAAATTGCAAACATCGAGCAATTGCTCAGAGAGGAAAAGTGCCAGCACTGAAAGCTGTTGCTAGCCAGCCCCCTTCCTTGGAAGCGCTTTTGTAGCCCTAAGAACACTGGGGCTCTGGGCTTCTCTAGCCACCTCATCTTCTACTCATCCTCTCGCGCAGTCTAAAGAGAGCTCAGGTGAGAAATTGCAAACGTCGAGCAATTGCTGAGAGATGAAAAGTGCCAGCACTGAAAGCTGTTGCTAGCCAGCCCCCTTCCTTGGAAGCGCTTTCACAGGCGCAGCAACACTGGGGCTTTGCGCTTCTCTACCCACCAAACATCACGGTCACTTTCTCTCCGTCTCGTAGAAACGAGCTGAGAAATTGCAAACGTCGAGCAATTGCTCAGAGATGAAAATTGCCAGCACTGAAAGCTGTTGCTAGCCAGCACCCTTCCTTGGAAGCGCTTTCACAGGCGCAGCAACACTGGGGATTTGCGCTTCTCTAACCACCAAACATCACGGTCACTATCTCTCCGTCTCGTAGACACGAGTTGAGAAATTGCAAACGTCGAGCACTTGCTGAGAGATGAAAAGTACCAGCACTGAAAGCTGTTGCTAGCCAGCACCCTTGCTTGGAAGCGCTTTCACAGGCGCAGCAACACTTGGGCTTTCCGCTTCTCTAGCCACCAAACGTCACGGTCATTCTCTTTCCGACTCGTAGACACGAGCTGAGAAATTGCAAACGTCGAGCAATTGCTGAGAGATGAAAAGTGCCAGCACTGAAAGCTGTTGCTAGCCAGCCCCCTTCCTTGGAAGCGCTTTCACTAGCGCAGCAACACTGGGGCTTTGCGCTTCTCTACCCACCAAACGTCACGGTCATTCTCTGTCCGTCTCGCAGACACGAGTTGAGAAATTGCAAACGTCGAGCAATTGCTCAGAGATGAAAAGTGCCAGCACTGAAAGCTGTTGCTAGCCAGCACCCTTCCTTGGAAGTGCTTTTGTAGCCCTAAGAACACTGGGGCTCTGGCCTTCTCTAGCCACCTCATCTTCTGCTCATCCTCTCGCGCAGTCTAAAGAGAGCTCAGGTGAGAAATTGCAAACGTCGAGCAATTGCTCAGAGATGAAAAGTGCCAGCACTGAAAGCTCTTGCTAGCCAGCACCCTTCCTTGGAAGCGCTTTTGTAGCCCTAAGAACACTGGGGCTCTGGCCTTCTCTAGCCACCTCATCTTCTGCTCATCCTCTCGTGCAGTCTAAAGAGAGCTCAGGTGAGAAATTGCAAACGTCGAGCAATTGCTCAGAGATGAAAAGTGCCAGCACTGAAAGCTGTTGCTAGCCAGCACCCTTCCTTGGAAGCGCTTTCACAGGCGCAGCAACACTGGGGCTTTGCGCTTCTCTAACCACCAAACATCACGGTCACTATCTCTCCGTCTCGTAGACACGAGTTGAGAAATTGCAAACGTCGAGCAATTGCTTAGAGATGAAAAGTGCCAGCACTGAAAGCTGTTGCTAGCCAGCACCCTTGCTTGGAAGCGCTTTCACAGGCGCAGCAACACTGGGGCTTTGCGCTTCTCTACCCACCAAACATCACGGTCACTATCTCTCCGACTCGTAGACACGAGCTGGGAAATTGCAAACGTCGAGCAATTGCTCAGAGATGAAAAGTGCCAGCACTGAAAGCTGTTGCTAGCCAGCACCCTTGCTTGGAAGCGCTTTCACAGGCGCAGCAACACTTGGGCTTTCCGCTTCTCTAGCCACCAAACGTCACGGTCATTCTCTTTCCGACTCGTAGACACGAGCTGAGAAATTGCAAACGTCGAGCAATTGCTGAGAGATGAAAAGTGCCAGCACTGAAAGCTGTTGCTAGCCAGCACCCTTCCTTGGAAGCGCTTTCACTGGCGCAGCAACACTGGGGCTTTGCGCTTCTCTACCCACCAAACGTCACGGTCATTCTCTGTCCGTCTCGCAGACACGAGCTGAGAAATTGCAAACGTCGAGCAATTGCTCAGAGATGAAAAGTGCCAGCACTGAAAGCTGTTGCTAGCCAGCCCCCTTCCTTGGAAGCGCTTTTGTAGCCCTAAGAACACTGGGGCTCTGGGCTTCTCTAGCCACCTCATCTTCTGCTCATCCTCTCGCGCAGTCTAAAGAGAGCTCAGGTGAGAAATTGCAAACGTCCAGCAATTGCTGAGAGATGAAAAGTGCCAGCACTGAAAGCTGTTGCTAGCCAGCACCCTTCCTTGGAAGCGCTTTCACAGGCGCAGCAACACTGGGGCTTTGCGCTTCTCTAGCCACCAAACATCACGGTCACTTTCTCTCCGTCTCGTAGAAACGAGCTGAGAAATTGCAAACGTCGAGCAATTGCTCAGAGATGAAAATTGCCAGCACTGAAAGCTGTTGCTAGCCAGCACCCTTGCTTGGAAGCGCTTTCACAGGCGCAGCAACACTGGGGCTTTGCGCTTCTCTACCCACCAAACGTCACGGTCACTATCTCTCCGACTCGTAGACACGAGTTGAGAAATTGCAAACGTCGAGCAATTGCTCAGAGATGAAAAGTGCCAGCACTGAAAGCTGTTGCTAGCCAGCACCCTTCCTTGGAAGCGCTTTCACAGGCGCAGCAACACTGGGGCTTTGCGCTTCTCTACCCACCAAACGTCACGGTCATTCTCTGTCCGTCTCGCAGACACGAGTTGAGAAATTGCAAACGTCGAGCAATTGCTCAGAGATGAAAAGTGCCAGCACTGAAAGCTGTTGCTAGCCAGCACCCTTCCTTGGAAGCGCTTTTGTAGCCCTAAGAACACTGGGGCTCTGGGCTTCTCTAGCCACCTCATCTTCTGCTCATCCTCTCGCGCAGTCTAGAGAGAGCTCAGGTGAGAAATTGCAAACGTCGAGCAATTGCTCAGAGATGAAAAGTGCCAGCACTGAAAGCTGTTGCTAGCCAGCACCCTTCCTTGGAAGCGCTTTTGTAGCCCTAAGAACACTGGGGCTCTGGGTTTCTCTAGCCACCTCATCTTCTGCTCATCCTCTCGCGCAGTCTAAAGAGAGCTCAGGTGAGAAATTGCAAACGTCCAGCAATTGCTGAGAGATGAAAAGTGCCAGCACTGAAAGCTCTTGCTAGCCAGCACCCTTCCTTGGAAGCGCTTTCACATGCGCAGCAACACTGGGGCTTTGCGCTTCTCTACCCACCAAACGTCACGGTCACTATCTCTCCGTCTCGTAGACACGAGTTGAGAAATTGCAAACGTCGAGCAATTGCTCAGAGATGAAAAGTGCCAGCACTGAAAGCTGTTGCTAGCCAGCACCCTTCCTTGGAAGCGCTTTTGTAGGCCTAAGAACACTGGGGCTCTGGGCTTCTCTAGCCACCTCATCTTGTGCTCATCCTCTCGCGCAGTCTAAAGAGAGCTCAGGTGAGAAATTGCAAACATCGAGCAATTGCTCAGAGAGGAAAAGTGCCAGCACTGAAAGCTGTTGCTAGCCAGCCCCCTTCCTTGGAAGCGCTTTTGTAGCCCTAAGAACACTGGGGCTCTGGGCTTCTCTAGCCACCTCATCTTCTACTCATCCTCTCGCGCAGTCTAAAGAGAGCTCAGGTGAGAAATTGCAAACGTCGAGCAATTGCTGAGAGATGAAAAGTGCCAGCACTGAAAGCTGTTGCTAGCCAGCCCCCTTCCTTGGAAGCGCTTTCACAGGCGCAGCAACACTGGGGCTTTGCGCTTCTCTACCCACCAAACATCACGGTCACTTTCTCTCCGTCTCGTAGAAACGAGCTGAGAAATTGCAAACGTCGAGCAATTGCTCAGAGATGAAAATTGCCAGCACTGAAAGCTGTTGCTAGCCAGCACCCTTCCTTGGAAGCGCTTTCACAGGCGCAGCAACACTGGGGATTTGCGCTTCTCTAACCACCAAACATCACGGTCACTATCTCTCCGTCTCGTAGACACGAGTTGAGAAATTGCAAACGTCGAGCACTTGCTGAGAGATGAAAAGTACCAGCACTGAAAGCTGTTGCTAGCCAGCACCCTTGCTTGGAAGCGCTTTCACAGGCGCAGCAACACTTGGGCTTTCCGCTTCTCTAGCCACCAAACGTCACGGTCATTCTCTTTCCGACTCGTAGACACGAGCTGAGAAATTGCAAACGTCGAGCAATTGCTGAGAGATGAAAAGTGCCAGCACTGAAAGCTGTTGCTAGCCAGCCCCCTTCCTTGGAAGCGCTTTCACTAGCGCAGCAACACTGGGGCTTTGCGCTTCTCTACCCACCAAACGTCACGGTCATTCTCTGTCCGTCTCGCAGACACGAGTTGAGAAATTGCAAACGTCGAGCAATTGCTCAGAGATGAAAAGTGCCAGCACTGAAAGCTGTTGCTAGCCAGCACCCTTCCTTGGAAGTGCTTTTGTAGCCCTAAGAACACTGGGGCTCTGGCCTTCTCTAGCCACCTCATCTTCTGCTCATCCTCTCGCGCAGTCTAAAGAGAGCTCAGGTGAGAAATTGCAAACGTCGAGCAATTGCTCAGAGATGAAAAGTGCCAGCACTGAAAGCTCTTGCTAGCCAGCACCCTTCCTTGGAAGCGCTTTTGTAGCCCTAAGAACACTGGGGCTCTGGCCTTCTCTAGCCACCTCATCTTCTGCTCATCCTCTCGTGCAGTCTAAAGAGAGCTCAGGTGAGAAATTGCAAACGTCGAGCAATTGCTCAGAGATGAAAAGTGCCAGCACTGAAAGCTGTTGCTAGCCAGCACCCTTCCTTGGAAGCGCTTTCACAGGCGCAGCAACACTGGGGCTTTGCGCTTCTCTAACCACCAAACATCACGGTCACTATCTCTCCGTCTCGTAGACACGAGTTGAGAAATTGCAAACGTCGAGCAATTGCTTAGAGATGAAAAGTGCCAGCACTGAAAGCTGTTGCTAGCCAGCACCCTTGCTTGGAAGCGCTTTCACAGGCGCAGCAACACTGGGGCTTTGCGCTTCTCTACCCACCAAACATCACGGTCACTATCTCTCCGACTCGTAGACACGAGCTGGGAAATTGCAAACGTCGAGCAATTGCTCAGAGATGAAAAGTGCCAGCACTGAAAGCTGTTGCTAGCCAGCACCCTTGCTTGGAAGCGCTTTCACAGGCGCAGCAACACTTGGGCTTTCCGCTTCTCTAGCCACCAAACGTCACGGTCATTCTCTTTCCGACTCGTAGACACGAGCTGAGAAATTGCAAACGTCGAGCAATTGCTGAGAGATGAAAAGTGCCAGCACTGAAAGCTGTTGCTAGCCAGCACCCTTCCTTGGAAGCGCTTTCACTGGCGCAGCAACACTGGGGCTTTGCGCTTCTCTACCCACCAAACGTCACGGTCATTCTCTGTCCGTCTCGCAGACACGAGCTGAGAAATTGCAAACGTCGAGCAATTGCTCAGAGATGAAAAGTGCCAGCACTGAAAGCTGTTGCTAGCCAGCCCCCTTCCTTGGAAGCGCTTTTGTAGCCCTAAGAACACTGGGGCTCTGGGCTTCTCTAGCCACCTCATCTTCTGCTCATCCTCTCGCGCAGTCTAAAGAGAGCTCAGGTGAGAAATTGCAAACGTCCAGCAATTGCTCAGAGATGAAAAGTGCCAGCACTGAAAGCTGTTGCTAGCCAGCACCCTTCCTTGGAAGCGCTTTTGTAGCCCTAAGAACACTGGGGCTCTGGCCTTCTCTAGCCACCTCATCTTCTGCTCATCCTCTCGCGCAGTCTAAAGAGAGCTCAGGTGAGAAATTGCAAACGTCGAGCAATTGCTGAGAGATGAAAAGTGCCAGCACTGAAAGCTGTTGCTAGCCAGCACCCTTCCTTGGAAGCGCTTTCACAGGCGCAGCAACACTGGGGCTTTGCGCTTCTCTAGCCACCAAACATCACGGTCACTTTCTCTCCGTCTCGTAGAAACGAGCTGAGAAATTGCAAACGTCGAGCAATTGCTCAGAGATGAAAATTGCCAGCACTGAAAGCTGTTGCTAGCCAGCACCCTTCCTTGGAAGCGCTTTCACAGGCGCAGCAACACTGGGGCTTTGCGCTTCTCTAACCACCAAACATCACGGTCACTATCTCTCCGTCTCGTAGACACGAGTTGAGAAATTGCAAACGTCGAGCAATTGCTCAGAGATGAAAAGTGCCAGCACTGAAAGCTGTTGCTAGCCAGCACCCTTCCTTGGAAGCGCTTTCACAGGCGCAGCAACACTTGGGCTTTCCGCTTCTCTAGCCACCAAACATCACGGTCATTCTCTTTCCGACTCGTAGACACGAGCTGAGAAATTGCAAACGTCGAGCAATTGCTGAGAGATGAAAAGTGCCAGCACTGAAAGCTGTTGCTAGCCAGCACCCTTCCTTGGAAGCGCTTTCACTGGCGCAGCAACACTGGGGCTTTGCGCTTCTCTACCCACCAAACGTCACGGTCATTCTCTGTCCGTCTCGCAGACACGAGCTGAGAAATTGCAAACGTCGAGCAATTGCTCAGAGATGAAAAGTGCCAGCACTGAAAGCTGTTGCTAGCCAGCACCCTTGCTTGGAAGCGCTTTCACAGGCGCAGCAACACTGGGGCTTTGCGCTTCTCTAGCCACCAAACGTCACGGTCATTCTCTTTCCGACTCATAGACACGAGCTGAGAAATTGCAAACGTCGAGCAATTGCTCAGAGATGAAAAGTGCCAGCACTGAAAGCTGTTGCTAGCCAGCACCCTTCCTTGGAAGCGCTTTCACAGGCGCAGCAACACTGGCGCTTTGCGCTTCTCTACCCACCAAACGTCACGGTCACTATCTCTCCGTCTCGTAGACACGAGCTGAGAAATTGCAAATGTCGAGCAATTGCTGAGAGATGAAAAGTGCCAGCACTGAAAGCTGTTGCTAGCCAGCACCCTTCCTTGGAAGCGCTTTTGTAGCCCTAAGAACACTGGGGCTCTGGGTTTCTCTAGCCACCTCATCTTCTGCTCATCCTCTCGCGCAGTCTAAAGAGAGCTCAGGTGAGAAATTGCAAACGTCGAGCAATTGCTGAGAGATGAAAAGTGCCAGCACTGAAAGCTGTTGCTAGCCAGCCCCCTTCCTTGGAAGCGCTTTTGTAGGCCTAAGAAGACTGGGGCTCTGGGCTTCTCTAGCCACCTCATCTTCTGCTCATCCTCTCGCGCAGTCTAAAGAGAGCTAAGGTGAGAAATTGCAAACGTCGAGCAATTGCTCAGAGATGAAAAGTGCCAGCACTGAAAGCTGTTGCTAGCCAGCCCCCTTCCTTGGAAGCGCTTTCACAGGCGCAGCAACACTGGGGCTTTGCGCTTCTCTACCCACCAAACGTCACGGTCACTTTCTCTCCGTCTCATAGAAACGAGCTGAGAAATTGCAAACGTCGAGCAATTGCTCAGAGATGAAAAGTGCCAGCACTGAAAGCTGTTGCTAGCCAGCACCCTTCCTTGGAAGCGCTCTTGTAGCCCTAAGACACTGGGGCTCTGGCCTTCTCTAGCCACCTCATCTTCTGCTCATCCTCTCGCGCAGTCTAAAGAGAGCTCAGGTGAGAAATTGCAAACGTCGAGCAATTGCTCAGAGATGAAAAGTGCCAGCACTGAAAGCTGTTGCTAGCCAGCACCCTTCCTTGGAAGCGCTTTCACAGGCGCAGCAACACTACGACTTTGCGCTTCTCTAACCACCAAACATCACGGTCACTATCTCTCCGTCTCGTAGACACGAGTTGAGAAATTGCAAACGTCGAGCAATTGCTTAGAGATGAAAAGTGCCAGCACTGAAAGCTCTTGCTAGCCAGCACCCTTGCTTGGAAGCGCTTTCACAGGCGCAGCAACACTGGGGCTTTGCGCTTCTCTACCCACCAAACGTCACGGTCACTATCTCTCCGTCTCGTAGACACGAGCTGGGAAATTGCAAACGTCGAGCAATTGCTCAGAGATGAAAAGTGCCAGCACTGAAAGCTGTTGCTAGTCAGCACCCTTCCTTGGAAGCGCTTTTGTAGCCCTAAGAACACTGGGGCTCTGGGTTTCTCTAGCCACCTCATCTTCTGCTCATCCTCTCGCGCACTCTAAAGAGAGCTCAGGTGAGAAATTGCAAACGTCCAGCAATTGCTCAGAGATGAAAAGTGCCAGCACTGAAAGCTGTTGCTAGCCAGCACCCTTCCTTGGAAGCGCTTTCACAGGCGCAGCAACACTGGGGCTTTGCGCTTCTCTAAACACCAAACATCACGGTCACTATCTCTGCGTCTCGTAGACAGGAGTTGAGAAATTGCAAACGTCGAGCAATTGCTCAGAGATGAAAAGTGCCAGCACTGAAAGCTGTTGCTAGCCAGCACCCTTCCTTGGAAGCGCTTTCACAGGCGCAGCAACACTGGGGCTTTGCGCTTCTCTACCCACCAAACGTCACGGTCATTCTCTTTCCGACTCGTAGACACGATCTGAGAAATTGCAAATGTCGAGCAATTGCTGAGAGATGAAAAGTGCCAGCACTGAAAGCTGTTGCTAGCCAGCACCCTTCCTTGGAAGCGCTTTCACTGGCGCAGCAACACTGGGGCTTTGCGCTTCTCTACCCACCAAACGTCACGGTCATTCTCTGTCCGTCTCGTAGAAACGAGCTGAGAAATTGCAAACGTCGAGCAATTGCTGAGAGATGAAAAGTGCCAGCACTGAAAGCTGTTGCTAGCCAGCACCCTTCCTTGGAAGCGCTTTTGTAGGCCTAAGAACACTGGGGCTCTGGGCTTCTCTAGCCACCTCATCTTCTGCTCATCCTCTCGCGCAGTCTAAAGAGAGCTCAGGTGAGAAATTGCAAACGTCGAGCAATTGCTCAGAAATGAAAAGTGCCAGCACTGAAAGCTCTTGCTAGCCAGCACCCTTCCTTGGAAGCGCTTTTGTAGCCCTAAGAACACTGGGGCTCTGGGTTTCTCTAGCCACCTCATCTTCTGCTCATCCTCTCGCGCAGTCTAAAGAGAGCTCAGGTGAGAAATTGCAAACGTCCAGCAATTGCTGAGAGATGAAAAGTGCCAGCACTGAAAGCTGTTGCTAGCCAGCACCCTTCCTTGGAAGCGCTTTCACAGGCGCAGCAACACTGGGGCTTTGCGCTTCTCTAGCCACCAAACATCACGGTCACTTTCTCTCCGTCTCGTAGAAACGAGCTGAGAAATTGCAAACGTCGAGCAATTGCTCAGAGATGAAAATTGCCAGCACTGAAAGCTGTTGCTAGCCAGCACCCTTCCTTGGAAGCGCTTTCACAGGCGCAGCAACACTGGGGCTTTGCGCTTCTCTACCCACCAAACGTCACGGTCACTATCTCTCCGACTCGTAGACACGAGTTGAGAAATTGCAAACGTCGAGCAATTGCTCAGAGATGAAAAGTGCCAGCACTGAAAGCTGTTGCTAGCCAGCACCCTTCCTTGGAAGCGCTTTCACAGGCGCAGCAACACTGGGGCTTTGCGCTTCTCTACCCACCAAACGTCACGGTCATTCTCTTTCCGTCTCGCAGACACGAGTTGAGAAATTGCAAACGTCGAGCAATTGCTCAGAGATGAAAAGTGCCAGCACTGAAAGCTGTTGCTAGCCAGCACCCTTCCTTGGAAGCGCTTTTGTAGCCCTAAGAACACTGGGGCTCTGGGCTTCTCTAGCCACCTCATCTTCTGCTCATCCTCTCGCGCAGTCTAGAGAGAGCTCAGGTGAGAAATTGCAAACGTCGAGCAATTGCTCAGAGATGAAAAGTGCCAGCACTGAAAGCTGTTGCTAGCCAGCACCCTTCCTTGGAAGCGCTTTTGTAGCCCTAAGAACACTGGGGCTCTGGGTTTCTCTAGCCACCTCATCTGCTCATCCTCTCGCGCAGTCTAAAGAGAGCTCAGGTGAGAAATTGCAAACGTCCAGCAATTGCTCAGAGATGAAAAGTGCCAGCACTGAAAGCTCTTGCTAGCCAGCACCCTTCCTTGGAAGCGCTTTCACATGCGCAGCAACACTGGGGCTTTGCGCTTCTCTACCCACCAAACGTCACGGTCACTATCTCTCCGTCTCGTAGACACGAGTTGAGAAATTGCAAACGTCGAGCAATTGCTCAGAGATGAAAAGTGCCAGCACTGAAAGCTGTTGCTAGCCAGCACCCTTCCTTGGAAGCGCTTTTGTAGCCCTAAGAACACTGGGGCTCTGGCCTTCTCTAGCCACCTCATCTTGTGCTCATCCTCTCGCGCAGTCTAAAGAGAGCTCAGGTGAGAAATTGCAAACATCGAGCAATTGCTCAGAGAGGAAAAGTGCCAGCACTGAAAGCTGTTGCTAGCCAGCCCCCTTCCTTGGAAGCGCTTTTGTAGCCCTAAGAACACTGGGGCTCTGGGCTTCTCTAGCCACCTCATCTTCTACTCATCCTCTCGCGCAGTCTAAAGAGAGCTCAGGTGAGAAATTGCAAACGTCGAGCAATTGCTGAGAGATGAAAAGTGCCAGCACTGAAAGCTGTTGCTAGCCAGCACCCTTCCTTGGAAGCGCTTTCACAGGCGCAGCAACACTGGGGCTTTGCGCTTCTCTAGCCACCAAACATCACGGTCACTTTCTCTCCGTCTCGTAGAAACGAGCTGAGAAATTGCAAACGTCGAGCAATTGCTCAGAGATGAAAATTGCCAGCACTGAAAGCTGTTGCTAGCCAGCACCCTTCCTTGGAAGCGCTTTCACAGGCGCAGCAACACTGGGGATTTGCGCTTCTCTACCCACCAAACGTCACGGTCACTATCTCTCCGTCTCGTAGACACGAGCTGGGAAATTGCAAACGTCGAGCAATTGCTGAGAGATGAAAAGTGCCAGCACTGAAAGCTGTTGCTAGTCAGCACCCTTCCTTGGAAGCGCTTTTGTAGCCCTAAGAACACTGGGGCTCTGGGTTTCTCTAGCCACCTCATCTTCTGCTCATCCTCTCGCGCACTCTAAAGAGAGCTCAGGTGAGAAATTGCAAACGTCGAGCAATTGCTCAGAGATGAAAAGTGCCAGCACTGAAAGCTGTTGCTAGCCAGCACCCTTCCTTGGAAGCGCTTTCACAGGCGCAGCAACACTGGGGCTTTGCGCTTCTCTAAACACCAAACATCACGGTCACTATCTCTGCGTCTCGTAGACACGAGTTGAGAAATTGCAAACGTCGAGCAATTGCTCAGAGATGAAAAGTGCCAGCACTGAAAGCTGTTGCTAGCCAGCACCCTTCCTTGGAAGCGCTTTCACAGGCGCAGCAACACTGGCGCTTTGCGCTTCTCTAACCACCAAACGTCACGGTCATTCTCTTTCCGACTCGTAGACACGATCTGAGAAATTGCAAATGTCGAGCAATTGCTGAGAGATGAAAAGTGCCAGCACTGAAAGCTGTTGCTAGCCAGCACCCTTCCTTGGAAGCGCTTTCACTGGCGCAGCAACACTGGGGCTTTGCGCTTCTCTACCCACCAAACGTCACGGTCATTCTCTGTCCGTCTCGTAGAAACGAGCTGAGAAATTGCAAACGTCGAGCAATTGCTGAGAGATGAAAAGTGCCAGCACTGAAAGCTGTTGCTAGCCAGCCCCCTTCCTTGGAAGCGCTTTTGTAGGCCTAAGAACACTGGGGCTCTGGGCTTCTCTAGCCACCTCATCTTCTGCTCATCCTCTCGCGCAGTCTAAAGAGAGCTCAGGTGAGAAATTGCAAACGTCGAGCAATTGCTCAGAAATGAAAAGTGCCAGCACTGAAAGCTGTTGCTAGCCAGCACCCTTCCTTGGAAGCGCTTTTGTAGCCCTAAGAACACTGGGGCTCTGGGTTTCTCTAGCCACCTCATCTTCTGCTCATCCTCTCGCGCAGTCTAAAGAGAGCTCAGGTGAGAAATTGCAAACGTCCAGCAATTGCTGAGAGATGAAAAGTGCCAGCACTGAAAGCTGTTGCTAGCCAGCACCCTTCCTTGGAAGCGCTTTCACAGGCGCAGCAACACTGGGGCTTTGCGCTTCTCTAGCCACCAAACATCACGGTCACTTTCTCTCCGTCTCGTAGAAACGAGCTGAGAAATTGCAAACGTCGAGCAATTGCTCAGAGATGAAAATTGCCAGCACTGAAAGCTGTTGCTAGCCAGCACCCTTGCTTGGAAGCGCTTTCACAGGCGCAGCAACACTGGGGCTTTGCGCTTCTCTACCCACCAAACGTCACGGTCACTATCTCTCCGACTCGTAGACACGAGTTGAGAAATTGCAAACGTCGAGCAATTGCTCAGAGATGAAAAGTGCCAGCACTGAAAGCTGTTGCTAGCCAGCACCCTTCCTTGGAAGCGCTTTCACAGGCGCAGCAACACTGGGGCTTTGCGCTTCTCTACCCACCAAACGTCACGGTCATTCTCTGTCCGTCTCGCAGACACGAGTTGAGAAATTGCAAACGTCGAGCAATTGCTCAGAGATGAAAAGTGCCAGCACTGAAAGCTGTTGCTAGCCAGCACCCTTCCTTGGAAGCGCTTTTGTAGCCCTAAGAACACTGGGGCTCTGGGCTTCTCTAGCCACCTCATCTTCTGCTCATCCTCTCGCGCAGTCTAGAGAGAGCTCAGGTGAGAAATTGCAAACGTCGAGCAATTGCTCAGAGATGAAAAGTGCCAGCACTGAAAGCTGTTGCTAGCCAGCACCCTTCCTTGGAAGCGCTTTTGTAGCCCTAAGAACACTGGGGCTCTGGGTTTCTCTAGCCACCTCATCTTCTGCTCATCCTCTCGCGCAGTCTAAAGAGAGCTCAGGTGAGAAATTGCAAACGTCCAGCAATTGCTGAGAGATGAAAAGTGCCAGCACTGAAAGCTCTTGCTAGCCAGCACCCTTCCTTGGAAGCGCTTTCACATGCGCAGCAACACTGGGGCTTTGCGCTTCTCTACCCACCAAACGTCACGGTCACTATCTCTCCGACTCGTAGACACGAGTTGAGAAATTGCAAACGTCGAGCAATTGCTCAGAGATGAAAAGTGCCAGCACTGAAAGCTGTTGCTAGCCAGCACCCTTCCTTGGAAGCGCTTTTGTAGCCCTAAGAACACTGGGGCTCTGGGCTTCTCTAGCCACCTCATCTTGTGCTCATCCTCTCGCGCAGTCTAAAGAGAGCTCAGGTGAGAAATTGCAAACATCGAGCAATTGCTCAGAGAGGAAAAGTGCCAGCACTGAAAGCTGTTGCTAGCCAGCCCCCTTCCTTGGAAGCGCTTTTGTAGCCCTAAGAACACTGGGGCTCTGGGCTTCTCTAGCCACCTCATCTTCTACTCATCCTCTCGCGCAGTCTAAAGAGAGCTCAGGTGAGAAATTGCAAACGTCGAGCAATTGCTGAGAGATGAAAAGTGCCAGCACTGAAAGCTGTTGCTAGCCAGCCCCCTTCCTTGGAAGCGCTTTCACAGGCGCAGCAACACTGGGGCTTTGCGCTTCTCTACCCACCAAACATCACGGTCACTTTCTCTCCGTCTCGTAGAAACGAGCTGAGAAATTGCAAACGTCGAGCAATTGCTCAGAGATGAAAATTGCCAGCACTGAAAGCTGTTGCTAGCCAGCACCCTTCCTTGGAAGCGCTTTCACAGGCGCAGCAACACTGGGGATTTGCGCTTCTCTAACCACCAAACATCACGGTCACTATCTCTCCGTCTCGTAGACACGAGTTGAGAAATTGCAAACGTCGAGCACTTGCTGAGAGATGAAAAGTACCAGCACTGAAAGCTGTTGCTAGCCAGCACCCTTCCTTGGAAGCGCTTTCACAGGCGCAGCAACACTTGGGCTTTCCGCTTCTCTAGCCACCAAACGTCACGGTCATTCTCTGTCCGTCTCGTAGACACGAGCTGAGAAATTGCAAACGTCGAGCAATTGCTCAGAGATGAAAAGTGCCAGCACTGAAAGCTGTTGCTAGCCAGCACCCTTCCTTGGAAGCGCTTTCACAGGCGCAGCAACACTGGGGCTTTGCGCTTCTCTACCCACCAAACGTCACGGTCATTCTCTGTCCGTCTCGCAGACACGAGTTGAGAAATTGCAAACGTCGAGCAATTGCTCAGAGATGAAAAGTGCCAGCACTGAAAGCTGTTGCTAGCCAGCACCCTTCCTTGGAAGTGCTTTTGTAGCCCTAAGAACACTGGGGCTCTGGCCTTCTCTAGCCACCTCATCTTCTGCTCATCCTCTCGCGCAGTCTAAAGAGAGCTCAGGTGAGAAATTGCAAACGTCGAGCAATTGCTCAGAGATGAAAAGTGCCAGCACTGAAAGCTCTTGCTAGCCAGCACCCTTCCTTGGAAGCGCTTTTGTAGCCCTAAGAACACTGGGGCTCTGGCCTTCTCTAGCCACCTCATCTTCTGCTCATCCTCTCGTGCAGTCTAAAGAGAGCTCAGGTGAGAAATTGCAAACGTCGAGCAATTGCTCAGAGATGAAAAGTGCCAGCACTGAAAGCTATTGCTAGAAAGCCCCCTTCCTTGGAAGCGCTTTCACAGGCGCAGCAACACTGGGGCTTTGCGCTTCTCTAACCACCAAACATCACGGTCACTATCTCTCCGTCTCGTAGACACGAGTTGAGAAATTGCAAACGTCGAGCAATTGCTTAGAGATGAAAAGTGCCAGCACTGAAAGCTGTTGCTAGCCAGCACCCTTGCTTGGAAGCGCTTTCACAGGCGCAGCAACACTGGGGCTTTGCGCTTCTCTACCCACCAAACGTCACGGTCACTATCTCTCCGACTCGTAGACACGAGCTGGGAAATTGCAAACGTCGAGCAATTGCTCAGAGATGAAAAGTGCCAGCACTGAAAGCTGTTGCTAGCCAGCACCCTTCCTTGGAAGCGCTTTCACAGGCGCAGCAACACTTGGGCTTTCCGCTTCTCTAGCCACCAAACGTCACGGTCATTCTCTTTCCGACTCGTAGACACAAGCTGAGAAATTGCAAATGTCGAGCAATTGCTGAGAGATGAAAAGTGCCAGCACTGAAAGCTGTTGCTAGCCAGCACCCTTCCTTGGAAGCGCTTTCACAGGCGCAGCAACACTGGGGCTTTGCGCTTCTCTACCCACCAAACGTCACGGTCATTCTCTGTCCGTCTCGTAGAAACGAGCTGAGAAATTGCAAACGTCGAGCAATTGCTGAGAGATGAAAAGTGCCAGCACTGAAAGCTGTTGCTAGCCAGCCCCCTTCCTTGGAAGCGCTTTTGTAGGCCTAAGAACACTGGGGCTCTGGGCTTCTCTAGCCACCTCATCTTCTGCTCATCCTCTCGCGCAGTCTAAAGAGAGCTCAGGTGAGAAATTGCAAACGTCCAGCAATTGCTGAGAGATGAAAAGTGCCAGCACTGAAAGCTGTTGCTAGCCAGCACCCTTCCTTGGAAGCGCTTTCACAGGCGCAGCAACACTGGGGCTTTGCGCTTCTCTAGCCACCAAACATCACGGTCACTTTCTCTCCGTCTCGTAGAAACGAGCTGAGAAATTGCAAACGTCGAGCAATTGCTCAGAGATGAAAATTGCCAGCACTGAAAGCTGTTGCTAGCCAGCACCCTTCCTTGGAAGCGCTTTCACAGGCGCAGCAACACTGGGGCTTTGCGCTTCTCTACCCACCAAACGTCACGGTCACTATCTCTCCGACTCGTAGACACGAGTTGAGAAATTGCAAACGTCGAGCAATTGCTCAGAGATGAAAAGTGCCAGCACTGAAAGCTGTTGCTAGCCAGCACCCTTCCTTGGAAGCGCTTTCACAGGCGCAGCAACACTGGGGCTTTGCGCTTCTCTACCCACCAAACGTCACGGTCATTCTCTGTCCGTCTCGCAGACACGAGCTGAGAAATTGCAAACGTCGAGCAATTGCTCAGAGATGAAAAGTGCCAGCACTGAAAGCTGTTGCTAGCCAGCACCCTTCCTTGGAAGCGCTTTTGTAGCCCTAAGAACACTGGGGCTCTGGGCTTCTCTAGCCACCTCATCTTCTGCTCATCCTCTCGCGCAGTCTAGAGAGAGCTCAGGTGAGAAATTGCAAACGTCGAGCAATTGCTCAGAGATGAAAAGTGCCAGCACTGAAAGCTCTTGCTAGCCAGCACCCTTCCTTGGAAGCGCTTTTGTAGCCCTAAGAACACTGGGGCTCTGGGTTTCTCTAGCCACCTCATCTTCTGCTCATCCTCTCGCGCAGTCTAAAGAGAGCTCAGGTGAGAAATTGCAAACGTCCAGCAATTGCTCAGAGATGAAAAGTGCCAGCACTGAAAGCTGTTGCTAGCCAGCACCCTTCCTTGGAAGCGCTTTCACATGCGCAGCAACACTGGGGCTTTGCGCTTCTCTACCCACCAAACGTCACGGTCATTCTCTGTCCGTCTCGTAGACACGAGTTGAGAAATTGCAAACGTCGAGCAATTGCTTAGAGATGAAAAGTGCCAGCACTGAAAGCTGTTGCTAGCCAGCACCCTTGCTTGGAAGCGCTTTCACAGGCGCAGCAACACTGGGGCTTTGCGCTTCTCTACCCACCAAACGTCACGGTCACTATCTCTCCGACTCGTAGACACGAGCTGGGAAATTGCAAACGTCGAGCAATTGCTCAGAGATGAAAAGTGCCAGCACTGAAAGCTGTTGCTAGCCAGCACCCTTCCTTGGAAGCGCTTTCACAGGCGCAGCAACACTTGGGCTTTCCGCTTCTCTAGCCACCAAACGTCACGGTCATTCTCTTTCCGACTCGTAGACACGAGCTGAGAAATTGCAAACGTCGAGCAATTGCTGAGAGATGAAAAGTGCCAGCACTGAAAGCTGTTGCTAGCCAGCACCCTTCCTTGGAAGCGCTTTCACTGGCGCAGCAACACTGGGGCTTTGCGCTTCTCTACCCACCAAACGTCACGGTCATTCTCTTTCCGTCTCGCAGACACGAGCTGAGAAATTGCAAACGTCGAGCAATTGCTCAGAGATGAAAAGTGCCAGCACTGAAAGCTGTTGCTAGCCAGCACCCTTCCTTGGAAGCGCTTTCACAGGCGCAGCAACACTTGGGCTTTCCGCTTCTCTAGCCACCAAACGTCACGGTCATTCTCTTTCCGACTCGTAGACACGAGCTGAGAAATTGCAAACGTCGAGCAATTGCTCAGAGATGAAAAGTGCCAGCACTGAAAGCTGTTGCTAGCCAGCACCCTTCCTTGGAAGCGCTTTCACTAGCGCAGCAACACTGGGGCTTTGCGCTTCTCTACCCACCAAACGTCACGGTCATTCTCTGTCCGTCTCGCAGACACGAGCTGAGAAATTGCAAACGTCGAGCAATTGCTCAGAGATGAAAAGTGCCAGCACTGAAAGCTGTTGCTAGCCAGCACCCTTCCTTGGAAGTGCTTTTGTAGCCCTAAGAACACTGGGGCTCTGGCCTTCTCTAGCCACCTCATCTTCTGCTCATCCTCTCGCGCAGTCTAAAGAGAGCTCAGGTGAGAAATTGCAAACGTCGAGCAATTGCTCAGAGATGAAAAGTGCCAGCACTGAAAGCTCTTGCTAGCCAGCACCCTTCCTTGGAAGCGCTTTTGTAGCCCTAAGAACACTGGGGCTCTGGCCTTCTCTAGCCACCTCATCTTCTGCTCATCCTCTCGTGCAGTCTAAAGAGAGCTCAGGTGAGAAATTGCAAACGTCGAGCAATTGCTCAGAGATGAAAAGTGCCAGCACTGAAAGCTATTGCTAGAAAGCCCCCTTCCTTGGAAGCGCTTTCACAGGCGCAGCAACACTGGGGCTTTGCGCTTCTCTAACCACCAAACATCACGGTCACTATCTCTCCGTCTCGTAGACACGAGTTGAGAAATTGCAAACGTCGAGCAATTGCTTAGAGATGAAAAGTGCCAGCACTGAAAGCTGTTGCTAGCCAGCACCCTTGCTTGGAAGCGCTTTCACAGGCGCAGCAACACTGGGGCTTTGCGCTTCTCTACCCACCAAACGTCACGGTCACTATCTCTCCGACTCGTAGACACGAGCTGGGAAATTGCAAACGTCGAGCAATTGCTCAGAGATGAAAAGTGCCAGCACTGAAAGCTGTTGCTAGCCAGCACCCTTCCTTGGAAGCGCTTTCACAGGCGCAGCAACACTTGGGCTTTCCGCTTCTCTAGCCACCAAACGTCACGGTCATTCTCTTTCCGACTCGTAGACACGAGCTGAGAAATTGCAAACGTCGAGCAATTGCTGAGAGATGAAAAGTGCCAGCACTGAAAGCTGTTGCTAGCCAGCACCCTTCCTTGGAAGCGCTTTCACTGGCGCAGCAACACTGGGGCTTTGCGCTTCTCTACCCACCAAACGTCACGGTCATTCTCTGTCCGTCTCGCAGACACGAGCTGAGAAATTGCAAACGTCGAGCAATTGCTCAGAGATGAAAAGTGCCAGCACTGAAAGCTGTTGCTAGCCAGCCCCCTTCCTTGGAAGCGCTTTTGTAGGCCTAAGAACACTGGGGCTCTGGGCTTCTCTAGCCACCTCATCTTCTGCTCATCCTCTCGCGCAGTCTAAAGAGAGCTCAGGTGAGAAATTGCAAACGTCGAGCAATTGCTCAGAGATGAAAAGTGCCAGCACTGAAAGCTCTTGCTAGCCAGCACCCTTCCTTGGAAGCGCTTTTGTAGCCCTAAGAACACTGGGGCTCTGGGCTTCTCTAGCCACCTCATCTTCTGCTCATCCTCTCGCGCAGTCTAAAGAGAGCTCAGGTGAGAAATTGCAAACGTCGAGCAATTGCTGAGAGATGAAAAGTGCCAGCACTGAAAGCTGTTGCTAGCCAGCACCCTTCCTTGGAAGCGCTTTCACAGGCGCAGCAACACTGGGGCTTTGCGCTTCTCTAGCCACCAAACATCACGGTCACTTTCTCTCCGTCTCGTAGAAACGAGCTGAGAAATTGCAAACGTCGAGCAATTGCTCAGAGATGAAAAGTGCCAGCACTGAAAGCTGTTGCTAGCCAGCACCCTTCCTTGGAAGCGCTTTCACAGGCGCAGCAACACTGGGGATTTGCGCTTCTCTAACCACCAAACATCACGGTCACTATCTCTCCGTCTCATAGACACGAGTTGAGAAATTGCAAACGTCGAGCACTTGCTCAGAGATGAAAAGTGCCAGCACTGAAAGCTGTTGCTAGCCAGCACCCTTCCTTGGAAGCGCTTTCACAGGCGCAGCAACACTTGGGCTTTCCGCTTCTCTAGCCACCAAACGTCACGGTCATTCTCTTTCCGACTCGTAGACACGAGCTGAGAAATTGCAAACGTCGAGCAATTGCTCAGAGATGAAAAGTGCCAGCACTGAAAGCTGTTGCTAGCCAGCACCCTTCCTTGGAAGCGCTTTCACTGGCGCAGCAACACTGGGGCTTTGCGCTTCTCTACCCACCAAACGTCACGGTCATTCTCTTTCCGTCTCGTAGACACGAGCTGAGAAATTGCAAACGTCGAGCAATTGCTCAGAGATGAAAAGTGCCAGCACTGAAAGCTGTTGCTAGCCAGCACCCTTCCTTGGAAGTGCTTTTGTAGCCCTAAGAACACTGGGGCTCTGCCCTTCTCTAGCCACCTCATCTTCTGCTCATCCTCTCGCGCAGTCTAAAGAGAGCTCAGGTGAGAAATTGCAAACGTCGAGCAATTGCTCAGAGATGAAAAGTGCCAGCACTGAAAGCTCTTGCTAGCCAGCACCCTTCCTTGGAAGCGCTTTTGTAGCCCTAAGAACACTGGGGCTCTGGCCTTCTCTAGCCACCTCATCTTCTGCTCATCCTCTCGTGCAGTCTAAAGAGAGCTCAGGTGAGAAATTGCAAACGTCGAGCAATTGCTCAGAGATGAAAAGTGCCAGCACTGAAAGCTGTTGCTAGCCAGCACCCTTCCTTGGAAGCGCTTTCACAGGCGCAGCAACACTGGGGCTTTGCGCTTCTCTAACCACCAAACATCACGGTCACTATCTCTCCGTCTCGTAGACACGAGTTGAGAAATTGCAAACGTCGAGCAATTGCTTAGAGATGAAAAGTGCCAGCACTGAAAGCTGTTGCTAGCCAGCACCCTTGCTTGGAAGCGCTTTCACAGGCGCAGCAACACTGGGGCTTTGCGCTTCTCTACCCACCAAACGTCACGGTCACTATCTCTCCGACTCGTAGACACGAGCTGGGAAATTGCAAACGTCGAGCAATTGCTCAGAGATGAAAAGTGCCAGCACTGAAAGCTGTTGCTAGCCAGCACCCTTCCTTGGAAGCGCTTTCACAGGCGCAGCAACACTTGGGCTTTCCGCTTCTCTAGCCACCAAACGTCACGGTCATTCTCTTTCCGACTCGTAGACACGAGCTGAGAAATTGCAAACGTCGAGCAATTGCTGAGAGATGAAAAGTGCCAGCACTGAAAGCTGTTGCTAGCCAGCACCCTTCCTTGGAAGCGCTTTCACTGGCGCAGCAACACTGGGGCTTTGCGCTTCTCTACCCACCAAACGTCACGGTCATTCTCTGTCCGTCTCGCAGACACGAGCTGAGAAATTGCAAACGTCGAGCAATTGCTCAGAGATGAAAAGTGCCAGCACTGAAAGCTGTTGCTAGCCAGCCCCCTTCCTTGGAAGCGCTTTTGTAGCCCTAAGAACACTGGGGCTCTGGGCTTCTCTAGCCACCTCATCTTCTGCTCATCCTCTCGCGCAGTCTAAAGAGAGCTCAGGTGAGAAATTGCAAACGTCCAGCAATTGCTCAGAGATGAAAAGTGCCAGCACTGAAAGCTGTTGCTAGCCAGCACCCTTCCTTGGAAGCGCTTTTGTAGCCCTAAGAACACTGGGGCTCTGGGCTTCTCTAGCCACCTCATCTTCTGCTCATCCTCTCGCGCAGTCTAAAGAGAGCTCAGGTGAGAAATTGCAAACGTCGAGCAATTGCTCAGAGATGAAAAGTGCCAGCACTGAAAGCTGTTGCTAGCCAGGACCCTTCCTTGGAAGCGCTTTCACAGGCGCAGCAACACTGGGGCTTTGCGCTTCTCTACCCACCAAACGTCACGGTCACTATCTCTCCGTCTCGTAGACACGAGCTGAGAAATTGCAAACGTCGAGCAATTGCTCAGAGATGAAAAGTGCCAGCACTGAAAGCTGTTGCTAGCCAGCCCCCTTCCTTGGAAGCGCTTTTGTAGCCCTAAGAACACTGGGGC
This sequence comes from Sarcoramphus papa, assembly GCA_037962945.1. Taxonomy (NCBI): domain Eukaryota; kingdom Metazoa; phylum Chordata; class Aves; order Accipitriformes; family Cathartidae; genus Sarcoramphus; species Sarcoramphus papa. Next base: position 28,298,545 of record CM075590.1, on the reverse strand, counting down.
TCTGGCCTTCTCTAGCCACCTCATCTTCTGCTCATCCTCTCGCGCAGTCTAAAGAGAGCTCAGGTGAGAAATTGCAAACGTCGAGCAATTGCTCAGAGATGAAAAGTGCCAGCACTGAAAGCTGTTGCTAGCCAGCCCCCTTCCTTGGAAGCGCTTTTGTAGCCCTAAGAACACTGGGGCTCTGGGCTTCTCTAGCCACCTCATCTTCTGCTCATCCTCTCGCGCAGTCTAAAGAGAGCTCAGGTGAGAAATTGCAAACGTCGAGCAATTGCTCAGAGATGAAAAGTGCCAGCACTGAAAGCTGTTGCTAGCCAGCACCCTTCCTTGGAAGCGCTTTCACAGGCGCAGCAACACTGGGGCTTTGCGCTTCTCTAACCACCAAACGTCACGGTCACTATCTCTCCGTCTCGTAGACACGAGCTGAGAAATTGCAAACGTCGAGCAATTGCTTATAGATGAAAAGTGCCAGCACTGAAAGCTGTTGCTAGCCAGCACCCTTCCTTGGAAGCGCTTTCACAGGCGCAGCAACACTGGGGCTTTGCGCTTCTCTACCCACCAAACGTCACGGTCATTCTCTGTCCATCTCGTAGACACGAGCTGGGAAATTGCAAACGTCGAGCAATTGCTCAGAGATGAAAAGTGCCAGCACTGAAAGCTGTTGCTAGCCAGCACCCTTCCTTGGAAGCGCTTTTGTAGGCCTAAGAACACTGGGGCTCTGGCCTTCTCTAGCCACCTCATCTTCTGCTCATCCTCTCGCGCAGTCTAAAGAGAGCTCAGGTGAGAAATTGCAAACGTCCAGCAATTGCTCAGAGATGAAAAGTGCCAGCACTGAAAGCTGTTGCTAGCCAGCACCCTTCCTTGGAAGCGCTTTCACAGGCACAGCAACACTGGGGCTTTGCGCTTCTCTAGCCACCAAACATCACGGTCACTTTTTCTCCGTCTCGTAGAAACGAGCTGAGAAATTGCAAACGTCGAGCAATTGCTCAGAGATGAAAATTGCCAGCACTGAAAGCTGTTGCTAGCCAGCACCCTTCCTTGGAAGCGCTTTCACAGGCGCAGCAACACTGGGGCTTTGCGCTTCTCTACCCACCAAACGTCACGGTCACTATCTCTCCGACTCGTAGACATGAGTTGAGAAATTGCAAACGTCGAGCAATTGCTCAGAGATGAAAAGTGCCAGCACTGAAAGCTGTTGCTAGCCAGCACCCTTCCTTGGAAGCGCTTTCACAGGCGCAGCAACACTGGGGCTTTCCGCTTCTCTAGCCACCAAACGTCACGGTCATTCTCTGTCCGTCTCGCAGACACGAGTTGAGAAATTGCAAACGTCGAGCAATTGCTCAGAGATGAAAAGTGCCAGCACTGAAAGCTGTTGCTAGCCAGCACCCTTCCTTGGAAGCGCTTTTGTAGCCCTAAGAACACTGGGGCTCTGGGCTTCTCTAGCCACCTCATCTTCTGCTCATCCTCTCGCGCAGTCTAAAGAGAGCTCAGGTGAGAAATTGCAAACGTCGAGCAATTGCTCAGAGATGAAAAGTGCCAGCACTGAAAGCTGTTGCTAGCCAGCACCCTTCCTTGGAAGCGCTTTTGTAGCCCAAAGAACAGTGGGGCTCTGGGCTTCTCTAGCCACCTCATCTTCTGCTCATCCTCTCGCGCAGTCTAAAGAGAGCTCAGGTGAGAAATTGCAAACGTCGAGCAATTGCTGAGAGATGAAAAGTGCCAGCACTGAAAGCTGTTGCTAGCCAGCACCCTTCCTTGGAAGCGCTTTCACAGGCGCAGCAACACTGGGGCTTTGCGCTTCCCTACCCACCAAACGTCACGGTCACTATCTCTCCGTCTCGTAGACACGAGCTGAGAAATTGCAAACGTCGAGCAATTGCTCAGAGATGAAAAGTGCCAGCACTGAAAGCTCTTGCTAGCCAGCACCCTTCCTTGGAAGCGCTCTTGTAGCCCTTAGAACACTGGGGCTCTGGGCTTCTCTAGCCACCTCATCTTCTGCTCATCCTCTCGCGCAGTCTAAAGAGAGCTCAGGTGAGAAATTGCAAACGTCGAGCAATTGCTCAGAGATGAAAAGTGCCAGCACTGAAAGCTGTTGCTAGCCAGCACCCTTCCTTGGAAGCGCTTTTGTAGCCCTTAGAACACTGGAGCTCTGGGCTTCTCTAGCCACCTCATCTTCTGCTCATCCTCTCGCGCAGTCTAAAGAGAGCTCAGGTGAGAAATTGCAAACGTTGAGCAATTGCTCAGAGATGAAAAGTGCCAGCACTGAAAGCTGTTGCTAGCCAGCACCCTTCCTTGGAAGCGCTTTCACATGCGCAGCAACACTGGGGCTTTGCGCTTCTCTACCCACCAAACGTCACGGTCACTATCTCTCCGTCTCGTAGACACGAGTTGAGAAATTGCAAACGTCGAGCAATTGCTCAGAGATGAAAAGTGCCAGCACTGAAAGCTGTTGCTAGCCAGCACCCTTCCTTGGAAGCGCTTTTGTAGCCCTAAGAACACTGGGGCTCTGGGCTTCTCTAGCCACCTCATCTTCTGCTCATCCTCTCGCGCAGTCTAAAGAGAGCTCAGGTGAGAAATTGCAAACGTCGAGCAATTGCTCAGAGATGAAAACTGCCAGCACTGAAAGCTGTTGCTAGCCAGCACCCTTCCTTGGAAGCGCTTTTGTAGCCCTAAGAACACTGGGGCTCTGGGCTTCTCTAGCCACCTCATCTTCTGCTCATCCTCTCGCGCAGTCTAAAGAGAGCTCAGGTGAGAAATTGCAAACGTCGAGCAATTGCTGAGAGATGAAAAGTGCCAGCACTGAAAGCTGTTGCTAGCCAGCACCCTTCCTTGGAAGCGCTTTCACAGGCACAGCAACACTGGGGATTTGCGCTTCTCTAGCCACCAAACATCACGGTCAGTTTCTCTCCGTCTCGTAGAAACGAGCTGAGAAATTGCAAACGTCGAGCAATTGCTCAGAGATGAAAAGTGCCAGCACTGAAAGCTGTTGCTAGCCAGCACCCTTCCTTGGAAGCGCTTTTGTAGCCCTTAGAACACTGGGGCTCTGGGCTTCTCTAGCCACCTCATCTTCTGCTCATCCTCTCGCGCAGTCTAAAGAGAGCTCAGGTGAGAAATTGCAAACGTCGAGCAATTGCTCAGAGATGAAAAGTGCCAGCACTGAAAGCTGTTGCTAGCCAGCACCCTTCCTTGGAAGCGCTTTCACTGGCGCAGCAACACTGGGGCTTTGCGCTTCTCTAACCACCAGACGTCACGGTCATTCTCTGTCCGTCTCGTAGACACGAGTTGAGAAATTGCAAACGTCGAGCAATTGCTCAGAGATGAAAAGTGCCAGCACTGAAAGCTGTTGCTAGCCAGCACCCTTCCTTGGAAGCGCTTTTGTAGCCCTAAGAACACTGGGGCTCTGGGCTTCTCTAGCCACCTCATCTTCTGCTCATCCTCTCGCGCACTCTAAAGAGAGCTCAGGTGAGAAATTGCAAACGTCGAGCAATTGCTCAGAAATGAAAAGTGCCAGCACTGAAAGCTCTTGCTAGCCAGCACCCTTCCTTGGAAGCGCTTTTGTAGCCCTAAGAACACTGGGGCTCTGGGTTTCTCTAGCCACCTCATCTTCTGCTCATCCTCTCGCGCAGTCTAAAGAGAGCTCAGGTGAGAAATTGCAAACGTCCAGCAATTGCTCAGAGATGAAAAGTGCCAGCACTGAAAGCTGTTGCTAGCCAGCACCCTTCCTTGGAAGCGCTTTTGTAGCCCTAAGAACACTGGGGCTCTGGGCTTCTCTAGCCACCTCATCTTCTGCTCATCCTCTCGCGCAGTCTAAAGAGAGCTCAGGTGAGAAATTGCAAACGTCGAGCAATTGCTCAGAGATGAAAAGTGCCAGCACTGAAAGCTGTTGCTAGCCAGCACCCTTCCTTGGAAGCGCTTTCACAGGCGCAGCAACACTGGGGCTTTGCGCTTCTCTACCCACCAAACGTCACGGTCACTATCTCTCCGTCTCGTAGACACGAGCTGAGAAATTGCAAACGTCGAGCAATTGCTCAGAGATGAAAAGTGCCAGCACTGAAAGCTGTTGCTAGCCAGCACCCTTCCTTGGAAGCGCTTTTGTAGCCCTAAGAACACTGGGGCTCTGGGCTTCTCTAGCCACCTCATCTTCTGCTCATCCTCTCGCGCAGTCTAAAGAGAGCTCAGGTGAGAAATTGCAAACGTCGAGCAATTGCTCAGAGATGAAAAGTGCCAGCACTGAAAGCTGTTGCTAGCCAGCACCCTTCCTTGGAAGCGCTTTCACAGGCGCAGCAACACTGGGGCTTTGCGCTTCTCTAACCACCAAACATCACGGTCACTATCTCTCCGTCTCGTAGACACGAGTTGAGAAATTGCAAACGTCGAGCAATTGCTTAGAGATGAAAAGTGCCAGCACTGAAAGCTGTTGCTAGCCAGCACCCTTGCTTGGAAGCGCTTTCACAGGCGCAGCAACACTGGGGCTTTGCGCTTCTCTACCCACCAAACGTCACGGTCATTCTCTTTCCGACTCGTAGACACGAGCTGGGAAATTGCAAACGTCGAGCAATTGCTCAGAGATGAAAAGTGCCAGCACTGAAAGCTGTTGCTAGCCAGCACCCTTCCTTGGAAGCGCTTTTGTAGCCCTAAGAACACTGGGGCTCTGGCCTTCTCTAGCCACCTCATCTTCTGCTCATCCTCTCGCGCAGTCTAAAGAGAGCTCAGGTGAGAAATTGCAAACGTCCAGCAATTGCTCAGAGATGAAAAGTGCCAGCACTGAAAGCTGTTGCTAGCCAGCACCCTTCCTTGGAAGCGCTTTCACAGGCGCAGCAACACTGGGGCTTTGCGCTTCTCTAGCCACCAAACATCACGGTCACTTTTTCTCCGTCTCGTAGAAACGAGCTGAGAAATTGCAAACGTCGAGCAATTGCTCAGAGATGAAAATTGCCAGCACTGAAAGCTGTTGCTAGCCAGCACCCTTCCTTGGAAGCGCTTTCACAGGCGCAGCAACACTGGGGCTTTGCGCTTCTCTACCCACCAAACGTCACGGTCACTATCTCTCCGACTCGTAGACATGAGTTGAGAAATTGCAAACGTCGAGCAATTGCTCAGAGATGAAAAGTGCCAGCACTGAAAGCTGTTGCTAGCCAGCACCCTTCCTTGGAAGCGCTTTCACAGGCGCAGCAACACTGGGGCTTTCCGCTTCTCTAGCCACCAAACGTCACGGTCATTCTCTGTCCGTCTCGCAGACACGAGTTGAGAAATTGCAAACGTCGAGCAATTGCTCAGAGATGAAAAGTGCCAGCACTGAAAGCTGTTGCTAGCCAGCACCCTTCCTTGGAAGCGCTTTTGTAGCCCTAAGAACACTGGGGCTCTGGGCTTCTCTAGCCACCTCATCTTCTGCTCATCCTCTCGCGCAGTCTAAAGAGAGCTCAGGTGAGAAATTGCAAACGTTGAGCAATTGCTCAGAGATGAAAAGTGCCAGCACTGAAAGCTGTTGCTAGCCAGCACCCTTCCTTGGAAGCGCTTTCACAGGCGCAGCAACACTGGGGCTTTGCGCTTCCCTACCCACCAAACGTCACGGTCACTATCTCTCCGTCTCGTAGACACGAGCTGAGAAATTGCAAACGTCGAGCAATTGCTCAGAGATGAAAAGTGCCAGCACTGAAAGCTCTTGCTAGCCAGCACCCTTCCTTGGAAGCGCTCTTGTAGCCCTTAGAACACTGGGGCTCTGGGCTTCTCTAGCCACCTCATCTTCTGCTCATCCTCTCGCGCAGTCTAAAGAGAGCTCAGGTGAGAAATTGCAAACGTCGAGCAATTGCTCAGAGATGAAAAGTGCCAGCACTGAAAGCTGTTGCTAGCCAGCACCCTTCCTTGGAAGCGCTTTTGTAGCCCTTAGAACACTGGGGCTCTGGGCTTCTCTAGCCACCTCATCTTCTGCTCATCCTCTCGCGCAGTCTAAAGAGAGCTCAGGTGAGAAATTGCAAACGTCGAGCAATTGCTCAGAGATGAAAAGTGCCAGCACTGAAAGCTGTTGCTAGCCAGCACCCTTCCTTGGAAGCGCTTTTACAGGCGCAGCAACACTGGGGCTTTGAGCTTCTCTAACCACCAAACATCACGGTCACTATCTCTCCGTCTCGTAGACACGAGTTGAGAAATTGCAAACGTCGAGCAATTGCTCAGAAATGAAAAGTGCCAGCACTGAAAGCTGTTGCTAGCCAGCACCCTTCCTTGGAAGCGCTTTCACAGGCACAGCAACACTGGGGATTTGCGCTTCTCTAGCCACCAAACGTCACGGTCATTCTCTGTCCGTCTCGCAGACACGAGCTGAGAAATTGCAAACGTCGAGCAATTGCTCAGAGATGAAAAGTGCCAGCACTGAAAGCTGTTGCTAGCCAGCCCCCTTCCTTGGAAGCGCTTTTGTAGCCCTAAGAACACTGGGGCTCTGGGCTTCTCTAGCCACCTCATCTTCTGCTCATCCTCTCGCGCAGTCTAAAGAGAGCTCAGGTGAGAAATTGCAAACGTCGAGCAATTGCTCAGAGATGAAAAGTGCCAGCACTGAAAGCTGTTGCTAGCCAGCACCCTTCCTTGGAAGCGCTTTTGTAGCCCTAAGAACACTGGGGCTCTGGCCTTCTCTAGCCACCTCATCTTCTGCTCATCCTCTCGCGCAGTCTAAAGAGAGCTCAGGTGAGAAATTGCAAACGTCCAGCAATTGCTCAGAGATGAAAAGTGCCAGCACTGAAAGCTGTTGCTAGCCAGCACCCTTCCTTGGAAGCGCTTTCACAGGCGCAGCAACACTGGGGCTTTGCGCTTCTCTACCCACCAAACGTCACGGTCACTATCTCTCCGTCTCGTAGACACGACCTGAGAAATTGCAAACGTCGAGCAATTGCTCAGAGATGAAAAGTGCCAGCACTGAAAGCTGTTGCTAGCCAGCACCCTTCCTTGGAAGCGCTTTTGTAGCCCTAAGAACACTGGGGCTCTGGGCTTCTCTAGCCACCTCATCTTCTGCTCATCCTCTCGCGCAGTCTAAAGAGAGCTCAGGTGAGAAATTGCAAACGTCGAGCAATTGCTGAGAGATGAAAAGTGCCAGCACTGAAAGCTGTTGCTAGCCAGCACCCTTCCTTGGAAGCGCTTTCACAGGCGCAGCAACACTGGGGCTTTGCGCTTCTCTAACCACCAAACATCACGGTCACTATCTCTCCGTCTCGTAGACACGAGTTGAGAAATTGCAAACGTCGAGCAATTGCTTAGAGATGAAAAGTGCCAGCACTGAAAGCTGTTGCTAGCCAGCACCCTTGCTTGGAAGCGCTTTCACAGGCGCAGCAACACTGGGGCTTTGCGCTTCTCTACCCACCAAACGTCACGGTCATTCTCTTTCCGACTCGTAGACACGAGCTGGGAAATTGCAAACGTCGAGCAATTGCTCAGAGATGAAAAGTGCCAGCACTGAAAGCTGTTGCTAGCCAGCCCCCTTCCTTGGAAGCGCTTTTGTAGCCCTAAGAACACTGGGGCTCTGGCCTTCTCTAGCCACCTCATCTTCTGCTCATCCTCTCGCGCAGTCTAAAGAGAGCTCAGGTGAGAAATTGCAAACGTCCAGCAATTGCTCAGAGATGAAAAGTGCCAGCACTGAAAGCTGTTGCTAGCCAGCACCCTTCCTTGGAAGCGCTTTCACAGGCGCAGCAACACTGGGGCTTTGCGCTTCTCTAGCCACCAAACATCACGGTCACTTTTTCTCCGTCTCGTAGAAACGAGCTGAGAAATTGCAAACGTCGAGCAATTGCTCAGAGATGAAAATTGCCAGCACTGAAAGCTGTTGCTAGCCAGCACCCTTCCTTGGAAGCGCTTTCACAGGCGCAGCAACACTGGGGCTTTGCGCTTCTCTACCCACCAAACGTCACGGTCACTATCTCTCCGACTCGTAGACATGAGTTGAGAAATTGCAAACGTCGAGCAATTGCTCAGAGATGAAAAGTGCCAGCACTGAAAGCTGTTGCTAGCCAGCACCCTTCCTTGGAAGCGCTTTCACAGGCGCAGCAACACTGGGGCTTTCCGCTTCTCTAGCCACCAAACGTCACGGTCATTCTCTGTCCGTCTCGCAGACACGAGTTGAGAAATTGCAAACGTCGAGCAATTGCTCAGAGATGAAAAGTGCCAGCACTGAAAGCTGTTGCTAGCCAGCACCCTTCCTTGGAAGCGCTTTTGTAGCCCTAAGAACACTGGGGCTCTGGGCTTCTCTAGCCACCTCATCTTCTGCTCATCCTCTCGCGCAGTCTAAAGAGAGCTCAGGTGAGAAATTGCAAACGTTGAGCAATTGCTCAGAGATGAAAAGTGCCAGCACTGAAAGCTGTTGCTAGCCAGCACCCTTCCTTGGAAGCGCTTTCACAGGCGCAGCAACACTGGGGCTTTGCGCTTCCCTACCCACCAAACGTCACGGTCACTATCTCTCCGTCTCGTAGACACGAGCTGAGAAATTGCAAACGTCGAGCAATTGCTCAGAGATGAAAAGTGCCAGCACTGAAAGCTCTTGCTAGCCAGCACCCTTCCTTGGAAGCGCTCTTGTAGCCCTTAGAACACTGGGGCTCTGGGCTTCTCTAGCCACCTCATCTTCTGCTCATCCTCTCGCGCAGTCTAAAGAGAGCTCAGGTGAGAAATTGCAAACGTCGAGCAATTGCTGAGAGATGAAAAGTGCCAGCACTGAAAGCTGTTGCTAGCCAGCACCCTTCCTTGGAAGCGCTTTTGTAGCCCTTAGAACACTGGGGCTCTGGGCTTCTCTAGCCACCTCATCTTCTGCTCATCCTCTCGCGCAGTCTAAAGAGAGCTCAGGTGAGAAATTGCAAACGTCCAGCAATTGCTCAGAGATGAAAAGTGCCAGCACTGAAAGCTGTTGCTAGCCAGCACCCTTCCTTGGAAGCGCTTTTACAGGCGCAGCAACACTGGGGCTTTGAGCTTCTCTAACCACCAAACATCACGGTCACTATCTCTCCGTCTCGTAGACACGAGTTGAGAAATTGCAAACGTCGAGCAATTGCTCAGAAATGAAAAGTGCCAGCACTGAAAGCTGTTGCTAGCCAGCACCCTTCCTTGGAAGCGCTTTCACAGGCACAGCAACACTGGGGATTTGCGCTTCTCTAGCCACCAAACGTCACGGTCATTCTCTGTCCGTCTCGCAGACACGAGCTGAGAAATTGCAAACGTCGAGCAATTGCTCAGAGATGAAAAGTGCCAGCACTGAAAGCTGTTGCTAGCCAGCCCCCTTCCTTGGAAGCGCTTTTGTAGCCCTAAGAACACTGGGGCTCTGGGCTTCTCTAGCCACCTCATCTTCTGCTCATCCTCTCGCGCAGTCTAAAGAGAGCTCAGGTGAGAAATTGCAAACGTCGAGCAATTGCTCAGAGATGAAAAGTGCCAGCACTGAAAGCTCTTGCTAGCCAGCACCCTTCCTTGGAAGCGCTTTTGTAGCCCTAAGAACACTGGGGCTCTGGCCTTCTCTAGCCACCTCATCTACTGCTCATCCTCTCGCGCAGTCTAAAGAGAGCTCAGGTGAGAAATTGCAAACGTCCAGCAATTGCTCAGAGATGAAAAGTGCCAGCACTGAAAGCTGTTGCTAGCCAGCACCCTTCCTTGGAAGCGCTTTCACAGGCGCAGCAACACTGGGGCTTTGCGCTTCTCTACCCACCAAACGTCACGGTCACTATCTCTCCGTCTCGTAGACACGACCTGAGAAATTGCAAACGTCGAGCAATTGCTCAGAGATGAAAAGTGCCAGCACTGAAAGCTGTTGCTAGCCAGCACCCTTCCTTGGAAGCGCTCTTGTAGCCCTTAGAACACTGGGGCTCTGGGCTTCTCTAGCCACCTAATCTTCTGCTCATCCTCTCGCGCACTCTAAAGAGAGCTCAGGTGAGAAATTGCAAACGTCGAGCAATTGCTCAGAGATGAAAAGTGCCAGCACTGAAAGCTGTTGCTAGCCAGCACCCTTCCTTGGAAGCGCTTTTGTAGCCCTTAGAACACTGGGGCTCTGGGCTTCTCTAGCCACCTCATCTACTGCTCATCCTCTCGCGCAGTCTAAAGAGAGCTCAGGTGAGAAATTGCAAACGTCGAGCAATTGCTCAGAGATGAAAAGTGCCTGCACTGAAAGCTGTTGCTAGCCAGCACCCTTCCTTGGAAGCGCTTTTACAGGCGCAGCAACACTGGGGCTTTGCGCTTCTCTAACCACCAAACATCACGGTCACTATCTCTCCGTCTCGTAGACACGAGTTGAGAAATTGCAAATGTCGAGCAATTGCTGAGAGATGAAAAGTGCCAGCACTGAAAGCTGTTGCTAGCCAGCACCCTTCCTTGGAAGCGCTTTCACAGGCGCAGCAACACTGGGGCTTTGCGCTTCTCTACCCATCAAACGTCACGGTCACTATCTCTCCGTCTCGTAGACACAAGCTGAGAAATTGCAAACGTCGAGCAATTGCTCAGAGATGAAAAGTGCCAGCACTGAAAGCTGTTGCTAGCCAGCACCCTTCCTTGGAAGCGCTTTTGTAGCCCTAAGAACACTGGGGCTCTGGGCTTCTCTAGCCACCTCATCTTCTGCTCATCCTCTCGCGCAGTCTAAAGAGAGCTCAGGTGAGAAATTGCAAACGTCGAGCAATTGCTCAGAGATGAAAAGTGCCAGCACTGAAAGCTGTTGCTAGCCAGCACCCTTCCTTGGAAGCGCTTTCACTGGCGCAGCAACACTGGGGCTTTGCGCTTCTCTAACCACCAAACGTCACGGTCATTCTCTGTCCGTCTCGTAGACACGAGTTGAGAAATTGCAAACGTCGAGCAATTGCTCAGAGATGAAAAGTGCCAGCACTGAAAGCTGTTGCTAGCCAGCACCCTTCCTTGGAAGCGCTTTTGTAGCCCTAAGAACACTGGGGCTCTGGCCTTCTCTAGCCACCTCATCTTCTGCTCATCCTCTCGCGCAGTCTAAAGAGAGCTCAGGTGAGAAATTGCAAACGTCGAGCAATTGCTCAGAGATGAAAAGTGCCAGCACTGAAAGCTGTTGCTAGCCAGCACCCTTCCTTGGAAGCGCTTTTGTAGCCCTAAGAACACTGGGGCTCTGGGCTTCTCTAGCCACCTCATCTTCTGCTCATCCTCTCGCGCAGTCTAAAGAGAGCTCAGGTGAGAAATTGCAAACGTCGAGCAATTGCTCAGAGATGAAAAGTGCCAGCACTGAAAGCTGTTGCTAGCCAGCACCCTTCCTTGGAAGCGCTTTCACAGGCGCAGCAACACTGGGGCTTTGCGCTTCTCTACCCACCAAACGTCACGGTCACTATCTCTCCGTCTCGTAGACACGAGCTGAGAAATTGCAAACGTCGAGCAATTGCTCAGAGATGAAAAGTGCCAGCACTGAAAGCTGTTGCTAGCCAGCCCCCTTCCTTGGAAGCGCTTTTGTAGCCCTAAGAACACTGGGGCTCTGGGCTTCTCTAGCCACCTCATCTTCTGCTCATCCTCTCGCGCAGTCTAAAGAGAGCTCAGGTGAGAAATTGCAAACGTCGAGCAATTGCTCAGAGATGAAAAGTGCCAGCACTGAAAGCTGTTGCTAGCCAGCACCCTTCCTTGGAAGCGCTTTCACAGGCGCAGCAACACTGGGGCTTTGCGCTTCTCTAACCACCAAACATCACGGTCACTATCTCTCCGTCTCGTAGACACGAGTTGAGAAATTGCAAACGTCGAGCAATTGCTTAGAGATGAAAAGTGCCAGCACTGAAAGCTGTTGCTAGCCAGCACCCTTGCTTGGAAGCGCTTTCACAGGCGCAGCAACACTGGGGCTTTGCGCTTCCCTACCCACCAAACGTCACGGTCATTCTCTTTCCGACTCGTAGACACGAGCTGGGAAATTGCAAACGTCGAGCAATTGCTCAGAGATGAAAAGTGCCAGCACTGAAAGCTGTTGCTAGCCAGCACCCTTCCTTGGAAGCGCTTTTGTAGCCCTAAGAACACTGGGGCTCTGGCCTTCTCTAGCCACCTCATCTTCTGCTCATCCTCTCGCGCACTCTAAAGAGAGCTCAGGTGAGAAATTGCAAACGTCCAGCAATTGCTCAGAGATGAAAAGTGCCAGCACTGAAAGCTGTTGCTAGCCAGCACCCTTCCTTGGAAGCGCTTTCACAGGCGCAGCAACACTGGGGCTTTGCGCTTCTCTAGCCACCAAACATCACGGTCACTTTTTCTCCGTCTCGTAGAAACGAGCTGAGAAATTGCAAACGTCGAGCAATTGCTCAGAGATGAAAATTGCCAGCACTGAAAGCTGTTGCTAGCCAGCACCCTTCCTTGGAAGCGCTTTCACAGGCGCAGCAACACTGGGGCTTTGCGCTTCTCTACCCACCAAACGTCACGGTCACTATCTCTCCGACTCGTAGACATGAGTTGAGAAATTGCAAACGTCGAGCAATTGCTCAGAGATGAAAAGTGCCAGCACTGAAAGCTGTTGCTAGCCAGCACCCTTCCTTGGAAGCGCTTTCACAGGCGCAGCAACACTGGGGCTTTCCGCTTCTCTAGCCACCAAACGTCACGGTCATTCTCTGTCCGTCTCGCAGACACGAGTTGAGAAATTGCAAACGTCGAGCAATTGCTCAGAGATGAAAAGTGCCAGCACTGAAAGCTGTTGCTAGCCAGCACCCTTCCTTGGAAGCGCTTTTGTAGCCCTAAGAACACTGGGGCTCTGGGCTTCTCTAGCCACCTCATCTTCTGCTCATCCTCTCGCGCAGTCTAAAGAGAGCTCAGGTGAGAAATTGCAAACGTCGAGCAATTGCTCAGAGATGAAAAGTGCCAGCACTGAAAGCTGTTGCTAGCCAGCACCCTTCCTTGGAAGCGCTTTCACAGGCGCAGCAACACTGGGGCTTTGCGCTTCCCTACCCACCAAACGTCACGGTCACTATCTCTCCGACTCGTAGACACGAGCTGAGAAATTGCAAACGTCGAGCAATTGCTCAGAGATGAAAAGTGCCAGCACTGAAAGCTCTTGCTAGCCAGCACCCTTCCTTGGAAGCGCTCTTGTAGCCCTTAGAACACTGGGGCTCTGGGCTTCTCTAGCCACCTCATCTTCTGCTCATCCTCTCGCGCAGTCTAAAGAGAGCTCAGGTGAGAAATTGCAAACGTCGAGCAATTGCTCAGAGATGAAAAGTGCCAGCACTGAAAGCTGTTGCTAGCCAGCACCCTTCCTTGGAAGCGCTTTTGTAGCCCTTAGAACACTGGGGCTCTGGGCTTCTCTAGCCACCTCATCTTCTGCTCATCCTCTCGCGCAGTCTAAAGAGAGCTCAGGTGAGAAATTGCAAACGTCCAGCAATTGCTCAGAGATGAAAAGTGCCAGCACTGAAAGCTGTTGCTAGCCAGCACCCTTCCTTGGAAGCGCTTTTACAGGCGCAGCAACACTGGGGCTTTGAGCTTCTCTAACCACCAAACATCACGGTCACTATCTCTCCGTCTCGTAGACACGAGTTGAGAAATTGCAAACGTCGAGCAATTGCTCAGAGATGAAAAGTGCCAGCACTGAAAGCTGTTGCTAGCCAGCACCCTTCCTTGGAAGCGCTTTCACATGCGCAGCAACACTGGGGCTTTGCGCTTCTCTACCCACCAAACGTCACGGTCACTATCTCTCCGTCTCGTAGACACGAGTTGAGAAATTGCAAACGTCGAGCAATTGCTCAGAGATGAAAAGTGCCAGCACTGAAAGCTGTTGCTAGCCAGCACCCTTCCTTGGAAGCGCTTTTGTAGCCCTAAGAACACTGGGGCTCTGGGCTTCTCTAGCCACCTCATCTTCTGCTCATCCTCTCGCGCAGTCTAAAGAGAGCTCAGGTGAGAAATTGCAAACGTCGAGCAATTGCTCAGAGAGGAAAACTGCCAGCACTGAAAGCTGTTGCTAGCCAGCACCCTTCCTTGGAAGCGCTTTTGTAGCCCTAAGAACACTGGGGCTCTGGGCTTCTCTAGCCACCTCATCTTCTGCTCATCCTCTCGCGCAGTCTAAAGAGAGCTCAGGTGAGAAATTGCAAACGTCGAGCAATTGCTGAGAGATGAAAAGTGCCAGCACTGAAAGCTGTTGCTAGCCAGCACCCTTCCTTGGAAGCGCTTTCACAGGCACAGCAACACTGGGGATTTGCGCTTCTCTAGCCACCAAACATCACGGTCAGTTTCTCTCCGTCTCGTAGAAACGAGCTGAGAAATTGCAAACGTCGAGCAATTGCTCAGAGATGAAAAGTGCCAGCACTGAAAGCTGTTGCTAGCCAGCACCCTTCCTTGGAAGCGCTTTCACAGGCGCAGCAACACTGGGGCTTTGCCCTTCTCTACCCACCAAACATCACGGTCACTATCTCTCCGTCTCGTAGACACGAGTTGAGAAATTGCAAACGTCGAGCAATTGCTCAGAGATTAAAAGTGCCAGCACTGAAAGCTGTTGCTAGCCAGCACCCTTCCTTGGAAGCGCTTTCACAGGCGCAGCAACACTGGGGCTTTGCGCTTCTCTAGCCACCAAACGTCACGGTCATTCTCTTTCCGACTCGTAGACACGAGCTGAGAAATTGCAAACGTCGAGCAATTGCTCAGAGATGAAAAGTGCCAGCACTGAAAGCTGTTGCTAGCCAGCACCCTTCCTTGGAAGCGCTTTCACTGGCGCAGCAACACTGGGGCTTTGCGCTTCTCTGCCAACCAAACGTCACGGTCATTCTCTGTCCGTCTCGCAGACACGAGCTGAGAAATTGCAAACGTCGAGCAATTGCTCAGAGATGAAAAGTGCCAGCACTGAAAGCTGTTGCTAGCCAGCCCCCTTCCTTGGAAGCGCTTTTGTAGCCCTAAGAACACTGGGGCTCTGCCCTTCTCTAGCCACCTCATCTTCTGCTCATCCTCTCGCGCAGTCTAAAGAGAGCTCAGGTGAGAAATTGCAAACGTCGAGCAATTGCTCAGAGATGAAAAGTGCCAGCACTGAAAGCTGTTGCTAGCCAGCACCCTTCCTTGGAAGCGCTTTCACAGGCGCAGCAACACTGGGGCTTTGCGCTTCTCTAGCCACCAAACGTCACGGTCATTCTCTGTCCGTCTCGCAGACACGAGTTGAGAAATTGCAAACGTCGAGCAATTGCTCAGAGATGAAAAGTGCCAGCACTGAAAGCTGTTGCTAGCCAGCACCCTTCCTTGGAAGCGCTTTTGTAGCCCT
Source organism: Sarcoramphus papa (assembly GCA_037962945.1). NCBI lineage: Eukaryota > Metazoa > Chordata > Aves > Accipitriformes > Cathartidae > Sarcoramphus > Sarcoramphus papa. The sequence continues at coordinate 28,283,394 of CM075590.1, read as the reverse complement.
AAGAACACTGGGGCTCTGGGCTTCTCTAGCCACCTCATCTTCTGCTCATCCTCTCGCGCAGTCTAAAGAGAGCTCAGGTGAGAAATTGCAAACGTTGAGCAATTGCTCAGAGATGAAAAGTGCCAGCACTGAAAGCTGTTGCTAGCCAGCACCCTTCCTTGGAACCGCTTTTGTAGCCCTAAGAACACTGGGGCTCTGGCCTTCTCTAGCCACCTCATCTTCTGCTCATCCTCTCGCGCAGTCTAAAGAGAGCTCAGGTGAGAAATTGCAAACGTCGAGCAATTGCTGAGAGATGAAAAGTGCCAGCACTGAAAGCTGTTGCTAGCCAGCACCCTTCCTTGGAAGCGCTTTCACAGGCGCAGCAACACTGGGGCTTTGCGCTTCCCTACCCACCAAACGTCACGGTCACTATCTCTCCGTCTCGTAGACACGACCTGAGAAATTGCAAACGTCGAGCAATTGCTCAGAGATGAAAAGTGCCAGCACTGAAAGCTCTTGCTAGCCAGCACCCTTCCTTGGAAGCGCTTTTGTAGCCCTTAGAACAGTGGGGCTCTGGGCTTCTCTAGCCACCTCATCTTCTGCTCATCCTCTCGCGCAGTCTAAAGAGAGCTCAGGTGAGAAATTGCAAACGTCCAGCAATTGCTCAGAGATGAAAAGTGCCAGCACTGAAAGCTGTTGCTAGCCAGCACCCTTCCTTGGAAGCGCTTTTACAGGCGCAGCAACACTGGGGCTTTGAGCTTCTCTAACCACCAAACATCACGGTCACTATCTCTCCGTCTCGTAGACACGAGTTGAGAAATTGCAAACGTCGAGCAATTGCTCAGAGATGAAAAGTGCCAGCACTGAAAGCTGTTGCTAGCCAGCACCCTTCCTTGGAAGCGCTTTCACAGGCGCAGCAACACTGGGGCTTTGCGCTTCTCTACCCACCAAACGTCACGGTCACTATCTCTCCGTCTCGTAGACACGAGTTGAGAAATTGCAAACGTCGAGCAATTGCTCAGAGATGAAAAGTGCCAGCACTGAAAGCTCTTGCTAGCCAGCACCCTTCCTTGGAAGCGCTTTTGTAGCCCTAAGAACACTGGGGCTCTGGGCTTCTCTAGCCACCTCATCTTCTGCTCATCCTCTCGCGCACTCTAAAGAGAGCTCAGGTGAGAAATTGCAAACGTCGAGCAATTGCTCAGAGAGGAAAACTGCCAGCACTGAAAGCTGTTGCTAGCCAGCACCCTTCCTTGGAAGCGCTTTTGTAGCCCTAAGAACACTGGGGCTCTGGGCTTCTCTAGCCACCTCATCTTCTGCTCATCCTCTCGCGCAGTCTAAAGAGAGCTCAGGTGAGAAATTGCAAACGTCGAGCAATTGCTGAGAGATGAAAAGTGCCAGCACTGAAAGCTGTTGCTAGCCAGCACCCTTCCTTGGAAGCGCTTTCACAGGCACAGCAACACTGGGGCTTTGCGCTTCTCTAGCCACCAAACATCACGGTCAGTTTCTCTCCGTCTCGTAGAAACGAGCTGAGAAATTGCAAACGTCGAGCAATTGCTCAGAGATGAAAAGTGCCAGCACTGAAAGCTGTTGCTAGCCAGCACCCTTCCTTGGAAGCGCTTTCACAGCCGCAGCAACACTGGGGCTTTGCCCTTCTCTACCCACCAAACATCACGGTCACTATCTCTCCGTCTCGTAGACACGAGTTGAGAAATTGCAAACGTCGAGCAATTGTTCAGAGATGAAAAGTGCCAGCACTGAAAGCTGTTGCTAGCCAGCACCCTTCCTTGGAAGCGCTTTCACAGGCGCAGCAACACTGGGGCTTTGCGCTTCTCTACCCACCAAACGTCACGGTCATTCTCTTTCCGACTCGTAGACACGAGCTGAGAAATTGCAAACGTCGAGCAATTGCTCAGAGATGAAAAGTGCCAGCACTGAAAGCTGTTGCTAGCCAGCACCCTTCCTTGGAAGCGCTTTTGTAGCCCTAAGAACACTGGGGCTCTGGGCTTCTCTAGCCACCTCATCTTCTGCTCATCCTCTCGCGCAGTCTAAAGAGAGCTCAGGTGAGAAATTGCAAACGTTGAGCAATTGCTCAGAGATGAAAAGTGCCAGCACTGAAAGCTGTTGCTAGCCAGCACCCTTCCTTGGAACCGCTTTTGTAGCCCTAAGAACACTGGGGCTCTGGCCTTCTCTAGCCACCTCATCTTCTGCTCATCCTCTCGCGCAGTCTAAAGAGAGCTCAGGTGAGAAATTGCAAACGTCGAGCAATTGCTCAGAGAGGAAAACTGCCAGCACTGAAAGCTGTTGCTAGCCAGCCCCCTTCCTTGGAAGCGCTTTTGTAGCCCTAAGAACACTGGGGCTCTGGGCTTCTCTAGCCACCTCATCTTGTGCTCATCCTCTCGCGCAGTCTAAAGAGAGCTCAGGTGAGAAATTGCAAACGTCGAGCAATTGCTCAGAAATGAAAAGTGCCAGCACTGAAAGCTGTTGCTAGCCAGCCCCCTTCCTTGGAAGCGCTTTTGTAGCCCTAAGAACACTGGGGCTCTGGCCTTCTCTAGCCACCTCATCTTCTGCTCATCCTCTCGCGCAGTCTAAAGAGAGCTCAGGTGAGAAATTGCAAACGTCGAGCAATTGCTCAGAGAGGAAAACTGCCAGCACTGAAAGCTGTTGCTAGCCAGCACCCTTCCTTGGAAGCGCTTTCACAGGCGCAGCAACACTGGGGCTTTGCGCTTCCCTACCCACCAAACGTCACGGTCACTATCTCTCCGACTCGTAGACACGAGCTGAGAAATTGCAAACGTCGAGCAATTGCTCAGAGATGAAAAGTGCCAGCACTGAAAGCTCTTGCTAGCCAGCACCCTTCCTTGGAAGCGCTCTTGTAGCCCTTAGAACACTGGGGCTCTGGGCTTCTCTAGCCACCTCATCTTCTGCTCATCCTCTCGCGCAGTCTAAAGAGAGCTCAGGTGAGAAATTGCAAACGTCGAGCAATTGCTCAGAGATGAAAAGTGCCAGCACTGAAAGCTGTTGCTAGCCAGCACCCTTCCTTGGAAGCGCTTTTGTAGCCCTTAGAACACTGGGGCTCTGGGCTTCTCTAGCCACCTCATCTTCTGCTCATCCTCTCGCGCACTCTAAAGAGAGCTCAGGTGAGAAATTGCAAACGTCCAGCAATTGCTCAGAGATGAAAAGTGCCAGCACTGAAAGCTGTTGCTAGCCAGCACCCTTCCTTGGAAGCGCTTTTACAGGCGCAGAAACACTGGGGCTTTGAGCTTCTCTAACCACCAAACATCACGGTCACTATCTCTCCGTCTCGTAGACACGAGTTGAGAAATTGCAAACGTCGAGCAATTGCTCAGAGATGAAAAGTGCCAGCACTGAAAGCTGTTGCTAGCCAGCACCCTTCCTTGGAAGCGCTTTCACATGCGCAGCAACACTGGGGCTTTGCGCTTCTCTACCCACCAAACGTCACGGTCACTATCTCTCCGTCTCGTAGACACGAGTTGAGAAATTGCAAACGTCGAGCAATTGCTCAGAGATGAAAAGTGCCAGCACTGAAAGCTGTTGCTAGCCAGCCCCCTTCCTTGGAAGCGCTTTTGTAGCCCTAAGAACACTGGGGCTCTGGGCTTCTCTAGCCACCTCATCTTCTGCTCATCCTCTCGCGCAGTCTAAAGAGAGCTCAGGTGAGAAATTGCAAACGTCGAGCAATTGCTCAGAGAGGAAAACTGCCAGCACTGAAAGCTGTTGCTAGCCAGCACCCTTCCTTGGAAGCGCTTTTGTAGCCCTAAGAACACTGGGGCTCTGGGCTTCTCTAGCCACCTCATCTTCTGCTCATCCTCTCGCGCAGTCTAAAGAGAGCTCAGGTGAGAAATTGCAAACGTCGAGCAATTGCTGAGAGATGAAAAGTGCCAGCACTGAAAGCTGTTGCTAGCCAGCACCCTTCCTTGGAAGCGCTTTCACAGGCACGGCAACACTGGGGCTTTGCGCTTCTCTAGCCACCAAACATCACGGTCAGTTTCTCTCCGTCTCGTAGAAACGAGCTGAGAAATTGCAAACGTCGAGCAATTGCTCAGAGATGAAAAGTGCCAGCACTGAAAGCTGTTGCTAGCCAGCACCCTTCCTTGGAAGCGCTTTCACAGGCGCAGCAACACTGGGGCTTTGCCCTTCTCTACCCACCAAACATCACGGTCACTATCTCTCCGTCTCGTAGACACGAGTTGAGAAATTGCAAACGTCGAGCAATTGCTCAGAGATTAAAAGTGCCAGCACTGAAAGCTGTTGCTAGCCAGCACCCTTCCTTGGAAGCGCTTTCACAGGCGCAGCAACACTGGGGCTTTGCGCTTCTCTAGCCACCAAACGTCACGGTCATTCTCTTTCCGACTCGTAGACACGAGCTGAGAAATTGCAAACGTCGAGCAATTGCTCAGAGATGAAAAGTGCCAGCACTGAAAGCTGTTGCTAGCCAGCACCCTTCCTTGGAAGCGCTTTCACTGGCGCAGCAACACTGGGGCTTTGCGCTTCTCTGCCAACCAAACATCACGGTCATTCTCTTTCCGACTCGTAGACACGAGCTGAGAAATTGCAAACGTTGAGCAATTGCTCAGAGATGAAAAGTGCCAGCACTGAAAGCTGTTGCTAGCCAGCACCCTTCCTTGGAACCGCTTTTGTAGCCCTAAGAACACTGGGGCTCTGGCCTTCTCTAGCCACCTCATCTTCTGCTCATCCTCTCGCGCAGTCTAAAGAGAGCTCAGGTGAGAAATTGCAAACGTCGAGCAATTGCTCAGAGAGGAAAACTGCCAGCACTGAAAGCTGTTGCTAGCCAGCACCCTTCCTTGGAAGCGCTTTCACAGGCGCAGCAACACTGGGGCTTTGCGCTTCCCTACCCACCAAACGTCACGGTCACTATCTCTCCGTCTCGTAGACACGAGCTGAGAAATTGCAAACGTCGAGCAATTGCTGTGAGATGAAAAGTGCCAGCACTGAAAGCTGTTGCTAGCCAGCACCCTTCCTTGGAAGCGCTCTTGTAGCCCTAAGAACACTGGGGCTCTGGGCTTCTCTAGCCACCTCATCTTCTGCTCATCCTCTCGCGCAGTCTAAAGAGAGCTCAGGTGAGAAATTGCAAACGTCGAGCAATTGCTGAGAGATGAAAAGTGCCAGCACTGAAAGCTGTTGCTAGCCAGCACCCTTCCTTGGAAGCGCTTTTGTAGCCCTTAGAACACTGGGGCTCTGGCCTTCTCTAGCCACCTCATCTTCTGCTCATCCTCTCGCGCAGTCTAAAGAGAGCTCAGGTGAGAAATTGCAAACGTCGAGCAATTGCTGAGAGATGAAAAGTGCCAGCACTGAAAGCTGTTGCTAGCCAGCACCCTTCCTTGGAAGCGCTTTTAAAGGCGCAGCAACACTGGGGCTTTGAGCTTCTCTAACCACCAAACATCACGGTCACTATCTCTCCGTCTCGTAGACACGAGTTGAGAAATTGCAAACGTCGAGCAATTGCTCAGAGATGAAAAGTGCCAGCACTGAAAGCTGTTGCTAGCCAGCACCCTTCCTTGGAAGCGCTTTTACAGGCGCAGCAACACTGGGGCTTTGCGCTTCTCTAACCACCAAACGTCACGGTCATTCTCTGTCCGTCTCGTAGACACGAGTTGAGAAATTGCAAACGTCGAGCAATTGCTCAGAGATGAAAAGTGCCAGCACTGAAAGCTGTTGCTAGCCAGCACCCTTCCTTGGAAGCGCTTTCACAGGCGCAGCAACACTGGGGCTTTGCCCTTCTCTACCCATCAAACATCACGGTCACTATCTCTCCGTCTCGTAGACACGAGTTGAGAAATTGCAAACGTTGAGCAATTGTTCAGAGATGAAAAGTGCCAGCACTGAAAGCTGTTGCTAGCCAGCACCCTTCCTTGGAAGCGCTTTCACAGGCGCAGCAACACTGGGGCTTTGCGCTTCTCTACCCACCAAACGTCACGGTCATTCTCTTTCCGACTCGTAGACACGAGCTGAGAAATTGCAAACGTCGAGCAATTGCTCAGAGACGAAAAGTGCCAGCACTGAAAGCTGTTGCTAGCCAGCACCCTTCCTTGGAAGCGCTTTCACTGGCGCAGCAACACTGGGGCTTTGCGCTTCTCTACCCACCAAACGTCACGGTCATTCTCTGTCCGTCTCGCAGATACGAGCTGAGAAATTGCAAACGTCGAGCAATTGCTCAGAGATGAAAAGTGCCAGCACTGAAAGCTGTTGCTAGCCAGCCCCCTTCCTTGGAAGCGCTTTTGTAGCCCTAAGAACACTGGGGCTCTGGGCTTCTCTAGCCACCTCATCTTCTGCTCATCCTCTCGCGCAGTCTAAAGAGAGCTCAGGTGAGAAATTGCAAACGTCGAGCAATTGCTCAGAGATGAAAAGTGCCAGCACTGAAAGCTCTTGCTAGCCAGCACCCTTCCTTGGAAGCGCTTTTGTAGCCCTAAGAACACTGGGGCTCTGGCCTTCTCTAGCCACCTCATCTTCTGCTCATCCTCTCGCGCAGTCTAAAGAGAGCTCAGGTGAGAAATTGCAAACGTCCAGCAATTGCTCAGAGATGAAAAGTGCCAGCACTGAAAGCTGTTGCTAGCCAGCACCCTTCCTTGGAAGCGCTTTCACAGGCGCAGCAACACTGGGGCTTTGCGCTTCTCTACCCACCAAACGTCACGGTCACTATCTCTCCGTCTCGTAGACACGACCTGAGAAATTGCAAACGTCGAGCAATTGCTCAGAGATGAAAAGTGCCAGCACTGAAAGCTGTTGCTAGCCAGCACCCTTCCTTGGAAGCGCTCTTGTAGCCCTTAGAACACTGGGGCTCTGTGCTTCTCTAGCCACCTAATCTTCTGCTCATCCTCTCGCGCACTCTAAAGAGAGCTCAGGTGAGAAATTGCAAACGTCGAGCAATTGCTCAGAGATGAAAAGTGCCAGCACTGAAAGCTCTTGCTAGCCAGCACCCTTCCTTGGAAGCGCTTTTGTAGCCCTTAGAACACTGGGGCTCTGGGCTTCTCTAGCCACCTCATCTACTGCTCATCCTCTCGCGCAGTCTAAAGAGAGCTCAGGTGAGAAATTGCAAACGTCCAGCAATTGCTCAGAGATGAAAAGTGCCAGCACTGAAAGCTGTTGCTAGCCAGCACCCTTCCTTGGAAGCGCTTTTACAGGCGCAGCAACACTGGGGCTTTGCGCTTCTCTAACCACCAAACATCACGGTCACTATCTCTCCGTCTCGTAGACACGAGTTGAGAAATTGCAAACGTCGAGCAATTGCTCAGAGATGAAAACTGCCAGCACTGAAAGCTGTTGCTAGCCAGCACCCTTCCTTGGAAGCGCTTTCACAGGCGCAGCAACACTGGGGCTTTGCGCTTCTCTACCCATCAAACGTCACGGTCACTATCTCTCCGTCTCGTAGACACAAGCTGAGAAATTGCAAACGTCGAGCAATTGCTCAGAGATGAAAAGTGCCAGCACTGAAAGCTGTTGCTAGCCAGCACCCTTCCTTGGAAGCGCTTTTGTAGCCCTTAGAACACTGGGGCTCTGGCCTTCTCTAGCCACCTCATCTTCTGCTCATCCTCTCGCGCAGTCTAAAGAGAGCTCAGGTGAGAAATTGCAAACGTCGAGCAATTGCTCAGAGATGAAAAGTGCCAGCACTGAAAGCTGTTGCTAGCCAGCACCCTTCCTTGGAAGCGCTTTCACTGGCGCAGCAACACTGGGGCTTTGCGCTTCTCTAACCACCAGACGTCACGGTCATTCTCTGTCCGTCTCGTAGACACGAGTTGAGAAATTGCAAACGTCGAGCAATTGCTCAGAGATGAAAAGTGCCAGCACTGAAAGCTCTTGCTAGCCAGCACCCTTCCTTGGAAGCGCTTTTGTAGCCCAAAGAACAGTGGGGCTCTGGGCTTCTCTAGCCACCTCATCTTCTGCTCATCCTCTCGCGCAGTCTAAAGAGAGCTCAGGTGAGAAATTGCAAACGTCGAGCAATTGCTCAGAAATGAAAAGTGCCAGCACTGAAAGCTCTTGCTAGCCAGCCCCCTTCCTTGGAAGCGCTTTTGTAGCCCTAAGAACACTGGGGCTCTGGCCTTCTCTAGCCACCTCATCTTCTGCTCATCCTCTCGCGCAGTCTAAAGAGAGCTCAGGTGAGAAATTGCAAACGTCGAGCAATTGCTCAGAAATGAAAAGTGCCAGCACTGAAAGCTCTTGCTAGCCAGCACCCTTCCTTGGAAGCGCTTTCACAGGCGCAGCAACACTGGGGCTTTGCGCTTCTCTACCCACCAAACGTCACGGTCACTTTCTCTCCGTCTCGTAGAAACGAGCTGAGAAATTGCAAACGTCGAGCAATTGCTCAGAGATGAAAAGTGCCAGCACTGAAAGCTGTTGCTAGCCAGCACCCTTCCTTGGAAGCGCTTTCACAGGCGCAGCAACACTGGCGCTTTGCGCTTCTCTAACCACCAAACGTCACGGTCACTTTCTCTCCGTCTCGTAGAAACGAGCTGAGAAATTGCAAACGTCGAGCAATTGCTCAGAGATGAAAAGTGCCAGCACTGAAAGCTGTTGCTAGCCAGCACCCTTCCTTGGAAGCGCTTTTGTAGCCCTAAGAACACTGGGGCTCTGGGCTTCTCTAGCCACCTCATCTTCTGCTCATCCTCTCGCGCAGTCTAAAGAGAGCTCAGGTGAGAAATTGCAAACGTCGAGCAATTGCTCAGAGATGAAAAGTGCCAGCACTGAAAGCTCTTGCTAGCCAGCACCCTTCCTTGGAAGCGCTTTTGTAGCCCTAAGAACACTGGGGCTCTGGGCTTCTCTAGCCACCTCCTCTTCTGCTCATCCTCTCGCGCAGTCTAAAGAGAGCTCAGGTGAGAAATTGCAAACGTCGAGCAATTGCTCAGAGATGAAAAGTGCCAGCACTGAAAGCTGTTGCTAGCCAGCACCCTTCCTTGGAAGTGCTTTCACAGGCGCAGCAACACTGGGGCTTTGCGCTTCTCTAGCCACCAAACATCACGGTCACTTTCTCTCCGTCTCGTAGACACGAGCTGAGAAATTGCAAACGTCGAGCAATTGCTCAGAGATGAAAAGTGCCAGCACTGAAAGCTGTTGCTAGCCAGCACCCTTGCTTGGAAGCGCTTTCACAGGCGCAGCAACACTGGGGCTTTGCGCTTCTCTAACCACCAAACGTCACGGTCACTATCTCTCCGTCTCGTAGACACGAGTTGAGAAATTGCAAACGTCGAGCAATTGCTCAGAGATGAAAAGTGCCAGCACTGAAAGCTCTTGCTAGCCAGCACCCTTCCTTGGAAGCGCTTTCACAGGCACAGCAACACTGGGGCTTTGCGCTTCTCTACCCACCAAACGTCACGGTCATTCTCTTTCCGTCTCGTAGACACGAGTTGAGAAATTGCAAACGTCGAGCAATTGCTGAGAGATGAAAAGTGCCAGCACTGAAAGCTGTTGCTAGCCAGCACCCTTCCTTGGAAGCGCTTTTGTAGCCCTAAGAACACTGGGGCTCTGGCCTTCTCTAGCCACCTCATCTACTGCTCATCCTCTCGCGCAGTCTAAAGAGAGCTCAGGTGAGAAATTGCAAACGTCCAGCAATTGCTCAGAGATGAAAAGTGCCAGCACTGAAAGCTGTTGCTAGCCAGCACCCTTCCTTGGAAGCGCTTTCACAGGCGCAGCAACACTGGGGCTTTGCGCTTCTCTACCCACCAAACGTCACGGTCACTTTCTCTCCGTCTCGTAGAAACGAGCTGAGAAATTGCAAACGTCGAGCAATTGCTCAGAGATGAAAAGTGCCAGCACTGAAAGCTGTTGCTAGCCAGCACCCTTCCTTGGAAGCGCTTTCACAGGCGCAGCAACACTGGCGCTTTGCGCTTCTCTAACCACCAAACGTCACGGTCACTTTCTCTCCGTCTCGTAGACACGAGCTGAGAAATTGCAAACGTCGAGCAATTGCTCAGAGATGAAAAGTGCCAGCACTGAAAGCTGTTGCTAGCCAGCACCCTTCCTTGGAAGCGCTTTTGTAGCCCTAAGAACACTGGGGCTCTGGGCTTCTCTAGCCACCTCATCTTCTGCTCATCCTCTCGCGCAGTCTAAAGAGAGCTCAGGTGAGAAATTGCAAACGTCGAGCAATTGCTCAGAGATGAAAAGTGCCAGCACTGAAAGCTCTTGCTAGCCAGCACCCTTCCTTGGAAGCGCTTTTGTAGCCCTAAGAACACTGGGGCTCTGGGCTTCTCTAGCCACCTCCTCTACTGCTCATCCTCTCGCGCAGTCTAAAGAGAGCTCAGGTGAGAAATTGCAAACGTCGAGCAATTGCTCAGAGATGAAAAGTGCCAGCACTGAAAGCTGTTGCTAGCCAGCACCCTTCCTTGGAAGCGCTTTCACAGGCGCAGCAACACTGGGGCTTTGCGCTTCTCTAGCCACCAAACATCACGGTCACTTTCTCTCCGTCTCGTAGACACGAGCTGAGAAATTGCAAACGTCGAGCAATTGCTCAGAGATGAAAAGTGCCAGCACTGAAAGCTGTTGCTAGCCAGCACCCTTCCTTGGAAGTGCTTTCACACGCGCAGCAACACTGGGGCTTTGCGCTTCTCTACCCACCAAACGTCACGGTCACTATCTCTCCGTCTCGTAGACACGAGTTGAGAAATTGCAAACGTCGAGCAATTGCTCAGAGATGAAAAGTGCCAGCACTGAAAGCTCTTGCTAGCCAGCACCCTTCCTTGGAAGCGCTTTCACAGGCACAGCAACACTGGGGCTTTGCGCTTCTCTACCCACCAAACGTCACGGTCATTCTCTTTCCGTCTCGTAGACACGAGTTGAGAAATTGCAAACGTCGAGCAATTGCTGAGAGATGAAAAGTGCCAGCACTGAAAGCTGTTGCTAGCCAGCACCCTTCCTTGGAAGCGCTTTTGTAGCCCTAAGAACACTGGGGCTCTGGCCTTCTCTAGCCACCTCATCTACTGCTCATCCTCTCGCGCAGTCTAAAGAGAGCTCAGGTGAGAAATTGCAAACGTCCAGCAATTGCTGAGAGATGAAAAGTGCCAGCACTGAAAGCTCTTGCTAGCCAGCACCCTTCCTTGGAAGCGCTTTCACAGGCGCAGCAACACTGGGGCTTTGCGCTTCTCTACCCACCAAACGTCACGGTCACTTTCTCTCCGTCTCGTAGAAACGAGCTGAGAAATTCCAAACGTCGAGCAATTGCTCAGAGATGAAAAGTGCCAGCACTGAAAGCTGTTGCTAGCCAGCACCCTTCCTTGGAAGCGCTTTTGTAGCCCTTAGAACACTGGGGCTCTGGGCTTCTCTAGCCACCTCATCTTCTGCTCATCCTCTCGCGCAGTCTAAAGAGAGCTCAGGTGAGAAATTGCAAACGTCCAGCAATTGCTCAGAGATGAAAAGTGCCAGCACTGAAAGCTCTTGCTAGCCAGCACCCTTCCTTGGAAGCGCTTTTGTAGCCCTAAGAACACTGGGGCTCTGGGCTTCTCTAGCCACCTCATCTTCTGCTCATCCTCTCGCGCAGTCTAAAGAGAGCTCAGGTGAGAAATTGCAAACGTCCAGCAATTGCTCAGAGATGAAAAGTGCCAGCACTGAAAGCTGTTGCTAGCCAGCACCCTTCCTTGGAAGCGCTTTCACAGGCGCAGCAACACTGGGGCTTTGCGCTTCTCTACCCACCAAACGTCACGGTCACTATCTCTCCGTCTCGTAGACACAAGCTGAGAAATTGCAAACGTCGAGCAATTGCTCAGAGATGAAAAGTGCCAGCACTGAAAGCTGTTGCTAGCCAGCACCCTTCCTTGGAAGCGCTTTTGTAGCCCTAAGAACACTGGGGCTCTGGCCTTCTCTAGCCACCTCACTTCTGCTCATCCTCTCGCGCACTCTAAAGAGAGCTCAGGTGAGAAATTGCAAACGTCGAGCAATTGCTGAGAGATGAAAAGTGCCAGCACTGAAAGCTCTTGCTAGCCAGCACCCTTCCTTGGAAGCGCTTTCACTGGCGCAGCAATACTGGGGCTTTGCGCTTCTCTAGCCACCAAACGTCACGGTCATTCTCTGTCCGTCTCGTAGACACGAGTTGAGAAATTGCAAACGTCGAGCAATTGCTCAGAGATGAAAAGTGCCAGCACTGAAAGCTGTTGCTAGCCAGCCCCCTTCCTTGGAAGCGCTTTTGTAGCCCTAAGAACACTGGGGCTCTGGGCTTCTCTAGCCACCTCATCTTCTGCTCATCCTCTCGCGCAGTCTAAAGAGAGCTCAGGTGAGAAATTGCAAACGTCGAGCAATTGCTCAGAGATGAAAAGTGCCAGCACTGAAAGCTGTTGCTAGCCAGCACCCTTCCTTGGAAGCGCTTTTACAGGCGCAGCAACACTGGGGCTTTGCGCTTCTCTACCCACCAAACGTCACGGTCACTTTCTCTCCGTCTCGTAGAAACGAGCTGAGAAATTGCAAACGTCGAGCAATTGCTCAGAGATGAAAAGTGCCAGCACTGAAAGCTGTTGCTAGCCAGCACCCTTCCTTGGAAGCGCTCTTGTAGCCCTAAGAACAGTGTGGCTCTGGGCTTCTCTAGCCACCTAATCTTCTGCTCATCCTCTCGCGCAGTCTAAAGAGAGCTCAGGTGAGAAATTGCAAACGTCGAGCAATTGCTCAGAGATGAAAAGTGCCAGCACTGAAAGCTGTTGCTAGCCAGGCCCCTTCCTTGGAAGCGCTTTTGTAGCCCTAAGAACACTGGGGCTCTGGGCTTCTCTAGCCATCTAAATTTCTGCTCATCCTCTCGCGCAGTCTAAAGAGAGCTCAGGTGAGAAATTGCAAACGTCGAGCAATTGCTCAGAGATGAAAAGTGCCAGCACTGAAAGCTGTTGCTAGCCAGCACCCTTCCTTGGAAGTGCTTTTACAGGCGCAGCAACACTGGGGCTTTGCGCTTCTCTAGCCACCAAACGTCACGGTCACTATCTCTCCGTCTCGTAGACACAAGCTGAGAAATTGCAAACGTCGAGCAATTGCTCAGAGATGAAAAGTGCCAGCACTGAAAGCTGTTGCTAGCCAGCACCCTTCCTTGGAAGCGCTTTTGTAGCCCTAAGAACAGTGGGGCTCTGGGCTTCTCTAGCCACCTCATCTTCTTCTCATCCTCTCGCGCAGTCTAAAGAGAGCTCAGGTGAGAAATTGCAAACGTCGAGCAATTGCTGAGAGATGAAAAGTGCCAGCACTGAAAGCTGTTGCTAGCCAGCACCCTTCCTTGGAAGCGCTTTCACTGGCGCAGCAACACTGGGGCTTTGCGCTTCTCTAGCCACCAAACGTCACGGTCATTCTCTGTCCGTCTCGTAGACACGAGTTGAGAAATTGCAAACGTCGAGCAATTGCTCAGAGATGAAAAGTGCCAGCACTGAAAGCTGTTGCTAGCCAGCCCCCTTCCTTGGAAGCGCTTTTGTAGGCCTAAAAACACTGGGGCTCTGGGCTTCTCTAGCCACCTCATCTTGTGCTCATCCTCTCGCGCAGTCTAAAGAGAGCTCAGGTGAGAAATTGCAAATGTCGAGCAATTGCTCAGAGATGAAAAGTGCCAGCACTGAAAGCTGTTGCTAGCCAGCACCCTTCCTTGGAAGCGCTTTCACAGGCGCAGCAACACTGGGGCTTTGCACTTCCCTAGCCACCAAACATCACGGTCACTTTCTCTCCGTCTCGTAGAAACGAGCTGAGAAATTGCAAACGTCGAGCAATTGCTGAGAGATGAAAAGTGCCAGCACTGAAAGCTGTTGCTAGCCAGCACCCTTCCTTGGAAGCGCTTTCACAGGCGCAGCAACACTGGGGCTTTGCGCTTCTCTAGCCACCAAACGTCACGGTCACTATCTCTCCGTCTCGTAGACACGAGTTGAGAAATTGCAAACGTCGAGCAATTGCTCAGAGATGAAAAGTGCCAGCACTGAAAGCTGTTGCTAGCCAGCCCCCTTCCTTGGAAGCGCTTTTGTAGGCCTAAGAACACTGGGGCTCTGGGCTTCTCTAGCCACCTCATCTTCTGCTCATCCTCTCGCGCAGTCTAAAGAGAGCTCAGGTGAGAAATTGCAAACGTCCAGCAATTGCTCAGAGATGAAAAGTGCCAGCACTGAAAGCTCTTGCTAGCCAGCACCCTTCCTTGGAAGCGCTTTTGTAGCCCTAAGAACACTGGGGCTCTGGCCTTCTCTAGCCACCTCATCTTCTGCTCATCCTCTCGCGCAGTCTAAAGAGAGCTCAGGTGAGAAATTGCAAACGTCCAGCAATTGCTCAGAGATGAAAAGTGCCAGCACTGAAAGCTGTTGCTAGCCAGCACCCTTCCTTGGAAGCGCTTTCACAGGCGCAGCAACACTGGGGCTTTGCGCTTCTCTACCCACCAAACGTCACGGTCACTATCTCTCCGTCTCGTAGACACGACCTGAGAAATTGCAAACGTCGAGCAATTGCTCAGAGATGAAAAGTGCCAGCACTGAAAGCTGTTGCTAGCCAGCACCCTTCCTTGGAAGCGCTCTTGTAGCCCTTAGAACACTGGGGCTCTGTGCTTCTCTAGCCACCTAATCTTCTGCTCATCCTCTCGCGCACTCTAAAGAGAGCTCAGGTGAGAAATTGCAAACGTCGAGCAATTGCTCAGAGATGAAAAGTGCCAGCACTGAAAGCTGTTGCTAGCCAGCCCCCTTCCTTGGAAGCGCTTTTGTAGCCCTTAGAACACTGGGGCTCTGGGCTTCTCTAGCCACCTCATCTTCTGCTCATCCTCTCGCGCAGTCTAAAGAGAGCTCAGGTGAGAAATTGCAAACGTCGAGCAATTGCTCAGAGATGAAAAGTGCCAGCACTGAAAGCTGTTGCTAGCCAGCACCCTTCCTTGGAAGCGCTTTTACAGGCGCAGCAACACTGGGGCTTTGCGCTTCTCTAACCACCAAACATCACGGTCACTATCTCTCCGTCTCGTAGACACGAGTTGAGAAATTGCAAACGTCGAGCAATTGCTCAGAGATGAAAAGTGCCAGCACTGAAAGCTGTTGCTAGCCAGCACCCTTCCTTGGAAGCGCTTTCACAGGCGCAGCAACACTGGGGCTTTGCGCTTCTCTACCCATCAAACGTCACGGTCACTATCTCTCCGTCTCGTAGACACAAGCTGAGAAATTGCAAACGTCGAGCAATTGCTCAGAGATGAAAAGTGCCAGCACTGAAAGCTGTTGCTAGCCAGCCCCCTTCCTTGGAAGCGCTTTTGTAGCCCTAAGAACACTGGGGCTCTGGGCTTCTCTAGCCACCTCATCTTGTGCTCATCCTCTCGCGCAGTCTAAAGAGAGCTCAGGTGAGAAATTGCAAACGTCGAGCAATTGCTCAGAAATGAAAAGTGCCAGCACTGAAAGCTCTTGCTAGCCAGCACCCTTCCTTGGAAGCGCTTTTGTAGCCCTAAGAACACTGGGGCTCTGGGTTTCTCTAGCCACCTCATCTTCTGCTCATCCTCTCGCGCAGTCTAAAGAGAGCTCAGGTGAGAAATTGCAAACATCAAGCAATTGCTCAGAGATGAAAAGTGCCAGCACTGAAAGCTGTTGCTAGCCAGCACCCTTCCTTGGAAGCGCTTTTGTAGCCCTAAGAACACTGGGGCTCTGGGCTTCTCTAGCCACCTCATCTTCTGCTCATCCTCTCGCGCACTCTAAAGAGAGCTCAGGTGAGAAATTGCAAACGTCGAGCAATTGCTCAGAGATGAAAAGTGCCAGCACTGAAAGCTGTTGCTAGCCAGCACCCTTCCTTGGAAGCGCTTTCACAGGCGCAGCAACACTGGGGCTTTGCGCTTCTCTACCCACCAAACGTCACGGTCACTTTCTCTCCGTCTCGTAGAAACGAGCTGAGAAATTGCAAACATCGAGCAATTGCTCAGAGATGAAAAGTGCCAGCACTGAAAGCTGTTGCTAGCCAGCCCCCTTCCTTGGAAGCGCTCTTGTAGCCCTTAGAACACTGGGGCTCTGTGCTTCTCTAGCCACCTCATCTTCTGCTCATCCTCTCGCGCACTCTAAAGAGAGCTCAGGTGAGAAATTGCAAACGGCGAGCAATTGCTCAGAGATGAAAAGTGCCAGCACTGAAAGCTGTTGCTAGCCAGCACCCTTCCTTGGAAGCGCTTTCACAGGCGCAGCAACACTGGGGCTTTGCGCTTCTCTACCCACCAAACGTCACGGTCATTCTCTCTCCGTCTCGTAGACACGAGCTGAGAAATTGCAAACGTCGAGCAATTGCTCAGAGATGAAAAGTGCCAGCACTGAAAGCTGTTGCTAGCCAGCACCCTTCCTTGGAAGCGCTTTTGTAGCCCTAAGAACACTGGGGCTCTGGGCTTCTCTAGCCACCTCCTCTTCTGCTCATCCTCTCGCGCAGTCTAAAGAGAGCTCAGGTGAGAAATTGCAAACGTCGAGCAATTGCTGAGAGATGAAAAGTGCCAGCACTGAAAGCTGTTGCTAGCCAGCACCCTTCCTTGGAAGCGCTTTCACAGGCGCAGCAACACTGGGGCTTTGCGCTTCTCTAGCCACCAAACATCACGGTCACTTTCTCTCCGTCTCGTAGACACGAGCTGAGAAATTGCAAACGTCGAGCAATTGCTCAGAGATGAAAAGTGCCAGCACTGAAAGCTGTTGCTAGCCAGCACCCTTCCTTGGAAGTGCTTTCACACGCGCAGCAACACTGGGGCTTTGCGCTTCTCTACCCACCAAACGTCACGGTCACTATCTCTCCGTCTCGTAGACACGAGTTGAGAAATTGCAAACGTCGAGCAATTGCTCAGAGATGAAAAGTGCCAGCACTGAAAGCTCTTGCTAGCCAGCACCCTTCCTTGGAAGCGCTTTCACAGGCACAGCAACACTGGGGCTTTGCGCTTCTCTACCCACCAAACGTCACGGTCATTCTCTTTCCGTCTCGTAGACACGAGTTGAGAAATTGCAAACGTCGAGCAATTGCTGAGAGATGAAAAGTGCCAGCACTGAAAGCTGTTGCTAGCCAGCACCCTTCCTTGGAAGCGCTTTTGTAGCCCTAAGAACACTGGGGCTCTGGCCTTCTCTAGCCACCTCATCTACTGCTCATCCTCTCGCGCAGTCTAAAGAGAGCTCAGGTGAGAAATTGCAAACGTCCAGCAATTGCTCAGAGATGAAAAGTGCCAGCACTGAAAGCTCTTGCTAGCCAGCACCCTTCCTTGGAAGCGCTTTCACAGGCGCAGCAACACTGGGGCTTTGCGCTTCTCTACCCACCAAACGTCACGGTCACTTTCTCTCCGTCTCGTAGAAACGAGCTGAGAAATTCCAAACGTCGAGCAATTGCTCAGAGATGAAAAGTGCCAGCACTGAAAGCTGTTGCTAGCCAGCACCCTTCCTTGGAAGCGCTTTTGTAGCCCTTAGAACACTGGGGCTCTGGGCTTCTCTAGCCACCTCATCTTCTGCTCATCCTCTCGCGCAGTCTAAAGAGAGCTCAGGTGAGAAATTGCAAACGTCCAGCAATTGCTCAGAGATGAAAAGTGCCAGCACTGAAAGCTCTTGCTAGCCAGCACCCTTCCTTGGAAGCGCTTTTGTAGCCCTAAGAACACTGGGGCTCTGGGCTTCTCTAGCCACCTCATCTTCTGCTCATCCTCTCGCGCAGTCTAAAGAGAGCTCAGGTGAGAAATTGCAAACGTCCAGCAATTGCTCAGAGATGAAAAGTGCCAGCACTGAAAGCTGTTGCTAGCCAGCACCCTTCCTTGGAAGCGCTTTCACAGGCGCAGCAACACTGGGGCTTTGCGCTTCTCTACCCACCAAACGTCACGGTCACTATCTCTCCGTCTCGTAGACACAAGCTGAGAAATTGCAAACGTCGAGCAATTGCTCAGAGATGAAAAGTGCCAGCACTGAAAGCTGTTGCTAGCCAGCACCCTTCCTTGGAAGCGCTTTTGTAGCCCTAAGAACACTGGGGCTCTGGCCTTCTCTAGCCACCTCACTTCTGCTCATCCTCTCGCGCACTCTAAAGAGAGCTCAGGTGAGAAATTGCAAACGTCGAGCAATTGCTGAGAGATGAAAAGTGCCAGCACTAAAAGCTCTTGCTAGCCAGCACCCTTCCTTGGAAGCGCTTTCACTGGCGCAGCAACACTGGGGCTTTGCGCTTCTCTAGCCACCAAACGTCACGGTCATTCTCTGTCCGTCTCGTAGACACGAGCTGAGAAATTGCAAACGTCGAGCAATTGCTCAGAGATGAAAAGTGCCAGCACTGAAAGCTGTTGCTAGCCAGCCCCCTTCCTTGGAAGCGCTTTTGTAGCCCTAAGAACACTGGGGCTCTGGGCTTCTCTAGCCACCTCATCTTCTGCTCATCCTCTCGCGCAGTCTAAAGAGAGCTCAGGTGAGAAATTGCAAACGTCGAGCAATTGCTCAGAGATGAAAAGTGCCAGCACTGAAAGCTGTTGCTAGCCAGCACCCTTCCTTGGAAGCGCTTTTACAGGCGCAGCAACACTGGGGCTTTGCGCTTCTCTACCCACCAAACGTCACGGTCACTTTCTCTCCGTCTCGTAGAAACGAGCTGAGAAATTGCAAACGTCGAGCAATTGCTCAGAGATGAAAAGTGCCAGCACTGAAAGCTGTTGCTAGCCAGCCCCCTTCCTTGGAAGCGCTCTTGTAGCCCTAAGAACAGTGTGGCTCTGGGCTTCTCTAGCCACCTAATCTTCTGCTCATCCTCTCGCGCAGTCTAAAGAGAGCTCAGGTGAGAAATTGCAAACGTCGAGCAATTGCTCAGAGATGAAAAGTGCCAGCACTGAAAGCTGTTGCTAGCCAGGCCCCTTCCTTGGAAGCGCTTTTGTAGCCCTAAGAACACTGGGGCTCTGGGCTTCTCTAGCCACCTCATCTTCTGCTCATCCTCTCGCGCAGTCTAAAGAGAGCTCAGGTGAGAAATTGCAAACGTCGAGCAATTGCTCAGAGATGAAAAGTGCCAGCACTGAAAGCTGTTGCTAGCCAGCACCCTTCCTTGGAAGTGCTTTTACAGGCGCAGCAACACTGGGGCTTTGCGCTTCTCTAGCCACCAAACGTCACGGTCACTATCTCTCCGTCTCGTAGACACAAGCTGAGAAATTGCAAACGTCGAGCAATTGCTCAGAGATGAAAAGTGCCAGCACTGAAAGCTGTTGCTAGCCAGCACCCTTCCTTGGAAGCGCTTTTGTAGCCCTAAGAACACTGGGGCTCTGGGCTTCTCTAGCCACCTCATCTTCTTCTCATCCTCTCGCGCAGTCTAAAGAGAGCTCAGGTGAGAAATTGCAAACGTCGAGCAATTGCTGAGAGATGAAAAGTGCCAGCACTGAAAGCTGTTGCTAGCCAGCACCCTTCCTTGGAAGCGCTTTCACTGGCGCAGCAACACTGGGGCTTTGCGCTTCTCTAGCCACCAAACGTCACGGTCATTCTCTGTCCGTCTCGTAGACACGAGTTGAGAAATTGCAAACGTCGAGCAATTGCTCAGAGATGAAAAGTGCCAGCACTGAAAGCTGTTGCTAGCCAGCCCCCTTCCTTGGAAGCGCTTTTGTAGGCCTAAAAACACTGGGGCTCTGGGCTTCTCTAGCCACCTCATCTTGTGCTCATCCTCTCGCGCAGTCTAAAGAGAGCTCAGGTGAGAAATTGCAAACGTCGAGCAATTGCTCAGAAATGAAAAGTGCCAGCACTGAAAGCTGTTGCTAGCCAGCCCCCTTCCTTGGAAGCGCTTTTGTAGCCCTAAGAACACTGGGGCTCTGGCCTTCTCTAGCCACCTCCTCTTCTGCTCATCCTCTCGCGCAGTCTAAAGAGAGCTCAGGTGAGAAATTGCAAATGTCGAGCAATTGCTCAGAGATGAAAAGTGCCAGCACTGAAAGCTGTTGCTAGCCAGCACCCTTCCTTGGAAGCGCTTTCACAGGCGCAGCAACACTGGGGCTTTGCACTTCCCTAGCCACCAAACATCACGGTCACTTTCTCTCCGTCTCGTAGAAACGAGCTGAGAAATTGCAAACGTCGAGCAATTGCTGAGAGATGAAAAGTGCCAGCACTGAAAGCTGTTGCTAGCCAGCACCCTTCCTTGGAAGCGCTTTCACAGGCGCAGCAACACTGGGGCTTTGCGCTTCTCTAGCCACCAAACGTCACGGTCACTATCTCTCCGTCTCGTAGACACGAGTTGAGAAATTGCAAACGTCGAGCAATTGCTCAGAGATGAAAAGTGCCAGCACTGAAAGCTGTTGCTAGCCAGCCCCCTTCCTTGGAAGCGCTTTTGTAGGCCTAAGAACACTGGGGCTCTGGCCTTCTCTAGCCACCTCATCTTCTGCTCATCCTCTCGCGCAGTCTAAAGAGAGCTCAGGTGAGAAATTGCAAACGTCGAGCAATTGCTCAGAGATGAAAAGTGCCAGCACTGAAAGCTCTTGCTAGCCAGCACCCTTCCTTGGAAGCGCTTTTGTAGCCCTAAGAACACTGGGGCTCTGGCCTTCTCTAGCCACCTCATCTTCTGCTCATCCTCTCGCGCAGTCTAAAGAGAGCTCAGGTGAGAAATTGCAAACGTCGAGCAATTGCTCAGAGATGAAAAGTGCCAGCACTGAAAGCTGTTGCTAGCCAGCACCCTTCCTTGGAAGCGCTTTCACAGGCGCAGCAACACTGGGGCTTTGCGCTCCTCTACCCACCAAACGTCACGGTCACTATCTCTCCGTCTCGTAGACACGAGCTGAGAAATTGCAAACGTCGAGCAATTGCTCAGAGATGAAAAGTGCCAGCACTGAAAGCTGTTGCTAGCCAGCCCCCTTCCTTGGAAGCGCTCTTGTAGCCCTTAGAACACTGGGGCTCTGTGCTTCTCTAGCCACCTAATCTTCTGCTCATCCTCTCGCGCAGTCTAAAGAGAGCTCAGGTGAGAAATTGCAAACGTCGAGCAATTGCTCAGAGATGAAAAGTGCCAGCACTGAAAGCTGTTGCTAGCCAGCCCCCTTCCTTGGAAGCGCTCTTGTAGCCCTTAGAACACTGGGGCTCTGTGCTTCTCTAGCCACCTAATCTTCTGCTCATCCTCTCGCGCAGTCTAAAGAGAGCTCAGGTGAGAAATTGCAAACGTCGAGCAATTGCTCAGAGATGAAAAGTGCCAGCACTGAAAGCTGTTGCTAGCCAGCACCCTTCCTTGGAAGCGCTTTTACAGGCGCAGCAACACTGGGGCTTTGCGCTTCTCTAACCACCAAACATCACGGTCACTATCTCTCCGTCTCGTAGACACGAGTTGAGAAATTGCAAACGTCGAGCAATTGCTCAGAGATGAAAAGTGCCAGCACTGAAAGCTGTTGCTAGCCAGCACCCTTCCTTGGAAGCGCTTTCACAGGCGCAGCAACACTGGGGCTTTGCGCTTCTCTACCCATCAAACGTCACGGTCACTATCTCTCCGTCTCGTAGACACAAGCTGAGAAATTGCAAACGTCGAGCAATTGCTCAGAGATGAAAAGTGCCAGCACTGAAAGCTGTTGCTAGCCAGCACCCTTCCTTGGAAGCGCTTTTGTAGCCCTAAGAACACTGGGGCTCTGGCCTTCTCTAGCCACCTCATCTTCTGCTCATCCTCTCGCGCAGTCTAAAGAGAGCTCAGGTGAGAAATTGCAAACGTCGAGCAATTGCTCAGAGATGAAAAGTGCCAGCACTGAAAGCTGTTGCTAGCCAGCACCCTTCCTTGGAAGCGCTTTCACTGGCGCAGCAACACTGGGGCTTTGCGCTTCTCTAGCCACCAAACGTCACGGTCATTCTCTGTCCGTCTCGTAGACACGAGTTGAGAAATTGCAAACGTCGAGCAATTGCTCAGAGATGAAAAGTGCCAGCACTGAAAGCTGTTGCTAGCCAGCCCCCTTCCTTGGAAGCGCTTTTGTAGCCCTAAGAACACTGGGGCTCTGGGCTTCTCTAGCCACCTCATCTTGTGCTCATCCTCTCGCGCAGTCTAAAGAGAGCTCAGGTGAGAAATTGCAAACGTCGAGCAATTGCTCAGAAATGAAAAGTGCCAGCACTGAAAGCTGTTGCTAGCCAGCACCCTTCCTTGGAAGCGCTTTTGTAGCCCTAAGAACACTGGGGCTCTGGGTTTCTCTAGCCACCTCATCTTCTGCTCATCCTCTCGCGCAGTCTAAAGAGAGCTCAGGTGAGAAATTGCAAACATCAAGCAATTGCTCAGAGATGAAAAGTGCCAGCACTGAAAGCTGTTGCTAGCCAGCACCCTTCCTTGGAAGCGCTTTTGTAGCCCTAAGAACACTGGGGCTCTGGGCTTCTCTAGCCACCTCATCTTCTGCTCATCCTCTCGCGCACTCTAAAGAGAGCTCAGGTGAGAAATTGCAAACGTCGAGCAATTGCTCAGAGATGAAAAGTGCCAGCACTGAAAGCTGTTGCTAGCCAGCACCCTTCCTTGGAAGCGCTTTCACAGGCGCAGCAACACTGGGGCTTTGCGCTTCTCTACCCACCAAACGTCACGGTCACTTTCTCTCCGTCTCGTAGAAACGAGCTGAGAAATTGCAAACGTCGAGCAATTGCTCAGAGATGAAAAGTGCCAGCACTGAAAGCTGTTGCTAGCCAGCCCCCTTCCTTGGAAGCGCTCTTGTAGCCCTTAGAACACTGGGGCTCTGTGCTTCTCTAGCCACCTCATCTTCTGCTCATCCTCTCGCGCACTCTAAAGAGAGCTCAGGTGAGAAATTGCAAACGTCGAGCAATTGCTCAGAGATGAAAAGTGCCAGCACTGAAAGCTGTTGCTAGCCAGCACCCTTCCTTGGAAGCGCTTTCACAGGCGCAGCAACACTGGGGCTTTGCGCTTCTCTACCCACCAAACGTCACGGTCATTCTCTCTCCGTCTCGTAGACACGAGCTGAGAAATTGCAAACGTCGAGCAATTGCTCAGAGATGAAAAGTGCCAGCACTGAAAGCTGTTGCTAGCCAGCACCCTTCCTTGGAATCGCTTTTGTAGCCCTAAGAACACTGGGGCTCTGGGCTTCTCTAGCCACCTCATCTTCTGCTCATCCTCTCGCGCAGTGTAAAGAGAGCTCAGGTGAGAAATTGCAAACGTCGAGCAATTGCTCAGAGATGAAAAGTGCCAGCACTGAAAGCTGTTGCTAGCCAGCACCCTTCCTTGGAAGCGCTTTTGTAGCCCTAAGAACACTGGGGCTCTGTGCTTCTCTAGCCACCTCATCTTCTGCTCATCCTCTCGCGCAGTCTAAAGAGAGCTCAGGTGAGAAATTGCAAACGTCGAGCAATTGCTCAGAGATGAAAAGTGCCAGCACTGAAAGCTGTTGCTAGCCAGCACCCTTCCTTGGAAGCGCTTTCACAGGCGCAGCAACACTGGGGCTTTGCGCTTCTCTACCCACCAAACATCACGGTCACTTTCTCTCCGTCTCGTAGAAACGAGCTGAGAAATTGCAAAAGTCGAGCAATTGCTCAGAGATGAAAAGTGCCAGCACTGAAAGCTGTTGCTAGCCAGCACCCTTCCTTGGAAGCGCTTTCACAGGCGCAGCAACACTGGGGCTTTGCGCTTCTCTACCCACCAAACATCAAGGTCACTATCTCTCCGTCTCGTAGACACGAGCTGAGAAATTGCAAACGTCGAGCAATTGCTGAGAGATGAAAAGTGCCAGCACTGAAAGCTGTTGCTAGCCAGCACCCTTCCTTGGAAGCGCTTTCACAGGCACAGCAACACTGGGGCTTTGCGCTTCTCTACCCACCAAACGTCACGGTCATTCTCTTTCCGTCTCGTAGACACGAGTTGAGAAATTGCAAACATCGAGCAATTGCTGAGAGATGAAAAGTGCCAGCACTGAAAGCTGTTGCTAGCCAGCACCCTTCCTTGGAAGCGCTCTTGTAGCCCTTAGAACACTGGGGCTCTGTGCTTCTCTAGCCACCTAATCTTCTGCTCATCCTCTCGCGCAGTCTAAAGAGAGCTCAGGTGAGAAATTGCAAACGTCGAGCAATTGCTCAGAGATGAAAAGTGCCAGCACTGAAAGCTGTTGCTAGCCAGCCCCCTTCCTTGGAAGCGCTTTTGTAGCCCTAAGAACACTGGGGCTCTGGGCTTCTCTAGCCACCTCATCTTCTGCTCATCCTCTCGCGCAGTCTAAAGAGAGCTCAGGTGAGAAATTGCAAACGTCGAGCAATTGCTCAGAGATGAAAAGTGCCAGCACTGAAAGCTGTTGCTAGCCAGCACCCTTCCTTGGAAGCGCTTTCACAGGCGCAGCAACACTGGGGCTTTGCGCTTCTCTACCCACCAAACGTCACGGTCACTTTCTCTCCGTCTCGTAGAAACGAGCTGAGAAATTGCAAACGTCGAGCAATTGCTCAGAGATGAAAAGTGCCAGCACTGAAAGCTGTTGCTAGCCAGCCCCCTTCCTTGGAAGCGCTCTTGTAGCCCTTAGAACACTGGGGCTCTGTGCTTCTCTAGCCACCTCATCTTCTGCTCATCCTCTCGCGCACTCTAAAGAGAGCTCAGGTGAGAAATTGCAAACGGCGAGCAATTGCTCAGAGATGAAAAGTGCCAGCACTGAAAGCTGTTGCTAGCCAGCACCCTTCCTTGGAAGCGCTTTCACAGGCGCAGCAACACTGGGGCTTTGCGCTTCTCTACCCACCAAACGTCACGGTCATTCTCTCTCCGTCTCGTAGACACGAGCTGAGAAATTGCAAACGTCGAGCAATTGCTCAGAGATGAAAAGTGCCAGCACTGAAAGCTGTTGCTAGCCAGCACCCTTCCTTGGAATCGCTTTTGTAGCCCTAAGAACACTGGGGCTCTGGGCTTCTCTAGCCACCTCATCTTCTGCTCATCCTCTCGCGCAGTCTAAAGAGAGCTCAGGTGAGAAATTGCAAACGTCGAGCAATTGCTCAGAAATGAAAAGTGCCAGCACTGAAAGCTGTTGCTAGCCAGCACCCTTCCTTGGAAGCGCTTTTGTAGCCCTAAGAACACTGGGGCTCTGGGCTTCTCTAGCCACCTCATCTTCTGCTCATCCTCTCGCGCAGTCTAAAGAGAGCTCAGGTGAGAAATTGCAAACGTCGAGCAATTGCTCAGAGATGAAAAGTGCCAGCACTGAAAGCTGTTGCTAGCCAGCACCCTTCCTTGGAAGCGCTTTCACAGGCGCAGCAACACTGGGGCTTTGCGCTTCTCTAGCCACCAAACATCACGGTCACTATCTCTCCGTCTCGTAGAAACGAGCTGAGAAATTGCAAACGTCGAGCAATTGCTCAGAGATCAAAAGTGCCAGCACTGAAAGCTGTTGCTAGCCAGCACCCTTCCTTGGAAGCGCTTTCACAGGCGCAGCAACACTGGGGCTTTGCGCTTCTCTACCCACCAAACATCAAGGTCACTATCTCTCCGTCTCGTAGACACGAGCTGAGAAATTGCAAACGTCGAGCAATTGCTGAGAGATGAAAAGTGCCAGCACTGAAAGCTGTTGCTAGCCAGCACCCTTCCTTGGAAGCGCTTTCACAGGCACAGCAACACTGGGGCTTTGCGCTTCTCTACCCACCAAACGTCACGGTCATTCTCTTTCCGTCTCGTAGACACGAGTTGAGAAATTGCAAACATCGAGCAATTGCTGAGAGATGAAAAGTGCCAGCACTGAAAGCTGTTGCTAGCCAGCACCCTTCCTTGGAAGCGCTCTTGTAGCCCTTAGAACACTGGGGCTCTGTGCTTCTCTAGCCACCTAATCTTCTGCTCATCCTCTCGCGCAGTCTAAAGAGAGCTCAGGTGAGAAATTGCAAACGTCGAGCAATTGCTCAGAGATGAAAAGTGCCAGCACTGAAAGCTGTTGCTAGCCAGCCCCCTTCCTTGGAAGCGCTTTTGTAGCCCTAAGAACACTGGGGCTCTGGGCTTCTCTAGCCACCTCATCTTCTGCTCATCCTCTCGCGCAGTCTAAAGAGAGCTCAGGTGAGAAATTGCAAACGTCGAGCAATTGCTCAGAGATGAAAAGTGCCAGCACTGAAAGCTGTTGCTAGCCAGCACCCTTCCTTGGAAGCGCTTTCACAGGCGCAGCAACACTACGACTTTGCGCTTCTCTAACCACCAAACGTCACGGTCACTATCTCTCCGTCTCGTAGACACGAGCTGAGAAATTGCAAACGTCGAGCAATTGCTCAGAGATGAAAAGTGCCAGCACTGAAAGCTGTTGCTAGCCAGCACCCTTCCTTGGAAGCGCTCTTGTAGCCCTAAGAACACTGGGGCTCTGGCCTTCTCTAGCCACCTCATCTTCTGCTCATCCTCTCGCGCAGTCTAAAGAGAGCTCAGGTGAGAAATTGCAAACGTCGAGCAATTGCTCAGAGATGAAAAGTGCCAGCACTGAAAGCTGTTGCTAGCCAGCACCCTTCCTTGGAAGCGCTTTTGTAGCCCTAAGAACACTGGGGCTCTGGGCTTCTCTAGCCACCTCATCTTCTGCTCATCCTCTCGCGCAGTCTAAAGAGAGCTCAGGTGAGAAATTGCAAACGTCGAGCAATTGCTGAGAGATGAAAAGTGCCAGCACTGAAAGCTGTTGCTAGCCAGCACCCTTCCTTGGAAGTGCTTTTACAGGCGCAGCAACACTGGGGCTTTGCGCTTCTCTAGCCACCAAACGTCACGGTCACTATCTCTCCGTCTCGTAGACACGAGTTGAGAAATTGCAAACGTCGAGCAATTGCTCAGAGATGAAAAGTGCCAGCACTGAAAGCTGTTGCTAGCCAGCACCCTTCCTTGGAAGCGCTTTCACAGGTGCAGCAACACTGGGGCTTTGCGCTTCTCTAGCCACCAAACGTCACGGTCACTATCTCTCCGTCTCGTAGACACGAGTTGAGAAATTGCAAACGTCGAGCAATTGCTGTGAGATGAAAAGTGCCAGCACTGAAAGCTGTTGCTAGCCAGCACCCTTCCTTGGAAGCGCTTTTGTAGCCCTAAGAACACTGGGGCTCTGGGCTTCTCTAGCCACCTCATCTTCTGCTCATCCTCTCGCGCAGTCTAAAGAGAGCTCAGGTGAGAAATTGCAAACGTCGAGCAATTGCTCAGAGATGAAAAGTGCCAGCACTGAAAGCTGTTGCTAGCCAGCACCCTTCCTTGGAAGCGCTTTCACTGGCGCAGCAACACTGGGGCTTTGCGCTTCTCTAGCCACCAAACGTCACGGTGATTCTCTGTCCGTCTCGTAGACACGAGTTGAGAAATTGCAAACGTCGAGCAATTGCTCAGAGATGAAAAGTGCCAGCACTGAAAGCTGTTGCTAGCCAGCACCCTTCCTTGGAAGCGCTCTTGTAGCCCTTAGAACACTGGGGCTCTGGGCTTCTCTAGCCACCTCATCTTCTGCTCATCCTCTCGCGCAGTCTAAAGAGAGCTCAGGTGAGAAATTGCAAACATCGAGCAATTGCTCAGAGATGAAAAGTGCCAGCACTGAAAGCTGTTGCTAGCCAGCCCCCTTCCTTGGAAGCGCTTTTGTAGCCCTAAGAACACTGGGGCTCTGGGCTTCTCTAGCCACCTCATCTTCTGCTCATCCTCTCGCGCACTCTAAAGAGAGCTCAGGTGAGAAATTGCAAACGTCCAGCAATTGCTCAGAGATGAAAAGTGCCAGCACTGAAAGCTGTTGCTAGCCAGCACCCTTCCTTGGAAGTGCTTTTACAGGCGCAGCAACAGTGGGGCTTTGCGCTTCTCTAACCACCAAACGTCACGGTCACTATCTCTCCGTCTCGTAGACACGAGTTGAGAAATTGCAAACGTCGAGCAATTGCTCAGAGATGAAAAGTGCCAGCACTGAAAGCTGTTGCTAGCCAGCACCCTTGCTTGGAAGCGCTTTCACAGGCGCAGCAACACTGGGGCTTTGCGCATCTCTACCCACCAAACGTCACGGTCACTATCTCTCCGTCTCGTAGACACAAGCTGAGAAATTGCAAACGTCGAGCAATTGCTCAGAGATGAAAAGTGCCAGCACTGAAAGCTGTTGCTAGCCAGCCCCCTTCATTGGAAGCGCTTTTGTAGCCCTAAGAACACTGGGGCTCTGGCCTTCTCTAGCCACTTCATTTTCTGCTCATCCTCTCGCGCAGTCTAAAGAGAGCTGAGGTGAGAAATTGCAAACGTCGAGCAATTGCTCAGAGATGAAAAGTGCCAGCACTGAAAGCTCTTGCTAGCCAGCACCCTTCCTTGGAAGCGCTTTTGTAGCCCTAAGAACACTGGGGCTCTGGCCTTCTCTAGCCACCTCATCTTCTGCTCGTCCTCTCGCGCAGTCTAAAGAGAGCTCAGGTGAGAAATTGCAAACGTCGAGCAATTGCTCAGAGATGAAAAGTGCCAGCACTGAAAGCTGTTGCTAGCCAGCCCCCTTCCTTGGAAGCGCTTTCACAGGCGCAGCAACACTGGGGCTTTGCGCTTCTCTACCCACCAAACGTCACGGTCATTCTCTGTCCGTCTCGTAGACACGAGTTGAGAAATTGCAAACGTCGAGCAATTGCTCAGAGATGAAAAGTGCCAGCACTGAAAGCTGTTGCTAGCCAGCCCCCTTCCTTGGAAGCGCTTTTGTAGCCCTAAGAACACTGGGGCTCTGGGCTTCTCTAGCCACCTCATCTTCTGCTCATCCTCTCGCGCAGTCTAAAGAGAGCTCAGGTGAGAAATTGCAAACGTCGAGCAATTGCTCAGAGATGAAAAGTGCCAGCACTGAAAGCTCTTGCTAGCCAGCACCCTTCCTTGGAAGCGCTTTTGTAGCCCTAAGAACACTGGGGCTCTGGCCTTCTCTAGCCACCTCATCTTCTGCTCGTCCTCTCGCGCAGTCTAAAGAGAGCTCAGGTGAGAAATTGCAAACGTCGAGCAATTGCTCAGAGATGAAAAGTGCCAGCACTGAAAGCTGTTGCTAGCCAGCCCCCTTCCTTGGAAGCGCTTTCACAGGCGCAGCAACACTGGGGCTTTGCGCTTCTCTAGCCACCAAACATCACGGTCACTTTATCTCCGTCTCGTAGACACAAGCTGAGAAATTGCAAACGTCGACCAATTGCTCAGAGATGAAAAGTGCCAGCACTGAAAGCTGTTGCTAGCCAGCACCCTTCCTTGGAAGCGCTTTCACAGGCGCAGCAACACTGGGGCTTTGCGCTTCTCTACCCACCAAACGTCACGGTCACTATCTCTCCGTCTCGTAGACACGAGCTGAGAAATTGCAAACGTCGAGCAATTGCTCAGAGATGAAAAGTGCCAGCACTGAAAGCTGTTGCTAGCCAGCACCCTTCCTTGGAAGCGCTTTTGTAGCCCTAAGAACACTGGGGCTCTGGCCTTCTCTAGCCACCTCATCTTCTGCTCATCCTCTCGCGCAGTCTAAAGAGAGCTCAGGTGAGAAATTGCAAACGTCGAGCAATTGCTCAGAGATGAAAAGTGCCAGCACTGAAAGCTGTTGCTAGCCAGCCCCCTTCCTTGGAAGCGCTTTTGTAGCCCAAAGAACACTGGGGCTTTGTGCTTCTCTAGCCACCTCATCTTCTGCTCATCCTCTCGCGCAGTATAAAGAGAGCTCAGGTGAGAAATTGCAAACGTCGAGCAATTGCTCAGAGATGAAAAGTGCCAGCACTGAAAGCTCTTGCTAGCCAGCACCCTTCCTTGGAAGCGCTTTTGTAGCCCTAAGAACACTGGGGCTCTGGCCTTCTCTAGCCACCTCATCTTCTGCTCATCCTCTCGCGCAGTCTAAAGAGAGCTCAGGTGAGAAATTGCAAACGTCGAGCAATTGCTCAGAGATGAAAAGTGCCAGCACTGAAAGCTGTTGCTAGCCAGCACCCTTCCTTGGAAGCGCTTTCACAGGCGCAGCAACACTGGGGCTTTGCGCTTCTCTACCCACCAAACATCACGGTCACTTTCTCTCCGTCTCGTAGACACGAGTTGAGAAATTGCAAACGTCGAGCAATTGCTCAGAGATGAAAAGTGCCAGCACTGAAAGCTGTTGCTAGCCAGCACCCTTCCTTGGAAGCACTTTTGTAGCCCTAAGAACACTGGGGCTCTGGGCTTCTCTAGCCACCTCATCTTCTGCTCATCCTCTCGCGCAGTCTAAAGAGAGCTCAGGTGAGAAATTGCAAACGTCGAGCAATTGCTGAGAGATGAAAAGTGCCAGCACTGAAAGCTGTTGCTAGCCAGCCCCCTTCCTTGGAAGCGCTTTTGTAGCCCTAAGAACACTGGGGCTCTGGGCTTCCCTAGCCACCTCATCTTCTGCTCATCCTCTCGCGCAGTCTAAAGAGAGCTCAGGTGAGAAATTGCAAACGTCGAGCAATTGCTCAGAGATGAAAAGTGCCAGCACTGAAAGCTGTTGCTAGCCAGCACCCTTCCTTGGAAGCGCTTTCACTGGCGCAGCAACACTGGGGCTTTGCACTTCTCTAACCACCAAACGTCACGGTCACTATCTCTCCGTCTCGTAGACACGAGTTGAGAAATTGCAAACGTCGAGCAATTGCTCAGAGATGAAAAGTGCCAGCACTGAAAGCTGTTGCTAGCCAGCACCCTTCCTTGGAAGCGCTTTCACAGGCGCAGCAACACTGGGGCTTTGCGCTTCTCTAACCACCAAACGTCACGGTCACTATCTCTCCTTCTCGTAGACACGAGCTGAGAAATTGCAAACGTCGAGCAATTGCTCAGAGATGAAAAGTGCCAGCACTGAAAGCTCTTGCTAGCCAGCCCCCTTCCTTGGAAGCGCTTTTGTAGGCCTAAGAACACTGGGGCTCTGGGCTTCTCTAGCCACCTCATCTTCTGCTCATCCTCTCGCGCAGTCTAAAGAGAGCTCAGGTGAGAAATTGCAAACGTCGAGCAATTGCTCAGAGATGAAAAGTGCCAGCACTGAAAGCTGTTGCTAGCCAGCACCCTTCCTTGGAAGCGCTTTCACAGGCGCAGCAACACTGGGGCTTTGCGCTTCTCTACCCACCAAACATCACGGTCACTTTCTCTCCGTCTCGTAGAAACGAGCTGAGAAATTGCAAACGTCGAGCAATTGCTCAGAGATGAAAAGTGCCAGCACTGAAAGCTGTTGCTAGCCAGCACCCTTCCTTGGAAGCGCTTTTGTAGCCCTAAGAACACTGGGGCTCTGGGCTTCTCTAGCCACCTCATCTTCTGCTCATCCTCTCGCGCAGTCTAAAGAGAGCTCAGGTGAGAAATTGCAAACGTCGAGCAATTGCTCAGAGATGAAAAGTGCCAGCACTGAAAGCTGTTGCTAGCCAGCACCCTTCCTTGGAAGCGCTTTTGTAGCCCTAAGAACACTGGGGCTATGGGCTTCCCTAGCCACCTCATCTTCTGCTCATCCTCTCGCGCAGTCTAAAGAGAGCTCAGGTGAGAAATTGCAAACGTCGAGCAATTGCTGAGAGATGAAAAGTGCCAGCACTGAAAGCTGTTGCTAGCCAGCACCCTTCCTTGGAAGCGCTTTCACAGGCGCAGCAACACTGGGGCTTCGCGCTTCTCTACCCACCAAACGTCACAGTCACTATCTCTCCGTCTCGTAGACACGAGCTGAGAAATTGCAAACGTCGAGCAATTGCTCAGAGATGAAAAGTGCCAGCACTGAAAGCTGTTGCTAGCCAGCACCCTTCCTTGGAAGTGCTTTCACAGGCGCAGCAACACTGGGGCTTTTCGCTTCTCTACCCACCAAACGTCACGGTCACTATCTCTCCGTCTCGTAGACACAAGCTGAGAAATTGCAAACGTCGAGCAATTGCTCAGAGATGAAAAGTGCCAGCACTGAAAGCTGTTGCTAGCCAGCACCCTTCCTTGGAAGCGCTTTTGTAGCCCTAAGAACACTGGGGCTCTGGGCTTCTCTAGCCACCTCATCTTCTGCTCATCCTCTCGCGCACTCTAAAGAGAGCTCAGGTGAGAAATTGCAAACGTCGAGCAATTGCTCAGAGATGAAAAGTGCCAGCACTGAAAGCTGTTGCTAGCCAGCACCCTTCCTTGGAAGCGCTTTCACTGGCGCAGCAACACTGGGGCTTTGCGCTTCTCTACCCACCAAACGTCACGGTCATTCTCTGTCCGTCTCGTAGACACGAGTTGAGAAATTGCAAACGTCGAGCAATTGCTCAGAGATGAAAAGTGCCAGCACTGAAAGCTGTTGCTAGCCAGCCCCCTTCCTTGGAAGCGCTTTTGTAGCCCTAAGAACACTGGGGCTCTGGCCTTCTCTAGCCACCTCATTTTCTGCTCATCCTCTCGCACAGTCTAAAGAGAGCTCAGGTGAGAAATTGCAAACGTCGAGCAATTGCTCAGAGATGAAAAGTGCCAGCACTGAAAGCTGTTGCTAGCCAGCACCCTTCCTTGGAAGCGCTTTTGTAGCCCTAAGAACACTGGGGCTCTGGCCTTCTCTAGCCACCTCATCTTCTGCTCGTCCTCTCGCGCAGTCTAAAGAGAGCTCAGGTGAGAAATTGCAAACGTCGAGCAATTGCTCAGAGATGAAAAGTGCCAGCACTGAAAGCTGTTGCTAGCCAGCACCCTTGCTTGGAAGCGCTTTCACAGGCGCAGCAACACTGGGGCTTTGCGCTTCTCTAGCCACCAAACATCACGGTCACTTTATCTCCGTCTCGTAGAAACGAGCTGAGAAATTGCAAACGTCGACCAATTGCTCAGAGATGAAAAGTGCCAGCACTGAAAGCTGTTGCTAGCCAGCACCCTTCCTTGGAAGCGCTTTCACAGGCGCAGCAACACTGGGGCTTTGCGCTTCTCTACCCACCAAACGTCACGGTCACTATCTCTCCGTCTCGTAGACACGAGTTGAGAAATTGCAAACGTCGAGCAATTGCTCAGAGATGAAAAGTGCCAGCACTGAAAGCTGTTGCTAGCCAGCCCCCTTCCTTGGAAGCGCTTTTGTAGGCCTAAGAACACTGGGGCTCTGGGCTTCTCTAGCCACCTCATCTTCTGCTCATCCTCTCGCGCAGTCTAAAGAGAGCTCAGGTGAGAAATGGCAAACGTCGAGCAATTGCTCAGAGAAGAAAAGTGCCAGCACTGAAAGCTGTTGCTAGCCAGCCCCCTTCCTTGGAAGCGCTTTTGTAGCCCTAAGAACACTGGGGCTATGGGCTTCTCTAGCCACCTAATCTTCTGCTCATCCTCTCGCGCAGTCTAAAGAGAGCTCAGGTGAGAAATTGCAAACATCGAGCAATTGCTGAGAGATGAAAAGTGCCAGCACTGAAAGCTGTTGCTAGCCAGCACCCTTCCTTGGAAGCGCTTTCACAGGCGCAGCAACACTGGGGCTTTGCGCTTCTCTAACCACCAAACGTCACGGTCACTATCTCTCCGTCTCGTAGACACGAGTTGAGAAATTGCAAACGTCGAGCAATTGCTCAGAGATGAAAAGTGCCAGCACTGAAAGCTGTTGCTAGCCAGCACCCTTCCTTGGAAGTGCTTTCACAGGCGCAGCAACACTGGGGCTTTGCGCTTCTCTACCCACCAAACGTCACGGTCACTATCTCTCCGTCTCGTAGACACAAGCTGAGAAATTGCAAACGTCGAGCAATTGCTCAGAGATGAAAAGTGCCAGCACTGAAAGCTGTTGCTAGCCAGCACCCTTCCTTGGAAGCGCTTTTGTAGCCCTAAGAACACTGGGGCTCTGGGCTTCTCTAGCCACCTCATCTTCTGCTCATCCTCTCGCGCAGTCTAAAGAGAGCTCAGGTGAGAAATTGCAAACGTCGAGCAATTGCTCAGAGATGAAAAGTGCCAGCACTGAAAGCTGTTGCTAGCCAGCACCCTTCCTTGGAAGCGCTTTTGTAGCCCAAAGAACACTGGGGCTCTGGCCTTCTCTAGCCACCTCATCTTCTGCTCATCCTCTCGCGCAGTCTAAAGAGAGCTCAGGTGAGAAATTGCAAACGTCGAGCAATTGCTGAGAGATGAAAAGTGCCAGCACTGAAAGCTGTTGCTAGCCAGCACCCTTCCTTGGAAGCGCTTTCACAGGCGCAGCAACACTGGGGCTTTGCGCTTCTCTACCCACCAAACATCACGGTCACTTTCTCTCCGTCTCGTAGAAACGAGCTGAGAAATTGCAAACGTCGAGCAATTGCTCAGAGATGAAAAGTGCCAGCACTGAAAGCTGTTGCTAGCCAGCACCCTTCCTTGGAAGCACTTTTGTAGCCCTAAGAACAGTGTGGCTCTGGGCTTCTCTAGCCACCTCATCTTCTGCTCATCCTCTCGCGCAGTCTAAAGAGAGCTCAGGTGAGAAATTGCAAACGTCGAGCAATTGCTCAGAGATGAAAAGTGCCAGCACTGAAAGCTCTTGCTAGCCAGCACCCTTCCTTGGAAGCGCTTTTGTAGCCCTAAGAACACTGGGGCTCTGGGCTTCCCTAGCCACCTCATCTTCTGCTCATCCTCTCGCGCAGTCTAAAGAGAGCTCAGGTGAGAAATTGCAAACGTCGAGCAATTGCTCAGAGATGAAAAGTGCCAGCACTGAAAGCTGTTGCTAGCCAGCACCCTTCCTTGGAAGCGCTTTTACAGGCGCAGCAACACTGGGGCTTTGCGCTTCTCTAACCACCAAACGTCACGGTCACTATCTCTCCGTCTCGTAGACACGAGTTGAGAAATTGCAAACGTCGAGCAATTGCTGAGAGATGAAAAGTGCCAGCACTGAAAGCTGTTGCTAGCCAGCACCCTTCCTTGGAAGCGCTTTCACACGCGCAGCAACACTGGGGCTTTGCGCTTCTCTACCCACCAAACGTCACGGTCATTCTCTGTCCGTCCTATAGACACGAGCTGAGAAATTGCAAACGTCGAGCAATTGCTCAGAGATGAAAAGTGCCAGCACTGAAAGCTCTTGCTAGCCAGCCCCCTTCCTTGGAAGCGCTTTTGTAGCCCTAAGAACACTGGGGCTCTGGCCTTCTCTAGCCACCTCATCTTCTGCTCATCCTCTCGCGCAGTCTAAAGAGAGCTCAGGTGAGAAATTGCAAACGTCGAGCAATTGCTGAGAGATGAAAAGTGCCAGCACTGAAAGCTGTTGCTAGCCAGCACCCTTCCTTGGAAGCGCTTTCACAGGCGCAGCAACACTGGGGCTTTGCGCTTCTCTACCCACCAAACATCACGGTCACTTTCTCTCCGTCTCGTAGAAACGAGCTGAGAAATTGCAAACGTCGAGCAATTGCTCAGAGATGAAAAGTGCCAGCACTGAAAGCTCTTGCTAGCCAGCCCCCTTCCTTGGAAGCGCTTTTGTAGCCCAAAGAACACTGGGGCTCTGGGCTTCTCTAGCCACCTCATCTTCTGCTCATCCTCTCGCGCAGTCTAAAGAGAGCTCAGGTGAGAAATTGCAAACGTCGAGCAATTGCTCAGAGATGAAAAGTGCCAGCACTGAAAGCTGTTGCTAGCCAGCACCCTTCCTTGGAACCGCTTTTGTAGCCCTAAGAACACTGGGGCTATGGGCTTCCCTAGCCACCTCATCTTCTGCTCATCCTCTCGCGCAGTCTAAAGAGAGCTCAGGTGAGAAATTGCAAACGTCGAGCAATTGCTGAGAGATGAAAAGTGCCAGCACTGAAAGCTGTTGCTAGCCAGCACCCTTCCTTGGAAGCGCTTTCACAGGCGCAGCAACACTGGGGCTTTGCGCTTCTCTACCCACCAAACGTCACGGTCACTATCTCTCCGTCTCGTAGACACGAGTTGAGAAATTGCAAACGTCGAGCAATTGCTCAGAGATGAAAAGTGCCAGCACTGAAAGCTGTTGCTAGCCAGCACCCTTCCTTGGAAGTGCTTTCACAGGCGCAGCAACACTGGGGCTTTTCGCTTCTCTACCCACCAAACGTCACGGTCACTATCTCTCCGTCTCGTAGACACAAGCTGAGAAATTGCAAACGTCGAGCAATTGCTCAGAGATGAAAAGTGCCAGCACTGAAAGCTGTTGCTAGCCAGCACCCTTCCTTGGAAGCGCTTTTGTAGCCCTAAGAACACTGGGGCTCTGGGCTTCTCTAGCCACCTCATCTTCTGCTCATCCTCTCGCGCACTCTAAAGAGAGCTCAGGTGAGAAATTGCAAACGTCGAGCAATTGCTCAGAGATGAAAAGTGCCAGCACTGAAAGCTGTTGCTAGCCAGCACCCTTCCTTGGAAGCGCTTTCACTGGCGCAGCAACACTGGGGCTTTGCGCTTCTCTACCCACCAAACGTCACGGTCATTCTCTGTCCGTCTCGTAGACACGAGTTGAGAAATTGCAAACGTCGAGCAATTGCTCAGAGATGAAAAGTGCCAGCACTGAAAGCTGTTGCTAGCCAGCCCCCTTCCTTGGAAGCGCTTTTGTAGCCCTAAGAACACTGGGGCTCTGGCCTTCTCTAGCCACCTCATTTTCTGCTCATCCTCTCGCACAGTCTAAAGAGAGCTCAGGTGAGAAATTGCAAACGTCGAGCAATTGCTCAGAGATGAAAAGTGCCAGCACTGAAAGCTGTTGCTAGCCAGCCCCCTTCCTTGGAAGCGCTTTCACAGGCGCAGCAACACTGGGGCTTTGCGCTTCTCTACCCACCAAACATCACGGTCACTTTCTCTCCGTCTCGTAGAAACGAGCTGAGAAATTGCAAACGTCGACCAATTGCTCAGAGATGAAAAGTGCCAGCACTGAAAGCTGTTGCTAGCCAGCACCCTTCCTTGGAAGCGCTTTCACAGGCGCAGCAACACTGGGGCTTTGCGCTTCTCTACCCACCAAACGTCACGGTCACTATCTCTCCGTCTCGTAGACACGAGTTGAGAAATTGCAAACGTCGAGCAATTGCTCAGAGATGAAAAGTGCCAGCACTGAAAGCTGTTGCTAGCCAGCACCCTTCCTTGGAAGCGCTTTCACACGCGCAGCAACACTGGGGCTTTGCGCTTCTCTACCCACCAAACGTCACGGTCATTCTCTGTCCGTCCTATAGACACGAGCTGAGAAATTGCAAACGTCGAGCAATTGCTCAGAGATGAAAAGTGCCAGCACTGAAAGCTGTTGCTAGCCAGCCCCCTTCCTTGGAAGCGCTTTTGTAGGCCTAAGAACACTGGGGCTCTGGGCTTCTCTAGCCACCTCATCTTCTGCTCATCCTCTCGCGCAGTCTAAAGAGAGCTCAGGTGAGAAATTGCAAACGTCGAGCAATTGCTCAGAGATGAAAAGTGCCAGCACTGAAAGCTGTTGCTAGCCAGCACCCTTCCTTGGAAGCGCTTTCACAGGCGCAGCAACACTGGGGCTTTGCGCTTCTCTACCCACCAAACATCACGGTCACTTTCTCTCCGTCTCGTAGAAACGAGCTGAGAAATTGCAAACGTCGAGCAATTGCTCGGAGATGAAAAGTGCCAGCACTGAAAGCTGTTGCTAGCCAGCACCCTTCCTTGGAAGCGCTTTTGTAGCCCAAAGAACACTGGGGCTCTGGGCTTCTCTAGCCACCTCATCTTCTGCTCATCCTCTCGCGCAGTCTAAAGAGAGCTCAGGTGAGAAATTGCAAACGTCGAGCAATTGCTCAGAGATGAAAAGTGCCAGCACTGAAAGCTGTTGCTAGCCAGCCCCCTTCCTTGGAAGCGCTTTTGTAGCCCTAAGAACACTGGGGCTATGGGCTTCCCTAGCCACCTCATCTTCTGCTCATCCTCTCGCGCAGTCTAAAGAGAGCTCAGGTGAGAAATTGCAAACATCGAGCAATTGCTGAGAGATGAAAAGTGCCAGCACTGAAAGCTGTTGCTAGCCAGCACCCTTCCTTGGAAGCGCTTTCACAGGCGCAGCAACACTGGGGCTTTGCGCTTCTCTAACCACCAAACGTCACGGTCACTATCTCTCCGTCTCGTAGACACGAGTTGAGAAATTGCAAACGTCCAGCAATTGCTCAGAGATGAAAAGTGCCAGCACTGAAAGCTGTTGCTAGCCAGCACCCTTCCTTGGAAGTGCTTTCACAGGCGCAGCAACACTGGGGCTTTGCGCTTCTCTACCCACCAAACGTCACGGTCACTATCTCTCCGTCTCGTAGACACGAGCTGAGAAATTGCAAACGTCGAGCAATTGCTCAGAGATGAAAAGTGCCAGCACTGAAAGCTGTTGCTAGCCAGCACCCTTCCTTGGAAGCGCTTTTGTAGCCCTAAGAACACTGGGGCTCTGGGCTTCTCTAGCCACCTCATCTTCTGCTCATCCTCTCGCGCAGTCTAAAGAGAGCTCAGGTGAGAAATTGCAAACGTCGAGCAATTGCTCAGAGATGAAAAGTGCCAGCACTGAAAGCTGTTGCTAGCCAGCACCCTTCCTTGGAAGCGCTTTCACTGGCGCAGCAACACTGGGGCTTTGCGCTTCTCTACCCACCAAACGTCACGGTCATTCTCTGTCCGTCTCGTAGACACGAGTTGAGAAATTGCAAACGTCGAGCAATTGCTCAGAGATGAAAAGTGCCAGCACTGAAAGCTGTTGCTAGCCAGCACCCTTCCTTGGAAGCGCTTTTGTAGCCCTAAGAACACTGGGGCTCTGGCCTTCTCTAGCCACCTCATTTTCTGCTCATCCTCTCGCACAGTCTAAAGAGAGCTCAGGTGAGAAATTGCAAACGTCGAGCAATTGCTCAGAGATGAAAAGTGCCAGCACTGAAAGCTGTTGCTAGCCAGCCCCCTTCCTTGGAAGCGCTTTTGTAGCCCTAAGAACACTGGGGCTCTGGGCTTCTCTAGCCACCTCATCTTCTGCTCATCCTCTCGCGCAGTCTAAAGAGAGCTCAGGTGAGAAATTGCAAACGTCGAGCAATTGCTCAGAGATGAAAAGTGCCAGCACTGAAAGCTGTTGCTAGCCAGCACCCTTCCTTGGAAGCGCTTTCACAGGCGCAGCAACACTGGGGCTTTGCGCTTCTCTACCCACTAAACGTCACGGTCACTTTCTCTCCGTCTCGTAGAAACGAGCTGAGAAATTGCAAACGTCGAGCAATTGCTCAGAGATGAAAAGTGCCAGCACTGAAAGCTGTTGCTAGCCAGCACCCTTCCTTGGAAGCGCTCTTGTAGCCCTAAGAACACTGGGGCTCTGGGCTTCTCTAGCCACCTCATCTTCTGCTCATCCTCTCGCGCAGTCTAAAGAGAGCTCAGGTGAGAAATTGCAAACGTCGAGCAATTGCTCAGAGATGAAAAGTGCCAGCACTGAAAGCTGTTGCTAGCCAGCACCCTTCCTTGGAAGCGCTTTCACAGGCGCAGCAACACTGGGGCTTTGCGCTTCTCTACCCACCAAACGTCACGGTCACTTTCTCTCCGTCTCGTAGAAACGAGCTGAGAAATTGCAAACGTCGAGCAATTGCTCAGAGATGAAAAGTGCCAGCACTGAAAGCTGTTGCTAGCCAGCACCCTTCCTTGGAAGCGCTCTTGTAGCCCTAAGAACACTGGGGCTCTGGGCTTCTCTAGCCACCTCATCTTCTGCTCATCCTCTCGCGCAGTCTAAAGAGAGCTCAGGTGAGAAATTGCAAACGTCGAGCAATTGCTCAGAGATGAAAAGTGCCAGCACTGAAAGCTGTTGCTAGCCAGCACCCTTCCTATGAAGCGCTTTTGTAGCCCAAGGAACACTGGGGCTCTGGGCTTCTCTAGCCACCTCATCTTCTGCTCATCCTCTCGCGCAGTCTAAAGAGAGCTCAGGTGAGAAATTGCAAACGTCCAGCAATTGCTGAGAGATGAAAAGTGCCAGCACTGAAAGCTCTTGCTAGCCAGCACCCTTCCTTGGAAGCGCTTTTGTAGCCCTAAGAACACTGGGGCTCTGGGTTTCTCTAGCCACCTCATCTTCTGCTCATCCTCTCGCGCAGTCTAAAGAGAGCTCAGGTGAGAAATTGCAAACGTCGAGCAATTGCTGAGAGATGAAAAGTGCCAGCACTGAAAGCTGTTGCTAGCCAGCACCCTTCCTTGGAAGCGCTTTCACAGGCGCAGCAACACTGGGGCTTTGCGCTTCTCTACCCACCAAATATCACGGTCACTTTCTCTCCGTCTCGTAGAAACGAGCTGAGAAATTGCAAACGTCGAGCAATTGCTCAGAGATGAAAAGTGCCAGCACTGAAAGCTGTTGCTAGCCAGCACCCTTCCTTGGAAGCGCTTTTACAGGCGCAGCAACACTGGGGCTTTGCGCTTCTCTAGCCACCAAACGTCACGGTAACTATCTCTCCGTCTCGTAGACACGAGTTGAGAAATTGCAAACGTCGAGCAATTGCTCAGAGATGAAAAGTGCCAGCACTGAAAGCTGTTGCTAGCCAGCACCCTTCCTTGGAAGCGCTTTCACAGTCACAGTAACACTGCGACTTTGCGCATCTCTACCCACCAAACGTCACGGTCACTATCTCTCCGTCTCGTAGACACAAGCTGAGAAATTGCAAACGTCGAGCAATTGCTCAGAGAGGAAAAGTGCCAGCACTGAAAGCTGTTGCTAGCCAGCACCCTTCCTTGGAAGCGCTTTTGTAGCCCAAAGAACACTGGGGCTCTGGCCTTCTCTAGCCACCTCATCTTCTGCTCATCCTCTCGCGCACTCTAAAGAGAGCTCAGGTGAGAAATTGCAAACGTCGAGCAATTGCTCAGAGATGAAAAGTGCCAGCACTGAAAGCTGTTGCTAGCCAGCACCCTTCCTTGGAAGCGCTTTCACAGGCGCAGCAACACTGGGGCTTTGCGCTTCTCTACCCACCAAACGTCACGGTCATTCTCTGTCCGTCTCGTAGACACGAGTTGAGAAATTGCAAACGTCGAGCAATTGCTCAGAGATGAAAAGTGCCAGCACTGAAAGCTGTTGCTAGCCAGCCCCCTTCCTTGGAAGCGCTTTTGTAGCCCTAAGAACACTGGGGCTCTGGCCTTCTCTAGCCACCTCATCTTCTGCTCATCCTCTCGCGCAGTCTAAAGAGAGCTCAGGTGAGAAATTGCAAACGTCGAGCAATTGCTCAGAGATGAAAAGTGCCAGCACTGAAAGCTCTTGCTAGCCAGCCCCCTTCCTTGGAAGCGCTTTTGTAGGCCTAAGAACACTGGGGCTCTGGGCTTCTCTAGCCACCTCATCTTCTGCTCGTCCTCTCGCGCAGTCTAAAGAGAGCTCAGGTGAGAAATTGCAAACGTCGAGCAATTGCTCAGAGATGAAAAGTGCCAGCACTGAAAGCTGTTGCTAGCCAGCCCCCTTCCTTGGAAGCGCTTTCACAGGCGCAGCAACACTGGGGCTTTGCGCTTCTGTAGCCACCAAACATCACGGTCACTTTATCTCCGTCTCGTAGAAACGAGCTGAGAAATTGCAAACGTCGAGCAATTGCTGAGAGATGAAAAGTGCCAGCACTGAAAGCTGTTGCTAGCCAGCACCCTTCCTTGGAAGCGCTTTCACAGGCGCAGCAACACTGGGGCTTTGCGCATCTCTACCCACCAAACGTCACGGTCACTATCTCTCCGTCTCGTAGACACGAGTTGAGAAATTGCAAACGTCGAGCAATTGCTCAGAGATGAAAAGTGCCAGCACTGAAAGCTGTTGCTAGCCAGCACCCTTCCTTGGAAGCGCTTTTGTAGCCCTAAGAACACTGGGGCTCTGGGCTTCTCTAGCCACCTCATCTTCTGCTCATCCTCTCGCGCAGTCTAAAGAGAGCTCAGGTGAGAAATTGCAAACGTCGAGCAATTGCTCAGAGATGAAAAGTGCCAGCACTGAAAGCTGTTGCTAGCCAGCCCCCTTCCTTGGAAGCGCTTTTGTAGCCCTAAGAACACTGGGGCTCTGGGCTTCTCTAGCCACCTCATCTTCTGCTCATCCTCTCGCGCAGTCTAAAGAGAGCTCAGGTGAGAAATTGCAAACGTCCAGCAATTGCTCAGAGATGAAAAGTGCCAGCACTGAAAGCTGTTGCTAGCCAGCACCCTTCCTTGGAAGCGCTTTCACTGGCGCAGCAACACTGGGGCTTTGCGCTTCTCTACCCACCAAACGTCACGGTCACTTTCTCTCCGTCTCGTAGAAACGAGCTGAGAAATTGCAAACGTCGAGGAATTGCTGAGAGATGAAAAGTGCCAGCACTGAAAGCTGTTGCTAGCCAGCACCCTTCCTTGGAAGCGCTCTTGTAGCCCTTAGAACACTGGGGCTCTGTGCTTCTCTAGCCACCTAATCTTCTGCTCATCCTCTCGCGCAGTCTAAAGAGAGCTCAGGTGAGAAATTGCAAACGTCGAGCAATTGCTCAGAGATGAAAAGTGCCAGCACTGAAAGCTGTTGCTAGCCAGCCCCCTTCCTTGGAAGCGCTTTTGTAGCCCAAAGAACACTGGGGCTCTGGCCTTCTCTAGCCACCTCATCTTCTGCTCATCCTCTCGCGCAGTCTAAAGAGAGCTCAGGTGAGAAATTACAAACGTCGAGCAATTGCTCAGAGATGAAAAGTGCCAGCACTGAAAGCTGTTGCTAGCCAGCACCCTTCCTTGGAAGCGCTTTTACAGGCGCAGCAACACTGGGGCTTTGCGCTTCTCTAACCACCAAACATCACGGTCACTATCTCTCCGTCTCGTAGACACGAGTTGAGAAATTGCAAACGTCGAGCAATTGCTCAGAGATGAAAAGTGCCAGCACTGAAAGCTGTTGCTAGCCAGCACCCTTCCTTGGAAGCGCTTTCACAGGCGCAGCAACACTGGGGCTTTGCGCTTCTCTACCCACCAAACATCACGGTCACTTTCTCTCCGTCTCGTAGACACGAGCTGAGAAATTGCAAACGTCGAGCAATTGCTCAGAGATGAAAAGTGCCAGCACTGAAAGCTCTTGCTAGCCAGCACCCTTCCTTGGAAGCGCTTTTGTAGCCCTAAGAACACTGGGTCTCTGGCCTTCTCTAGCCACCTCATCTTCTGCTCATCCTCTCGCGCACTCTAAAGAGAGCTCAGGTGAGAAATTGCAAACGTCGAGCAATTGCTCAGAGATGAAAAGTGCCAGCACTGAAAGCTGTTGCTAGCCAGCACCCTTCCTTGGAAGCGCTTTCACAGGCGCAGCAACACTGGGGCTTTGCGCTTCTCTAACCACCAAACGTCACGGTCATTCTCTTTCCGACTCGTAGACACGAGCTGAGAAATTGCAAACGTCGAGCAATTGCTCAGAGATGAAAAGTGCCAGCACTGAAAGCTCTTGCTAGCCAGCACCCTTCCTTGGAAGCGCTCTTGTAGCCCTTAGAACACTGGGGCTCTGGGCTTCTCTAGCCACCTCATCTTCTGCTCATCCTCTCGCGCAGTCTAAAGAGAGCTCAGGTGAGAAATTGCAAACGTCGAGCAATTGCTCAGAGATGAAAAGTGCCAGCACTGAAAGCTGTTGCTAGCCAGCCCCCTTCCTTGGAAGCGCTTTTGTAGCCCTAAGAACACTGGGGCTCTGGCCTTCTCTAGCCACCTCATCTTCTGCTCATCCTCTCGCACAGTCTAAAGAGAGCTCAGGTGAGAAATTGCAAACGTCGAGCAATTGCTCAGAGATGAAAAGTGCCAGCACTGAAAGCTGTTGCTAGCCAGCACCCTTCCTTGGAAGCGCTTTTGTAGCCCTAAGAACACTGGGGCTCTGGGCTTCTCTAGCCACCTCATCTTCTGCTCATCCTCTCGCGCAGTCTAAAGAGAGCTCAGGTGAGAAATTGCAAACGTCGAGCAATTGCTCAGAGATGAAAAGTGCCAGCACTGAAAGCTGTTGCTAGCCAGCACCCTTCCTATGAAGCGCTTTTGTAGCCCAAGGAACACTGGGGCTCTGGGCTTCTCTAGCCACCTCATCTTCTGCTCATCCTCTCGCGCAGTCTAAAGAGAGCTCAGGTGAGAAATTGCAAACGTCGAGCAATTGCTGAGAGATGAAAAGTGCCAGCACTGAAAGCTGTTGCTAGCCAGCACCCTTCCTTGGAAGCGCTTTTGTAGCCCTAAGAACACTGGGGCTCTGGGTTTCTCTAGCCACCTCATCTTCTGCTCATCCTCTCGCGCAGTCTAAAGAGAGCTCAGGTGAGAAATTGCAAACGTCGAGCAATTGCTCAGAGATGAAAAGTGCCAGCACTGAAAGCTGTTGCTAGCCAGCACCCTTCCTTGGAAGCGCTTTCACAGGCGCAGCAACACTGGGGCTTTGCGCTTCTGTAGCCACCAAACATCACGGTCACTTTATCTCCGTCTCGTAGAAACGAGCTGAGAAATTGCAAACGTCGAGCAATTGCTGAGAGATGAAAAGTGCCAGCACTGAAAGCTGTTGCTAGCCAGCACCCTTCCTTGGAAGCGCTTTCACAGGCGCAGCAACACTGGGGCTTTGCGCATCTCTACCCACCAAACGTCACGGTCACTATCTCTCCGTCTCGTAGACACGAGTTGAGAAATTGCAAACGTCGAGCAATTGCTGAGAGATGAAAAGTGCCAGCACTGAAAGCTGTTGCTAGCCAGCACCCTTCCTTGGAAGCGCTTTTGTAGCCCTAAGAACACTGGGGCTCTGGGTTTCTCTAGCCACCTCATCTTCTGCTCGTCCTCTCGCGCAGTCTAAAGAGAGCTCAGGTGAGAAATTGCAAACGTCGAGCAATTGCTCAGAGATGAAAAGTGCCAGCACTGAAAGCTGTTGCTAGCCAGCCCCCTTCCTTGGAAGCGCTTTCACAGGCGCAGCAACACTGGGGCTTTGCGCTTCTGTAGCCACCAAACATCACGGTCACTTTATCTCCGTCTCGTAGA
This sequence comes from Sarcoramphus papa, assembly GCA_037962945.1. Classification (NCBI taxonomy): domain Eukaryota; kingdom Metazoa; phylum Chordata; class Aves; order Accipitriformes; family Cathartidae; genus Sarcoramphus; species Sarcoramphus papa. The sequence continues at coordinate 28,239,045 of CM075590.1, read as the reverse complement.
AACGAGCTGAGAAATTGCAAACGTCGACCAATTGCTGAGAGATGAAAAGTGCCAGCACTGAAAGCTGTTGCTAGCCAGCACCCTTCCTTGGAAGCGCTTTCACAGGCGCAGCAACACTGGGGCTTTGCGCATCTCTACCCACCAAACGTCACGGTCACTATCTCTCCGTCTCGTAGACACGAGTTGAGAAATTGCAAACGTCGAGCAATTGCTCAGAGATGAAAAGTGCCAGCACTGAAAGCTGTTGCTAGCCAGCACCCTTCCTTGGAAGCGCTTTTGTAGCCCTAAGAACACTGGGGCTCTGGGCTTCTCTAGCCACCTCATCTTCTGCTCATCCTCTCGCGCAGTCTAAAGAGAGCTCAGGTGAGAAATTGCAAACGTCGAGCAATTGCTCAGAGATGAAAAGTGCCAGCACTGAAAGCTGTTGCTAGCCAGCCCCCTTCCTTGGAAGCGCTTTTGTAGCCCTAAGAACACTGGGGCTCTGGCCTTCTCTAGCCACCTCATCTTCTGCTCATCCTCTCGCGCAGTCTAAAGAGAGCTCAGGTGAGAAATTGCAAACGTCCAGCAATTGCTCAGAGATGAAAAGTGCCAGCACTGAAAGCTGTTGCTAGCCAGCACCCTTCCTTGGAAGCGCTTTCACTGGCGCAGCAACACTGGGGCTTTGCGCTTCTCTACCCACCAAACGTCACGGTCACTTTCTCTCCGTCTCGTAGAAACGAGCTGAGAAATTGCAAACGTCGAGGAATTGCTGAGAGATGAAAAGTGCCAGCACTGAAAGCTGTTGCTAGCCAGCACCCTTCCTTGGAAGCGCTCTTGTAGCCCTTAGAACACTGGGGCTCTGTGCTTCTCTAGCCACCTAATCTTCTGCTCATCCTCTCGCGCAGTCTAAAGAGAGCTCAGGTGAGAAATTGCAAACGTCGAGCAATTGCTCAGAGATGAAAAGTGCCAGCACTGAAAGCTGTTGCTAGCCAGCCCCCTTCCTTGGAAGCGCTTTTGTAGCCCAAAGAACACTGGGGCTCTGGCCTTCTCTAGCCACCTCATCTTCTGCTCATCCTCTCGCGCAGTCTAAAGAGAGCTCAGGTGAGAAATTACAAACGTCGAGCAATTGCTCAGAGATGAAAAGTGCCAGCACTGAAAGCTGTTGCTAGCCAGCACCCTTCCTTGGAAGCGCTTTTACAGGCGCAGCAACACTGGGGCTTTGCGCTTCTCTAACCACCAAACATCACGGTCACTATCTCTCCGTCTCGTAGACACGAGTTGAGAAATTGCAAACGTCGAGCAATTGCTCAGAGATGAAAAGTGCCAGCACTGAAAGCTGTTGCTAGCCAGCACCCTTCCTTGGAAGCGCTTTCACAGGCGCAGCAACACTGGGGCTTTGCGCTTCTCTAACCACCAAACATCACGGTCACTTTCTCTCCGTCTCGTAGACACGAGCTGAGAAATTGCAAACGTCGAGCAATTGCTCAGAGATGAAAAGTGCCAGCACTGAAAGCTCTTGCTAGCCAGCACCCTTCCTTGGAAGCGCTTTTGTAGCCCTAAGAACACTGGGTCTCTGGCCTTCTCTAGCCACCTCATCTTCTGCTCATCCTCTCGCGCACTCTAAAGAGAGCTCAGGTGAGAAATTGCAAACGTCGAGCAATTGCTCAGAGATGAAAAGTGCCAGCACTGAAAGCTGTTGCTAGCCAGCACCCTTCCTTGGAAGCGCTTTCACAGGCGCAGCAACACTGGGGCTTTGCGCTTCTCTAACCACCAAACGTCACGGTCATTCTCTTTCCGACTCGTAGACACGAGCTGAGAAATTGCAAACGTCGAGCAATTGCTCAGAGATGAAAAGTGCCAGCACTGAAAGCTCTTGCTAGCCAGCACCCTTCCTTGGAAGCGCTCTTGTAGCCCTTAGAACACTGGGGCTCTGGGCTTCTCTAGCCACCTCATCTTCTGCTCATCCTCTCGCGCAGTCTAAAGAGAGCTCAGGTGAGAAATTGCAAACGTCGAGCAATTGCTCAGAGATGAAAAGTGCCAGCACTGAAAGCTGTTGCTAGCCAGCCCCCTTCCTTGGAAGCGCTTTTGTAGCCCTAAGAACACTGGGGCTCTGGCCTTCTCTAGCCACCTCATCTTCTGCTCATCCTCTCGCACAGTCTAAAGAGAGCTCAGGTGAGAAATTGCAAACGTCGAGCAATTGCTCAGAGATGAAAAGTGCCAGCACTGAAAGCTGTTGCTAGCCAGCACCCTTCCTTGGAAGCGCTTTTGTAGCCCTAAGAACACTGGGGCTCTGGCCTTCTCTAGCCACCTCATCTTCTGCTCATCCTCTCGCGCAGTCTAAAGAGAGCTCAGGTGAGAAATTGCAAACGTCGAGCAATTGCTCAGAGATGAAAAGTGCCAGCACTGAAAGCTGTTGCTAGCCAGCACCCTTCCTTGGAAGCGCTTTCACAGGCGCAGCAACACTGGGGCTTTGCGCTTCTCTACCCACCAAACGTCACGGTCACTTTCTCTCCGTCTCGTAGAAACGAGCTGAGAAATTGCAAACGTCGAGCAATTGCTCAGAGATGAAAAGTGCCAGCACTGAAAGCTGTTGCTAGCCAGCACCCTTCCTTGGAAGCGCTCTTGTAGCCCTAAGAACACTGGGGCTCTGGGCTTCTCTAGCCACCTCATCTTCTGCTCATCCTCTCGCGCAGTCTAAAGAGAGCTCAGGTGAGAAATTGCAAACGTCGAGCAATTGCTCAGAGATGAAAAGTGCCAGCACTGAAAGCTGTTGCTAGCCAGCACCCTTCCTTGGAAGCGCTTTCACAGGCGCAGCAACACTGGGGCTTTGCGCTTCTCTACCCACCAAACGTCACGGTCACTTTCTCTCCGTCTCGTAGAAACGAGCTGAGAAATTGCAAACGTCGAGCAATTGCTCAGAGATGAAAAGTGCCAGCACTGAAAGCTGTTGCTAGCCAGCACCCTTCCTTGGAAGCGCTCTTGTAGCCCTAAGAACACTGGGGCTCTGGGCTTCTCTAGCCACCTCATCTTCTGCTCATCCTCTCGCGCAGTCTAAAGAGAGCTCAGGTGAGAAATTGCAAACGTCGAGCAATTGCTCAGAGATGAAAAGTGCCAGCACTGAAAGCTGTTGCTAGCCAGCACCCTTCCTATGAAGCGCTTTTGTAGCCCAAGGAACACTGGGGCTCTGGCCTTCTCTAGCCACCTCATCTTCTGCTCATCCTCTCGCGCAGTCTAAAGAGAGCTCAGGTGAGAAATTGCAAACGTCGAGCAATTGCTGAGAGATGAAAAGTGCCAGCACTGAAAGCTGTTGCTAGCCAGCACCCTTCCTTGGAAGCGCTTTTGTAGCCCTAAGAACACTGGGGCTCTGGGTTTCTCTAGCCACCTCATCTTCTGCTCATCCTCTCGCGCAGTCTAAAGAGAGCTCAGGTGAGAAATTGCAAACGTCGAGCAATTGCTGAGAGATGAAAAGTGCCAGCACTGAAAGCTGTTGCTAGCCAGCACCCTTCCTTGGAAGCGCTTTCACAGGCGCAGCAACACTGGGGCTTTGCGCTTCTCTACCCACCAAATATCACGGTCACTTTCTCTCCGTCTCGTAGAAACGAGCTGAGAAATTGCAAACGTCGAGCAATTGCTCAGAGATGAAAAGTGCCAGCACTGAAAGCTGTTGCTAGCCAGCACCCTTCCTTGGAAGCGCTTTCACAGGCGCAGCAACACTGGGGCTTTGCGCTTCTCTAACCACCAAACGTCACGGTCATTCTCTTTCCGACTCGTAGACACGAGCTGAGAAATTGCAAACGTCGAGCAATTGCTCAGAGATGAAAAGTGCCAGCACTGAAAGCTCTTGCTAGCCAGCACCCTTCCTTGGAAGCGCTCTTGTAGCCCTTAGAACACTGGGGCTCTGGGCTTCTCTAGCCACCTCATCTTCTGCTCATCCTCTCGCGCAGTCTAAAGAGAGCTCAGGTGAGAAATTGCAAACGTCGAGCAATTGCTCAGAGATGAAAAGTGCCAGCACTGAAAGCTGTTGCTAGCCAGCCCCCTTCCTTGGAAGCGCTTTTGTAGCCCTAAGAACACTGGGGCTCTGGCCTTCTCTAGCCACCTCATCTTCTGCTCATCCTCTCGCACAGTCTAAAGAGAGCTCAGGTGAGAAATTGCAAACGTCGAGCAATTGCTCAGAGATGAAAAGTGCCAGCACTGAAAGCTGTTGCTAGCCAGCACCCTTCCTTGGAAGCGCTTTTGTAGCCCTAAGAACACTGGGGCTCTGGCCTTCTCTAGCCACCTCATCTTCTGCTCATCCTCTCGCGCAGTCTAAAGAGAGCTCAGGTGAGAAATTGCAAACGTCGAGCAATTGCTCAGAGATGAAAAGTGCCAGCACTGAAAGCTGTTGCTAGCCAGCACCCTTCCTTGGAAGCGCTTTCACAGGCGCAGCAACACTGGGGCTTTGCGCTTCTCTACCCACCAAACGTCACGGTCACTTTCTCTCCGTCTCGTAGAAACGAGCTGAGAAATTGCAAACGTCGAGCAATTGCTCAGAGATGAAAAGTGCCAGCACTGAAAGCTGTTGCTAGCCAGCACCCTTCCTTGGAAGCGCTCTTGTAGCCCTAAGAACACTGGGGCTCTGGGCTTCTCTAGCCACCTCATCTTCTGCTCATCCTCTCGCGCAGTCTAAAGAGAGCTCAGGTGAGAAATTGCAAACGTCGAGCAATTGCTCAGAGATGAAAAGTGCCAGCACTGAAAGCTGTTGCTAGCCAGCACCCTTCCTTGGAAGCGCTTTCACAGGCGCAGCAACACTGGGGCTTTGCGCTTCTCTACCCACCAAACGTCACGGTCACTTTCTCTCCGTCTCGTAGAAACGAGCTGAGAAATTGCAAACGTCGAGCAATTGCTCAGAGATGAAAAGTGCCAGCACTGAAAGCTGTTGCTAGCCAGCACCCTTCCTTGGAAGCGCTCTTGTAGCCCTAAGAACACTGGGGCTCTGGGCTTCTCTAGCCACCTCATCTTCTGCTCATCCTCTCGCGCAGTCTAAAGAGAGCTCAGGTGAGAAATTGCAAACGTCGAGCAATTGCTCAGAGATGAAAAGTGCCAGCACTGAAAGCTGTTGCTAGCCAGCACCCTTCCTATGAAGCGCTTTTGTAGCCCAAGGAACACTGGGGCTCTGGCCTTCTCTAGCCACCTCATCTTCTGCTCATCCTCTCGCGCAGTCTAAAGAGAGCTCAGGTGAGAAATTGCAAACGTCGAGCAATTGCTGAGAGATGAAAAGTGCCAGCACTGAAAGCTGTTGCTAGCCAGCACCCTTCCTTGGAAGCGCTTTTGTAGCCCTAAGAACACTGGGGCTCTGGGTTTCTCTAGCCACCTCATCTTCTGCTCATCCTCTCGCGCAGTCTAAAGAGAGCTCAGGTGAGAAATTGCAAACGTCGAGCAATTGCTGAGAGATGAAAAGTGCCAGCACTGAAAGCTGTTGCTAGCCAGCACCCTTCCTTGGAAGCGCTTTCACAGGCGCAGCAACACTGGGGCTTTGCGCTTCTCTACCCACCAAATATCACGGTCACTTTCTCTCCGTCTCGTAGAAACGAGCTGAGAAATTGCAAACGTCGAGCAATTGCTTAGAGATGAAAAGTGCCAGCACTGAAAGCTGTTGCTAGCCAGCACCCTTCCTTGGAAGCGCTTTTACAGGCGCAGCAACACTGGGGCTTTGCGCTTCTCTAGCCACCAAACGTCACGGTAACTATCTCTCCGTCTCGTAGACACGAGTTGAGAAATTGCAAACGTCGAGCAATTGCTCAGAGATGAAAAGTGCCAGCACTGAAAGCTGTTGCTAGCCAGCACCCTTCCTTGGAAGCGCTTTCACAGTCACAGTAACACTGCGACTTTGCGCATCTCTACCCACCAAACGTCACGGTCACTATCTCTCCGTCTCGTAGACACAAGCTGAGAAATTGCAAACGTCGAGCAATTGCTCAGAGAGGAAAAGTGCCAGCACTGAAAGCTGTTGCTAGCCAGCACCCTTCCTTGGAAGCGCTTTTGTAGCCCAAAGAACACTGGGGCTCTGGGCTTCTCTAGCCACCTCATCTTCTGCTCATCCTCTCGCGCAGTCTAAAGAGAGCTCAGGTGAGAAATTGCAAACGTCGAGCAATTGCTCAGAGATGAAAAGTGCCAGCACTGAAAGCTGTTGCTAGCCAGCACCCTTCCTTGGAAGCGCTTTCTCAGGCGCAGCAACACTGGGGCTTTGCGCTTCTCTACCCACCAAACGTCACGGTCATTCTCTGTCCGTCTCGTAGACACGAGTTGAGAAATTGCAAACGTCGAGCAATTGCTCAGAGATGAAAAGTGCCAGCACTGAAAGCTGTTGCTAGCCAGCCCCCTTCCTTGGAAGCGCTTTTGTAGCCCTAAGAACACTGGGGCTCTGGCCTTCTCTAGCCACCTCATCTTCTGCTCATCCTCTCGCGCAGTCTAAAGAGAGCTCAGGTGAGAAATTGCAAACGTCGAGCAATTGCTCAGAGATGAAAAGTGCCAGCACTGAAAGCTCTTGCTAGCCAGCCCCCTTCCTTGGAAGCGCTTTTGTAGGCCTAAGAACACTGGGGCTCTGGGCTTCTCTAGCCACCTCATCTTCTGCTCGTCCTCTCGCGCAGTCTAAAGAGAGCTCAGGTGAGAAATTGCAAACGTCGAGCAATTGCTCAGAGATGAAAAGTGCCAGCACTGAAAGCTGTTGCTAGCCAGCCCCCTTCCTTGGAAGCGCTTTCACAGGCGCAGCAACACTGGGGCTTTGCGCTTCTGTAGCCACCAAACATCACGGTCACTTTATCTTCGTCTCGTAGAAACGAGCTGAGAAATTGCAAACGTCGAGCAATTGCTGAGAGATGAAAAGTGCCAGCACTGAAAGCTGTTGCTAGCCAGCACCCTTCCTTGGAAGCGCTTTCACAGGCGCAGCAACACTGGGGCTTTGCGCTTCTCTACCCACCACACGTCACGGTCACTATCTCTCCGTCTCGTAGACACGAGTTGAGAAATTGCAAACGTCGAGCAATTGCTCAGAGATGAAAAGTGCCAGCACTGAAAGCTGTTGCTAGCCAGCACCCTTCCTTGGAAGCGCTTTTGTAGCCCTAAGAACACTGGGGCTCTGGGCTTCTCTAGCCACCTCATCTTCTGCTCATCCTCTCGCGCAGTCTAAAGAGAGCTCAGGTGAGAAATTGCAAACGTCGAGCAATTGCTCAGAGATGAAAAGTGCCAGCACTGAAAGCTGTTGCTAGCCAGCCCCCTTCCTTGGAAGCGCTTTTGTAGCCCTAAGAACACTGGGGCTCTGGGCTTCTCTAGCCACCTCATCTTCTGCTCATCCTCTCGCGCAGTCTAAAGAGAGCTCAGGTGAGAAATTGCAAACGTCCAGCAATTGCTCAGAGATGAAAAGTGCCAGCACTGAAAGCTGTTGCTAGCCAGCACCCTTCCTTGGAAGCGCTTTCACAGGCGCAGCAACACTGGGGCTTTGCGCTTCTCTACCCACCAAACGTCACGGTCACTTTCTCTCCGTCTCGTAGAAACGAGCTGAGAAATTGCAAACGTCGAGCAATTGCTCAGAGATGAAAAGTGCCAGCACTGAAAGCTGTTGCTAGCCAGCACCCTTCCTTGGAAGCGCTCTTGTAGCCCTTAGAACACTGGGGCTCTGTGCTTCTCTAGCCACCTAATCTTCTGCTCATCCTCTCGCGCAGTCTAAAGAGAGCTCAGGTGAGAAATTGCAAACGTCGAGCAATTGCTCAGAGATGAAAAGTGCCAGCACTGAAAGCTGTTGCTAGCCAGCCCCCTTCCTTGGAAGCGCTTTTGTAGCCCAAAGAACACTGGGGCTCTGGCCTTCTCTAGCCACCTCATCTTCTGCTCATCCTCTCGCGCAGTCTAAAGAGAGCTCAGGTGAGAAATTACAAACGTCGAGCAATTGCTCAGAGATGAAAAGTGCCAGCACTGAAAGCTGTTGCTAGCCAGCACCCTTCCTTGGAAGCGCTTTTACAGGCGCAGCAACACTGGGGCTTTGCGCTTCTCTAACCACCAAACATCACGGTCACTATCTCTCCGTCTCGTAGACACGAGTTGAGAAATTGCAAACGTCGAGCAATTGCTCAGAGATGAAAAGTGCCAGCACTGAAAGCTGTTGCTAGCCAGCACCCTTCCTTGGAAGCGCTTTCACAGGCGCAGCAACACTGGGGCTTTGCGCTTCTCTACCCACCAAACATCACGGTCACTTTCTCTCCGTCTCGTAGACACGAGCTGAGAAATTGCAAACGTCGAGCAATTGCTCAGAGATGAAAAGTGCCAGCACTGAAAGCTGTTGCTAGCCAGCACCCTTCCTTGGAAGCGCTTTTGTAGCCCTAAGAACACTGGGTCTCTGGCCTTCTCTAGCCACCTCATCTTCTGCTCATCCTCTCGCGCACTCTAAAGAGAGCTCAGGTGAGAAATTGCAAACGTCGAGCAATTGCTCAGAGATGAAAAGTGCCAGCACTGAAAGCTGTTGCTAGCCAGCACCCTTCCTTGGAAGCGCTTTCACAGGCGCAGCAACACTGGGGCTTTGCGCTTCTCTAACCACCAAACGTCACGGTCATTCTCTTTCCGACTCGTAGACACGAGCTGAGAAATTGCAAACGTCAAGCAATTGCTCAGAGATGAAAAGTGCCAGCACTGAAAGCTGTTGCTAGCCAGCCCCCTTCCTTGGAAGCGCTTTTGTAGCCCTAAGAACACTGGGGCTCTGGCCTTCTCTAGCCACCTCATCTTCTGCTCATCCTCTCGCGCAGTCTAAAGAGAGCTCAGGTGAGAAATTGCAAACGTCGAGCAATTGCTCAGAGATGAAAAGTGCCAGCACTGAAAGCTCTTGCTAGCCAGCACCCTTCCTTGGAAGCGCTCTTGTAGCCCTTAGAACACTGGGGCTCTGGGCTTCTCTAGCCACCTCATCTTCTGCTCATCCTCTCGCGCAGTCTAAAGAGAGCTCAGGTGAGAAATTGCAAACGTCGAGCAATTGCTCAGAGATGAAAAGTGCCAGCACTGAAAGCTGTTGCTAGCCAGCCCCCTTCCTTGGAAGCGCTTTTGTAGCCCTAAGAACACTGGGGCTCTGGCCTTCTCTAGCCACCTCATCTTCTGCTCATCCTCTCGCGCAGTCTAAAGAGAGCTCAGGTGAGAAATTGCAAACATCCAGCAATTGCTCAGAGAGGAAAAGTGCCAGCACTGAAAGCTGTTGCTAGCCAGCACCCTTCCTTGGAAGCGCTTTTACAGGCGCAGCAACACTGGGGCTTTGCGCTTCTCTAACCACCAAACATCACGGTCACTATCTCTCCGTCTCGTAGACACGAGTTGAGAAATTGCAAACGTCGAGCAATTGCTCAGAGATGAAAAGTGCCAGCACTGAAAGCTGTTGCTAGCCAGCACCCTTCCTTGGAAGCGCTTTCACAGGCGCAGCAACACTGGGGCTTTGCGCTTCTCTAGCCACCAAACATCACGGTCATTCTCTGTCCGTCTCATAGACACGAGCTGAGAAATTGCAAACGTCAAGCAATTGCTCAGAGATGAAAAGTGCCAGCACTGAAAGCTGTTGCTAGCCAGCCCCCTTCCTTGGAAGCGCTTTTGTAGCCCTAAGAACACTGGGGCTCTGGCCTTCTCTAGCCACCTCATCTTCTGCTCATCCTCTCGCGCAGTCTAAAGAGAGCTCAGGTGAGAAATTGCAAACGTCGAGCAATTGCTCAGAGATGAAAAGTGCCAGCACTGAAAGCTGTTGCTAGCCAGCACCCTTCCTTGGAAGCGCTTTCACAGGCGCAGCAACACTGGGGCTTTGCGCTTCTCTAACCACCAAACATCACGGTCACTATCTCTCCGTCTCGTAGACAAGAGTTGAGAAATTGCAAACGTCGAGCAATTGCTCAGAGAGGAAAAGTGCCAGCACTGAAAGCTGTTGCTAGCCAGCACCCTTCCTTGGAAGCGCTTTCACAGGCGCAGCAACACTGGGGCTTTGCGCTTCTCTAGCCACCAAACGTCACGGTGATTCTCTTTCCGACTCGTAGAGACGAGCTGAGAAATTGCAAACGTCGAGGAATTGCTGAGAGATGAAAAGTGCCAGCACTGAAAGCTGTTGCTAGCCAGCACCCTTCCTTGGAAGCGCTTTCACATGCGCAGCAACACTGGGGCTTTGCGCTTCTCTACCCACCAAACATCACGGTCACTATCTCTCCGACTCGTAGACACGAGCTGAGAAATTGCAAACGTCGAGCAATTGCTCAGAGATGAAAAGTGCCAGCACTGAAAGCTGTTGCTAGCCAGCACCCTTCCTTGGAAGCGCTTTTGTAGCCCTAAGAACACTGGGGCTCTGGGCTTCTCTAGCCACCTCATCTTCTGCTCATCCTCTCGCGCAGTCTAAAGAGAGCTCAGGTGAGAAATTGCAAACGTCGAGCAATTGCTCAGAGATGAAAAGTGCCAGCACTGAAAGCTGTTGCTAGCCAGCCCCCTTCCTTGGAAGCGCTTTTGTAGCCCTAAGAACACTGGGGCTCTGGCCTTCTCTAGCCACCTCATCTTCTGCTCATCCTCTCGCGCAGTCTAAAGAGAGCTCAGGTGAGAAATTGCAAACGTCGAGCAATTGCTCAGAGATGAAAACTGCCAGCACTGAAAGCTGTTGCTAGCAAGCACCCTTCCTTGGAAGCGCTTTTACAGGCGCAGCAACACTGGGGCTTTGCGCTTCTCTAACCACCAAACATCACGGTCACTATCTCTCCGTCTCGTAGACACGAGTTGAGAAATTGCAAACGTCGAGCAATTGCTCAGAGATGAAAAGTGCCAGCACTGAAAGCTGTTGCTAGCCAGCACCCTTCCTTGGAAGCGCTTTCACAGGCGCAGCAACACTGGGGCTTTGCGCTTCTCTACCCACCAAACGTCACGGTCACTATCTCTCCGTCTCGTAGACACAAGCTGAGAAATTGCAAACGTCGAGCAATTGCTCAGAGATGAAAAGTGCCAGCACTGAAAGCTCTTGCTAGCCAGCCCCCTTCCTTGGAAGCGCTTTTGTAGCCCTAAGAACACTGGGGCTCTGGCCTTCTCTAGCCACCTCATCTTCTGCTCATCCTCTCGTGCAGTCTAAAGAGAGCTCAGGTGAGAAATTGCAAACGTCCAGCAATTGCTCAGAGATGAAAAGTGCCAGCACTGAAAGCTGTTGCTAGCCAGCACCCTTCCTTGGAAGCGCTTTCACAGGCGCAGCAACACTGGGGCTTTGCTCTTCTCTACCCACCAAACATCACGGTCAGTTTCTCTCCGTCTCGTAGACACGAGCTGAGAAATTGCAAACGTCGAGCAATTGCTCAGAGATGAAAAGTGCCAGCACTGAAAGCTGTTGCTAGCCAGCCCCCTTCCTTGGAAGCGCTTTTGTAGCCCTAAGAACACTGGGGCTCTGGCCTTCTCTAGCCACCTCATCTTCTGCTCATCCTCTCGCGCAGTCTAAAGAGAGCTCAGGTGAGAAATTGCAAACGTCCAGCAATTGCTCAGAGATGAAAAGTGCCAGCACTGAAAGCTGTTGCTAGCCAGCCCCCTTTCTTGGAAGCGCTTTTGTAGCCCTAAGAACACTGGGGCTCTGGGCTTCCCTAGCCACCTCATCTTCTGCTCATCCTCTCGCGCAGTCTAAAGAGAGCTCAGGTGAGAAATTGCAAACGTCGAGCAATTGCTCAGAGATGAAAAGTGCCAGCACTGAAAGCTGTTGCTAGCCAGCACCCTTCCTTGGAAGCGCTTTCACAGGCGCAGCAACACTGGGGCTTTGCGCTTCTCTAACCACCAAACGTCACGGTCATTCTCTTTCCGACTCGTAGACACGAGCTGAGAAATTGCAAACGTCGAGCAATTGCTGAGAGATGAAAAGTGCCAGCACTGAAAGCTCTTGCTAGCCAGCACCCTTCCTTGGAAGCGCTCTTGTAGCCCTTAGAACACTGGGGCTCTGGCCTTCTCTAGCCACCTCATCTTCTGCTCATCCTCTCGCGCAGTCTAAAGAGAGCTCAGGTGAGAAATTGCAAACGTCGAGCAATTGCTCAGAGATGAAAAGTGCCAGCACTGAAAGCTGTTGCTAGCCAGCCCCCTTCCTTGGAAGCGCTTTTGTAGCCCTAAGAACACTGGGGCTCTGGCCTTCTCTAGCCACCTCATCTTCTGCTCATCCTCTCGCGCAGTCTAAAGAGAGCTCAGGTGAGAAATTGCAAACGTCGAGCAATTGCTCAGAGATGAAAAGTGCCAGCACTGAAAGCTGTTGCTAGCCAGCACCCTTCCTTGGAAGCGCTTTTACAGGCGCAGCAACACTGGGGCTTTGCGCTTCTCTAACCACCAAACATCACGGTCACTATCTCTCCGTCTCGTAGACACGAGTTGAGAAATTGCAAACGTCGAGCAATTGCTCAGAGATGAAAAGTGCCAGCACTGAAAGCTGTTGCTAGCCAGCACCCTTCCTTGGAAGCGCTTTCACAGGCGCAGCAACACTGGGGCTTTGCGCTTCTCTAGCCACCAAACGTCACGGTCATTCTCTGTCCGTCTCGTAGACACGAGCTGAGAAATTGCAAACGTCAAGCAATTGCTCAGAGATGAAAAGTGCCAGCACTGAAAGCTGTTGCTAGCCAGCCCCCTTCCTTGGAAGCGCTTTTGTAGCCCTAAGAACACTGGGGCTCTGGGCTTCTCTAGCCACCTCATCTTCTGCTCATCCTCTCGCGCAGTCTAAAGAGAGCTCAGGTGAGAAATTGCAAACGTCGAGCAATTGCTCAGAGATGAAAAGTGCCAGCACTGAAAGCTGTTGCTAGCCAGCACCCTTCCTTGGAAGCGCTTTCACAGGCGCAGCAACACTGGGGCTTTGCGCTTCTCTAACCACCAAACATCACGGTCACTATCTCTCCGTCTCGTAGACAAGAGTTGAGAAATTGCAAACGTTGAGCAATTGCTCAGAGATGAAAAGTGCCAGCACTGAAAGCTGTTGCTAGCCAGCACCCTTCCTTGGAAGCGCTTTCACAGGCGCAGCAACACTGGGGCTTTGCGCTTCTCTAGCCACCAAACGTCACGGTGATTCTCTTTCCGACTCGTAGAGACGAGCTGAGAAATTGCAAACGTCGAGGAATTGCTGAGAGATGAAAAGTGCCAGCACTGAAAGCTGTTGCTAGCCAGCACCCTTCCTTGGAAGCGCTTTCACAGGCGCAGCAACACTGGGGCTTTGCGCTTCTCTACCCACCAAACGTCACGGTCACTATCTCTCCGTCTCGTAGACACAAGCTGAGAAATTGCAAACGTCGAGCAATTGCTCAGAGATGAAAAGTGCCAGCACTGAAAGCTGTTGCTAGCCAGCCCCCTTCCTTGGAATCGCTTTTGTAGCCCTAAGAACACTGGGGCTCTGGGCTTCTCTAGCCACCTAATCTTCTGCTCATCCTCTCGCGCAGTCTAAAGAGAGCTCAGGTGAGAAATTGCAAACGTCGAGCAATTGCTGAGAGATGAAAAGTGCCAGCACTGAAAGCTGTTGCTAGCCAGCACCCTTCCTTGGAAGCGCTTTCACAGGCGCAGCAACACTGGGGCTTTGCGCTTCTCTACCCACCAAACGTCACGGTCACTATCTCTCCGTCTCGTAGACACGAGCTGAGAAATTGCAAACGTCGAGCAATTGCTCAGAGATGAAAAGTGCCAGCACTGAAAGCTGTTGCTAGCCAGCACCCTTCCTTGGAAGCGCTCTTGTAGCCCTTAGAACACTAGGGCTCTGGCCTTCTCTAGCCACCTAATCTTCTGCTCATCCTCTCGCGCAGTCTAAAGAGAGCTCAGGTGAGAAATTGCAAACGTCCAGCAATTGCTCAGAGATGAAAAGTGCCAGCATTGAAAGCTCTTGCTAGCCAGCCCCCTTCCTTGGAAGCGCTTTTGTAGCCCTAAGAACACTGGGGCTCTGGGCTTCTCTAGCCACCTCATCTTCTGCTCATCCTCTCGCGCAGTCTAAAGAGAGCTCAGGTGAGAAATTGCAAACGTCGAGCAATTGCTCAGAGATGAAAAGTGCCAGCACTGAAAGCTGTTGCTAGCCAGCCCCCTTCCTTGGAAGCGCTCTTGTAGCCCTTAGAACACTAGGGCTCTGGCCTTCTCTAGCCACCTAATCTTCTGCTCATCCTCTCGCGCAGTCTAAAGAGAGCTCAGGTGAGAAATTGCAAACGTCCAGCAATTGCTCAGAGATGAAAAGTGCCAGCATTGAAAGCTCTTGCTAGCCAGCCCCCTTCCTTGGAAGCGCTTTTGTAGCCCTAAGAACACTGGGGCTCTGGCCTTCTCTAGCCACCTCATCTTCTGCTCATCCTCTCGCGCAGTCTAAAGAGAGCTCAGGTGAGAAATTGCAAACGTCGAGCAATTGCTCAGAGATGAAAAGTGCCAGCACTGAAAGCTGTTGCTAGCCAGCACCCTTCCTTGGAAGCGCTTTTACAGGCGCAGCAACACTGGGGCTTTGCGCTTCTCTAACCACCAAACATCACGGTCACTATCTCTCCGTCTCGTAGACACGAGTTGAGAAATTGCAAACGTCGAGCAATTGCTCAGAGATGAAAAGTGCCAGCACTGAAAGCTGTTGCTAGCCAGCACCCTTCCTTGGAAGCGCTTTCACAGGCGCAGCAACACTGGCGCTTTGCGCTTCTCTACCCACCAAACGTCACGGTCACTATCTCTCCGTCTCGTAGACACAAGCTGAGAAATTGCAAACGTCGAGCAATTGCTGAGAGATGAAAAGTGCCAGCACTGAAAGCTCTTGCTAGCCAGCCCCCTTCCTTGGAATCGCTTTTGTAGCCCTAAGAACACTGGGGCTCTGGGCTTCTCTAGCCACCTAATCTTCTGCTCATCCTCTCGCGCAGTCTAAAGAGAGCTCAGGTGAGAAATTGCAAACGTCGAGCAATTGCTGAGAGATGAAAAGTGCCAGCACTGAAAGCTGTTGCTAGCCAGCACCCTTCCTTGGAAGCGCTTTCACAGGCGCAGCAACACTGGGGCTTTGCGCTTCTCTAACCACCAAACATCACGGTCATTCTCTTTCCGACTCGTAGAGACGAGCTCAGAAATTGCAAACGTCGAGCAATTGCTGAGAGATGAAAAGTGCCAGCACTGAAAGCTGTTGCTAGCCAGCACCCTTCCTTGGAAGCGCTTTCAGTGGCGCAGCAACACTGGGGCTTTGCGCTTCTCTAGCCACCAAACGTCACGGTCACTATCTCTCCGTCTCGTAGACACGAGCTGAGAAATTGCAAACGTCGAGCAATTGCTCAGAGATGAAAAGTGCCAGCACTGAAAGCTGTTGCTAGCCAGCACCCTTCCTTGGAAGCGCTTTTGTAGGCCTAAGAACACTGGGGCTCTGGCCTTCTCTAGCCATCTAAATTTCTGCTCATCCTCTCGCGCAGTCTAAAGAGAGCTCAGGTGAGAAATTGCAAACGTCGAGCAATTGCTCAGAGATGAAAAGTGCCAGCACTGAAAGCTGTTGCTAGCCAGCACCCTTCCTTGGAAGTGCTTTCACAGGCGCAGCAACACTACGACTTTGCGCTTCTCTAACCACCAAACGTCACGGTCACTATCTCTCCGTCTCGTAGACACGAGCTGAGAAATTGCAAACGTCGAGCAATTGCTCAGAGATGAAAAGTGCCAGCACTGAAAGCTGTTGCTAGCCAGCACCCTTCCTTGGAAGCGCTTTTGTAGGCCTAAGAACACTGGGGCTCTGGCCTTCTCTAGCCACCTCATCTTCTGCTCATCCTCTCGCGCAGTCTAAAGAGAGCTCAGGTGAGAAATTGCAAACGTCGAGCAATTGCTCAGAGATGAAAAGTGCCAGCACTGAAAGCTGTTGCTAGCCAGCACCCTTCCTTGGAAGCGCTTTCACAGGCGCAGCAACACTGGGGCTTTGCGCTTCTCTAGCCACCAAACATCACGGTCACTATCTCTCCGTCTCGTAGACATGAGTTGAGAAATTGCAAACGTCGAGCAATTGCTCAGAGATGAAAAGTGCCAGCACTGAAAGCTGTTGCTAGCCAGCACCCTTCCTTGGAAGCGCTTTCACAGGCGCAGCAACACTGGGGCTTTGCGCTTCTCTACCCACCAAACGTCACGGTCATTCTCTTTCCGACTCGTAGACACGAGCTGAGAAATTGCAAACGTCGAGCAATTGCTCAGAGATGAAAAGTGCCAGCACTGAAAGCTGTTGCTAGCCAGCCCACTTCCTTGGAAGCGCTTTCACTGGCGCAGCAACACTGGGGCTTTGCGCTTCTCTACCCACCAAACGTCACGGTCACTATCTCTCCGTCTCGTAGACACAAGCTGAGAAATTGCAAACGTCGAGCAATTGCTCAGAGATGAAAAGTGCCAGCACTGAAAGCTCTTGCTAGCCAGCCCCCTTCCTTGGAAGCGCTTTTGTAGCCCTAAGAACACTGGGGCTCTGGCCTTCTCTAGCCACCTCATCTTCTGCTCATCCTCTCGCGCAGTCTAAAGAGAGCTCAGGTGAGAAATTGCAAACGTCGACCAATTGCTCAGAGATGAAAAGTGCCAGCACTGAAAGCTGTTGCTAGCCAGCACCCTTCCTTGGAAGCGCTTTCACAGGCGCAGCAACACTGGGGCTTTGCGCTTCTCTAACCACCAAACATCACGGTCACTATCTCTCCGTTTCTTAGACAAGAGTTGAGAAATTGCAAACGTCGAGCAATTGCTGAGAGATGAAAAGTGCCAGCACTGAAAGCTGTTGCTAGCCAGCACCCTTCCTTGGAAGCGCTTTCACAGGCGCAGCAACACTGGGGCTTTGCGCTTCTCTACCCACCAAACGTCACGGTGATTCTCTTTCCGACTCGTAGAGACGAGCTGAGAAATTGCAAACGTCGAGGAATTGCTGAGAGATGAAAAGTGCCAGCACTGAAAGCTGTTGCTAGCCAGCACCCTTCCTTGGAAGCGCTTTCAGTGGCGCAGCAACACTGGGGCTTTGCGCTTCTCTACCCACCAAACGTCACGGTCACTATCTCTCCGACTCGTAGACACGAGCTGAGAAATTGCAAACGTCGAGCAATTGCTCAGAGATGAAAAGTGCCAGCACTGAAAGCTCTTGCTAGCCAGCACCCTTCCTTGGAAGCGCTTTTGTAGCCCTAAGAACACTGGGGTTCTGGGCTTCCCTAGCCATCTAAATTTCTGCTCATCCTCTCGCGCAGTCTAAAGAGAGCTCAGGTGAGAAATTGCAAACGTCAAGCAATTGCTCAGAGATGAAAAGTGCCAGCACTGAAAGCTGTTGCTAGCCAGCACCCTTCCTTGGAAGCGCTTTTGTAGCCCTAAGAACACTGGGGCTCTGGCCTTCTCTAGCCACCTCATCTTCTGCTCATCCTCTCGCGCAGTCTAAAGAGAGCTCAGGTGAGAAATTGCAAACGTCGAGCAATTGCTCAGAGATGAAAAGTGCCAGCACTGAAAGCTGTTGCTAGCCAGCACCCTTCCTTGGAAGCGCTTTCACAGGCGCAGCAACACTGGGGCTTTGCGCTTCTCTAACCACCAAACATCACGGTCACTATCTCTCCGTCTCGTAGACACGAGTTGAGAAATTGCAAACGTCGAGCAATTGCTCAGAGATGAAAAGTGCCAGCACTGAAAGCTGTTGCTAGCCAGCACCCTTCCTTGGAAGCGCTTTCACAGGCGCAGCAACACTGGGGCTTTGCGCTTCTCTACCCACCAAACATCATGGTCACTATCTCTCCGTCTCGTAGACACAAGCTGAGAAATTGCAAACGTCGAGCAATTGCTGAGAGATGAAAAGTGCCAGCACTGAAAGCTCTTGCTAGCCAGCACCCTTCCTTGGAAGCGCTTTTGTAGGCCTAAGAACACTGGGGCTCTGGCCTTCTCTAGCCATCTAAACTTCTGCTCATCCTCTCGCGCAGTCTAAAGAGAGCTCAGGTGAGAAATTGCAAACGTCGAGCAATTGCTCAGAGATGAAAAGTGCCAGCACTGAAAGCTGTTGCTAGCCAGCACCCTTCCTTGGAAGCGCTTTCACAGGCGCAGCAACACTGGGGCTTTGCGCTTCTCTACCCACCAAACATCACGGTCACTTTCTCTCCGTCTCGTAGAAACGAGCTGAGAAATTGCAAACGTCGAGCAATTGCTCAGAGATGAAAAGTGCCAGCACTGAAAGCTGTTGCTAGCCAGCCCCCTTCCTTGGAAGCGCTTTTGTAGCCCTAAGAACACTGGGGCTCTGGGCTTCCCTAGCCACCTCATCTTCTGCTCATCCTCTCGCGCAGTCTAAAGAGAGCTCAGGTGAGAAATTGCAAACGTCGAGCAATTGCTCAGAGAGGAAAAGTGCCAGCACTGAAAGCTGTTGCTAGCCAGCACCCTTCCTTGGAAGCGCTTTCACAGGCACAGCAACACTGGGGCTTTTCGCTTCTCTACCCACCAAACGTCACGGTCACTTTCTCTCCGCCTCGTAGAAACGAGCTGAGAAATTGCAAACGTCGAGCAATTGCTCAGAGATGAAAAGTGCCAGCACTGAAAGCTCTTGCTAGCCAGCACCCTTCCTTGGAAGCGCTCTTGTAGCCCTTAGAACACTGGGGCTCTGGGCTTCTCTAGCCACCTCATCTTCTGCTCATCCTCTCGCGCAGTCTAAAGAGAGCTCAGGTGAGAAATTGCAAACGTCGAGCAATTGCTCAGAGATGAAAAGTGCCAGCACTGAAAGCTGTTGCTAGCCAGCCCCCTTCCTTGGAAGCGCTTTTGTAGCCCTAAGAACACTGGGGCTCTGGGCTTCTCTAGCCACCTCATCTTCTGCTCATCCTCTCGCGCAGTCTAAAGAGAGCTCAGGTGAGAAATTGCAAACGTCGAGCAATTGCTCAGAGATGAAAAGTGCCAGCACTGAAAGCTGTTGCTAGCCAGCACCCTTCCTTGGAAGCGCTTTCACAGGCGCAGCAACACTGGGGCTTTGCGCTTCTCTAGCCACCAAACATCACGGTCACTATCTCTCCGTCTCGTAGACATGAGTTGAGAAATTGCAAACGTCGAGCAATTGCTCAGAGATGAAAAGTGCCAGCACTGAAAGCTGTTGCTAGCCAGCACCCTTGCTTGGAAGCGCTTTCACAGGCGCAGCAACACTGGGGCTTTGCGCTTCTCTACCCACCAAACGTCACGGTCATTCTCTTTCCGACTCGTAGACACGAGCTGAGAAATTGCAAACGTCGAGCAATTGCTGAGAGATGAAAAGTGCCAGCACTGAAAGCTGTTGCTAGCCAGCCCACTTCCTTGGAAGCGCTTTCACTGGCGCAGCAACCCTGGGGCTTTGCGCTTCTCTACCCACCAAACGTCACGGTCACTATCTCTCCGTCTCGTAGACACAAGCTGAGAAATTGCAAACGTCGAGCAATTGCTGAGAGATGAAAAGTGCCAGCACTGAAAGCTGTTGCTAGCCAGCACCCTTCCTTGGAAGCGCTTTCACAGGCGCAGCAACACTGGGGCTTTGCGCTTCTCTAGCCACCAAACGTCACGGTCATTCTCTTTCCGACTCGTAGAGACGAGCTGAGAAATTGCAAACGTCGAGGAATTGCTGAGAGATGAAAAGTGCCAGCACTGAAAGCTGTTGCTAGCCAGCACCCTTCCTTGGAAGCGCTTTCAGTGGCGCAGCAACACTGGGGCTTTGCGCTTCTCTACCCACCAAACATCACGGTCACTATCTCTCCGACTCGTAGACACGAGCTGAGAAATTGCAAACGTCGAGCAATTGCTCAGAGATGAAAAGTGCCAGCACTGAAAGCTCTTGCTAGCCAGCACCCTTCCTTGGAAGCGCTTTTGTAGCCCTAAGAACACTGGGGTTCTGGGCTTCTCTAGCCATCTAAATTTCTGCTCATCCTCTCGCGCAGTCTAAAGAGAGCTCAGGTGAGAAATTGCAAACGTCGAGCAATTGCTCAGAGATGAAAAGTGCCAGCACTGAAAGCTGTTGCTAGCCAGCCCCCTTCCTTGGAAGCGCTTTTGTAGCCCAAAGACCATTGGGGCTCTGTGCTTCTCTAGCCACCTCATCTTCTGCTCATCCTCTCGCGCAGTCTAAAGAGAGCTCAGGTGAGAAATTGCAAACGTCGAGCAATTGCTCAGAGATGAAAAGTGCCAGCACTGAAAGCTGTTGCTAGCCAGCACCCTTCCTTGGAAGCGCTTTCACAGGCGCAGCAACACTGGGGCTTTGCGCTTCTCTAACCACCAAACATCACGGTCACTATCTCTCCGTCTCGTAGACACGAGTTGAGAAATTGCAAACGTCGAGCAATTGCTCAGAGATGAAAAGTGCCAGCACTGAAAGCTGTTGCTAGCCAGCACCCTTCCTTGGAAGCGCTTTCACAGGCGCAGCAACACTGGGGCTTTGCGCTTCTCTACCCACCAAACATCATGGTCACTATCTCTCCGTCTCGTAGACACAAGCTGAGAAATTGCAAACGTCGAGCAATTGCTGAGAGATGAAAAGTGCCAGCACTGAAAGCTCTTGCTAGCCAGCACCCTTCCTTGGAAGCGCTTTTGTAGCCCTAAGAACACTGGGGCTCTGGCCTTCTCTAGCCACCTCATCTTCTGCTCATCCTCTCGCGCAGTCTAAAGAGAGCTCAGGTGAGAAATTGCAAACGTCGAGCAATTGCTCAGAGATGAAAAGTGCCAGCACTGAAAGCTGTTGCTAGCCAGCACCCTTCCTTGGAAGCGCTTTCACAGGCGCAGCAACACTGGGGCTTTGCGCTTCTCTAGCCACCAGACGTCACGGTCACTTTCTCTCCGTCTCGTAGAAACGAGCTGAGAAATTCCAAACGTCAAGCAATTGCTCAGAGATGAAAAGTGCCAGCACTGAAAGCTGTTGCTAGCCAGCACCCTTCCTTGGAAGCGCTTTTGTAGCCCTAAGAACACTGGGGCTCTGGGCTTCCCTAGCCACCTCATCTTCTGCTCATCCTCTCGCGCACTCTAAAGAGAGCTCAGGTGAGAAATTGCAAACGTCGAGCAATTGCTCAGAGATGAAAAGTGCCAGCACTGAAAGCTCTTGCTAGCCAGCACCCTTCCTTGGAAGCGCTTTCACAGGCACAGCAACACTGGGGATTTGCGCTTCTCTACCCACCAAACGTCACGGTCACTTTCTCTCCGCCTCGTAGAAACGAGCTGAGAAATTGCAAACGTCGAGCAATTGCTCAGAGATGAAAAGTGCCAGCACTGAAAGCTCTTGCTAGCCAGCACCCTTCCTTGGAAGCGCTCTTGTAGCCCGTAGAACACCGGGGCTCTGTGCTTCTCTAGCCACCTAATCTTCTGCTCATCCTCTCGCGCAGTCTAAAGAGATCTCAGGTGAGAAATTGCAAACGTCGAGCAATTGCTCAGAGATGAAAAGTGCCAGCACTGAAAGCTGTTGCTAGCCAGCCCCCTTCCTTGGAAGCGCTTTTGTAGCCGAAAGATCATTGGGGCTCTGGGCTTCTCTAGCCACCTCATCTTCTGCTCATCCTCTCGCGCAGTCTAAAGAGAGCTCAGGTGAGAAATTGCAAACGTCGAGCAATTGCTCAGAGATGAAAAGTGCCAGCACTGAAAGCTGTTGCTAGCCAGCACCCTTGCTTGGAAGCGCTTTCACAGGCGCAGCAACACTGGGGCTTTGCGCTTCTCTACCCACCAAACGTCACGGTCACTATCTCTCCGTCTCGTAGAAACGAGCTGAGAAATTGCAAACGTCGAGCAATTGCTCAGAGATGAAAAGTGCCAGCACTGAAAGCTGTTGCTAGCCAGCACCCTTCCTTGGAAGCGCTTTCACTGGCGCAGCAACACTGGGGCTTTGCGCTTCTCTACCCACCAAACGTCACGGTCACTATCTCTCCGTCTCGTAGACACAAGCTGAGAAATTGCAAACGTTGAGCAATTGCTCAGAGATGAAAAGTGCCAGCACTGAAAGCTCTTGCTAGCCAGCCCCCTTCCTTGGAAGCGCTTTTGTAGCCCTAAGAACACTGGGGCTCTGGCCTTCTCTAGCCACCTCATCTTTTGCTCATCCTCTCGCGCAGTCTAAAGAGAGCTCAGGTGAGAAATTGCAAACGTCGAGCAATTGCTCAGAGATGAAAAGTGCCAGCACTGAAAGCTGTTGCTAGCCAGCCCCCTTCCTTGGAAGCGCTTTTGTAGCCCTAAGAACACTGGGGCTCTGGGCTTCTCTAGCCACCTCATCTTCTGCTCATCCTCTCGCGCAGTCTAAAGAGAGCTCAGGTGAGAAATTGCAAACGTCGAGCAATTGCTCAGAGATGAAAAGTGCCAGCACTGAAAGCTGTTGCTAGCCAGCACCCTTCCTTGGAAGCGCTTTCTCAGGCGCAGCAACACTGGGGCTTTGCGCTTCTCTACCCACCAAACGTCACGGTCATTCTCTGTCCGTCTCGTAGACACGAGTTGAGAAATTGCAAACGTCGAGCAATTGCTCAGAGATGAAAAGTGCCAGCACTGAAAGCTGTTGCTAGCCAGCCCCCTTCCTTGGAAGCGCTTTTGTAGCCCTAAGAACACTGGGGCTCTGGCCTTCTCTAGCCACCTCATCTTCTGCTCATCCTCTCGCGCAGTCTAAAGAGAGCTCAGGTGAGAAATTGCAAACGTCGAGCAATTGCTCAGAGATGAAAAGTGCCAGCACTGAAAGCTCTTGCTAGCCAGCCCCCTTCCTTGGAAGCGCTTTTGTAGGCCTAAGAACACTGGGGCTCTGGGCTTCTCTAGCCACCTCATCTTCTGCTCGTCCTCTCGCGCAGTCTAAAGAGAGCTCAGGTGAGAAATTGCAAACGTCGAGCAATTGCTCAGAGATGAAAAGTGCCAGCACTGAAAGCTGTTGCTAGCCAGCCCCCTTCCTTGGAAGCGCTTTCACAGGCGCAGCAACACTGGGGCTTTGCGCTTCTGTAGCCACCAAACATCACGGTCACTTTATCTTCGTCTCGTAGAAACGAGCTGAGAAATTGCAAACGTCGAGCAATTGCTGAGAGATGAAAAGTGCCAGCACTGAAAGCTGTTGCTAGCCAGCACCCTTCCTTGGAAGCGCTTTCACAGGCGCAGCAACACTGGGGCTTTGCGCTTCTCTACCCACCACACGTCACGGTCACTATCTCTCCGTCTCGTAGACACGAGTTGAGAAATTGCAAACGTCGAGCAATTGCTCAGAGATGAAAAGTGCCAGCACTGAAAGCTGTTGCTAGCCAGCACCCTTCCTTGGAAGCGCTTTTGTAGCCCTAAGAACACTGGGGCTCTGGGCTTCTCTAGCCACCTCATCTTCTGCTCATCCTCTCGCGCAGTCTAAAGAGAGCTCAGGTGAGAAATTGCAAACGTCGAGCAATTGCTCAGAGATGAAAAGTGCCAGCACTGAAAGCTGTTGCTAGCCAGCCCCCTTCCTTGGAAGCGCTTTTGTAGCCCTAAGAACACTGGGGCTCTGGGCTTCTCTAGCCACCTCATCTTCTGCTCATCCTCTCGCGCAGTCTAAAGAGAGCTCAGGTGAGAAATTGCAAACGTCCAGCAATTGCTCAGAGATTAAAAGTGCCAGCACTGAAAGCTGTTGCTAGCCAGCACCCTTCCTTGGAAGCGCTTTCACAGGCGCAGCAACACTGGGGCTTTGCGCTTCTCTACCCACCAAACGTCACGGTCACTTTCTCTCCGTCTCGTAGAAACGAGCTGAGAAATTGCAAACGTCGAGCAATTGCTCAGAGATGAAAAGTGCCAGCACTGAAAGCTGTTGCTAGCCAGCACCCTTCCTTGGAAGCGCTCTTGTAGCCCTTAGAACACTGGGGCTCTGTGCTTCTCTAGCCACCTAATCTTCTGCTCATCCTCTCGCGCAGTCTAAAGAGAGCTCAGGTGAGAAATTGCAAACGTCGAGCAATTGCTCAGAGATGAAAAGTGCCAGCACTGAAAGCTGTTGCTAGCCAGCCCCCTTCCTTGGAAGCGCTTTTGTAGCCCAAAGAACACTGGGGCTCTGGCCTTCTCTAGCCACCTCATCTTCTGCTCATCCTCTCGCGCAGTCTAAAGAGAGCTCAGGTGAGAAATTACAAACGTCGAGCAATTGCTCAGAGATGAAAAGTGCCAGCACTGAAAGCTGTTGCTAGCCAGCACCCTTCCTTGGAAGCGCTTTTACAGGCGCAGCAACACTGGGGCTTTGCGCTTCTCTAACCACCAAACATCACGGTCACTATCTCTCCGTCTCGTAGACACGAGTTGAGAAATTGCAAACGTCGAGCAATTGCTCAGAGATGAAAAGTGCCAGCACTGAAAGCTGTTGCTAGCCAGCACCCTTCCTTGGAAGCGCTTTCACAGGCGCAGCAACACTGGGGCTTTGCGCTTCTCTACCCACCAAACATCACGGTCACTTTCTCTCCGTCTCGTAGACACGAGCTGAGAAATTGCAAACGTCGAGCAATTGCTCAGAGATGAAAAGTGCCAGCACTGAAAGCTGTTGCTAGCCAGCACCCTTCCTTGGAAGCGCTTTTGTAGCCCTAAGAACACTGGGTCTCTGGCCTTCTCTAGCCACCTCATCTTCTGCTCATCCTCTCGCGCACTCTAAAGAGAGCTCAGGTGAGAAATTGCAAACGTCGAGCAATTGCTCAGAGATGAAAAGTGCCAGCACTGAAAGCTGTTGCTAGCCAGCACCCTTCCTTGGAAGCGCTTTCACAGGCGCAGCAACACTGGGGCTTTGCGCTTCTCTAACCACCAAACGTCACGGTCATTCTCTTTCCGACTCGTAGACACGAGCTGAGAAATTGCAAACGTCAAGCAATTGCTCAGAGATGAAAAGTGCCAGCACTGAAAGCTGTTGCTAGCCAGCCCCCTTCCTTGGAAGCGCTTTTGTAGCCCTAAGAACACTGGGGCTCTGGCCTTCTCTAGCCACCTCATCTTCTGCTCATCCTCTCGCGCAGTCTAAAGAGAGCTCAGGTGAGAAATTGCAAACGTCGAGCAATTGCTCAGAGATGAAAAGTGCCAGCACTGAAAGCTCTTGCTAGCCAGCACCCTTCCTTGGAAGCGCTCTTGTAGCCCTTAGAACACTGGGGCTCTGGGCTTCTCTAGCCACCTCATCTTCTGCTCATCCTCTCGCGCAGTCTAAAGAGAGCTCAGGTGAGAAATTGCAAACGTCGAGCAATTGCTCAGAGATGAAAAGTGCCAGCACTGAAAGCTGTTGCTAGCCAGCCCCCTTCCTTGGAAGCGCTTTTGTAGCCCTAAGAACACTGGGGCTCTGGCCTTCTCTAGCCACCTCATCTTCTGCTCATCCTCTCGCGCAGTCTAAAGAGAGCTCAGGTGAGAAATTGCAAACATCCAGCAATTGCTCAGAGAGGAAAAGTGCCAGCACTGAAAGCTGTTGCTAGCCAGCACCCTTCCTTGGAAGCGCTTTTACAGGCGCAGCAACACTGGGGCTTTGCGCTTCTCTAACCACCAAACATCACGGTCACTATCTCTCCGTCTCGTAGACACGAGTTGAGAAATTGCAAACGTCGAGCAATTGCTCAGAGATGAAAAGTGCCAGCACTGAAAGCTGTTGCTAGCCAGCACCCTTCCTTGGAAGCGCTTTCACAGGCGCAGCAACACTGGGGCTTTGCGCTTCTCTAGCCACCAAACATCACGGTCATTCTCTGTCCGTCTCATAGACACGAGCTGAGAAATTGCAAACGTCAAGCAATTGCTCAGAGATGAAAAGTGCCAGCACTGAAAGCTGTTGCTAGCCAGCCCCCTTCCTTGGAAGCGCTTTTGTAGCCCTAAGAACACTGGGGCTCTGGCCTTCTCTAGCCACCTCATCTTCTGCTCATCCTCTCGCGCAGTCTAAAGAGAGCTCAGGTGAGAAATTGCAAACGTCGAGCAATTGCTCAGAGATGAAAAGTGCCAGCACTGAAAGCTGTTGCTAGCCAGCACCCTTCCTTGGAAGCGCTTTCACAGGCGCAGCAACACTGGGGCTTTGCGCTTCTCTAACCACCAAACATCACGGTCACTATCTCTCCGTCTCGTAGACAAGAGTTGAGAAATTGCAAACGTCGAGCAATTGCTCAGAGAGGAAAAGTGCCAGCACTGAAAGCTGTTGCTAGCCAGCACCCTTCCTTGGAAGCGCTTTCACAGGCGCAGCAACACTGGGGCTTTGCGCTTCTCTAGCCACCAAACGTCACGGTGATTCTCTTTCCGACTCGTAGAGACGAGCTGAGAAATTGCAAACGTCGAGGAATTGCTGAGAGATGAAAAGTGCCAGCACTGAAAGCTGTTGCTAGCCAGCACCCTTCCTTGGAAGCGCTTTCACATGCGCAGCAACACTGGGGCTTTGCGCTTCTCTACCCACCAAACATCACGGTCACTATCTCTCCGACTCGTAGACACGAGCTGAGAAATTGCAAACGTCGAGCAATTGCTCAGAGATGAAAAGTGCCAGCACTGAAAGCTGTTGCTAGCCAGCACCCTTCCTTGGAAGCGCTTTTGTAGCCCTAAGAACACTGGGGCTCTGGGCTTCTCTAGCCACCTCATCTTCTGCTCATCCTCTCGCGCAGTCTAAAGAGAGCTCAGGTGAGAAATTGCAAACGTCGAGCAATTGCTCAGAGATGAAAAGTGCCAGCACTGAAAGCTGTTGCTAGCCAGCCCCCTTCCTTGGAAGCGCTTTTGTAGCCCTAAGAACACTGGGGCTCTGGCCTTCTCTAGCCACCTCATCTTCTGCTCATCCTCTCGCGCAGTCTAAAGAGAGCTCAGGTGAGAAATTGCAAACGTCGAGCAATTGCTCAGAGATGAAAACTGCCAGCACTGAAAGCTGTTGCTAGCAAGCACCCTTCCTTGGAAGCGCTTTTACAGGCGCAGCAACACTGGGGCTTTGCGCTTCTCTAACCACCAAACATCACGGTCACTATCTCTCCGTCTCGTAGACACGAGTTGAGAAATTGCAAACGTCGAGCAATTGCTCAGAGATGAAAAGTGCCAGCACTGAAAGCTGTTGCTAGCCAGCACCCTTCCTTGGAAGCGCTTTCACAGGCGCAGCAACACTGGGGCTTTGCTCTTCTCTACCCACCAAACATCACGGTCAGTTTCTCTCCGTCTCGTAGACACGAGCTGAGAAATTGCAAACGTCGAGCAATTGCTCAGAGATGAAAAGTGCCAGCACTGAAAGCTGTTGCTAGCCAGCCCCCTTCCTTGGAAGCGCTTTTGTAGCCCTAAGAACACTGGGGCTCTGGCCTTCTCTAGCCACCTCATCTTCTGCTCATCCTCTCGCGCAGTCTAAAGAGAGCTCAGGTGAGAAATTGCAAACGTCCAGCAATTGCTCAGAGATGAAAAGTGCCAGCACTGAAAGCTGTTGCTAGCCAGCCCCCTTTCTTGGAAGCGCTTTTGTAGCCCTAAGAACACTGGGGCTCTGGGCTTCCCTAGCCACCTCATCTTCTGCTCATCCTCTCGCGCAGTCTAAAGAGAGCTCAGGTGAGAAATTGCAAACGTCGAGCAATTGCTCAGAGATGAAAAGTGCCAGCACTGAAAGCTGTTGCTAGCCAGCACCCTTCCTTGGAAGCGCTTTCACAGGCGCAGCAACACTGGGGCTTTGCGCTTCTCTAACCACCAAACGTCACGGTCATTCTCTTTCCGACTCGTAGACACGAGCTGAGAAATTGCAAACGTCGAGCAATTGCTGAGAGATGAAAAGTGCCAGCACTGAAAGCTCTTGCTAGCCAGCACCCTTCCTTGGAAGCGCTCTTGTAGCCCTTAGAACACTGGGGCTCTGGCCTTCTCTAGCCACCTCATCTTCTGCTCATCCTCTCGCGCAGTCTAAAGAGAGCTCAGGTGAGAAATTGCAAACGTCGAGCAATTGCTCAGAGATGAAAAGTGCCAGCACTGAAAGCTGTTGCTAGCCAGCCCCCTTCCTTGGAAGCGCTTTTGTAGCCCTAAGAACACTGGGGCTCTGGCCTTCTCTAGCCACCTCATCTTCTGCTCATCCTCTCGCGCAGTCTAAAGAGAGCTCAGGTGAGAAATTGCAAACGTCGAGCAATTGCTCAGAGATGAAAAGTGCCAGCACTGAAAGCTGTTGCTAGCCAGCACCCTTCCTTGGAAGCGCTTTTACAGGCGCAGCAACACTGGGGCTTTGCGCTTCTCTAACCACCAAACATCACGGTCACTATCTCTCCGTCTCGTAGACACGAGTTGAGAAATTGCAAACGTCGAGCAATTGCTCAGAGATGAAAAGTGCCAGCACTGAAAGCTGTTGCTAGCCAGCACCCTTCCTTGGAAGCGCTTTCACAGGCGCAGCAACACTGGGGCTTTGCGCTTCTCTAGCCACCAAACGTCACGGTCATTCTCTGTCCGTCTCGTAGACACGAGCTGAGAAATTGCAAACGTCAAGCAATTGCTCAGAGATGAAAAGTGCCAGCACTGAAAGCTGTTGCTAGCCAGCCCCCTTCCTTGGAAGCGCTTTTGTAGCCCTAAGAACACTGGGGCTCTGGGCTTCTCTAGCCACCTCATCTTCTGCTCATCCTCTCGCGCAGTCTAAAGAGAGCTCAGGTGAGAAATTGCAAACGTCGAGCAATTGCTCAGAGATGAAAAGTGCCAGCACTGAAAGCTGTTGCTAGCCAGCACCCTTCCTTGGAAGCGCTTTCACAGGCGCAGCAACACTGGGGCTTTGCGCTTCTCTAACCACCAAACATCACGGTCACTATCTCTCCGTCTCGTAGACAAGAGTTGAGAAATTGCAAACGTTGAGCAATTGCTCAGAGATGAAAAGTGCCAGCACTGAAAGCTGTTGCTAGCCAGCACCCTTCCTTGGAAGCGCTTTCACAGGCGCAGCAACACTGGGGCTTTGCGCTTCTCTAGCCACCAAACGTCACGGTGATTCTCTTTCCGACTCGTAGAGACGAGCTGAGAAATTGCAAACGTCGAGGAATTGCTGAGAGATGAAAAGTGCCAGCACTGAAAGCTGTTGCTAGCCAGCACCCTTCCTTGGAAGCGCTTTCACAGGCGCAGCAACACTGGGGCTTTGCGCTTCTCTACCCACCAAACGTCACGGTCACTATCTCTCCGTCTCGTAGACACAAGCTGAGAAATTGCAAACGTCGAGCAATTGCTCAGAGATGAAAAGTGCCAGCACTGAAAGCTCTTGCTAGCCAGCCCCCTTCCTTGGAATCGCTTTTGTAGCCCTAAGAACACTGGGGCTCTGGGCTTCTCTAGCCACCTAATCTTCTGCTCATCCTCTCGCGCAGTCTAAAGAGAGCTCAGGTGAGAAATTGCAAACGTCGAGCAATTGCTGAGAGATGAAAAGTGCCAGCACTGAAAGCTGTTGCTAGCCAGCACCCTTCCTTGGAAGCGCTTTCACAGGCGCAGCAACACTGGGGCTTTGCGCTTCTCTACCCACCAAACGTCACGGTCACTATCTCTCCGTCTCGTAGACACGAGCTGAGAAATTGCAAACGTCGAGCAATTGCTCAGAGATGAAAAGTGCCAGCACTGAAAGCTGTTGCTAGCCAGCACCCTTCCTTGGAAGCGCTCTTGTAGCCCTTAGAACACTAGGGCTCTGGCCTTCTCTAGCCACCTAATCTTCTGCTCATCCTCTCGCGCAGTCTAAAGAGAGCTCAGGTGAGAAATTGCAAACGTCCAGCAATTGCTCAGAGATGAAAAGTGCCAGCATTGAAAGCTCTTGCTAGCCAGCCCCCTTCCTTGGAAGCGCTTTTGTAGGCCTAAGAACACTGGGGCTCTGGGCTTCTCTAGCCACCTCATCTTCTGCTCATCCTCTCGCGCAGTCTAAAGAGAGCTCAGGTGAGAAATTGCAAACGTCGAGCAATTGCTCAGAGATGAAAAGTGCCAGCACTGAAAGCTGTTGCTAGCCAGCACCCTTCCTTGGAAGCGCTCTTGTAGCCCTTAGAACACTAGGGCTCTGGCCTTCTCTAGCCACCTAATCTTCTGCTCATCCTCTCGCGCAGTCTAAAGAGAGCTCAGGTGAGAAATTGCAAACGTCCAGCAATTGCTCAGAGATGAAAAGTGCCAGCATTGAAAGCTCTTGCTAGCCAGCCCCCTTCCTTGGAAGCGCTTTTGTAGCCCTAAGAACACTGGGGCTCTGGGCTTCTCTAGCCACCTCATCTTCTGCTCATCCTCTCGCGCAGTCTAAAGAGAGCTCAGGTGAGAAATTGCAAACGTCGAGCAATTGCTCAGAGATGAAAAGTGCCAGCACTGAAAGCTGTTGCTAGCCAGCACCCTTCCTTGGAAGCGCTTTTACAGGCGCAGCAACACTGGGGCTTTGCGCTTCTCTAACCACCAAACATCACGGTCACTATCTCTCCGTCTCGTAGACACGAGTTGAGAAATTGCAAACGTCGAGCAATTGCTCAGAGATGAAAAGTGCCAGCACTGAAAGCTGTTGCTAGCCAGCACCCTTCCTTGGAAGCGCTTTCACAGGCGCAGCAACACTGGCGCTTTGCGCTTCTCTACCCACCAAACGTCACGGTCACTATCTCTCCGTCTCGTAGACACAAGCTGAGAAATTGCAAACGTCGAGCAATTGCTCAGAGATGAAAAGTGCCAGCACTGAAAGCTCTTGCTAGCCAGCCCCCTTCCTTGGAATCGCTTTTGTAGCCCTAAGAACACTGGGGCTCTGGGCTTCTCTAGCCACCTAATCTTCTGCTCATCCTCTCGCGCAGTCTAAAGAGAGCTCAGGTGAGAAATTGCAAACGTCGAGCAATTGCTGAGAGATGAAAAGTGCCAGCACTGAAAGCTGTTGCTAGCCAGCACCCTTCCTTGGAAGCGCTTTCACAGGCGCAGCAACACTGGGGCTTTGCGCTTCTCTAACCACCAAACATCACGGTCATTCTCTTTCCGACTCGTAGAGACGAGCTCAGAAATTGCAAACGTCGAGCAATTGCTGAGAGATGAAAAGTGCCAGCACTGAAAGCTGTTGCTAGCCAGCACCCTTCCTTGGAAGCGCTTTCAGTGGCGCAGCAACACTGGGGCTTTGCGCTTCTCTAGCCACCAAACGTCACGGTCACTATCTCTCCGTCTCGTAGACACGAGCTGAGAAATTGCAAACGTCGAGCAATTGCTCAGAGATGAAAAGTGCCAGCACTGAAAGCTGTTGCTAGCCAGCACCCTTCCTTGGAAGCGCTTTTGTAGGCCTAAGAACACTGGGGCTCTGGCCTTCTCTAGCCATCTAAATTTCTGCTCATCCTCTCGCGCAGTCTAAAGAGAGCTCAGGTGAGAAATTGCAAACGTCGAGCAATTGCTCAGAGATGAAAAGTGCCAGCACTGAAAGCTGTTGCTAGCCAGCACCCTTCCTTGGAAGTGCTTTCACAGGCGCAGCAACACTACGACTTTGCGCTTCTCTAACCACCAAACGTCACGGTCACTATCTCTCCGTCTCGTAGACACGAGCTGAGAAATTGCAAACGTCGAGCAATTGCTCAGAGATGAAAAGTGCCAGCACTGAAAGCTGTTGCTAGCCAGCACCCTTCCTTGGAAGCGCTTTTGTAGGCCTAAGAACACTGGGGCTCTGGCCTTCTCTAGCCACCTCATCTTCTGCTCATCCTCTCGCGCAGTCTAAAGAGAGCTCAGGTGAGAAATTGCAAACGTCGAGCAATTGCTCAGAGATGAAAAGTGCCAGCACTGAAAGCTGTTGCTAGCCAGCACCCTTCCTTGGAAGCGCTTTCACAGGCGCAGCAACACTGGGGCTTTGCGCTTCTCTAGCCACCAAACATCACGGTCACTATCTCTCCGTCTCGTAGACATGAGTTGAGAAATTGCAAACGTCGAGCAATTGCTCAGAGATGAAAAGTGCCAGCACTGAAAGCTGTTGCTAGCCAGCACCCTTCCTTGGAAGCGCTTTCACAGGCGCAGCAACACTGGGGCTTTGCGCTTCTCTACCCACCAAACGTCACGGTCATTCTCTTTCCGACTCGTAGACACGAGCTGAGAAATTGCAAACGTCGAGCAATTGCTCAGAGATGAAAAGTGCCAGCACTGAAAGCTGTTGCTAGCCAGCCCACTTCCTTGGAAGCGCTTTCACTGGCGCAGCAACACTGGGGCTTTGCGCTTCTCTACCCACCAAACGTCACGGTCACTATCTCTCCGTCTCGTAGACACAAGCTGAGAAATTGCAAACGTCGAGCAATTGCTCAGAGATGAAAAGTGCCAGCACTGAAAGCTCTTGCTAGCCAGCCCCCTTCCTTGGAAGCGCTTTTGTAGCCCTAAGAACACTGGGGCTCTGGGCTTCTCTAGCCACCTCATCTTCTGCTCATCCTCTCGCGCAGTCTAAAGAGAGCTCAGGTGAGAAATTGCAAACGTCGAGCAATTGCTCAGAGATGAAAAGTGCCAGCACTGAAAGCTGTTGCTAGCCAGCACCCTTCCTTGGAAGCGCTTTCACAGGCGCAGCAACACTGGGGCTTTGCGCTTCTCTAACCACCAAACATCACGGTCACTATCTCTCCGTTTCTTAGACAAGAGTTGAGAAATTGCAAACGTCGAGCAATTGCTGAGAGATGAAAAGTGCCAGCACTGAAAGCTGTTGCTAGCCAGCACCCTTCCTTGGAAGCGCTTTCACAGGCGCAGCAACACTGGGGCTTTGCGCTTCTCTACCCACCAAACGTCACGGTGATTCTCTTTCCGACTCGTAGAGACGAGCTGAGAAATTGCAAACGTCGAGGAATTGCTGAGAGATGAAAAGTGCCAGCACTGAAAGCTGTTGCTAGCCAGCACCCTTCCTTGGAAGCGCTTTCAGTGGCGCAGCAACACTGGGGCTTTGCGCTTCTCTAGCCACCAAACGTCACGGTCACTATCTCTCCGACTCGTAGACACGAGCTGAGAAATTGCAAACGTCGAGCAATTGCTCAGAGATGAAAAGTGCCAGCACTGAAAGCTCTTGCTAGCCAGCACCCTTCCTTGGAAGCGCTCTTGTAGCCCTTAGAACACTAGGGCTCTGGCCTTCTCTAGCCACCTAATCTTCTGCTCATCCTCTCGCGCAGTCTAAAGAGAGCTCAGGTGAGAAATTGCAAACGTCGAGCAATTGCTCAGAGATGAAAAGTGCCAGCATTGAAAGCTCTTGCTAGCCAGCCCCCTTCCTTGGAAGCGCTTTTGTAGCCCTAAGAACACTGGGGCTCTGGGCTTCTCTAGCCACCTCATCTTCTGCTCATCCTCTCGCGCAGTCTAAAGAGAGCTCAGGTGAGAAATTGCAAACGTCGAGCAATTGCTCAGAGATGAAAAGTGCCAGCACTGAAAGCTGTTGCTAGCCAGCACCCTTCCTTGGAAGCGCTTTTACAGGCGCAGCAACACTGGGGCTTTGCGCTTCTCTAACCACCAAACATCACGGTCACTATCTCTCCGTCTCGTAGACACGAGTTGAGAAATTGCAAACGTCGAGCAATTGCTCAGAGATGAAAAGTGCCAGCACTGAAAGCTGTTGCTAGCCAGCACCCTTCCTTGGAAGCGCTTTCACAGGCGCAGCAACACTGGCGCTTTGCGCTTCTCTACCCACCAAACGTCACGGTCACTATCTCTCCGTCTCGTAGACACAAGCTGAGAAATTGCAAACGTCGAGCAATTGCTCAGAGATGAAAAGTGCCAGCACTGAAAGCTCTTGCTAGCCAGCCCCCTTCCTTGGAATCGCTTTTGTAGCCCTAAGAACACTGGGGCTCTGGGCTTCTCTAGCCACCTAATCTTCTGCTCATCCTCTCGCGCAGTCTAAAGAGAGCTCAGGTGAGAAATTGCAAACGTCGAGCAATTGCTGAGAGATGAAAAGTGCCAGCACTGAAAGCTGTTGCTAGCCAGCACCCTTCCTTGGAAGCGCTTTCACAGGCGCAGCAACACTGGGGCTTTGCGCTTCTCTAACCACCAAACATCACGGTCATTCTCTTTCCGACTCGTAGAGACGAGCTCAGAAATTGCAAACGTCGAGCAATTGCTGAGAGATGAAAAGTGCCAGCACTGAAAGCTGTTGCTAGCCAGCACCCTTCCTTGGAAGCGCTTTCAGTGGCGCAGCAACACTGGGGCTTTGCGCTTCTCTAGCCACCAAACGTCACGGTCACTATCTCTCCGTCTCGTAGACACGAGCTGAGAAATTGCAAACGTCGAGCAATTGCTCAGAGATGAAAAGTGCCAGCACTGAAAGCTGTTGCTAGCCAGCACCCTTCCTTGGAAGCGCTTTTGTAGCCCTAAGAACACTGGGGCTCTGGCCTTCTCTAGCCATCTAAATTTCTGCTCATCCTCTCGCGCAGTCTAAAGAGAGCTCAGGTGAGAAATTGCAAACGTCGAGCAATTGCTCAGAGATGAAAAGTGCCAGCACTGAAAGCTGTTGCTAGCCAGCACCCTTCCTTGGAAGTGCTTTCACAGGCGCAGCAACACTACGACTTTGCGCTTCTCTAACCACCAAACGTCACGGTCACTATCTCTCCGTCTCGTAGACACGAGCTGAGAAATTGCAAACGTCGAGCAATTGCTCAGAGATGAAAAGTGCCAGCACTGAAAGCTGTTGCTAGCCAGCACCCTTCCTTGGAAGCGCTTTTGTAGGCCTAAGAACACTGGGGCTCTGGCCTTCTCTAGCCACCTCATCTTCTGCTCATCCTCTCGCGCAGTCTAAAGAGAGCTCAGGTGAGAAATTGCAAACGTCGAGCAATTGCTCAGAGATGAAAAGTGCCAGCACTGAAAGCTGTTGCTAGCCAGCACCCTTCCTTGGAAGCGCTTTCACAGGCGCAGCAACACTGGGGCTTTGCGCTTCTCTAGCCACCAAACATCACGGTCACTATCTCTCCGTCTCGTAGACATGAGTTGAGAAATTGCAAACGTCGAGCAATTGCTCAGAGATGAAAAGTGCCAGCACTGAAAGCTGTTGCTAGCCAGCACCCTTCCTTGGAAGCGCTTTCACAGGCGCAGCAACACTGGGGCTTTGCGCTTCTCTACCCACCAAACGTCACGGTCATTCTCTTTCCGACTCGTAGACACGAGCTGAGAAATTGCAAACGTCGAGCAATTGCTCAGAGATGAAAAGTGCCAGCACTGAAAGCTGTTGCTAGCCAGCCCACTTCCTTGGAAGCGCTTTCACTGGCGCAGCAACACTGGGGCTTTGCGCTTCTCTACCCACCAAACGTCACGGTCACTATCTCTCCGTCTCGTAGACACAAGCTGAGAAATTGCAAACGTCGAGCAATTGCTCAGAGATGAAAAGTGCCAGCACTGAAAGCTCTTGCTAGCCAGCCCCCTTCCTTGGAAGCGCTTTTGTAGCCCTAAGAACACTGGGGCTCTGGCCTTCTCTAGCCACCTCATCTTCTGCTCATCCTCTCGCGCAGTCTAAAGAGAGCTCAGGTGAGAAATTGCAAACGTCGAGCAATTGCTCAGAGATGAAAAGTGCCAGCACTGAAAGCTGTTGCTAGCCAGCCCCCTTCCTTGGAAGCGCTTTCACAGGCGCAGCAACACTGGGGCTTTGCGCTTCTCTAACCACCAAACATCACGGTCACTATCTCTCCGTTTCTTAGACAAGAGTTGAGAAATTGCAAACGTCGAGCAATTGCTGAGAGATGAAAAGTGCCAGCACTGAAAGCTGTTGCTAGCCAGCACCCTTCCTTGGAAGCGCTTTCACAGGCGCAGCAACACTGGGGCTTTGCGCTTCTCTACCCACCAAACGTCACGGTGATTCTCTTTCCGACTCGTAGAGACGAGCTGAGAAATTGCAAACGTCGAGGAATTGCTGAGAGATGAAAAGTGCCAGCACTGAAAGCTGTTGCTAGCCAGCACCCTTCCTTGGAAGCGCTTTCAGTGGCGCAGCAACACTGGGGCTTTGCGCTTCTCTAGCCACCAAACGTCACGGTCACTATCTCTCCGACTCGTAGACACGAGCTGAGAAATTGCAAACGTCGAGCAATTGCTCAGAGATGAAAAGTGCCAGCACTGAAAGCTCTTGCTAGCCAGCACCCTTCCTTGGAAGCGCTTTTGTAGCCCTAAGAACACTGGGGTTCTGGGCTTCCCTAGCCATCTAAATTTCTGCTCATCCTCTCGCGCAGTCTAAAGAGAGCTCAGGTGAGAAATTGCAAACGTCAAGCAATTGCTCAGAGATGAAAAGTGCCAGCACTGAAAGCTGTTGCTAGCCAGCACCCTTCCTTGGAAGCGCTTTTGTAGCCCTAAGAACACTGGGGCTCTGGCCTTCTCTAGCCACCTCATCTTCTGCTCATCCTCTCGCGCAGTCTAAAGAGAGCTCAGGTGAGAAATTGCAAACGTCGAGCAATTGCTCAGAGATGAAAAGTGCCAGCACTGAAAGCTGTTGCTAGCCAGCACCCTTCCTTGGAAGCGCTTTCACAGGCGCAGCAACACTGGGGCTTTGCGCTTCTCTAACCACCAAACATCACGGTCACTATCTCTCCGTCTCGTAGACACGAGCTGAGAAATTGCAAACGTCGAGCAATTGCTCAGAGATGAAAAGTGCCAGCACTGAAAGCTGTTGCTAGCCAGCACCCTTCCTTGGAAGCGCTTTCACAGGCGCAGCAACACTGGGGCTTTGCGCTTCTCTACCCACCAAACATCATGGTCACTATCTCTCCGTCTCGTAGACACAAGCTGAGAAATTGCAAACGTCGAGCAATTGCTGAGAGATGAAAAGTGCCAGCACTGAAAGCTCTTGCTAGCCAGCACCCTTCCTTGGAAGCGCTTTTGTAGGCCTAAGAACACTGGGGCTCTGGCCTTCTCTAGCCATCTAAACTTCTGCTCATCCTCTCGCGCAGTCTAAAGAGAGCTCAGGTGAGAAATTGCAAACGTCGAGCAATTGCTCAGAGATGAAAAGTGCCAGCACTGAAAGCTGTTGCTAGCCAGCACCCTTCCTTGGAAGCGCTTTCACAGGCGCAGCAACACTGGGGCTTTGCGCTTCTCTACCCACCAAACATCACGGTCACTTTCTCTCCGTCTCGTAGAAACGAGCTGAGAAATTGCAAACGTCGAGCAATTGCTCAGAGATGAAAAGTGCCAGCACTGAAAGCTGTTGCTAGCCAGCCCCCTTCCTTGGAAGCGCTTTTGTAGCCCTAAGAACACTGGGGCTCTGGGCTTCCCTAGCCACCTCATCTTCTGCTCATCCTCTCGCGCAGTCTAAAGAGAGCTCAGGTGAGAAATTGCAAACGTCGAGCAATTGCTCAGAGAGGAAAAGTGCCAGCACTGAAAGCTGTTGCTAGCCAGCACCCTTCCTTGGAAGCGCTTTCACAGGCACAGCAACACTGGGGCTTTTCGCTTCTCTACCCACCAAACGTCACGGTCACTTTCTCTCCGCCTCGTAGAAACGAGCTGAGAAATTGCAAACGTCGAGCAATTGCTCAGAGATGAAAAGTGCCAGCACTGAAAGCTCTTGCTAGCCAGCACCCTTCCTTGGAAGCGCTCTTGTAGCCCTTAGAACACTGGGGCTCTGTGCTTCTCTAGCCACCTAATCTTCTGCTCATCCTCTCGCGCAGTCTAAAGAGAGCTCAGGTGAGAAATTGCAAACGTCGAGCAATTGCTCAGAGATGAAAAGTGCCAGCACTGAAAGCTGTTGCTAGCCAGCCCCCTTCCTTGGAAGCGCTTTTGTAGCCCTAAGAACACTGGGGCTCTGGGCTTCTCTAGCCACCTCATCTTCTGCTCATCCTCTCGCGCAGTCTAAAGAGAGCTCCGGTGAGAAATTGCAAACGTCGAGCAATTGCTCAGAGATGAAAAGTGCCAGCACTGAAAGCTGTTGCTAGCCAGCACCCTTCCTTGGAAGCGCTTTCACAGGCGCAGCAACACTGGGGCTTTGCGCTTCTCTAGCCACCAAACATCACGGTCACTATCTCTCCGTCTCGTAGACATGAGTTGAGAAATTGCAAACGTCGAGCAATTGCTCAGAGATGAAAAGTGCCAGCACTGAAAGCTGTTGCTAGCCAGCACCCTTGCTTGGAAGCGCTTTCACAGGCGCAGCAACACTGGGGCTTTGCGCTTCTCTACCCACCAAACGTCACGGTCATTCTCTTTCCGACTCGTAGACACGAGCTGAGAAATTGCAAACGTCGAGCAATTGCTGAGAGATGAAAAGTGCCAGCACTGAAAGCTGTTGCTAGCCAGCCCACTTCCTTGGAAGCGCTTTCACTGGCGCAGCAACCCTGGGGCTTTGCGCTTCTCTACCCACCAAACGTCACGGTCACTATCTCTCCGTCTCGTAGACACAAGCTGAGAAATTGCAAACGTCGAGCAATTGCTGAGAGATGAAAAGTGCCAGCACTGAAAGCTGTTGCTAGCCAGCACCCTTCCTTGGAAGCGCTTTCACAGGCGCAGCAACACTGGGGCTTTGCGCTTCTCTACCCACCAAACGTCACGGTGATTCTCTTTCCGACTCGTAGAGACGAGCTGAGAAATTGCAAACGTCGAGGAATTGCTGAGAGATGAAAAGTGCCAGCACTGAAAGCTGTTGCTAGCCAGCACCCTTCCTTGGAAGCGCTTTCAGTGGCGCAGCAACACTGGGGCTTTGCGCTTCTCTACCCACCAAACATCACGGTCACTATCTCTCCGACTCGTAGACACGAGCTGAGAAATTGCAAACGTCGAGCAATTGCTCAGAGATGAAAAGTGCCAGCACTGAAAGCTCTTGCTAGCCAGCACCCTTCCTTGGAAGCGCTTTTGTAGCCCTAAGAACACTGGGGTTCTGGGCTTCTCTAGCCATCTAAATTTCTGCTCATCCTCTCGCGCAGTCTAAAGAGAGCTCAGGTGAGAAATTGCAAACGTCGAGCAATTGCTCAGAGATGAAAAGTGCCAGCACTGAAAGCTGTTGCTAGCCAGCCCCCTTCCTTGGAAGCGCTTTTGTAGCCCAAAGACCATTGGGGCTCTGTGCTTCTCTAGCCACCTCATCTTCTGCTCATCCTCTCGCGCAGTCTAAAGAGAGCTCAGGTGAGAAATTGCAAACGTCGAGCAATTGCTCAGAGATGAAAAGTGCCAGCACTGAAAGCTGTTGCTAGCCAGCACCCTTCCTTGGAAGCGCTTTCACAGGCGCAGCAACACTGGGGCTTTGCGCTTCTCTAACCACCAAACATCACGGTCACTATCTCTCCGTCTCGTAGACACGAGTTGAGAAATTGCAAACGTCGAGCAATTGCTCAGAGATGAAAAGTGCCAGCACTGAAAGCTGTTGCTAGCCAGCACCCTTCCTTGGAAGCGCTTTCACAGGCGCAGCAACACTGGGGCTTTGCGCTTCTCTACCCACCAAACATCATGGTCACTATCTCTCCGTCTCGTAGACACAAGCTGAGAAATTGCAAACGTCGAGCAATTGCTGAGAGATGAAAAGTGCCAGCACTGAAAGCTCTTGCTAGCCAGCACCCTTCCTTGGAAGCGCTTTTGTAGCCCTAAGAACACTGGGGCTCTGGCCTTCTCTAGCCACCTCATCTTCTGCTCATCCTCTCGCGCAGTCTAAAGAGAGCTCAGGTGAGAAATTGCAAACGTCGAGCAATTGCTCAGAGATGAAAAGTGCCAGCACTGAAAGCTGTTGCTAGCCAGCACCCTTCCTTGGAAGCGCTTTCACAGGCGCAGCAACACTGGGGCTTTGCGCTTCTCTAGCCACCAGACGTCACGGTCACTTTCTCTCCGTCTCGTAGAAACGAGCTGAGAAATTCCAAACGTCAAGCAATTGCTCAGAGATGAAAAGTGCCAGCACTGAAAGCTGTTGCTAGCCAGCACCCTTCCTTGGAAGCGCTTTTGTAGCCCTAAGAACACTGGGGCTCTGGGCTTCCCTAGCCACCTCATCTTCTGCTCATCCTCTCGCGCACTCTAAAGAGAGCTCAGGTGAGAAATTGCAAACGTCGAGCAATTGCTCAGAGATGAAAAGTGCCAGCACTGAAAGCTCTTGCTAGCCAGCACCCTTCCTTGGAAGCGCTTTCACAGGCACAGCAACACTGGGGATTTGCGCTTCTCTACCCACCAAACGTCACGGTCACTTTCTCTCCGCCTCGTAGAAACGAGCTGAGAAATTGCAAACGTCGAGCAATTGCTCAGAGATGAAAAGTGCCAGCACTGAAAGCTCTTGCTAGCCAGCACCCTTCCTTGGAAGCGCTCTTGTAGCCCGTAGAACACCGGGGCTCTGTGCTTCTCTAGCCACCTAATCTTCTGCTCATCCTCTCGCGCAGTCTAAAGAGATCTCAGGTGAGAAATTGCAAACGTCGAGCAATTGCTCAGAGATGAAAAGTGCCAGCACTGAAAGCTGTTGCTAGCCAGCCCCCTTCCTTGGAAGCGCTTTTGTAGCCGAAAGATCATTGGGGCTCTGGGCTTCTCTAGCCACCTCATCTTCTGCTCATCCTCTCGCGCAGTCTAAAGAGAGCTCAGGTGAGAAATTGCAAACGTCGAGCAATTGCTCAGAGATGAAAAGTGCCAGCACTGAAAGCTGTTGCTAGCCAGCACCCTTGCTTGGAAGCGCTTTCACAGGCGCAGCAACACTGGGGCTTTGCGCTTCTCTACCCACCAAACGTCACGGTCACTATCTCTCCGACTCGTAGACACGAGTTCAGAAATTGCAAACGTCGAGCAATTGCTCAGACAGGAAAAGTGCCAGCACTGAAAGCTGTTGCTAGCCAGCACCCTTCCTTGGAAGCGCTTTCACTGGCGCAGCAACACTGGGGCTTTGCGCTTCTCTACCCACCAAACGTCACGGTCACTATCTCTCCGTCTCGTAGACACAAGCTGAGAAATTGCAAACGTTGAGCAATTGCTCAGAGATGAAAAGTGCCAGCACTGAAAGCTCTTGCTAGCCAGCCCCCTTCCTTGGAAGCGCTTTTGTAGCCCTAAGAACACTGGGGCTCTGGCCTTCTCTAGCCACCTCATCTTTTGCTCATCCTCTCGCGCAGTCTAAAGAGAGCTCAGGTGAGAAATTGCAAACGTCGAGCAATTGCTCAGAGATGAAAAGTGCCAGCACTGAAAGCTGTTGCTAGCCAGCCCCCTTCCTTGGAAGCGCTTTTGTAGCCCTAAGAACACTGGGGCTCTGGGCTTCTCTAGCCACCTCATCTTCTGCTCATCCTCTCGCGCAGTCTAAAGAGAGCTCCGGTGAGAAATTGCAAACGTCGAGCAATTGCTCAGAGATGAAAAGTGCCAGCACTGAAAGCTGTTGCTAGCCAGCACCCTTCCTTGGAAGCGCTTTCACAGGCGCAGCAACACTGGGGCTTTGCGCTTCTCTAGCCACCAAACATCACGGTCACTATCTCTCCGTCTCGTAGACATGAGTTGAGAAATTGCAAACGTCGAGCAATTGCTCAGAGATGAAAAGTGCCAGCACTGAAAGCTGTTGCTAGCCAGCACCCT
This sequence comes from Sarcoramphus papa, assembly GCA_037962945.1. Lineage (NCBI taxonomy): Eukaryota > Metazoa > Chordata > Aves > Accipitriformes > Cathartidae > Sarcoramphus > Sarcoramphus papa. The sequence goes on along the minus strand of CM075590.1, from coordinate 28,197,924 downwards.
TGCTTGGAAGCGCTTTCACAGGCGCAGCAACACTGGGGCTTTGCGCTTCTCTACCCACCAAACGTCACGGTCATTCTCTTTCCGACTCGTAGACACGAGCTGAGAAATTGCAAACGTCGAGCAATTGCTGAGAGATGAAAAGTGCCAGCACTGAAAGCTGTTGCTAGCCAGCCCACTTCCTTGGAAGCGCTTTCACTGGCGCAGCAACCCTGGGGCTTTGCGCTTCTCTACCCACCAAACGTCACGGTCACTATCTCTCCGTCTCGTAGACACAAGCTGAGAAATTGCAAACGTCGAGCAATTGCTCAGAGATGAAAAGTGCCAGCACTGAAAGCTCTTGCTAGCCAGCCCCCTTCCTTGGAAGCGCTTTTGTAGCCCTAAGAACACTGGGGCTCTGGGCTTCTCTAGCCACCTCATCTTCTGCTCATCCTCTCGCGCAGTCTAAAGAGAGCTCAGGTGAGAAATTGCAAACGTCGAGCAATTGCTCAGAGATGAAAAGTGCCAGCACTGAAAGCTGTTGCTAGCCAGCACCCTTCCTTGGAAGCGCTTTCACAGGCGCAGCAACACTGGGGCTTTGCGCTTCTCTAACCACCAAACATCACGGTCACTATCTCTCCGTCTCGTAGACAAGAGTTGAGAAATTGCAAACGTCGAGCAATTGCTGAGAGATGAAAAGTGCCAGCACTGAAAGCTGTTGCTAGCCAGCACCCTTCCTTGGAAGCGCTTTCACAGGCGCAGCAACACTGGGGCTTTGCGCTTCTCTACCCACCAAACGTCACGGTGATTCTCTTTCCGACTCGTAGAGACGAGCTGAGAAATTGCAAACGTCGAGGAATTGCTCAGAGATGAAAAGTGCCAGCACTGAAAGCTGTTGCTAGCCAGCACCCTTCCTTGGAAGCGCTTTCAGTGGCGCAGCAACACTGGGGCTTTGCGCTTCTCTACCCACCAAACATCACGGTCACTATCTCTCCGACTCGTAGACACGAGCTGAGAAATTGCAAACGTCGAGCAATTGCTCAGAGATGAAAAGTGCCAGCACTGAAAGCTCTTGCTAGCCAGCACCCTTCCTTGGAAGCGCTTTTGTAGCCCTAAGAACACTGGGGTTCTGGGCTTCTCTAGCCATCTAAATTTCTGCTCATCCTCTCGCGCAGTCTAAAGAGAGCTCAGGTGAGAAATTGCAAACGTCGAGCAATTGCTCAGAGATGAAAAGTGCCAGCACTGAAATCTGTTGCTAGCCAGCCCCCTTCCTTGGAAGCGCTTTTGTAGCCCAAAGACCATTGGGGCTCTGTGCTTCTCTAGCCACCTCATCTTCTGCTCATCCTCTCGCGCAGTCTAAAGAGAGCTCAGGTGAGAAATTGCAAACGTCGAGCAATTGCTCAGAGATGAAAAGTGCCAGCACTGAAAGCTGTTGCTAGCCAGCACCCTTCCTTGGAAGCGCTTTCACAGGCGCAGCAACACTGGGGCTTTGCGCTTCTCTAACCACCAAACATCACGGTCACTATCTCTCCGTCTCGTAGACACGAGTTGAGAAATTGCAAACGTCGAGCAATTGCTCAGAGATGAAAAGTGCCAGCACTGAAAGCTGTTGCTAGCCAGCACCCTTCCTTGGAAGCGCTTTCACAGGCGCAGCAACACTGGGGCTTTGCGCTTCTCTACCCACCAAACATCATGGTCACTATCTCTCCGTCTCGTAGACACAAGCTGAGAAATTGCAAACGTCGAGCAATTGCTGAGAGATGAAAAGTGCCAGCACTGAAAGCTCTTGCTAGCCAGCACCCTTCCTTGGAAGCGCTTTTGTAGCCCTAAGAACACTGGGGCTCTGGCCTTCTCTAGCCACCTCATCTTCTGCTCATCCTCTCGCGCAGTCTAAAGAGAGCTCAGGTGAGAAATTGCAAACGTCGAGCAATTGCTCAGAGATGAAAAGTGCCAGCACTGAAAGCTGTTGCTAGCCAGCACCCTTCCTTGGAAGCGCTTTCACAGGCGCAGCAACACTGGGGCTTTGCGCTTCTCTAGCCACCAGACGTCACGGTCACTTTCTCTCCGTCTCGTAGAAACGAGCTGAGAAATTCCAAACGTCAAGCAATTGCTCAGAGATGAAAAGTGCCAGCACTGAAAGCTGTTGCTAGCCAGCACCCTTCCTTGGAAGCGCTTTTGTAGCCCTAAGAACACTGGGGCTCTGGGCTTCCCTAGCCACCTCATCTTCTGCTCATCCTCTCGCGCACTCTAAAGAGAGCTCAGGTGAGAAATTGCAAACGTCGAGCAATTGCTCAGAGATGAAAAGTGCCAGCACTGAAAGCTGTTGCTAGCCAGCCCCCTTCCTTGGAAGCGCTTTTGTAGCCCTAAGAACACTGGGGCTCTGGCCTTCTCTAGCCACCTCATCTTCTGCTCATCCTCTCGCGCAGTCTAAAGAGAGCTCAGGTGAGAAATTGCAAATGTCGAGCAATTGCTCAGAGATGAAAAGTGCCAGCACTGAAAGCTGTTGCTAGCCAGCACCCTTGCTTGGAAGCGCTTTCACAGGCGCAGCAACACTGGGGCTTTGCGCTTCTCTACCCACCAAACGTCACGGTCACTATCTCTCCGACTCGTAGACACGAGTTCAGAAATTGCAAACGTCGAGCAATTGCTCAGACAGGAAAAGTGCCAGCACTGAAAGCTGTTGCTAGCCAGCACCCTTCCTTGGAAGCGCTTTCACTGGCGCAGCAACACTGGGGCTTTGCGCTTCTCTACCCACCAAACGTCACGGTCACTATCTCTCCGTCTCGTAGACACAAGCTGAGAAATTGCAAACGTTGAGCAATTGCTCAGAGATGAAAAGTGCCAGCACTGAAAGCTCTTGCTAGCCAGCCCCCTTCCTTGGAAGCGCTTTTGTAGCCCTAAGAACACTGGGGCTCTGGCCTTCTCTAGCCACCTCATCTTTTGCTCATCCTCTCGCGCAGTCTAAAGAGAGCTCAGGTGAGAAATTGCAAACGTCGAGCAATTGCTCAGAGATGAAAAGTGCCAGCACTGAAAGCTGTTGCTAGCCAGCACCCTTCCTTGGAAGCGCTTTCACAGGCGCAGCAACACTGGGGCTTTGCGCTTCTCTACCCACCAAACATCACGGTCACTATCTCTCCGACTCGTAGACACGAGTTGAGAAATTGCAAACGTCGAGCAATTGCTGAGAGATGAAAAGTGCCAGCACTGAAAGCTGTTGCTAGCCAGCACCCTTCCTTGGAAGCGCTTTCAGTGGCGCAGCAACACTGGGGCTTTGCGCTTCTCTAGCCACCAAACGTCACGGTCATTCTCTTTCCGACTCGTAGACACGAGCTGAGAAATTGCAAACGTCGAGCAATTGCTCAGAGATGAAAAGTGCCAGCACTGAAAGCTGTTGCTAGCCAGCACCCTTCCTTGGAAGCGCTTTCACAGGCGCAGCAACACTGGGGCTTTGCACTTCTCTACCCACCAAACGTCACGGTCATTCTCTGTCCGTCTCGTAGACACGAGTTGAGAAATTGCAAACGTCGAGCAATTGCTGAGAGATGAAAAGTGCCAGCACTGAAAGCTGTTGCTAGCAAGCACCCTTCCTTGGAAACGCTTTTGTAGCCCTAAGAACACTGGGGCTCTGGGCTTCTCTAGCCACCTCATCTTCTGCTCATCCTCTCGCGCAGTCTAAAGAGAGCTCAGGTGAGAAATTGCAAACGTCGAGCAATTGCTCAGAGATGAAAAGTGCCAGCACTGAAAGCTGTTGCTAGCCAGCACCCTTCCTTGGAAGCGCTTTCACAGGCGCAGCAACACTGGGGCTTTGCGCTTCTCTAGCCACCAAACATCACGGTCACTATCTCTCCGTCTCGTAGACATGAGTTGAGAAATTGCAAACGTCGAGCAATTGCTCAGAGATGAAAAGTGCCAGCACTGAAAGCTGTTGCTAGCTAGCACCCTTCCTTGGAAGCGCTTTCACAGGCGCAGCAACACTGGGGCTTTGCGCTTCTCTACCCACCAAACGTCACGGTCATTCTCTTTCCGACTCGTAGACACGAGCTGAGAAATTGCAAACGTCGAGCAATTGCTGAGAGATGAAAAGTGCCAGCACTGAAAGCTGTTGCTAGCCAGCACCCTTCCTTGGAAGCGCTTTCAGTGGCGCAGCAACGCTGGGGCTTTGCGCTTCTCTACCCACCAAACATCACGGTCACTATCTCTCCGACTCGTAGACACGAGCTGAGAAATTGCAAACGTCGAGCAATTGCTCAGAGATGAAAAGTGCCAGCACTGAAAGCTGTTGCTAGCCAGCACCCTTCCTTGGAAGCGCTTTTGTAGCCCTAAGAACACTGGGGCTCTGGGCTTCTCTAGCCACCTCATCTTCTGCTCATCCTCTCGCGCAGTCTAAAGAGAGCTCAGGTGAGAAATTGCAAACGTCGAGCAATTGCTCAGAGATGAAAAGTGCCAGCACTGAAAGCTGTTGCTAGCCAGCCCCCTTCCTTGGAAGCGCTTTTGTAGCCCAAAGAACACTGGGGCTCTGGGCTTCTCTAGCCACCTCATCTTCTGCTCATCCTCTCGCGCAGTCTAAAGAGAGCTCAGGTGAGAAATTGCAAACGTCGAGCAATTGCTCAGAGATGAAAAGTGCCAGCACTGAAAGCTGTTGCTAGCCAGCACCCTTCCTTGGAAGCGCTTTTACAGGCGCAGCAACACTGGGGCTTTGCGCTTCTCTAACCACCAAACATCACGGTCACTATCTCTCCGTCTCGTAGACACGAGCTGAGAAATTGCAAACGTCGAGCAATTGCTCAGAGATGAAAAGTGCCAGCACTGAAAGCTGTTGCTAGCCAGCACCCTTCCTTGGAAGCGCTTTCACAGGCGCAGCAACACTGGGGCTTTGCGCTTCTCTACCCACCAAACGTCACGGTCACTATCTCTCCGTCTCGTAGACACGAGCTGAGAAATTGCAAACGTCGAGCAATTGCTCAGAGATGAAAAGTGCCAGCACTGAAAGCTCTTGCTAGCCAGCACCCTTCCTTGGAAGCGCTTTTGTAGGCCTAAGAACACTGGGGCTCTGGCCTTCTCTAGCCACCTAATCTTCTGCTCATCCTCTCGCGCAGTCTAAAGAGAGCTCAGGTGAGAAATTGCAAACGTCCAGCAATTGCTCAGAGATGAAAAGTGCCAGCATTGAAAGCTGTTGCTAGCCAGCCCCCTTCCTTGGAAGCGCTTTTGTAGCCCTAAGAACACTGGGGCTCTGGGCTTCTCTAGCCACCTCATCTTCTGCTCATCCTCTCGCGCAGTCTAAAGAGAGCTCAGGTGAGAAATTGCAAACGTCGAGCAATTGCTCAGAGATGAAAAGTGCCAGCACTGAAAGCTGTTGCTAGCCAGCACCCTTCCTTGGAAGCGCTTTTACAGGCGCAGCAACACTGGGGCTTTGCGCTTCTCTAACCACCAAACATCACGGTCACTATCTCTCCGTCTCGTAGACACGAGTTGAGAAATTGCAAACGTCGAGCAATTGCTCAGAGATGAAAAGTGCCAGCACTGAAAGCTGTTGCTAGCCAGCACCCTTCCTTGGAAGCGCTTTCACAGGCGCAGCAACACTGGCGCTTTGCGCTTCTCTACCCACCAAACGTCACGGTCACTATCTCTCCGTCTCGTAGACACAAGCTGAGAAATTGCAAACGTCGAGCAATTGCTCAGAGATGAAAAGTGCCAGCACTGAAAGCTCTTGCTAGCCAGCCCCCTTCCTTGGAATCGCTTTTGTAGCCCTAAGAACACTGGGGCTCTGGGCTTCTCTAGCCACCTAATCTTCTGCTCATCCTCTCGCGCAGTCTAAAGAGAGCTCAGGTGAGAAATTGCAAACGTCGAGCAATTGCTGAGAGATGAAAAGTGCCAGCACTGAAAGCTGTTGCTAGCCAGCACCCTTCCTTGGAAGCGCTTTCACAGGCGCAGCAACACTGGGGCTTTGCGCTTCTCTACCCACCAAACGTCACGGTCACTATCTCTCCGTCTCGTAGACACGAGCTGAGAAATTGCAAACGTCGAGCAATTGCTCAGAGATGAAAAGTGCCAGCACTGAAAGCTGTTGCTAGCCAGCACCCTTCCTTGGAAGCGCTCTTGTAGCCCTTAGAACACTAGGGCTCTGGCCTTCTCTAGCCACCTAATCTTCTGCTCATCCTCTCGCGCAGTCTAAAGAGAGCTCAGGTGAGAAATTGCAAACGTCCAGCAATTGCTCAGAGATGAAAAGTGCCAGCATTGAAAGCTCTTGCTAGCCAGCCCCCTTCCTTGGAAGCGCTTTTGTAGCCCTAAGAACACTGGGGCTCTGGGCTTCTCTAGCCACCTCATCTTCTGCTCATCCTCTCGCGCAGTCTAAAGAGAGCTCAGGTGAGAAATTGCAAACGTCGAGCAATTGCTCAGAGATGAAAAGTGCCAGCACTGAAAGCTGTTGCTAGCCAGCACCCTTCCTTGGAAGCGCTCTTGTAGCCCTTAGAACACTAGGGCTCTGGCCTTCTCTAGCCACCTAATCTTCTGCTCATCCTCTCGCGCAGTCTAAAGAGAGCTCAGGTGAGAAATTGCAAACGTCCAGCAATTGCTCAGAGATGAAAAGTGCCAGCATTGAAAGCTCTTGCTAGCCAGCCCCCTTCCTTGGAAGCGCTTTTGTAGCCCTAAGAACACTGGGGCTCTGGGCTTATCTAGCCACCTCATCTTCTGCTCATCCTCTCGCGCAGTCTAAAGAGAGCTCAGGTGAGAAATTGCAAACGTCGAGCAATTGCTCAGAGATGAAAAGTGCCAGCACTGAAAGCTGTTGCTAGCCAGCACCCTTCCTTGGAAGCGCTTTTACAGGCGCAGCAACACTGGGGCTTTGCGCTTCTCTAACCACCAAACATCACGGTCACTATCTCTCCGTCTCGTAGACACGAGTTGAGAAATTGCAAACGTCGAGCAATTGCTCAGAGATGAAAAGTGCCAGCACTGAAAGCTGTTGCTAGCCAGCACCCTTCCTTGGAAGCGCTTTCACAGGCGCAGCAACACTGGCGCTTTGCGCTTCTCTACCCACCAAACGTCACGGTCACTATCTCTCCGTCTCGTAGACACAAGCTGAGAAATTGCAAACGTCGAGCAATTGCTCAGAGATGAAAAGTGCCAGCACTGAAAGCTCTTGCTAGCCAGCCCCCTTCCTTGGAATCGCTTTTGTAGCCCTAAGAACACTGGGGCTCTGGGCTTCTCTAGCCACCTAATCTTCTGCTCATCCTCTCGCGCACTCTAAAGAGAGCTCAGGTGAGAAATTGCAAACGTCGAGCAATTGCTGAGAGATGAAAAGTGCCAGCACTGAAAGCTGTTGCTAGCCAGCACCCTTCCTTGGAAGCGCTTTCACAGGCGCAGCAACACTGGGGCTTTGCGCTTCTCTAACCACCAAACATCACGGTCATTCTCTTTCCGACTCGTAGAGACGAGCTCAGAAATTGCAAACGTCGAGCAATTGCTCAGAGATGAAAAGTGCCAGCACTGAAAGCTGTTGCTAGCCAGCACCCTTCCTTGGAAGCGCTTTCAGTGGCGCAGCAACACTGGGGCTTTGCGCTTCTCTAGCCACCAAACGTCACGGTCACTATCTCTCCGTCTCGTAGACACGAGCTGAGAAATTGCAAACGTCGAGCAATTGCTCAGAGATGAAAAGTGCCAGCACTGAAAGCTGTTGCTAGCCAGCACCCTTCCTTGGAAGCGCTTTTGTAGGCCTAAGAACACTGGGGCTCTGGCCTTCTCTAGCCATCTAAATTTCTGCTCATCCTCTCGCGCAGTCTAAAGAGAGCTCAGGTGAGAAATTGCAAACGTCGAGCAATTGCTCAGAGATGAAAAGTGCCAGCACTGAAAGCTGTTGCTAGCCAGCACCCTTCCTTGGAAGTGCTTTCACAGGCGCAGCAACACTACGACTTTGCGCTTCTCTAACCACCAAACGTCACGGTCACTATCTCTCCGTCTCGTAGACACGAGCTGAGAAATTGCAAACGTCGAGCAATTGCTCAGAGATGAAAAGTGCCAGCACTGAAAGCTGTTGCTAGCCAGCACCCTTCCTTGGAAGCGCTTTTGTAGGCCTAAGAACACTGGGGCTCTGGCCTTCTCTAGCCACCTCATCTTCTGCTCATCCTCTCGCGCAGTCTAAAGAGAGCTCAGGTGAGAAATTGCAAACGTCGAGCAATTGCTCAGAGATGAAAAGTGCCAGCACTGAAAGCTGTTGCTAGCCAGCACCCTTCCTTGGAAGCGCTTTCACAGGCGCAGCAACACTGGGGCTTTGCGCTTCTCTAGCCACCAAACATCACGGTCACTATCTCTCCGTCTCGTAGACATGAGTTGAGAAATTGCAAACGTCGAGCAATTGCTCAGAGATGAAAAGTGCCAGCACTGAAAGCTGTTGCTAGCCAGCACCCTTCCTTGGAAGCGCTTTCACAGGCGCAGCAACACTGGGGCTTTGCGCTTCTCTACCCACCAAACGTCACGGTCATTCTCTTTCCGACTCGTAGACACGAGCTGAGAAATTGCAAACGTCGAGCAATTGCTCAGAGATGAAAAGTGCCAGCACTGAAAGCTGTTGCTAGCCAGCCCACTTCCTTGGAAGCGCTTTCACTGGCGCAGCAACACTGGGGCTTTGCGCTTCTCTACCCACCAAACGTCACGGTCACTATCTCTCCGTCTCGTAGACACAAGCTGAGAAATTGCAAACGTCGAGCAATTGCTCAGAGATGAAAAGTGCCAGCACTGAAAGCTCTTGCTAGCCAGCCCCCTTCCTTGGAAGCGCTTTTGTAGCCCTAAGAACACTGGGGCTCTGGCCTTCTCTAGCCACCTCATCTTCTGCTCATCCTCTCGCGCAGTCTAAAGAGAGCTCAGGTGAGAAATTGCAAACGTCGAGCAATTGCTGAGAGATGAAAAGTGCCAGCACTGAAAGCTGTTGCTAGCCAGCCCCCTTCCTTGGAAGCGCTTTCACAGGCGCAGCAACACTGGGGCTTTGCGCTTCTCTAACCACCAAACATCACGGTCACTATCTCTCCGTTTCTTAGACAAGAGTTGAGAAATTGCAAACGTCGAGCAATTGCTGAGAGATGAAAAGTGCCAGCACTGAAAGCTGTTGCTAGCCAGCACCCTTCCTTGGAAGCGCTTTCACAGGCGCAGCAACACTGGGGCTTTGCGCTTCTCTACCCACCAAACGTCACGGTGATTCTCTTTCCGACTCGTAGAGACGAGCTGAGAAATTGCAAACGTCGAGGAATTGCTGAGAGATGAAAAGTGCCAGCACTGAAAGCTGTTGCTAGCCAGCACCCTTCCTTGGAAGCGCTTTCAGTGGCGCAGCAACACTGGGGCTTTGCGCTTCTCTACCCACCAAACGTCACGGTCACTATCTCTCCGACTCGTAGACACGAGCTGAGAAATTGCAAACGTCGAGCAATTGCTCAGAGATGAAAAGTGCCAGCACTGAAAGCTCTTGCTAGCCAGCACCCTTCCTTGGAAGCGCTTTTGTAGCCCTAAGAACACTGGGGTTCTGGGCTTCCCTAGCCATCTAAATTTCTGCTCATCCTCTCGCGCAGTCTAAAGAGAGCTCAGGTGAGAAATTGCAAACGTCAAGCAATTGCTCAGAGATGAAAAGTGCCAGCACTGAAAGCTGTTGCTAGCCAGCACCCTTCCTTGGAAGCGCTTTTGTAGCCCTAAGAACACTGGGGCTCTGGCCTTCTCTAGCCACCTCATCTTCTGCTCATCCTCTCGCGCAGTCTAAAGAGAGCTCCGGTGAGAAATTGCAAACGTCGAGCAATTGCTCAGAGATGAAAAGTGCCAGCACTGAAAGCTGTTGCTAGCCAGCACCCTTCCTTGGAAGCGCTTTCACAGGCGCAGCAACACTGGGGCTTTGCGCTTCTCTAACCACCAAACATCACGGTCACTATCTCTCCGTCTCGTAGACACGAGTTGAGAAATTGCAAACGTCGAGCAATTGCTCAGAGATGAAAAGTGCCAGCACTGAAAGCTGTTGCTAGCCAGCACCCTTCCTTGGAAGCGCTTTCACAGGCGCAGCAACACTGGGGCTTTGCGCTTCTCTACCCACCAAACATCATGGTCACTATCTCTCCGTCTCGTAGACACAAGCTGAGAAATTGCAAACGTCGAGCAATTGCTGAGAGATGAAAAGTGCCAGCACTGAAAGCTCTTGCTAGCCAGCACCCTTCCTTGGAAGCGCTTTTGTAGGCCTAAGAACACTGGGGCTCTGGCCTTCTCTAGCCATCTAAACTTCTGCTCATCCTCTCGCGCAGTCTAAAGAGAGCTCAGGTGAGAAATTGCAAACGTCGAGCAATTGCTCAGAGATGAAAAGTGCCAGCACTGAAAGCTGTTGCTAGCCAGCACCCTTCCTTGGAAGCGCTTTCACAGGCGCAGCAACACTGGGGCTTTGCGCTTCTCTACCCACCAAACATCACGGTCACTTTCTCTCCGTCTCGTAGAAACGAGCTGAGAAATTGCAAACGTCGAGCAATTGCTCAGAGATGAAAAGTGCCAGCACTGAAAGCTGTTGCTAGCCAGCCCCCTTCCTTGGAAGCGCTTTTGTAGCCCTAAGAACACTGGGGCTCTGGGCTTCCCTAGCCACCTCATCTTCTGCTCATCCTCTCGCGCAGTCTAAAGAGAGCTCAGGTGAGAAATTGCAAACGTCGAGCAATTGCTCAGAGAGGAAAAGTGCCAGCACTGAAAGCTGTTGCTAGCCAGCACCCTTCCTTGGAAGCGCTTTCACAGGCACAGCAACACTGGGGCTTTTCGCTTCTCTACCCACCAAACGTCACGGTCACTTTCTCTCCGCCTCGTAGAAACGAGCTGAGAAATTGCAAACGTCGAGCAATTGCTCAGAGATGAAAAGTGCCAGCACTGAAAGCTCTTGCTAGCCAGCACCCTTCCTTGGAAGCGCTCTTGTAGCCCTTAGAACACTGGGGCTCTGTGCTTCTCTAGCCACCTAATCTTCTGCTCATCCTCTCGCGCAGTCTAAAGAGAGCTCAGGTGAGAAATTGCAAACGTCGAGCAATTGCTCAGAGATGAAAAGTGCCAGCACTGAAAGCTGTTGCTAGCCAGCCCCCTTCCTTGGAAGCGCTTTTGTAGCCCTAAGAACACTGGGGCTCTGGGCTTCTCTAGCCACCTCATCTTCTGCTCATCCTCTCGCGCAGTCTAAAGAGAGCTCAGGTGAGAAATTGCAAACGTCGAGCAATTGCTCAGAGATGAAAAGTGCCAGCACTGAAAGCTGTTGCTAGCCAGCACCCTTCCTTGGAAGCGCTTTCACAGGCGCAGCAACACTGGGGCTTTGCGCTTCTCTAGCCACCAAACATCACGGTCACTATCTCTCCGTCTCGTAGACATGAGTTGAGAAATTGCAAACGTCGAGCAATTGCTCAGAGATGAAAAGTGCCAGCACTGAAAGCTGTTGCTAGCCAGCACCCTTGCTTGGAAGCGCTTTCACAGGCGCAGCAACACTGGGGCTTTGCGCTTCTCTACCCACCAAACGTCACGGTCATTCTCTTTCCGACTCGTAGACACGAGCTGAGAAATTGCAAACGTCGAGCAATTGCTGAGAGATGAAAAGTGCCAGCACTGAAAGCTGTTGCTAGCCAGCCCACTTCCTTGGAAGCGCTTTCACTGGCGCAGCAACCCTGGGGCTTTGCGCTTCTCTACCCACCAAACGTCACGGTCACTATCTCTCCGTCTCGTAGACACAAGCTGAGAAATTGCAAACGTCGAGCAATTGCTGAGAGATGAAAAGTGCCAGCACTGAAAGCTGTTGCTAGCCAGCACCCTTCCTTGGAAGCGCTTTCACAGGCGCAGCAACACTGGGGCTTTGCGCTTCTCTACCCACCAAACGTCACGGTGATTCTCTTTCCGACTCGTAGAGACGAGCTGAGAAATTGCAAACGTCGAGGAATTGCTGAGAGATGAAAAGTGCCAGCACTGAAAGCTGTTGCTAGCCAGCACCCTTCCTTGGAAGCGCTTTCAGTGGCGCAGCAACACTGGGGCTTTGCGCTTCTCTACCCACCAAACATCACGGTCACTATCTCTCCGACTCGTAGACACGAGCTGAGAAATTGCAAACGTCGAGCAATTGCTCAGAGATGAAAAGTGCCAGCACTGAAAGCTCTTGCTAGCCAGCACCCTTCCTTGGAAGCGCTTTTGTAGCCCTAAGAACACTGGGGTTCTGGGCTTCTCTAGCCATCTAAATTTCTGCTCATCCTCTCGCGCAGTCTAAAGAGAGCTCAGGTGAGAAATTGCAAACGTCGAGCAATTGCTCAGAGATGAAAAGTGCCAGCACTGAAAGCTGTTGCTAGCCAGCCCCCTTCCTTGGAAGCGCTTTTGTAGCCCAAAGACCATTGGGGCTCTGTGCTTCTCTAGCCACCTCATCTTCTGCTCATCCTCTCGCGCAGTCTAAAGAGAGCTCAGGTGAGAAATTGCAAACGTCGAGCAATTGCTCAGAGATGAAAAGTGCCAGCACTGAAAGCTGTTGCTAGCCAGCACCCTTCCTTGGAAGCGCTTTCACAGGCGCAGCAACACTGGGGCTTTGCGCTTCTCTAACCACCAAACATCACGGTCACTATCTCTCCGTCTCGTAGACACGAGTTGAGAAATTGCAAACGTCGAGCAATTGCTCAGAGATGAAAAGTGCCAGCACTGAAAGCTGTTGCTAGCCAGCACCCTTCCTTGGAAGCGCTTTCACAGGCGCAGCAACACTGGGGCTTTGCGCTTCTCTACCCACCAAACATCATGGTCACTATCTCTCCGTCTCGTAGACACAAGCTGAGAAATTGCAAACGTCGAGCAATTGCTGAGAGATGAAAAGTGCCAGCACTGAAAGCTCTTGCTAGCCAGCACCCTTCCTTGGAAGCGCTTTTGTAGCCCTAAGAACACTGGGGCTCTGGCCTTCTCTAGCCACCTCATCTTCTGCTCATCCTCTCGCGCAGTCTAAAGAGAGCTCAGGTGAGAAATTGCAAACGTCGAGCAATTGCTCAGAGATGAAAAGTGCCAGCACTGAAAGCTGTTGCTAGCCAGCACCCTTCCTTGGAAGCGCTTTCACAGGCGCAGCAACACTGGGGCTTTGCGCTTCTCTAGCCACCAGACGTCACGGTCACTTTCTCTCCGTCTCGTAGAAACGAGTTGAGAAATTGCAAACGTCGAGCAATTGCTCAGAGATGAAAAGTGCCAGCACTGAAAGCTGTTGCTAGCCAGCACCCTTCCTTGGAAGCGCTTTTGTAGCCCTAAGAACACTGGGGCTCTGGGCTTCCCTAGCCACCTCATCTTCTGCTCATCCTCTCGCGCACTCTAAAGAGAGCTCAGGTGAGAAATTGCAAACGTCGAGCAATTGCTCAGAGATGAAAAGTGCCAGCACTGAAAGCTCTTGCTAGCCAGCACCCTTCCTTGGAAGCGCTTTCACAGGCACAGCAACACTGGGGATTTGCGCTTCTCTACCCACCAAACGTCACGGTCACTTTCTCTCCGTCTCGTAGAAACGAGCTGAGAAATTGCAAACGTCGAGCAATTGCTCAGAGATGAAAAGTGCCAGCACTGAAAGCTCTTGCTAGCCAGCACCCTTCCTTGGAAGCGCTCTTGTAGCCCGTAGAACACCGGGGCTCTGTGCTTCTCTAGCCACCTAATCTTCTGCTCATCCTCTCGCGCAGTCTAAAGAGATCTCAGGTGAGAAATTGCAAACGTCGAGCAATTGCTCAGAGATGAAAAGTGCCAGCACTGAAAGCTGTTGCTAGCCAGCCCCCTTCCTTGGAAGCGCTTTTGTAGCCGAAAGATCATTGGGGCTCTGGGCTTCTCTAGCCACCTCATCTTCTGCTCATCCTCTCGCGCAGTCTAAAGAGAGCTCAGGTGAGAAATTGCAAACGTCGAGCAATTGCTCAGAGATGAAAAGTGCCAGCACTGAAAGCTGTTGCTAGCCAGCACCCTTGCTTGGAAGCGCTTTCACAGGCGCAGCAACACTGGGGCTTTGCGCTTCTCTACCCACCAAACGTCACGGTCACTATCTCTCCGACTCGTAGACACGAGTTCAGAAATTGCAAACGTCGAGCAATTGCTCAGACAGGAAAAGTGCCAGCACTGAAAGCTGTTGCTAGCCAGCACCCTTCCTTGGAAGCGCTTTCACTGGCGCAGCAACACTGGGGCTTTGCGCTTCTCTACCCACCAAACGTCACGGTCACTATCTCTCCGTCTCGTAGACACAAGCTGAGAAATTGCAAACGTTGAGCAATTGCTCAGAGATGAAAAGTGCCAGCACTGAAAGCTCTTGCTAGCCAGCCCCCTTCCTTGGAAGCGCTTTTGTAGCCCTAAGAACACTGGGGCTCTGGCCTTCTCTAGCCACCTCATCTTTTGCTCATCCTCTCGCGCAGTCTAAAGAGAGCTCAGGTGAGAAATTGCAAACGTCGAGCAATTGCTCAGAGATGAAAAGTGCCAGCACTGAAAGCTGTTGCTAGCCAGCCCCCTTCCTTGGAAGCGCTTTTGTAGCCCTAAGAACACTGGGGCTCTGGGCTTCTCTAGCCACCTCATCTTCTGCTCATCCTCTCGCGCAGTCTAAAGAGAGCTCCGGTGAGAAATTGCAAACGTCGAGCAATTGCTCAGAGATGAAAAGTGCCAGCACTGAAAGCTGTTGCTAGCCAGCACCCTTCCTTGGAAGCGCTTTCACAGGCGCAGCAACACTGGGGCTTTGCGCTTCTCTAGCCACCAAACATCACGGTCACTATCTCTCCGTCTCGTAGACATGAGTTGAGAAATTGCAAACGTCGAGCAATTGCTCAGAGATGAAAAGTGCCAGCACTGAAAGCTGTTGCTAGCCAGCACCCTTGCTTGGAAGCGCTTTCACAGGCGCAGCAACACTGGGGCTTTGCGCTTCTCTACCCACCAAACGTCACGGTCATTCTCTTTCCGACTCGTAGACACGAGCTGAGAAATTGCAAACGTCGAGCAATTGCTGAGAGATGAAAAGTGCCAGCACTGAAAGCTGTTGCTAGCCAGCCCACTTCCTTGGAAGCGCTTTCACTGGCGCAGCAACCCTGGGGCTTTGCGCTTCTCTACCCACCAAACGTCACGGTCACTATCTCTCCGTCTCGTAGACACAAGCTGAGAAATTGCAAACGTCGAGCAATTGCTCAGAGATGAAAAGTGCCAGCACTGAAAGCTCTTGCTAGCCAGCCCCCTTCCTTGGAAGCGCTTTTGTAGCCCTAAGAACACTGGGGCTCTGGCCTTCTCTAGCCACCTCATCTTCTGCTCATCCTCTCGCGCAGTCTAAAGAGAGCTCAGGTGAGAAATTGCAAACGTCGAGCAATTGCTGAGAGATGAAAAGTGCCAGCACTGAAAGCTGTTGCTAGCCAGCACCCTTGCTTGGAAGCGCTTTCACAGGCGCAGCAACACTGGGGCTTTGCGCTTCTCTAACCACCAAACATCACGGTCACTATCTCTCCGTCTCGTAGACAAGAGTTGAGAAATTGCAAACGTCGAGCAATTGCTGAGAGATGAAAAGTGCCAGCACTGAAAGCTGTTGCTAGCCAGCACCCTTCCTTGGAAGCGCTTTCACAGGCGCAGCAACACTGGGGCTTTGCGCTTCTCTACCCACCAAACGTCACGGTGATTCTCTTTCCGACTCGTAGAGACGAGCTGAGAAATTGCAAACGTCGAGGAATTGCTGAGAGATGAAAAGTGCCAGCACTGAAAGCTGTTGCTAGCCAGCACCCTTCCTTGGAAGCGCTTTCAGTGGCGCAGCAACACTGGGGCTTTGCGCTTCTCTACCCACCAAACATCACGGTCACTATCTCTCCGACTCGTAGACACGAGCTGAGAAATTGCAAACGTCGAGCAATTGCTCAGAGATGAAAAGTGCCAGCACTGAAAGCTCTTGCTAGCCAGCACCCTTCCTTGGAAGCGCTTTTGTAGCCCTAAGAACACTGGGGTTCTGGGCTTCTCTAGCCATCTAAATTTCTGCTCATCCTCTCGCGCAGTCTAAAGAGAGCTCAGGTGAGAAATTGCAAACGTCGAGCAATTGCTCAGAGATGAAAAGTGCCAGCACTGAAAGCTGTTGCTAGCCAGCCCCCTTCCTTGGAAGCGCTTTTGTAGCCCAAAGACCATTGGGGCTCTGTGCTTCTCTAGCCACCTCATCTTCTGCTCATCCTCTCGCGCAGTCTAAAGAGAGCTCAGGTGAGAAATTGCAAACGTCGAGCAATTGCTCAGAGATGAAAAGTGCCAGCACTGAAAGCTGTTGCTAGCCAGCACCCTTCCTTGGAAGCGCTTTCACAGGCGCAGCAACACTGGGGCTTTGCGCTTCTCTAACCACCAAACATCACGGTCACTATCTCTCCGTCTCGTAGACACGAGTTGAGAAATTGCAAACGTCGAGCAATTGCTGAGAGATGAAAAGTGCCAGCACTGAAAGCTGTTGCTAGCCAGCACCCTTCCTTGGAAGCGCTTTCACAGGCGCAGCAACACTGGGGCTTTGCGCTTCTCTACCCACCAAACATCATGGTCACTATCTCTCCGTCTCGTAGACACAAGCTGAGAAATTGCAAACGTCGAGCAATTGCTGAGAGATGAAAAGTGCCAGCACTGAAAGCTCTTGCTAGCCAGCACCCTTCCTTGGAAGCGCTTTTGTAGCCCTAAGAACACTGGGGCTCTGGCCTTCTCTAGCCACCTCATCTTCTGCTCATCCTCTCGCGCAGTCTAAAGAGAGCTCAGGTGAGAAATTGCAAACGTCGAGCAATTGCTCAGAGATGAAAAGTGCCAGCACTGAAAGCTGTTGCTAGCCAGCACCCTTCCTTGGAAGCGCTTTCACAGGCGCAGCAACACTGGGGCTTTGCGCTTCTCTACCCACCAGACGTCACGGTCACTTTCTCTCCGTCTCGTAGAAACGAGCTGAGAAATTCCAAAAGTCAAGCAATTGCTCAGAGATGAAAAGTGCCAGCACTGAAAGCTGTTGCTAGCCAGCACCCTTCCTTGGAAGCGCTTTTGTAGCCCTAAGAACACTGGGGCTCTGGGCTTCCCTAGCCACCTCATCTTCTGCTCATCCTCTCGCGCACTCTAAAGAGAGCTCAGGTGAGAAATTGCAAACGTCGAGCAATTGCTCAGAGATGAAAAGTGCCAGCACTGAAAGCTCTTGCTAGCCAGCACCCTTCCTTGGAAGCGCTTTCACAGGCACAGCAACACTGGGGATTTGCGCTTCTCTACCCACCAAACGTCACGGTCACTTTCACTCCGCCTCGTAGAAACGAGCTGAGAAATTGCAAACGTCGAGCAATTGCTCAGAGATGAAAAGTGCCAGCACTGAAAGCTCTTGCTAGCCAGCACCCTTCCTTGGAAGCGCTCTTGTAGCCCGTAGAACACCGGGGCTCTGTGCTTCTCTAGCCACCTAATCTTCTGCTCATCCTCTCGCGCAGTCTAAAGAGATCTCAGGTGAGAAATTGCAAACGTCGAGCAATTGCTCAGAGATGAAAAGTGCCAGCACTGAAAGCTGTTGCTAGCCAGCCCCCTTCCTTGGAAGCGCTTTTGTAGCCCTAAGAACACTGGGGCTCTGGGCTTCTCTAGCCACCTCATCTTCTGCTCATCCTCTCGCGCAGTCTAAAGAGAGCTCAGGTGAGAAATTGCAAACGTCGAGCAATTGCTCAGAGATGAAAAGTGCCAGCACTGAAAGCTGTTGCTAGCCAGCACCCTTGCTTGGAAGCGCTTTCACTGGCGCAGCAACACTGGGGCTTTGCGCTTCTCTACCCACCAAACGTCACGGTCACTATCTCTCCGTCTCGTAGACACAAGCTGAGAAATTGCAAACGTTGAGCAATTGCTCAGAGATGAAAAGTGCCAGCACTGAAAGCTCTTGCTAGCCAGCCCCCTTCCTTGGAAGCGCTTTTGTAGCCCTAAGAACACTGGGGCTCTGGCCTTCTCTAGCCACCTCATCTTTTGCTCATCCTCTCGCGCAGTCTAAAGAGAGCTCAGGTGAGAAATTGCAAACGTCGAGCAATTGCTCAGAGATGAAAAGTGCCAGCACTGAAAGCTGTTGCTAGCCAGCACCCTTCCTTGGAAGCGCTTTCACAGGCGCAGCAACACTGGGGCTTTGCGCTTCTCTACCCACCAAACATCACGGTCACTATCTCTCCGACTCGTAGACACGAGTTGAGAAATTGCAAACGTCGAGCAATTGCTGAGAGATGAAAAGTGCCAGCACTGAAAGCTGTTGCTAGCCAGCACCCTTCCTTGGAAGCGCTTTCAGTGGCGCAGCAACACTGGGGCTTTGCGCTTCTCTAGCCACCAAACGTCACGGTCATTCTCTTTCCGACTCGTAGACACGAGCTGAGAAATTGCAAACGTCGAGCAATTGCTCAGAGATGAAAAGTGCCAGCACTGAAAGCTGTTGCTAGCCAGCACCCTTCCTTGGAAGCGCTTTCACAGGCGCAGCAACACTGGGGCTTTGCACTTCTCTACCCACCAAACGTCACGGTCATTCTCTGTCCGTCTCGTAGACACGAGTTGAGAAATTGCAAACGTCGAGCAATTGCTGAGAGATGAAAAGTGCCAGCACTGAAAGCTGTTGCTAGCAAGCACCCTTCCTTGGAAACGCTTTTGTAGCCCTAAGAACACTGGGGCTCTGGGCTTCTCTAGCCACCTCATCTTCTGCTCATCCTCTCGCGCAGTCTAAAGAGAGCTCAGGTGAGAAATTGCAAACGTCGAGCAATTGCTCAGAGATGAAAAGTGCCAGCACTGAAAGCTGTTGCTAGCCAGCACCCTTCCTTGGAAGCGCTTTCACAGGCGCAGCAACACTGGGGCTTTGCGCTTCTCTAGCCACCAAACATCACGGTCACTATCTCTCCGTCTCGTAGACATGAGTTGAGAAATTGCAAACGTCGAGCAATTGCTCAGAGATGAAAAGTGCCAGCACTGAAAGCTGTTGCTAGCTAGCACCCTTCCTTGGAAGCGCTTTCACAGGCGCAGCAACACTGGGGCTTTGCGCTTCTCTACCCACCAAACGTCACGGTCATTCTCTTTCCGACTCGTAGACACGAGCTGAGAAATTGCAAACGTCGAGCAATTGCTGAGAGATGAAAAGTGCCAGCACTGAAAGCTGTTGCTAGCCAGCACCCTTCCTTGGAAGCGCTTTCAGTGGCGCAGCAACACTGGGGCTTTGCGCTTCTCTAACCACCAAACGTCACGGTCACTATCTCTCCGTCTCGTAGACACGAGCTGAGAAATTGCAAACGTCGAGCAATTGCTCAGAGATGAAAAGTGCCAGCACTGAAAGCTCTTGCTAGCCAGCACCCTTCCTTGGAAGCGCTTTTGTAGCCCTAAGAACACTGGGGTTCTGGGCTTCTCTAGCCATCTAAATTTCTGCTCATCCTCTCGCGCAGTCTAAAGAGAGCTCAGGTGAGAAATTGCAAACGTCGAGCAATTGCTCAGAGATGAAAAGTGCCAGCACTGAAAGCTGTTGCTAGCCAGCACCCTTCCTTGGAAGCGCTTTTGTAGCCCAAAGACCATTGGGGCTCTGGGCTTCTCTAGCCACCTCATCTTCTGCTCATCCTCTCGCGCAGTCTAAAGAGAGCTCAGGTGAGAAATTGCAAACGTCGAGCAATTGCTCAGAGATGAAAAGTGCCAGCACTGAAAGCTGTTGCTAGCCAGCACCCTTCCTTGGAAGCGCTTTCACAGGCGCAGCAACACTGGGGCTTTGCGCTTCTCTAACCACCAAACATCACGGTCACTATCTCTCCGTCTCGTAGACACGAGTTGAGAAATTGCAAACGTCGAGCAATTGCTCAGAGATGAAAAGTGCCAGCACTGAAAGCTGTTGCTAGCCAGCACCCTTCCTTGGAAGCGCTTTCACAGGCGCAGCAACACTGGGGCTTTGCGCTTCTCTACCCACCAAACATCATGGTCACTATCTCTCCGTCTCGTAGACACAAGCTGAGAAATTGCAAACGTCGAGCAATTGCTGAGAGATGAAAAGTGCCAGCACTGAAAGCTCTTGCTAGCCAGCACCCTTCCTTGGAAGCGCTTTTGTAGCCCTAAGAACACTGGGGCTCTGGCCTTCTCTAGCCACCTCATCTTCTGCTCATCCTCTCGCGCAGTCTAAAGAGAGCTCAGGTGAGAAATTGCAAACGTCGAGCAATTGCTCAGAGATGAAAAGTGCCAGCACTGAAAGCTGTTGCTAGCCAGCACCCTTCCTTGGAAGCGCTTTCACAGGCGCAGCAACACTGGGGCTTTGCGCTTCTCTACCCACCAGACGTCACGGTCACTTTCTCTCCGTCTCGTAGAAACGAGCTGAGAAATTCCAAACGTCAAGCAATTGCTCAGAGATGAAAAGTGCCAGCACTGAAAGCTGTTGCTAGCCAGCACCCTTCCTTGGAAGCGCTTTTGTAGCCCTAAGAACACTGGGGCTCTGGGCTTCCCTAGCCACCTCATCTTCTGCTCATCCTCTCGCGCACTCTAAAGAGAGCTCCGGTGAGAAATTGCAAACGTCGAGCAATTGCTCAGACAGGAAAAGTGCCAGCACTGAAAGCTGTTGCTAGCCAGCACCCTTCCTTGGAAGCGCTTTCACAGGCACAGCAACACTGGGGATTTGCGCTTCTCTACCCACCAAACGTCACGGTCACTATCTCTCCGCCTCGTAGAAACGAGCTGAGAAATTGCAAACGTCGAGCAATTGCTCAGAGATGAAAAGTGCCAGCACTGAAAGCTCTTGCTAGCCAGCACCCTTCCTTGGAAGCGCTCTTGTAGCCCGTAGAACACTGGGGCTCTGTGCTTCTCTAGCCACCTAATCTTCTGCTCATCCTCTCGCGCAGTCTAAAGAGAGCTCAGGTGAGAAATTGCAAACGTCGAGCAATTGCTCAGAGATGAAAAGTGCCAGCACTGAAAGCTGTTGCTAGCCAGCCCCCTTCCTTGGAAGCGCTTTTGTAGCCCTAAGAACACTGGGGCTCTGGGCTTCTCTAGCCACCTCATCTTCTGCTCATCCTCTCGCGCAGTCTAAAGAGAGCTCAGGTGAGAAATTGCAAACGTCGAGCAATTGCTCAGAGATGAAAAGTGCCAGCACTGAAAGCTGTTGCTAGCCAGCACCCTTGCTTGGAAGCGCTTTCACAGGCGCAGCAACACTGGGGCTTTGCGCTTCTCTACCCACCAAACGTCACGGTCACTATCTCTCCGACTCGTAGACACGAGTTCAGAAATTGCAAACGTCGAGCAATTGCTCAGACAGGAAAAGTGCCAGCACTGAAAGCTGTTGCTAGCCAGCACCCTTCCTTGGAAGCGCTTTCACTGGCGCAGCAACACTGGGGCTTTGCGCTTCTCTACCCACCAAACGTCACGGTCACTATCTCTCCGTCTCGTAGACACAAGCTGAGAAATTGCAAACGTTGAGCAATTGCTCAGAGATGAAAAGTGCCAGCACTGAAAGCTCTTGCTAGCCAGCCCCCTTCCTTGGAAGCGCTTTTGTAGCCCTAAGAACACTGGGGCTCTGGCCTTCTCTAGCCACCTCATCTTTTGCTCATCCTCTCGCGCAGTCTAAAGAGAGCTCAGGTGAGAAATTGCAAACGTCGAGCAATTGCTCAGAGATGAAAAGTGCCAGCACTGAAAGCTGTTGCTAGCCAGCACCCTTCCTTGGAAGCGCTTTCACAGGCGCAGCAACACTGGGGCTTTGCGCTTCTCTAGCCACCAAACATCACGGTCACTATCTCTCCGACTCGTAGACACGAGTTGAGAAATTGCAAACGTCGAGCAATTGCTGAGAGATGAAAAGTGCCAGCACTGAAAGCTGTTGCTAGCCAGCACCCTTCCTTGGAAGCGCTTTCAGTGGCGCAGCAACACTGGGGCTTTGCGCTTCTCTAGCCACCAAACGTCACGGTCATTCTCTTTCCGACTCGTAGACACGAGCTGAGAAATTGCAAACGTCGAGCAATTGCTCAGAGATGAAAAGTGCCAGCACTGAAAGCTGTTGCTAGCCAGCACCCTTCCTTGGAAGCGCTTTCACAGGCGCAGCAACACTGGGGCTTTGCACTTCTCTAGCCACCAAACGTCACGGTCATTCTCTGTCCGTCTCGTAGACACGAGTTGAGAAATTGCAAACGTCGAGCAATTGCTGAGAGATGAAAAGTGCCAGCACTGAAAGCTGTTGCTAGCAAGCACCCTTCCTTGGAAACGCTTTTGTAGTCCTAAGAACACTGGGGCTCTGGCCTTCTCTAGCCACCTCATCTTCTGCTCATCCTCTCGCGCAGTCTAAAGAGAGCTCAGGTGAGAAATTGCAAACGTCGAGCAATTGCTCAGAGATGAAAAGTGCCAGCACTGAAAGCTGTTGCTAGCCAGCACCCTTCCTTGGAAGCGCTTTCACAGGCGCAGCAACACTGGGGCTTTGCGCTTCTCTACCCACCAAACATCACGGTCACTATCTCTCCGTCTCGTAGACATGAGTTGAGAAATTGCAAACGTCGAGCAATTGCTCAGAGATGAAAAGTGCCAGCACTGAAAGCTGTTGCTAGCCAGCACCCTTCCTTGGAAGCGCTTTCACAGGCGCAGCAACACTGGGGCTTTGCGCTTCTCTACCCACCAAACGTCACGGTCATTCTCTTTCCGACTCGTAGACACGAGCTGAGAAATTGCAAACGTCGAGCAATTGCTGAGAGATGAAAAGTGCCAGCACTGAAAGCTGTTGCTAGCCAGCACCCTTCCTTGGAAGCGCTTTCAGTGGCGCAGCAACACTGGGGCTTTGCGCTTCTCTAACCACCAAACGTCACGGTCACTATCTCTCCGTCTCGTAGACACGAGCTGAGAAATTGCAAACGTCGAGCAATTGCTCAGAGATGAAAAGTGCCAGCACTGAAAGCTCTTGCTAGCCAGCACCCTTCCTTGGAAGCGCTTTTGTAGCCCTAAGAACACTGGGGTTCTGGGCTTCTCTAGCCATCTAAATTTCTGCTCATCCTCTCGCGCAGTCTAAAGAGAGCTCAGGTGAGAAATTGCAAACGTCGAGCAATTGCTCAGAGATGAAAAGTGCCAGCACTGAAAGCTGTTGCTAGCCAGCCCCCTTCCTTGGAAGCGCTTTTGTAGCCCTAAGAACACTGGGGCTCTGGGCTTCTCTAGCCACCTCATCTTCTGCTCATCCTCTCGCGCAGTCTAAAGAGAGCTCAGGTGAGAAATTGCAAACGTCGAGCAATTGCTCAGAGATGAAAAGTGCCAGCACTGAAAGCTGTTGCTAGCCAGCACCCTTCCTTGGAAGCGCTTTCACAGGCGCAGCAACACTGGGGCTTTGCGCTTCTCTAACCACCAAACATCACGGTCACTATCTCTCCGTCTCGTAGACACGAGTTGAGAAATTGCAAACGTCGAGCAATTGCTCAGAGATGAAAAGTGCCAGCACTGAAAGCTGTTGCTAGCCAGCACCCTTCCTTGGAAGCGCTTTCACAGGCGCAGCAACACTGGGGCTTTGCGCTTCTCTACCCACCAAACATCATGGTCACTATCTCTCCGTCTCGTAGACACAAGCTGAGAAATTGCAAACGTCGAGCAATTGCTGAGAGATGAAAAGTGCCAGCACTGAAAGCTGTTGCTAGCCAGCCCCCTTCCTTGGAAGCGCTTTTGTAGCCCTAAGAACACTGGGGCTCTGGCCTTCTCTAGCCACCTCATCTTCTGCTCATCCTCTCGCGCAGTCTAAAGAGAGCTCAGGTGAGAAATTGCAAACGTCCAGCAATTGCTCAGAGATGAAAAGTGCCAGCACTGAAAGCTGTTGCTAGCCAGCACCCTTCCTTGGAAGCGCTTTCACAGGCGCAGCAACACTGGGGCTTTGCGCTTCTCTACCCACCAGACGTCACGGTCACTTTCTCTCCGTCTCGTAGAAACGAGCTGAGAAATTCCAAACGTCAAGCAATTGCTCAGAGATGAAAAGTGCCAGCACTGAAAGCTGTTGCTAGCCAGCACCCTTCCTTGGAAGCGCTTTTGTAGCCCTAAGAACACTGGGGCTCTGGGCTTCCCTAGCCACCTCATCTTCTGCTCATCCTCTCGCGCACTCTAAAGAGAGCTCAGGTGAGAAATTGCAAACGTCGAGCAATTGCTCAGAGATGAAAAGTGCCAGCACTGAAAGCTCTTGCTAGCCAGCACCCTTCCTTGGAAGCGCTTTCACAGGCACAGCAACACTGGGGATTTGCGCTTCTCTACCCACCAAACGTCACGGTCACTTTCTCTCCGCCTCGTAGAAACGAGCTGAGAAATTGCAAACGTCGAGCAATTGCTCAGAGATGAAAAGTGCCAGCACTGAAAGCTCTTGCTAGCCAGCACCCTTCCTTGGAAGCGCTCTTGTAGCCCGTAGAACACTGGGGCTCTGTGCTTCTCTAGCCACCTAATCTTCTGCTCATCCTCTCGCGCAGTCTAAAGAGAGCTCAGGTGAGAAATTGCAAACGTCGAGCAATTGCTCAGAGATGAAAAGTGCCAGCACTGAAAGCTCTTGCTAGCCAGCCCCCTTCCTTGGAAGCGCTTTTGTAGCCCTAAGAACACTGGGGCTCTGGGCTTCTCTAGCCACCTCATCTTCTGCTCATCCTCTCGCGCAGTCTAAAGAGAGCTCAGGTGAGAAATTGCAAACGTCGAGCAATTGCTCAGAGATGAAAAGTGCCAGCACTGAAAGCTGTTGCTAGCCAGCACCCTTCCTTGGAAGCGCTTTCACAGGCGCAGCAACACTGGGGCTTTGCGCTTCTCTAACCACCAAACGTCACGGTCACTATCTCTCCGACTCGTAGACACGAGTTGAGAAATTGCAAACGTCGAGCAATTGCTCAGACAGGAAAAGTGCCAGCACTGAAAGCTGTTGCTAGCCAGCACCCTTCCTTGGAAGCGCTTTCACTGGCGCAGCAACACTGGGGCTTTGCGCTTCTCTACCCACCAAACGTCACGGTCACTATCTCTCCGTCTCGTAGACACAAGCTGAGAAATTGCAAACGTTGAGCAATTGCTCAGAGATGAAAAGTGCCAGCACTGAAAGCTCTTGCTAGCCAGCCCCCTTCCTTGGAAGCGCTTTTGTAGCCCTAAGAACACTGGGGCTCTGGCCTTCTCTAGCCACCTCATCTTTTGCTCATCCTCTCGCACACTCTAAAGAGAGCTCAGGTGAGAAATTGCAAACGTCGAGCAATTGCTCAGAGATGAAAAGTGCCAGCACTGAAAGCTGTTGCTAGCCAGCACCCTTCCTTGGAAGCGCTTTCACAGGCGCAGCAACACTGGGGCTTTGCGCTTCTCTACCCACCAAACATCACGGTCACTATCTCTCCGACTCGTAGACACGAGTTGAGAAATTGCAAACGTCGAGCAATTGCTGAGAGATGAAAAGTGCCAGCACTGAAAGCTGTTGCTAGCCAGCACCCTTCCTTGGAAGCGCTTTCACAGGCGCAGCAACACTGGGGCTTTGCGCTTCTCTACCCACCAGACGTCACGGTCACTTTCTCTCCGTCTCGTAGAAACGAGCTGAGAAATTCCAAACGTCAAGCAATTGCTCAGAGATGAAAAGTGCCAGCACTGAAAGCTGTTGCTAGCCAGCACCCTTCCTTGGAAGCGCTTTTGTAGCCCTAAGAACACTGGGGCTCTGGGCTTCCCTAGCCACCTCATCTTCTGCTCATCCTCTCGCGCACTCTAAAGAGAGCTCAGGTGAGAAATTGCAAACGTCGAGCAATTGCTCAGAGATGAAAAGTGCCAGCACTGAAAGCTCTTGCTAGCCAGCACCCTTCCTTGGAAGCGCTTTCACAGGCACAGCAACACTGGGGATTTGCGCTTCTCTACCCACCAAACGTCACGGTCACTTTCTCTCCGCCTCGTAGAAACGAGCTGAGAAATTGCAAACGTCGAGCAATTGCTCAGAGATGAAAAGTGCCAGCACTGAAAGCTCTTGCTAGCCAGCACCCTTCCTTGGAAGCGCTCTTGTAGCCCGTAGAACACTGGGGCTCTGTGCTTCTCTAGCCACCTAATCTTCTGCTCATCCTCTCGCGCAGTCTAAAGAGATCTCAGGTGAGAAATTGCAAACGTCGAGCAATTGCTCAGAGATGAAAAGTGCCAGCACTGAAAGCTGTTGCTAGCCAGCACCCTTCCTTGGAAGCGCTTTTGTAGCCCTAAGAACACTGGGGCTCTGGGCTTCTCTAGCCACCTCATCTTCTGCTCATCCTCTCGCGCAGTCTAAAGAGAGCTCAGGTGAGAAATTGCAAACGTCGAGCAATTGCTCAGAGATGAAAAGTGCCAGCACTGAAAGCTGTTGCTAGCCAGCACCCTTGCTTGGAAGCGCTTTCACAGGCGCAGCAACACTGGGGCTTTGCGCTTCTCTAACCACCAAACGTCACGGTCACTATCTCTCCGACTCGTAGACACGAGTTGAGAAATTGCAAACGTCGAGCAATTGCTCAGACAGGAAAAGTGCCAGCACTGAAAGCTGTTGCTAGCCAGCACCCTTCCTTGGAAGCGCTTTCACTGGCGCAGCAACACTGGGGCTTTGCGCTTCTCTACCCACCAAACGTCACGGTCACTATCTCTCCGTCTCGTAGACACAAGCTGAGAAATTGCAAACGTTGAGCAATTGCTCAGAGATGAAAAGTGCCAGCACTGAAAGCTCTTGCTAGCCAGCCCCCTTCCTTGGAAGCGCTTTTGTAGCCCTAAGAACACTGGGGCTCTGGCCTTCTCTAGCCACCTCATCTTTTGCTCATCCTCTCGCGCACTCTAAAGAGAGCTCAGGTGAGAAATTGCAAACGTCGAGCAATTGCTCAGAGATGAAAAGTGCCAGCACTGAAAGCTGTTGCTAGCCAGCACCCTTCCTTGGAAGCGCTTTCACAGGCGCAGCAACACTGGGGCTTTGCGCTTCTCTACCCACCAAACATCACGGTCACTATCTCTCCGACTCGTAGACACGAGTTGAGAAATTGCAAACGTCGAGCAATTGCTGAGAGATGAAAAGTGCCAGCACTGAAAGCTGTTGCTAGCCAGCACCCTTCCTTGGAAGCGCTTTCAGTGGCGCAGCAACACTGGGGCTTTGCGCTTCTCTAGCCATCAAACGTCACGGTCATTCTCTTTCCGTCTCGTAGACACGAGCAGAGAAATTGCAAACGTCGAGCAATTGCTCAGAGATGAAAAGTGCCAGCACTGAAAGCTGTTGCTAGCCAGCACCCTTCCTTGGAAGCGCTTTCACAGGCGCAGCAACACTGGGGCTTTGCACTTCTCTACCCACCAAACGTCACGGTCATTCTCTGTCCGTCTCGTAGACACGAGTTGAGAAATTGCAAACGTCGAGCAATTGCTGAGAGATGAAAAGTGCCAGCACTGAAAGCTGTTGCTAGCAAGCACCCTTCCTTGGAAACGCTTTTGTAGCCCTAAGAACACTGGGGCTCTGGGCTTCTCTAGCCACCTCATCTTCTGCTCATCCTCTCGCGCAGTCTAAAGAGAGCTCAGGTGAGAAATTGCAAACGTCGAGCAATTGCTCAGAGATGAAAAGTGCCAGCACTGAAAGCTGTTGCTAGCCAGCACCCTTCCTTGGAAGCGCTTTCACAGGCGCAGCAACACTGGGGCTTTGCGCTTCTCTAGCCACCAAACATCACGGTCACTATCTCTCCGTCTCGTAGACATGAGTTGAGAAATTGCAAACGTCGAGCAATTGCTCAGAGATGAAAAGTGCCAGCACTGAAAGCTGTTGCTAGCCAGCACCCTTCCTTGGAAGCGCTTTCACAGGCGCAGCAACACTGGGGCTTTGCGCTTCTCTACCCACCAAACGTCACGGTCATTCTCTTTCCGACTCGTAGACACGAGCTGAGAAATTGCAAACGTCGAGCAATTGCTGAGAGATGAAAAGTGCCAGCACTGAAAGCTGTTGCTAGCCAGCCCACTTCCTTGGAAGCGCTTTCACTGGCGCAGCAACACTGGGGCTTTGCGCTTCTCTAACCACCAAACGTCACGGTCACTATCTCTCCGTCTCGTAGACACAAGCTGAGAAATTGCAAACGTCGAGCAATTGCTCAGAGATGAAAAGTGCCAGCACTGAAAGCTGTTGCTAGCCAGCCCCCTTCCTTGGAAGCGCTTTTGTAGCCCTAAGAACACTGGGGCTCTGGCCTTCTCTAGCCACCTCATCTTCTGCTCATCCTCTCGCGCAGTCTAAAGAGAGCTCAGGTGAGAAATTGCAAACGTCGAGCAATTGCTCAGAGATGAAAAGTGCCAGCACTGAAAGCTGTTGCTAGCCAGCACCCTTGCTTGGAAGCGCTTTCACAGGCGCAGCAACACTGGGGCTTTGCGCTTCTCTAACCACCAAACATCACGGTCACTATCTCTCCGTCTCGTAGACAAGAGTTGAGAAATTGCAAACGTCGAGCAATTGCTGAGAGATGAAAAGTGCCAGCACTGAAAGCTGTTGCTAGCCAGCACCCTTCCTTGGAAGCGCTTTCACAGGCGCAGCAACACTGGGGCTTTGCGCTTCTCTACCCACCAAACGTCACGGTCATTCTCTTTCCGACTCGTAGAGACGAGCTGAGAAATTGCAAACGTCGAGGAATTGCTGAGAGATGAAAAGTGCCAGCACTGAAAGCTGTTGCTAGCCAGCACCCTTCCTTGGAAGCGCTTTCAGTGGCGCAGCAACACTGGGGCTTTGCGCTTCTCTAACCACCAAACATCACGGTCACTATCTCTCCGTCTCGTAGAAACGAGTTGAGAAATTGCAAACGTCGAGCAATTGCTCAGAGATGAAAAGTGCCAGCACTGAAAGCTGTTGCTAGCCAGCACCCTTCCTTGGAAGCGCTTTCACAGGCGCAGCAACACTGGGGCTTTGCGCTTCTCTACCCACCAAACGTCACGGTCATTCTCTTTCCGACTCGTAGACACGAGTTGAGAAATTGCAAACGTCGAGCAATTGCTGAGAGATGAAAAGTGCCAGCACTGAAAGCTCTTGCTAGCCAGCCCCCTTCCTTGGAAGCGCTTTTGTAGCCCTAAGAACACTGGGGCTCTGGCCTTCTCTAGCCACCTCATCTTCTGCTCATCCTCTCGCGCAGTCTAAAGAGAGCTCAGGTGAGAAATTGCAAACGTTGAGCAATTGCTCAGAGATGAAAAGTGCCAGCACTGAAAGCTGTTGCTAGCCAGCACCCTTCCTTGGAAGCGCTTTCACAGGCGCAGCAACACTGGGGCTTTGCGCTTCTCTAACCACCAAACATCACGGTCACTATCTCTCCGTCTCGTAGACACGAGCTGAGAAATTGCAAACGTCGAGCAATTGCTCAGAGATGAAAAGTGCCAGCACTGAAAGCTGTTGCTAGCCAGCCCCCTTCCTTGGAAGCGCTTTCACAGGCGCAGCAACACTGGGGCTTTGCGCTTCTCTAGCCACCAAACGTCACGGTCACTATCTCTCCGTCTCGTAGAAACGAGCTGAGAAATTGCAAACGTCGAGCAATTGCTCAGAGATGAAAAGTGCCAGCACTGAAAGCTGTTGCTAGCCAGCACCCTTCCTTGGAAGCGCTTTTGTAGCCCTAAGAACACTGGGGCTCTGGGCTTCTCTAGCCACCTCATCTTTTGCTCATCCTCTCGCGCAGTCTAAAGAGAGCTCAGGTGAGAAATTGCAAACGTCGAGCAATTGCTCAGAGATGAAAAGTGCCAGCACTGAAAGCTGTTGCTAGCCAGCACCCTTGCTTGGAAGCGCTTTCACAGGCGCAGCAACACTGGGGCTTTGCGCTTCTCTACCCACCAGACGTCACGGTCACTTTCTCTCCGTCTCGTAGAAACGAGCTGAGAAATTCCAAACGTCAAGCAATTGCTCAGAGATGAAAAGTGCCAGCACTGAAAGCTGTTGCTAGCCAGCACCCTTCCTTGGAAGCGCTTTTGTAGCCCTAAGAACACTGGGGCTCTGGGCTTCCCTAGCCACCTCATCTTCTGCTCATCCTCTCGCGCACTCTAAAGAGAGCTCAGGTGAGAAATTGCAAACGTCGAGCAATTGCTCAGAGATGAAAAGTGCCAGCACTGAAAGCTGTTGCTAGCCAGCACCCTTCCTTGGAAGCGCTTTCACAGGCACAGCAACACTGGGGATTTGCGCTTCTCTACCCACCAAACGTCACGGTCACTTTCTCTCCGCCTCGTAGAAACGAGCTGAGAAATTGCAAACGTCGAGCAATTGCTCAGAGATGAAAAGTGCCAGCACTGAAAGCTCTTGCTAGCCAGCACCCTTCCTTGGAAGCGCTCTTGTAGCCCGTAGAACACTGGGGCTCTGTGCTTCTCTAGCCACCTAATCTTCTGCTGATCCTCTCGCGCAGTCTAAAGAGATCTCAGGTGAGAAATTGCAAACGTCGAGCAATTGCTCAGAGATGAAAAGTGCCAGCACTGAAAGCTGTTGCTAGCCAGCCCCCTTCCTTGGAAGCGCTTTTGTAGCCCTAAGAACACTGGGGCTCTGGGCTTCTCTAGCCACCTCATCTTCTGCTCATCCTCTCGCGCAGTCTAAAGAGAGCTCAGGTGAGAAATTGCAAACGTCGAGCAATTGCTCAGAGATGAAAAGTGCCAGCACTGAAAGCTGTTGCTAGCCAGCACCCTTGCTTGGAAGCGCTTTCACAGGCGCAGCAACACTGGGGCTTTGCGCTTCTCTACCCACCATACGTCACGGTCACTATCTCTCCGACTCGTAGACACGAGTTCAGAAATTGCAAACGTCGAGCAATTGCTCAGACAGGAAAAGTGCCAGCACTGAAAGCTGTTGCTAGCCAGCACCCTTCCTTGGAAGCGCTTTCACAGGCGCAGCAACACTGGGGCTTTGCGCTTCTCTACCCACCAAACGTCACGGTCACTATCTCTCCGTCTCGTAGACACAAGCTGAGAAATTGCAAACGTTGAGCAATTGCTCAGAGATGAAAAGTGCCAGCACTGAAAGCTCTTGCTAGCCAGCCCCCTTCCTTGGAAGCGCTTTTGTAGCCCTAAGAACACTGGGGCTCTGGCCTTCTCTAGCCACCTCATCTTTTGCTCATCCTCTCGCGCACTCTAAAGAGAGCTCAGGTGAGAAATTGCAAACGTCGAGCAATTGCTCAGAGATGAAAAGTGCCAGCACTGAAAGCTGTTGCTAGCCAGCACCCTTCCTTGGAAGCGCTTTCACAGGCGCAGCAACACTGGGGCTTTGCGCTTCTCTAACCACCAAACATCACGGTCACTATCACTCCGACTCGTAGACACGAGTTGAGAAATTGCAAACGTCGAGCAATTGCTGAGAGATGAAAAGTGCCAGCACTGAAAGCTGTTGCTAGCCAGCACCCTTCCTTGGAAGCGCTTTCAGTGGCGCAGCAACACTGGGGCTTTGCGCTTCTCTAGCCACCAAACGTCACGGTCATTCTCTTTCCGTCTCGTAGACACGAGCTGAGAAATTGCAAACGTCGAGCAATTGCTCAGAGATGAAAAGTGCCAGCACTGAAAGCTGTTGCTAGCCAGCACCCTTCCTTGGAAGCGCTTTCACAGGCGCAGCAACACTGGGGCTTTGCACTTCTCTAGCCACCAAACGTCACGGTCATTCTCTGTCCGTCTCGTAGACACGAGTTGAGAAATTGCAAACGTCGAGCAATTGCTGAGAGATGAAAAGTGCCAGCACTGAAAGCTGTTGCTAGCAAGCACCCTTCCTTGGAAACGCTTTTTTAGCCCTAAGAACACTGGGGCTCTGGGCTTCTCTAGCCACCTCATCTTCTGCTCATCCTCTCGCGCAGTCTAAAGAGAGCTCAGGTGAGAAATTGCAAACGTCGAGCAATTGCTCAGAGATGAAAAGTGCCAGCACTGAAAGCTGTTGCTAGCCAGCACCCTTCCTTGGAAGCGCTTTCACAGGCGCAGCAACACTGGGGCTTTGCGCTTCTCTAGCCACCAAACATCACGGTCACTATCTCTCCGTCTCGTAGACATGAGTTGAGAAATTGCAAACGTCGAGCAATTGCTCAGAGATGAAAAGTGCCAGCACTGAAAGCTGTTGCTAGCCAGCACCCTTCCTTGGAAGCGCTTTCACAGGCGCAGCAACACTGGGGCTTTGCGCTTCTCTAACCACCAAACGTCACGGTCATTCTCTTTCCGACTCGTAGACACGAGCTGAGAAATTGCAAACGTCGAGCAATTGCTCAGAGATGAAAAGTGCCAGCACTGAAAGCTGTTGCTAGCCAGCCCACTTCCTTGGAAGCGCTTTCACTGGCGCAGCAACACTGGGGCTTTGCGCTTCTCTAACCACCAAACGTCACGGTCACTATCTCTCCGTCTCGTAGACACAAGCTGAGAAATTGCAAACGTCGAGCAATTGCTCAGAGATGAAAAGTGCCAGCACTGAAAGCTCTTGCTAGCCAGCCCCCTTCCTTGGAAGCGCTTTTGTAGCCCTAAGAACACTGGGGCTCTGGCCTTCTCTAGCCACCTCATCTTCTGCTCATCCTCTCGCGCAGTCTAAAGAGAGCTCAGGTGAGAAATTGCAAACGTCGAGCAATTGCTCAGAGATGAAAAGTGCCAGCACTGAAAGCTGTTGCTAGCCAGCACCCTTGCTTGGAAGCGCTTTCACAGGCGCAGCAACACTGGGGCTTTGCGCTTCTCTAACCACCAAACATCACGGTCACTATCTCTCCGTCTCGTAGACAAGAGTTGAGAAATTGCAAACGTCGAGCAATTGCTGAGAGATGAAAAGTGCCAGCACTGAAAGCTGTTGCTAGCCAGCACCCTTCCTTGGAAGCGCTTTCACAGGCGCAGCAACACTGGGGCTTTGCGCTTCTCTAACCACCAAACGTCACGGTCACTATCTCTCCGTCTCGTAGACACGAGTTGAGAAATTGCAAACGTCGAGCAATTGCTCAGAGATGAAAAGTGCCAGCACTGAAAGCTGTTGCTAGCCAGCACCCTTCCTTGGAAGCGCTTTCACAGGCGCAGCAACACTGGGGCTTTGCGCTTCTCTACCCACCAAACGTCACGGTCATTCTCTTTCCGACTCGTAGACACGAGTTGAGAAATTGCAAACGTCGAGCAATTGCTGAGAGATGAAAAGTGCCAGCACTGAAAGCTCTTGCTAGCCAGCCCCCTTCCTTGGAAGCGCTTTTGTAGCCCTAAGAACACTGGGGCTCTGGCCTTCTCTAGCCACCTCATCTTCTGCTCATCCTCTCGCGCAGTCTAAAGAGAGCTCAGGTGAGAAATTGCAAACGTCCAGCAATTGCTCAGAGATGAAAAGTGCCAGCACTGAAAGCTGTTGCTAGCCAGCACCCTTCCTTGGAAGCGCTTTCACAGGCGCAGCAACACTGGGGCTTTGCGCTTCTCTAACCACCAAACATCACGGTCACTATCTCTCCGTCTCGTAGACACGAGCTGAGAAATTGCAAACGTCGAGCAATTGCTCAGAGATGAAAAGTGCCAGCACTGAAAGCTGTTGCTAGCCAGCACCCTTCCTTGGAAGCGCTTTCACAGGCGCAGCAACACTGGGGCTTTGCGCTTCTCTACCCACCAAACGTCACGGTCACTCTCTCTCCGTCTCGTAGAAACGAGCTGAGAAATTGCAAACGTCGAGCAATTGCTCAGAGATGAAAAGTGCCAGCACTGAAAGCTGTTGCTAGCCAGCACCCTTCCTTGGAAGCGCTTTTGTAGCCCTAAGAACACTGGGGCTCTGGGCTTCTCTAGCCACCTCATCTTTTGCTCATCCTCTCGCGCAGTCTAAAGAGAGCTCAGGTGAGAAATTGCAAACGTCGAGCAATTGCTCAGAGATGAAAAGTGCCAGCACTGAAAGCTGTTGCTAGCCAGCACCCTTCCTTGGAAGCGCTTTCACAGGCGCAGCAACACTGGGGCTTTGCGCTTCTCTACCCACCAAACGTCACGGTCATTCTCTTTCCGACTCGTAGACACGAGCTGAGAAATTGCAAACGTCGAGCAATTGCTCAGAGATGAAAAGTGCCAGCACTGAAAGCTGTTGCTAGCCAGCACCCTTCCTTGGAAGCGCTTTCACAGGCGCAGCAACACTGGGGCTTTGCACTTCTCTACCCACCAAACGTCACGGTCATTCTCTGTCCGTCTCATAGACACGAGTTGAGAAATTGCAAACGTCGAGCAATTGCTGAGAGATGAAAAGTGCCAGCACTGAAAGCTGTTGCTAGCCAGCACCCTTCCTTGGAAGCGCTTTTGTAGCCCTAAGAACACTGGGGCTCTGGCCTTCTCTAGCCACCTCATCTTCTGCTCATCCTCTCGCGCAGTCTAAAGAGAGCTCAGGTGAGAAATTGCAAACGTCGAGCAATTGCTCAGAGATGAAAAGTGCCAGCACTGAAAGCTGTTGCTAGCCAGCACCCTTCCTTGGAAGTGCTTTCACAGGCGCAGCAACACTGGGGCTTTGCGCTTCTCTAACCACCAAACATCACGGTCACTATCTCTCCGTCTCGTAGACACAAGCTGAGAAATTGCAAACGTCGAGCAATTGCTCAGAGATGAAAAGTGCCAGCACTGAAAGCTGTTGCTAGCCAGCACCCTTCCTTGGAAGCGCTTTCACAGGCGCAGCAACACTGGGGCTTTGCGCTTCTCTACCCACCAAACGTCACGGTCACTATCTCTCCGTCTCGTAGACACGAGCTGAGAAATTGCAAACGTCGAGCAATTGCTCAGAGATGAAAAGTGCCAGCACTGAAAGCAGTTGCTAGCCAGCACCCTTCCTTGGAAGCGCTTTTGTAGCCCTAAGAACACTGGGGCTCTGGCCTTCTCTAGCCACCTCATCTTCTGCTCATCCTCTCGCGCAGTCTAAAGAGAGCTCAGGTGAGAAATTGCAAACGTCGAGCAATTGCTCAGAGATGAAAAGTGCCAGCACTGAAAGCTGTTGCTAGCCATCCCCCTTCCTTGGAAGCGCTTTCACAGGCGCAGCAACACTGGGGCTTTGCGCTTCTCTAGCCACCAAACATCACGGTCACTATCTCTCCGTCTCGTAGACATGAGTTGAGAAATTGCAAACGTCGAGCAATTGCTCAGAGATGAAAAGTGCCAGCACTGAAAGCTGTTGCTAGCCAGCACCCTTCCTTGGAAGCGCTTTCACAGGCGCAGCAACACAGGGGCTTTGCGCTTCTCTACCCACCAAACGTCACGGTCATTCCCTTTCCGACTCGTAGACACGAGCTGAGAAATTGCAAACGTCGAGCAATTGCTGAGAGATGAAAAGTGCCAGCACTGAAAGCTGTTGCTAGCCAGCACCCTTCCTTGGAAGCGCTTTCACAGGCGCAGCAACACTGGGGCTTTGCGCTTCTCTACCCACCAAACGTCACGGTCATTCTCTGTCCGTCTCGTAGACACGAGTTGAGAAATTGCAAATGTCGAGCAATTGCTCAGAGATGAAAAGTGCCAGCACTGAAAGCTGTTGCTAGCCAGCACCCTTCCTTGGAAGCGCTTTTGTAGCCCTAAGAACACTGGGGCTCTGGGCTTCTCTAGCCACCTCATCTTCTGCTCATCCTCTCGCACAGTCTAAAGAGAGCTCAGGTGAGAAATTGCAAACGTCGAGCAATTGCTCAGAGATGAAAAGTGCCAGCACTGAAAGCTGTCGCTAGCCATCCCCCTTCCTTGGAAGCGCTTTTGTAGCCCTAAGAACACTGGGGCTCTGGCCTTCTCTAGCCACCTCATCTTCTGCTCATCCTCTCGCACAGTCTAAAGAGAGCTCAGGTGAGAAATTGCAAACGTCCAGCAATTGCTCAGAGATGAAAAGTGCCAGCACTGAAAGCTGTTGCTAGCCAGCACCCTTCCTTGGAAGCGCTTTCACAGGCGCAGCAACACTGGGGCTTTGCGCTTCTCTAACCACCAAACGTCACGGTCACTATCTCTCCGTCTCGTAGACACGAGCTGAGAAATTGCAAACGTCGAGCAATTGCTCAGAGATGAAAAGTGCCAGCACTGAAAGCTGTTGCTAGCCAGCCCCCTTCCTTGGAAGCGCTTTTGTAGGCCTAAGAACACTGGGGCTCTGGCCTTCTCTAGCCACCTCATCTTCTGCTCATCCTCTCGCGCAGTCTAAAGAGAGCTCAGGTGAGAAATTGCAAACGTCGAGCAATTGCTCAGAGATGAAAAGTGCCAGCACTGAAAGCTGTTGCTAGCCAGCACCCTTCCTTGGAAGCGCTTTCACAGGCGCAGCAACACTGGGGCTTTGCGCTTCTCTACCCACCAAACATCACGGTCACTATCTCTCCGTCTCGTAGACACGAGTTGAGAAATTGCAAACGTCGAGCAATTGCTCAGAGATGAAAAGTGCCAGCACTGAAAGCTGTTGCTAGCCAGCACCCTTCCTTGGAAGCGCTTTCACAGGCGCAGCAACACTGGGGCTTTGCGCTTCTCTACCCACCAGACGTCACGGTCATTGTCTTTCCGACTCGTAGACACGAGTTGAGAAATTGCAAACGTCGAGCAATTGCTCAGAGATGAAAAGTGCCAGCACTGAAAGCTGTTGCTAGCCAGCCCCCTTCCTTGGAAGCGCTTTTGTAGCCCTAAGAACAGTGGGGCTCTGGCCTTCTCTAGCCACCTCATCTTCTGCTCATCCTCTCGCGCAGTCTAAAGAGAGCTCAGGTGAGAAATTGCAAACGTCCAGCAATTGCTCAGAGATGAAAAGTGCCAGCACTGAAAGCTGTTGCTAGCCAGCACCCTTCCTTGGAAGCGCTTTCACAGGCGCAGCAACACTGGGGCTTTGCGCTTCTCTAACCACCAAACGTCACGGTCACTATCTCTCCGTCTCGTAGACACGAGCTGAGAAATTGCAAACATCGAGCAATTGCTCAGAGATGAAAAGTGCCAGCACTGAAAGCTGTTGCTAGCCAGCACCCTTCCTTGGAAGCGCTTTCACAGGCGCAGCAACAATGGGGCTTTGCGCTTCTCTAGCCACCAAACGTCACGGTCACTATCTCTGCGTCTCGTAGACACGAGCTGAGAAATTGCAAACGTCGAGCAATTGCTGAGAGATGCAAAGTGCCAGCACTGAAAGCTGTTGCTAGCCAGCACCCTTCCTTGGAAGCGCTTTCACAGGCGCAGCAACACTGGGGCTTTGCGCTTCTCTAGCCACCAAACGTCACGGTCATTCTCTTTCCGACTCGTAGACACGAGTTGAGAAATTGCAAACGTCGAGCAATTGCTGAGAGAGGAAAAGTGCCAGCACTGAAAGCTGTTGCTAGCAAGCACCCTTCCTTGGAAACGCTTTTGTAGCCCTAAGAACACTGGGGCTCTGGGCTTCTCTAGCCACCTCATCTTCTGCTCATCCTCTCGCGCAGTCTAAAGAGAGCTTAGGTGAGAAATTGCAAACGTCGAGCAATTGCTCAGAGATGAAAAGTGCCAGCACTGAAAGCTGTTGCTAGCCAGCACCCTTCCTTGGAAGCGCTTTCACAGGCGCAGCAACACTGGGGCTTTGCGCTTCTCTACCCACCAAACATCACGGTCACTATCTCTCCGTCTCGTAGACACGAGTTGAGAAATTGCAAACGTCGAGCAATTGCTCAGAGATGAAAAGTGCCAGCACTGAAAGCTGTTGCTAGCCAGCACCCTTCCTTGGAAGCGCTTTCACAGGTGCAGCAACACTGGGGCTTTGCGCTTCTCTACCCACCAAACGTCACGGTCATTCTCTTTCCGACTCGTAGACACGAGCTGAGAAATTGCAAACGTCGAGCAATTGCTCAGAGATGAAAAGTGCCAGCACTGAAAGCTGTTGCTAGCCAGCACCCTTCCTTGGAAGCGCTTTCACTGGCGCAGCAACACTGGGGCTTTGCGCTTCTCTACCCACCAAACGTCACGGTCATTCTCTGTCCGTCTCGTAGACACGAGCTGAGAAATTGCAAACGTCGAGCAATTGCTGAGAGATGAAAAGTGCCAGCACTGAAAGCTGTTGCTAGCCAGCACCCTTCCTTGGAAGTGCTTTTGTAGCCCAAAGAACACTGGGGCTCTGGGCTTCTCTAGCCACCTCATCTTCTGCTCATCCTCTCGCGCAGTCTAAAGAGAGCTCAGGTGAGAAATTGCAAACGTCCAGCAATTGCTCAGAGATGAAAAGTGCCAGCACTGAAAGCTGTTGCTAGCCAGCACCCTTCCTTGGAAGCGCTTTCACAGGCGCAGCAACACTGGGGCTTTGCGCTTCTCTAACCACCAAACGTCACGGTCACTATCTCTCCGTCTCGTAGACACGAGCTGAGAAATTGCAAACGTCGAGCAATTGCTCAGACAGGAAAAGTGCCAGCACTGAAAGCTGTTGCTAGCCAGCACCCTTCCTTGGAAGTGCTTTCACAGGCGCAGCAACAGTGGGGCTTTGCGCTTCTCTACCCACCAAACGTCACGGTCACTATCTCTCCGTCTCGTAGACACGAGCTGAGAAATTGCAAACGTCGAGCAATTGCTCAGAGATGAAAAGTGCCAGCACTGAAAGCTGTTGCTAGCCAGCACCCTTCCTTGGAAGCGCTTTTGTAGCCCTAAGAACACTGGGGCTCTGGGTTTCTCTAGCCACCTCATCTTCTGCTCATCCTCTCGCGCAGTCTAAAGAGAGCTCAGGTGAGAAATTGCAAACGTCGAGCAATTGCTCAGAGATGAAAAGTGCCAGCACTGAAAGCTGTTGCTAGCCAGCACCCTTCCTTGGATGTGCTTTCACAGGCGCAGCAACACTGGGGCTTTGCGCTTCTCTAACCACCAAACATCACGGTCACTATCTCTCCGTCTCGTAGACACGAGTTGAGAAATTGCAAACGTCGAGCAATTGCTGAGAGATGAAAAGTGCCAGCACTGAAAGCTGTTGCTAGCCAGCACCCTTCCTTGGAAGCGCTTTCACAGGCGCAGCAACACTGGGGCTTTGCGCTTCTCTAGCCACCAAACGTCACGGTCATTCTCTTTCCGACTCGTAGACACGAGCTGAGAAATTGCAAACGTCGAGCAATTGCTCAGAGATGAAAAGTGCCAGCACTGAAAGCTGTTGCTAGCCAGCACCCTTCCTTGGAAGCGCTTTCACAGGCGCAGCAACACTGGGGCTTTGCACTTCTCTACCCACCAAACGTCACGGTCATTCTCTGTCCGTCTCGTAGACACGAGTTGAGAAATTGCAAACGTCGAGCAATTGCTGAGAGATGAAAAGTGCCAGCACTGAAAGCTGTTGCTAGCCAGCACCCTTCCTTGGAAGCGCTTTTGTAGCCCTAAGAACACTGGGGCTCTGGCCTTCTCTAGCCACCTCATCTTCTGCTCATCCTCTCGCGCAGTCTAAAGAGAGCTCAGGTGAGAAATTGCAAACGTCGAGCAATTGCTCAGAGATGAAAAGTGCCAGCACTGAAATCTGTTGCTAGCCAGCACCCTTCCTTGGAAGTGCTTTCACAGGCGCAGCAACACTGGGGCTTTGCGCTTCTCTAACCACCAAACATCACGGTCACTATCTCTCCGTCTCGTAGACACAAGCTGAGAAATTGCAAACGTCGAGCAATTGCTCAGAGATGAAAAGTGCCAGCACTGAAAGCTGTTGCAAGCCAGCACCCTTCCTTGGAAGCACTTTCACAGGCGCAGCAACACTGGGGCTTTGCGCTTCTCTAACCACCAAACGTCACGGTCACTATCTCTCCGTCTCGTAGACACGAGCTGAGAAATTGCAAACGTCGAGCAATTGCTCAGAGATGAAAAGTGCCAGCACTGAAAGCTGTTGCTAGCCAGCCCCCTTCCTTGGAAGCGCTTTTGTAGCCCTAAGAACACTGGGGCTCTGGGCTTCTCTAGCCACCTCATCTTCTGCTCATCCTCTCGCGCAGTCTAAAGAGAGCTCAGGTGAGAAATTGCAAACGTCGAGCAATTGCTCAGAGATGAAAAGTGCCAGCACTGAAAGCTGTTGCTAGCCAGCACCCTTCCTTGGAAGCGCTTTCACAGGCGCAGCAACACTGGGGCTTTGCGCTTCTCTAGCCACCAAACATCACGGTCACTATCTCTCCGTCTCGTAGACATGAGTTGAGAAATTGCAAACGTCGAGCAATTGCTCAGAGATGAAAAGTGCCAGCACTGAAAGCTGTTGCTAGCCAGCACCCTTCCTTGGAAGCGCTTTCACAGGCGCAGCAACACAGGGGCTTTGCGCTTCTCTACCCACCAAACGTCACGGTCATTCTCTTTCCGACTCGTAGACACGAGCTGAGAAATTGCAAACGTCGAGCAATTGCTCAGAGATGAAAAGTGCCAGCACTGAAAGCTGTTGCTAGCCAGCCCACTTCCTTGGAAGCGCTTTCACAGGCGCAGCAACACTGGGGCTTTGCGCTTCTCTACCCACCAAACGTCACGGTCATTCTCTGTCCGTCTCGTAGACACGAGTTGAGAAATTGCAAATGTCGAGCAATTGCTCAGAGATGAAAAGTGCCAGCACTGAAAGCTGTTGCTAGCCAGCCCCCTTCCTTGGAAGCGCTTTTGTAGCCCTAAGAACACTGGGGCTCTGGG
Source organism: Sarcoramphus papa (assembly GCA_037962945.1). NCBI lineage: Eukaryota > Metazoa > Chordata > Aves > Accipitriformes > Cathartidae > Sarcoramphus > Sarcoramphus papa. The sequence continues at coordinate 28,157,619 of CM075590.1, read as the reverse complement.
CTTCTCTAGCCACCTCATCTTCTGCTCATCCTCTCGCACAGTCTAAAGAGAGCTCAGGTGAGAAATTGCAAACGTCGAGCAATTGCTCAGAGATGAAAAGTGCCAGCACTGAAAGCTGTTGCTAGCCAGCACCCTTCCTTGGAAGCGCTTTTGTAGCCCTAAGAACACTGGGGCTCTGGCCTTCTCTAGCCACCTCATCTTCTGCTCATCCTCTCGCGCAGTCTAAAGAGAGCTCAGGTGAGAAATTGCAAACGTCGAGCAATTGCTCAGAGATGAAAAGTGCCAGCACTGAAAGCTGTTGCTAGCCAGCACCCTTCCTTGGAAGCGCTTTCACAGGCGCAGCAACACTGGGGCTTTGCGCTTCTCTACCCACCAAACATCACGGTCACTATCTCTCCGTCTCGTAGACACGAGTTGAGAAATTGCAAACGTCGAGCAATTGCTCAGAGATGAAAAGTGCCAGCACTGAAAGCTGTTGCTAGCCAGCACCCTTCCTTGGAAGCGCTTTCACAGGCGCAGCAACACTGGGGCTTTGCGCTTCTCTACCCACCAGACGTCACGGTCATTGTCTTTCCGACTCGTAGACACGAGTTGAGAAATTGCAAACGTCGAGCAATTGCTGAGAGATGAAAAGTGCCAGCACTGAAAGCTGTTGCTAGCCAGCCCCCTTCCTTGGAAGCGCTTTTGTAGCCCTAAGAACACTGGGGCTCTGGCCTTCTCTAGCCACCTCATCTTCTGCTCATCCTCTCGCGCAGTCTAAAGAGAGCTCAGGTGAGAAATTGCAAACGTCGAGCAATTGCTCAGAGATGAAAAGTGCCAGCACTGAAAGCTGTTGCTAGCCAGCACCCTTCCTTGGAAGCGCTTTCACAGGCGCAGCAACACTGGGGCTTTGCGCTTCTCTAACCACCAAACGTCACGGTCACTATCTCTCCGTCTCGTAGACACGAGCTGAGAAATTGCAAACATCGAGCAATTGCTCAGAGATGAAAAGTGCCAGCACTGAAAGCTGTTGCTAGCCAGCACCCTTCCTTGGAAGCGCTTTCACAGGCGCAGCAACAATGGGGCTTTGCGCTTCTCTAGCCACCAAACGTCACGGTCACTATCTCTGCGTCTCGTAGACACGAGCTGAGAAATTGCAAACGTCGAGCAATTGCTGAGAGATGCAAAGTGCCAGCACTGAAAGCTGTTGCTAGCCAGCACCCTTCCATGGAAGCGCTTTCACAGGCGCAGCAACACTGGGGCTTTGCGCTTCTCTACCCACCAAACATCACGGTCATTCTCTTTCCGACTCGTAGACACGAGCTGAGAAATTGCAAACGTCGAGCAATTGCTCAGAGATGAAAAGTGCCAGCACTGAAAGCTGTTGCTAGCAAGCACCCTTCCTTGGAAACGCTTTTGTAGCCCTAAGAACACTGGGGCTCTGGGCTTCTCTAGCCACCTCATCTTTTGCTCATCCTCTCGCGCACTCTAAAGAGAGCTCAGGTGAGAAATTGCAAACGTCGAGCAATTGCTCAGAGATGAAAAGTGCCAGCACTGAAAGCTGTTGCTAGCCAGCACCCTTCCTTGGAAGCGCTTTCACAGGCGCAGCAACACTGGGGCTTTGCGCTTCTCTAGCCACCAAACATCACGGTCACTATCTCTCCGTCTCGTAGACACGAGTTGAGAAATTGCAAACGTCGAGCAATTGCTCAGAGATGAAAAGTGCCAGCACTGAAAGCTGTTGCTAGCCAGCACCCTTCCTTGGAAGCGCTTTCACAGGCGCAGCAACACTGGGGCTTTGCGCTTCTCTACCCACCAAACGTCACGGTCATTCTCTTTCCGACTCGTAGACACGAGCTGAGAAATTGCAAACGTCGAGCAATTGCTCAGAGATGAAAAGTGCCAGCACTGAAAGCTGTTGCTAGCCAGCACCCTTCCTTGGAAGCGCTTTCACTGGCGCAGCAACACTGGGGCTTTGCGCTTCTCTACCCACCAAACGTCACGGTCATTCTCTGTCCGTCTCGTAGACACGAGCTGAGAAATTGCAAACGTCGAGCAATTGCTGAGAGATGAAAAGTGCCAGCACTGAAAGCTGTTGCTAGCCAGCACCCTTCCTTGGAAGTGCTTTTGTAGCCCAAAGAACACTGGGGCTCTGGGCTTCTCTAGCCACCTCATCTTCTGCTCATCCTCTCGCGCAGTCTAAAGAGAGCTCAGGTGAGAAATTGCAAACGTCGAGCAATTGCTCAGAGATGAAAAGTGCCAGCACTGAAAGCTGTTGCTAGCCAGCACCCTTCCTTGGAAGCGCTTTCACAGGCGCAGCAACACTGGGGCTTTGCGCTTCTCTAACCACCAAACGTCACGGTCACTATCTCTCCGTCTCGTAGACACGAGCTGAGAAATTGCAAACGTCGAGCAATTGCTCAGAGATGAAAAGTGCCAGCACTGAAAGCTGTTGCTAGCCAGCACCCTTCCTTGGAAGTGCTTTCACAGGCGCAGCAACAGTGGGGCTTTGCGCTTCTCTACCCACCAAACGTCACGGTCACTATCTCTCCGTCTCGTAGACACGAGCTGAGAAATTGCAAACGTCGAGCAATTGCTCAGAGATGAAAAGTGCCAGCACTGAAAGCTGTTGCTAGCCAGCACCCTTCCTTGGAAGCGCTTTCACAGGCGCAGCAACACTGGGGCTTTGCGCTTCTCTACCCACCAAACATCACGGTCACTATCTCTCCGTCTCGTAGACACGAGCTGAGAAATTGCAAACGTCGAGCAATTGCTGAGAGATGAAAAGTGCCAGCACTGAAAGCAGTTGCTAGCCAGCCCCCTTCCTTGGAAGCGCTTTTGTAGCCCTAAGAACACTGGGGCTCTGGGTTTCTCTAGCCACCTCATCTTCTGCTCATCCTCTCGCGCAGTCTAAAGAGAGCTCAGGTGAGAAATTGCAAACGTCGAGCAATTGCTCAGAGATGAAAAGTGCCAGCACTGAAAGCTGTTGCTAGCCAGCACCCTTCCTTGGAAGCGCTTTCACAGGCGCAGCAACACTGGGGCTTTGCGCTTCTCTACCCACCAAACGTCACGGTCACTTTCTCTCCGTCTCGTAGACACGAGTTGAGAAATTGCAAACGTCGAGCAATTGCTGAGAGATGAAAAGTGCCAGCACTGAAAGCTGTTGCTAGCCAGCACCCTTCCTTGGAAGCGCTTTTACAGGCGCAGCAACACTGGGGCTTTGCGCTTCTCTACCCACCAAACGTCACGGTCATTCTCTTTCCGACTCGTAGACACGAGCTGAGAAATTGCAAACGTCGAGCACTTGCTCAGAGATGAAAAGTGCCAGCACTGAAAGCTGTTGCTAGCCAGCCCCCTTCCTTGGAAGTGCTTTCACACGCGCAGCAACACTGGGGCTTTGCGCTTCTCTACCCACCAAACGTCACGGTCATTCTCTGTCCGTCTCGTAGACACGAGTTGAGAAATTGCAAACGTCGAGCAATTGCTCAGAGATGAAAAGTGCCAGCACTGAAAGCTCTTGCTAGCCAGCACCCTTCCTTGGAAGCGCTTTTGTAGCCCGAAGAACACTGGGGCTCTGGGCTTCTCTAGCCACCTCATCTTCTGCTCATCCTCTCGCGCAGTCTAAAGAGAGCTCAGGTGAGAAATTGCAAACGTCGAGCAATTGCTCAGAGATGAAAAGTGCCAGCACTGAAAGCTGTTGCTAGCCAGCACCCTTCCTTGGAAGCGCTTTTGTAGCCCTAAGAACACTGGGGCTCTGGGTTTCTCTAGCCACCTCATCTTCTGCTCATCCTCTCGCGCAGTGTAAAGAGAGCTCAGGTGAGAAATTGCAAACGTCGAGCAATTGCTCAGAGATGAAAAGTGCCAGCACTGAAAGCTGTTGCTAGCCAGCACCCTTCCTTGGAAGCGCTTTCACAGGCGCAGCAACACTGGGGCTTTGCGCTTCTCTACCCACAAACATCACGGTCACTTTCTCTCCGTCTCGTAGACACGAGCTGAGAAATTGCAAACGTCGAGCAATTGCTGAGAGATGAAAAGTGCCAGCACTGAAAGCTGTTGCTAGCCAGCACCCTTCCTTGGAAGCGCTCTTGTAGCCCTTAGAACACTGGGGCTCTGGGCTTCTCTAGCCACCTCATCTTCTGCTCATCCTCTCGCACAGTCTAAAGAGAGCTCAGGTGAGAAATTGCAAACGTCGAGCAATTGCTCAGAGATGAAAAGTGCCAGCACTGAAAGCTGTTGCTAGCCAGCCCCCTTCCTTGGAAGTGCTTTCACACGCGCAGCAACACTGGGGCTTTGCGCTTCTCTACCCACCAAACGTCACGGTCATTCTCTGTCCGTCTCGTAGACACGAGTTGAGAAATTGCAAATGTCGAGCAATTGCTCAGAGATGAAAAGTGCCAGCACTGAAAGCTGTTGCTAGCCAGCACCCTTCCTTGGAATCGCTTTTGTAGCCCTAAGAACACTGGGGCTCTGGGCTTCTCTAGCCACCTCATCTTCTGCTCATCCTCTCGCGCAGTCTAAAGAGAGCTCAGGTGAGAAATTGCAAACGTCGAGCAATTGCTCAGAGATGAAAAGTGCCAGCACTGAAAGCTGTTGCTAGCCAGCACCCTTCCTTGGAAGCGCTTTTGTAGCCCTAAGAACACTGGGGCTCTGGGCTTCTCTAGCCACCTCATCTTCTGCTCATCCTCTCGCGCAGTCTAAAGAGAGCTCAGGTGAGAAATTGCAAACGTCGAGCAATTGCTCAGAGATGAAAAGTGCCAGCACTGAAAGCTCTTGCTAGCCAGCACCCTTCCTTGGAAGCGCTTTCACAGGCGCAGCAACACTGGGGCTTTGCGCTTCTCTAGCCACCAAACATCACGGTCACTATCTCTCCGTCTCGTAGACACGAGTTGAGAAATTGCAAAGGTCGAGCAATTGCTGAGAGATGAAAAGTGCCAGCACTGAAAGCTGTTGCTAGCCAGCACCCTTCCTTGGATGCGCTTCTACAGGCGCAACAACACTGGGACTTTGCGCTTCTCTAACCACCAAACGTCACGGTCATTCTCTTTCCGACTCGTAGACACGAGCTGAGAAATTGCAAACGTCAAGCAATTGCTCAGAGATGAAAAGTGCCAGCACTGAAAGCTCTTGCTAGCCAGCACCCTTCCTTGGAAGTGCTTTCACACGCGCAGCAACACTGGGGCTTTGCGCTTCTCTACCCACCAAACGTCACGGTCATTCTCTGTCCGTCTCGTAGACACGAGTTGAGAAATTGCAAATGTCGAGCAATTGCTCAGAGATGAAAAGTGCCAGCACTGAAAGCTGTTGCTAGCCAGCACCCTTCCTTGGAAGCGCTTTCACAGGCGCAGCAACACTGGGGCTTTGCGCTTCTCTAGCCACCAAACATCACGGTCACTTTCTCTCCGTCTCGTAGACACGAGTTGAGAAATTGCAAACGTCGAGCAATTGCTGAGAGATGAAAAGTGCCAGCACTGAAAGCTGTTGCTAGCCAGCACCCTTCCTTGGAAGCGCTTTTACAGGCGCAGCAACACTGGGGCTTTGCGCTTCTCTACCCACCAAACGTCACGGTCATTCTCTTTCCGACTCGTAGACACGAGCTGAGAAATTGCAAACGTCGAGCACTTGCTCAGAGATGAAAAGTGCCAGCACTGAAAGCTGTTGCTAGCCAGCCCCCTTCCTTGGAAGTGCTTTCACACGCGCAGCAACACTGGGGCTTTGCGCTTCTCTACCCACCAAACGTCACGGTCATTCTCTGTCCGTCTCGTAGACACGAGTTGAGAAATTGCAAACGTCGAGCAATTGCTCAGAGATGAAAAGTGCCAGCACTGAAAGCTCTTGCTAGCCAGCACCCTTCCTTGGAAGCGCTTTTGTAGGCCTAAGAACAGTGGGGCTCTGGGCTTCTCTAGCCACCTAATCTTCTGCTCATCCTCTCGCGCGCTCTAAAGAGAGCTCAGGTGAGAAATTGCAAACGTCGAGCAATTGCTCAGAGATGAAAAGTGCCAGCACTGAAAGCTGTTGCTAGCCAGCACCCTTCCTTGGAAGCGCTTTTGTAGCCCTAAGAACACTGGGGCTCTGGGCTTCTCTAGCCACCTCATCTTCTGCTCATCCTCTCGCGCAGTGTAAAGAGAGCTCAGGTGAGAAATTGCAAACGTCGAGCAATTGCTCAGAGATGAAAAGTGCCAGCACTGAAAGCTGTTGCTAGCCAGCACCCTTCCTTGGAAGCGCTTTCACAGGCGCAGCAACACTGGGGCTTTGCGCTTCTCTACCCACAAACATCACGGTCACTTTCTCTCCGTCTCGTAGACACGAGCTGAGAAATTGCAAACGTCGAGCAATTGCTGAGAGATGAAAAGTGCCAGCACTGAAAGCTGTTGCTAGCCAGCACCCTTCCTTGGAAGCGCTCTTGTAGCCCTTAGAACACTGGGGCTCTGGGCTTCTCTAGCCACCTCATCTTCTGCTCATCCTCTCGCACAGTCTAAAGAGAGCTCAGGTGAGAAATTGCAAACGTCGAGCAATTGCTCAGAGATGAAAAGTGCCAGCACTGAAAGCTGTTGCTAGCCAGCCCCCTTCCTTGGAAGTGCTTTCACACGCGCAGCAACACTGGGGCTTTGCGCTTCTCTACCCACCAAACGTCACGGTCATTCTCTGTCCGTCTCGTAGACACGAGTTGAGAAATTGCAAATGTCGAGCAATTGCTCAGAGATGAAAAGTGCCAGCACTGAAAGCTGTTGCTAGCCAGCACCCTTCCTTGGAATCGCTTTTGTAGCCCTAAGAACACTGGGGCTCTGGGCTTCTCTAGCCACCTCATCTTCTGCTCATCCTCTCGCGCAGTCTAAAGAGAGCTCAGGTGAGAAATTGCAAACGTCGAGCAATTGCTCAGAGATGAAAAGTGCCAGCACTGAAAGCTGTTGCTAGCCAGCACCCTTCCTTGGAAGCGCTTTTGTAGCCCTAAGAACACTGGGGCTCTGGGCTTCTCTAGCCACCTCATCTTCTGCTCATCCTCTCGCGCAGTCTAAAGAGAGCTCAGGTGAGAAATTGCAAACGTCGAGCAATTGCTCAGAGATGAAAAGTGCCAGCACTGAAAGCTCTTGCTAGCCAGCACCCTTCCTTGGAAGCGCTTTCACAGGCGCAGCAACACTGGGGCTTTGCGCTTCTCTAGCCACCAAACATCACGGACACTATCTCTCCGTCTCGTAGACACGAGTTGAGAAATTGCAAAGGTCGAGCAATTGCTGAGAGATGAAAAGTGCCAGCACTGAAAGCTGTTGCTAGCCAGCACCCTTCCTTGGATGCGCTTCTACAGGCGCAACAACACTGGGACTTTGCGCTTCTCTAACCACCAAACGTCACGGTCATTCTCTTTCCGACTCGTAGACACGAGCTGAGAAATTGCAAACGTCAAGCAATTGCTCAGAGATGAAAAGTGCCAGCACTGAAAGCTCTTGCTAGCCAGCACCCTTCCTTGGAAGTGCTTTCACACGCGCAGCAACACTGGGGCTTTGCGCTTCTCTACCCACCAAACGTCACGGTCATTCTCTGTCCGTCTCGTAGACACGAGTTGAGAAATTGCAAATGTCGAGCAATTGCTCAGAGATGAAAAGTGCCAGCACTGAAAGCTGTTGCTAGCCAGCACCCTTCCTTGGAAGCGCTTTTGTAGCCCTAAGAACACTGGGGCTCTGGGTTTCTCTAGCCACCTCATCTTCTGCTCATCCTCTCGCGCAGTCTAAAGAGAGCTCAGGTGAGAAATTGCAAACGTCCAGCAATTGCTCAGAGATGAAAAGTGCCAGCACTGAAAGCTGTTGCTAGCCAGCACCCTTCCTTGGAAGTGCTTTCACAGGCGCAGCAACACTGGGGCTTTGCGCTTCTCTACCCACCAAACGTCACGGTCACTATCTCTCCGACTCGTAGACACGAGCTGAGAAATTGCAAACGTCGAGCAATTGCTCAGAGATGAAAAGTGCCAGCACTGAAAGCTGTTGCTATCCAGCACCCTTCCTTGGAAGCGCTTTTTTAGCCCTAAGAACATTGGGGTTCTGGGCTTTTCTAGCCACCTCATCTTCTGCTCATACTCTCGCGCAGTCTAAAGAGAGCTCAGGTGAGAAATTGCAAACGTCGAGCAATTGCTCAGAGATGAAAAGTGCCAGCACTGAAAGCTGTTGCTAGCCAGCACCCTTCCTTGGAAGCGCTTTTTTAGCCCTAAGAACAGTGGGGTTCTGGGCTTTTCTAGCCACCTCATCTTCTGCTCATCCTCTCGCGCAGTCTAAAGAGAGCTCAGGTGAGAAATTGCAAACGTCGAGCAATTGCTCAGAGATGAAAAGTGCCAGCACTGAAAGCTGTTGCTAGCCAGCACCCTTCCTTGGAAGCGCTTTCACAGGCGCAGCAACACTGGGGCTTTGCGCTTCTCTACCCACCAAACGTCACGGTCACTTTCTCTCCGTCTCGTAGAAACGAGCTGAGAAATTGCAAACGTCGAGCAATTGCTCAGAGATGAAAAGTGCCAGCACTGAAAGCTGTTGCTAGCCAGCCCCCTTCCTTGGAAGCGCTTTTGTAGCCCTAAGAACACTGGGGCTCTGGGCTTCTCTAGCCACCTCATCTTCTGCTCATCCTCTCGCGCAGTCTAAAGAGAGCTCCGGTGAGAAACTGCAAACGTCCAGCAATTGCTCAGAGATGAAAAGTGCCAGCACTGAAAGCTGTTGCTAGCCAGCACCCTTCTTTGGAAGCGCTTTCACAGGCGCAGCAACACTGGGGCTTTTCGCTTCTCTACCCACCAAACGTCACGGTCACTATCTCTCCGACTCGTAGACACGAGTTGAGAAATTGCAAACGTCGAGCAATTGCTCAGAGATGAAAAGTGCCAGCACTGAAAGCTGTTGCTAGCCAGCACCCTTCCTTGGAAGCGCTTTTGTAGCCCTAAGAACACTGGGGCTCTGGGCTTCTCTAGCCACCTAATCTTCTGCTCATCCTCTCGCGCAGTCTAAAGAGAGCTCAGGTGAGAAATTGCAAACGTTGAGCAATTGCTCAGAGATGAAAAGTGCCAGCACTGAAAGCTGTTGCTAGCCAGCACCCTTCCTTGGAAGTGCTTTCACAGGCGCAGCAACACTAGGGCTTTGCGCTTCTCTAGCCACCAAACGTCACAGTCATTCTCTGTCCGTCTCGTAGACACGAGCTGAGAAAGTGCAAACGTCGAGCAATTGCTCAGAGATGAAAAGTGCCAGCACTGAAAGCTGTTGCTAGCCAGCACCCTTCCTTGGAAGCGCTTTTGTAGCCCTAAGAACACTGGGGCTCTGGCCTTCTCTAGCCACCTCATCTTCTGCTCATCCTCTCGCGCAGTCTAAAGAGAGCTCAGGTGAGAAATTGCAAACGTCGAGCAATTGCTCAGAGATGAAAAGTGCCAGCACTGAAAGCTGTTGCTAGCCAGCACCCTTCCTTGGAAGCGCTTTCACAGGCGCAGCAACACTGGGGCTTTGTGCTTCTCTACCCACCAAACATCACGGTCACTATCTCTCCGTCTCGTAGACACGAGTTGAGAAATTGCAAACGTCGAGCAATTGCTCAGACAGGAAAAGTGCCAGCACTGAAAGCTGTTGCTAGCCAGCACCCTTCCTTGGAAGCGCTTTCACAGGCGCAGCAACACTGGGGCTTTGCGCTTCTCTACCCACCAAACGTCACGGTCACTATCTCTCCGTCTCGTAGACATGAGCTGAGAAATTGCAAACGTCGAGCAATTGCTCAGAGATGAAAAGTGCCAGCACTGAAAGCTGTTGCTAGCCAGCACCCTTCCTTGGAAGCGCTTTTGTAGCCCTAAGAACACTGGGGCTCTGGGCTTCTCTAGCCACCTCATCTTCTGCTCATCCTCTCGCGCAGTCTAAAGAGAGCTCAGGTGAGAAATTGCAAACGTCGAGCAATTGCTCAGAGATGAAAAGTGCCAGCACTGAAAGCTGTTGCTAGCCAGCACCCTTCCTTGGAAGTGCTTTCACAGGCGCAGCAACACTGGGGCTTTGCGCTTCCCTACCCACCAAACATCACGGTCACTTTCTCTCCGTCTCGTAGAAACGAGCTGAGAAATTGCAAACGTCGAGCAATTGCTCAGAGATGAAAAGTGCCAGCACTGAAAGCTGTTGCTAGCCAGCACCCTTCCTTGGAAGCGTTCTTGTAGCCCTAAGAACAGTGGTGCTCTGGGCTTCTCTAGCCACCTCATCTTCTGCTCATCCTCTCGCGCAGTCTAAAGAGAGCTCAGGTGAGAAATTGCAAATGTCGAGCAATTGCTCAGAGATGAAAAGTGCCAGCACTGAAAGCTGTTGCTAGCCAGCCCCCTTCCTTGGAAGCGCTTTTGTAGCCCTAAGAACACTGGGGCTCTGGCCTTCTCTAGCCACCTCATCTTCTGCTCATCCTCTCGCGCAGTCTAAAGAGAGCTCAGGTGAGAAATTGCAAACGTCGAGCAATTGCTCAGAGATGAAAAGTGCCAGCACTGAAAGCTGTTGCTAGCCAGCACCCTTCCTTGGAAGCGCTTTCACAGGCGCAGCAACACTGGGGCTTTGCGCTTCTCTAACCACCAAACATCACGGTCACTTTCTCTCCGTCTCGTAGACACGAGCTGAGAAATTGCAAACGTCGAGCAATTGCTGAGAGATGAAAAGTGCCAGCACTGAAAGCTGTTGCTAGCCAGCACCCTTCCTTGGAAGCGCTTTCACAGGCGCAGCAACACTGGGGCTTTGCGCTTCTCTAACCACCAAACGTCACAGTCATTCTCTGTCCGTCTCGTAGACACGAGCTGAGAAATTGCAAACGTCGAGCAATTGCTCAGAGATGAAAAGTGCCAGCACTGAAAGTTGTTGCTAGCCAGCACCCTTCCTTGGAAGCGCTTTTGTAGCCCTAAGAACAGTGGGGCTCTGGGTTTCTCTAGCCACCTCATCTTCTGCTCATCCTCTCGCGCAGTCTAAAGAGAGCTCAGGTGAGAAATTGCAAACGTCCAGCAATTGCTCAGAGATGAAAAGTGCCAGCACTGAAAGCTGTTGCTAGCCAGCACCCTTCCTTGGAAGTGCTTTCACAGGCGCAGCAACACTGGGGCTTTGCGCTTCTCTAACCACCAAACGTCACGGTCACTATCTCTCCGACTCGTAGACACGAGTTGAGAAATTGCAAACGTCGAGCAATTGCTCAGAGATGAAAAGTGCCAGCACTGAAAGCTGTTGCTAGCCAGCACCCTTCCTTGGAAGCGCTTTCACAGGCGCAGCAACACTGGGGCTTTGCGCTTCTCTACCCACCAAACGTCACGGTCATTCTCTGCCCGTCCTATAGACACGAGCTGAGAAATTGCAAACGTCGAGCAATTGCTCAGAGATGAAAAGTGCCAGCACTGAAAGCTGTTGCTAGCCAGCACCCTTCCTTGGAAGCGCTTTTGTAGCCCTAAGAACACTGGGGCTCTGGCCTTCTCTAGCCACCTCATCTTCTGCTCATCCTCTCGCGCAGTCTAAAGAGAGCTCAGGTGAGAAATTGCAAATGTCGAGCAATTGCTCAGAGATGAAAAGTGCCAGCACTGAAAGCTGTTGCTAGCCAGCACCCTTCCTTGGAAGCGCTTTTGTAGCCCAAAGAACACTGGGGCTCTGGGCTTCTCTAGCCACCTCATCTTCTGCTCATCCTCTCGCGCACTCTAAAGAGAGCTCAGGTGAGAAATTGCAAACGTCGAGCAATTGCTCAGAGATGAAAAGTGCCAGCACTGAAAGCTCTTGCTAGCCAGCACCCTTCCTTGGAAGCGCTTTTGTAGCCCTAAGAACACTGGGGCTCTGGGTTTCTCTAGCCACCTCATCTTCTGCTCATCCTCTCGCGCAGTCTAAAGAGAGCTCAGGTGAGAAATTGCAAACGTCGAGCAATTGCTCAGAGATGAAAAGTGCCAGCACTGAAAGCTGTTGCTAGCCAGCACCCTTCCTTGGAAGCGCTTTCACAGGCGCAGCAACACTGGGGCTTTGCGCTTCCCTACCCACCAAACATCACGGTCACTTTCTCTCCGTCTCGTAGAAACGAGCTGAGAAATTGCAAACGTCGAGCAATTGCTCAGAGATGAAAAGTGCCAGCACTGAAAGCTGTTGCTAGCCAGCACCCTTCCTTGGAAGTGCTTTCACAGGCGCAGCAACACTGGGGCTTTGCGCTTCTCTAACCACCAAACGTCACGGTCACTATCTCTCCGACTCGTAGACACGAGTTGAGAAATTGCAAACGTCGAGCAATTGCTCAGAGATGAAAAGTGCCAGCACTGAAAGCTGTTGCTAGCCAGCACCCTTCCTTGGAAGCGCTTTCACAGGCGCAGCAACACTGGGGCTTTGCGCTTCTCTACCCACCAAACGTCACGGTCATTCTCTGCCCGTCCTATAGACACGAGCTGAGAAATTGCAAACGTCGAGCAATTGCTCAGAGATGAAAAGTGCCAGCACTGAAAGCTCTTGCTAGCCAGCACCCTTCCTTGGAAGCGCTTTTGTAGGCCTAAGAACAGTGGGGCTCTGGGCTTCTCTAGCCACCTAATCTTCTGCTCATCCTCTCGCGCGCTCTAAAGAGAGCTCAGGTGAGAAATTGCAAACGTCGAGCAATTGCTCAGAGATGAAAAGTGCCAGCACTGAAAGCTGTTGCTAGCCAGCACCCTTCCTTGGAAGCGCTTTTGTAGCCCTAAGAACACTGGGGCTCTGGGCTTCTCTAGCCACCTCATCTTCTGCTCATCCTCTCGCGCAGTGTAAAGAGAGCTCAGGTGAGAAATTGCAAACGTCGAGCAATTGCTCAGAGATGAAAAGTGCCAGCACTGAAAGCTGTTGCTAGCCAGCACCCTTCCTTGGAAGCGCTTTCACAGGCGCAGCAACACTGGGGCTTTGCGCTTCTCTACCCACAAACATCACGGTCACTTTCTCTCCGTCTCGTAGACACGAGCTGAGAAATTGCAAACGTCGAGCAATTGCTGAGAGATGAAAAGTGCCAGCACTGAAAGCTGTTGCTAGCCAGCACCCTTCCTTGGAAGCGCTCTTGTAGCCCTTAGAACACTGGGGCTCTGGGCTTCTCTAGCCACCTCATCTTCTGCTCATCCTCTCGCACAGTCTAAAGAGAGCTCAGGTGAGAAATTGCAAACGTCGAGCAATTGCTCAGAGATGAAAAGTGCCAGCACTGAAAGCTGTTGCTAGCCAGCCCCCTTCCTTGGAAGTGCTTTCACACGCGCAGCAACACTGGGGCTTTGCGCTTCTCTACCCACCAAACGTCACGGTCATTCTCTGTCCGTCTCGTAGACACGAGTTGAGAAATTGCAAATGTCGAGCAATTGCTCAGAGATGAAAAGTGCCAGCACTGAAAGCTGTTGCTAGCCAGCACCCTTCCTTGGAATCGCTTTTGTAGCCCTAAGAACACTGGGGCTCTGGGCTTCTCTAGCCACCTCATCTTCTGCTCATCCTCTCGCGCAGTCTAAAGAGAGCTCAGGTGAGAAATTGCAAACGTCGAGCAATTGCTCAGAGATGAAAAGTGCCAGCACTGAAAGCTGTTGCTAGCCAGCACCCTTCCTTGGAAGCGCTTTTGTAGCCCTAAGAACACTGGGGCTCTGGGCTTCTCTAGCCACCTCATCTTCTGCTCATCCTCTCGCGCAGTCTAAAGAGAGCTCAGGTGAGAAATTGCAAACGTCGAGCAATTGCTCAGAGATGAAAAGTGCCAGCACTGAAAGCTCTTGCTAGCCAGCACCCTTCCTTGGAAGCGCTTTCACAGGCGCAGCAACACTGGGGCTTTGCGCTTCTCTAGCCACCAAACATCACGGACACTATCTCTCCGTCTCGTAGACACGAGTTGAGAAATTGCAAACGTCGAGCAATTGCTGAGAGATGAAAAGTGCCAGCACTGAAAGCTGTTGCTAGCCAGCACCCTTCCTTGGATGCGCTTCTACAGGCGCAACAACACTGGGACTTTGCGCTTCTCTAACCACCAAACGTCACGGTCATTCTCTTTCCGACTCGTAGACACGAGCTGAGAAATTGCAAACGTCAAGCAATTGCTCAGAGATGAAAAGTGCCAGCACTGAAAGCTCTTGCTAGCCAGCACCCTTCCTTGGAAGTGCTTTCACACGCGCAGCAACACTGGGGCTTTGCGCTTCTCTACCCACCAAACGTCACGGTCATTCTCTGTCCGTCTCGTAGACACGAGTTGAGAAATTGCAAATGTCGAGCAATTGCTCAGAGATGAAAAGTGCCAGCACTGAAAGCTGTTGCTAGCCAGCACCCTTCCTTGGAAGCGCTTTTGTAGCCCTAAGAACACTGGGGCTCTGGGTTTCTCTAGCCACCTCATCTTCTGCTCATCCTCTCGCGCAGTCTAAAGAGAGCTCAGGTGAGAAATTGCAAACGTCCAGCAATTGCTCAGAGATGAAAAGTGCCAGCACTGAAAGCTGTTGCTAGCCAGCACCCTTCCTTGGAAGTGCTTTCACAGGCGCAGCAACACTGGGGCTTTGCGCTTCTCTACCCACCAAACGTCACGGTCACTATCTCTCCGACTCGTAGACACGAGCTGAGAAATTGCAAACGTCGAGCAATTGCTCAGAGATGAAAAGTGCCAGCACTGAAAGCTGTTGCTATCCAGCACCCTTCCTTGGAAGCGCTTTTTTAGCCCTAAGAACATTGGGGTTCTGGGCTTTTCTAGCCACCTCATCTTCTGCTCATACTCTCGCGCAGTCTAAAGAGAGCTCAGGTGAGAAATTGCAAACGTCGAGCAATTGCTCAGAGATGAAAAGTGCCAGCACTGAAAGCTGTTGCTAGCCAGCACCCTTCCTTGGAAGCGCTTTTTTAGCCCTAAGAACAGTGGGGTTCTGGGCTTTTCTAGCCACCTCATCTTCTGCTCATCCTCTCGCGCAGTCTAAAGAGAGCTCAGGTGAGAAATTGCAAACGTCGAGCAATTGCTCAGAGATGAAAAGTGCCAGCACTGAAAGCTGTTGCTAGCCAGCACCCTTCCTTGGAAGCGCTTTCACAGGCGCAGCAACACTGGGGCTTTGCGCTTCTCTACCCACCAAACGTCACGGTCACTTTCTCTCCGTCTCGTAGAAACGAGCTGAGAAATTGCAAACGTCGAGCAATTGCTCAGAGATGAAAAGTGCCAGCACTGAAAGCTGTTGCTAGCCAGCCCCCTTCCTTGGAAGCGCTTTTGTAGCCCTAAGAACACTGGGGCTCTGGGCTTCTCTAGCCACCTCATCTTCTGCTCATCCTCTCGCGCAGTCTAAAGAGAGCTCCGGTGAGAAACTGCAAACGTCCAGCAATTGCTCAGAGATGAAAAGTGCCAGCACTGAAAGCTGTTGCTAGCCAGCACCCTTCTTTGGAAGCGCTTTCACAGGCGCAGCAACACTGGGGCTTTTCGCTTCTCTACCCACCAAACGTCACGGTCACTATCTCTCCGACTCGTAGACACGAGTTGAGAAATTGCAAACGTCGAGCAATTGCTCAGAGATGAAAAGTGCCAGCACTGAAAGCTGTTGCTAGCCAGCACCCTTCCTTGGAAGCGCTTTTGTAGCCCTAAGAACACTGGGGCTCTGGGCTTCTCTAGCCACCTAATCTTCTGCTCATCCTCTCGCGCAGTCTAAAGAGAGCTCAGGTGAGAAATTGCAAACGTTGAGCAATTGCTCAGAGATGAAAAGTGCCAGCACTGAAAGCTGTTGCTAGCCAGCACCCTTCCTTGGAAGTGCTTTCACAGGCGCAGCAACACTAGGGCTTTGCGCTTCTCTAGCCACCAAACGTCACAGTCATTCTCTGTCCGTCTCGTAGACACGAGCTGAGAAAGTGCAAACGTCGAGCAATTGCTCAGAGATGAAAAGTGCCAGCACTGAAAGCTGTTGCTAGCCAGCACCCTTCCTTGGAAGCGCTTTTGTAGCCCTAAGAACACTGGGGCTCTGGCCTTCTCTAGCCACCTCATCTTCTGCTCATCCTCTCGCGCAGTCTAAAGAGAGCTCAGGTGAGAAATTGCAAACGTCGAGCAATTGCTCAGAGATGAAAAGTGCCAGCACTGAAAGCTGTTGCTAGCCAGCACCCTTCCTTGGAAGCGCTTTCACAGGCGCAGCAACACTGGGGCTTTGTGCTTCTCTACCCACCAAACATCACGGTCACTATCTCTCCGTCTCGTAGACACGAGTTGAGAAATTGCAAACGTCGAGCAATTGCTCAGAGAGGAAAAGTGCCAGCACTGAAAGCTGTTGCTAGCCAGCACCCTTCCTTGGAAGCGCTTTCACAGGCGCAGCAACACTGGGGCTTTGCGCTTCTCTACCCACCAAACGTCACGGTCACTATCTCTCCGTCTCGTAGACATGAGCTGAGAAATTGCAAACGTCGAGCAATTGCTCAGAGATGAAAAGTGCCAGCACTGAAAGCTGTTGCTAGCCAGCACCCTTCCTTGGAAGCGCTTTTGTAGCCCTAAGAACACTGGGGCTCTGGGCTTCTCTAGCCACCTCATCTTCTGCTCATCCTCTCGCGCAGTCTAAAGAGAGCTCAGGTGAGAAATTGCAAACGTCCAGCAATTGCTCAGAGATGAAAAGTGCCAGCACTGAAAGCTGTTGCTAGCCAGCACCCTTCCTTGGAAGTGCTTTCACAGGCGCAGCAACACTGGGGCTTTGCGCTTCCCTACCCACCAAACATCACGGTCACTTTCTCTCCGTCTCGTAGAAACGAGCTGAGAAATTGCAAACGTCGAGCAATTGCTCAGAGATGAAAAGTGCCAGCACTGAAAGCTGTTGCTAGCCAGCACCCTTCCTTGGAAGCGTTCTTGTAGCCCTAAGAACAGTGGTGCTCTGGGCTTCTCTAGCCACCTCATCTTCTGCTCATCCTCTCGCGCAGTCTAAAGAGAGCTCAGGTGAGAAATTGCAAATGTCGAGCAATTGCTCAGAGATGAAAAGTGCCAGCACTGAAAGCTGTTGCTAGCCAGCCCCCTTCCTTGGAAGCGTTTTTGTAGCCCTAAGAACACTGGGGCTCTGGGCTTCTCTAGCCACCTCATCTTCTGCTCATCCTCTCGCGCAGTCTAAAGAGAGCTCAGGTGAGAAATTGCAAACGTCGAGCAATTGCTCAGAGATGAAAAGTGCCAGCACTGAAAGCTGTTGCTAGCCAGCACCCTTCCTTGGAAGCGCTTTCACAGGCGCAGCAACACTGGGGCTTTGCGCTTCTCTAACCACCAAACATCACGGTCACTTTCTCTCCGTCTCGTAGACACGAGCTGAGAAATTGCAAACGTCGAGCAATTGCTGAGAGATGAAAAGTGCCAGCACTGAAAGCTGTTGCTAGCCAGCACCCTTCCTTGGAAGCGCTTTCACAGGCGCAGCAACACTGGGGCTTTGCGCTTCTCTAACCACCAAACGTCACAGTCATTCTCTGTCCGTCTCGTAGACACGAGCTGAGAAATTGCAAACGTCGAGCAATTGCTCAGAGATGAAAAGTGCCAGCACTGAAAGCTGTTGCTAGCCAGCACCCTTCCTTGGAAGCGCTTTTGTAGCCCTAAGAACACTGGGGCTCTGGCCTTCTCTAGCCACCTCATCTTCTGCTCATCCTCTCGCGCAGTCTAAAGAGAGCTCAGGTGAGAAATTGCAAATGTCGAGCAATTGCTCAGAGATGAAAAGTGCCAGCACTGAAAGCTGTTGCTAGCCAGCACCCTTCCTTGGAAGCGCTTTTGTAGCCCAAAGAACACTGGGGCTCTGGGCTTCTCTAGCCACCTCATCTTCTGCTCATCCTCTCGCGCACTCTAAAGAGAGCTCAGGTGAGAAATTGCAAACGTCGAGCAATTGCTCAGAGATGAAAAGTGCCAGCACTGAAAGCTCTTGCTAGCCAGCACCCTTCCTTGGAAGCGCTTTTGTAGCCCTAAGAACACTGGGGCTCTGGGTTTCTCTAGCCACCTCATCTTCTGCTCATCCTCTCGCGCAGTCTAAAGAGAGCTCAGGTGAGAAATTGCAAACGTCGAGCAATTGCTCAGAGATGAAAAGTGCCAGCACTGAAAGCTGTTGCTAGCCAGCACCCTTCCTTGGAAGCGCTTTCACAGGCGCAGCAACACTGGGGCTTTGCGCTTCCCTACCCACCAAACATCACGGTCACTTTCTCTCCGTCTCGTAGAAACGAGCTGAGAAATTGCAAACGTCGAGCAATTGCTCAGAGATGAAAAGTGCCAGCACTGAAAGCTGTTGCTAGCCAGCCCCCTTCCTTGGAAGCGCTTTTGTAGCCCTAAGAACACTGGGGCTCTGGGCTTCTCTAGCCACCTCATCTTCTGCTCATCCTCTCGCGCACTCTAAAGAGAGCTCAGGTGAGAAATTGCAAACGTCGAGCAATTGCTCAGAGATGAAAAGTGCCAGCACTGAAAGCTGTTGCTAGCCAGCACCCTTCCTTGGAAGTGCTTTCACAGGCGCAGCAACAATGGGGCTTTGCGCTTCTCTACCCACCAAACATCACGGTCACTATCTCTCCGACTCGTAGACACGAGCTGAGAAATTGCAAACGTCGAGCAATTGCTCAGAGATGAAAAGTGCCAGCACTGAAAGCTGTTGCTAGCCAGCACCCTTCCTTGGAAGCGCTTTTGTAGCCCTAAGAACACTGGGGTTCTGGGCTTCTCTAGCCACCTAATCTTCTGCTCATCCTCTCGCGCAGTCTAAAGAGAGCTCAGGTGAGAAATTGCAAACGTCCAGCAATTGCTCAGAGATGAAAAGTGCCAGCACTGAAAGCTGTTGCTAGCCAGCACCCTTCCTTGGAAGCGCTTTCACTGGCGCAGCAACACTGGGGCTTTGCGCTTCTCTAGCCACCAAACGTCACGGTCATTCTCTGTCCGTCTCGTAGACACGAGCTGAGAAAGTGCAAACGTCGAGCAATTGCTCAGAGATGAAAAGTGCCAGCACTGAAAGCTGTTGCTAGCCAGCACCCTTCCTTGGAAGCGCTTTTGTAGCCCTAAGAACACTGGGGATCTGGCCTTCTCTAGCCACCTCATCTTCTGCTCATCCTCTCGCGCAGTCTAAAGAGAGCTCAGGTGAGAAATTGCAAACGTCCAGCAATTGCTCAGAGATGAAAAGTGCCAGCACTGAAAGCTGTTGCTAGCCAGCACCCTTCCTTGGAAGTGCTTTCACAGGCGCAGCAACAATGGGGCTTTGCACTTCTCTACCCACCAAACATCACGGTCACTATCTCTCCGACTCGTAGACACGAGCTGAGAAATTGCAAACGTCGAGCAATTGCTGAGAGATGAAAAGTGCCAGCACTGAAAGCTGTTGCTAGCCAGCACCCTTCCTTGGAAGCGCTTTTGTAGCCCTAAGAACACTGGGGTTCTGGGCTTCTCTAGCCATCTAAACTTCTGCTCATCCTCTCGCGCAGTCTAAAGAGAGCTCAGGTGAGAAATTGCAAACGTCCAGCAATTGCTCAGAGATGAAAAGTGCCAGCACTGAAAGCTGTTGCTAGCCAGCACCCTTCCTTGGAAGCGCTTTCACAGGCGCAGCAACACTGGGGCTTTGCGCTTCTCTACCCACCAAACGTCACAGTCAATCTCTGTCCGTCTCGTAGAAACGAGATGAGAAATTGCAAACGTCGAGCAATTGCTCAGAGATGAAAAGTGCCAGCACTGAAAGCTCTTGCTAGCCAGCCCCCTTCCTTGGAAGCGCTTTTTTAGCCCTAAGAACAGTGGGGTTCTGGGCTTCTCTAGCCACCTCATCTTCTGCTCATCCTCTCGCGCAGTCTAAAGAGAGCTCAGGTGAGAAATTGCAAACGTCGAGCAATTGCTCAGAGATGACAAGTGCCAGCACTGAAAGCTGTTGCTAGCCAGCACCCTTCCTTGGAAGCGCTTTCACAGGCGCAGCAACACTGGGGCTTTGCGCTTCTCTAGCCACCAAACATCACGGTCACTTTCTCTCCGTCTCGTAGAAACGAGCTGAGAAATTGCAAACGTCGAGCAATTGCTCAGAGATGAAAAGTGCCAGCACTGAAAGCTGTTGCTAGCCAGCCCCCTTCCTTGGAAGCGCTTTTGTAGCCCTAAGAACACTGGGGCTCTGGGCTTCTCTAGCCACCTAATCTTCTGCTCATCCTCTCGCGCAGTCTAAAGAGAGCTCAGGTGAGAAATTGCAAACGTCGAGCAATTGCTCAGAGATGAAAAGTGCCAGCACTGAAAGCTGTTGCTAGCCAGCACCCTTCCTTGGAAGCGCTTTCACAGGCGCAGCAACACTGGGGCTTTGCGCTTCTCTAGCCACCAAACGTCACAGTCATTCTCTGTCCGTCTCGTAGACACGAGCTGAGAAAGTGCAAACGTCGAGCAATTGCTCAGAGATGAAAAGTGCCAGCACTGAAAGCTGTTGCTAGCCAGCCCCCTTCCTTGGAAGCGCTTTTGTAGCCCTAAGAACACTGGGGCTCTGGCCTTCTCTAGCCACCTCATCTTTTGCTCATCCTCTCGCGCAGTGTAAAGAGAGCTCAGGTGAGAAATTGCAAACGTCGAGCAATTGCTCAGAGATGAAAAGTGCCAGCACTGAAAGCTGTTGCTAGCCAGCACCCTTCCTTGGAAGCGCTTTCACAGGCGCAGCAACACTGGGGCTTTGCGCTTCTCTACCCACCAAACGTCACGGTCACTATCTCTCCGACTCGTAGACACGAGTTGAGAAATTGCAAACGTCGAGCAATTGCTCAGAGATGAAAAGTGCCAGCACTGAAAGCTGTTGCTAGCCAGCACCCTTCCTTGGAAGCGCTTTCACAGGCTCAGCAACACTGGGGCTTTGCGCTTCTCTACCCACCAAACGTCACGGTCATTCTCTGTCCGTCCTATAGACACGAGCTGAGAAATTGCAAACGTCGAGCAATTGCTCAGAGATGAAAAGTGCCAGCACTGACAGCTGTTGCTAGCCAGCACCCTTCCTTTGAAGCGCTTTTGTAGCCCTAAGAACACTGGGGCTCTGGGCTTCTCTAGCCACCTCATCTTCTGCTCATCCTCTCGCGCAGTCTAAAGAGAGCTCAGGTGAGAAATTGCAAACGTCCAGCAATTGCTCAGAGATGAAAAGTGCCAGCACTGAAAGCTGTTGCTAGCCAGCACCCTTCCTTGGAAGCGCTTTTGTAGCCCTAAGAACACTGGGGCTCTGGCCTTCTCTAGCCACCTCATCTTCTGCTCATCCTCTCGCGCAGTCTAAAGAGAGCTCAGGTGAGAAATTGCAAACGTCGAGCAATTGCTCAGAGATGAAAAGTGCCAGCACTGAAAGCTGTTGCTAGCCAGCACCCTTCCTTGGAAGCGCTTTCACAGGCACAGCAACACTGGGGCTTTGCGCTTCCCTACCCACCAAACGTCAGGGTCACTTTCTCTCCGTCTCGTAGAAACGAGCTGAGAAATTGCAAACGTCGAGCAATTGCTCAGAGATGAAAAGTGCCAGCACTGAAAGCTGTTGCTAGCCAGCACCCTTCCTTGGAAGCGCTTTTGTAGGCCTAAGAACACTGGGGCTCTGGGCTTCTCTAGCCACCTCATCTTCTGCTCATCCTCTCGCGCACTCTAAAGAGAGCTCAGGTGAGAAATTGCAAACGTCGAGCAATTGCTCAGAGATGAAAAGTGCCAGCACTGAAAGCTGTTGCTAGCCAGCACCCTTCCTTGGAAGCGCTTTTTTAGCCCTAAGAACAGTGGGGTTCTGGGCTTTTCTAGCCACCTCATCTTCTGCTCATCCTCTCGCACAGTCTAAAGAGAGCTCAGGTGAGAAATTGCAAACGTCGAGCAATTGCTCAGAGATGAAAAGTGCCAGCACTGAAAGCTGTTGCTAGCCAGCACCCTTCCTTGGAAGTGCTTTCACAGGCGCAGCAACACTGGGGCTTTGCGCTTCTCTACCCACCAAACATCACGGTCACTATCTCTCCGACTCGTAGACACGAGCTGAGAAATTGCAAACGTCGAGCAATTGCTCAGAGATGAAAAGTGCCAGCACTGAAAGCTGTTGCTAGCCAGCACCCTTCCTTGGAAGCGCTTTTGTAGCCCTAAGAACACTGGGGTTCTGGGCTTCTCTAGCCATCTAAACTTCTGCTCATCCTCTCGCGCAGTCTAAAGAGAGCTCAGGTGAGAAATTGCAAACGTCGAGCAATTGCTCAGAGATGAAAAGTGCCAGCACTGAAAGCTGTTGCTAGCCAGCACCCTTCCTTGGAAGCGCTTTCACAGGCGCAGCAACACTGGGGCTTTGCGCTTCTCTACCCACCAAACGTCACAGTTAATCTCTGTCCGTCTCGTAGAAACGAGCTGAGAAATTGCAAACGTCGAGCAATTGCTCAGAGATGAAAAGTGCCAGCACTGAAAGCTGTTGCTAGCCAGCACCCTTCCTTGGAAGCGCTTTTGTAGCCCTAAGAACACTGGGGCTCTGGGCTTCTCTAGCCACCTCATCTTCTGCTCATCCTCTCGCGCAGTCTAAAGAGAGCTCAGGTGAGAAATTGCAAACGTCCAGCAATTGCTCACAGAGGAAAAGTGCCAGCACTGAAAGCTGTTGCTAGCCAGCACCCTTCCTTGGAAGCGCTTTTGTAGCCCTAAGAACACTGGGGCTCTGGGTTTCTCTAGCCACCTCATCTTCTGCTCATCCTCTCGCGCAGTCTAAAGAGAGCTCAGGTGAGAAATTGCAAACGTCGAGCAATTGCTCAGAGATGAAAAGTGCCAGCACTGAAAGCTGTTGCTAGCCAGCACCCTTCCTTGGAAGTGCTTTCACAGGCGCAGCAACACTGGGGCTTTGCGCTTCCCTACCCACCAAACATCACGGTCACTTTCTCTCCGTCTCGTAGAAACGAGCTGAGAAATTGCAAACGTCGAGCAATTGCTCAGAGATGAAAAGTGCCAGCACTGAAAGCTGTTGCTAGCCAGCACCCTTCCTTGGAAGCGTTCTTGTAGCCCTAAGAACAGTGGTGCTCTGGGCTTCTCTAGCCACCTCATCTTCTGCTCATCCTCTCGCGCAGTCTAAAGAGAGCTCAGGTGAGAAATTGCAAATGTCGAGCAATTGCTCAGAGATGAAAAGTGCCAGCACTGAAAGCTGTTGCTAGCCAGCCCCCTTCCTTGGAAGCGCTTTTGTAGCCCTAAGAACACTGGGGCTCTGGCCTTCTCTAGCCACCTCATCTTCTGCTCATCCTCTCGCGCAGTCTAAAGAGAGCTCAGGTGAGAAATTGCAAACGTCGAGCAATTGCTCAGAGATGAAAAGTGCCAGCACTGAAAGCTGTTGCTAGCCAGCACCCTTCCTTGGAAGCGCTTTCACAGGCGCAGCAACACTGGGGCTTTGCGCTTCTCTACCCACCAAACATCACGGTCACTTTCTCTCCGTCTCGTAGACACGAGCTGAGAAATTGCAAACGTCGAGCAATTGCTGAGAGATGAAAAGTGCCAGCACTGAAAGCTGTTGCTAGCCAGCACCCTTCCTTGGAAGCGCTTTCACAGGCGCAGCAACACTGGGGCTTTGCGCTTCTCTAACCACCAAACGTCACAGTCATTCTCTGTCCGTCTCGTAGACACGAGCTGAGAAATTGCAAACGTCGAGCAATTGCTCAGAGATGAAAAGTGCCAGCACTGAAAGTTGTTGCTAGCCAGCACCCTTCCTTGGAAGCGCTTTTGTAGCCCTAAGAACACTGGGGCTCTGGGTTTCTCTAGCCACCTCATCTTCTGCTCATCCTCTCGCGCAGTCTAAAGAGAGCTCAGGTGAGAAATTGCAAACGTCCAGCAATTGCTCAGAGATGAAAAGTGCCAGCACTGAAAGCTGTTGCTAGCCAGCACCCTTCCTTGGAAGTGCTTTCACAGGCGCAGCAACACTGGGGCTTTGCGCTTCTCTAACCACCAAACGTCACGGTCACTATCTCTCCGACTCGTAGACACGAGTTGAGAAATTGCAAACGTCGAGCAATTGCTCAGAGATGAAAAGTGCCAGCACTGAAAGCTGTTGCTAGCCAGCACCCTTCCTTGGAAGCGCTTTCACAGGCGCAGCAACACTGGGGCTTTGCGCTTCTCTACCCACCAAACGTCACGGTCATTCTCTGTCCGTCCTATAGACACGAGCTGAGAAATTGCAAACGTCGAGCAATTGCTCAGAGATGAAAAGTGCCAGCACTGAAAGCTGTTGCTAGCCAGCACCCTTCCTTGGAAGCGCTTTTGTAGCCCAAAGAACACTGGGGCTCTGGGCTTCTCTAGCCACCTCATCTTCTGCTCATCCTCTCGCGCACTCTAAAGAGAGCTCAGGTGAGAAATTGCAAACGTCGAGCAATTGCTCAGAGATGAAAAGTGCCAGCACTGAAAGCTCTTGCTAGCCAGCACCCTTCCTTGGAAGCGCTTTTGTAGCCCTAAGAACACTGGGGCTCTGGGTTTCTCTAGCCACCTCATCTTCTGCTCATCCTCTCGCGCAGTCTAAAGAGAGCTCAGGTGAGAAATTGCAAACGTCGAGCAATTGCTCAGAGATGAAAAGTGCCAGCACTGAAAGCTGTTGCTAGCCAGCACCCTTCCTTGGAAGCGCTTTCACAGGCGCAGCAACACTGGGGCTTTGCGCTTCCCTACCCACCAAACATCACGGTCACTTTCTCTCCGTCTCGTAGAAACGAGCTGAGAAATTGCAAACGTCGAGCAATTGCTCAGAGATGAAAAGTGCCAGCACTGAAAGCTGTTGCTAGCCAGCCCCCTTCCTTGGAAGCGCTTTTGTAGCCCTAAGAACACTGGGGCTCTGGGCTTCTCTAGCCACCTCATCTTCTGCTCATCCTCTCGCGCAGTCTAAAGAGAGCTCAGGTGAGAAATTGCAAACGTCGAGCAATTGCTCAGAGATGAAAAGTGCCAGCACTGAAAGCTGTTGCTAGCCAGCACCCTTCCTTGGAAGTGCTTTCACAGGCGCAGCAACACTGGGGCTTTGCGCTTCTCTACCCACCAAACATCACGGTCACTATCTCTCCGACTCGTAGACACGAGCTGAGAAATTGCAAACGTCGAGCAATTGCTGAGAGATGAAAAGTGCCAGCACTGAAAGCTGTTGCTAGCCAGCACCCTTCCTTGGAAGCGCTTTTGTAGCCCTAAGAACACTGGGGTTCTGGGCTTCTCTAGCCACCTAATCTTCTGCTCATCCTCTCGCGCAGTCTAAAGAGAGCTCAGGTGAGAAATTGCAAACGTCCAGCAATTGCTCAGAGATGAAAAGTGCCAGCACTGAAAGCTGTTGCTAGCCAGCACCCTTCCTTGGAAGCGCTTTCACTGGCGCAGCAACACTGGGGCTTTGCGCTTCTCTAGCCACCAAACGTCACGGTCATTCTCTGTCCGTCTCGTAGACACGAGCTGAGAAAGTGCAAACGTCGAGCAATTGCTCAGAGATGAAAAGTGCCAGCACTGAAAGCTGTTGCTAGCCAGCCCCCTTCCTTGGAAGCGCTTTTGTAGCCCTAAGAACACTGGGGCTCTGGCCTTCTCTAGCCACCTCATCTTTTGCTCATCCTCTCGCGCAGTGTAAAGAGAGCTCAGGTGAGAAATTGCAAACGTCGAGCAATTGCTCAGAGAGGAAAAGTGCCAGCACTGAAAGCTGTTGCTAGCCAGCACCCTTCCTTGGAAGCGCTTTCACAGGCGCAGCAACACTGGGGCTTTGCGCTTCTCTACCCACCAAACGTCACGGTCACTATCTCTCCGACTCGTAGACACGAGTTCAGAAATTGCAAACGTCGAGCAATTGCTCAGACAGGAAAAGTGCCAGCACTGAAAGCTGTTGCTAGCCAGCACCCTTCCTTGGAAGCGCTTTCACAGGCGCAGCAACACTGGGGCTTTGCGCTTCTCTACCCACCAAACGTCACGGTCATTCCCTGTCCGTCCTATAGACACGAGCTGAGAAATTGCAAACGTCGAGCAATTGCTCAGAGATGAAAAGTGCCAGCACTGAAAGCTGTTGCTAGCCAGCACCCTTCCTTGGAAGCGCTTTTGTAGCCCTAAGAACACTGGGGCTCTGGCCTTCTCTAGCCACCTCATCTTCTGCTCATCCTCTCGCGCAGTCTAAAGAGAGCTCAGGTGAGAAATTGCAAACGTCCAGCAATTGCTCAGAGATGAAAAGTGCCAGCACTGAAAGCTGTTGCTAGCCAGCACCCTTCCTTGGAAGTGCTTTCACAGGCGCAGCAACACTGGGGCTTTGCACTTCTCTACCCACCAAACATCACGGTCACTATCTCTCCGACTCGTAGACACGAGCTGAGAAATTGCAAACGTCGAGCAATTGCTCAGAGATGAAAAGTGCCAGCACTGAAAGCTGTTGCTAGCCAGCACCCTTCCTTGGAAGCGCTTTTGTAGCCCTAAGAACACTGGGGTTCTGGGCTTCTCTAGCCATCTAAACTTCTGCTCATCCTCTCGCGCAGTCTAAAGAGAGCTCAGGTGAGAAATTGCAAACGTCCAGCAATTGCTCAGAGATGAAAAGTGCCAGCACTGAAAGCTGTTGCTAGCCAGCACCCTTCCTTGGAAGCGCTTTCACAGGCGCAGCAACACTGGGGCTTTGCGCTTCTCTACCCACCAAACGTCACAGTCAATCTCTGTCCGTCTCGTAGAAACGAGATGAGAAATTGCAAACGTCGAGCAATTGCTCAGAGATGAAAAGTGCCAGCACTGAAAGCTCTTGCTAGCCAGCACCCTTCCTTGGAAGCGCTTTTGTAGCCCTAAGAACAGTGGGGTTCTGGGCTTCTCTAGCCACCTCATCTTCTGCTCATCCTCTCGCGCAGTCTAAAGAGAGCTCAGGTGAGAAATTGCAAACGTCGAGCAATTGCTCAGAGATGAAAAGTGCCAGCACTGAAAGCTGTTGCTAGCCAGCACCCTTCCTTGGAAGCGCTTTCACAGGCGCAGCAACACTGGGGCTTTGCGCTTCTCTAGCCACCAAACATCACGGTCACTATCTCTCCGACTCGTAGACACGAGCTGAGAAATTGCAAACGTCGAGCAATTGCTCAGAGATGAAAAGTGCCAGCACTGAAAGCTGTTGCTAGCCAGCACCCTTCCTTGGAAGCGCTTTTGTAGCCCTAAGAACACTGGGGTTCTGGGCTTCTCTAGCCATCTAAACTTCTGCTCATCCTCTCGCGCAGTCTAAAGAGAGCTCAGGTGAGAAATTGCAAACGTCGAGCAATTGCTCAGAGATGAAAAGTGCCAGCACTGAAAGCTGTTGCTAGCCAGCACCCTTCCTTGGAAGCGCTTTCACAGGCGCAGCAACACTG
This sequence comes from Sarcoramphus papa, assembly GCA_037962945.1. Classification (NCBI taxonomy): domain Eukaryota; kingdom Metazoa; phylum Chordata; class Aves; order Accipitriformes; family Cathartidae; genus Sarcoramphus; species Sarcoramphus papa. The sequence goes on along the minus strand of CM075590.1, from coordinate 28,130,512 downwards.
GGGCTTTGCGCTTCTCTACCCACCAAACGTCACAGTCAATCTCTGTCCGTCTCGTAGAAACGAGATGAGAAATTGCAAACGTCGAGCAATTGCTCAGAGATGAAAAGTGCCAGCACTGAAAGCTCTTGCTAGCCAGCACCCTTCCTTGGAAGCGCTTTTGTAGCCCTAAGAACAGTGGGGTTCTGGGCTTCTCTAGCCACCTCATCTTCTGCTCATCCTCTCGCGCAGTCTAAAGAGAGCTCAGGTGAGAAATTGCAAACGTCGAGCAATTGCTCAGAGATGAAAAGTGCCAGCACTGAAAGCTGTTGCTAGCCAGCACCCTTCCTTGGAAGCGCTTTCACAGGCGCAGCAACACTGGGGCTTTGCGCTTCTCTAGCCACCAAACATCACGGTCACTTTCTCTCCGTCTCGTAGAAACGAGCTGAGAAATTGCAAACGTCGAGCAATTGCTCAGAGATGAAAAGTGCCAGCACTGAAAGCTGTTGCTAGCCAGCCCCCTTCCTTGGAAGCGCTTTTGTAGCCCTAAGAACACTGGGGCTCTGGCCTTCTCTAGCCACCTCATCTTCTGCTCATCCTCTCGCGCAGTCTAAAGAGAGCTCCGGTGAGAAATTGCAAACGTCCAGCAATTGCTCAGAGATGAAAAGTGCCAGCACTGAAAGCTGTTGCTAGCCAGCACCCTTCTTTGGAAGCGCTTTCACAGGCGCAGCAACACTGGGGCTTTTCGCTTCTCTACCCACCAAACGTCACGGTCACTATCTCTCCGACTCGTAGACACGAGTTGAGAAATTGCAAACGTCGAGCAATTGCTCAGAGATGAAAAGTGCCAGCACTGAAAGCTCTTGCTAGCCAGCCCCCTTCCTTGGAAGCGCTTTTGTAGCCCTAAGAACACTGGGGCTCTGGGTTTCTCTAGCCACCTCATCTTCTGCTCATCCTCTCGCGCAGTCTAAAGAGAGCTCAGGTGAGAAATTGCAAACGTCCAGCAATTGCTCAGAGATGAAAAGTGCCAGCACTGAAAGCTGTTGCTAGCCAGCACCCTTCCTTGGAAGTGCTTTCACAGGCGCAGCAACACTGGGGCTTTGCGCTTCTCTAACCACCAAACGTCACGGTCACTATCTCTCCGACTCGTAGACACGAGTTGAGAAATTGCAAACGTCGAGCAATTGCTCAGAGATGAAAAGTGCCAGCACTGAAAGCTGTTGCTAGCCAGCACCCTTCCTTGGAAGCGCTTTCACAGGCGCAGCAACACTGGGGCTTTGCGCTTCTCTACCCACCAAACGTCACGGTCATTCTCTGTCCGTCCTATAGACACGAGCTGAGAAATTGCAAACGTCGAGCAATTGCTCAGAGATGAAAAGTGCCAGCACTGAAAGCTGTTGCTAGCCAGCACCCTTCCTTGGAAGCGCTTTTGTAGCCCAAAGAACACTGGGGCTCTGGGCTTCTCTAGCCACCTCATCTTCTGCTCATCCTCTCGCGCACTCTAAAGAGAGCTCAGGTGAGAAATTGCAAACGTCGAGCAATTGCTCAGAGATGAAAAGTGCCAGCACTGAAAGCTCTTGCTAGCCAGCACCCTTCCTTGGAAGCGCTTTTGTAGCCCTAAGAACACTGGGGCTCTGGGTTTCTCTAGCCACCTCATCTTCTGCTCATCCTCTCGCGCAGTCTAAAGAGAGCTCAGGTGAGAAATTGCAAACGTCGAGCAATTGCTCAGAGATGAAAAGTGCCAGCACTGAAAGCAGTTGCTAGCCAGCACCCTTCCTTGGAAGCGCTTTCACAGGCGCAGCAACACTGGGGCTTTGCGCTTCCCTACCCACCAAACATCACGGTCACTTTCTCTCCGTCTCGTAGAAACGAGCTGAGAAATTGCAAACGTCGAGCAATTGCTCAGAGATGAAAAGTGCCAGCACTGAAAGCTGTTGCTAGCCAGCCCCCTTCCTTGGAAGCGCTTTTGTAGCCCTAAGAACACTGGGGCTCTGGGCTTCTCTAGCCACCTCATCTTCTGCTCATCCTCTCGCGCAGTCTAAAGAGAGCTCAGGTGAGAAATTGCAAACGTCGAGCAATTGCTCAGAGATGAAAAGTGCCAGCACTGAAAGCTGTTGCTAGCCAGCACCCTTCCTTGGAAGTGCTTTCACAGGCGCAGCAACACTGGGGCTTTGCGCTTCTCTACCCACCAAACATCACGGTCACTATCTCTCCGACTCGTAGACACGAGCTGAGAAATTGCAAACGTCGAGCAATTGCTGAGAGATGAAAAGTGCCAGCACTGAAAGCTGTTGCTAGCCAGCACCCTTCCTTGGAAGCGCTTTTGTAGCCCTAAGAACACTGGGGTTCTGGGCTTCTCTAGCCACCTAATCTTCTGCTCATCCTCTCGCGCAGTCTAAAGAGAGCTCAGGTGAGAAATTGCAAACGTCCAGCAATTGCTCAGAGATGAAAAGTGCCAGCACTGAAAGCTGTTGCTAGCCAGCACCCTTCCTTGGAAGCGCTTTCACTGGCGCAGCAACACTGGGGCTTTGCGCTTCTCTAGCCACCAAACGTCACGGTCATTCTCTGTCCGTCTCGTAGACACGAGCTGAGAAAGTGCAAACGTCGAGCAATTGCTCAGAGATGAAAAGTGCCAGCACTGAAAGCTGTTGCTAGCCAGCCCCCTTCCTTGGAAGCGCTTTTGTAGCCCTAAGAACACTGGGGCTCTGGCCTTCTCTAGCCACCTCATCTTTTGCTCATCCTCTCGCGCAGTGTAAAGAGAGCTCAGGTGAGAAATTGCAAACGTCGAGCAATTGCTCAGAGAGGAAAAGTGCCAGCACTGAAAGCTGTTGCTAGCCAGCACCCTTCCTTGGAAGCGCTTTCACAGGCGCAGCAACACTGGGGCTTTGCGCTTCTCTACCCACCAAACGTCACGGTCACTATCTCTCCGACTCGTAGACACGAGTTCAGAAATTGCAAACGTCGAGCAATTGCTCAGACAGGAAAAGTGCCAGCACTGAAAGCTGTTGCTAGCCAGCACCCTTCCTTGGAAGCGCTTTCACAGGCGCAGCAACACTGGGGCTTTGCGCTTCTCTACCCACCAAACGTCACGGTCATTCCCTGTCCGTCCTATAGACACGAGCTGAGAAATTGCAAACGTCGAGCAATTGCTCAGAGATGAAAAGTGCCAGCACTGAAAGCTGTTGCTAGCCAGCACCCTTCCTTGGAAGCGCTTTTGTAGCCCTAAGAACACTGGGGCTCTGGCCTTCTCTAGCCACCTCATCTTCTGCTCATCCTCTCGCGCAGTCTAAAGAGAGCTCAGGTGAGAAATTGCAAACGTCCAGCAATTGCTCAGAGATGAAAAGTGCCAGCACTGAAAGCTGTTGCTAGCCAGCACCCTTCCTTGGAAGTGCTTTCACAGGCGCAGCAACAATGGGGCTTTGCACTTCTCTACCCACCAAACATCACGGTCACTATCTCTCCGACTCGTAGACACGAGCTGAGAAATTGCAAACGTCGAGCAATTGCTCAGAGATGAAAAGTGCCAGCACTGAAAGCTGTTGCTAGCCAGCACCCTTCCTTGGAAGCGCTTTTGTAGCCCTAAGAACACTGGGGTTCTGGGCTTCTCTAGCCATCTAAACTTCTGCTCATCCTCTCGCGCAGTCTAAAGAGAGCTCAGGTGAGAAATTGCAAACGTCCAGCAATTGCTCAGAGATGAAAAGTGCCAGCACTGAAAGCTGTTGCTAGCCAGCACCCTTCCTTGGAAGCGCTTTCACAGGCGCAGCAACACTGGGGCTTTGCGCTTCTCTACCCACCAAACGTCACAGTCAATCTCTGTCCGTCTCGTAGAAACGAGATGAGAAATTGCAAACGTCGAGCAATTGCTCAGAGATGAAAAGTGCCAGCACTGAAAGCTCTTGCTAGCCAGCACCCTTCCTTGGAAGCGCTTTTGTAGCCCTAAGAACAGTGGGGTTCTGGGCTTCTCTAGCCACCTCATCTTCTGCTCATCCTCTCGCGCAGTCTAAAGAGAGCTCAGGTGAGAAATTGCAAACGTCGAGCAATTGCTCAGAGATGAAAAGTGCCAGCACTGAAAGCTGTTGCTAGCCAGCACCCTTCCTTGGAAGCGCTTTCACAGGCGCAGCAACACTGGGGCTTTGCGCTTCTCTAGCCACCAAACATCACGGTCACTATCTCTCCGACTCGTAGACACGAGCTGAGAAATTGCAAACGTCGAGCAATTGCTCAGAGATGAAAAGTGCCAGCACTGAAAGCTGTTGCTAGCCAGCACCCTTCCTTGGAAGCGCTTTTGTAGCCCTAAGAACACTGGGGTTCTGGGCTTCTCTAGCCATCTAAACTTCTGCTCATCCTCTCGCGCAGTCTAAAGAGAGCTCAGGTGAGAAATTGCAAACGTCGAGCAATTGCTCAGAGATGAAAAGTGCCAGCACTGAAAGCTGTTGCTAGCCAGCACCCTTCCTTGGAAGCGCTTTCACAGGCGCAGCAACACTGGGGCTTTGCGCTTCTCTACCCACCAAACGTCACAGTCAATCTCTGTCCGTCTCGTAGAAACGAGATGAGAAATTGCAAACGTCGAGCAATTGCTCAGAGATGAAAAGTGCCAGCACTGAAAGCTCTTGCTAGCCAGCACCCTTCCTTGGAAGCGCTTTTGTAGCCCTAAGAACAGTGGGGTTCTGGGCTTCTCTAGCCACCTCATCTTCTGCTCATCCTCTCGCGCAGTCTAAAGAGAGCTCAGGTGAGAAATTGCAAACGTCGAGCAATTGCTCAGAGATGAAAAGTGCCAGCACTGAAAGCTGTTGCTAGCCAGCACCCTTCCTTGGAAGCGCTTTCACAGGCGCAGCAACACTGGGGCTTTGCGCTTCTCTAGCCACCAAACATCACGGTCACTTTCTCTCCGTCTCGTAGAAACGAGCTGAGAAATTGCAAACGTCGAGCAATTGCTCAGAGATGAAAAGTGCCAGCACTGAAAGCTGTTGCTAGCCAGCCCCCTTCCTTGGAAGCGCTTTTGTAGCCCTAAGAACACTGGGGCTCTGGCCTTCTCTAGCCACCTCATCTTCTGCTCATCCTCTCGCGCAGTCTAAAGAGAGCTCCGGTGAGAAATTGCAAACGTCCAGCAATTGCTCAGAGATGAAAAGTGCCAGCACTGAAAGCTGTTGCTAGCCAGCACCCTTCTTTGGAAGCGCTTTCACAGGCGCAGCAACACTGGGGCTTTTCGCTTCTCTACCCACCAAACGTCACGGTCACTATCTCTCCGACTCGTAGACACGAGTTGAGAAATTGCAAACGTCGAGCAATTGCTCAGAGATGAAAAGTGCCAGCACTGAAAGCTCTTGCTAGCCAGCCCCCTTCCTTGGAAGCGCTTTTGTAGCCCTAAGAACACTGGGGCTCTGGCCTTCTCTAGCCACCTCATCTTCTGCTCATCCTCTCGCGCAGTCTAAAGAGAGCTCAGGTGAGAAATTGCAAACGTCGAGCAATTGCTCAGAGATGAAAAGTGCCAGCACTGAAAGCTGTTGCTAGCCAGCACCCTTCCTTGGAAGCGCTTTCACAGGCGCAGCAACACTGGGGCTTTGCGCTTCTCTAGCCACCAAACGTCACAGTCATTCTCTGTCCGTCTCGTAGACACGAGCTGAGAAAGTGCAAACGTCGAGCAATTGCTCAGAGATGAAAAGTGCCAGCACTGAAAGCTGTTGCTAGCCAGCCCCCTTCCTTGGAAGCGCTTTTGTAGCCCTAAGAACACTGGGGCTCTGGCCTTCTCTAGCCACCTCATCTTTTGCTCATCCTCTCGCGCAGTGTAAAGAGAGCTCAGGTGAGAAATTGCAAACGTCGAGCAATTGCTCAGAGATGAAAAGTGCCAGCACTGAAAGCTGTTGCTAGCCAGCACCCTTCCTTGGAAGCGCTTTCACAGGCGCAGCAACACTGGGGCTTTGCGCTTCTCTACCCACCAAACGTCACGGTCACTATCTCTCCGACTCGTAGACACGAGTTGAGAAATTGCAAACGTCGAGCAATTGCTGAGAGATGAAAAGTGCCAGCACTGAAAGCTGTTGCTAGCCAGCCCCCTTCCTTGGAAGCGCTTTTGTAGCCCTAAGAACACTGGGGCTCTGGGCTTCTCTAGCCACCTCATCTTCTGCTCATCCTCTCGCGCAGTGTAAAGAGAGCTCAGTTCAGAAATTGCAAACGTCGAGCAATTGCTCAGAGATGAAAAGTGCCAGCACTGAAAGCTGTTGCTAGCCAGCACCCTTCCTTGGAAGCGCTTTTGTAGCCCTAAGAACACTGGGGCTCTGGGCTTTTCTAGCCACCTAATCTTCTGCTCATCCTCTCGCGCAGTCTAAAGAGAGCTCAGGTGAGAAATTGCAAACGTCGAGCAATTGCTCAGAGATGAAAAGTGCCAGCACTGAAAGCTGTTGCTAGCCAGCACCCTTCCTTGGAAGCGCTTTTGTAGCCCTAAGAACACTGGGGCTCTGGGCTTCTCTAGCCATCTAAATTTCTGCTCATCCTCTCGCGCAGTCTAAAGAGAGCTCAGGTGAGAAATTGCAAACGTTGAGCAATTGCTCAGAGATGAAAAGTGCCAGCACTGAAAGCTGTTGCTAGCCAGCACCCTTCCTTGGAAGCGCTTTCACAGGCGCAGCAACACTGGGGATTTGCGCTTCCCTACCCACCAAACGTCACAGTCAATCTCTGTCCGTCTCGTAGAAACGAGCTGAGAAATTGCAAACGTCGAGCAATTGCTCAGAGATGAAAAGTGCCAGCACTGAAAGCTGTTGCTAGCCAGCCCCCTTCCTTGGAAGCGCTTTTGTAGCCCTAAGAACACTGGGGTTCTGGGCTTTTCTAGCCACCTCATCTTCTGCTCATCCTCTCGCGCAGTCTAAAGAGAGCTCAGGTGAGAAATTGCAAACGTCGAGCAATTGCTCAGAGATGAAAAGTGCCAGCACTGAAAGCTGTTGCTAGCCAGCACCCTTCCTTGGAAGCGCTTTCACAGGCGCAGCAACACTGGGGCTTTGCGCTTCTCTAGCCACCAAACGTCACGGTCACTTTCTCTCCGTCTCGTAGAAACGAGCTGAGAAATTGCAAACGTCGAGCAATTGCTCAGAGATGAAAAGTGCCAGCACTGAAAGCTGTTGCTAGCCAGCCCCCTTCCTTGGAAGCGCTTTTGTAGCCCTAAGAACACTGGGGCTCTGGGCTTCTCTAGCCACCTCATCTTCTGCTCATCCTCTCGCGCAGTCTAAAGAGAGCTCAGGTGAGAAATTGCAAACGTCCAGCAATTGCTCAGAGATGAAAAGTGCCAGCACTGAAAGCTGTTGCTAGCCAGCACCCTTCTTTGGAAGCGCTTTCACAGGCGCAGCAACACTGGGGATTTGCGCTTCTCTACCCACCAAACGTCACGGTCACTATCTCTCCGACTCGTAGACACGAGTTGAGAAATTGCAAACGTCGAGCAATTGCTCAGAGAGGAAAAGTGCCAGCACTGAAAGCTGTTGCTAGCCAGCACCCTTCCTTGGAAGCGCTTTTGTAGCCCTAAGAACACTGGGGTTCTGGGCTTCTCTAGCCACCTAATCTACATGCTCATCCTCTCGCGCAGTCTAAAGAGAGCTCAGGTGAGAAATTGCAAACGTCGAGCAATTGCTCAGAGATGAAAAGTGCCAGCACTGAAAGCTCTTGCTAGCCAGCACCCTTCCTTGGAAGCGCTTTCACAGGCGCAGCAACACTGGGGCTTTGCGCTTCTCTACCCACCAAACGTCACGGTCATTCTCTGTCAGTCTCATTGACACGAGCTGAGAAATTGCAAACGTCGAGCAATTGCTGAGAGATGAAAAGTGCCAGCACTGAAAGCTGTTGCTAGCCAGCACCCTTCCTTGGAAGCGCTTTCACTGGCGCAGCAACACTGGGGCTTTGCGCTTCTCTACCCACCAAACGTCACGGTCATTCTCTGTCCGTCTCGTAGACACGAGCTGAGAAATTGCAAACGTCGAGCAATTGCTCAGAGATGAAAAGTGCCAGCACTGAAAGCTGTTGCTAGCCAGCACCCTTCCTTGGAAGCGCTTTTGTACCCCAAAGAACAGTGGGGCTCTGGGCTTCTCTAGCCACCTCATCTTCTGCTCATCCTCTCGCGCAGTCTAACGAGAGCTCAGGTCAGAAATTGCAAACGTTGAGCAATTGCTCAGAGATGAAAAGTGCCAGCACTGAAAGCTGTTGCTAGCCAGCACCCTTCCTTGGAAGCGCTTTTTTAGCCCTAAGAACAGTGGGGTTCTGGGCTTTTCTAGCCACCTCATCTTCTGCTCATCCTCTCGCGCAGTCTAAAGAGAGCTCAGGTGAGAAATTGCAAACGTCGAGCAATTGCTGAGAGATGAAAAGTGCCAGCACTGAAAGCTGTTGCTAGCCAGCACCCTTCCTTGGAAGTGCTTTCACAGGCGCAGCAACACTGGGGCTTTGTGCTTCTCTAGCCACCAAACATCACGGTCACTATCTCTCCGACTCGTAGACACGAGCTGAGAAATTGCAAACGTCGAGCAATTGCTCAGAGAGGAAAAGTGCCAGCACTGAAAGATGTTGCTAGCCAGCCCCCTTCCTTGGAAGCGCTTTTGTAGCCCTAAGAACACTGGGGCTCTGGGCTTCTCTAGCCATCTGAATTTCTGCTCATCCTCTCGCGCAGTCTAAAGAGAGCTCAGGTGAGAAATTGCAAACGTTGAGCAATTGCTCAGAGATGAAAAGTGCCAGCACTGAAAGCTGTTGCTAGCCAGCACCCTTCCTTGGAAGCGCTTTCACAGGCGCAGCAACACTGGGGCTTTGCGCTTCCCTACCCACCAAACGTCACGGTCAATCTCTGTCCGTCTCGTAGAAACGAGCTGAGAAATTGCAAACGTCGAGCAATTGCTCAGAGAGGAAAAGTGCCAGCACTGAAAGCTGTTGCTAGCCAGCACCCTTCCTTGGAAGCGCTTTTGTAGCCCTAAGAACACTGGGGCTCTGGGCTTTTCTAGCCACCTCATCTTCTGCTCATCCTCTCGCGCAGTCTAAAGAGAGCTCAGGTGAGAAATTGCAAACGTCGAGCAATTGCTCAGAGATGAAAAGTGCCAGCACTGAAAGCTGTTGCTAGCCAGCACCCTTCCTTGGAAGCGCTTTCACAGGCGCAGCAACACTGGGGCTTTGCGCTTCTCTAGCCACCAAACATCACGGTCACTATCTCTCCGACTCGTAGACACGAGTTGAGAAATTGCAAACGTCGAGCAATTGCTCAGAGATGAAAAGTGCCAGCACTGAAAGCTGTTGCTAGCCAGCACCCTTCCTTGGAAGCGCTTTCACTGGCGCAGCAACACTGGGGCTTTGAGCTTCTCTACCCACCAAACGTCACGGTCACTTTCTCTCCGTCTCGTAGAAACGAGCTGAGAAATTGCAAACGTCGAGCAATTGCTCATAGATGAAAAGTGCCAGCACTGAAAGCTGTTGCTAGCCAGCCCCCTTCCTTGGAAGCGCTTTTGTAGCCCTAAGAACACTGGGGCTCTGGCCTTCTCTAGCCACCTCATCTTCTGCTTATCCTCTCGCACAGTCTAAAGAGAGCTCAGGTGAGAAATTGCAAACGTCGAGCAATTGCTCAGAGAGGAAAAGTGCCAGCACTGAAAGCTGTTGCTAGCCAGCACCCTTCCTTGGAAGCGCTTTCACAGGCGCAGCAACACTGGGGCTTTTCGCTTCTCTACCCACCAAACGTGACGGTCACTATCTCTCCGACTCGTAGACACGAGTTGAGAAATTGCAAACGTCGAGCAATTGCTCAGACAGGAAAAGTGCCAGCACTGAAAGCTGTTGCTAGCCAGCACCCTTCCTTGGAAGCGCTTTTGTAGCCCTAAGAACACTGGGGTTCTGGGCTTCTCTAGCCACCTAATCTACATGCTCATCCTCTCGCGCAGTCTAAAGAGAGCTCAGGTGAGAAATTGCAAACGTCGAGCAATTGCTCAGAGATGAAAAGTGCCAGCACTGAAAGCTCTTGCTAGCCAGCACCCTTCCTTGGAAGCGCTTTCACAGGCGCAGCAACACTGGGGCTTTGCGCTTCTCTAGCCACCAAACGTCATGGTCCTTCTCTTGCCGTCTCGTAGACACGAGTTGAGAAATTGCAAACGTCGAGCAATTGCTGAGAGATGAAAAGTGCCAGCACTGAAAGCTGTTGCTAGCCAGCACCCTTCCTTGGAAGCGCTTTTGTAGCCCAAAGAACAGTGGGGCTCTGGCCTTCTCTAGCCACCTCATCTTCTGCTCATCCTCTCGCGCAGTCTAAAGAGAGCTCAGGTGAGAAATTGCAAACGTCGAGCAATTGCTCAGAGATGAAAAGTGCCAGCACTGAAAGCTGTTGCTAGCCAGCACCCTTCCTTGGAAGCGCTTTCACAGGCGCAGCAACACTGGGGCTTTGCGCTTCTCTAACCACCAAACGTCACGGTCACTATCTCTCCGTCTCGTAGACACAAGCTGAGAAATTGCAAACGTCGAGCAATTGCTCAGAGATGAAAAGTGCCAGCACTGAAAGCTGTTGCTAGCCAGCACCCTTCCTTGGAAGCGCTTTCACTGGCGCAGCAACACTGGGGCTTTGCGCTTCTCTACCCACCAAACGTCACGGTCATTCTCTCTCCGTCTCGTAGACACGAGTTGAGAAATTGCAAACGTCGAGCAATTGCTCAGAGATGAAAAGTGCCAGCACTGAAAGCTGTTGCTAGCCAGCCCCCTTCCTTGGAAGCGCTTTCACAGGCGCAGCAACACTGGGGCTTTGCGCTTCACTACCCACCAAACGTCACGGTCACTATCTCTCCGTCTCGTAGACACGAGCTGAGAAATTGCAAACGTCGAGCAATTTCTCACAGAGGAAAAGTGCCAGCACTGAAAGCTGTTGCTAGCCAGCACCCTTCCTTGGAAGCGCTTTTGTAGCCCTAAGAACACTGGGGCTCTGTGCTTCTCTAGCCACCTCATCTTCTGCTCATCCTCTCGCGCAGTCTAAAGAGAGCTCAGGTCAGAAATTGCAAACGTCGAGCAATTGCTCAGAGATGAAAAGTGCCAGCACTGAAAGCTGTTGCTAGCCAGCACCCTTCCTTGGAAGCGCTTTTGTAGCCCTAAGAACACTGGGGCTCTGGGCTTCTCTAGCCACCTCATCTTCTGCTCATCCTCTCGCGCAGTCTAAAGAGAGCTCAGGTGAGAAATTGCAAACGTCGAGCAATTGCTCAGAGATGAAAAGTGCCAGCACTGAAAGCTGTTGCTAGCCAGCCCCCTTCCTTGGAAGTGCTTTCACAGGCGCAGCAACACTGGGGCTTTGCGCTTCTCTACCCACCAAACATCAGGGTCACTATCTCTCCGTCTCGTAGACACGAGCTGAGAAATTGCAAACGTCGAGCAATTGCTCAGAGAGGAAAAGTGCCAGCACTGAAAGCTGTTGCTAGCCAGCCCCCTTCCTTGGAAGCGCTTTTGTAGCCCTAAGAACACTGGGGCTCTGGGCTTCTCTAGCCACCTCATCTTCTGCTCATCCTCTCGCGCAGTCTAAAGAGAGCTCAGGTGAGAAATTGCAAACGTTGAGCAATTGCTCAGAGATGAAAAGTGCCAGCACTGAAAGCTGTTGCTAGCCAGCACCCTTCCTTGGAAGCGCTTTCACAGGCGCAGCAACACTGGGGCTTTGCGCTTCCCTACCCACCAAACGTCACAGTCAATCTCTGTCCGTCTCGTAGAAACGAGCTGAGAAATTGCAAACGTCGAGCAATTGCTCAGAGATGAAAAGTGCCAGCACTGAAAGTTGTTGCTAGCTAGCACCCTTCCTTGGAAGCGCTTTTTTAGCCCTAAGAACAGTGGGGTTCTGGGCTTTTCTAGCCACCTCATCTTCTGCTCATCCTCTCGCGCAGTCTAAAGAGAGCTCAGGTGAGAAATTGCAAACGTCGAGCAATTGCTCAGAGATGAAAAGTGCCAGCACTGAAAGCTGTTGCTAGCCAGCCCCCTTCCTTGGAAGCGCTTTCACAGGCGCAGCAACACTGGTGCTTTGCGCTTCTCTACCCACCAAACGTCACGGTCACTATCTCTCCGACTCGTAGACACGAGTTGAGAAATTGCAAACGTCGAGCAATTGCTCAGAGATGAAAAGTGCCAGCACTGAAAGCTGTTGCTAGCCAGCACCCTTCCTTGGAAGCGCTTTCACAGGCGCAGCAACACTGGGGCTTTGCGCTTCTCTACCCACCAAACGTCACGGTCACTTTCTCTCCGTCTCGTAGACACGAGTTGAGAAATTGCAAATGTCGAGCAATTGCTCAGAGATGAAAAGTGCCAGCACTGAAAGCTCTTGCTAGCCAGCCCCCTTCCTTGGAAGCGCTTTTGTAGCCCTAAGAACACTGGGGCTCTGGGCTTCTCTAGCCACCTCATCTTCTGCTCATCCTCTCGCGCAGTCTAAAGAGAGCTCAGGTGAGAAATTGCAAACGTCGAGCAATTGCTCAGAGATGAAAAGTGCCAGCACTGAAAGCTGTTGCTAGCCAGCACCCTTCTTTGGAAGCGCTTTCACAGGCGCAGCAACACTGGGGCTTTTTGCTTCTCTACCCACCAAACGTCACGGTCACTATCTCTCCGACTCGTAGACACGAGTTGAGAAATTGCAAACGTCGAGCAATTGCTCAGAGAGGAAAAGTGCCAGCACTGAAAGCTGTTGCTAGCCAGCACCCTTCCTTGGAAGCGCTTTTGTAGCCCTAAGAACACTGGGGTTCTGGGCTTCTCTAGCCACCTAATCTACATGCTCATCCTCTCGCGCAGTCTAAAGAGAGCTCAGGTGAGAAATTGCAAACGTCGAGCAATTGCTCAGAGATGAAAAGTGCCAGCACTGAAAGCTCTTGCTAGCCAGCACCCTTCCTTGGAAGCGCTTTCACAGGCGCAGCAACACTGGTGCTTTGCGCTTCTCTACCCACCAAACGTCACGGTCTTTCTCTCTCAGTCTCATTGACACGAGTTGAGAAATTGCAAACGTCGAGCAATTGCTCAGAGATGAAAAGTGCCAGCACTGAAAGCTGTTGCTAGCCAGCACCCTTCCTTGGAAGCGCTTTCACAGGCGCAGCAACACTGGGGCTTTGCGCTTCTCTACCCACCAAACGTCACGGTCATTCTCTGTCCGTCTCGTAGACACGAGCTGAGAAATTGCAAACGTCGAGCAATTGCTCAGAGAGGAAAAGTGCCAGCACTGAAAGCTGTTGCTAGCCAGCACCCTTCCTTGGAAGCGCTTTTTTAGCCCTAAGAACACTGGGGTTCTGGGCTTTTCTAGCCACCTCATCTTCTGCTCATCCTCTCGCGCAGTCTAAAGAGAGCTCAGGTGAGAAATTGCAAACGTCGAGCAATTGCTCAGAGATGAAAAGTGCCAGCACTGAAAGCTGTTGCTAGCCAGCACCCTTCCTTGGAAGTGCTTTCACAGGCGCAGCAACACTGGGGCTTTGCGCTTCTCTACCCACCAAACATCACGGTCACTATCTCTCCGACTCGTAGACACGAGCTGAGAAATTGCAAACGTCGAGCAATTGCTGAGAGAGGAAAAGTGCCAGCACTGAAAGCTGTTGCTAGCCAGCACCCTTCCTTGGAAGCGCTTTTGTAGCCCTAAGAACACTGGGGCTCTGGGCTTCTCTAGCCATCTAAACTTCTGCTCATCCTCTCGCGCAGTCTAAAGAGAGCTCAGGTGAGAAATTGCAAACGTCGAGCAATTGCTCAGAGATGAAAAGTGCCAGCACTGAAAGCTGTTGCTAGCCAGCACCCTTCCTTGGAAGCGCTTTCACAGGCGCAGCAACACTGGGGCTTTGCGCTTCTCTACCCACCAAACGTCACGGTCACTATCTCTCCGACTCGTAGACACGAGTTGAGAAATTGCAAACGTCGAGCAATTGCTCAGAGATGAAAAGTGCCAGCACTGAAAGCTCTTGCTAGCCAGCACCCTTCCTTGGAAGCGCTTTTGTAGCCCTAAGAACACTGGGGTTCTGGGCTTCTCTAGCCACCTAATCTAGATGCTCATCCTCTCGCGCAGTCTAAAGAGAGCTCAGGTGAGAAATTGCAAACGTCGAGCAATTGCTCAGAGATGAAAAGTGCCAGCACTGAAAGCTGTTGCTAGCCAGCACCCTTCCTTGGAAGCGCTTTCACAGGCGCAGCAACACTGGGGCTTTGCGCTTCTCTAGCCACCAAACGTCACGGTCTTTCTCTGTCAGTCTCATAGACACGAGCTGAGAAATTGCAAACGTCCAGCAATTGCTCAGAGATGAAAAGTGCCAGCACTGAAAGCTGTTGCTAGCCAGCACCCTTCTTTGGAAGCGCTTTCACAGGCGCAGCAACACTGGGGCTTTGCGCTTCTCTAGCCACCAAACGTCACGGTCACTATCTCTCCGTCTCGTAGAAACGAGCTGAGAAATTGCAAACGTCGAGCAATTGCTCAGAGATGAAAAGTGCCAGCACTGAAAGCTGTTGCTAGCCAGCACCCTTCCTTGGAAGCGCTTTTGTAGCCCTAAGAACACTTGGGTTCTGGGCTTCTCTAGCCACCTCATCTTCTGCTCATCCTCTCGCGCACTGTAAAGAGAGCTCAGGTGAGAAATTGCAAACGTCGAGCAATTGCTCATAGATGAAAAGTGCCAGCACTGAAAGCTGTTGCTAGCCAGCCCCCTTCCTTGGAAGCGCTTTTGTAGCCCTAAGAACACTGGGGCTCTGGCCTTCTCTAGCCACCTCATCTTCTGCTCATCCTCTCGCGCAGTCTAACGAGAGCTCAGGTGAGAAATTGCAAACGTCGAGCAATTGCTCAGAGAGGAAAAGTGCCAGCACTGAAAGCTGTTGCTAGCCAGCACCATTCCTTGGAAGCGCTTTTGTAGCCCTAAGAACACTGGGGCTCTGGGCTTCTCTAGCCACCTCATCTTCTGCTCATCCTCTCGCGCAGTCTAAAGAGAGCTAAGGTGAGAAATTGCAAACGTCGAGCAATTGCTCAGAGATGAAAAGTGCCAGCACTGAAAGCTGTTGCTAGCCAGCACCCTTCCTTGGAAGTGCTTTCACAGGCGCAGCAACACTGGGGCTTTGCGCTTCTCTACCCACCAAACATCACGGTCACTATCTCTCCGACTCGTAGACACGAGCTGAGAAATTGCAAACGTCGAGCAATTGCTCAGAGATGAAAAGTGCCAGCACTGAAAGCTGTTGCTAGCCAGCACCCTTCCTTGGAAGCGCTTTTGTACCCCAAAGAACAGTGGGGCTCTGGGCTTCTCCAGCCACCTCATCTTCTGCTCATCCTCTCGCGCAGTGTAAAGAGAGCTCAGGTCAGAAATTGCAAACGTCGAGCAATTGCTCAGAGATGAAAAGTGCCAGCACTGAAAGCTGTTGCTAGCCAGCACCCTTCCTTGGAAGCGCTTTTTTAGCCCTAAGAACACTGGGGTTCTGGGCTTTTCTAGCCACCTCATCTTCTGCTCATCCTCTCGCGCAGTCTAAAGAGAGCTCAGGTGAGAAATTGCAAACGTCGAGCAATTGCTGAGAGATGAAAAGTGCCAGCACTGAAAGCTGTTGCTAGCCAGCACCCTTCCTTGGAAGTGCTTTCACAGGTGCAGCAACACTGGGGCTTTGCGCTTCTCTAGCCACCAAACATCACGGTCACTATCTCTCCGACTCGTAGACACGAGCTGAGAAATTGCAAACGTCGAGCAATTGCTCAGAGAGGAAAAGTGCCAGCACTGAAAGATGTTGCTAGCCAGCCCCCTTCCTTGGAAGCGCTTTTGTAGCCCTAAGAACACTGGGGCTCTGGGCTTCTCTAGCCATCTGAATTTCTGCTCATCCTCTCGCGCAGTCTAAAGAGAGCTCAGGTGAGAAATTGCAAACGTCGAGCAATTGCTCAGAGAGGAAAAGTGCCAGCACTGAAAGCTGTTGCTAGCCAGCACCCTTCCTTGGAAGCGCTTTCACAGGCGCAGCAACACTGGGGCTTTGCGCTTCCCTACCCACCAAACGTCACGGTCAATCTCTGTCCGTCTCGTAGAAACGAGCTGAGAAATTGCAAACGTCGAGCAATTGCTCAGAGATGAAAAGTGCCAGCACTGAAAGCTGTTGCTAGCCAGCACCCTTCCTTGGAAGCGCTTTTGTAGCCCTAAGAACACTGGGGTTCTGGGCTTCTCTAGCCACCTCATGTTCTGCTCATCCTCTCGCGCAGTCTAAAGAGAGCTCAGGTGAGAAATTGCAAACGTTGAGCAATTGCTCAGAGATGAAAAGTGCCAGCACTGAAAGCTGTTGCTAGCCAGCACCCTTCCTTGGAAGCGCTTTCACAGGCGCAGCAACACTGGGGCTTTGCGCTTCTCTAGCCACCAAACATCACGGTCACTATCTCTCCGACTCGTAGACACGAGTTGAGAAATTGCAAACGTCGAGCAATTGCTCAGAGATGAAAAGTGCCAGCACTGAAAGCTGTTGCTAGCCAGCACCCTTCCTTGGAAGCGCTTTCACAGGCGCAGCAACACTGGGGCTTTGAGCTTCTCTACCCACCAAACGTCACGGTCACTTTCTCTCCGTCTCGTAGAAACGAGCTGAGAAATTGCAAACGTCGAGCAATTGCTCAGAGATGAAAAGTGCCAGCACTGAAAGCTGTTGCTAGCCAGCCCCCTTCCTTGGAAGCGCTTTCACAGGCGCAGCAACACTGGGGCTTTGCGCTTCTCTACCCACCAAACGTCACGGTCACTATCTCTCCGTCTCGTAGACACGAGCTGAGAAATTGCAAACGTCGAGCAATTGCTCAGAGAGGAAAAGTGCCAGCACTGAAAGCTGTTGCTAGCCAGCACCCTTCCTTGGAAGCGCTTTTTTAGCCCTAAGAACACTGGGGTTCTGGGCTTTTCTAGCCACCTCATCTTCTGCTCATCCTCTCGCGCAGTCTAAAGAGAGCTCAGGTGAGAAATTGCAAACGTCGAGCAATTGCTCAGAGATGAAAAGTGCCAGCACTGAAAGCTGTTGCTAGCCAGCACCCTTCCTTGGAAGTGCTTTCACAGGCGCAGCAACACTGGGGCTTTGCGCTTCTCTACCCACCAAACATCACGGTCACTATCTCTCCGACTCGTAGACACGAGCTGAGAAATTGCAAACGTCGAGCAATTGCTGAGAGAGGAAAAGTGCCAGCACTGAAAGCTGTTGCTAGCCAGCACCCTTCCTTGGAAGCGCTTTTGTAGCCCTAAGAACACTGGGGCTCTGGGCTTCTCTAGCCATCTAAACTTCTGCTCATCCTCTCGCGCAGTCTAAAGAGAGCTCCGGTGAGAAATTGCAAACGTCGAGCAATTGCTCAGAGATGAAAAGTGCCAGCACTGAAAGCTGTTGCTAGCCAGCACCCTTCCTTGGAAGCGCTTTCACAGGCGCAGCAACACTGGGGCTTTGCGCTTCTCTACCCACCAAACGTCACGGTCACTATCTCTCCGACTCGTAGACACGAGTTGAGAAATTGCAAACGTCGAGCAATTGCTCAGAGATGAAAAGTGCCAGCACTGAAAGCTCTTGCTAGCCAGCACCCTTCCTTGGAAGCGCTTTTGTAGCCCTAAGAACACTGGGGTTCTGGGCTTCTCTAGCCACCTAATCTAGATGCTCATCCTCTCGCGCAGTCTAAAGAGAGCTCAGGTGAGAAATTGCAAACGTCGAGCAATTGCTCAGAGATGAAAAGTGCCAGCACTGAAAGCTGTTGCTAGCCAGCACCCTTCCTTGGAAGCGCTTTCACAGGCGCAGCAACACTGGGGCTTTGCGCTTCTCTAGCCACCAAACGTCACGGTCTTTCTCTGTCAGTCTCATAGACACGAGCTGAGAAATTGCAAACGTCCAGCAATTGCTCAGAGATGAAAAGTGCCAGCACTGAAAGCTGTTGCTAGCCAGCACCCTTCTTTGGAAGCGCTTTCACAGGCGCAGCAACACTGGGGCTTTGCGCTTCTCTAGCCACCAAACGTCACGGTCACTATCTCTCCGTCTCGTAGAAACGAGCTGAGAAATTGCAAACGTCGAGCAATTGCTCAGAGATGAAAAGTGCCAGCACTGAAAGCTGTTGCTAGCCAGCACCCTTCCTTGGAAGCGCTTTTGTAGCCCTAAGAACACTTGGGTTCTGGGCTTCTCTAGCCACCTCATCTTCTGCTCATCCTCTCGCGCACTGTAAAGAGAGCTCAGGTGAGAAATTGCAAACGTCGAGCAATTGCTCATAGATGAAAAGTGCCAGCACTGAAAGCTGTTGCTAGCCAGCCCCCTTCCTTGGAAGCGCTTTTGTAGCCCTAAGAACAGTGGGGCTCTGGGCTTCTCTAGCCACCTCATCTTCTGCTCATCCTCTCGCGCAGTCTAACGAGAGCTCAGGTGAGAAATTGCAAACGTCGAGCAATTGCTCAGAGAGGAAAAGTGCCAGCACTGAAAGCTGTTGCTAGCCAGCACCATTCCTTGGAAGCGCTTTTGTAGCCCTAAGAACACTGGGGCTCTGGGCTTCTCTAGCCACCTCATCTTCTGCTCATCCTCTCGCGCAGTCTAAAGAGAGCTAAGGTGAGAAATTGCAAACGTCGAGCAATTGCTCAGAGATGAAAAGTGCCAGCACTGAAAGCTGTTGCTAGCCAGCACCCTTCCTTGGAAGTGCTTTCACAGGCGCAGCAACACTGGGGCTTTGCGCTTCTCTACCCACCAAACATCACGGTCACTATCTCTCCGACTCGTAGACACGAGCTGAGAAATTGCAAACGTCGAGCAATTGCTCAGAGATGAAAAGTGCCAGCACTGAAAGCTGTTGCTAGCCAGCACCCTTCCTTGGAAGCGCTTTTGTACCCCAAAGAACAGTGGGGCTCTGGGCTTCTCCAGCCACCTCATCTTCTGCTCATCCTCTCGCGCAGTGTAAAGAGAGCTCAGGTCAGAAATTGCAAACGTCGAGCAATTGCTCAGAGAGGAAAAGTGCCAGCACTGAAAGCTGTTGCTAGCCAGCACCCTTCCTTGGAAGCGCTTTTTTAGCCCTAAGAACACTGGGGTTCTGGGCTTTTCTAGCCACCTCATCTTCTGCTCATCCTCTCGCGCAGTCTAAAGAGAGCTCAGGTGAGAAATTGCAAACGTCGAGCAATTGCTGAGAGATGAAAAGTGCCAGCACTGAAAGCTGTTGCTAGCCAGCACCCTTCCTTGGAAGTGCTTTCACAGGTGCAGCAACACTGGGGCTTTGCGCTTCTCTAGCCACCAAACATCACGGTCACTATCTCTCCGACTCGTAGACACGAGCTGAGAAATTGCAAACGTCGAGCAATTGCTCAGAGAGGAAAAGTGCCAGCACTGAAAGATGTTGCTAGCCAGCCCCCTTCCTTGGAAGCGCTTTTGTAGCCCTAAGAACACTGGGGCTCTGGGCTTCTCTAGCCATCTGAATTTCTGCTCATCCTCTCGCGCAGTCTAAAGAGAGCTCAGGTGAGAAATTGCAAACGTCGAGCAATTGCTCAGAGAGGAAAAGTGCCAGCACTGAAAGCTGTTGCTAGCCAGCACCCTTCCTTGGAAGCGCTTTCACAGGCGCAGCAACACTGGGGCTTTGCGCTTCCCTACCCACCAAACGTCACGGTCAATCTCTGTCCGTCTCGTAGAAACGAGCTGAGAAATTGCAAACGTCGAGCAATTGCTCAGAGATGAAAAGTGCCAGCACTGAAAGCTGTTGCTAGCCAGCACCCTTCCTTGGAAGCGCTTTTGTAGCCCTAAGAACACTGGGGCTCTGGCCTTCTCTAGCCACCTCATCTTCTGCTCATCCTCTCGCGCAGTCTAAAGAGAGCTCAGGTGAGAAATTGCAAACGTCCAGCAATTGCTCAGAGATGAAAAGTGCCAGCACTGAAAGCTGTTGCTAGCCAGCACCCTTCCTTGGAAGCGCTTTCACAGGCGCAGCAACAGTGGGGCTTTGCGCTTCTCTAGCCACCAAACATCACGGTCACTATCTCTCCGACTCGTAGACACGAGTTGAGAAATTGCAAACGTCGAGCAATTGCTCAGAGATGAAAAGTGCCAGCACTGAAAGCTGTTGCTAGCCAGCACCCTTCCTTGGAAGCGCTTTCACAGGCGCAGCAACACTGGGGCTTTGAGCTTCTCTACCCACCAAACGTCACGGTCACTTTCTCTCCGTCTCGTAGAAACGAGCTGAGAAATTGCAAACGTCGAGCAATTGCTCAGAGATGAAAAGTGCCAGCACTGAAAGCTGTTGCTAGCCAGCCCCCTTCCTTGGAAGCGCTTTTGTAGCCCTAAGAACACTGGGGCTCTGGGCTTCTCTAGCCACCTCATCTTCTGCTCATCCTCTCGCGCAGTCTAAAGAGAGCTCAGGTGAGAAATTGCAAACGTCGAGCAATTGCTCAGAGATGAAAAGTGCCAGCACTGAAAGCTGTTGCTAGCCAGCACCCTTCCTTGGAAGCGCTTTCACTGGCGCAGCAACACTGGGGCTTTGCGCTTCTCTACCCACCAAACGTCACGGTCATTCTCTGTCCGTCTCGTAGACACGAGTTGAGAAATTGCAAACGTCGAGCAATTGCTCAGAGATGAAAAGTGCCAGCACTGAAAGCTGTTGCTAGCCAGCACCCTTCCTTGGAAGCGCTTTTGTAGCCCTAAGAACACTGGGGCTCTGGGCTTCTCTAGCCACCTCATCTTCTGCTCATCCTCTCGCGCAGTCTAAAGAGAGCTCAGGTGAGAAATTGCAAACGTCGAGCAATTGCTCAGAGATGAAAAGTGCCAGCACTGAAAGCTGTTGCTAGCCAGCACCCTTCCTTGGAAGCGCTTTCACTGGCGCAGCAACACTGGGGCTTTGCGCTTCTCTACCCACCAAATGTCACGGTCATTCTCTCTCCGTCTCGTAGACACGAGTTGAGAAATTGCAAACGTCGAGCAATTGCTCAGAGATGAAAAGTGGCAGCACTGAAAGCTGTTGCTAGCCAGCCCCCTTCCTTGGAAGCGCTTTCACAGGCGCAGCAACACTGGGGCTTTGCGCTTCACTACCCACCAAACGTCACGGTCACTATCTCTCCGTCTCGTAGACACGAGCTGAGAAATTGCAAACGTCGAGCAATTGCTCAGAGATGAAAAGTGCCAGCACTGAAAGCTGTTGCTAGCCAGCACCCTTCCTTGGAAGCGCTTTTGTAGCCCTAAGAACACTGGGGCTCTGGGCTTCTCTAGCCACCTTATCTTCTGCTCATCCTCTCGCGCAGTCTAAAGAGAGCTCAGGTGAGAAATTGCAAACGTCGAGCAATTGCTCAGAGAGGAAAAGTGCCAGCACTGAAAGCTGTTGCTAGCCAGCACCCTTCCTTGGAAGCGCTTTTGTAGCCCTAAGAACACTGGGGCTCTGTGCTTCTCTAGCCACCTCATCTTCTGCTCATCCTCTCGCGCAGTCTAAAGAGAGCTCAGGTGAGAAATTGCAAACGTCGAGCAATTGCTCAGAGATGAAAAGTGCCAGCACTGAAAGCTGTTGCTAGCCAGCCCCCTTCCTTGGAAGTGCTTTCACAGGCGCAGCAACACTGGGGCTTTGCGCTTCTCTAACCACCAAACATCACGGTCACTATCTCTCCGACACGTAGACACGAGCTGAGAAATTGCAAACGTCGAGCAATTGCTGAGAGAGGAAAAGTGCCAGCACTGAAAGCTGTTGCTAGCCAGCCCCCTTCCTTGGAAGCGCTTTTGTAGCCCTAAGAACACTGGGGTTCTGGGCTTCTCTAGCCATCTAAACTTCTGCTCATCCTCTCGCGCAGTCTAAAGAGAGCTCAGGTGAGAAATTGCAAACGTTGAGCAATTGCTCAGAGATGAAAAGTGCCAGCACTGAAAGCTGTTGCTAGCCAGCACCCTTCCTTGGAAGCGCTTTCACAGGTGCAGCAACACTGGGGCTTTGCGCTTCCCTACCCACCAAACGTCACAGTCAATCTCTCTCCGTCTCGTAGAAACGAGCTGAGAAATTGCAAACGTCGAGCAATTGCTCAGAGATGAAAAGTGCCAGCACTGAAAGTTGTTGCTAGCTAGCACCCTTCCTTGGAAGCGCTTTTGTAGCCCTAAGAACAGTGGGGTTCTGGGCTTTTCTAGCCACCTAATCTACATGCTCATCCTGTCGCGCAGTCTAAAGAGAGCTCCGGTGAGAAATTGCAAACGTCGAGCAATTGCTCAGAGATGAAAAGTGCCAGCACTGAAAGCTGTTGCTAGCCAGCCCCCTTCCTTGGAAGCGCTTTCACAGGCGCAGCAACACTGGTGCTTTGCGCTTCTCTACCCACCAAACGTCACGGTCACTATCTCTCCGACTCGTAGACACGAGTTGAGAAATTGCAAACGTCGAGCAATTGCTCAGAGATGAAAAGTGCCAGCACTGAAAGCTGTTGCTAGCCAGCACCCTTCCTTGGAAGCGCTTTCACAGGCGCAGCAACACTGGGGCTTTGCGCTTCTCTACCCACCAAACGTCACGGTCACTATCTCTCCGACTCGTAGACACGAGTTGAGAAATTGCAAACGTCGAGCAATTGCTCAGAGAGGAAAAGTGCCAGCACTGAAAGCTGTTGCTAGCCAGCACCCTTCCTTGGAAGCGCTTTTGTAGCCCTAAGAACACTGGGGTTCTGGGCTTCTCTAGCCACCTAATCTACATGCTCATCCTCTCGCGCACTCTAAAGAGAGCTCAGGTGAGAAATTGCAAACGTTGAGCAATTGCTCAGAGATGAAAAGTGCCAGCACTGAAAGCTCTTGCTAGCCAGCACCCTTCCTTGGAAGCGCTTTCACAGGCGCAGCAACACTGGTGCTTTGCGCTTCTCTACCCACCAAACGTCACGGTCTTTCTCTCTCAGTCTCATTGACACGAGTTGAGAAATTGCAAACGTCGAGCAATTGCTCAGAGATGAAAAGTGCCAGCACTGAAAGCTGTTGCTAGCCAGCACCCTTCCTTGGAAGCGCTTTCACTGGCGCAGCAACACTGGGGCTTTGCGCTTCTCTACCCACCAAACGTCACGGTCATTCTCTGTCCGTCTCGTAGACACGAGCTGAGAAATTGCAAACGTCGAGCAATTGCTCAGAGATGAAAAGTGCCAGCACTGAAAGCTGTTGCTAGCCAGCACCCTTCCTTGGAAGCGCTTTTGTAGCCCTAAGAACACTGGGGCTCTGGCCTTCTCTAGCCACCTCATCTTCTGCTCATCCTCTCGCGCAGTCTAAAGAGAGCTCAGGTGAGAAATTGCAAACGTCGAGCAATTGCTCAGAGATGAAAAGTGCCAGCACTGAAAGCTGTTGCTAGCCAGCACCCTTGCTTGGAAGCGCTTTTACTGGCGCAGCAACACTGGGGCTTTGCGCTTCTCTAGCCACCAAACGTCACTGTCATTCTCTTTCCGACTCGTAGACACGAGCTGAGAAATTGCAAACGTCGAGCAATTGCTCAGAGATGAAAAGTGCCAGCACTGAAAGCTGTTGCTAGCCAGCACCCTTCCTTGGAAGTGCTTTCACAGGCGCAGCAACACTGGGGCTTTGCGCTTCTCTAACCACCAAACGTCACGGTCATTCTCTGTCCGTCTCGTAGACACGAGTTGAGAAATTGCAAATGTCGAGCAATTGCTCAGAGATGAAAAGTGGCAGCACTGAAAGCTGTTGCTAGCCAGCCCCCTTCCTTGGAAGCGCTTTTGTAGCCCTAAGAACAGTGGAGCTCTGGGCTTCTCTAGCCACCTCATCTTCTGCTCATCCTCTCGCGCAGTCTAAAGAGAGCTCAGGTGAGAAATTGCAAACGTCGAGCAATTGCTCAGAGATGAAAAGTGCCAGCACTGAAAGCTGTTGCTAGCCAGCACCCTTCCTTGGAAGCGCTTTCACAGGCGCAGCAACACTGGGGCTTTGCGCTTCTCTAGCCACCAAACATCACGGTCACTTTCTCTCCGTCTCGTAGAAACGAGCTGAGAAATTGCAAACGTCGAGCAATTGCTCAGAGATGAAAAGTGCCAGCACTGAAAGCTGTTGCTAGCCAGCACCCTTCCTTGGAAGCGCTCTTGTAGCCCTTAGAACAGTGGGGCTCTGGGCTTCTCTAGCCACCTCATCTTCTGCTCATCCTGTCGCGCAGTCTAAAGAGAGCTCCGGTGAGAAATTGCAAACGTCGAGCAATTGCTCAGAGATGAAAAGTGCCAGCACTGAAAGCTGTTGCTAGCCAGCACCCTTCCTTGGAAGTGCTTTCACAGGCGCAGCAACACTGGGGCTTTGCGCTTCTCTAGCCACCAAACGTCACGGTCACTATCTCTCCGACTCATAGACACGAGCTGAGAAATTGCAAACGTCGAGCAATTGCTCAGAGATGAAAAGTGCCAGCACTGAAAGCTGTTGCTAGCCAGCACCCTTCCTTGGAAGCGCTTTTGTAGCCCTAAGAACACTGGGGCTCTGGGCTTCTCTAGCCACCTCATCTTCTGCTCATCCTCTCGCGCAGTCTAAAGAAAGCTCAGGTGAGAAATTGCAAACGTCGAGCAATTGCTCAGAGATGAAAAGTGCCAGCACTGAAAGCTGTTGCTAGCCAGCACCCTTCCTTGGAAGCGCTTTCACAGGCGCAGCAACACTGGGGCTTTGCGCTTCTCTACCCACCAAACGTCACAGTCATTCTCTGTCCGTCTCGTAGAAACGAGCTGAGAAATTGCAAACGTCGAGCAATTGCTCAGAGATGAAAAGTGGCAGCACTGAAAGCTGTTGCTAGCCAGCACCCTTCCTTGGAAGCGCTTTTGTAGCCCTAAGAACACTGGGGCTCTGGCCTTCTCTAGCCACCTCATCTTCTGCTCATCCTCTCGCGCAGTCTAAAGAGAGCTCAGGTGAGAAATTGCAAACGTCGAGCAATTGCTCAGAGATGAAAAGTGCCAGCACTGAAAGCTGTTGCTAGCCAGCACCCTTCCTTGGAAGCGCTTTCACAGGCGCAGCAACACTGGGGCTTTGCGCTTCTCTACCCACCAAACGTTACGGTCGCTACCTCTCCTACTCGTAGACACGAGTTGAGAAATTGCAAACGTCGAGCAATTGCTCAGACAGGAAAAGAGCCAGCACTGAAAGCTGTTGCTAGCCAGCCCCCTTCCTTGGAAGCGCTTTTGTAGCCCTAAGAACACTGGGGCTCTGGGCTTCTCTAGCCACCTAATCTACATGCTCATCCTCTCGCGCAGTCTAAAGAGAGCTCAGGTGAGAAATTGCAAACGTCGAGCAATTGCTCAGAGATGAAAAGTGCCAGCACTGAAAGCTCTTGCTAGCCAGCACCCTTCCTTGGAAGCGCTTTCACAGGCGCAGCAACACTGGTGCTTTGCGCTTCTCTACCCACCAAACGTCACGGTCTTTCTCTCTCAGTCTCATTGACACGAGTTGAGAAATTGCAAACGTCGAGCAATTGCTCAGAGATGAAAAGTGCCAGCACTGAAAGCTGTTGCTAGCCAGCACCCTTCCTTGGAAGCGCTTTCACTGGCGCAGCAACACTGGGGCTTTGCGCTTCTCTACCCACCAAACGTCACGGTCATTCTCTGTCCGTCTCGTAGACACGAGTTGAGAAATTGCAAACGTCGAGCAATTGCTCAGAGATGAAAAGTGCCAGCACTGAAAGCTGTTGCTAGCCAGCACCCTTCCTTGGAAGCGCTTTTGTAGCCCTAAGAACACTGGGGCTCTGGGCTTCTCTAGCCACCTCATCTTCTGCTCATCCTCTCG
Source organism: Sarcoramphus papa (assembly GCA_037962945.1). Lineage (NCBI taxonomy): Eukaryota > Metazoa > Chordata > Aves > Accipitriformes > Cathartidae > Sarcoramphus > Sarcoramphus papa. The sequence continues at coordinate 28,104,943 of CM075590.1, read as the reverse complement.
CGCAGTCTAAAGAGAGCTCAGGTGAGAAATTGCAAACGTCGAGCAATTGCTCAGAGATGAAAAGTGCCAGCACTGAAAGCTGTTGCTAGCCAGCACCCTTCCTTGGAAGCGCTTTCACTGGCGCAGCAACACTGGGGCTTTGCGCTTCTCTACCCACCAAACGTCACGGTCATTCTCTCTCCGTCTCGTAGACACGAGTTGAGAAATTGCAAACGTCGAGCAATTGCTCAGAGATGAAAAGTGCCAGCACTGAAAGCTGTTGCTAGCCAGCCCCCTTCCTTGGAAGCGCTTTCACAGGCGCAGCAACACTGGGGCTTTGCGCTTCTCTACCCACCAAACGTCACGGTCACTATCTCTCCGTCTCGTAGACACGAGCTGAGAAATTGCAAACGTCGAGCAATTTCTCACAGAGGAAAAGTGCCAGCACTGAAAGCTGTTGCTAGCCAGCCCCCTTCCTTGGAAGCGCTTTTGTAGCCCTAAGAACACTGGGGTTCTGGGCTTCTCTAGCCATCTAAACTTCTGCTCATCCTCTCGCGCAGTCTAAAGAGAGCTCAGGTGAGAAATTGCAAACGTTGAGCAATTGCTCAGAGATGAAAAGTGCCAGCACTGAAAGCTGTTGCTAGCCAGCACCCTTCCTTGGAAGCGCTTTCACAGGCGCAGCAACACTGGGGCTTTGCGCTTCCCTACCCACCAAACGTCACAGTCTATCTCTGTCCGTCTCGTAGAAACGAGCTGAGAAATTGCAAACGTCGAGCAATTGCTCAGAGATGAAAAGTGCCAGCACTGAAAGCTGTTGCTAGCCAGCACCCTTCCTTGGAAGCGCTCTTGTAGCCCTTAGAACAGTGGGGCTCTGGGCTTCTCTAGCCACCTCATCTTCTGCTCATCCTGTCGCGCAGTCTAAAGAGAGCTCCGGTGAGAAATTGCAAACGTCGAGCAATTGCTCAGAGATGAAAAGTGCCAGCACTGAAAGCTGTTGCTAGCCAGCACCCTTCCTTGGAAGTGCTTTCACAGGCGCAGCAACACTGGGGCTTTGCGCTTCTCTAGCCACCAAACGTCACGGTCACTATCTCTCCGACTCATAGACACGAGCTGAGAAATTGCAAACGTCGAGCAATTGCTCAGAGATGAAAAGTGCCAGCACTGAAAGCTGTTGCTAGCCAGCACCCTTCCTTGGAAGCGCTTTTGTAGCCCTAAGAACACTGGGGCTCTGGGCTTCTCTAGCCACCTCATCTTCTGCTCATCCTCTCGCGCAGTCTAAAGAAAGCTCAGGTGAGAAATTGCAAACGTCGAGCAATTGCTCAGAGATGAAAAGTGCCAGCACTGAAAGCTGTTGCTAGCCAGCACCCTTCCTTGGAAGCGCTTTCACAGGCGCAGCAACACTGGGGCTTTGCGCTTCTCTACCCACCAAACGTCACAGTCATTCTCTGTCCGTCTCGTAGAAACGAGCTGAGAAATTGCAAACGTCGAGCAATTGCTCAGAGATGAAAAGTGGCAGCACTGAAAGCTGTTGCTAGCCAGCACCCTTCCTTGGAAGCGCTTTTGTAGCCCTAAGAACACTGGGGCTCTGGCCTTCTCTAGCCACCTCATCTTCTGCTCATCCTCTCGCGCAGTCTAAAGAGAGCTCAGGTGAGAAATTGCAAACGTCGAGCAATTGCTCAGAGATGAAAAGTGCCAGCACTGAAAGCTGTTGCTAGCCAGCACCCTTCCTTGGAAGCGCTTTCACAGGCGCAGCAACACTGGGGCTTTGCGCTTCTCTACCCACCAAACGTTACGGTCGCTACCTCTCCTACTCGTAGACACGAGTTGAGAAATTGCAAACGTCGAGCAATTGCTCAGACAGGAAAAGAGCCAGCACTGAAAGCTGTTGCTAGCCAGCCCCCTTCCTTGGAAGCGCTTTTGTAGCCCTAAGAACACTGGGGCTCTGGGCTTCTCTAGCCACCTAATCTACATGCTCATCCTCTCGCGCAGTCTAAAGAGAGCTCAGGTGAGAAATTGCAAACGTCGAGCAATTGCTCAGAGATGAAAAGTGCCAGCACTGAAAGCTCTTGCTAGCCAGCACCCTTCCTTGGAAGCGCTTTCACAGGCGCAGCAACACTGGTGCTTTGCGCTTCTCTACCCACCAAACGTCACGGTCTTTCTCTCTCAGTCTCATTGACACGAGTTGAGAAATTGCAAACGTCGAGCAATTGCTCAGAGATGAAAAGTGCCAGCACTGAAAGCTGTTGCTAGCCAGCACCCTTCCTTGGAAGCGCTTTCACTGGCGCAGCAACACTGGGGCTTTGCGCTTCTCTACCCACCAAACGTCACGGTCATTCTCTGTCCGTCTCGTAGACACGAGTTGAGAAATTGCAAACGTCGAGCAATTGCTCAGAGATGAAAAGTGCCAGCACTGAAAGCTGTTGCTAGCCAGCACCCTTCCTTGGAAGCGCTTTTGTAGCCCTAAGAACACTGGGGCTCTGGGCTTCTCTAGCCACCTCATCTTCTGCTCATCCTCTCGCGCAGTCTAAAGAGAGCTCAGGTGAGAAATTGCAAACGTCGAGCAATTGCTCAGAGATGAAAAGTGCCAGCACTGAAAGCTGTTGCTAGCCAGCACCCTTCCTTGGAAGCGCTTTCACTGGCGCAGCAACACTGGGGCTTTGCGCTTCTCTACCCACCAAACGTCACGGTCATTCTCTCTCCGTCTCGTAGACACGAGTTGAGAAATTGCAAACGTCGAGCAATTGCTCAGAGATGAAAAGTGCCAGCACTGAAAGCTGTTGCTAGCCAGCCCCCTTCCTTGGAAGCGCTTTCACAGGCGCAGCAACACTGGGGCTTTGCGCTTCTCTACCCACCAAACGTCACGGTCACTATCTCTCCGTCTCGTAGACACGAGCTGAGAAATTGCAAACGTCGAGCAATTTCTCACAGAGGAAAAGTGCCAGCACTGAAAGCTGTTGCTAGCCAGCCCCCTTCCTTGGAAGCGCTTTTGTAGCCCTAAGAACACTGGGGTTCTGGGCTTCTCTAGCCATCTAAACTTCTGCTCATCCTCTCGCGCAGTCTAAAGAGAGCTCAGGTGAGAAATTGCAAACGTTGAGCAATTGCTCAGAGATGAAAAGTGCCAGCACTGAAAGCTGTTGCTAGCCAGCACCCTTCCTTGGAAGCGCTTTCACAGGCGCAGCAACACTGGGGCTTTGCGCTTCCCTACCCACCAAACGTCACAGTCTATCTCTGTCCGTCTCGTAGAAACGAGCTGAGAAATTGCAAACGTCGAGCAATTGCTCAGAGATGAAAAGTGCCAGCACTGAAAGTTGTTGCTAGCTAGCACCCTTCCTTGGAAGCGCTTTTGTAGCCCTAAGAACAGTGGGGTTCTGGGCTTTTCTAGCCACCTCATCTTCTGCTCATCCTCTCGCGCAGTCTAAAGAGAGCTCAGGTGAGAAATTGCAAACGTCGAGCAATTGCTCAGAGATGAAAAGTGCCAGCACTGAAAGCTGTTGCTAGCCAGCCCCCTTCCTTGGAAGCGCTTTCACAGGCGCAGCAACACTGGTGCTTTGCGCTTCTCTACCCACCAAACGTCACGGTCATTCTCTGTCCGTCTCGTAGACACGAGTTGAGAAATTGCAAACGTCGAGCAATTGCTCAGAGATGAAAAGTGCCAGCACTGAAAGCTGTTGCTAGCCAGCACCCTTCCTTGGAAGCGCTTTCACAGGCGCAGCAACACTGGGGCTTTGCGCTTCTCTACCCACCAAACGTCACGGTCACTTTCTCTCCGTCTCGTAGACACGAGCTGAGAAATTGCAAACGTCGAGCAATTGCTCAGAGATGAAAAGTGCCAGCACTGAAAGCTCTTGCTAGCCAGCCCCCTTCCTTGGAAGCGCTTTTGTAGCCCTAAGAACACTGGGGCTCTGGGCTTCTCTAGCCACCTCATCTTCTGCTCATCCTCTCGCGCAGTCTAAAGAGAGCTCAGGTGAGAAATTGCAAACGTCCAGCAATTGCTGAGAGATGAAAAGTGCCAGCACTGAAAGCTGTTGCTAGCCAGCACCCTTCTTTGGAAGCGCTTTCACAGGCGCAGCAACACTGGGGCTTTTTGCTTCTCTACCCACCAAACGTCACGGTCACTATCTCTCCGACTCGTAGACACGAGCTGAGAAATTCCAAACGTCGAGCAATTGCTCAGAGAGGAAAAGTGCCAGCACTGAAAGCTGTTGCTAGCCAGCACCCTTCCTTGGAAGCGCTTTTGTAGCCCTAAGAACACTGGGGTTCTCGGCTTCTCTAGCCACCTAATCTACATGCTCATCCTCTCGCGCACTCTAAAGAGAGCTCAGGTGAGAAATTGCAAACGTTGAGCAATTGCTCACAGATGAAAAGTGCCAGCACTGAAAGCTCTTGCTAGCCAGCACCCTTCCTTGGAAGCGCTTTCACAGGCGCAGCAACACTGGTGCTTTGCGCTTCTCTACCCACCAAACGTCACGGTCTTTCTCTCTCAGTCTCATTGACACGAGTTGAGAAATTGCAAACGTCGAGCAATTGCTCAGAGATGAAAAGTGCCAGCACTGAAAGCTGTTGCTAGCCAGCACCCTTCCTTGGAAGCGCTTTCACTGGCGCAGCAACACTGGGGCTTTGCGCTTCTCTACCCACCAAACGTCACGGTCATTCTCTGTCCGTCTCGTAGACACGAGTTGAGAAATTGCAAACGTCGAGCAATTGCTCAGAGAGGAAAAGTGCCAGCACTGAAAGCTGTTGCTAGCCAGCACCCTTCCTTGGAAGCGCTTTTGTAGCCCTAAGAACACTGGGGCTCTGGCCTTCTCTAGCCACCTCATCTTCTGCTCATCCTCTCGCACACTCTAAAGAGAGCTCAGGGGAGAAATTGCAAACGTCGAGCAATTGCTCAGAGATGAAAAGTGCCAGCACTGAAAGCTGTTGCTAGCCAGCACCCTTGCTTGGAAGCGCTTTTACAGGCGCAGCAACACTGGGGCTTTGCGCTTCTCTACCCACCAAACGTCACGGTCATTCTCTTTCCGACTCGTAGACACGAGCTGAGAAATTGCAAACGTCGAGCAATTGCTCAGAGATGAAAAGTGCCAGCACTGAAAGCTCTTGCTAGCCAGCACCCTTCCTTGGAAGTGCTTTCACTGGCGCAGCAACACTGGGGCTTTGCGCTTCTCTACCCACCAAACGTCACGGTCATTCTCTTTCCGTCTCGTAGACACGAGTTGAGAAATTGCAAATGTCGAGCAATTGCTCAGAGATGAAAAGTGCCAGCACTGAAAGCTGTTGCTAGCCAGCCCCCTTCCTTGGAAGCGCTTTTGTAGCCCTAAGAACACTGGGGCTCTGGGCTTCTCTAGCCACCTCATCTTCTGCTCATCCTCTCGCGCAGTCTAAAGAGAGCTCAGGTGAGAAATTGCAAACGTCGAGCAATTGCTCAGAGATGAAAAGTGCCAGCACTGAAAGCTGTTGCTAGCCAGCACCCTTCCTTGGAAGCGCTTTCACAGGCGCAGCAACACTGGGGCTTTGCGCTTCTCTAGCCACCAAACATCACGGTCACTTTCTCTCCGTCTCGTAGAAACGAGCTGAGAAATTGCAAACGTCGAGCAATTGCTCAGAGATGAAAAGTGCCAGCACTGAAAGCTGTTGCTAGCCAGCACCCTTCCTTGGAAGCGCTCTTGTAGCCCTTAGAACAGTGGGGCTCTGGCCTTCTCTAGCCACCTCATCTTCTGCTCATCCTCTCGCGCAGTCTAAAGAGAGCTAAGGTGAGAAATTGCAAACGTCGAGCAATTGCTCAGAGATGAAAAGTGCCAGCACTGAAAGCTGTTGCTAGCCAGCACCCTTCCTTGGAAGTGCTTTCACAGGCGCAGCAACACTGGGGCTTTGCGCTTCTCTAGCCACCAAACGTCACGGTCACTATCTCTCCGACTCATAGACACGAGCTGAGAAATTGCAAACGTCGAGCAATTGCTCAGAGATGAAAAGTGCCAGCACTGAAAGCTGTTGCTAGCCAGCACCCTTCCTTGGAAGCGCTTTTGTAGCCCTAAGAACACTGGGGCTCTGGCCTTCTCTAGCCACCTCATCTTCTGCTCATCCTCTCGCGCAGTCTAAAGAGAGCTCAGGTGAGAAATTGCAAACGTCGAGCAATTGCTCAGAGATGAAAAGTGCCAGCACTGAAAGCTGTTGCTAGCCAGCACCCTTCCTTGGAAGCGCTTTCACAGGCGCAGCAACACTGGGGCTTTGCGCTTCTCTAACCACCAAACATCACGGTCACTATCTCTCCGTCTCGTAGACACGAGCTGAGAAATTGCAAACGTCCAGCAATTGCTCAGAGATGAAAAGTGCCAGCACTGAAAGCTGTTGCTAGCCAGCACCCTTCCTTGGAAGCGCTTTCACAGGCGCAGCAACACTGGGGCTTTGCGCTTCTCTACCCACCAAACGTCACGGTCACTATCTCTCCGACTCGTAGACACGAGTTGAGAAATTGCAAACGTCGAGCAATTGCTGAGAGATGAAAAGTGCCAGCACTGAAAGCTGTTGCTAGCCAGCACCCTTCCTTGGAAGCGCTTTTGTAGCCCTAAGAACACTGGGGTTCTGGCCTTCTCTAGCCATCTAAACTTCTGCTCATCCTCTCGCGCAGTCTAAAGAGAGCTCAGGTGAGAAATTGCAAACGTTGAGCAATTGCTCAGAGATGAAAAGTGCCAGCACTGAAAGCTGTTGCTAGCCAGCACCCTTCCTTGGAAGCGCTTTCACAGGCGCAGCAACACTGGGGCTTTGCGCTTCTCTAACCACCAAACATCACGGTCATTATCTCTCCGTCTCGTAGACACGAGCTGAGAAATTGCAAACGTCGAGCAATTGCTCAGAGAGGAAAAGTGCCAGCACTGAAAGCTGTTGCTAGCCAGCCCCCTTCCTTGGAAGCGCTTTCACAGGCGCAGCAACACTGGGGCTTTGCGCTTCTCTACCCACCAAACGTCACGGTCACTATCTCTCCGTCTCGTAGAAACGAGCTGAGAAATTGCAAACGTCGAGCAATTGCTCAGAGATGAAAAGTGCCAGCACTGAAAGCTGTTGCTAGCCAGCACCCTTCCTTGGAAACGCTTTTGTAGCCCTAAGAACAGTGGTGCTCTGGCCTTCTCTAGCCACCTCATCTTCTGCTCATCCTCTCGCGCAGTCTAAAGAGAGCTCAGGTGAGAAATTGCAAACGTCGAGCAATTGCTCAGAGATGAAAAGTGCCAGCACTGAAAGCTGTTGCTAGCCAGCACCCTTCCTTGGAAGCGCTTTTGTAGCCCTAAGAACACTGGGGCTCTGGACTTCTCTAGCCACCTCATCTTCTGCTCATCCTCTCGCGCAGTCTAAAGAGAGCTCAGGTGAGAAATTGCAAACGTCGAGCAATTGCTCAGAGATGAAAAGTGCCAGCACTGAAAGCTCTTGCTAGCCAGCACCCTTCCTTGGAAGCGCTTTCACAGGCGCAGCAACACTGGGGCTTTGCGCTTCTCTAGCCACCAAACATCACGGTCACTTTCTCTCCGTCTCGTAGAAACGAGCTGAGAAATTGCAAACGTCGAGCAATTGCTCAGAGATGAAAAGTGCCAGCACTGAAAGCTGTTGCTAGCCAGCACCCTTCCTTGGAAGCGCTCTTGTAGCCCTTAGAACAGTGGGGCTCTGGGCTTCTCTAGCCACCTCATCTTCTGCTCATCCTCTCGCGCAGTCTAAAGAGAGCTCCGGTGAGAAATTGCAAACGTCGAGCAATTGCTCAGAGAGGAAAAGTGCCAGCACTGAAAGCTGTTGCTAGCCAGCACCCTTCCTTGGAAGCGCTTTTGTAGCCCTAAGAACACTGGGGTTCTGGGCTTTTCTAGCCACCTCATCTTCTGCTCATCCTGTCGCACAGTCTAAAGAGAGCTCAGGTGAGAAATTGCAAACGTCCAGCAATTGCTGAGAGATGAAAAGTGCCAGCACTGAAAGCTGTTGCTAGCCAGCACCCTTCTTTGGAAGCGCTTTCACAGGCGCAGCAACACTGGGGCTTTTTGCTTCTCTACCCACCAAACGTCACGGTCACTATCTCTCCGACTCGTAGACACGAGCTGAGAAATTCCAAACGTCGAGCAATTGCTCAGAGAGGAAAAGTGCCAGCACTGAAAGCTGTTGCTAGCCAGCACCCTTCCTTGGAAGCGCTTTTGTAGCCCTAAGAACACTGGGGTTCTCGGCTTCTCTAGCCACCTAATCTACATGCTCATCCTCTCGCGCACTCTAAAGAGAGCTCAGGTGAGAAATTGCAAACGTTGAGCAATTGCTCACAGATGAAAAGTGCCAGCACTGAAAGCTCTTGCTAGCCAGCACCCTTCCTTGGAAGCGCTTTCACAGGCGCAGCAACACTGGTGCTTTGCGCTTCTCTACCCACCAAACGTCACGGTCTTTCTCTCTCAGTCTCATTGACACGAGTTGAGAAATTGCAAACGTCGAGCAATTGCTCAGAGAGGAAAAGTGCCAGCACTGAAAGCTGTTGCTAGCCAGCACCCTTCCTTGGAAGCGCTTTCACTGGCGCAGCAACACTGGGGCTTTGCGCTTCTCTACCCACCAAACGTCACGGTCATTCTCTGTCCGTCTCGTAGACACGAGTTGAGAAATTGCAAACGTCGAGCAATTGCTCAGAGAGGAAAAGTGCCAGCACTGAAAGCTGTTGCTAGCCAGCACCCTTCCTTGGAAGCGCTTTTGTAGCCCTAAGAACACTGGGGCTCTGGCCTTCTCTAGCCACCTCATCTTCTGCTCATCCTCTCGCACACTCTAAAGAGAGCTCAGGGGAGAAATTGCAAACGTCGAGCAATTGCTCAGAGATGAAAAGTGCCAGCACTGAAAGCTGTTGCTAGCCAGCACCCTTGCTTGGAAGCGCTTTTACAGGCGCAGCAACACTGGGGCTTTGCGCTTCTCTACCCACCAAACGTCACGGTCATTCTCTTTCCGACTCGTAGACACGAGCTGAGAAACTGCAAACGTCGAGCAATTGCTCAGAGATGAAAAGTGCCAGCACTGAAAGCTCTTGCTAGCCAGCACCCTTCCTTGGAAGTGCTTTCACTGGCGCAGCAACACTGGGGCTTTGCGCTTCTCTACCCACCAAACGTCACGGTCATTCTCTTTCCGTCTCGTAGACACGAGTTGAGAAATTGCAAATGTCGAGCAATTGCTCAGAGATGAAAAGTGCCAGCACTGAAAGCTGTTGCTAGCCAGCCCCCTTCCTTGGAAGCGCTTTTGTAGCCCTAAGAACACTGGGGCTCTGGGCTTCTCTAGCCACCTCATCTTCTGCTCATCCTCTCGCGCAGTCTAAAGAGAGCTCAGGTGAGAAATTGCAAACGTCGAGCAATTGCTCAGAGATGAAAAGTGCCAGCACTGAAAGCTGTTGCTAGCCAGCACCCTTCCTTGGAAGCGCTTTCACAGGCGCAGCAACACTGGGGCTTTGCGCTTCTCTAGCCACCAAACATCACGGTCACTTTCTCTCCGTCTCGTAGAAACGAGCTGAGAAATTGCAAACGTCGAGCAATTGCTCAGAGATGAAAAGTGCCAGCACTGAAAGCTGTTGCTAGCCAGCACCCTTCCTTGGAAGCGCTCTTGTAGCCCTTAGAACAGTGGGGCTCTGGGCTTCTCTAGCCACCTCATCTTCTGCTCATCCTCTCGCGCAGTCTAAAGAGAGCTCAGGTGAGAAATTGCAAACGTCGAGCAATTGCTCAGAGATGAAAAGTGCCAGCACTGAAAGCTGTTGCTAGCCAGCACCCTTCCTTGGAAGTGCTTTCACAGGCGCAGCAACACTGGGGCTTTGCGCTTCTCTAGCCACCAAACGTCACGGTCACTATCTCTCCGACTCATAGACACGAGCTGAGAAATTGCAAACGTCGAGCAATTGCTCAGAGATGAAAAGTGCCAGCACTGAAAGCTGTTGCTATCCAGCACCCTTCCTTGGAAGCGCTTTTGTAGCCCTAAGAACACTGGGGCTCTGGGCTTCTCTAGCCACCTCATCTTCTGCTCATCCTCTCGCGCAGTCTAAAGAGAGCTCAGGTGAGAAATTGCAAACGTTGAGCAATTGCTCAGAGATGAAAAGTGCCAGCACTGAAAGCTGTTGCTAGCCAGCACCCTTCCTTGGAAGCGCTTTCACAGGCGCAGCAACACTGGGGCTTTGCGCTTCTCTACCCACCAAACGTCACAGTCATTCTCTGTCCGTCTCGTAGAAACGAGCTGAGAAATTGCAAACGTCGAGCAATTGCTCAGAGATGAAAAGTGCCAGCACTGAAAGCTGTTGCTAGCCAGCCCCCTTCCTTGGAAGCGCTTTTGTAGCCCTAAGAACACTGGGGCTCTGGCCTTCTCTAGCCACCTCATCTTCTGCTCATCCTCTCGCGCAGTCTAAAGAGAGCTCAGGTGAGAAATTGCAAACGTCCAGCAATTGCTCAGAGATGAAAAGTGCCAGCACTGAAAGCTGTTGCTAGCCAGCACCCTTCCTTGGAAGCGCTTTCACAGGCGCAGCAACACTGGGGCTTTGCGCTTCTCTACCCACCAAACGTTACGGTCGCTATCTCTCCTACTCGTAGACACGAGTTGAGAAATTGCAAACGTCGAGCAATTGCTCAGACAGGAAAAGAGCCAGCACTGAAAGCTGTTGCTAGCCAGCCCCCTTCCTTGGAAGCGCTTTTGTAGCCCTAAGAACACTGGGGCTCTGGGCTTCTCTAGCCACCTAATCTACATGCTCATCCTCTCGCGCAGTCTAAAGAGAGCTCAGGTGAGAAATTGCAAACGTCGAGCAATTGCTCAGAGATGAAAAGTGCCAGCACTGAAAGCTCTTGCTAGCCAGCACCCTTCCTTGGAAGCGCTTTCACAGGCGCAGCAACACTGGTGCTTTGCGCTTCTCTACCCACCAAACGTCACGGTCTTTCTCTCTCAGTCTCATTGACACGAGTTGAGAAATTGCAAACGTCGAGCAATTGCTCAGAGATGAAAAGTGCCAGCACTGAAAGCTGTTGCTAGCCAGCACCCTTCCTTGGAAGCGCTTTCACAGGCGCAGCAACACTGGGGCTTTGCGCTTCTCTACCCACCAAACGTCACGGTCATTCTCTGTCCGTCTCGTAGACACGAGTTGAGAAATTGCAAACGTCGAGCAATTGCTGAGAGAGGAAAAGTGCCAGCACTGAAAGCTGTTGCTAGCCAGCACCCTTCCTTGGAAGCGCTTTTGTAGCCCTAAGAACACTGGGGCTCTGGCCTTCTCTAGCCACCTCATCTTCTGCTCATCCTCTCGCGCAGTCTAAAGAGAGCTCAGGTGAGAAATTGCAAACGTCGAGCAATTGCTCAGAGATGAAAAGTGCCAGCACTGAAAGCTGTTGCTAGCCAGCACCCTTCCTTGGAAGCGCTTTCACAGGCGCAGCAACACTGGGGCTTTGCGCTTCTCTAACCACCAAACATCACGGTCACTATCTCTCCGTCTCGTAGACACGAGCTGAGAAATTGCAAACGTCCAGCAATTGCTCAGAGATGAAAAGTGCCAGCACTGAAAGCTGTTGCTAGCCAGCACCCTTCCTTGGAAGCGCTTTCACAGGCGCAGCAACACTGGGGCTTTGCGCTTCTCTACCCACCAAACGTCACGGTCACTATCTCTCCGACTCGTAGACACGAGTTGAGAAATTGCAAACGTCGAGCAATTGCTGAGAGATGAAAAGTGCCAGCACTGAAAGCTGTTGCTAGCCAGCACCCTTCCTTGGAAGCGCTTTTGTAGCCCTAAGAACACTGGGGTTCTGGCCTTCTCTAGCCACCTCATCTTCTGCTCATCCTCTCGCGCAGTCTAAAGAGAGCTCAGGTGAGAAATTGCAAACGTCGAGCAATTGCTCAGAGATGAAAAGTGCCAGCACTGAAAGCTGTTGCTAGCCAGCACCCTTCCTTGGAAGCGCTTTCACAGGCGCAGCAACACTGGGGCTTTGCGCTTCTCTAACCACCAAACATCACGGTCATTATCTCTCCGTCTCGTAGACACGAGCTGAGAAATTGCAAACGTCGAGCAATTGCTCAGAGAGGAAAAGTGCCAGCACTGAAAGCTGTTGCTAGCCAGCCCCCTTCCTTGGAAGCGCTTTCACAGGCGCAGCAACACTGGGGCTTTGCGCTTCTCTACCCACCAAACGTCACGGTCACTATCTCTCCGTCTCGTAGAAACGAGCTGAGAAATTGCAAACGTCGAGCAATTGCTCAGAGATGAAAAGTGCCAGCACTGAAAGCTGTTGCTAGCCAGCACCCTTCCTTGGAAACGCTTTTGTAGCCCTAAGAACAGTGGTGCTCTGGCCTTCTCTAGCCACCTCATCTTCTGCTCATCCTCTCGCGCAGTCTAAAGAGAGCTCAGGTGAGAAATTGCAAACGTCGAGCAATTGCTCAGAGATGAAAAGTGCCAGCACTGAAAGCTGTTGCTAGCCAGCACCCTTCCTTGGAAGCGCTTTTGTAGCCCTAAGAACACTGGGGCTCTGGACTTCTCTAGCCACCTCATCTTCTGCTCATCCTCTCGCGCAGTCTAAAGAGAGCTCAGGTGAGAAATTGCAAACGTCGAGCAATTGCTCAGAGATGAAAAGTGCCAGCACTGAAAGCTCTTGCTAGCCAGCACCCTTCCTTGGAAGCGCTTTCACAGGCGCAGCAACACTGGGGCTTTGCGCTTCTCTAGCCACCAAACATCACGGTCACTTTCTCTCCGTCTCGTAGAAACGAGCTGAGAAATTGCAAACGTCGAGCAATTGCTCAGAGATGAAAAGTGCCAGCACTGAAAGCTGTTGCTAGCCAGCACCCTTCCTTGGAAGCGCTCTTGTAGCCCTTAGAACAGTGGGGCTCTGGGCTTCTCTAGCCACCTCATCTTCTGCTCATCCTCTCGCGCAGTCTAAAGAGAGCTCCGGTGAGAAATTGCAAACGTCGAGCAATTGCTCAGAGATGAAAAGTGCCAGCACTGAAAGCTGTTGCTAGCCAGCACCCTTCCTTGGAAGCGCTTTTGTAGCCCTAAGAACACTGGGGTTCTGGGCTTTTCTAGCCACCTCATCTTCTGCTCATCCTGTCGCACAGTCTAAAGAGAGCTCAGGTGAGAAATTGCAAACGTCGAGCAATTGCTCAGAGATGAAAAGTGCCAGCACTGAAAGCTGTTGCTAGCCAGCCCCCTTCATTGGAAGCGCTTTTGTAGCCCTAAGAACACTGGGGCTCTGGGCTTCTCTAGCCACCTCATCTTCTGCTCATCCTCTCGCGCAGTCTAAAGAGAGCTCAGGTGAGAAATTGCAAACGTCGAGCAATTGCTCAGAGAGGAAAAGTGCCAGCACTGAAAGCTGTTGCTAGCCAGCACCCTTCCTTGGAAGCGCTTTCACAGGCGCAGCAACACTGGGGCTTTGCGCTTCTCTACCCACCAAACGTCACAGTCATTCTCTGTCCGTCTCGTAGAAACGAGCTGAGAAATTGCAAACGTCGAGCAATTGCTCAGAGATGAAAAGTGCCAGCACTGAAAGCTGTTGCTAGCCAGCCCCCTTCCTTGGAAGCGCTTTTGTAGCCCTAAGAACACTGGGGCTCTGGCCTTCTCTAGCCACCTCATCTTCTGCTCATCCTCTCGCGCAGTCTAAAGAGAGCTCAGGTGAGAAATTGCAAACGTCGAGCAATTGCTCAGAGATGAAAAGTGCCAGCACTGAAAGCTGTTGCTAGCCAGCACCCTTCCTTGGAAGCGCTTTCACAGGCGCAGCAACACTGGGGCTCTGGCCTTCTCTACCCACCAAACGTTACGGTCGCTATCTCTCCTACTCGTAGACACGAGTTGAGAAATTGCAAACGTCGAGCAATTGCTCAGACAGGAAAAGAGCCAGCACTGAAAGCTGTTGCTAGCCAGCCCCCTTCCTTTGAAGCGCTTTTGTAGCCCTAAGAACACTGGGGCTCTGGCCTTCTCTAGCCACCTAATCTACAAGCTCATCCTCTCGCGCAGTCTAAAGAGAGCTCAGGTGAGAAATTGCAAACGTCGAGCAATTGCTCAGAGATGAAAAGTGCCAGCACTGAAAGCTGTTGCTAGCCAGCACCCTTCCTTGGAAGCGCTTTCACAGGCGCAGCAACACTGGTGCTTTGCGCTTCTCTACCCACCAAACGTAACGGTCTTTCTCTCTCAGTCTCATTGACACGAGTTGAGAAATTGCAAACGTCGAGCAATTGCTCAGAGATGAAAAGTGCCAGCACTGAAAGCTGTTGCTAGCCAGCACCCTTCCTTGGAAGCGCTTTCACTGGCGCAGCAACACTGGGGCTTTGCGCTTCTCTACCCACCAAACGTCACGGTCATTCTCTGTCCGTCTCGTAGACACGAGTTGAGAAATTGCAAACGTTGAGCAATTGCTCAGAGATGAAAAGTGCCAGCACTGAAAGCTGTTGCTAGCCAGCACCCTTCCTTGGAAGCGCTTTTGTAGCCCTAAGAACACTGGGGCTCTGGGCTTCTCTAGCCACCTCATCTTCTGCTCATCCTCTCGCGCAGTCTAAAGAGAGCTCAGGTGAGAAATTGCAAACGTCGAGCAATTGCTCAGAGATGAAAAGTGCCAGCACTGAAAGCTGTTGCTAGCCAGCACCCTTCCTTGGAAGCGCTTTCACAGGCGCAGCAACACTGGGGCTTTGCGCTTCTCTAACCACCAAACATCACGGTCACTATCTCTCCGTCTCGTAGACACGAGCTGAGAAATTGCAAACGTCGAGCAATTGCTCAGAGAGGAAAAGTGCCAGCACTGAAAGCTGTTGCTAGCCAGCACCCTTCCTTGGAAGCGCTTTCACAGGCGCAGCAACACTGGGGCTTTGCGCTTCTCTACCCACCAAACGTCACGGTCACTATCTCTCCGTCTCGTAGACACGAGCTGAGAAATTGCAAACGTCGAGCAATTGCTCAGAGATGAAAAGTGCCAGCACTGAAAGCAGTTGCTAGCCAGCACCCTTCCTTGGAAACGCTTTTGTAGCCCTAAGAACACTGGGGCTCTGGGCTTCTCTAGCCACCTCATCTTCTGCTCATCCTCTCGCGCAGTCTAAAGAGAGCTCAGGTGAGAAATTGCAAACGTCGAGCAATTGCTCAGAGATGAAAAGTGCCAGCACTGAAAGCTGTTGCTAGCCAGCACCCTTCCTTGGAAGCGCTTTTGTAGCCCTAAGAACACTGGGGCTCTGGACTTCTCTAGCCACCTCATCTTCTGCTCATCCTCTCGCGCAGTCTAAAGAGAGCTCAGGTGAGAAATTGCAAACGTCGAGCAATTGCTCAGAGATGAAAAGTGCCAGCACTGAAAGCTGTTGCTAGCCAGCACCCTTGCTTGGAAGCGCTTTCACAGGCGCAGCAACACTGGGGCTTTGCGCTTCTCTAGCCACCAAACATCACGGTCACTTTCTCTCCGTCTCGTAGAAACGAGCTGAGAAATTGCAAACGTCGAGCAATTGCTCAGAGAGGAAAAGTGCCAGCACTGAAAGCTGTTGCTAGCCAGCACCCTTCCTTGGAAGCGCTCTTGTAGCCCTTAGAACAGTGGGGCTCTGGGCTTCTCTAGCCACCTCATCTTCTGCTCATCCTCTCGCGCAGTCTAAAGAGAGCTCCGGTGAGAAATTGCAAACGTCGAGCAATTGCTCAGAGATGAAAAGTGCCAGCACTGAAAGCTGTTGCTAGCCAGCACCCTTCCTTGGAAGCGCTTTTGTAGCCCTAAGAACACTGGGGCTCTGGCCTTCTCTAGCCACCTCATCTTCTGCTCATCCTCTCGCGCAGTCTAAAGAGAGCTCAGGTGAGAAATTGCAAAAGTCGAGCAATTGCTCAGAGATGAAAAGTGCCAGCACTGAAAGCTGTTGCTAGCCAGCACCCTTCCTTGGAAGTGCTTTCACAGGCGCAGCAACACTGGGGCTTTGCGCTTCTCTAGCCACCAAACGTCACGGTCACTATCTCTCCGACTCGTAGACACGAGCTAAGAAATTGCAAACGTCGAGCAATTGCTCAGAGATGAAAAGTGCCAGCACTGAAAGCTGTTGCTAGCCAGCACCCTTCCTTGGAAGCGCTTTTGTAGCCCTAAGAACACTGGGGCTCTGGGCTTTTCTAGCCACCTCATCTTCTGCTCATCCTGTCGCGCAGTCTAAAGAGAGCTCAGGTGAGAAATTGCAAACGTCGAGCAATTGCTCAGAGATGAAAAGTGCCAGCACTGAAAGCTGTTGCTAGCCAGCCCCCTTCATTGGAAGCGCTTTTGTAGCCCTAAGAACACTGGGGCTCTGGGCTTCTCTAGCCACCTCATCTTCTGCTCATCCTCTCGCGCAGTCTAAAGAGAGCTCAGGTGAGAAATTGCAAACGTCGAGCAATTGCTCAGAGATGAAAAGTGCCAGCACTGAAAGCTGTTGCTAGCCAGCACCCTTCCTTGGAAGCGCTTTCACAGGCGCAGCAACACTGGGGCTTTGCGCTTCTCTACCCACCAAACGTCACAGTCATTCTCTGTCCGTCTCGTAGAAACGAGCTGAGAAATTGCAAACGTCGAGCAATTGCTCAGAGATGAAAAGTGCCAGCACTGAAAGCTGTTGCTAGCCAGCCCCCTTCCTTGGAAGCGCTTTTGTAGCCCTAAGAACACTGGGGCTCTGGCCTTCTCTAGCCACCTCATCTTCTGCTCATCCTCTCGCGCAGTCTAAAGAGAGCTCAGGTGAGAAATTGCAAACGTCGAGCAATTGCTCAGAGATGAAAAGTGCCAGCACTGAAAGCTCTTGCTAGCCAGCACCCTTCCTTGGAAGCGCTTTCACAGGCGCAGCAACACTGGGGCTTTGCGCTTCTCTACCCACCAAACGTCACGGTCATTCTCTGTCCGTCCTATAGACACGAGCTGAGAAATTGCAAACGTCGAGCAATTGCTCAGAGATGAAAAGTGCCAGCACTGAAAGCTGTTGCTAGCCAGCCCCCTTCCTTGGAAGCGCTTTTGTAGCCCTAAGAACACTGGGGCTCTGGCCTTCTCTAGCCACCTCATCTTCTGCTCATCCTCTCGCGCAGTCTAAAGAGAGCTCAGGTGAGAAATTGCAAACGTCGAGCAATTGCTCAGAGATGAAAAGTGCCAGCACTGAAAGCTGTTGCTAGCCAGCACCCTTCCTTGGAAGCGCTTTTGTAGCCCTAAGAACACTGGGGCTCTGGGCTTCTCTAGCCACCTCATCTTCTGCTCATCCTCTCGCGCACTCTAAAGAGAGCTCAGGTGAGAAATTGCAAACGTCGAGCAATTGCTCAGAGATGAAAAGTGCCAGCACTGAAAGCTGTTGCTAGCCAGCACCCTTCCTTGGAAGCGCTTTTGTAGCCCAAAGAACACTGGGGCTCTGGGCTTCTCTAGCCACCTCATCTTCTGCTCATCCTCTCGCGCAGTCTAAAGAGAGCTCAGGTGAGAAATTGCAAACGTCGAGCAATTGCTCAGAGATGAAAAGTGCCAGCACTGAAAGCTGTTGCTAGCCAGCACCCTTCCTTGGAAGCGCTTTTGTAGCCCAAAGAACACTGGGGCTCTGGGTTTCTCTAGCCACCTCATCTTCTGCTCATCCTCTCGCGCAGTCTAAAGAGAGCTCAGGTGAGAAATTGCAAACGTCGAGCAATTGCTCAGAGATGAAAAGTGCCAGCACTGAAAGCTGTTGCTAGCCAGCACCCTTCCTTGGAAGCGCTTTCACTGGCGCAGCAACACTGGGGCTTTGCGCTTCTCTAGCCACCAAACGTCACGGTCACTTTCTCTCCGTCTCGTAGAAACGAGCTGAGAAATTGCAAACGTCGAGCAATTGCTCAGAGAGGAAAAGTGCCAGCACTGAAAGCTGTTGCTAGCCAGCACCCTTCCTTGGAAGCGCTTTTGTAGCCCTAAGAACACTGGGGCTCTGGCCTTCTCTAGCCACCTCATCTTCTGCTCATCCTCTCGCGCAGTCTAAAGAGAGCTCAGGTGAGAAAATGCAAACGTCCAGCAATTGCTCAGAGATGAAAAGTGCCAGCACTGAAAGCTGTTGCTAGCCAGCACCCTTCTTTGGAAGCGCTTTCACAGGCGCAGCAACACTGGGGCTTTTCGCTTCTCTACCCACCAAACGTCACGGTCACTATCTCTCCGACTCGTAGACACGAGTTGAGAAATTGCAAACGTCGAGCAATTGCTCAGAGAGGAAAAGTGCCAGCACTGAAAGCTGTTGCTAGCCAGCACCCTTCCTTGGAAGCGCTTTTGTAGCCCTAAGAACACTGGGGTTCTGGGCTTCTCTAGCCACCTAATCTAGATGCTCATCCTCTCGCGCAGTCTAAAGAGAGCTCAGGTGAGAAATTGCAAACGTCGAGCAATTGCTCAGAGATGAAAAGTGCCAGCACTGAAAGCTGTTGCTAGCCAGCACCCTTCCTTGGAAGCGCTTTCACAGGCGCAGCAACACTGGGGCTTTGCGCTTCTCTACCCACCAAACGTCACGGTCTTTCTCTGTCCGTCTCATAGACACGAGCTGAGAAATTGCAAACGTCGAGCAATTGCTCAGAGATGAAAAGTGCCAGCACTGAAAGCTGTTGCTAGCCAGCACCCTTCCTTGGAAGCGCTTTCACAGGCGCAGCAACACTGGGGCTTTGCGCTTCTCTAGCCACGAAACGTCACGGTCACTATCTCTCCGTCTCGTAGAAACGAGCTGAGAAATTGCAAACGTCGAGCAATTGCTCAGAGATGAAAAGTGCCAGCACTGACAGCTGTTGCTAGCCAGCACCCTTCCTTGGAAGCGCTTTTGTAGCCCTAAGAACACTGGGGCTCTGGCCTTCTCTAGCCACCTCATCTTCTGCTCATCCTCTCGCGCAGTCTAAAGAGAGCTCAGGTGAGAAATTGCAAACGTCGAGCAATTGCTCACAGAGGAAAAGTGCCAGCACTGAAAGCTGTTGCTAGCCAGCACCCTTCCTTGGAAGCGCTTTTGTAGCCCTAAGAACACTGGGGCTCTGGCCTTCTCTAGCCACCTCATCTTCTGCTCATCCTCTCGCGCAGTCTAAAGAGAGCTCAGGTGAGAAATTGCAAACGTCGAGCAATTGCTCAGAGATGAAAAGTGCCAGCACTGAAAGCTGTTGCTAGCCAGCACCCTTCCTTGGAAGCGCTTTTGTAGCCCAAAGAACACTGGGGCTCTGTGCTTCTCTAGCCACCTCATCTTCTGCTCATCCTCTCGCGCAGTCCAAAGAGAGCACAGGTGAGAAATTTCAAACGTCGAGCAATTGCTCAGAGATGAAAAGTGCCAGCACTGAAAGCTGTTGCTAGCCAGCACCCTTCCTTGGAAGCGCTTTCACAGGCGCAGCAACACTGGGGCTTTGCGCTTCTCTAGCCACCAAACATCACGGTCACTATCTCTCCGTCTCGCAGACACGAGCTGAGAAATTGCAAACGTCGAGCAATTGCTGAGAGATGAAAAGTGCCAGCACTGAAAGCTGTTGCTAGCCAGCACCCTTCCTTGGATGCGCTTTTACAGGCGCAACAACACTGGGACTTTGCGCTTCTCTAACCACCAAACGTCACGGTCATTCTCTTTCCGACTCGTAGACACGAGCTGAGAAATTGCAAACGTCAAGCAATTGCTCAGAGATGAAAAGTGCCAGCACTGAAAGCTGTTGCTAGCCAGCACCCTTCCTTGGAAGCGCTTTCACAGGCGCAGCAACACTGGCGCTTTGCGCTTCTCTAACCACCAAACATCACGGTCACTATCTCTCCGTCTCGTAGACACGAGCTGAGAAATTGCAAACGTCGAGCAATTGCTCAGAGATGAAAAGTGCCAGCACTGAAAGATGTTGCTAGCCAGCACCCTTTCTTGGAACCGCTTTTGTAGCCCTAAGAACACTGGGGCTCTGGGCTTCTCTAGCCACCTCATCTTCTGCTCATCCTCTCGCGCAGTCAAAAGAGAGCTCAGGTGAGAAATTGCAAACGTCGAGCAATTGCTCAGAGATGAAAAGTGCCAGCACTGAAAGCTGTTGCTAGCCAGCACCCTTCCTTGGAAGCGCTTTTTTAGCCCTAAGAACACTGGGGCTCTGGGCTTCTCTAGCCACCTCATCTTCTGCTCATCCTCTCGCGCAGTCTAAAGAGAGCTAAGGTGAGAAATTGCAAACGTCGAGCAATTGCTCAGAGATGAAAAGTGCCAGCACTGAAAGCTGTTGCTAGCCAGCACCCTTCTTTGGAAGCGCTTTCACACGAGCAGCAACACTGGGGCTTTGCACTTCCCTAACCACCAAACATCACGGTCACTATCTCTGCGTCTCGTAGACACGAGTTGAGAAATTGCAAACGTCGAGCAATTGCTCAGAGATGAAAAGTGCCAGCACTGAAAGCTGTTGCTAGCCAGCACCCTTCCTTGGAAGCGCTTTTGTAGCCCTAAGAACACTGGGGCTCTGGGCTTTTCTAGCCACCTCATCTTCTGCTCATCCTGTCGCGCAGTCTAAAGAGAGCTCAGGTGAGAAATTGCAAACGTCGAGCAATTGCTCAGAGATGAAAAGTGCCAGCACTGAAAGCTGTTGCTAGCCAGCCCCCTTCATTGGAAGCGCTTTTGTAGCCCTAAGAACACTGGGGCTCTGGGCTTCTCTAGCCACCTCATCTTCTGCTCATCCTCTCGCGCAGTCTAAAGAGAGCTCAGGTGAGAAATTGCAAACGTCCAGCAATTGCTCAGAGATGAAAAGTGCCAGCACTGAAAGCTGTTGCTAGCCAGCACCCTTCCTTGGAAGCGCTTTCACAGGCGCAGCAACACTGGGGCTTTGCGCTTCTCTACCCACCAAACGTCACAGTCATTCTCTGTCCGTCTCGTAGAAACGAGCTGAGAAATTGCAAACGTCGAGCAATTGCTCAGAGATGAAAAGTGCCAGCACTGAAAGCTGTTGCTAGCCAGCACCCTTCCTTGGAAGCGCTTTTGTAGCCCTAAGAACACTGGGGCTCTGGCCTTCTCTAGCCACCTCATCTTCTGCTCATCCTCTCGCGCAGTCTAAAGAGAGCTCAGGTGAGAAATTGCAAACGTGGAGCAATTGCTCAGAGATGAAAAGTGCCAGCACTGAAAGCTGTTGCTAGCCAGCACCCTTCCTTGGAAGCGCTTTCACAGGCGCAGCAACACTGGGGCTTTGCGCTTCTCTAGCCACCAAACGTCACGGTCACTATCTCTCCTACTCGTAGACACGAGTTGAGAAATTGCAAACGTCGAGCAATTGCTCAGACAGGAAAAGAGCCAGCACTGAAAGCTGTTGCTAGCCAGCCCCCTTCCTTGGAAGCGCTTTTGTAGCCCTAAGAACACTGGGGCTCTGGCCTTCTCTAGCCACCTCATCTTCTGCTCATCCTCTCGCGCAGTCTAAAGAGAGCTCAGGTGAGAAATTGCAAACGTCGAGCAATTGCTCAGAGATGAAAAGTGCCAGCACTGAAAGCTGTTGCTAGCCAGCACCCTTCCTTGGAAGCGCTTTTGTAGCCCTAAGAACACTGTTGTTCTGGGCTTCTCTAGCCACCTAATCTACATGCTCATCCTCTCGCGCAGTCTAAAGAGAGCTCAGGTGAGAAATTGCAAACGTCGAGCAATTGCTCAGAGATGAAAAGTGCCAGCACTGAAAGCTGTTGCTAGCCAGCACCCTTCCTTGGAAGCGCTTTCACAGGCGCAGCAACACTGGGGCTTTGCGCTTCTCTACCCACCAAACATCACGGTCATTCTCTCTCAGTCTCGTAGACACGAGTTGAGAAATTGCAAACGTCGAGCAATTGCTCAGAGATGAAAAGTGCCAGCACTGAAAGCTGTTGCTAGCCAGCACCCTTCCTTGGAAGCGCTTTCACTGGCGCAGCAACACTGGGGCTTTGCGCTTCTCTACCCACCAAACGTCACGGTCATTCTCTGTCCGTCTCGTAGACACGAGCTGAGAAATTGCAAACGTCGAGCAATTGCTCAGAGATGAAAAGTGCCAGCACTGAAAGCTGTTGCTAGCCAGCACCCTTCCTTGGAAGCGCTTTTGTAGCCCTAAGAACACTGGGGCTCTGGCCTTCTCTAGCCACCTCATCTTCTGCTCATCCTCTCGCGCAGTCTAAAGAGAGCTCAGGTGAGAAATTGCAAACGTCCAGCAATTGCTCAGAGATGAAAAGTGCCAGCACTGAAAGCTGTTGCTAGCCAGCACCCTTCCTTGGAAGCGCTTTTGTAGCCCTAAGAACACTGGGGTTCTGGGCTTCTCTAGCCACCTAATCTACATGCTCATCCTCTCGCGCAGTCTAAAGAGAGCTCAGGTGAGAAATTGCAAACGTCGAGCAATTGCTCAGAGATGAAAAGTGCCAGCACTGAAAGCTGTTGCTAGCCAGCACCCTTCCTTGGAAGCGCTTTCACAGGCGCAGCAACACTGGGGCTTTGCGCTTCTCTACCCACCAAACATCACGGTCATTCTCTCTCAGTCTCATTGACACGAGTTGAGAAATTGCAAACGTCGAGCAATTGCTCAGAGATGAAAAGTGCCAGCACTGAAAGCTGTTGCTAGCCAGCACCCTTCCTTGGAAGCGCTTTCACTGGCGCAGCAACACTGGGGCTTTGCGCTTCTCTACCCACCAAACGTCACGGTCATTCTCTGTCCGTCTCGTAGACACGAGCTGAGAAATTGCAAACGTCGAGCAATTGCTCAGAGAGGAAAAGTGCCAGCACTGAAAGCTGTTGCTAGCCAGCACCCTTCCTTGGAAGCGCTTTTGTAGCCCTAAGAACACTGGGGCTCTGGCCTTCTCTAGCCACCTCATCTTCTGCTCATCCTCTCGCGCAGTCTAAAGAGAGCTCAGGTGAGAAATTGCAAACGTCGAGCAATTGCTCAGAGATGAAAAGTGCCAGCACTGAAATCTGTTGCTAGCCAGCACCCTTCCTTGGAAGCGCTTTCACAGGCGCAGCAACACTGGGGCTTTGCGCTTCTCTAACCACCAAACATCACGGTCACTATCTCTCCGTCTCGTAGACACGAGCTGAGAAATTGCAAACGTCGAGCAATTGCTGAGAGATGAAAAGTGCCAGCACTGAAAGCTGTTGCTAGCCAGCACCCTTCCTTGGAAGCGCTTTCACAGGCGCAGCAACACTGGGGCTTTGCGCTTCTCTACCCACCAAACGTCACGGTCATTATCTCTCCGTCTCGTAGACACGAGTTGAGAAATTGCAAACGTCGAGCAATTGCTGAGAGATGAAAAGTGCCAGCACTGAAAGCTGTTGCTAGCCAGCACCCTTCCTTGGAAGCGCTTTTGTAGCCCTAAGAACACTTGGGCTCTGGGCTTCTCTAGCCACCTCATCTTCTGCTCATCCTCTCGCGCAGTCTAAAGAGAGCTCAGGTGAGAAATTGCAAACGTCGAGCAATTGCTCAGAGATGAAAAGTGCCAGCACTGAAAGCTGTTGCTAGCCAGCACCCTTCCTTGGAAGCGCTTTCACAGGCGCAGCAACACTGGGGCTTTGCGCTTCTCTAACCACCAAACATCACGGTCACTATCTCTCCGTCTCGTAGACACGAGCTGAGAAATTGCAAACGTCGAGCAATTGCTCAGAGATGAAAAGTGCCAGCACTGAAAGCTGTTGCTAGCCAGCACCCTTCCTTGGAAGCGCTTTCACAGGCGCAGCAACACTGGGGCTTTGCGCTTCTCTACCCACCAAACGTCACGGTCAATATCTCTCCGTCTCGTAGACACGAGCTGAGAAATTGCAAACGTCGAGCAATTGCTGAGAGATGAAAAGTGCCAGCACTGAAAGCTGTTGCTAGCCAGCACCCTTCCTTGGAAGCGCTTTCACAGGCGCAGCAACACTGGGGCTTTGCGCTTCTCTAACCACCAAACATCATGGTCACTATCTCTCCGTCTCGTAGACACGAGCTGAGAAATTGCAAACGTCGAGCAATTGCTCAGAGAGGAAAAGTGCCAGCACTGAAAGCTGTTGCTAGCCAGCACCCTTCCTTGGAAGCGCTTTTGTAGCCCTAAGAACACTGGGGCTCTGGCCTTCTCTAGCCACCTCATCTTCTGCTCATCCTCTCGCGCAGTCTAAAGAGAGCTCAGGTGAGAAAATGCAAACGTCCAGCAATTGCTCAGAGATGAAAAGTGCCAGCACTGAAAGCTGTTGCTAGCCAGCACCCTTCTTTGGAAGCGCTTTCACAGGCGCAGCAACACTGGGGCTTTTCGCTTCTCTACCCACCAAACGTCACGGTCACTATCTCTCCGACTCGTAGACATGAGTTGAGAAATTGCAAACGTCGAGCAATTGCTCAGAGATGAAAAGTGCCAGCACTGACAGCTGTTGCTAGCCAGCACCCTTCCTTGGAAGCGCTTTTGTAGCCCTAAGAACACTGGGGCTCTGGCCTTCTCTAGCCACCTCATCTTCTGCTCATCCTCTCGCGCAGTCTAAAGAGAGCTCAGGTGAGAAATTGCAAACATCGAGCAATTGCTCACAGAGGAAAAGTGCCAGCACTGAAAGCTGTTGCTAGCCAGCACCCTTCCTTGGAAGCGCTTTTGTAGCCCTAAGAACACTGGGGCTCTGGCCTTCTCTAGCCACCTCATCTTCTGCTCATCCTCTCGCGCAGTCTAAAGAGAGCTCAGGTGAGAAATTGCAAACGTCGAGCAATTGCTCAGAGATGAAAAGTGCCAGCACTGAAAGCTGTTGCTAGCCAGCACCCTTCCTTGGAAGCGCTTTTGTAGCCCTAAGAACACTGGGGCTCTGTGCTTCTCTAGCCACCTCATCTTCTGCTCATCCTCTCGCGCAGTCCAAAGAGAGCACAGGTGAGAAATTTCAAACGTCGAGCAATTGCTCAGAGATGAAAAGTGCCAGCACTGAAAGCTGTTGCTAGCCAGCACCCTTCCTTGGAAGCGCTTTCACAGGCGCAGCAACACTGGGGCTTTGCGCTTCTCTAGCCACCAAACATCACGGTCACTATCTCTCCGTCTCGTAGACACGAGTTGAGAAATTGCAAACGTCGAGCAATTGCTGAGAGATGAAAAGTGCCAGCACTGAAAGCTGTTGCTAGCCAGCACCCTTCCTTGGATGCGCTTTTACAGGCGCAACAACACTGGGACTTTGCGCTTCTCTAACCACCAAACGTCACGGTCATTCTCTTTCCGACTCGTAGACACGAGCTGAGAAATTGCAAACGTCAAGCAATTGCTCAGAGATGAAAAGTGCCAGCACTGAAAGCTGTTGCTAGCCAGCACCCTTCCTTGGAAGCGCTTTCACAGGCGCAGCAACACTGGCGCTTTGCGCTTCTCTAACCACCAAACATCACGGTCACTATCTCTCCGTCTCGTAGACACGAGTTGAGAAATTGCAAACGTCGAGCAATTGCTCAGAGATGAAAAGTGCCAGCACTGAAAGATGTTGCTAGCCAGCCCCCTTCCTTGGAAGTGCTTTTGTAGCCCTAAGAACACTGGGGCTCTGGGCTTCTCTAGCCACCTCATCTTCTGCTCATCCTCTCGCGCAGTCTAACGAGAGCTCAGGTGAGAAATTGCAAACGTCGAGCAATTGCTCAGAGATGAAAAGTGCCAGCACTGAAAGCTGTTGCTAGCCAGCACCCTTCCTTGGAAGCGCTTTTTTAGCCCTAAGAACACTGGGGCTCTGGGCTTCTCTAGCCACCTCATCTTCTGCTCATCCTCTCGCGCAGTCTAAAGAGAGCTAAGGTGAGAAATTGCAAACGTCGAGCAATTGCTCAGAGATGAAAAGTGCCAGCACTGAAAGCTGTTGCTAGCCAGCACCCTTCTTTGGAAGCGCTTTCACACGAGCAGCAACACTGGGGCTTTGCACTTCCCTAACCACCAAACATCACGGTCACTATCTCTGCGTCTCGTAGAAACGAGCTGAGAAATTGCAAACGTCGAGCAATTGCTCAGAGATGAAAAGTGCCAGCACTGAAAGCTGTTGCTAGCCAGCACCCTTCCTTGGAAGCGCTTTTGTAGCCCTAAGAACACTGGGGCTCTGGGCTTTTCTAGCCACCTCATCTTCTGCTCATCCTGTCGCGCAGTCTAAAGAGAGCTCAGGTGAGAAATTGCAAACGTCGAGCAATTGCTCAGAGATGAAAAGTGCCAGCACTGAAAGCTGTTGCTAGCCAGCCCCCTTCCTTGGAAGCGCTTTTGTAGCCCTAAGAACACTGGGGCTCTGGGCTTCTCTAGCCACCTCATCTTCTGCTCATCCTCTCGCGCAGTCTAAAGAGAGCTCAGGTGAGAAATTGCAAACGTCCAGCAATTGCTCAGAGATGAAAAGTGCCAGCACTGAAAGCTGTTGCTAGCCAGCACCCTTCCTTGGAAGCGCTTTCACAGGCGCAGCAACACTGGGGCTTTGCGCTTCTCTACCCACCAAACGTCACAGTCATTCTCTGTCCGTCTCGTAGAAACGAGCTGAGAAATTGCAAACGTCGAGCAATTGCTCAGAGATGAAAAGTGCCAGCACTGAAAGCTGTTGCTAGCCAGCACCCTTCCTTGGAAGCGCTTTTGTAGCCCTAAGAACACTGGGGCTCTGGGCTTCTCTAGCCACCTCATCTTCTGCTCATCCTCTCGCGCAGTCTAAAGAGAGCTCAGGTGAGAAATTGCAAACGTCGAGCAATTGCTCAGAGATGAAAAGTGCCAGCACTGAAAGCTGTTGCTAGCCAGCACCCTTCCTTGGAAGCGCTTTCACAGGCGCAGCAACACTGGGGCTTTGCGCTTCTCTAGCCACCAAACGTCACGGTCACTATCTCTCCTACTCGTAGACACGAGTTGAGAAATTGCAAACGTCGAGCAATTGCTCAGACAGGAAAAGAGCCAGCACTGAAAGCTGTTGCTAGCCAGCCCCCTTCCTTGGAAGCGCTTTTGTAGCCCTAAGAACACTGGGGCTCTGGCCTTCTCTAGCCACCTCATCTTCTGCTCATCCTCTCGCGCAGTCTAAAGAGAGCTCAGGTGAGAAATTGCAAACGTCGAGCAATTGCTCAGAGATGAAAAGTGCCAGCACTGAAAGCTGTTGCTAGCCAGCACCCTTCCTTGGAAGCGCTTTTGTAGCCCTAAGAACACTGGGGTTCTGGGCTTCTCTAGCCACCTAATCTACATGCTCATCCTCTCGCGCAGTCTAAAGAGAGCTCAGGTGAGAAATTGCAAACGTCGAGCAATTGCTCAGAGATGAAAAGTGCCAGCACTGAAAGCTGTTGCTAGCCAGCACCCTTCCTTGGAAGCGCTTTCACAGGCGCAGCAACACTGGGGCTTTGCGCTTCTCTACCCACCAAACATCACGGTCATTCTCTCTCAGTCTCATTGACACGAGTTGAGAAATTGCAAACGTCGAGCAATTGCTCAGAGATGAAAAGTGCCAGCACTGAAAGCTGTTGCTAGCCAGCACCCTTCCTTGGAAGCGCTTTCACTGGCGCAGCAACACTGGGGCTTTGCGCTTCTCTACCCACCAAACGTCACGGTCATTCTCTGTCCGTCTCGTAGACACGAGCTGAGAAATTGCAAACGTCGAGCAATTGCTCAGAGAGGAAAAGTGCCAGCACTGAAAGCTGTTGCTAGCCAGCACCCTTCCTTGGAAGCGCTTTTGTAGCCCTAAGAACACTGGGGCTCTGGCCTTCTCTAGCCACCTCATCTTCTGCTCATCCTCTCGCGCAGTCTAAAGAGAGCTCAGGTGAGAAATTGCAAACGTCGAGCAATTGCTCAGAGATGAAAAGTGCCAGCACTGAAAGCTCTTGCTAGCCAGCACCCTTCCTTGGAAGCGCTTTCACAGGCGCAGCAACACTGGGGCTTTGCGCTTCTCTAGCCACCAAACATCACGGTCACTATCTCTCCGTCTCGTAGACACGAGCTGAGAAATTGCAAACGTCGAGCAATTGCTGAGAGATGAAAAGTGCCAGCACTGAAAGCTGTTGCTAGCCAGCACCCTTCCTTGGATGCGCTTTTACAGGCGCAACAACACTGGGACTTTGCGCTTCTCTAACCACCAAACGTCACGGTCATTCTCTTTCCGACTCGTAGACACGAGCTGAGAAATTGCAAACGTCAAGCAATTGCTCAGAGATGAAAAGTGCCAGCACTGAAAGCTGTTGCTAGCCAGCACCCTTCCTTGGAAGCGCTTTCACAGGCGCAGCAACACTGGCGCTTTGCGCTTCTCTAACCACCAAACATCACGGTCACTATCTCTCCGTCTCGTAGACACGAGTTGAGAAATTGCAAACGTCGAGCAATTGCTCAGAGATGAAAAGTGCCAGCACTGAAAGATGTTGCTAGCCAGCCCCCTTCCTTGGAAGTGCTTTTGTAGCCCTAAGAACACTGGGGCTCTGGGCTTCTCTAGCCACCTCATCTTCTGCTCATCCTCTCGCGCAGTCTAACGAGAGCTCAGGTGAGAAATTGCAAACGTCGAGCAATTGCTCAGAGATGAAAAGTGCCAGCACTGAAAGCTGTTGCTAGCCAGCACCCTTCCTTGGAAGCGCTTTTTTAGCCCTAAGAACACTGGGGCTCTGGCCTTCTCTAGCCACCTCATCTTCTGCTCATCCTCTCGCGCAGTCTAAAGAGAGCTAAGGTGAGAAATTGCAAACGTCGAGCAATTGCTCAGAGATGAAAAGTGCCAGCACTGAAAGCTGTTGCTAGCCAGCACCCTTCTTTGGAAGCGCTTTCACACGAGCAGCAACACTGGGGCTTTGCACTTCCCTAACCACCAAACATCACGGTCACTATCTCTGCGTCTCGTAGACACGAGTTGAGAAATTGCAAACGTCGAGCAATTGCTCAGAGATGAAAAGTGCCAGCACTGAAAGCTGTTGCTAGCCAGCACCCTTCCTTGGAAGCGCTTTTGTAGCCCTAAGAACACTGGGGCTCTGGGCTTTTCTAGCCACCTCATCTTCTGCTCATCCTGTCGCGCAGTCTAAAGAGAGCTCAGGTGAGAAATTGCAAACGTCGAGCAATTGCTCAGAGATGAAAAGTGCCAGCACTGAAAGCTGTTGCTAGCCAGCCCCCTTCATTGGAAGCGCTTTTGTAGCCCTAAGAACACTGGGGCTCTGGGCTTCTCTAGCCACCTCATCTTCTGCTCATCCTCTCGCGCAGTCTAAAGAGAGCTCAGGTGAGAAATTGCAAACGTCCAGCAATTGCTCAGAGATGAAAAGTGCCAGCACTGAAAGCTGTTGCTAGCCAGCACCCTTCCTTGGAAGCGCTTTCACAGGCGCAGCAACACTGGGGCTTTGCGCTTCTCTACCCACCAAACGTCACAGTCATTCTCTGTCCGTCTCGTAGAAACGAGCTGAGAAATTGCAAACGTCGAGCAATTGCTCAGAGATGAAAAGTGCCAGCACTGAAAGCTGTTGCTAGCCAGCACCCTTCCTTGGAAGCGCTTTTGTAGCCCTAAGAACACTGGGGCTCTGGCCTTCTCTAGCCACCTCATCTTCTGCTCATCCTCTCGCGCAGTCTAAAGAGAGCTCAGGTGAGAAATTGCAAACGTCGAGCAATTGCTCAGAGATGAAAAGTGCCAGCACTGAAAGCTGTTGCTAGCCAGCACCCTTCCTTGGAAGCGCTTTCACAGGCGCAGCAACACTGGGGCTTTGCGCTTCTCTACCCACCAAACGTCACGGTCACTATCTCTCCTACTCGTAGACACGAGTTGAGAAATTGCAAACGTCGAGCAATTGCTCAGACAGGAAAAGAGCCAGCACTGAAAGCTGTTGCTAGCCAGCCCCCTTCCTTGGAAGCGCTTTTGTAGCCCTAAGAACACTGGGGCTCTGGCCTTCTCTAGCCACCTCATCTTCTGCTCATCCTCTCGCGCAGTCTAAAGAGAGCTCAGGTGAGAAATTGCAAACGTCGAGCAATTGCTCAGAGATGAAAAGTGCCAGCACTGAAAGCTGTTGCTAGCCAGCACCCTTCCTTGGAAGCGCTTTTGTAGCCCTAAGAACACTGGGGTTCTGGGCTTCTCTAGCCACCTAATCTACATGCTCATCCTCTCGCGCAGTCTAAAGAGAGCTCAGGTGAGAAATTGCAAACGTCGAGCAATTGCTCAGAGATGAAAAGTGCCAGCACTGAAAGCTGTTGCTAGCCAGCACCCTTCCTTGGAAGCGCTTTCACAGGCGCAGCAACACTGGGGCTTTGCGCTTCTCTACCCACCAAACATCACGGTCATTCTCTCTCAGTCTCATTGACACGAGTTGAGAAATTGCAAACGTCGAGCAATTGCTCAGAGATGAAAAGTGCCAGCACTGAAAGCTGTTGCTAGCCAGCACCCTTCCTTGGAAGCGCTTTCACTGGCGCAGCAACACTGGGGCTTTGCGCTTCTCTACCCACCAAACGTCACGGTCATTCTCTGTCCGTCTCGTAGACACGAGCTGAGAAATTGCAAACGTCGAGCAATTGCTCAGAGAGGAAAAGTGCCAGCACTGAAAGCTGTTGCTAGCCAGCACCCTTCCTTGGAAGCGCTTTTGTAGCCCTAAGAACACTGGGGCTCTGGCCTTCTCTAGCCACCTCATCTTCTGCTCATCCTCTCGCGCACTCTAAAGAGAGCTCAGGTGAGAAATTGCAAACGTCGAGCAATTGCTCAGAGATGAAAAGTGCCAGCACTGAAAGCTGTTGCTAGCCAGCACCCTTCCTTGGAAGCGCTTTCACAGGCGCAGCAACACTGGGGCTTTGCGCTTCTCTAACCACCAAACATCACGGTCACTATCTCTCCGTCTCGTAGACACGAGCTGAGAAATTGCAAACGTCGAGCAATTGCTGAGAGATGAAAAGTGCCAGCACTGAAAGCTGTTGCTAGCCAGCACCCTTCCTTGGAAGCGCTTTCACAGGCGCAGCAACACTGGGGCTTTGCGCTTCTCTACCCACCAAACGTCACGGTCATTATCTCTCCGTCTCGTAGACACGAGTTGAGAAATTGCAAACGTCGAGCAATTGCTTAGAGATGAAAAGTGCCAGCACTGAAAGCTGTTGCTAGCCAGCACCCTTCCTTGGAAGCGCTTTTGTAGCCCTAAGAACACTTGGGCTCTGGGCTTCTCTAGCCACCTCATCTTCTGCTCATCCTCTCGCGCAGTCTAAAGAGAGCTCAGGTGAGAAATTGCAAACGTCGAGCAATTGCTCAGAGATGAAAAGTGCCAGCACTGAAAGCTGTTGCTAGCCAGCACCCTTCCTTGGAAGCGCTTTCACAGGCGCAGCAACACTGGGGCTTTGCGCTTCTCTAACCACCAAACGTCACGGTCACTATCTCTCCGTCTCGTAGACACGAGCTGAGAAATTGCAAACGTCGAGCAATTGCTCAGAGATGAAAAGTGCCAGCACTGAAAGCTGTTGCTAGCCAGCACCCTTCCTTGGAAGCGCTTTCACAGGCGCAGCAACACTGGGGCTTTGCGCTTCTCTACCCACCAAACGTCACGGTCAATATCTCTCCGTCTCGTAGACACGAGCTGAGAAATTGCAAACGTCGAGCAATTGCTCAGAGATGAAAAGTGCCAGCACTGAAAGCTGTTGCTAGCCAGCACCCTTCCTTGGAAGCGCTTTCACAGGCGCAGCAACACTGGGGCTTTGCGCTTCTCTAACCACCAAACATCATGGTCACTATCTCTCCGTCTCGTAGACACGAGCTGAGAAATTGCAAACGTCGAGCAATTGCTCAGAGAGGAAAAGTGCCAGCACTGAAAGCTGTTGCTAGCCAGCACCCTTCCTTGGAAGCGCTTTTGTAGCCCTAAGAACACTGGGGCTCTGGCCTTCTCTAGCCACCTCATCTTCTGCTCATCCTCTCGCGCAGTCTAAAGAGAGCTCAGGTGAGAAAATGCAAACGTCCAGCAATTGCTCAGAGATGAAAAGTGCCAGCACTGAAAGCTGTTGCTAGCCAGCACCCTTCTTTGGAAGCGCTTTCACAGGCGCAGCAACACTGGGGCTTTTCGCTTCTCTACCCACCAAACGTCACGGTCACTATCTCTCCGACTCGTAGACACGAGTTGAGAAATTGCAAACGTCGAGCAATTGCTCAGAGAGGAAAAGTGCCAGCACTGAAAGCTGTTGCTAGCCAGCACCCTTCCTTGGAAGCGCTTTTGTAGCCCTAAGAACACTGGGGTTCTGGGCTTCTCTAGCCACCTAATCTAGATGCTCATCCTCTCGCGCAGTCTAAAGAGAGCTCAGGTGAGAAATTGCAAACGTCGAGCAATTGCTGAGAGATGAAAAGTGCCAGCACTGAAAGCTGTTGCTAGCCAGCACCCTTCCTTGGAAGCGCTTTCACAGGCGCAGCAACACTGGGGCTTTGCGCTTCTCTACCCACCAAACGTCACGGTCTTTCTCTGTCAGTCTCATAGACACGAGCTGAGAAATTGCAAACGTCGAGCAATTGCTGAGAGATGAAAAGTGCCAGCACTGAAAGCTGTTGCTAGCCAGCACCCTTCCTTGGAAGCGCTTTCACAGGCGCAGCAACACTGGGGCTTTGCGCTTCTCTAGCCACCAAACGTCACGGTCACTATCTCTCCGTCTCGTAGAAACGAGCTGAGAAATTGCAAACGTCGAGCAATTGCTCAGAGATGAAAAGTGCCAGCACTGACAGCTGTTGCTAGCCAGCACCCTTCCTTGGAAGCGCTTTTGTAGCCCTAAGAACACTGGGGCTCTGGCCTTCTCTAGCCACCTCATCTTCTGCTCATCCTCTCGCGCAGTCTAAAGAGAGCTCAGGTGAGAAATTGCAAACGTCGAGCAATTGCTCAGAGATGAAAAGTGCCAGCACTGAAAGCTGTTGCTAGCCAGCACCCTTCCTTGGAAGCGCTTTTGTAGCCCTAAGAACACTGGGGCTCTGGCCTTCTCTAGCCACCTCATCTTCTGCTCATCCTCTCGCGCAGTCTAAAGAGAGCTCAGGTGAGAAATTTCAAACGTCGAGCAATTGCTCAGAGATGAAAAGTGCCAGCACTGAAAGCTGTTGCTAGCCAGCACCCTTCCTTGGAAGCGCTTTCACAGGCGCAGCAACACTGGGGCTTTGCGCTTCTCTAGCCACCAAACATCACGGTCACTATCTCTCCGTCTCGTAGACACGAGTTGAGAAATTGCAAACGTCGAGCAATTGCTGAGAGATGAAAAGTGCCAGCACTGAAAGCTGTTGCTAGCCAGCACCCTTCCTTGGATGCGCTTTTACAGGCGCAACAACACTGGGACTTTGCGCTTCTCTAACCACCAAACGTCACGGTCATTCTCTTTCCGACTCGTAGACACGAGCTGAGAAATTGCAAACGTCAAGCAATTGCTCAGAGATGAAAAGTGCCAGCACTGAAAGCTGTTGCTAGCCAGCACCCTTCCTTGGAAGCGCTTTCACAGGCGCAGCAACACTGGCGCTTTGCGCTTCTCTAACCACCAAACATCACGGTCACTATCTCTCCGTCTCGTAGACACGAGTTGAGAAATTGCAAACGTCGAGCAATTGCTCAGAGATGAAAAGTGCCAGCACTGAAAGATGTTGCTAGCCAGCCCCCTTCCTTGGAAGTGCTTTTGTAGCCCTAAGAACACTGGGGCTCTGGGCTTCTCTAGCCACCTCATCTTCTGCTCATCCTCTCGCGCAGTCTAACGAGAGCTCAGGTGAGAAATTGCAAACGTCGAGCAATTGCTCAGAGATGAAAAGTGCCAGCACTGAAAGCTGTTGCTAGCCAGCACCCTTCCTTGGAAGCGCTTTTTTAGCCCTAAGAACACTGGGGCTCTGGGCTTCTCTAGCCACCTCATCTTCTGCTCATCCTCTCGCGCAGTCTAAAGAGAGCTAAGGTGAGAAATTGCAAACGTCGAGCAATTGCTCAGAGATGAAAAGTGCCAGCACTGAAAGCTGTTGCTAGCCAGCACCCTTCTTTGGAAGCGCTTTCACACGAGCAGCAACACTGGGGCTTTGCACTTCCCTAACCACCAAACATCACGGTCACTATCTCTGCGTCTCGTAGAAACGAGCTGAGAAATTGCAAACGTCGAGCAATTGCTCAGAGATGAAAAGTGCCAGCACTGAAAGCTGTTGCTAGCCAGCACCCTTCCTTGGAAGCGCTTTTGTAGCCCTAAGAACACTGGGGCTCTGGGCTTTTCTAGCCACCTCATCTTCTGCTCATCCTGTCGCGCAGTCTAAAGAGAGCTCAGGTGAGAAATTGCAAACGTCGAGCAATTGCTCAGAGATGAAAAGTGCCAGCACTGAAAGCTGTTGCTAGCCAGCCCCCTTCCTTGGAAGCGCTTTTGTAGCCCTAAGAACAGTGGGGCTCTGGCCTTCTCTAGCCACCTCATCTTCTGCTCATCCTCTCGCGCAGTCTAAAGAGAGCTCAGGTGAGAAATTGCAAACGTCCAGCAATTGCTCAGAGATGAAAAGTGCCAGCACTGAAAGCTGTTGCTAGCCAGCACCCTTCCTTGGAAGCGCTTTCACAGGCGCAGCAACACTGGGGCTTTGCGCTTCTCTACCCACCAAACGTCACAGTCATTCTCTGTCCGTCTCGTAGAAACGAGCTGAGAAATTGCAAACGTCGAGCAATTGCTCAGAGATGAAAAGTGCCAGCACTGAAAGCTGTTGCTAGCCAGCACCCTTCCTTGGAAGCGCTTTTGTAGCCCTAAGAACACTGGGGCTCTGGCCTTCTCTAGCCACCTCATCTTCTGCTCATCCTCTCGCGCACTCTAAAGAGAGCTCAGGTGAGAAATTGCAAACGTCGAGCAATTGCTCAGAGATGAAAAGTGCCAGCACTGAAAGCTGTTGCTAGCCAGCACCCTTCCTTGGAAGCGCTTTCACAGGCGCAGCAACACTGGGGCTTTGCGCTTCTCTAACCACCAAACATCACGGTCACTATCTCTCCGTCTCGTAGACACGAGCTGAGAAATTGCAAACGTCGAGCAATTGCTGAGAGATGAAAAGTGCCAGCACTGAAAGCTGTTGCTAGCCAGCACCCTTCCTTGGAAGCGCTTTCACAGGCGCAGCAACACTGGGGCTTTGCGCTTCTCTACCCACCAAACGTCACGGTCATTATCTCTCCGTCTCGTAGACACGAGTTGAGAAATTGCAAACGTCGAGCAATTGCTTAGAGATGAAAAGTGCCAGCACTGAAAGCTGTTGCTAGCCAGCACCCTTCCTTGGAAGCGCTTTTGTAGCCCTAAGAACACTTGGGCTCTGGGCTTCTCTAGCCACCTCATCTTCTGCTCATCCTCTCGCGCAGTCTAAAGAGAGCTCAGGTGAGAAATTGCAAACGTCGAGCAATTGCTCAGAGATGAAAAGTGCCAGCACTGAAAGCTGTTGCTAGCCAGCACCCTTCCTTGGAAGCGCTTTCACAGGCGCAGCAACACTGGGGCTTTGCGCTTCTCTAACCACCAAACGTCACGGTCACTATCTCTCCGTCTCGTAGACACGAGCTGAGAAATTGCAAACGTCGAGCAATTGCTCAGAGATGAAAAGTGCCAGCACTGAAAGCTGTTGCTAGCCAGCACCCTTCCTTGGAAGCGCTTTCACAGGCGCAGCAACACTGGGGCTTTGCGCTTCTCTACCCACCAAACGTCACGGTCAATATCTCTCCGTCTCGTAGACACGAGCTGAGAAATTGCAAACGTCGAGCAATTGCTCAGAGATGAAAAGTGCCAGCACTGAAAGCTGTTGCTAGCCAGCACCCTTCCTTGGAAGCGCTTTCACAGGCGCAGCAACACTGGGGCTTTGCGCTTCTCTAACCACCAAACATCATGGTCACTATCTCTCCGTCTCGTAGACACGAGCTGAGAAATTGCAAACGTCGAGCAATTGCTCAGAGAGGAAAAGTGCCAGCACTGAAAGCTGTTGCTAGCCAGCACCCTTCCTTGGAAGCGCTTTTGTAGCCCTAAGAACACTGGGGCTCTGGCCTTCTCTAGCCACCTCATCTTCTGCTCATCCTCTCGCGCAGTCTAAAGAGAGCTCAGGTGAGAAAATGCAAACGTCCAGCAATTGCTCAGAGATGAAAAGTGCCAGCACTGAAAGCTGTTGCTAGCCAGCACCCTTCTTTGGAAGCGCTTTCACAGGCGCAGCAACACTGGGGCTTTTCGCTTCTCTACCCACCAAACGTCACGGTCACTATCTCTCCGACTCGTAGACACGAGTTGAGAAATTGCAAACGTCGAGCAATTGCTCAGAGAGGAAAAGTGCCAGCACTGAAAGCTGTTGCTAGCCAGCACCCTTCCTTGGAAGCGCTTTTGTAGCCCTAAGAACACTGGGGTTCTGGGCTTCTCTAGCCACCTAATCTAGATGCTCATCCTCTCGCGCAGTCTAAAGAGAGCTCAGGTGAGAAATTGCAAACGTCGAGCAATTGCTGAGAGATGAAAAGTGCCAGCACTGAAAGCTGTTGCTAGCCAGCACCCTTCCTTGGAAGCGCTTTCACAGGCGCAGCAACACTGGGGCTTTGCGCTTCTCTACCCACCAAACGTCACGGTCTTTCTCTGTCAGTCTCATAGACACGAGCTGAGAAATTGCAAACGTCGAGCAATTGCTCAGAGATGAAAAGTGCCAGCACTGAAAGCTGTTGCTAGCCAGCACCCTTCCTTGGAAGCGCTTTCACAGGCGCAGCAACACTGGGGCTTTGCGCTTCTCTAGCCACCAAACGTCACGGTCACTATCTCTCCGTCTCGTAGAAACGAGCTGAGAAATTGCAAACGTCGAGCAATTGCTCAGAGATGAAAAGTGCCAGCACTGACAGCTGTTGCTAGCCAGCACCCTTCCTTGGAAGCGCTTTTGTAGCCCTAAGAACACTGGGGCTCTGGCCTTCTCTAGCCACCTCATCTTCTGCTCATCCTCTCGCGCAGTCTAAAGAGAGCTCAGGTGAGAAATTGCAAACGTCGAGCAATTGCTCAGAGATGAAAAGTGCCAGCACTGAAAGCTGTTGCTAGCCAGCACCCTTCCTTGGAAGCGCTTTTGTAGCCCTAAGAACACTGGGGCTCTGGCCTTCTCTAGCCACCTCATCTTCTGCTCATCCTCTCGCGCAGTCTAAAGAGAGCTCAGGTGAGAAATTTCAAACGTCGAGCAATTGCTCAGAGATGAAAAGTGCCAGCACTGAAAGCTGTTGCTAGCCAGCACCCTTCCTTGGAAGCGCTTTCACAGGCGCAGCAACACTGGGGCTTTGCGCTTCTCTAGCCACCAAACATCACGGTCACTATCTCTCCGTCTCGTAGACACGAGTTGAGAAATTGCAAACGTCGAGCAATTGCTGAGAGATGAAAAGTGCCAGCACTGAAAGCTGTTGCTAGCCAGCACCCTTCCTTGGATGCGCTTTTACAGGCGCAACAACACTGGGACTTTGCGCTTCTCTAACCACCAAACGTCACGGTCATTCTCTTTCCGACTCGTAGACACGAGCTGAGAAATTGCAAACGTCAAGCAATTGCTCAGAGATGAAAAGTGCCAGCACTGAAAGCTGTTGCTAGCCAGCACCCTTCCTTGGAAGCGCTTTCACAGGCGCAGCAACACTGGCGCTTTGCGCTTCTCTAACCACCAAACATCACGGTCACTATCTCTCCGTCTCGTAGACACGAGTTGAGAAATTGCAAACGTCGAGCAATTGCTCAGAGATGAAAAGTGCCAGCACTGAAAGATGTTGCTAGCCAGCCCCCTTCCTTGGAAGTGCTTTTGTAGCCCTAAGAACACTGGGGCTCTGGGCTTCTCTAGCCACCTCATCTTCTGCTCATCCTCTCGCGCAGTCTAACGAGAGCTCAGGTGAGAAATTGCAAACGTCGAGCAATTGCTCAGAGATGAAAAGTGCCAGCACTGAAAGCTGTTGCTAGCCAGCACCCTTCCTTGGAAGCGCTTTTTTAGCCCTAAGAACACTGGGGCTCTGGGCTTCTCTAGCCACCTCATCTTCTGCTCATCCTCTCGCGCAGTCTAAAGAGAGCTAAGGTGAGAAATTGCAAACGTCGAGCAATTGCTCAGAGATGAAAAGTGCCAGCACTGAAAGCTGTTGCTAGCCAGCACCCTTCTTTGGAAGCGCTTTCACACGAGCAGCAACACTGGGGCTTTGCACTTCCCTAACCACCAAACATCACGGTCACTATCTCTGCGTCTCGTAGAAACGAGCTGAGAAATTGCAAACGTCGAGCAATTGCTCAGAGATGAAAAGTGCCAGCACTGAAAGCTGTTGCTAGCCAGCACCCTTCCTTGGAAGCGCTTTTGTAGCCCTAAGAACACTGGGGCTCTGGGCTTTTCTAGCCACCTCATCTTCTGCTCATCCTGTCGCGCAGTCTAAAGAGAGCTCAGGTGAGAAATTGCAAACGTCGAGCAATTGCTCAGAGATGAAAAGTGCCAGCACTGAAAGCTGTTGCTAGCCAGCCCCCTTCCTTGGAAGCGCTTTTGTAGCCCTAAGAACACTGGGGCTCTGGCCTTCTCTAGCCACCTCATCTTCTGCTCATCCTCTCGCGCAGTCTAAAGA
The DNA here is from genome assembly GCA_037962945.1 of Sarcoramphus papa. Taxonomy (NCBI): domain Eukaryota; kingdom Metazoa; phylum Chordata; class Aves; order Accipitriformes; family Cathartidae; genus Sarcoramphus; species Sarcoramphus papa. Next base: position 28,066,734 of record CM075590.1, on the reverse strand, counting down.
GAGCTCAGGTGAGAAATTGCAAACGTCCAGCAATTGCTCAGAGATGAAAAGTGCCAGCACTGAAAGCTGTTGCTAGCCAGCACCCTTCCTTGGAAGCGCTTTCACAGGCGCAGCAACACTGGGGCTTTGCGCTTCTCTACCCACCAAACGTCACAGTCATTCTCTGTCCGTCTCGTAGAAACGAGCTGAGAAATTGCAAACGTCGAGCAATTGCTCAGAGATGAAAAGTGCCAGCACTGAAAGCTGTTGCTAGCCAGCACCCTTCCTTGGAAGCGCTTTTGTAGCCCTAAGAACACTGGGGCTCTGGCCTTCTCTAGCCACCTCATCTTCTGCTCATCCTCTCGCGCAGTCTAAAGAGAGCTCAGGTGAGAAATTGCAAACGTGGAGCAATTGCTCAGAGATGAAAAGTGCCAGCACTGAAAGCTGTTGCTAGCCAGCACCCTTCCTTGGAAGCGCTTTCACAGGCGCAGCAACACTGGGGCTTTGCGCTTCTCTAGCCACCAAACGTCACGGTCACTATCTCTCCTACTCGTAGACACGAGTTGAGAAATTGCAAACGTCGAGCAATTGCTCAGACAGGAAAAGAGCCAGCACTGAAAGCTGTTGCTAGCCAGCCCCCTTCCTTGGAAGCGCTTTTGTAGCCCTAAGAACACTGGGGCTCTGGCCTTCTCTAGCCACCTCATCTTCTGCTCATCCTCTCGCGCAGTCTAAAGAGAGCTCAGGTGAGAAATTGCAAACGTCGAGCAATTGCTCAGAGATGAAAAGTGCCAGCACTGAAAGCTGTTGCTAGCCAGCACCCTTCCTTGGAAGCGCTTTCACAGGCGCAGCAACACTGGGGCTTTGCGCTTCTCTAACCACCAAACATCACGGTCACTATCTCTCCGTCTCGTAGACACGAGCTGAGAAATTGCAAACGTCGAGCAATTGCTGAGAGATGAAAAGTGCCAGCACTGAAAGCTGTTGCTAGCCAGCACCCTTCCTTGGAAGCGCTTTTGTAGCCCTAAGAACACTGGGGCTCTGGCCTTCTCTAGCCACCTCATCTTCTGCTCATCCTCTCGCGCAGTCTAAAGAGAGCTCAGGTGAGAAATTGCAAACGTCGAGCAATTGCTCAGAGATGAAAAGTGCCAGCACTGAAAGCTGTTGCTAGCCAGCACCCTTCCTTGGAAGCGCTTTCACAGGCGCAGCAACACTGGGGCTTTGCGCTTCTCTACCCACCAAACGTCACGGTCAATATCTCTCCGTCTCGTAGACACGAGCTGAGAAATTGCAAACGTCGAGCAATTGCTCAGAGATGAAAAGTGCCAGCACTGAAAGCTGTTGCTAGCCAGCACCCTTCCTTGGAAGCGCTTTCACAGGCGCAGCAACACTGGGGCTTTGCGCTTCTCTAACCACCAAACATCATGGTCACTATCTCTCCGTCTCGTAGACACGAGCTGAGAAATTGCAAACGTCGAGCAATTGCTCAGAGATGAAAAGTGCCAGCACTGAAAGCAGTTGCTAGCCAGCACCCTTCCTTGGAAACGCTTTTGTAGCCCTAAGAACAGTGGTGCTCTGGCCTTCTCTAGCCACCTCATCTTCTGCTCATCCTCTCGCGCAGTCTAAAGAGAGCTCAGGTGAGAAATTGCAAACGTCGAGCAATTGCTCAGAGATGAAAAGTGCCAGCACTGAAAGCTGTTGCTAGCCAGCACCCTTCCTTGGAAGCGCTTTTGTAGCCCTAAGAACACTGGAGCTCTGGCCTTCTCTAGCCACCTCATCTTCTGCTCATCCTCTCGCGCAGTCTAAAGAGAGCTCAGGTGAGAAATTGCAAACGTCGAGCAATTGCTCAGAGATGAAAACTGCCAGCACTGAAAGCTGTTGCTAGCCAGCACCCTTCCTTGGAAGCGCTTTCACAGGCGCAGCAACACTGGGGCTTTGCGCTTCTCTACCCACCAAACGTCACAGTCATTCTCTGTCCGTCTCGTAGAAACGAGCTGAGAAATTGCAAACGTCGAGCAATTGCTCAGAGATGAAAAGTGCCAGCACTGAAAGCTGTTGCTAGCCAGCACCCTTCCTTGGAAGCGCTTTTGTAGCCCTAAGAACACTGGGGCTCTGGCCTTCTCTAGCCACCTCATCTTCTGCTCATCCTCTCGCGCAGTCTAAAGAGAGCTCAGGTGAGAAATTGCAAACGTCGAGCAATTGCTCAGAGATGAAAAGTGCCAGCACTGAAAGCTGTTGCTAGCCAGCACCCTTCCTTGGAAGCGCTTTCACAGGCGCAGCAACACTGGGGCTTTGCGCTTCTCTACCCACCAAACGTCACGGTCATTCTCTGTCCGTCCTATAGACACGAGCTGAGAAATTGCAAACGTGGAGCAATTGCTCAGAGATGAAAAGTGCCAGCACTGAAAGCTGTTGCTAGCCAGCACCCTTCCTTGGAAGCGCTTTTGTAGCCCAAAGAACACTGGGGCTCTGGGCTTCTCTAGCCACCTCATCTTCTGCTCATCCTCTCGCGCAGTCTAAAGAGAGCTCAGGTGAGAAATTGCAAACGTCGAGCAATTGCTCAGAGATGAAAAGTGCCAGCACTGAAAGCTGTTGCTAGCCAGCACCCTTCCTTGGAAGCGCTTTTGTAGCCCTAAGAACACTGGGGCTCTGGCCTTCTCTAGCCACCTCATCTTCTGCTCATCCTCTCGCGCAGTCTAAAGAGAGCTCAGGTGAGAAATTGCAAACGTGGAGCAATTGCTCAGAGATGAAAAGTGCCTGCACTGAAAGCTGTTGCTAGCCAGCACCCTTCCTTGGAAGCGCTTTTGTAGCCCAAAGAACACTGGGGCTCTGGGTTTCTCTAGCCACCTCATCTTCTGCTCATCCTCTCGCGCAGTCTAAAGAGAGCTCAGGTGAGAAATTGCAAACGTCGAGCAATTGCTCAGAGATGAAAAGTGCCAGCACTGAAAGCTGTTGCTAGCCAGCACCCTTCCTTGGAAGCGCTTTCACAGGCGCAGCAACACTGGGGCTTTGCGCTTCTCTACCCACCAAACGTCACGGTCACTTTCTCTCCGTCTCGTAGAAACGAGCTGAGAAATTGCAAACGTCGAGCAATTGCTCAGAGATGAAAAGTGCCAGCACTGAAAGCTGTTGCTAGCCAGCACCCTTCCTTGGAAGCGCTTTCACAGGCGCAGCAACACTGGGGCTTTGCGCTTCTCTAGCCACCAAACATCACGGTCACTTTCTCTCCGACTCATAGACACGAGCTGAGAAATTGCAAACGTCGAGCAATTGCTCAGAGAGGAAAAGTGCCAGCACTGAAAGCTGTTGCTAGCCAGCACCCTTCCTTGGAAGCGCTTTTGTAGCCCTAAGAACAGTGGGGCTCTGGCCTTCTCTAGCCATCTCATCTTCTGCTCAACCTCTCGCGCAGTCTAAAGAGAGCTCCGGTGAGAAATTGCAAACGTCGAGCAATTGCTCAGAGATGAAAAGTGCCAGCACTGAAAGCTGTTGCTAGCCAGCACCCTTCTTTGGAAGCGCTTTCACAGGCGCAGCAACACTGGGGCTTTTCGCTTCTCTACCCACCAAACGTCACGGTCACTATCTCTCCGACTCGTAGACACGAGTTGAGAAATTGCAAACGTCGAGCAATTGCTCAGAGAGGAAAAGTGCCAGCACTGAAAGCTGTTGCTAGCCAGCACCCTTCCTTGGAAGCGCTTTTGTAGCCCTAAGAACACTGGGGTTCTGGGCTTCTCTAGCCACCTAATCTAGATGCTCATCCTCTCGCGCAGTCTAAAGAGAGCTCAGGTGAGAAATTGCAAACGTCGAGCAATTGCTCAGAGATGAAAAGTGCCAGCACTGAAAGCTGTTGCTAGCCAGCACCCTTCCTTGGAAGCGCTTTCACTGGCGCAGCAACACTGGGGCTTTGCGCTTCTCTACCCACCAACCGTCACGGTCTTTCTCTGTCAGTCTCATAGACACGAGCTGAGAAATTGCAAACGTCGAGCAATTGCTCAGAGAGGAAAAGTGCCAGCACTGAAAGCTGTTGCTAGCCAGCACCCTTCCTTGGAAGCGCTTTCACAGGCGCAGCAACACTGGGGCTTTGCGCTTCTCTAACCACCAAACGTCACGGTCACTATCTCTCCGTCTCGTAGAAACGAGCTGAGAAATTGCAAACGTCGAGCAATTGCTCAGAGATGAAAAGTGCCAGCACTGAAAGCTGTTGCTAGCCAGCACCCTTCCTTGGAAGCGCTTTTGTAGCCCTAAGAACACTGGGGCTCTGGCCTTCTCTAGCCACCTCATCTTCTGCTCATCCTCTCGCGCAGTCTAAAGAGAGCTCAGGTGAGAAATTGCAAACGTCGAGCAATTGCTCAGAGATGAAAAGTGCCAGCACTGAAAGCTGTTGCTAGCCAGCACCCTTCCTTGGAAGCGCTTTCACAGGCGCAGCAACACTGGGGCTTTGCGCTTCTCTAACCACCAAACATCACGGTCACTATCTCTCCGTCTCGTAGACACGAGCTGAGAAATTGCAAACGTCGAGCAATTGCTGAGAGATGAAAAGTGCCAGCACTGAAAGCTGTTGCTAGCCAGCACCCTTCCTTGGAAGCGCTTTCACAGGCGCAGCAACACTGGGGCTTTGCGCTTCTCTACCCACCAAACGTCACGGTCATTATCTCTCCGTCTCGTAGACACGAGTTGAGAAATTGCAAACGTCGAGCAATTGCTGAGAGATGAAAAGTGCCAGCACTGAAAGCTGTTGCTAGCCAGCACCCTTCCTTGGAAGCGCTTTTGTAGCCCTAAGAACACTTGGGCTCTGGGCTTCTCTAGCCACCTCATCTTCTGCTCATCCTCTCGCGCAGTCTAAAGAGAGCTCAGGTGAGAAATTGCAAACGTCGAGCAATTGCTCAGAGATGAAAAGTGCCAGCACTGAAAGCTGTTGCTAGCCAGCACCCTTCCTTGGAAGCGCTTTCACAGGCGCAGCAACACTGGGGCTTTGCGCTTCTCTACCCACCAAACGTCACGGTCAATATCTCTCCGTCTCGTAGACACGAGCTGAGAAATTGCAAACGTCGAGCAATTGCTCAGAGATGAAAAGTGCCAGCACTGAAAGCTGTTGCTAGCCAGCACCCTTCCTTGGAAGCGCTTTCACAGGCGCAGCAACACTGGGGCTTTGCGCTTCTCTAACCACCAAACATCATGGTCACTATCTCTCCGTCTCGTAGACACGAGCTGAGAAATTGCAAACGTCGAGCAATTGCTCAGAGATGAAAAGTGCCAGCACTGAAAGCAGTTGCTAGCCAGCACCCTTCCTTGGAAACGCTTTTGTAGCCCTAAGAACAGTGGTGCTCTGGCCTTCTCTAGCCACCTCATCTTCTGCTCATCCTCTCGCGCAGTCTAAAGAGAGCTCAGGTGAGAAATTGCAAACGTCGAGCAATTGCTCAGAGATGAAAAGTGCCAGCACTGAAAGCTGTTGCTAGCCAGCACCCTTCCTTGGAAGCGCTTTTGTAGCCCTAAGAACACTGGAGCTCTGGCCTTCTCTAGCCACCTCATCTTCTGCTCATCCTCTCGCGCAGTCTAAAGAGAGCTCAGGTGAGAAATTGCAAACGTCGAGCAATTGCTCAGAGATGAAAAGTGCCAGCACTGAAAGCTGTTGCTAGCCAGCACCCTTCCTTGGAAGCGCTTTCACAGGCGCAGCAACACTGGGGCTTTGCGCTTCTCTACCCACCAAACGTCACAGTCATTCTCTGTCCGTCTCGTAGAAACGAGCTGAGAAATTGCAAACGTCGAGCAATTGCTCAGAGATGAAAAGTGCCAGCACTGAAAGCTGTTGCTAGCCAGCACCCTTCCTTGGAAGCGCTTTTGTAGCCCTAAGAACACTGGGGCTCTGGCCTTCTCTAGCCACCTCATCTTCTGCTCATCCTCTCGCGCAGTCTAAAGAGAGCTCAGGTGAGAAATTGCAAACGTCGAGCAATTGCTCAGAGATGAAAAGTGCCAGCACTGAAAGCTGTTGCTAGCCAGCACCCTTCCTTGGAAGCGCTTTCACAGGCGCAGCAACACTGGGGCTTTGCGCTTCTCTACCCACCAAACGTCACGGTCATTCTCTGTCCGTCCTATAGACACGAGCTGAGAAATTGCAAACGTGGAGCAATTGCTCAGAGATGAAAAGTGCCAGCACTGAAAGCTGTTGCTAGCCAGCACCCTTCCTTGGAAGCGCTTTTGTAGCCCAAAGAACACTGGGGCTCTGGGCTTCTCTAGCCACCTCATCTTCTGCTCATCCTCTCGCGCAGTCTAAAGAGAGCTCAGGTGAGAAATTGCAAACGTCGAGCAATTGCTCAGAGATGAAAAGTGCCAGCACTGAAAGCTGTTGCTAGCCAGCACCCTTCCTTGGAAGCGCTTTTGTAGCCCTAAGAACACTGGGGCTCTGGCCTTCTCTAGCCACCTCATCTTCTGCTCATCCTCTCGCGCAGTCTAAAGAGAGCTCAGGTGAGAAATTGCAAACGTGGAGCAATTGCTCAGAGATGAAAAGTGCCTGCACTGAAAGCTGTTGCTAGCCAGCACCCTTCCTTGGAAGCGCTTTTGTAGCCCAAAGAACACTGGGGCTCTGGGTTTCTCTAGCCACCTCATCTTCTGCTCATCCTCTCGCGCAGTCTAAAGAGAGCTCAGGTGAGAAATTGCAAACGTCGAGCAATTGCTCAGAGATGAAAAGTGCCAGCACTGAAAGCTGTTGCTAGCCAGCACCCTTCCTTGGAAGCGCTTTCACAGGCGCAGCAACACTGGGGCTTTGCGCTTCTCTACCCACCAAACGTCACGGTCACTTTCTCTCCGTCTCGTAGAAACGAGCTGAGAAATTGCAAACGTCGAGCAATTGCTCAGAGATGAAAAGTGCCAGCACTGAAAGCTGTTGCTAGCCAGCACCCTTCCTTGGAAGCGCTTTCACAGGCGCAGCAACACTGGGGCTTTGCGCTTCTCTAGCCACCAAACATCACGGTCACTTTCTCTCCGTCTCGTAGAAACGAGCTGAGAAATTGCAAACGTCGAGCAATTGCTCAGAGAGGAAAAGTGCCAGCACTGAAAGCTGTTGCTAGCCAGCACCCTTCCTTGGAAGCGCTTTTGTAGCCCTAAGAACAGTGGGGCTCTGGCCTTCTCTAGCCATCTCATCTTCTGCTCAACCTCTCGCGCAGTCTAAAGAGAGCTCCGGTGAGAAATTGCAAACGTCGAGCAATTGCTCAGAGATGAAAAGTGCCAGCACTGAAAGCTGTTGCTAGCCAGCACCCTTCCTTGGAAGCGCTTTCACTGGCGCAGCAACACTGGGGCTTTGCGCTTCTCTACCCACCAACCGTCACGGTCTTTCTCTGTCAGTCTCATAGACACGAGCTGAGAAATTGCAAACGTCGAGCAATTGCTCAGAGAGGAAAAGTGCCAGCACTGAAAGCTGTTGCTAGCCAGCACCCTTCCTTGGAAGCGCTTTCACAGGCGCAGCAACACTGGGGCTTTGCGCTTCTCTAACCACCAAACGTCACGGTCACTATCTCTCCGTCTCGTAGAAACGAGCTGAGAAATTGCAAACGTCGAGCAATTGCTCAGAGAGGAAAAGTGCCAGCACTGAAAGCTGTTGCTAGCCAGCCCCCTTCCTTGGAAGCGCTTTTGTAGCCCTAAGAACACTGGGGCTCTGGCCTTCTCTAGCCACCTCATCTTCTGCTCATCCTCTCGCGCAGTCTAAAGAGAGCTCAGGTGAGAAATTGCAAACGTCCAGCAATTGCTCAGAGATGAAAAGTGCCAGCACTGAAAGCTGTTGCTAGCCAGCACCCTTCCTTGGAAGCGCTTTCACAGGCGCAGCAACACTGGGGCTTTGCGCTTCTCTAGCCACCAAACGTTACGGTCGCTATCTCTCCTACTCGTAGACACGAGTTGAGAAATTGCAAACGTCGAGCAATTGCTCAGAGAGGAAAAGTGCCAGCACTGAAAGCTGTTGCTAGCCAGCCCCCTTCCTTGGAAGCGCTTTTGTAGCCCTAAGAACACTGGGGCTCTGGCCTTCTCTAGCCACCTCATCTTCTGCTCATCCTCTCGCGCAGTCTAAAGAGAGCTCAGGTGAGAAATTGCAAACGTCGAGCAATTGCTCAGAGATGAAAAGTGCCAGCACTGAAAGCTCTTGCTAGCCAGCACCCTTCCTTGGAAGCGCTTTCACTGGCGCAGCAACACTGGGGTTTTGCGCTTCTCTAGCCACCAAACGTCACGGTCTTTCTCTGTCAGTCTCATAGACACGAGCTGAGAAATTGCAAACGTCGAGCAATTGCTCAGAGAGGAAAAGTGCCAGCACTGAAAGCTGTTGCTAGCCAGCACCCTTCCTTGGAAGCGCTTTCACAGGCGCAGCAACACTGGGGCTTTGCGCTTCTCTACCCACCAAACGTCACGGTCACTATCTCTCCGTCTCGTAGAAACGAGCTGAGAAATTGCAAACGTCGAGCAATTGCTCAGAGAGGAAAAGTGCCAGCACTGAAAGCTGTTGCTAGCCAGCCCCCTTCCTTGGAAGCGCTTTTGTAGCCCTAAGAACACTGGGGCTCTGGCCTTCTCTAGCCACCTCATCTTCTGCTCATCCTCTCGCGCAGTCTAAAGAGAGCTCAGGTGAGAAATTGCAAACGTCCAGCAATTGCTCAGAGATGAAAAGTGCCAGCACTGAAAGCTGTTGCTAGCCAGCACCCTTCCTTGGAAGCGCTTTCACAGGCGCAGCAACACTGGGGCTTTGCGCTTCTCTAACCACCAAACATCACGGTCACTATCTCTCCGTCTCGTAGACACGAGCTGAGAAATTGCAAACGTCGAGCAATTGCTGAGAGATGAAAAGTGCCAGCACTGAAAGCTGTTGCTAGCCAGCACCCTTCCTTGGAAGCGCTTTCACAGGCGCAGCAACACTGGGGCTTTGCGCTTCTCTACCCACCAAACGTCACGGTCGTTATCTCTCCGTCTCGTAGACACGAGTTGAGAAATTGCAAACGTCGAGCAATTGCTGAGAGATGAAAAGTGCCAGCACTGAAAGCTGTTGCTAGCCAGCACCCTTCCTTGGAAGCGCTTTTGTAGCCCTAAGAACACTTGGGCTCTGGGCTTCTCTAGCCACCTCATCTTCTGCTCATCATCTCGCGCAGTCTAAAGAGAGCTCAGGTGAGAAATTGCAAACGTCGAGCAATTGCTGAGAGATGAAAAGTGCCAGCACTGAAAGCTGTTGCTAGCCAGCACCCTTCCTTGGAAGCGCTTTCACAGGCGCAGCAACACTGGGGCTTTGCGCTTCTCTAACCACCAAACATCACGGTCACTATCTCTCCGTCTCGTAGACACGAGCTGAGAAATTGCAGAAGTCGAGCAATTGCTCAGAGATGAAAAGTGCCAGCACTGAAAGCTGTTGCTAGCCAGCACCCTTCCTTGGAAGCGCTTTCACAGGCGCAGCAACACTGGGGCTTTGCGCTTCTCTACCCACCAAACGTCACGGTCAATATCTCTCCGTCTCGTAGACACGAGCTGAGAAATTGCAAACGTCGAGCAATTGCTCAGAGATGAAAAGTGCCAGCACTGAAAGCTGTTGCTAGCCAGCACCCTTCCTTGGAAGCGCTTTCACAGGCGCAGCAACACTGGGGCTTTGCGCTTCTCTAACCACCAAACATCATGGTCACTATCTCTCCGTCTCGTAGACACGAGCTGAGAAATTGCAAACGTCGAGCAATTGCTCAGAGATGAAAAGTGCCAGCACTGAAAGCAGTTGCTAGCCAGCACCCTTCCTTGGAAACGCTTTTGTAGCCCTAAGAACAGTGGTGCTCTGGCCTTCTCTAGCCACCTCATCTTCTGCTCATCCTCTCGCGCAGTCTAAAGAGAGCTCAGGTGAGAAATTGCAAACGTCGAGCAATTGCTCAGAGATGAAAAGTGCCAGCACTGAAAGCTGTTGCTAGCCAGCCCCCTTCCTTGGAAGCGCTTTTGTAGCCCTAAGAACACTGGGGCTCTGGCCTTCTCTAGCCACCTCATCTTCTGCTCATCCTCTCGCGCAGTCTAAAGAGAGCTCAGGTGAGAAATTGCAAACGTCCAGCAATTGCTCAGAGATGAAAAGTGCCAGCACTGAAAGCTGTTGCTAGCCAGCACCCTTCCTTGGAAGCGCTTTCACAGGCGCAGCAACACTGGGGCTTTGCGCTTCTCTAGCCACCAAACGTCACGGTCACTATCTCTCCTACTCGTAGACACGAGTTGAGAAATTGCAAACGTCGAGCAATTGCTCAGACAGGAAAAGAGCCAGCACTGAAAGCTGTTGCTAGCCAGCCCCCTTCCTTGGAAGCGCTTTTGTAGCCCTAAGAACACTGGGGCTCTGGCCTTCTCTAGCCACCTCATCTTCTGCTCATCCTCTCGCGCAGTCTAAAGAGAGCTCAGGTGAGAAATTGCAAACGTCGAGCAATTGCTCAGAGATGAAAAGTGCCAGCACTGAAAGCTGTTGCTAGCCAGCACCCTTCCTTGGAAGCGCTCTTGTAGCCCTTAGAACAGTGGGGCTCTGGGCTTCTCTAGCCACCTCATCTTCTGCTCATCCTCTCGCGCAGTCTAAAGAGAGCTCAGGTGAGAAATTGCAAACGTCGAGCAATTGCTCAGAGATGAAAAGTGCCAGCACTGAAAGCTGTTGCTAGCCAGCCCCCTTCCTTGGAAGCGCTTTTGTAGCCCTAAGAACACTGGGGCTCTGTGCTTCTCTAGCCACCTAATCTTCTGCTCATCCTCTCGCGCACTCTAAAGAGAGCTCAGGTGAGAAATTGCAAAAGTCGAGCAATTGCTCAGAGATGAAAAGTGCCAGCACTGAAAGCTCTTGCTAGCCAGCACCCTTCCTTGGAAGTGCTTTCACAGGCGCAGCAACACTGGCGCTTTGCGCTTCTCTAACCACCAAACGTCACGGTCACTATCTCTCCGACTCGTAGACACGAGCTGAGAAATTGCAAACGTCGAGCAATTGCTCAGAGATGAAAAGTGCCAGCACTGAAAGCTGTTGCTAGCCAGCACCCTTCCTTGGAAGCGCTTTTGTAGCCCTAAGAACAGTGGGGCTCTGGGCTTCTCTAGCCACCTCATCTTCTGCTCATCCTCTCGCGCAGTCTAAAGAGAGCTCAGGTGAGAAATTGCAAACGTCGAGCAATTGCTCAGAGATGAAAAGTGCCAGCACTGAAAGCTGTTGCTAGCCAGCACCCTTCCTTGGAAGCGCTTTCACAGGCGCAGCAACACTGGGGCTTTGCGCTTCTCTAGCCACCAAACATCACGGTCACTATCTCTCCGTCTCGTAGACACGAGCTGAGAAATTGCAAACGTTGAGCAATTGCTCAGAGATGAAAAGTGCCAGCACTGAAAGCTGTTGCTAGCCAGCACCCTTCCTTGGAAGCGCTTTCACAGGCGCAGCAACACTGGGGCTTTGCGCTTCTCTACCCACCAAACGTCACGGTCATTATCTCTCCGTCTCGTAGACACGAGTTGAGAAATTGCAAACGTCGAGCAATTGCTGAGAGATGAAAAGTGCCAGCACTGAAAGCTGTTGCTAGCCAGCACCCTTCCTTGGAAGCGCTTTTGTAGCCCTAAGAACACTTGGGCTCTGGGCTTCTCTAGCCACCTCATCTTCTGCTCATCCTGTCGCGCAGTCTAAAGAGAGCTCAGGTGAGAAATTGCAAACGTCGAGCAATTGCTGAGAGATGAAAAGTGCCAGCACTGAAAGCTGTTGCTAGCCAGCACCCTTCCTTGGAAGCGCTTTCACAGGCGCAGCAACACTGGCGCTTTGCGCTTCTCTAACCACCAAACATCACGGTCATTATCTCTCCGTCTCGTAGACACGAGCTGAGAAATTGCAAACGTCGAGCAATTGCTCAGAGATGAAAAGTGCCAGCACTGAAAGCTGTTGCTAGCCAGCACCCTTCCTTGGAAGCGCTTTCACAGGCGCAGCAACACTGGGGCTTTGCGCTTCTCTACCCACCAAACGTCACGGTCAATATCTCTCCGTCTCGTAGACACGAGCTGAGAAATTGCAAACGTCGAGCAATTGCTCAGAGATGAAAAGTGCCAGCACTGAAAGCTGTTGCTAGCCAGCACCCTTCCTTGGAAGCGCTTTCACAGGCGCAGCAACACTGGGGCTTTGCGCTTCTCTAACCACCAAACGTCACGGTCACTATCTCTCCGTCTCGTAGACACGAGCTGAGAAATTGCAAACGTCGAGCAATTGCTCAGAGATGAAAAGTGCCAGCACTGAAAGCAGTTGCTAGCCAGCACCCTTCCTTGGAAACGCTTTTGTAGCCCTAAGAACAGTGGTGCTCTGGCCTTCTCTAGCCACCTCATCTTCTGCTCATCCTCTCGCGCAGTCTAAAGAGAGCTCAGGTGAGAAATTGCAAAAGTCGAGCAATTGCTCAGAGATGAAAAGTGCCAGCACTGAAAGCTGTTGCTAGCCAGCACCCTTCCTTGGAAGTGCTTTCACAGGCGCAGCAACACTGGGGCTTTGCGCTTCTCTACCCACCAAACGTCACGGTCACTATCTCTCCGACTCGTAGACACGAGCTGAGAAATTGCAAACGTCGAGCAATTGCTCAGAGATGAAAAGTGCCAGCACTGAAAGCTGTTGCTAGCCAGCACCCTTCCTTGGAAGCGCTTTTGTAGCCCTAAGAACACTGGGGTTCTGGGCTTTTCTAGACACCTCATCTTCTGCTCATCCTGTCGCGCAGTCTAAAGAGAGCTCAGGTGAGAAATTGCAAACGTCGAGCAATTGCTCAGAGATGAAAAGTGCCAGCACTGAAAGCTGTTGCTAGCCAGCCCCCTTCATTGGAAGCGCTTTTGTAGCCCTAAGAACACTGGGGCTCTGGGCTTCTCTAGCCACCTCATCTTCTGCTCATCCTCTCGCGCAGTCTAAAGAGAGCTCAGGTGAGAAATTGCAAACGTCGAGCAATTGCTCAGAGATGAAAAGTGCCAGCACTGAAAGCTGTTGCTAGCCAGCACCCTTCCTTGGAAGCGCTTTCACTGGCGCAGCAACACTGGGGCTTTGCGCTTCTCTACCCACCAAACGTCACGGTCATTCTCTTTCCGTCTCGTAGACACGAGCTGAGAAATTGCAAACGTCGAGCAATTGCTCAGAGAGGAAAAGTGCCAGCACTGAAAGCTGTTGCTAGCCAGCACCCTTCCTTGGAAGCGCTTTTGTAGCCCTAAGAACACTGGGGCTCTGGCCTTCTCTAGCAATCTAAACTTCTGCTCATCCTCTCGCGCAGTCTAAAGAGAGCTCAGGTGAGAAATTGCAAACGTCGAGCAATTGCTGAGAGATGAAAAGTGCCAGCACTGAAAGCTGTTGCTAGCCAGCACCCTTCCTTGGAAGCGCTTTCACAGGCGCAGCAACACTGGGGCTTTGCGCTTCTCTACCCACCAAACGTCACGGTCATTCTCTGTCCGTCCTATAGACACGAGCTGAGAAATTGCAAACGTGGAGCAATTGCTCAGAGATGAAAAGTGCCAGCACTGAAAGCTGTTGCTAGCCAGCACCCTTCCTTGGAAGCGCTTTTGTAGCCCTAAGAACACTGGGGCTCTGGGCTTCTCTAGCCACCTCATCTTCTGCTCATCCTCTCGTGCAGTCTAAAGAGAGCTCAGGTGAGAAATTGCAAACGTCGAGCAATTGCTGAGAGATGAAAAGTGCCAGCACTGAAAGCTGTTGCTAGCCAGCACCCTTCCTTGGAAGCGCTTTTGTAGCCCAAAGAACACTGGGGCTCTGGGCTTCTCTAGCCACCTCATCTTCTGCTCATCCTCTCGCGCAGTCTAAAGAGAGCTCAGGTGAGAAATTGCAAACGTCGAGCAATTGCTCAGAGATGAAAAGTGCCAGCACTGAAAGCTGTTGCTAGCCAGCACCCTTCCTTGGAAGCGCTTTTGTAGCCCAAAGAACACTGGGGCTCTGGGTTTCTCTAGCCACCTCATCTTCTGCTCATCCTCTCGCGCAGTCTAAAGAGAGCTCAGGTGAGAAATTGCAAACGTCGAGCAATTGCTCAGAGATGAAAAGTGCCAGCACTGAAAGCTGTTGCTAGCCAGCCCCCTTCCTTGGAAGCGCTTTCACAGGCGCAGCAACACTGGGGCTTTGCGCTTCTCTACCCACCAAACGTCACGGTCACTTTCTCTCCGTCTCGTAGAAACGAGCTGAGAAATTGCAAACGTCGAGCAATTGCTCAGAGATGAAAAGTGCCAGCACTGAAAGCTGTTGCTAGCCAGCCCCCTTCCTTGGAAGCGCTCTTGTAGCCCTAAGAACACTGGGGCTCTGTGCTTCTCTAGCCACCTAATCTTCTGCTCATCCTCTCGCGCAGTGTAAAGAGAGCTCAGGTGAGAAATTGCAAACGTCGAGCAATTGCTCAGAGATGAAAAGTGCCAGCACTGAAAGCTGTTGCTAGCCAGCACCCTTCCTTGGAAGCGCTTTTGTAGCCCTAAGAACACTGGGGTTCTGGGCTTTTCTAGCCACCTCATCTTCTGCTCATCCTCTCGCGCAGTCTAAAGAGAGCTCAGGTGAGAAATTGCAAACGTCGAGCAATTGCTCAGAGATGAAAAGTGCCAGCACTGAAAGCTGTTGCTAGCCAGCACCCTTCCTTGGAAGCGCTTTCACAGGCGCAGCAACACTGGGGCTTTGCGCTTCTCTACCCACCAAACGTCACGGTCACTTTCTCTCCGTCTCGTAGAAACGAGTTGAGAAATTGCAAACGTCGAGCAATTGCTCAGAGAGGAAAAGTGCCAGCACTGAAAGCTGTTGCTAGCCAGCCCCCTTCCTTGGAAGCGCTTTTGTAGCCCTAAGAACACTGGGGCTCTGGCCTTCTCTAGCCACCTCATCTTCTGCTCAACCTCTCGCGCAGTCTAAAGAGAGCTCAGGTGAGAAATTGCAAACGTCCAGCAATTGCTCAGAGATGAAAAGTGCCAGCACTGAAAGCTGTTGCTAGCCAGCACCCTTCTTTGGAAGCGCTTTCACAGGCGCAGCAACACTGGGGCTTTTCGCTTCTCTACCCACCAAACGTCACGGTCACTATCTCTCCGACTCGTAGACACGAGTTGAGAAATTGCAAACGTTGAGCAATTGCTCAGAGAGGAAAAGTGCCAGCACTGAAAGCTGTTGCTAGCCAGCACCCTTCCTTGGAAGCGCTTTTGTAGCCCTAAGAACACTGGGGTTCTGGGCTTCTCTAGCCACCTAATCTAGATGCTCATCCTCTCGCTCAGTCTAAAGAGAGCTCAGGTGAGAAATTGCAAACGTCCAGCAATTGCTCAGAGATGAAAAGTGCCAGCACTGAAAGCTGTTGCTAGCCAGCACCCTTCCTTGGAAGCGCTTTCACAGGTGCAGCAACACTGGGGCTTTGCGCTTCTCTACCCACCAAACGTCACGGTCTTTCTCTGTCAGTCTCATAGACACGAGCTGAGAAATTGCAAACGTCGAGCAATTGCTCAGAGAGGAAAAGTGCCAGCACTGAAAGCTGTTGCTAGCCAGCACCCTTCCTTGGAAGCGCTTTCACAGGCGCAGCAACACTGGGGCTTTGCGCTTCTCTAGCCACCAAACGTCACGGTCACTATCTCTCCGTCTCGTAGAAACGAGCTGAGAAATTGCAAACGTCGAGCAATTGCTCAGAGATGAAAAGTGCCAGCACTGAAAGCTGTTGCTAGCCAGCCCCCTTCCTTGGAAGCGCTTTTGTAGCCCTAAGAACAGTGGGGCTCTGGCCTTCTCTAGCCACCTCATCTTCTGCTCATCCTCTCGCGCAGTCTAAAGAGAGCTCAGGTGAGAAATTGCAAACGTCGAGCAATTGCTCAGAGATGAAAAGTGCCAGCACTGAAAGCTGTTGCTAGCCAGCACCCTTCCTTGGAAGCGCTTTCACAGGCGCAGCAACACTGGGGCTTTGCGCTTCTCTAACCACCAAACATCACGGTCACTATCTCTCCGTCTCGTAGACACGAGTTGAGAAATTGCAAACGTCGAGCAATTGCTCAGAGATGAAAAGTGCCAGCACTGAAAGCTGTTGCTAGCCAGCCCCCTTCCTTGGAAGCGCTTTTGTAGCCCTAAGAACAGTGGGGCTCTGGGCTTCTCTAGCCACCTCATCTTCTGCTCATCCTCTCGCGCAGTCTAAAGAGAGCTCAGGTGAGAAATTGCAAACGTCGAGCAATTGCTCAGAGATGAAAAGTGCCAGCACTGAAAGCTGTTGCTAGCCAGCACCCTTCCTTGGAAGCGCTTTTGTAGCCCGAAGAACACTGGAGCTCTGGGTTTCTCTAGCCACCTCATCTTCTGCTCATCCTGTCGCGCAGTCTAAAGAGAGCTCAGGTGAGAAATTGCAAACGTCCAGCAATTGCTCAGAGATGAAAAGTGCCAGCACTGAAAGCTGTTGCTAGCCAGCACCCTTCTTTGGAAGCGCTTTTGTAGCCCTAAGAACACTGGGGTTCTGGGCTTCTCTAGCCACCTAATCTAGATGCTCATCCTCTCGCGCAGTCTAAAGAGAGCTCAGGTGAGAAATTGCAAACGTCGAGCAATTGCTGAGAGATGAAAAGTGCCAGCACTGAAAGCTGTTGCTAGCCAGCACCCTTCCTTGGAAGCGCTTTCACAGGCGCAGCAACACTGGGGCTTTGCGCTTCTCTACCCACCAAACGTCACGGTCTTTCTCTGTCAGTCTCATAGACACGAGCTGAGAAATTGCAAACGTCGAGCAATTGCTCAGAGAGGAAAAGTGCCAGCACTGAAAGCTGTTGCTAGCCAGCACCCTTCCTTGGAAGCGCTTTCACAGGCGCAGCAACACTGGGGCTTTGCGCTTCTCTACCCACCAAACGTCACGGTCACTATCTCTCCGTCTCGTAGAAACGAGCTGAGAAATTGCAAACGTCGAGCAATTGCTCAGAGATGAAAAGTGCCAGCACTGAAAGCTGTTGCTAGCCAGCACCCTTCCTTGGAAGCGCTTTTGTAGGCCTAAGAACACTGGGGCTCTGGGCTTCTCTAGCCACCTCATCTTCTGCTCATCCTCTCGCGCAGTCTAAAGAGAGCTCAGGTGAGAAATTGCAAACGTCGAGCAATTGCTCAGAGATGAAAAGTGCCAGCACTGAAAGCTGTTGCTAGCCAGCACCCTTCCTTGGAAGCGCTTTTGTAGCCCTAAGAACACTGGGGCTCTGGCCTTCTCTAGCCACCTCATCTTCTGCTCATCCTCTCGCGCAGTCTAAAGAGAGCTCAGGTGAGAAATTGCAAACGTCGAGCAATTGCTGAGAGATGAAAAGTGCCAGCACTGAAAGCTGTTGCTAGCCAGCACCCTTCCTTGGAAGCGCTTTCACAGGCGCAGCAACACTGGCGCTTTGCGCTTCTCTAACCACCAAACATCACGGTCACTATCTCTGCGTCTCGTAGACACGAGCTGAGAAATTGCAAACGTCGAGCAATTGCTCAGAGATGAAAAGTGCCAGCACTGAAAGATGTTGCTAGCCAGCCCCCTTCCTTGGAAGTGCTTTTGTAGGCCTAAGAACAGTGGGGCTCTGGGCTTCTCTAGCCACCTCATCTTCTGCTCATCCTCTCGCGCAGTCTAACGAGAGCTCAGGTGAGAAATTGCAAACGTCGAGCAATTGCTCAGAGATGAAAAGTGCCAGCACTGAAAGCTGTTGCTAGCCAGCACCCTTCCTTGGAAGCGCTTTTGTAGCCCGAAGAACACTGGAGCTCTGGGCTTCTCTAGCCACCTCATCTTCTGCTCATCCTCTCGCGCAGTCTAAAGAGAGCTAAGGTGAGAAATTGCAAACGTCCAGCAATTGCTCAGAGATGAAAAGTGCCAGCACTGAAAGCTGTTGCTAGCCAGCACCCTTCTTTGGAAGCGCTTTCACACGAGCAGCAACACTGGGGCTTTGCACTTCCCTAACCACCAAACATCACGGTCACTATCTCTGCGTCTCGTAGACACGAGTTGAGAAATTGCAAACGTCGAGCAATTGCTCAGAGATGAAAAGTGCCAGCACTGAAAGCTGTTGCTAGCCAGCACCCTTCCTTGGAAGCGCTTTTGTAGCCCTAAGAACACTGGGGCTCTGGCCTTCTCTAGCCACCTCATCTTCTGCTCATCCTCTCGCGCAGTCTAAAGAGAGCTCAGGTGAGAAATTGCAAACGTCGAGCAATTGCTCAGAGATGAAAAGTGCCAGCACTGAAAGCTGTTGCTAGCCAGCACCCTTCCTTGGAAGCGCTTTCACAGGCGCAGCAACACTGGGGCTTTGCGCTTCTCTAACCACCAAACATCACGGTCACTATCTCTCCGTCTCGTAGACACGAGTTGAGAAATTGCAAACGTCGAGCAATTGCTCAGAGATGAAAAGTGCCAGCACTGAAAGCTGTTGCTAGCCAGCACCCTTCCTTGGAAGCGCTTTCACTGGCGCAGCAACACTGGGGCTTTGCGCTTCTCTACCCACCAAACGTCACGGTCATTCTCTGTCCGTCTCGTAGACACGAGTTGAGAAATTGCAAACGTCGAGCAATTGCTCAGAGATGAAAAGTGCCAGCACTGAAAGCTGTTGCTAGCCAGCACCCTTCCTTGGAAGCGCTTTCACAGGCGCAGCAACACTGGGGCTTTGCGCTTCTCTACCCACCAAACATCACGGTCACTATCTCTCCGACTCGTAGACACGAGCTGAGAAATTGCAAACGTCGAGCAATTGCTCAGAGATGAAAAGTGCTAGCACTAAAAGCTGTTGCTAGCCAGCACCCTTCCTTGGAAGCGCTTTTGTAGCCCTAAGAACACTGGGGTTCTGGGCTTCTCTAGCCATCTAAACTTCTGCTCATCCTCTCGCGCAGTCTAAAGAGAGCTCAGGTGAGAAATTGCAAACGTTGAGCAATTGCTCAGAGATGAAAAGTGCCAGCACTGAAAGCTGTTGCTAGCCAGCACCCTTCCTTGGAAGCGCTTTCACAGGTGCAGCAACACTGGGGCTTTGCGCTTCCCTACCCACCAAACGTCACAGTCAATCTCTGTCCGTCTCGTAGAAACGAGTTGAGAAATTGCAAACGTCGAGCAATTGCTCAGAGATGAAAAGTGCCAGCACTGAAAGCTGTTGCTAGCCAGCCCCCTTCCTTGGAAGCGCTTTTGTAGCCCTAAGAACACTGGGGCTCTGGGCTTCTCTAGCCACCTCATCTTCTGCTCATCCTCTCGCGCAGTCTAAAGAGAGCTCAGGTGAGAAATTGCAAACGTCGAGCAATTGCTGAGAGATGAAAACTGCCAGCACTGAAAGCTGTTGCTAGCCAGCACCCTTCCTTGGAAGCGCTTTCACAGGCGCAGCAACACTGGGGCTTTGCGCTTCTCTACCCACCAAACGTCACGGTCATTATCTCTCCGACTCGTAGACACGAGTTGAGAAATTGCAAACGTCGAGCAATTGCTCAGAGATGAAAAGTGCCAGCACTGAAAGCTGTTGCTAGCCAGCACCCTTCCTTGGAAGCGCTTTCACAGGCGCAGCAAAACTGGGGCTTTGCGCTTCTCTAGCCACCAAACGTCACGGTCACTTTCTCTCCGTCTCGTAGAAACGAGCTGAGAAATTGCAAACGTCGAGCAATTGCTCAGAGATGAAAAGTGCCAGCACTGAAAGCTGTTGCTAGCCAGCCCCCTTCCTTGGAAGCGCTTTTGTAGCCCTAAGAACACTGGGGCTCTGGCCTTCTCTAGCCACCTCATCTTCTGCTCATCCTCTCGCGCAGTCTAAAGAGAGCTCAGGTGAGAAATTGCAAACGTCGAGCAATTGCTCAGAGATGAAAAGTGCCAGCACTGAAAGCTGTTGCTAGCCAGCACCCTTCTTTGGAAGCGCTTTCACAGGCGCAGCAACACTGGGGCTTGTCGCTTCTCTACCCACCAAACGTCACGGCCACTATCTCTCCGACTCGTAGACACGAGTTGAGAAATTGCAAACGTCGAGCAATTGCTCAGAGAGGAAAAGTGCCAGCACTGAAAGCTGTTGCTAGCCAGCACCCTTCCTTGGAAGCGCTTTCACAGGCGCAGCAAAACTGGGGCTTTGCGCTTCTCTAACCACCAAACGTCACGGTCACTTTCTCTCCGTCTCGTAGAAACGAGCTGAGAAATTGCAAACGTCGAGCAATTGCTCAGAGATGAAAAGTGCCAGCACTGAAAGCTGTTGCTAGCCAGCCCCCTTCCTTGGAAGCGCTTTTGTAGCCCTAAGAACACTGGGGCTCTGGCCTTCTCTAGCCACCTCATCTTCTGCTCATCCTCTCGCGCAGTCTAAAGAGAGCTCAGGTGAGAAATTGCAAACGTCGAGCAATTGCTCAGAGATGAAAAGTGCCAGCACTGAAAGCTGTTGCTAGCCAGCACCCTTCTTTGGAAGCGCTTTCACAGGCGCAGCAACACTGGGGCTTTTCGCTTCTCTACCCACCAAACGTCACGGTCACTATCTCTCCGACTCGTATACACGAGTTGAGAAATTGCAAACGTCGAGCAATTGCTCAGAGATGAAAAGTGCCAGCACTGAAAGCTGTTGCTAGCCAGCACCCTTCCTTGGAAGTGCTTTTGTAGCCCTAAGAACACTGGGGTTCTGGGCTTCTCTAGCCACCTAATCTAGATGCTCATCCTCTCGCGCAGTCTAAAGAGAGCTCAGGTGAGAAATTGCAAACGTCGAGCAATTGCTCAGAGATGAAAAGTGCCAGCACTGAAAGCTCTTGCTAGCCAGCACCCTTCCTTGGAAGCGCTTTCACAGGCGCAGCAACACTGGGGCTTTGCGCTTCTCTACCCACCAAACGTCACGGTCTTTCTCTGTCAGTCTCATTGACAAGAGCTGAGAAATTGCAAACGTCGAGCAATTGCTCAGAGAGGAAAAGTGCCAGCACTGAAAGCTGTTGCTAGCCAGCCCCCTTCCTTGGAGGCGCTTTTCTAGCCCTAAGAACACTGGAGCTCTGGCCTTCTCTAGCCACCTCATCTTCTGCTCATCCTCTCGCGCAGTCTAAAGAGAGCTCAGGTGAGAAATTGCAAACGTCGAGCAATTGCTGAGAGATGAAAAGTGCCAGCACTGAAAGCTGTTGCTAGCCAGCACCTTTCTTTGGAAGCGCTTTCACAGGCGCAGCAATACTGGGGCTTTGCGCTTCCCTACCCACCAAACGTCACGGTCACTATCTCTGCGTCTCGTAGTAACGAGCTGAGAAATTGCAAACGTCGAGCAATTGCTCAGAGATGAAAAGTGCCAGCACTGAAAGCTGTTGCTAGCCAGCACCCTTCCTTGGAAGCGCTTTCACTGGCGCAGCAACACTGGGGCTTTGCGCTTCTCTACCCACCAAACGTCACGGTCATTCTCTGTCCGTCTCGTAGACACGAGTTGAGAAATTGCAAACGTCGAGCAATTGCTCAGAGATGAAAAGTGCCAGCACTGAAAGCTGTTGCTAGCCAGCACCCTTCCTTGGAAGCGCTTTCACAGGCGCAGCAACACTGGGGCTTTGCGCTTCTCTACCCACCAAACATCACGGTCACTATCTCTCCGACTCGTAGACACGAGCTGAGAAATTGCAAACGTCGAGCAATTGCTCAGAGATGAAAAGTGCTAGCACTAAAAGCTGTTGCTAGCCAGCACCCTTCCTTGGAAGCGCTTTTGTAGCCCTAAGAACACTGGGGTTCTGGGCTTCTCTAGCCATCTAAACTTCTGCTCATCCTCTCGCGCAGTCTAAAGAGAGCTCAGGTGAGAAATTGCAAACGTTGAGCAATTGGTCAGAGATGAAAAGTGCCAGCACTGAAAGCTGTTGCTAGCCAGCACCCTTCCTTGGAAGCGCTTTCACAGGTGCAGCAACACTGGGGCTTTGCGCTTCCCTACCCACCAAACGTCACAGTCAATCTCTGTCCGTCTCGTAGAAACGAGCTGAGAAATTGCAAACGTCGAGCAATTGCTCAGAGATGAAAAGTGCCAGCACTGAAAGCTGTTGCTAGCCAGCCCCCTTCCTTGGAAGCGCTTTTGTAGCCCTAAGAACACTGGGGCTCTGGGCTTCTCTAGCCACCTCATCTTCTGCTCATCCTCTCGCGCAGTCTAAAGAGAGCTCAGGTGAGAAATTGCAAACGTCGAGCAATTGCTCAGAGAGGAAAAGTGCCAGCACTGAAAGCTGTTGCTAGCCAGCACCCTTCCTTGGAAGCGCTTTCACAGGCGCAGCAACACTGGGGCTTTGCGCTTCTCTACCCACCAAACGTCACGGTCACTATCTCTCCGACTCGTAGACACGAGTTGAGAAATTGCAAACGTCGAGCAATTGCTCAGAGATGAAAAGTGCCAGCACTGAAAGCTGTTGCTAGCCAGCACCCTTCCTTGGAAGCGCTTTCACAGGCGCAGCAAAACTGGGGCTTTGCGCTTCTCTACCCACCAAAAGTCACGGTCACTTTCTCTCCGTCTCGTAGAAACGAGCTGAGAAATTGCAAACGTCGAGCAATTGCTCAGAGATGAAAAGTGCCAGCACTGAAAGCTGTTGCTAGCCAGCACCCTTCCTTGGAAGCGCTTTTGTAGCCCTAAGAACACTGGGGCTCTGGCCTTCTCTAGCCACCTCATCTTCTGCTCATCCTCTCGCGCAGTCTAAAGAGAGCTCAGGTGAGAAATTGCAAACGTCGAGCAATTGCTCAGAGATGAAAAGTGCCAGCACTGAAAGCTGTTGCTAGCCAGCACCCTTCTTTGGAAGCGCTTTCACAGGCGCAGCAACACTGGGGCTTGTCGCTTCTCTACCCACCAAACGTCACGGTCAATATCTCTCCGACTCGTAGACACGAGTTGAGAAATTGCAAACGTCGAGCAATTGCTCAGAGAGGAAAAGTGCCAGCACTGAAAGCTGTTGCTAGCCAGCACCCTTCCTTGGAAGCGCTTTCACAGGCGCAGCAATACTGGGGCTTTGCGCTTCTCTAACCACCAAACGTCACGGTCACTTTCTCTCCGTCTCGTAGAAACGAGCTGAGAAATTGCAAACGTCGAGCAATTGCTCAGAGATGAAAAGTGCCAGCACTGAAAGCTGTTGCTAGCCAGCCCCCTTCCTTGGAAGCGCTTTTGTAGCCCTAAGAACACTGGGGCTCTGGCCTTCTCTAGCCACCTCATCTTCTGCTCATCCTCTCGCGCAGTCTAAAGAGAGCTCAGGTGAGAAATTGCAAACGTCGAGCAATTGCTCAGAGATGAAAAGTGCCAGCACTGAAAGCTGTTGCTAGCCAGCACCCTTCTTTGGAAGCGCTTTCACAGGCGCAGCAACACTGGGGCTTTTCGCTTCTCTACCCACCAAACGTCACGGTCACTATCTCTCCGACTCGTAGACACAAGTTGAGAAATTGCAAACGTCGAGCAATTGCTCAGACAGGAAAAGTGCCAGCACTGAAAGCTGTTGCTAGCCAGCACCCTTCCTTGGAAGTGCTTTTGTAGCCCTAAGAACACTGGGGTTCTGGGCTTCTCTAGCCACCTAATCTAGATGCTCATCCTCTCGCGCAGTCTAAAGAGAGCTCAGGTGAGAAATTGCAAACGTCGAGCAATTGCTCAGAGATGAAAAGTGCCAGCACTGAAAGCTCTTGCTAGCCAGCACCCTTCCTTGGAAGCGCTTTCACAGGCGCAGCAACACTGGGGCTTTGCGCTTCTCTACCCACCAAACGTCACGGTCTTTCTCTGTCAGTCTCATTGACAAGAGCTGAGAAATTGCAAACGTCGAGCAATTGCTCAGAGAGGAAAAGTGCCAGCACTGAAAGCTGTTGCTAGCCAGCCCCCTTCCTTGGAAGCGCTTTTCTAGCCCTAAGAACACTGGAGCTCTGGGCTTCTCTAGCCACCTCATCTTCTGCTCATCCTGTCGCGCAGTCTAAAGAGAGCTCAGGTGAGAAATTGCAAACGTCGAGCAATTGCTCAGAGATGAAAAGTGCCAGCACTGAAAGCTGTTGCTAGCCAGCACCTTTCTTTGGAAGCGCTTTCACAGGCGCAGCAATACTGGGGCTTTGCGCTTCCCTACCCACCAAACGTCACGGTCACTATCTCTGCGTCTCGTAGAAACGAGCTGAGAAATTGCAAACGTCGAGCAATTGCTCAGAGATGAAAAGTGCCAGCACTGAAAGCTGTTGCTAGCCAGCACCCTTCCTTGGAAGCGCTTTTGTAGCCCTAAGAACACTGGGGCTCTGGGCTTCTCTAGCCACCTCATCTTCTGCTCATCCTCTCGCGCAGTCTAAAGAGAGCTCAGGTGAGAAATTACAAACGTCGAGCAATTGCTGAGAGATGAAAAGTGCCAGCACTGAAAGCTGTTGCTAGCCAGCACCTTTCTTTGGAAGCGCTTTCACAGGCGCAGCAATACTGGGGCTTTGCGCTTCTCTAACCACCAAACATCACAGTCACTATCTCTCCGTCTCGTAGACACGAGTTGAGAAATTGCAAACGTCGAGCAATTGCTCAGAGATGAAAAGGGCCAGCACTGAAAGCTGTTGCTAGCCAGCACCCTTCCTTGGAAGCGCTTTCACTGGCGCAGCAACACTGGGGCTTTGCGCTTCTCTACCCACCAAACGTCACGGTCAATATCTCTCCGTCTCGTAGACACGAGTTGAGAAATTGCAAACGTCGAGCAATTGCTCAGAGATGAAAAGTGCCAGCACTGAAAGCTGTTGCTAGCCAGCACCCTTCCTTGGAAGCGCTTTCACAGGCGCAGCAACACTGGGGCTTTGCGCTTCTCTACCCACCAAACATCACGGTCACTATCTCTCCGACTCGTAGACACGAGCTGAGAAATTGCAAACGTCGAGCAATTGCTCAGAGATGAAAAGTGCTAGCACTAAAAGCTGTTGCTAGCCAGCACCCTTCCTTGGAAGCGCTTTTGTAGCCCTAAGAACACTGGGGTTCTGGGCTTCTCTAGCCATCTAAACTTCTGCTCATCCTGTCGCGCAGTCTAAAGAGAGCTCAGGTGAGAAATTGCAAACGTTGAGCAATTGCTCAGAGATGAAAAGTGCCAGCACTGAAAGCTGTTGCTAGCCAGCACCCTTCCTTGGAAGCGCTTTCACAGGCGCAGCAACACTGGGGCTTTGCGCTTCCCTACCCACCAAACGTCACAGTCAATCTCTGTCCGTCTCGTAGAAACGAGCTGAGAAATTGCAAACGTCGAGCAATTGCTCAGAGATGAAAAGTGCCAGCACTGAAAGCTGTTGCTAGCCAGCACCCTTCCTTGGAAGCGCTTTTGTAGCCCTAAGAACACTGGGGCTCTGGGCTTCTCTAGCCACCTCATCTTCTGCTCATCCTCTCGCGCAGTCTAAAGAGAGCTCAGGTGAGAAATTGCAAACGTCGAGCAATTGCTGAGAGATGAAAAGTGCCAGCACTGAAAGCTGTTGCTAGCCAGCACCCTTCCTTGGAAGCGCTTTCACAGGCGCAGCAACACTGGGGCTTTGCGCTTCTCTAGCCACCAAACGTCACGGTCTTTCTCTGTCAGTCTCATAGACACGAGCTGAGAAATTGCAAACGTCCAGCAATTGCTCAGAGATGAAAAGTGCCAGCACTGAAAGCTGTTGCTAGCCAGCACCCTTCCTTGGAAGCGCTTTCACAGGCGCAGCAAAACTGGGGCTTTGCGCTTCTCTAGCCACCAAACGTCACGGTCACTTTCTCTCCGTCTCGTAGAAACGAGCTGAGAAATTGCAAACGTCGAGCAATTGCTCAGAGATGAAAAGTGCCAGCACTGAAAGCTGTTGCTAGCCAGCCCCCTTCCTTGGAAGCGCTTTTGTAGCCCTAAGAACACTGGGGCTCTGGCCTTCTCTAGCCACCTCATCTTCTGCTCATCCTCTCGCGCAGCCTAAAGAGAGCTCAGGTGAGAAATTGCAAACGTCGAGCAATTGCTCAGAGATGAAAAGTGCCAGCACTGAAAGCTGTTGCTAGCCAGCACCCTTCTTTGGAAGCGCTTTCACAGGCGCAGCAACACTGGGGCTTGTCGCTTCTCTACCCACCAAACGTCACGGTCACTATCTCTCCGACTCGTAGACACGAGTTGAGAAATTGCAAACGTCGAGCAATTGCTCAGACAGGAAAAGTGCCAGCACTGAAAGCTGTTGCTAGCCAGCACCCTTCCTTGGAAGCGCTTTCACAGGCGCAGCAAAACTGGGGCTTTGCGCTTCTCTAACCACCAAACATCACGGTCACTTTCTCTCCGTCTCGTAGAAACGAGCTGAGAAATTGCAAACGTCGAGCAATTGCTCAGAGATGAAAAGTGCCAGCACTGAAAGCTGTTGCTAGCCAGCACCCTTCCTTGGAAGCGCTTTTGTAGCCCTAAGAACACTGGGGCTCTGGGCTTCTCTAGCCACCTCATCTTCTGCTCATCCTCTCGCGCAGTCTAAAGAGAGCTCAGGTGAGAAATTGCAAACGTCGAGCAATTGCTCAGAGATGAAAAGTGCCAGCACTGAAAGCTGTTGCTTGCCAGCACCCTTCTTTGGAAGCGCTTTCACAGGCGCAGCAACACTGGGGCTTTTCGCTTCTCTACCCACCAAACGTCACGGTCACTATCTCTCCGTCTCGTAGACACGAGTTGAGAAATTGCAAACGTCGAGCAATTGCTCAGACAGGAAAAGTGCCAGCACTGAAAGCTGTTGCTAGCCAGCACCCTTCCTTGGAAGCGCTTTTGTAGCCCTAAGAACACTGGGGTTCTGGGCTTCTCTAGCCACCTAATCTAGATGCTCATCCTCTCGCGCAGTCTAAAGAGAGCTCAGGTGAGAAATTGCAAACGTCGAGCAATTGCTCAGAGATGAAAAGTGCCAGCACTGAAAGCTCTTGCTAGCCAGCACCCTTCCTTGGAAGCGCTTTCACAGGCGCAGCAACACTGGGGCTTTGCGCTTCTCTACCCACCAAACGTCACGGTCTTTCTCTGTCAGTCTCATTGACACGAGCTGAGAAATTGCAAACATCGCGCAATTGCTCAGAGAGGAAAAGTGCCAGCACTGAAAGCTGTTGCTAGCCAGCACCCTTCCTTGGAAGCGCTTTTGTAGCCCTAAGAACAGTGGGGCTCTGGGCTTCTCTAGCCACCTCATCTTCTGCTCATCCTCTCGCGCAGTCTAAAGAGAGCTCAGGTGAGAAATTGCAAACATCGAGCAATTGCTCAGAGATGAAAAGTGCCAGCACTGAAAGCTGTTGCTAGCCAGCCCCCTTCCTTGGAAGCGCTTTTGTAGCCCTAAGAACACTGGAGCTCTGGGCTTATCTAGCCATCTAGACTTCTGCTCATCCTCTCGCGCAGTCTAAAGAGAGCTCAGGTGAGAAATTGCAAACGTCGAGCAATTGCTGAGAGATGAAAAGTGCCAGCACTGAAAGCTGTTGCTAGCCAGCCCCCTTCCTTGGAAGCGCTTTTCTAGCCCTAAGAACACTGGAGCTCTGGGCTTCTCTAGCCACCTCATCTTCTGCTCATCCTCTCGCGCAGTCTAAAGAGAGCTCAGGTGAGAAATTGCAAACGTCGAGCAATTGCTCAGAGAGGAAAAGTGCCAGCACTGAAAGCTGTTGCTAGCCAGCACCCTTCCTTGGAAGCGCTTTTGTAGCCCTAAGAACACTGGAGCTCTGGGCTTATCTAGCCATCTAGACTTCTGCTCATCCTCTCGCGCAGTCTAAAGAGAGCTCAGGTGAGAAATTGCAAACGTCGAGCAATTGCTCAGAGATGAAAAGTGCCAGCACTGAAAGCTGTTGCTAGCCAGCACCCTTCTTTGGAAGCGCTTTCACAGGCACAGCAACACTGGGGCTTTGCGCTTCCCTACCCACCAAACGTCACGGTCACTATCTCTGCGTCTCGTAGAAACGAGCTGAGAAATTGCAAACGTCGAGCAATTGCTCAGAGAGGAAAAGTGCCAGCACTGAAAGCTGTTGCTAGCCAGCACCCTTCCTTGGAAGCGCTTTTGTAGCCCTAAGAACAGTGGGGCTCTGGGCTTCTCTAGCCACCTCATCTTCTGCTCATCCTCTCGTGCAGTCTAAAGAGAGCTCAGGTGAGAAATTGCAAACGTCGAGCAATTGCTCAGAGATGAAAAGTGCCAGCACTGAAAGCTGTTGCTAGCCAGCACCCTTCCTTGGAAGCGCTTTCACAGGCGCAGCAACACTGGGGCTTTGCACTTCTCTACCCACCAAACATCACGGTCACTATCTCTCCGTCTCGTAGAAACGAGCTGAGAAATTGCAAACGTCGAGGAATTGCTCAGAGATGAAAAGTGCCAGCACTGAAAGCTGTTGCTAGCCAGCACCCTTCCTTGGAAGCGCTTTCACAGGCGCAGCAACACTGGGGCTTTGCGCTTCTCTACCCACCAAACGTCACGGTCATTCTCTTTCCGACTCGTAGACACGAGCTGAGAAATTGCAAACATCGAGCAATTGCTCAGAGATGAAAAGTGCCAGCACTGAAAGCTGTTGCTAGCCAGCACCCTTCCTTGGAAGCGCTTTCACTGGCGCAGATACACTGGGGCTTTGCGCTTCTCTACCCACCAAACGTCACGGTCATTCTCTGTCCGTCTCGTAGACACGAGCTGAGAAATTGCAAACGTCGAGCAATTGCTCAGAGATGAAAAGTGCCAGCACTGAAAGCTGTTGCTAGCCAGCACCCTTCCTTGGAAGCGCTTTTGTAGCCCTAAGAACACTGGGGCTCTGGCCTTCTCTAGCCACCTCATCTTCTGCTCATCCTCTCGCGCAGTCTAAAGAGAGCTAAGGTGAGAAATTGCAAACGTCCAGCAATTGCTCAGAGATGAAAAGTGCCAGCACTGAAAGCTGTTGCAAGCCAGCACCCTTCCTTGGAAGCACTTTCACAGGCGCAGATACACTGGGGCTTTGCGCTTCTCTAGCCACCAAACGTCACGGTCATTCTCTGTCCGTCTCGTAGACACGAGTTGAGAAATTGCAAACGTCGAGCAATTGCTCAGAGAGGAAAAGTGCCAGCACTGAAAGCTGTTGCTAGCCAGCCCCCTTCCTTGGAAGCGCTTTTGTAGCCCTAAGAACAGGGGGGCTCTGGCCTTCTCTAGCCACCTCATCTTCTGCTCATCCTCTCGCGCAGTCTAAAGAGAGCTAAGGTGAGAAATTGCAAACGTCGAGCAATTGCTCAGAGATGAAAAGTGCCAGCACTGAAAGCTGTTGCTAGCCAGCACCCTTCCTTGGAAGCGCTTTCACAGGCGCAGCAACACTGGGGCTTTGCGCTTCTCTACCCACCAAAAGTCACGGTCACTTTCTCTCCGTCTCGTAGAAACGAGCTGAGAAATTGCAAACGTCGAGCAATTGCTCAGAGAGGAAAAGTGCCAGCACTGAAAGCTGTTGCTAGCCAGCACCCTTCCTTGGAAGCGCTCTTGTAGCCCTTAGAACACTGGGGCTCTGGGCTTCTCTAGCCACCTCATCTTCTGCTCATCCTCTCGCGCAGTCTAAAGAGAGCTCAGGTGAGAAATTGCAAACGTCGAGCAATTGCTCAGAGATGAAAAGTGCCAGCACTGAAAGCTGTTGCTAGCCAGCACCCTTCCTTGGAAGCGCTTTCACAGGCGCAGCAACACTGGGGCTTTGCGCTTCTCTAACCACCAAACGTCACGGTCACTTTCTCTCCGTCTCGTAGAAACGAGCTGAGAAATTGCAAACGTCGAGCAATTGCTCAGAGAGGAAAAGTGCCAGCACTGAAAGCTGTTGCTAGCCAGCACCCTTCCTTGGAAGCGCTCTTGTAGCCCTAAGAACACTGGGGCTCTGGCCTTCTCTAGCCACCTCATCTTCTGCTCATCCTCTCGCGCAGTCTAAAGAGAGCTCAGGTGAGAAATTGCAAACGTCCAGCAATTGCTCAGAGATGAAAAGTGCCAGCACTGAAAGCTGTTGCTAGCCAGCACCCTTCCTTGGAAGCGCTTTCACAGGCGCAGCAACACTGGGGCTTTGCGCTTCTCTAGCCACCAAACGTCACGGTCACTATCTCTCCGTCTCGTAGACACGAGTTGAGAAATTGCAAATGTCGAGCAATTGCTCAGAGATGAAAAGTGCCAGCACTGAAAGCTGTTGCTAGCCAGCACCCTTCCTTGGAAGCGCTTTCACAGGCGCAGCAACACTGGGGCTTTGCGCTTCTCTACCCACCAAACGTCACGGTCACTATCTCTCCATCTCGTAGAAACGAGCTGAGAAATTGCAAACGTCGAGCAATTGCTCAGAGATGAAAAGTGCCAGCACTGAAAGCTGTTGCTAGCCAGCACCCTTCCTTGGAAGCGCTTTTGTAGCCCTAAGAACACTGGGGCTCTGGCCTTCTCTAGCCACCTCATCTTCTGCTCATCCTCTCGCGCAGTCTAAAGAGAGCTCAGGTGAGAAATTGCAAACGTCCAGCAATTGCTCAGAGATGAAAAGTGCCAGCACTGAAAGCTGTTGCTAGCCAGCACCCTTCCTTGGAAGCGCTTTCACAGGCGCAGCAACACTGGGGCTTTGCACTTCTCTACCCACCAAACATCACGGTCACTATCTCTCCGTCTCGTAGAAACAAGCTGAGTAATTGCAAACGTCGAGCAATTGCTCAGAGATGAAAAGTGCCAGCACTGAAAGCTGTTGCTAGCCAGCACCCTTGCTTGGAAGCGCTTTCACAGGCGCAGCAACACTGGGGCTTTGCGCTTCTCTACCCACCAAACGTCACGGTCATTCTCTTTCCGACTCGTAGACACGAGCTGAGAAATTGCAAACGTCGAGCAATTGCTCAGAGATGAAAAGTGCCAGCACTGAAAGCTGTTGCTAGCCAGCACCCTTCCTTGGAAGCGCTTTCACTGGCGCAGCAACACTGGGGCTTTGCGCTTCTCTACCCACCAAACGTCACGGTCATTCTCTGTCCGTCTCGTAGACACGAGTTGAGAAATTGCAAACGTCGAGCAATTGCTCAGAGATGAAAAGTGCCAGCACTGAAAGCTGTTGCTAGCCAGCACCCTTCCTTGGAAGCGCTTTTGTAGCCCTAAGAACACTGGGGCTCTGGGCTTCTCTAGCCACCTCATCTTCTGCTCATCCTCTCGCGCAGTCTAAAGAGAGCTCAGGTGAGAAATTGCAAACGTCGAGCAATTGCTCAGAGATGAAAAGTGCCAGCACTGAAAGCTGTTGCTAGCCAGCACCCTTCCTTGGAAGCACTTTCACAGGCGCAGCAACACTGGGGCTTTGCGCTTCTCTACCCACCAAACGTCACGGTCATTCTCTGTCCGTCTCGTAGACACGAGTTGAGAAATTGCAAACGTCGAGCAATTGCTCAGAGAGGAAAAGTGCCAGCACTGAAAGCTGTTGCTAGCCAGCACCCTTCCTTGGAAGCGCTTTTGTAGCCCTAAGAACACTGGGGCTCTGGCCTTCTCTAGCCACCTCATCTTCTGCTCTCCTCTCGCGCAGTCTAAAGAGAGCTCAGGTGAGAAATTGCAAACGTCGAGCAATTGCTCAGAGATGAAAAGTGCCAGCACTGAAAGCTGTTGCTAGCCAGCACCCTTCCTTGGAAGCGCTTTCACAGGCGCAGCAACACTGGGGCTTTGCGCTTCTCTACCCACCAAACGTCACGGTCACTTTCTCTCCGTCTCGTAGAAACGAGCTGAGAAATTGCAAACGTCGAGCAATTGCTCAGAGAGGAAAAGTGCCAGCACTGAAAGCTGTTGCTAGCCAGCACCCTTCCTTGGAAGCGCTCTTGTAGCCCTTAGAACACTGGGGCTCTGGGCTTCTCTAGCCACCTCATCTTCTGCTCATCCTCTCGCGCAGTCTAAAGAGAGCTCAGGTGAGAAATTGCAAACGTCGAGCAATTGCTCAGAGATGAAAAGTGCCAGCACTGAAAGCTGTTGCTAGCCAGCACCCTTCCTTGGAAGCACTTTCACAGGCGCAGCAACACTGGGGCTTTGCGCTTCTCTACCCACCAAACGTCACGGTCACTTTCTCTCCGTCTCGTAGAAACGAGCTGAGAAATAGCAAACGTCGAGCAATTGCTCAGAGAGGAAAAGTGCCAGCACTGAAAGCTGTTGCTAGCCAGCACCCTTCCTTGGAAGCGCTCTTGTAGCCCTAAGAACACTGGGGCTCTGGCCTTCTCTAGCCACCTCATCTTCTGCTCATCCTCTCGCGCAGTCTAAAGAGAGCTCAGGTGAGAAATTGCAAACGTCGAGCAATTGCTCAGAGATGAAAAGTGCCAGCACTGAAAGCTGTTGCTAGCCAGCACCCTTCCTTGGAAGCGCTTTCACAGGCGCAGCAACACTGGGGCTTTGCGCTTCCCTACCCACCAAACGTCACGGTCACTATCTCTGCGTCTCGTAGAAACGAGCTGAGAAATTGCAAACGTCGAGCAATTGCTCAGAGATGAAAAGTGCCAGCACTGAAAGCTGTTGCTAGCCAGCCCCCTTCCTTGGAAGCGCTTTTGTAGCCCTAAGAACACTGGGGCTCTGGCCTTCTCTAGCCACCTCATCTTCTGCTCATCCTCTCGCGCAGTCTAAAGAGAGCTCAGGTGAGAAATTGCAAACGTCGAGCAATTGCTCAGAGATGAAAAGTGCCAGCACTGAAAGCTGTTGCTAGCCAGCACCCTTCCTTGGAAGCGCTTTTGTAGCCCTAAGAACACTGGGGCTCTGGCCTTCTCTAGCCACCTCATCTTCTGCTCATCCTCTCGCGCAGTCTAAAGAGAGCTCCGGTGAGAAATTGCAAACGTCGAGCAATTGCTCAGAGATGAAAAGTGCCAGCACTGAAAGCTGTTGCTAGCCAGCACCCTTCCTTGGAAGCGCTTTCACAGGCGCAGCAACACTGGGGCTTTGCGCTTCTCTAGCCACCAAACGTCACGGTCACTATCTCTGCGTCTCGTAGAAACGAGCTGAGAAATTGCAATCGTCGAGCAATTGCTCAGAGATGAAAAGTGCCAGCACTGAAAGCTGTTGCTAGCCAGCACCCTTCCTTGGAAGCGCTTTCACTGGCGCAGCAACACTGGGGCTTTGCGCTTCTCTACCCACCAAACGTCACGGTCATTCTCTGTCCGTCTCGTAGACACGAGCTGAGAAATTGCAAACGTCGAGCAATTGCTCAGAGATGAAAAGTGCCAGCACTGAAAGCTGTTGCTAGCCAGCACCCTTCCTTGGAAGCGCTCTTGTAGCCCTAAGAACACTGGGGCTCTGGCCTTCTCTAGCCACCTCATCTTCTGCTCATCCTCTCGCGCAGTCTAAAGAGAGCTCAGGTGAGAAATTGCAAACGTCGAGCAATTGCTCAGAGATGAAAAGTGCCAGCACTGAAAGCTGTTGCTAGCCAGCACCCTTCCTTGGAAGCGCTTTCACAGGCGCAGCAACACTGGGGCTTTGCGCTTCTCTACCCACCAAACATCACGGTCATTCTCTTTCCGACTCGTAGACACGAGCTGAGAAATTGCAAACGTCGAGCAATTGCTCAGAGATGAAAAGTGCCAGCACTGAAAGCTGTTGCTAGCCAGCCCCCTTCCTTGGAAGCGCTTTCACAGGCGCAGCAACACTGGGGCTTTGCGCTTCTCTAGCCACCAAACGTCACGGTCATTCTCTGTCCGTCTCGTAGACACGAGTTGAGAAATTGCAAACGTCGAGCAATTGCTCAGAGATGAAAAGTGCCAGCACTGAAAGCTGTTGCTAGCCAGCCCCCTTCCTTGGAAGCGCTTTTGTAGCCCTAAGAACACTGGGGCTCTGGCCTTCTCTAGCCACCTCATCTTCTGCTCATCCTCTCGCGCAGTCTAAAGAGAGCTCAGGTGAGAAATTGCAAACGTCGAGCAATTGCTCAGAGATGAAAAGTGCCAGCACTGAAAGCTGTTGCTAGCCGGCACCCTTGCTTGGAAGCGCTTTTGTAGCCCTAAGAACACTGGGGCTCTGCGCTTCTCTAGCCACCTCATCTTCTGCTCATCCTCTCGCGCAGTCTAAAGAGAGCTCAGGTGAGAAATTGCAAACGTCGAGCAATTGCTCAGAGATGAAAAGTGCCAGCACTGAAAGCTGTTGCTAGCCAGCACCCTTCCTTGGAAGCGCTTTCACAGGCGCAGCAACACTGGGGCTTTGCGCTTCCCTACCCACCAAACGTCACGGTCACTATCTCTGCGTCTCGTAGAAACGAGCTGAGAAATTGCAAACGTCGAGCAATTGCTCAGAGATGAAAAGTGCCAGCACTGAAAGCTGTTGCTAGCCAGCACCTTTCTTTGGAAGCGCTTTCACAGGCGCAGCAACACTGGGGCTTTGCGCTTCCCTACCCACTAAACGTCACGGTCACTATCTCTGCGTCTCGTAGAAACGAGCTGAGAAATTGCAAACGTCGAGCAATTGCTCAGAGATGAAAAGTGCCAGCACTGAAAGCTGTTGCTAGCCAGCCCCCTTCCTTGGAAGCGCTTTGGTAGTCCTAAGAACACTGGGGCTCTGGGCTTCTCTAGCCACCTCATCTTCTGCTCATCCTCTCGCGCAGTCTAAAGAGAGCTCAGGTGAGAAATTACAAACGTCGAGCAATTGCTCAGAGAGGAAAAGTGCCAGCACTGAAAGCTGTTGCTAGCCAGCACCCTTCCTTGGAAGCGCTTTTGTAGCCCTAAGAACACTGGGGTTCTGGGCTTCTCTAGCCTTCTAGACTTCTGCTCATCCTCTCGCGCAGTCTAAAGAGAGCTCCGGTGAGAAATTGCAAACGTCGAGCAATTGCTCAGAGATGAAAAGTGCCAGCACTGAAAGCTGTTGCTAGCCAGCACCCTTCCTTGGAAGCGCTTTCACAGGCGCAGCAACACTGGGGCTTTGCGCTTCTCTAGCCACCAAACGTCACGGTCACTATCTCTGCGTCTCGTAGAAACGAGCTGAGAAATTGCAATCGTCGAGCAATTGCTCAGAGATGAAAAGTGCCAGCACTGAAAGCTGTTGCTAGCCAGCACCCTTCCTTGGAAGCGCTTTTGTAGCCCTAAGAACAGTGGGGTTCTGGGCTTCTCTAGCCACCTCATATTCTGCTCATCCTCTCGCGCAGTCTAAAGAGAGCTCAGGTGAGAAATTGCAAACGTCGAGCAATTGCTCAGAGATGAAAAGTGCCAGCACTGAAAGCTGTTGCTAGCCAGCACCCTTCCTTGGAAGCGCTTTCACTGGCGCAGCAACACTGGGGCTTTGCGCTTCTCTACCCACCAAACGTCACGGTCATTATCTCTCCGTCTCGTAGACACGAGCTGAGAAATTGCAAACGTCGAGCAATTTCTCACAGAGGAAAAGTGCCAGCACTGAAAGCTGTTGCTAGCCAGCCCCCTTCCTTGGAAGCGCTCTTGTAGCCCTAAGAACACTGGGGCTCTGGCCTTCTCTAGCCACCTCATCTTCTGCTCATCCTCTCGCGCAGTCTAAAGAGAGCTCAGGTGAGAAATTGCAAACGTTGAGCAATTGCTCAGAGATGAAAAGTGCCAGCACTGAAAGCTGTTGCTAGCCAGCACCCTTCCTTGGAAGCGCTTTCACAGGCGCAGCAACACTGGGGCTTTGCGCTTCTCTACCCACCAAACATCACGGTCATTCTCTTTCCGACTCGTAGACACGAGCTGAGAAATTGCAAACGTCGAGCAATTGCTCAGAGATGAAAAGTGCCAGCACTGAAAGCTGTTGCTAGCCAGCACCCTTCCTTGGAAGCGCTTTCACAGGCGCAGCAACACTGGGGCTTTGCGCTTCTCTACCCACCAAACGTCACGGTCATTCTCTGTCCGTCTCGTAGACACGAGTTGAGAAATTGCAAACGTCGAGCAATTGCTCAGAGATGAAAAGTGCCAGCACTGAAAGCTGTTGCTAGCCAGCCCCCTTCCTTGGAAGCGCTTTTGTAGCCCTAAGAACACTGGGGCTCTGTGCTTCTCTAGCCATCTAAACTTCTGCTCATCATCTCGCGCAGTCTAAAGAGAGCTCAGGTGAGAAACTGCAAACGTCGAGCAATTGCTCAGAGATGAAAAGTGCCAGCACTGAAAGCTGTTGCTAGCCAGCACCCTTCCTTGGAAGCGCTTTCACAGGCGCAGCAACACTGCGACTTTGCGCTTCCCTACCCACCAAACGTCACGGTCACTATCTCTGTCAGTCTCATAGACACGAGCTGAGAAATTGCAAACGTCCAGCAATTGCTCAGAGATGAAAAGTGCCAGCACTGAAAGCTGTTGCTAGCCAGCACCCTTCCTTGGAAGCGCTTTCACAGGCGCAGCAAAACTGGGGCTTTGCGCTTCTCTAGCCACCAAACGTCACGGTCACTTTCTCTCCGTCTCGTAGAAACGAGCTGAGAAATTGCAAACGTCGAGCAATTGCTCAGAGATGAAAAGTGCCAGCACTGAAAGCTGTTGCTAGCCAGCCCCCTTCCTTGGAAGCGCTTTTGTAGCCCTAAGAACACTGGGGCTCTGGCCTTCTCTAGCCACCTCATCTTCTGCTCATCCTCTCGCGCAGCCTAAAGAGAGCTCAGGTGAGAAATTGCAAACGTCGAGCAATTGCTCAGAGATGAAAAGTGCCAGCACTGAAAGCTGTTGCTAGCCAGCACCCTTCTTTGGAAGCGCTTTCACAGGCGCAGCAACACTGGGGCTTGTCGCTTCTCTACCCACCAAACGTCACGGTCACTATCTCTCCGACTCGTAGACACGAGTTGAGAAATTGCAAACGTCGAGCAATTGCTCAGACAGGAAAAGTGCCAGCACTGAAAGCTGTTGCTAGCCAGCACCCTTCCTTGGAAGCGCTTTCACAGGCGCAGCAAAACTGGGGCTTTGCGCTTCTCTAACCACCAAACATCACGGTCACTTTCTCTCCGTCTCGTAGAAACGAGCTGAGAAATTGCAAACGTCGAGCAATTGCTCAGAGATGAAAAGTGCCAGCACTGAAAGCTGTTGCTAGCCAGCACCCTTCCTTGGAAGCGCTTTTGTAGCCCTAAGAACACTGGGGCTCTGGGCTTCTCTAGCCACCTCATCTTCTGCTCATCCTCTCGCGCAGTCTAAAGAGAGCTCAGGTGAGAAATTGCAAACGTCGAGCAATTGCTCAGAGATGAAAAGTGCCAGCACTGAAAGCTGTTGCTTGCCAGCACCCTTCTTTGGAAGCGCTTTCACAGGCGCAGCAACACTGGGGCTTTTCGCTTCTCTACCCACCAAACGTCACGGTCACTATCTCTCCGTCTCGTAGACACGAGTTGAGAAATTGCAAACGTCGAGCAATTGCTCAGACAGGAAAAGTGCCAGCACTGAAAGCTGTTGCTAGCCAGCACCCTTCCTTGGAAGCGCTTTTGTAGCCCTAAGAACACTGGGGTTCTGGGCTTCTCTAGCCACCTAATCTAGATGCTCATCCTCTCGCGCAGTCTAAAGAGAGCTCAGGTGAGAAATTGCAAACGTCGAGCAATTGCTCAGAGATGAAAAGTGCCAGCACTGAAAGCTCTTGCTAGCCAGCACCCTTCCTTGGAAGCGCTTTCACAGGCGCAGCAACACTGGGGCTTTGCGCTTCTCTACCCACCAAACGTCACGGTCTTTCTCTGTCAGTCTCATTGACACGAGCTGAGAAATTGCAAACATCGCGCAATTGCTCAGAGAGGAAAAGTGCCAGCACTGAAAGCTGTTGCTAGCCAGCACCCTTCCTTGGAAGCGCTTTTGTAGCCCTAAGAACAGTGGGGCTCTGGGCTTCTCTAGCCACCTCATCTTCTGCTCATCCTCTCGCGCAGTCTAAAGAGAGCTCAGGTGAGAAATTGCAAACATCGAGCAATTGCTCAGAGATGAAAAGTGCCAGCACTGAAAGCTGTTGCTAGCCAGCCCCCTTCCTTGGAAGCGCTTTTGTAGCCCTAAGAACACTGGAGCTCTGGGCTTATCTAGCCATCTAGACTTCTGCTCATCCTCTCGCGCAGTCTAAAGAGAGCTCAGGTGAGAAATTGCAAACGTCGAGCAATTGCTGAGAG
Organism: Sarcoramphus papa; assembly: GCA_037962945.1. Classification (NCBI taxonomy): domain Eukaryota; kingdom Metazoa; phylum Chordata; class Aves; order Accipitriformes; family Cathartidae; genus Sarcoramphus; species Sarcoramphus papa. Next base: position 28,029,042 of record CM075590.1, on the reverse strand, counting down.
ATGAAAAGTGCCAGCACTGAAAGCTGTTGCTAGCCAGCCCCCTTCCTTGGAAGCGCTTTTCTAGCCCTAAGAACACTGGAGCTCTGGGCTTCTCTAGCCACCTCATCTTCTGCTCATCCTCTCGCGCAGTCTAAAGAGAGCTCAGGTGAGAAATTGCAAACGTCGAGCAATTGCTCAGAGAGGAAAAGTGCCAGCACTGAAAGCTGTTGCTAGCCAGCACCCTTCCTTGGAAGCGCTTTTGTAGCCCTAAGAACACTGGAGCTCTGGGCTTATCTAGCCATCTAGACTTCTGCTCATCCTCTCGCGCAGTCTAAAGAGAGCTCAGGTGAGAAATTGCAAACGTCGAGCAATTGCTCAGAGATGAAAAGTGCCAGCACTGAAAGCTGTTGCTAGCCAGCACCCTTCTTTGGAAGCGCTTTCACAGGCACAGCAACACTGGGGCTTTGCGCTTCCCTACCCACCAAACGTCACGGTCACTATCTCTGCGTCTCGTAGAAACGAGCTGAGAAATTGCAAACGTCGAGCAATTGCTCAGAGAGGAAAAGTGCCAGCACTGAAAGCTGTTGCTAGCCAGCACCCTTCCTTGGAAGCGCTTTTGTAGCCCTAAGAACAGTGGGGCTCTGGGCTTCTCTAGCCACCTCATCTTCTGCTCATCCTCTCGTGCAGTCTAAAGAGAGCTCAGGTGAGAAATTGCAAACGTCGAGCAATTGCTCAGAGATGAAAAGTGCCAGCACTGAAAGCTGTTGCTAGCCAGCACCCTTCCTTGGAAGCGCTTTCACAGGCGCAGCAACACTGGGGCTTTGCACTTCTCTACCCACCAAACATCACGGTCACTATCTCTCCGTCTCGTAGAAACGAGCTGAGAAATTGCAAACGTCGAGGAATTGCTCAGAGATGAAAAGTGCCAGCACTGAAAGCTGTTGCTAGCCAGCACCCTTCCTTGGAAGCGCTTTCACAGGCGCAGCAACACTGGGGCTTTGCGCTTCTCTACCCACCAAACGTCACGGTCATTCTCTTTCCGACTCGTAGACACGAGCTGAGAAATTGCAAACATCGAGCAATTGCTCAGAGATGAAAAGTGCCAGCACTGAAAGCTGTTGCTAGCCAGCACCCTTCCTTGGAAGCGCTTTCACTGGCGCAGATACACTGGGGCTTTGCGCTTCTCTACCCACCAAACGTCACGGTCATTCTCTGTCCGTCTCGTAGACACGAGCTGAGAAATTGCAAACGTCGAGCAATTGCTCAGAGATGAAAAGTGCCAGCACTGAAAGCTGTTGCTAGCCAGCACCCTTCCTTGGAAGCGCTTTTGTAGCCCTAAGAACACTGGGGCTCTGGCCTTCTCTAGCCACCTCATCTTCTGCTCATCCTCTCGCGCAGTCTAAAGAGAGCTAAGGTGAGAAATTGCAAACGTCCAGCAATTGCTCAGAGATGAAAAGTGCCAGCACTGAAAGCTGTTGCAAGCCAGCACCCTTCCTTGGAAGCACTTTCACAGGCGCAGATACACTGGGGCTTTGCGCTTCTCTAGCCACCAAACGTCACGGTCATTCTCTGTCCGTCTCGTAGACACGAGTTGAGAAATTGCAAACGTCGAGCAATTGCTCAGAGATGAAAAGTGCCAGCACTGAAAGCTGTTGCTAGCCAGCCCCCTTCCTTGGAAGCGCTTTTGTAGCCCTAAGAACAGGGGGGCTCTGGCCTTCTCTAGCCACCTCATCTTCTGCTCATCCTCTCGCGCAGTCTAAAGAGAGCTAAGGTGAGAAATTGCAAACGTCGAGCAATTGCTCAGAGATGAAAAGTGCCAGCACTGAAAGCTGTTGCTAGCCAGCACCCTTCCTTGGAAGCGCTTTCACAGGCGCAGCAACACTGGGGCTTTGCGCTTCTCTACCCACCAAAAGTCACGGTCACTTTCTCTCCGTCTCGTAGAAACGAGCTGAGAAATTGCAAACGTCGAGCAATTGCTCAGAGAGGAAAAGTGCCAGCACTGAAAGCTGTTGCTAGCCAGCACCCTTCCTTGGAAGCGCTCTTGTAGCCCTTAGAACACTGGGGCTCTGGGCTTCTCTAGCCACCTCATCTTCTGCTCATCCTCTCGCGCAGTCTAAAGAGAGCTCAGGTGAGAAATTGCAAACGTCGAGCAATTGCTCAGAGATGAAAAGTGCCAGCACTGAAAGCTGTTGCTAGCCAGCACCCTTCCTTGGAAGCGCTTTCACAGGCGCAGCAACACTGGGGCTTTGCGCTTCTCTAACCACCAAACGTCACGGTCACTTTCTCTCCGTCTCGTAGAAACGAGCTGAGAAATTGCAAACGTCGAGCAATTGCTCAGAGAGGAAAAGTGCCAGCACTGAAAGCTGTTGCTAGCCAGCACCCTTCCTTGGAAGCGCTCTTGTAGCCCTAAGAACACTGGGGCTCTGGCCTTCTCTAGCCACCTCATCTTCTGCTCATCCTCTCGCGCAGTCTAAAGAGAGCTCAGGTGAGAAATTGCAAACGTCCAGCAATTGCTCAGAGATGAAAAGTGCCAGCACTGAAAGCTGTTGCTAGCCAGCACCCTTCCTTGGAAGCGCTTTCACAGGCGCAGCAACACTGGGGCTTTGCGCTTCTCTAGCCACCAAACGTCACGGTCACTATCTCTCCGTCTCGTAGACACGAGTTGAGAAATTGCAAATGTCGAGCAATTGCTCAGAGATGAAAAGTGCCAGCACTGAAAGCTGTTGCTAGCCAGCACCCTTCCTTGGAAGCGCTTTCACAGGCGCAGCAACACTGGGGCTTTGCGCTTCTCTACCCACCAAACGTCACGGTCACTATCTCTCCATCTCGTAGAAACGAGCTGAGAAATTGCAAACGTCGAGCAATTGCTCAGAGATGAAAAGTGCCAGCACTGAAAGCTGTTGCTAGCCAGCACCCTTCCTTGGAAGCGCTTTTGTAGCCCTAAGAACACTGGGGCTCTGGCCTTCTCTAGCCACCTCATCTTCTGCTCATCCTCTCGCGCAGTCTAAAGAGAGCTCAGGTGAGAAATTGCAAACGTCCAGCAATTGCTCAGAGATGAAAAGTGCCAGCACTGAAAGCTGTTGCTAGCCAGCACCCTTCCTTGGAAGCGCTTTCACAGGCGCAGCAACACTGGGGCTTTGCACTTCTCTACCCACCAAACATCACGGTCACTATCTCTCCGTCTCGTAGAAACAAGCTGAGTAATTGCAAACGTCGAGCAATTGCTCAGAGATGAAAAGTGCCAGCACTGAAAGCTGTTGCTAGCCAGCACCCTTGCTTGGAAGCGCTTTCACAGGCGCAGCAACACTGGGGCTTTGCGCTTCTCTACCCACCAAACGTCACGGTCATTCTCTTTCCGACTCGTAGACACGAGCTGAGAAATTGCAAACGTCGAGCAATTGCTCAGAGATGAAAAGTGCCAGCACTGAAAGCTGTTGCTAGCCAGCACCCTTCCTTGGAAGCGCTTTCACTGGCGCAGCAACACTGGGGCTTTGCGCTTCTCTACCCACCAAACGTCACGGTCATTCTCTGTCCGTCTCGTAGACACGAGTTGAGAAATTGCAAACGTCGAGCAATTGCTCAGAGATGAAAAGTGCCAGCACTGAAAGCTGTTGCTAGCCAGCACCCTTCCTTGGAAGCGCTTTTGTAGCCCTAAGAACACTGGGGCTCTGGGCTTCTCTAGCCACCTCATCTTCTGCTCATCCTCTCGCGCAGTCTAAAGAGAGCTCAGGTGAGAAATTGCAAACGTCGAGCAATTGCTCAGAGATGAAAAGTGCCAGCACTGAAAGCTGTTGCTAGCCAGCACCCTTCCTTGGAAGCACTTTCACAGGCGCAGCAACACTGGGGCTTTGCGCTTCTCTACCCACCAAACGTCACGGTCATTCTCTGTCCGTCTCGTAGACACGAGTTGAGAAATTGCAAACGTCGAGCAATTGCTCAGAGAGGAAAAGTGCCAGCACTGAAAGCTGTTGCTAGCCAGCACCCTTCCTTGGAAGCGCTTTTGTAGCCCTAAGAACACTGGGGCTCTGGCCTTCTCTAGCCACCTCATCTTCTGCTCTCCTCTCGCGCAGTCTAAAGAGAGCTCAGGTGAGAAATTGCAAACGTCGAGCAATTGCTCAGAGATGAAAAGTGCCAGCACTGAAAGCTGTTGCTAGCCAGCACCCTTCCTTGGAAGCGCTTTCACAGGCGCAGCAACACTGGGGCTTTGCGCTTCTCTACCCACCAAACGTCACGGTCACTTTCTCTCCGTCTCGTAGAAACGAGCTGAGAAATTGCAAACGTCGAGCAATTGCTCAGAGAGGAAAAGTGCCAGCACTGAAAGCTGTTGCTAGCCAGCACCCTTCCTTGGAAGCGCTCTTGTAGCCCTTAGAACACTGGGGCTCTGGGCTTCTCTAGCCACCTCATCTTCTGCTCATCCTCTCGCGCAGTCTAAAGAGAGCTCAGGTGAGAAATTGCAAACGTCGAGCAATTGCTCAGAGATGAAAAGTGCCAGCACTGAAAGCTGTTGCTAGCCAGCACCCTTCCTTGGAAGCACTTTCACAGGCGCAGCAACACTGGGGCTTTGCGCTTCTCTACCCACCAAACGTCACGGTCACTTTCTCTCCGTCTCGTAGAAACGAGCTGAGAAATAGCAAACGTCGAGCAATTGCTCAGAGAGGAAAAGTGCCAGCACTGAAAGCTGTTGCTAGCCAGCACCCTTCCTTGGAAGCGCTCTTGTAGCCCTAAGAACACTGGGGCTCTGGCCTTCTCTAGCCACCTCATCTTCTGCTCATCCTCTCGCGCAGTCTAAAGAGAGCTCAGGTGAGAAATTGCAAACGTCGAGCAATTGCTCAGAGATGAAAAGTGCCAGCACTGAAAGCTGTTGCTAGCCAGCACCCTTCCTTGGAAGCGCTTTCACAGGCGCAGCAACACTGGGGCTTTGCGCTTCCCTACCCACCAAACGTCACGGTCACTATCTCTGCGTCTCGTAGAAACGAGCTGAGAAATTGCAAACGTCGAGCAATTGCTCAGAGATGAAAAGTGCCAGCACTGAAAGCTGTTGCTAGCCAGCCCCCTTCCTTGGAAGCGCTTTTGTAGCCCTAAGAACACTGGGGCTCTGGCCTTCTCTAGCCACCTCATCTTCTGCTCATCCTCTCGCGCAGTCTAAAGAGAGCTCAGGTGAGAAATTGCAAACGTCGAGCAATTGCTCAGAGATGAAAAGTGCCAGCACTGAAAGCTGTTGCTAGCCAGCACCCTTCCTTGGAAGCGCTTTTGTAGCCCTAAGAACACTGGGGCTCTGGCCTTCTCTAGCCACCTCATCTTCTGCTCATCCTCTCGCGCAGTCTAAAGAGAGCTCCGGTGAGAAATTGCAAACGTCGAGCAATTGCTCAGAGATGAAAAGTGCCAGCACTGAAAGCTGTTGCTAGCCAGCACCCTTCCTTGGAAGCGCTTTCACAGGCGCAGCAACACTGGGGCTTTGCGCTTCTCTAGCCACCAAACGTCACGGTCACTATCTCTGCGTCTCGTAGAAACGAGCTGAGAAATTGCAATCGTCGAGCAATTGCTCAGAGATGAAAAGTGCCAGCACTGAAAGCTGTTGCTAGCCAGCACCCTTCCTTGGAAGCGCTTTCACTGGCGCAGCAACACTGGGGCTTTGCGCTTCTCTACCCACCAAACGTCACGGTCATTCTCTGTCCGTCTCGTAGACACGAGCTGAGAAATTGCAAACGTCGAGCAATTGCTCAGAGATGAAAAGTGCCAGCACTGAAAGCTGTTGCTAGCCAGCACCCTTCCTTGGAAGCGCTCTTGTAGCCCTAAGAACACTGGGGCTCTGGCCTTCTCTAGCCACCTCATCTTCTGCTCATCCTCTCGCGCAGTCTAAAGAGAGCTCAGGTGCGAAATTGCAAACGTCGAGCAATTGCTCAGAGATGAAAAGTGCCAGCACTGAAAGCTGTTGCTAGCCAGCACCCTTCCTTGGAAGCGCTTTCACAGGCGCAGCAACACTGGGGCTTTGCGCTTCTCTACCCACCAAACATCACGGTCATTCTCTTTCCGACTCGTAGACACGAGCTGAGAAATTGCAAACGTCGAGCAATTGCTCAGAGATGAAAAGTGCCAGCACTGAAAGCTGTTGCTAGCCAGCCCCCTTCCTTGGAAGCGCTTTCACAGGCGCAGCAACACTGGGGCTTTGCGCTTCTCTAGCCACCAAACGTCACGGTCATTCTCTGTCCGTCTCGTAGACACGAGTTGAGAAATTGCAAACGTCGAGCAATTGCTCAGAGATGAAAAGTGCCAGCACTGAAAGCTGTTGCTAGCCAGCCCCCTTCCTTGGAAGCGCTTTTGTAGCCCTAAGAACACTGGGGCTCTGGCCTTCTCTAGCCACCTCATCTTCTGCTCATCCTCTCGCGCAGTCTAAAGAGAGCTCAGGTGAGAAATTGCAAACGTCGAGCAATTGCTCAGAGATGAAAAGTGCCAGCACTGAAAGCTGTTGCTAGCCGGCACCCTTGCTTGGAAGCGCTTTTGTAGCCCTAAGAACACTGGGGCTCTGCGCTTCTCTAGCCACCTCATCTTCTGCTCATCCTCTCGCGCAGTCTAAAGAGAGCTCAGGTGAGAAATTGCAAACGTCGAGCAATTGCTCAGAGATGAAAAGTGCCAGCACTGAAAGCTGTTGCTAGCCAGCACCCTTCCTTGGAAGCGCTTTCACAGGCGCAGCAACACTGGGGCTTTGCGCTTCCCTACCCACCAAACGTCACGGTCACTATCTCTGCGTCTCGTAGAAACGAGCTGAGAAATTGCAAACGTCGAGCAATTGCTCAGAGATGAAAAGTGCCAGCACTGAAAGCTGTTGCTAGCCAGCACCTTTCTTTGGAAGCGCTTTCACAGGCGCAGCAACACTGGGGCTTTGCGCTTCCCTACCCACTAAACGTCACGGTCACTATCTCTGCGTCTCGTAGAAACGAGCTGAGAAATTGCAAACGTCGAGCAATTGCTCAGAGATGAAAAGTGCCAGCACTGAAAGCTGTTGCTAGCCAGCACCCTTCCTTGGAAGCGCTTTGGTAGTCCTAAGAACACTGGGGCTCTGGGCTTCTCTAGCCACCTCATCTTCTGCTCATCCTCTCGCGCAGTCTAAAGAGAGCTCAGGTGAGAAATTACAAACGTCGAGCAATTGCTCAGAGAGGAAAAGTGCCAGCACTGAAAGCTGTTGCTAGCCAGCACCCTTCCTTGGAAGCGCTTTTGTAGCCCTAAGAACACTGGGGTTCTGGGCTTCTCTAGCCTTCTAGACTTCTGCTCATCCTCTCGCGCAGTCTAAAGAGAGCTCCGGTGAGAAATTGCAAACGTCGAGCAATTGCTCAGAGATGAAAAGTGCCAGCACTGAAAGCTGTTGCTAGCCAGCACCCTTCCTTGGAAGCGCTTTCACAGGCGCAGCAACACTGGGGCTTTGCGCTTCTCTAGCCACCAAACGTCACGGTCACTATCTCTGCGTCTCGTAGAAACGAGCTGAGAAATTGCAATCGTCGAGCAATTGCTCAGAGATGAAAAGTGCCAGCACTGAAAGCTGTTGCTAGCCAGCACCCTTCCTTGGAAGCGCTTTTGTAGCCCTAAGAACAGTGGGGTTCTGGGCTTCTCTAGCCACCTCATATTCTGCTCATCCTCTCGCGCAGTCTAAAGAGAGCTCAGGTGAGAAATTGCAAACGTCGAGCAATTGCTCAGAGATGAAAAGTGCCAGCACTGAAAGCTGTTGCTAGCCAGCACCCTTCCTTGGAAGCGCTTTCACTGGCGCAGCAACACTGGGGCTTTGCGCTTCTCTACCCACCAAACGTCACGGTCATTATCTCTCCGTCTCGTAGACACGAGCTGAGAAATTGCAAACGTCGAGCAATTTCTCACAGAGGAAAAGTGCCAGCACTGAAAGCTGTTGCTAGCCAGCCCCCTTCCTTGGAAGCGCTCTTGTAGCCCTAAGAACACTGGGGCTCTGGCCTTCTCTAGCCACCTCATCTTCTGCTCATCCTCTCGCGCAGTCTAAAGAGAGCTCAGGTGAGAAATTGCAAACGTTGAGCAATTGCTCAGAGATGAAAAGTGCCAGCACTGAAAGCTGTTGCTAGCCAGCACCCTTCCTTGGAAGCGCTTTCACAGGCGCAGCAACACTGGGGCTTTGCGCTTCTCTACCCACCAAACATCACGGTCATTCTCTTTCCGACTCGTAGACACGAGCTGAGAAATTGCAAACGTCGAGCAATTGCTCAGAGATGAAAAGTGCCAGCACTGAAAGCTGTTGCTAGCCAGCACCCTTCCTTGGAAGCGCTTTCACAGGCGCAGCAACACTGGGGCTTTGCGCTTCTCTACCCACCAAACGTCACGGTCATTCTCTGTCCGTCTCGTAGACACGAGTTGAGAAATTGCAAACGTCGAGCAATTGCTCAGAGATGAAAAGTGCCAGCACTGAAAGCTGTTGCTAGCCAGCCCCCTTCCTTGGAAGCGCTTTTGTAGCCCTAAGAACACTGGGGCTCTGTGCTTCTCTAGCCATCTAAACTTCTGCTCATCATCTCGCGCAGTCTAAAGAGAGCTCAGGTGAGAAACTGCAAACGTCGAGCAATTGCTCAGAGATGAAAAGTGCCAGCACTGAAAGCTGTTGCTAGCCAGCACCCTTCCTTGGAAGCGCTTTCACAGGCGCAGCAACACTGCGACTTTGCGCTTCCCTACCCACCAAACGTCACGGTCACTATCTCTGCGTCTCGTAGAAACGAGCTGAGAAATTGCAAACGTCGAGCAATTGCTCAGAGATGAAAAGTGCCAGCACTGAAAGCTGTTGCTAGCCAGCCCCCTTCCTTGGAAGCGCTTTTGTAGCCCTAAGAACACTGGGGCTCTGGCCTTCTCTAGCCACCTCATCTTCTGCTCATCCTCTCGCGCAGTCTAAAGAGAGCTCAGGTGAGAAATTGCAAACGTCGAGCAATTGCTCAGAGATGAAAAGTGCCAGCACTGAAAGCTGTTGCTAGCCAGCACCCTTCCTTGGAAGCGCTTTTGTAGCCCTAAGAACAGTGGGGTTCTGGGCTTCTCTAGCCACCTCATCTTCTGCTCATCCTCTCGCGCAGTCTAAAGAGAGCTCAGGTGAGAAATTGCAAACGTCGAGCAATTGCTCAGAGATGAAAAGTGCCAGCACTGAAAGCTGTTGCTAGCCAGCCCCCTTCCTTGGAAGCGCTTTCACAGGCGCAGCAACACTGGGGCTTTGCGCTTCTCTACCCACCAAACGTCACGGTCACTATCTCTCCGTCTCGTAGAAACGAGCTGAGAAATTGCAATCGTCGAGCAATTGCTCAGAGATGAAAAGTGCCAGCACTGAAAGCTGTTGCTAGCCAGCACCCTTCCTTGGAAGCGCTTTCACAGGCGCAGCAACACTGGGGCTTTGCGCTTCTCTACCCACCAAACGTCACGGTCATTCTCTGTCCGTCTCGTAGACACAAGCTGAGAAATTGCAAACGTCGAGCAATTGCTCAGAGATGAAAAGTGCCAGCACTGAAAGCTGTTGCTAGCCAGCACCCTTCCTTGGAAGCGCTCTTGTAGCCCTAAGAACACTGGGGCTCTGGCCTTCTCTAGCCACCTCATCTTCTGCTCATCCTCTCGCGCAGTCTAAAGAGAGCTCAGGTGAGAAATTGCAAACATCGAGCAATTGCTCAGAGATGAAAAGTGCCAGCACTGAAAGCTGTTGCTAGCCAGCACCCTTCCTTGGAAGCGCTTTCACAGGCGCAGCAACACTGGGGCTTTGCGCTTCTCTACCCACCAAACATCACGGTCATTCTCTTTCCGACTCGTAGACACGAGCTGAGAAATTGCAAACGTCGAGCAATTGCTCAGAGATGAAAAGTGCCAGCACTGAAAGCTGTTGCTAGCCAGCACCCTTCCTTGGAAGCGCTTTCACAGGCGCAGCAACACTGGGGCTTTGCGCTTCTCTACCCACCAAACGTCACGGTCATTGTCTGTCCGTCTCGTAGACACGAGTTGAGAAATTGCAAACGTCGAGCAATTGCTCAGAGATGAAAAGTGCCAGCACTGAAAGCTGTTGCTAGCCAGCCCCCTTCCTTGGAAGCGCTTTTGTAGCCCTAAGAACACTGGGGCTCTGGCCTTCTCTAGCCACCTCATCTTCTGCTCATCCTCTCGCGCAGTCTAAAGAGAGCTCAGGTGAGAAATTGCAAACGTCGAGCAATTGCTCAGAGATGAAAAGTGCCAGCACTGAAAGCTGTTGCTAGCCAGCACCCTTGCTTGGAAGCGCTTTTGTAGCCCTAAGAACACTGGGGCTCTGCGCTTCTCTAGCCACCTCATATTCTGCTCATCCTCTCGCGCAGTCTAAAGAGAGCTCAGGTGAGAAATTGCAAACGTCGAGCAATTGCTCAGAGATGAAAAGTGCCAGCACTGAAAGCTGTTGCTAGCCAGCACCCTTCCTTGGAAGCGCTTTCACAGGCGCAGCAACACTGGGGCTTTGCGCTTCCCTACCCACCAAACATCACGGTCACTATCTCTGCGTCTCGTAGAAACGAGCTGAGAAATTGCAAACGTCGAGCAATTGCTCAGAGATGAAAAGTGCCAGCACTGAAAGCTGTTGCTAGCCAGCACCCTTCCTTGGAAGCGCTTTCACAGGCGCAGCAACACTGGGGCTTTGCGCTTCCCTACCCACTAAACGTCACGGTCACTATCTCTGCGTCTCGTAGAAACGAGCTGAGAAATTGCAAACGTCGAGCAATTGCTCAGAGAGGAAAAGTGCCAGCACTGAAAGCTGTTGCTAGCCAGCACCCTTCCTTGGAAGCGCTTTTGTAGCCCTAAGAACACTGGGGTTCTGGGCTTCTCTAGCCTTCTAGACTTCTGCTCATCCTCTCGCGCAGTCTAAAGAGAGCTCCGGTGAGAAATTGCAAACGTCGAGCAATTGCTCAGAGATGAAAAGTGCCAGCACTGAAAGCTGTTGCTAGCCAGCACCCTTCCTTGGAAGCGCTTTCACAGGCGCAGCAACACTGGGGCTTTGCGCTTCTCTAGCCACCAAACGTCACGGTCACTATCTCTGCGTCTCGTAGAAACGAGCTGAGAAATTGCAATCGTCGAGCAATTGCTCAGAGATGAAAAGTGCCAGCACTGAAAGCTGTTGCTAGCCAGCACCCTTCCTTGGAAGCGCTTTTGTAGCCCTAAGAACAGTGGGGTTCTGGGCTTCTCTAGCCACCTCATATTCTGCTCATCCTCTCGCGCAGTCTAAAGAGAGCTCAGGTGAGAAATTGCAAACGTCGAGCAATTGCTCAGAGATGAAAAGTGCCAGCACTGAAAGCTGTTGCTAGCCAGCACCCTTCCTTGGAAGCGCTTTCACTGGCGCAGCAACACTGGGGCTTTGCGCTTCTCTACCCACCAAACGTCACGGTCATTCTGTCCGTCTCGTAGACACGAGTTGAGAAATTGCAAACGTCGAGCAATTGCTCAGAGATGAAAAGTGCCAGCACTGAAAGCTGTTGCTAGCCAGCACCCTTCCTTGGAAGCGCTTTTGTAGCCCTAAGAACACTGGGGCTCTGGCCTTCTCTAGCCACCTCATCTTCTGCTCATCCTCTCGCGCAGTCTAAAGAGAGCTCAGGTGAGAAATTGCAAACGTCGAGCAATTGCTCAGAGATGAAAAGTGCCAGCACTGAAAGCTGTTGCTAGCCAGCACCCTTCCTTGGAAGCGCTTTCACTGGCGCAGCAACACTGGGGCTTTGCGCTTCTCTACCCACCAAACGTCACGGTCACTTTCTCTCCGTCTCGTAGACACGAGCTGAGAAATTGCAAACGTCGAGCAATTGCTCAGAGAGGAAAAGTGCCAGCACTGAAAGCTGTTGCTAGCCAGCCCCCTTCCTTGGAAGCGCTCTTGTAGCCCTTAGAACACTGGGGCTCTGGGCTTCTCTAGCCACCTCATCTTCTGCTCATCCTCTCGCGCAGTTTAAAGAGAGCTCAGGTGAGAAATTGCAAACGTCGAGCAATTGCTCAGAGATGAAAAGTGCCAGCACTGAAAGCTGTTGCTAGCCAGCACCCTTCCTTGGAAGCGCTTTTGTAGCCCTAAGAACACTGGGGCTCTGGCCTTCTCTAGCCACCTCATCTTCTGCTCATCCTCTCGCGCAGTCTAAAGAGAGCTCAGGTGAGAAATTGCAAACGTCGAGCAATTGCTCAGAGATGAAAAGTGCCAGCACTGAAAGCTGTTGCTAGCCAGCACCCTTCCTTGGAAGTGCTTTAACAGGCGCAGCAACACTGGGGCTTTGCGCTTCTCTAGCCACCAAACATCACGGTCACTATCTCTCCGACTCGTAGACACGAGCTGAGAAATTGCAAACGTCGAGCAATTGCTCAGAGATGAAAAGTGCCAGCACTGAAAGCTGTTGCTAGCCAGCACCCTTCCTTGGAAGCGCTTTTGTAGCCCTAAGAACACTGGGGCTCTGGCCTTCTCTAGCCATCTAAACTTCTGCTCATCCTCTCGCGCAGTCTAAAGAGAGCTCAGGTGAGAAATTGCAAACGTTGAGCAATTGCTCAGAGATGAAAAGTGCCAGCACTGAAAGCTGTTGCTAGCCAGCACCCTTCCTTGGAAGCGCTTTCACAGGCGCAGCAACACTGGGGCTTTGCGCTTCCCTACCCACCAAACGTCACAGTCAATCTCTGTCTGTCTCGTAGAAACGAGCTGAGAAATTGCAAACGTCGAGCAATTGCTCAGAGATGAAAAGTGCCAGCACTGAAAGCTGTTGCTAGCCAGCACCCTTCCTTGGAAGCGCTTTTTTAGCCCTAAGAACAGTGGGGTTGTGGGCTTTTCTAGCCACCTCATCTTCTGCTCATCCTCTCGCGCAGTCTAAACAGAGCTCAGGTGAGAAATTGCAAACGTCGAGCAATTGCTCAGAGATGAAAAGTGCCAGCACTGAAAGCTGTTGCTAGCCAGCCCCCTTCCTTGGAAGCGCTTTTGTAGCCCTAACAACAGTGGGGCTTTGCGCTTCTCTAGCCACCTCATCTTCTGCTCATCCTGTCGCGCAGTCTAAAGAGAGCTCAGGTGAGAAATTGCAAACGTCGAGCAATTGCTGAGAGATGAAAAGTGCCAGCACTGAAAGCTGTTGCTAGCCAGCACTCTTCCTTGGAAGCGCTTTCACAGGCGCAGCAACACTGGGGCTTCGCGCTTCTCTACCCACCAAACGTCACAGTCATTCTCTGTCCGTCTCGTAGACACAAGCTGAGAAATTGCAAACGTCGAGCAATTGCTCAGAGATGAAAAGTGCCAGCACTGAAAGCTGTTGCTAGCCAGCCCCCTTCCTTGGAAGCGCTTTTGTAGCCCTAAGAACAGTGGGGCTCTGGGCTTCTCTAGCCACCTCATCTTCTGCTCATCCTCTCGCGCAGTCTAAACAGAGCTCAGGTGAGAAATTGCAAACGTCGAGCAATTGCTCAGAGATGAAAAGTGCCAGCACTGAAAGCTGTTGCTAGCCAGCCCCCTTCCTTGGAAGCGCTTTTGTAGCACTAAGAACACTGGAGCTCTGGGCTTCTCTAGCCACCTCATCTTCTGCTCATCCTCTCGCGCAGTCTAAAGAGAGCTCAGGTGAGAAATTGCAAACGTCGAGCAATTGCTCAGAGATGAAAAGTGCCAGCACTGAAAGCTGTTGCTAGCCAGCACCCTTCTTTGGAAGCGCTTTCACAGGCGCAGCATCACTGGGGCTTTGCGCTTCCCTACCCACCAAACGTCACGGTCACTATCTCTGCGTCTCGTAGAAACGAGCTGAGAAATTGCAAACGTCGAGCAATTGCTCAGAGATGAAAAGTGCCAGCACTGAAAGCTGTTGCTAGCCAGCACCCTTCCTTGGAAGCGCTTTTGTAGCCCTAAGAACACTGGGGCTCTGGCCTTCTCTAGCCACCTCATCTTCTGCTCATCCTCTCGCGCAGTCTAAAGAGAGCTCAGGGGAGAAATTGCAAACGTCGAGCAATTGCTCAGAGATGAAAAGTGCCAGCACTGAAAGCTGTTGCTAGCCAGCACCCTTCCTTGGAAGCGCTTTCACAGGCGCAGCAACACTGGGGCTTTGCGCTTCCCTACCCACCAAACGTCACGGTCACTATCTCTGCGTCTCGTAGAAACGAGCTGAGAAATTGCAAACGTCGAGCAATTGCTCAGAGATGAAAAGTGCCAGCACTGAAAGCTGTTGCTAGCCAGCCCCCTTCCTTGGAAGCGCTTTTGTAGCCCTAAGAACACTGGGGCTCTGGCCTTCTCTAGCCACCTCATCTTCTGCTCATCCTCTCGCGCAGTCTAAAGAGAGCTCAGGTGAGAAATTGCAAACGTCGAGCAATTGCTCAGAGATGAAAAGTGCCAGCACTGAAAGCTGTTGCTAGCCAGCACCCTTCCTTGGAAGCGCTTTTGTAGCCCTAAGAACAGTGGGGTTCTGGGCTTCTCTAGCCACCTCATCTTCTGCTCATCCTCTCGCGCAGTCTAAAGAGAGCTCAGGTGAGAAATTGCAAACGTCGAGCAATTGCTCAGAGATGAAAAGTGCCAGCACTGAAAGCTGTTGCTAGCCAGCACCCTTCCTTGGAAGCGCTTTCACAGGCGCAGCAACACTGGGGCTTTGCGCTTCTCTAGCCACCAAACGTCACGGTCACTATCTCTGCGTCTCGTAGAAACGAGCTGAGAAATTGCAATCGTCGAGCAATTGCTCAGAGATGAAAAGTGCCAGCACTGAAAGCTGTTGCTAGCCAGCACCCTTCCTTGGAAGCGCTTTCACTGGCGCAGCAACACTGGGGCTTTGCGCTTCTCTACCCACCAAACGTCACGGTCATTCTCTGTCCGTCTCGTAGACACGAGCTGAGAAATTGCAAACGTCGAGCAATTGCTCAGAGATGAAAAGTGCCAGCACTGAAAGCTGTTGCTAGCCAGCACCCTTCCTTGGAAGCGCTCTTGTAGCCCTAAGAACACTGGGGCTCTGGCCTTCTCTAGCCACCTCATCTTCTGCTCATCCTCTCGCGCAGTCTAAAGAGAGCTCCGGTGAGAAATTGCAAACATCGAGCAATTGCTCAGAGATGAAAAGTGCCAGCACTGAAAGCTGTTGCTAGCCAGCACCCTTCCTTGGAAGCGCTTTCACTGGCGCAGCAACACTGGGGCTTTGCGCTTCTCTACCCACCAAACATCACGGTCATTCTCTTTCCGACTCGTAGACACGAGCTGAGAAATTGCAAACGTCGAGCAATTGCTCAGAGATGAAAAGTGCCAGCACTGAAAGCTCTTGCTAGCCAGCCCCCTTCCTTGGAAGCGCTTTCACAGGCGCAGCAACACTGGGGCTTTGCGCTTCTCTAGCCACCAAACGTCACGGTCATTCTCTGTCCGTCTCGTAGACACGAGTTGAGAAATTGCAAACGTCGAGCAATTGCTCAGAGATGAAAAGTGCCAGCACTGAAAGCTGTTGCTAGCCAGCCCCCTTCCTTGGAAGCGCTTTTGTAGCCCTAAGAACACTGGGGCTCTGGCCTTCTCTAGCCACCTCATCTTCTGCTCATCCTCTCGCGCAGTCTAAAGAGAGCTCAGGTGAGAAATTGCAAACGTCGAGCAATTGCTCAGAGATGAAAAGTGCCAGCACTGAAAGCTGTTGCTAGCCGGCACCCTTGCTTGGAAGCGCTTTCACTGGCGCAGCAACACTGGGGCTTTGCGCTTCTCTACCCACCAAACATCACGGTCATTCTCTTTCCGACTCGTAGACACGAGCTGAGAAATTGCAAACGTCGAGCAATTGCTCAGAGATGAAAAGTGCCAGCACTGAAAGCTCTTGCTAGCCAGCCCCCTTCCTTGGAAGCGCTTTCACAGGCGCAGCAACACTGGGGCTTTGCGCTTCTCTAGCCACCAAACGTCACGGTCATTCTCTGTCCGTCTCGTAGACACGAGTTGAGAAATTGCAAACGTCGAGCAATTGCTCAGAGATGAAAAGTGCCAGCACTGAAAGCTGTTGCTAGCCAGCCCCCTTCCTTGGAAGCGCTTTTGTAGCCCTAAGAACACTGGGGCTCTGGCCTTCTCTAGCCACCTCATCTTCTGCTCATCCTCTCGCGCAGTCTAAAGAGAGCTCAGGTGAGAAATTGCAAACGTCGAGCAATTGCTCAGAGATGAAAAGTGCCAGCACTGAAAGCTGTTGCTAGCCGGCACCCTTGCTTGGAAGCGCTTTTGTAGCCCTAAGAACACTGGGGCTCTGCGCTTCTCTAGCCACCTCATCTTCTGCTCATCCTCTCGCGCAGTCTAAAGAGAGCTCAGGTGAGAAATTGCAAACGTCGAGCAATTGCTCAGAGATGAAAAGTGCCAGCACTGAAAGCTGTTGCTAGCCAGCACCCTTCCTTGGAAGCGCTTTCACAGGCGCAGCAACACTGGGGCTTTGCGCTTCCCTACCCACCAAACGTCACGGTCACTATCTCTGCGTCTCGTAGAAACGAGCTGAGAAATTGCAAACGTCGAGCAATTGCTCAGAGATGAAAAGTGCCAGCACTGAAAGCTGTTGCTAGCCAGCACCTTTCTTTGGAAGCGCTTTCACAGGCGCAGCAACACTGGGGCTTTGCGCTTCCCTACCCACTAAACGTCACGGTCACTATCTCTGCGTCTCGTAGAAACGAGCTGAGAAATTGCAAACGTCGAGCAATTGCTCAGAGATGAAAAGTGCCAGCACTGAAAGCTGTTGCTAGCCAGCCCCCTTCCTTGGAAGCGCTTTGGTAGTCCTAAGAACACTGGGGCTCTGGGCTTCTCTAGCCACCTCATCTTCTGCTCATCCTCTCGCGCAGTCTAAAGAGAGCTCAGGTGAGAAATTACAAACGTCGAGCAATTGCTCAGAGATGAAAAGTGCCAGCACTGAAAGCTGTTGCTAGCCAGCACCCTTCCTTGGAAGCGCTTTTGTAGCCCTAAGAACACTGGGGTTCTGGGCTTCTCTAGCCTTCTAGACTTCTGCTCATCCTCTCGCGCAGTCTAAAGAGAGCTCAGGTGAGAAATTGCAAACGTCGAGCAATTGCTCAGAGATGAAAAGTGCCAGCACTGAAAGCTGTTGCTAGCCAGCACCCTTCCTTGGAAGCGCTTTCACAGGCGCAGCAACACTGGGGCTTTGCGCTTCTCTAGCCACCAAACGTCACGGTCACTATCTCTGCGTCTCGTAGAAACGAGCTGAGAAATTGCAATCGTCGAGCAATTGCTCAGAGATGAAAAGTGCCAGCACTGAAAGCTGTTGCTAGCCAGCACCCTTCCTTGGAAGCGCTTTTGTAGCCCTAAGAACAGTGGGGTTCTGGGCTTCTCTAGCCACCTCATATTCTGCTCATCCTCTCGCGCAGTCTAAAGAGAGCTCAGGTGAGAAATTGCAAACGTCGAGCAATTGCTCAGAGATGAAAAGTGCCAGCACTGAAAGCTGTTGCTAGCTAGCACCCTTCCTTGGAAGCGCTTTCACAGGCGCAGCAACACTGGGGCTTTGCGCTTCTCTAACCACCAAACGTCACGGTCATTCTCTTTCCGACTCGTAGACACGAGTTGAGAAATTGCAAACGTCGAGCAATTGCTCAGAGATGAAAAGTGCCAGCACTGAAAGCTGTTGCTAGCCAGCACCCTTCCTTGGAAGCGCTTTCACTGGCGCAGCAACACTGGGGCTTTGCGCTTCTCTACCCACCAAACGTCACGGTCATTATCTCTCCGTCTCGTAGACACAAGCTGAGAAATTGCAAACGTCGAGCAATTTCTCACAGAGGAAAAGTGCCAGCACTGAAAGCTGTTGCTAGCCAGCCCCCTTCCTTGGAAGCGCTCTTGTAGCCCTAAGACACTGGGGCTCTGGCCTTCTCTAGCCACCTCATCTTCTGCTCATCCTCTCGCGCAGTCTAAAGAGAGCTCAGGTGAGAAATTGCAAACGTTGAGCAATTGCTCAGAGATGAAAAGTGCCAGCACTGAAAGCTGTTGCTAGCCAGCACCCTTCCTTGGAAGCGCTTTCACTGGCGCAGCAACACTGGGGCTTTGCGCTTCTCTACCCACCAAACATCACGGTCATTCTCTTTCCGACTCGTAGACACGAGCTGAGAAATTGCAAACGTCGAGCAATTGCTCAGAGATGAAAAGTGCCAGCACTGAAAGCTGTTGCTAGCCAGCACCCTTCCTTGGAAGCGCTTTCACAGGCGCAGCAACACTGGGGCTTTGCGCTTCTCTACCCACCAAACGTCACGGTCATTCTCTGTCCGTCTCGTAGACACGAGTTGAGAAATTGCAAACGTCGAGCAATTGCTCAGAGATGAAAAGTGCCAGCACTGAAAGCTGTTGCTAGCCAGCCCCCTTCCTTGGAAGCGCTTTTGTAGCCCTAAGAACACTGGGGCTCTGTGCTTCTCTAGCCATCTAAACTTCTGCTCATCATCTCGCGCAGTCTAAAGAGAGCTCAGGTGAGAAACTGCAAACGTCGAGCAATTGCTCAGAGATGAAAAGTGCCAGCACTGAAAGCTGTTGCTAGCCAGCACCCTTCCTTGGAAGCGCTTTCACAGGCGCAGCAACACTGCGACTTTGCGCTTCCCTACCCACCAAACGTCACGGTCACTATCTCTGCGTCTCGTAGAAACGAGCTGAGAAATTGCAAACGTCGAGCAATTGCTCAGAGATGAAAAGTGCCAGCACTGAAAGCTGTTGCTAGCCAGCCCCCTTCCTTGGAAGCGCTTTTGTAGCCCTAAGAACACTGGGGCTCTGGCCTTCTCTAGCCACCTCATCTTCTGCTCATCCTCTCGCGCAGTCTAAAGAGAGCTCAGGTGAGAAATTGCAAACGTCGAGCAATTGCTCAGAGATGAAAAGTGCCAGCACTGAAAGCTGTTGCTAGCCAGCACCCTTCCTTGGAAGCGCTTTTGTAGCCCTAAGAACAGTGGGGTTCTGGGCTTCTCTAGCCACCTCATCTTCTGCTCATCCTCTCGCGCAGTCTAAAGAGAGCTCAGGTGAGAAATTGCAAACGTCGAGCAATTGCTCAGAGATGAAAAGTGCCAGCACTGAAAGCTGTTGCTAGCCAGCACCCTTCCTTGGAAGCGCTTTCACAGGCGCAGCAACACTGGGGCTTTGCGCTTCTCTAGCCACCAAACGTCACGGTCACTATCTCTCCGTCTCGTAGAAACGAGCTGAGAAATTGCAATCGTCGAGCAATTGCTCAGAGATGAAAAGTGCCAGCACTGAAAGCTGTTGCTAGCCAGCACCCTTCCTTGGAAGCGCTTTCACTGGCGCAGCAACACTGGGGCTTTGCGCTTCTCTACCCACCAAACGTCACGGTCATTCTCTTTCGGTCTCGTAGACACAAGCTGAGAAATTGCAAACGTCGAGCAATTGCTCAGAGATGAAAAGTGCCAGCACTGAAAGCTGTTGCTAGCCAGCACCCTTCCTTGGAAGCGCTCTTGTAGCCCTAAGAACACTGGGGCTCTGGCCTTCTCTAGCCACCTCATCTTCTGCTCATCCTCTCGCGCAGTCTAAAGAGAGCTCAGGTGAGAAATTGCAAACATCGAGCAATTGCTCAGAGATGAAAAGTGCCAGCACTGAAAGCTGTTGCTAGCCAGCACCCTTCCTTGGAAGCGCTTTCACTGGCGCAGCAACACTGGGGCTTTGCGCTTCTCTACCCACCAAACATCACGGTCATTCTCTTTCCGACTCGTAGACACGAGCTGAGAAATTGCAAACGTCGAGCAATTGCTCAGAGATGAAAAGTGCCAGCACTGAAAGCTGTTGCTAGCCAGCACCCTTCCTTGGAAGCGCTTTCACAGGCGCAGCAACACTGGGGCTTTGCGCTTCTCTACCCACCAAACGTCACGGTCATTGTCTGTCCGTCTCGTAGACACGAGTTGAGAAATTGCAAACGTCGAGCAATTGCTCAGAGATGAAAAGTGCCAGCACTGAAAGCTGTTGCTAGCCAGCCCCCTTCCTTGGAAGCGCTTTTGTAGCCCTAAGAACACTGGGGCTCTGGCCTTCTCTAGCCACCTCATCTTCTGCTCATCCTCTCGCGCAGTCTAAAGAGAGCTCAGGTGAGAAATTGCAAACGTCGAGCAATTGCTCAGAGATGAAAAGTGCCAGCACTGAAAGCTGTTGCTAGCCGGCACCCTTGCTTGGAAGCGCTTTTGTAGCCCTAAGAACACTGGGGCTCTGCGCTTCTCTAGCCACCTCATATTCTGCTCATCCTCTCGCGCAGTCTAAAGAGAGCTCAGGTGAGAAATTGCAAACGTCGAGCAATTGCTCAGAGATGAAAAGTGCCAGCACTGAAAGCTGTTGCTAGCCAGCACCCTTCCTTGGAAGCGCTTTCACAGGCGCAGCAACACTGGGGCTTTGCGCTTCCCTACCCACCAAACGTCACGGTCACTATCTCTGCGTCTCGTAGAAACGAGCTGAGAAATTGCAAACGTCGAGCAATTGCTCAGAGATGAAAAGTGCCAGCACTGAAAGCTGTTGCTAGCCAGCACCCTTCCTTGGAAGCGCTTTCACAGGCGCAGCAACACTGGGGCTTTGCGCTTCCCTACCCACTAAACGTCACGGTCACTATCTCTGCGTCTCGTAGAAACGAGCTGAGAAATTGCAAACGTCGAGCAATTGCTCAGAGATGAAAAGTGCCAGCACTGAAAGCTGTTGCTAGCCAGCACCCTTCCTTGGAAGCGCTTTGGTAGTCCTAAGAACACTGGGGCTCTGGGCTTCTCTAGCCACCTCATCTTCTGCTCATCCTCTCGCGCAGTCTAAAGAGAGCTCAGGTGAGAAATTACAAACGTCGAGCAATTGCTCAGAGAGGAAAAGTGCCAGCACTGAAAGCTGTTGCTAGCCAGCACCCTTCCTTGGAAGCGCTTTTGTAGCCCTAAGAACACTGGGGTTCTGGGCTTCTCTAGCCTTCTAGACTTCTGCTCATCCTCTCGCGCAGTCTAAAGAGAGCTCAGGTGAGAAATTGCAAACGTCCAGCAATTGCTCAGAGATGAAAAGTGCCAGCACTGAAAGCTTTTGCTAGCCAGCACCCTTCCTTGGAAGCGCTTTCACAGGCGCAGCAACACTGGGGCTTTGCGCTTCTCTAGCCACCAAACGTCACGGTCACTATCTCTGCGTCTCGTAGAAACGAGCTGAGAAATTGCAATCGTCGAGCAATTGCTCAGAGATGAAAAGTGCCAGCACTGAAAGCTGTTGCTAGCCAGCACCCTTCCTTGGAAGCGCTTTTGTAGCCCTAAGAACAGTGGGGTTCTGGGCTTCTCTAGCCACCTCATATTCTGCTCATCCTCTCGCGCAGTCTAAAGAGAGCTCAGGTGAGAAATTGCAAACGTCGAGCAATTGCTCAGAGATGAAAAGTGCCAGCACTGAAAGCTGTTGCTAGCCAGCACCCTTCCTTGGAAGCGCTTTCACAGGCGCAGCAACACTGGGGCTTTGCGCTTCTCTAACCACCAAACATCACGGTCACTATCTCTCCGTCTCGTAGACACGAGTTGAGAAATTGCAAACGTCCAGCAATTGCTCAGAGATGAAAAGTGCCAGCACTGAAAGCTGTTGCTAGCCAGCACCCTTCCTTGGAAGCGCTTTCACAGGCGCAGCAACACTGGGGCTTTGCGCTTCTCTACCCACCAAACGTCACGGTCATTCTCTGTCCGTCTCGTAGACACGAGTTGAGAAATTGCAAACGTCGAGCAATTTCTCACAAAGGAAAAGTGCCAGCACTGAAAGCTGTTGCTAGCCAGCACCCTTCCTTGGAAGCGCTTTTGTAGCCCTAAGAACACTGGGGCTCTGGCCTTCTCTAGCCACCTCATCTTCTGCTCATCGTCTCGCGCAGTCTAAAGAGAGCTCAGGTGAGAAATTGCAAACGTCGAGCAATTGCTCAGAGATGAAAAGTGCCAGCACTGAAAGCTGTTGCTAGCCGGCACCCTTGCTTGGAAGCGCTTTTGTAGCCCTAAGAACACTGGGGCTCTGGCCTTCTCTAGCCATCTAAACTTCTGCTCATCATCTCGCGCAGTCTAAAGAGAGCTCAGGTGAGAAATTGCAAACGTCCAGCAATTGCTCAGAGATGAAAAGTGCCAGCACTGAAAGCTGTTGCTAGCCAGCCCCCTTCCTTGGAAGCGCTTTTGTAGCCCTAAGAACACTGGGGCTCTGGGCTTCTCTAGCCACCTCATCTTCTGCTCATCCTCTCGCGCACTCTAAAGAGAGCTCAGGTGAGAAATTGCAAACGTTGAGCAATTGCTCAGAGATGAAAAGTGCCAGCACTGAAAGCTGTTGCTAGCCAGCACCCTTCCTTGGAAGCGCTTTCACAGGCGCAGCAACACTGGGGCTTCGCGCTTCTCTACCCACCAAACGTCACGGTCATTCTCTTTCCGACTCGTAGACACGAGCTGAGAAATTGCAAACGTCGAGCAATTGCTCAGAGATGAAAAGTGCCAGCACTGAAAGCTGTTGCTAGCCAGCCCCCTTCCTTGGAAGCGCTTTTGTAGCCCTAAGAACAGTGGGGCTCTGGGCTTCTCTAGCCACCTCATCTTCTGCTCATCCTCTCGCGCAGTCTAAAGAGAGCTCAGGTGAGAAATTGCAAACGTCGAGCAATTGCTCAGAGATGAAAAGTGCCAGCACTGAAAGCTCTTGCTAGCCAGCACCCTTCCTTGGAAGCGCTTTTGTAGGCCTAAGAACAGTGGGGCTCTGGGTTTCTCTAGCCACCTCATCTTCTGCTCATCCTCTCGCGCAGTCTAAAGAGAGCTCAGGTGAGAAATTGCAAACGTCCAGCAATTGCTCAGAGAGGAAAAGTGCCAGCACTGAAAGCTGTTGCTAGCCAGCACCCTTTTTTGGAAGCGCTTTCACAGGCGCAGCAACACTGGGGCTTTGCGCTTCTCTACCCACCAAACGTCACAGTCATTCTCTGTCCGTCTCGTAGACACGAACTGAGAAATTGCAAACGTCGAGCAATTGCTCAGAGATGAAAAGTGCCAGCACTGAAAGCTGTTGCTAGCCAGCACCCTTCCTTGGAAGCGCTTTTGTAGCCCTAAGAACAGTGGGGCTCTGCGCTTCTCTAGCCATCTAAACTTCTGCTCATCATCTCGCGCAGTCTAAAGAGAGCTCAGGTGAGAAATTGCAAACGTTGAGCAATTGCTCAGAGATGAAAAGTGCCAGCACTGAAAGCTGTTGCTAGCCAGCACCCTTCCTTGGAAGCGCTTTCACAGGCGCAGCAACACTGGGGCTTCGCGCTTCTCTACCCACCAAACGTCACAGTCATTCTCTTTCCGACTCGTAGACACGAGCTGAGAAATTGCAAACGTCGAGCAATTGCTCAGAGATGAAAAGTGCCAGCACTGAAAGCTGTTGCTAGCCAGCACCCTTCTTTGGAAGCGCTTTCACAGGCGCAGCAACACTGGGGCTTTGCGCTTCTCTAGCCACCAAACGTCACAGTCATTCTCTGTCCGTCTCGTAGACACGAGCTGAGAAATTGCAAACGTCGAGCAATTGCTGAGAGATGAAAAGTGCCAGCACTGAAAGCTGTTGCTAGCCAGCCCCCTTCCTTGGAAGCGCTTTTGTAGCCCTAAGAACACTGGGGCTCTGGGCTTCTCTAGCCACCTCATCTTCTGCTCATCCTCTCGCGCAGTCTAAAGAGAGCTCAGGTGAGAAATTGCAAACGTCGAGCAATTGCTCAGAGATGAAAAGTGCCAGCACTGAAAGCTGTTGCTAGCCAGCCCCCTTCCTTGGAAGCGCTTTTGTAGCCCTAAGAACACTGGGGCTCTGGCCTTCTCTAGCCACCTCATCTTCTGCTCATCCTCTCGCGCAGTCTAAAGAGAGCTCAGGTGAGAAATTGCAAACGTCGAGCAATTGCTGAGAGATGAAAAGTGCCAGCACTGAAAGCTGTTGCTAGCCAGCCCCCTTCCTTGGAAGCGCTTTTGTAGCCCTAAGAACACTGGCGCTCTGGCCTTCTCTAGCCACCTCATCTTCTGCTCATCCTCTCGCGCACTCTAAAGAGAGCTCAGGTGAGAAATTGCAAACGTCCAGCAATTGCTCAGAGATGAAAAGTGCCAGCACTGAAAGCTGTTGCTAGCCAGCACCCTTCTTTGGAAGCGCTTTCACAGGCGCAGCAACACTGGGGCTTTTCGCTTCTCTACCCACCAAACGTCACGGTCACTATCTCTCCGACTCGTAGACACGAGTTGAGAAATTGCAAACGTCGAGCAATTGCTCAGACAGGAAAAGTGCCAGCACTGAAAGCTGTTGCTAGCCAGCACCCTTCCTTGGAAGCGCTTTTGTAGCCCTAAGAACACTGGGGCTCTGGCCTTCTCTAGCCACCTAATCTAGAAGCTCATCCTCTCGCGCACTCTAAAGAGAGCTCAGGTGAGAAATTGCAAACGTTGAGCAATTGCTCAGAGATGAAAAGTGCCAGCACTGAAAGCTGTTGCTAGCCAGCACCCTTCCTTGGAAGCGCTTTTGTAGCCCTTAGAACAGGGGGGCTCTGGGCTTCTCTAGCCACCTCATCTTCTGCTCATCCTCTCGCGCACTCTAAAGAGAGCTCAGGTGAGAAATTGCAAACGTCGAGCAATTGCTGAGAGATGAAAAGTGCCAGCACTGAAAGCTGTTGCTAGCCAGCACCTTTCTTTGGAAGCGCTTTCACAGGCGCAGCAACACTGGGGCTTTGCGCTTCTCTAGCCACCAAACGTCACAGTCATTCTCTGTCCGTCTCGTAGAAACGAGCTGAGAAATTGCAAACGTCGAGCAATTGCTCAGAGATGAAAATTGCCAGCTCTGAAAGCTGTTGCTAGCCAGCACCCTTCCTTGGAAGCGCTTTTGTAGCCCTAAGAACACTGGGGCTCTGCGCTTCTCTAGCCATCTAAACTTCTGCTCATCATCTCGCGCAGTGTAAAGAGAGCTCAGGTGAGAAAATGCAAACGTCCAGCAATTGCTCAGAGATGAAAAGTGCCAGCACTGAAAGCTGTTGCTAGCCAGCACCCTTCCTTGGAAGCGCTTTTGTAGCCCTAAGAACACTGGGGTTCTGGGTTTCTCTAGCCACCTCATCTTCTGCTCATCCTCTCGCGCAGTCTAAAGAGAGCTCAGGTGAGAAATTGCAAACGTCCAGCAATTGCTCAGAGAGGAATAGTGCCAGCACTGAAAGCTGTTGCTAGCCAGCACCCTTCCTTGGAAGCGCTTTCACAGGCGCAGCAACACTGGGGCTTTGCGCTTCTCTACCCACCAAACGTCACAGTCATTCTCTGTCCGTCTCGTAGACACGAGCTGACAAATTGCAAACGTCGAGCAATTGCTGAGAGATGAAAAGTGCCAGCACTGAAAGCTGTTGCTAGCCAGCACCCTTCCTTGGAAGCGCTTTTGTAGCCCTAAGAACACTGGGGCTCTGGCCTTCTCTAGCCACCTCATCTTCTGCTCATCCTCTCGCGCAGTCTAAAGAGAGCTCAGGTGAGAAATTGCAAACGTCGAGCAATTGCTCAGAGATGAAAAGTGCCAGCACTGAAAGCTGTTGCTAGCCAGCACCCTTCCTTGGAAGCGCTTTCACAGGCACAGCAACACTGGGGCTTTGCGCTTCTCTAACCACCAAACGTCACGGTCATTCTCTTTCCGTCTCGTAGACACGAGTTGAGAAATTGCAAACGTCGAGCAATTGCTCAGAGATGAAAAGTGCCAGCACTGAAAGCTGTTGCTAGCCAGCCCCCTTCCTTGGAAGCGCTTTTGTAGCCCTAAGAACACTGGGGCTCTGGCCTTCTCTAGCCACCTCATCTTCTGCTCATCCTCTCGCGCAGTCTAAAGAGAGCTCAGGTGAGAAATTGCAAACGTCCAGCAATTGCTCAGAGATGAAAAGTGCCAGCACTGAAAGCTCTTGCTAGCCAGCACCCTTCCTTGGAAGCGCTTTCACAGGCGCAGCAACACTTGCTCTTTGCGCTTCTCTAACCACCAAACATCACGGTCACTATCTCTCCGTCTCGTAGACACGAGCTGAGAAATTGCAAACGTCGAGCAATTGCTCAGAGATGAAAAGTGCCAGCACTGAAAGCTGTTGCTAGCCAGCACCCTTCCTTGGAAGCGCTTTCACAGGCGCAGCAACACTGGGGCTTTGCGCTTCTCTACCCACCAAACATCACGGTCACTATCTCTCCGTCTCGTAGACACGAGCTGAGAAATTGCAAACCTCGAGCAATTGCTGAGAGATGAAAAGTGGCAGCACTGAAAGCTGTTGCTAGCCAGCCCCCTTCCTTGGAAGCGCTTTTGTAGCCCTAAGAACACTGGGGCTCTGGCCTTCTCTAGCCACCTCATCTTCTGCTCATCCTCTCGCGCAGTCTAAAGAGAGCTCAGGTGAGAAATTGCAAACGTCGAGCAATTGCTGAGAGATGAAAAGTGCCAGCACTGAAAGCTGTTGCTAGCCAGCACCCTTCCTTGGAAGCGCTTTTGTAGCCCTAAGAACACTGGGGCTCTGGCCTTCTCTAGCCACCTCATCTTCTGCTCATCCTCTCGCGCAGTCTAAAGAGAGCTCAGGTGAGAAATTGCAAACGTCGAGCAATTGCTGAGAGATGAAAAGTGCCAGCACTGAAAGCTGTTGCTAGCCAGCCCCCTTCCTTGGAAGCGCTTTTGTAGCCCTAAGAACACTGGGGCTCTGGGCTTCTCTAGCCACCTCATCTTCTGCTCATCCTCTCGCGCAGTCTAAAGAGAGCTCAGGTGAGAAATTGCAAACGTCGAGCAATTGCTCAGAGATGAAAAGTGCCAGCACTGAAAGCTGTTGCTAGCCAGCACCCTTCTTTGGAAGCGCTTTCACAGGCGCAGCAACACTGGGGCTTTTCGCTTCTCTAACCACCAAACGTCACGGTCACTATCTCTCCGACTCGCATACACGAGTTGAGAAATTGCAAACGTCGAGCAATTGCTCAGAGATGAAAAGTGCCAGCACTGAAAGCTGTTGCTAGCCAGCACCCTTCCTTGGAAGCGCTTTTGTAGCCCTAAGAACACTGGGGTTCTGGCCTTCTCTAGCCACCTAATCTAGATGCTCATCCTCTCGCGCAGTCTAAAGAGAGCTCAGGTGAGAAATTGCAAACGTTGAGCAATTGCTCAGAGATGAAAAGTGCCAGCACTGAAAGCTGTTGCTAGCCAGCACCCTTCCTTGGAAGCGCTTTTGTAGCCCTTAGAACAGGGGGGCTCTGGGCTTCTCTAGCCACCTCATCTTCTGCTCATCCTCTCGCGCACTCTAAAGAGAGCTCAGGTGAGAAATTGCAAACGTCGAGCAATTGCTCAGAGAGGAAAAGTGCCAGCACTGAAAGCTGTTGCTAGCCAGCACCTTTCTTTGGAAGCGCTTTCACAGGCGCAGCAACACTGGGGCTTTGCGCTTCTCTAGCCACCAAACGTCACAGTCATTCTCTTTCCTTCTCGTAGAAACGAGCTGAGAAATTGCAAACGTCGAGCAATTGCTCAGAGATGAAAAGTGCCAGCACTGAAAGCTGTTGCTAGCCAGCACCCTTCCTTGGAAGCGCTTTTGTAGCCCTAAGAACACTGGGGCTCTGCGCTTCTCTAGCCATCTAAACTTCTGCTCATCCTCTCGCGCACTCTAAAGAGAGCTCAGGTGAGAAATTGCAAACGTCCAGCAATTGCTCAGAGATGAAAAGTGCCAGCACTGAAAGCTGTTGCTAGCCAGCACCCTTCCTTGGAAGCGCTTTTGTAGCCCTAAGAACACTGGGGTTCTGGGTTTCTCTAGCCACCTCATCTTCTGCTCATCCTCTCGCGCAGTCTAAAGAGAGCTCAGGTGAGAAATTGCAAACGTCCAGCAATTGCTCAGAGAGGAAAAGTGCCAGCACTGAAAGCTGTTGCTAGCCAGCACCCTTCCTTGGAAGCGCTTTCACAGGCGCAGCAACACTGGGGCTTTGCGCTTCTCTACCCACCAAACGTCACAGTCATTCTCTGTCCGTCTCGTAGACACGAGCTGAGAAATTGCAAACGTCGAGCAATTGCTCAGAGATGAAAAGTGCCAGCACTGAAAGCTGTTGCTAGCCAGCACCCTTCCTTGGAAGCGCTTTTGTAGCCCTAAGAACACTGGGGCTCTGGGCTTCTCTAGCCACCTCCTCTTCTGCTCATCCTCTCGCGCAGTCTAAAGAGAGCTCAGGTGAGAAATTGCAAACGTTGAGCAATTGCTCAGAGATGAAAAGTGCCAGCACTGAAAGCTGTTGCTAGCCAGCACCCTTCCTTGGAAGCGCTTTCACAGGCGCAGCAACACTGGGGCTTTGCGCTTCTCTAACCACCAAACGTCACGGTCATTCTCTTTCCGTCTCGTAGACACGAGTTGAGAAATTGCAAACGTCGAGCAATTGCTCAGAGATGAAAAGTGCCAGCACTGAAAGCTGTTGCTAGCCAGCACCCTTCCTTGGAAGCGCTTTTGTAGGCCTAAGAACACTGGGGCTCTGGCCTTCTCTAGCCACCTCATCTTCTGCTCATCCTCTCGCGCAGTCTAAAGAGAGCTCAGGTGAGAAATTGCAAACGTCGAGCAATTGCTCAGAGATGAAAAGTGCCAGCACTGAAAGCTGTTGCTAGCCAGCACCCTTCCTTGGAAGCGCTTTCACAGGCGCAGCAACACTTGCTCTTTGCGCTTCTCTAACCACCAAACATCACGGTCACTATCTCTCCGTCTCGTAGACACGAGCTGAGAAATTGCAAACGTCGAGCAATTGCTCAGAGATGAAAAGTGCCAGCACTGAAAGCTGTTGCTAGCCAGCACCCTTCCTTGGAAGCGCTTTCACAGGCGCAGCAACACTGGGGCTTTGCGCTTCTCTACCCACCAAACGTCACGGTCACTATCTCTCCGTCTCGTAGACACGAGCTGAGAAATTGCAAACGTCGAGCAATTGCTCAGAGAGGAAAAGTGCCAGCACTGAAAGCTGTTGCTAGCCAGCACCCTTCCTTGGAAGCGCTTTTGTAGGCCTAAGAACACTGGGGCTCTGGCCTTCTCTAGCCACCTCATCTTCTGCTCATCCTCTCGCGCAGTCTAAAGAGAGCTCAGGTGAGAAACTGCAAACGTTGAGCAATTGCTCAGAGATGAAAAGTGCCAGCACTGAAAGCTCTTGCTAGCCAGCACCCTTCCTTGGAAGCGCTTTCACAGGTGCAGCAACACTGGGGCTTTGCGCTTCTCTAACCACCAAACATCACGGTCACTATCTCTCCGTCTCGTAGACACGAGCTGAGAAATTGCAAACGTCGAGCAATTGCTCAGAGATGAAAAGTGCCAGCACTGAAAGCTCTTGCTAGCCAGCCCCCTTCCTTGGAAGCGCTTTTGTAGCCCTAAGAACACTGGGGCTCTGGCCTTCTCTAGCCACCTCATCTTCTGCTCATCCTCTCGCGCAGTCTAAAGAGAGCTCAGGTGAGAAATTGCAAACGTCGAGCAATTGCTCAGAGATGAAAAGTGCCAGCACTGAAAGCTGTTGCTAGCCAGCACCCTTCTTTGGAAGCGCTTTCACAGGCGCAGCAACACTGGGGCTTTGCGCTTCTCTACCCACCAAACGTCACAGTCATTCTCTGTCCGTCTCGTAGACACGAGCTGAGAAATTGCAAACGTCGAGCAATTGCTGAGAGATGAAAAGTGCCAGCACTGAAAGCTGTTGCTAGCCAGCACCCTTCCTTGGAAGCGCTTTTGTAGCCCTAAGAACACTGGGGCTCTGCACTTCTCTAGCCATCTAAACTTCTGCTCATCATCTCGCGCAGTCTAAAGAGAGCTCAGGTGAGAAAGTGCAAACCTCGAGCAATTGCTCAGAGATGAAAAGTGCCAGCACTGAAAGCTGTTGCTAGCCAGCACCCTTCCTTGGAAGCGCTTTCACAGGCGCAGCAACACTGGGGCTTCGCGCTTCTCTAACCACCAAACATCACGGTCACTATCTCTCCGTCTCGTAGACACGAGTTGAGAAATTGCAAACGTCGAGCAATTACTCAGAGATGAAAAGTGCCAGCACTGAAAGCTGTTGCTAGCAAGCACCCTTCCTTGGAAGCGCTTTCACAGGCGCAGCAACGCTGGGGCTTTGCGCTTCTCTAGCCACCAAAAGTCACGGTCATTCTCTTTCCATCTCATAGACACGAGCTGAGAAATTGCAAACGTCGAGCAATTGCTCAGAGATGAAAAGTGCCAGCACTGAAAGCTGTTGCTAGGCAGCACCCTTCCTTGGAAGCGCTTTCACAGGCGCAGCAACACTGGGGCTTTGCGCTTCTCTACCCACCAAACGTCACGGTCACTATCTCTCCGTCTCGTAGAAAAGAGCTGAGAAATTGCAAACGTCGAGCAATTGCTCAGAGAGGAAAAGTGCCAGCACTGAAAGCTGTTGCTAGCCAGCACCCTTCCTTGGAAGCGCTCTTGTAGCCCTTAGAACACTGGGGCTCTGGGCTTCTCTAGCCACCTCATCTTCTGCTCATCCTCTCGCGCAATCTAAAGAGAGCTCAGGTGAGAAATTGCAAACGTCGAGCAATTGCTCAGAGATGAAAAGTGCCAGCACTGAAAGCTCTTGCTAGCCAGCACCCTTCCTTGGAAGCGGTTTTGTAGCCCTTAGAACAGTGGTGCTCTGGGCTTCTCTAGCCACCTCATCTTCTGCTCATCCTCTCGCGCAGTCTAAAGAGAGCTCAGGTGAGAAATTGCAAACGTCGAGCAATTGCTCAGAGATGAAAAGTGCCAGCACTGAAAGCTGTTGCTAGCCAGCACCCTTCTTTGGAAGCGCTTTCACAGGCGCAGCAACACTGGGGCTTTGCGCTTCTCTACCCACCAAACGTCACAGTCATTCTCTGTCCGTCTCGTAGACACGAGTTGAGAAATTGCAAACGTCGAGCAATTGCTCAGAGATGAAAAGTGCCAGCACTGAAAGCTGTTGCTAGCCAGCACCCTTCCTTGGAAGCGCTTTTGTAGCCCAAAGAACACTGGGGCTCTGGCCTTCTCTAGCCACCTCATCTTCTGCTCATCCTCTCGCGCAGTCTAAAGACATCTCAGGTGAGAAATTGCAAACGTTGAGCAATTGCTCAGAGATGAAAAGTGCCAGCACTGAAAGCTGTTGCTAGCCAGCACCCTTCCTTGGAAGCGCTTTTGTAGCCCTAAGAACACTGGGGTTCTGGGCTTCTCTAGCCTTCTAGACTTCTGCTCATCCTCTCGCGCAGTCTAAAGAGACCTCAGGTGAGAAACTGCAAACGTTGAGCAATTGCTCAGAGATGAAAAGTGCCAGCACTGAAAGCTGTTGCTAGCCAGCACCCTTCCTTGGAAGCGCTTTCACAGGCGCAGCAACACTGGGGCTTTGCGCTTCTCTACCCACCAAACATCACGGTCACTATCTCTCCGTCTCGTAGACACGAGTTGAGAAATTGCAAACGTCGAGCAATTGCTCAGAGATGAAAAGTGCCAGCACTGAAAGCTGTTGCTAGCCAGCCCCCTTCCTTGGAAGCGCTTTTGTAGCCCTAAGAACACTGGGGCTCTGGCCTTCTCTAGCCACCTCATCTTCTGCTCATCCTCTCGCGCACTCTAAAGAGAGCTCAGGTGAGAAATTGCAAACGTCGAGCAATTGCTCAGAGATGAAAAGTGCCAGCACTGAAAGCTCTTGCTAGCCAGCACCCTTCCTTGGAAGCGCTTTTGTAGCCCTAAGAACAGGGGGGCTCTGGCCTTCTCTAGCCACCTCATCTTCTGCTCATCCTCTCGCGCACTCTAAAGAGATCTCAGGTGAGAAATTGCAAACGTTGAGCAATTGCTCAGAGATGAAAAGTGCCAGCACTGAAAGCTCTTGCTAGCCAGCACCCTTCCTTGGAAGCGCTTTCACAGGCGCAGCAACACTGGGGCTTCGCGCTTCTCTACCCACCAAACGTCACAGTCATTCTCTTTCCGATTCGTAGACACGAGCTGAGAAATTGCAAACGTCGAGCAATTGCTCAGAGATGAAAAGTGCCAGCACTGAAAGCTGTTGCTAGCCAGCCCCCTTCCTTGGAAGCGCTTTTGTAGCCCTAAGAACACTGGGGCTCTGGGCTTCTCTAGCCTTCTAGACTTCTGCTCATCCTCTCGCGCAGTCTAAAGAGAGCTCAGGTGAGAAATTGCAAACGTCGAGCAATTGCTCAGAGATGAAAAGTGCCACCACTGAAAGCTGTTGCTAGCCAGCACCCTTCTTTGGAAGCGCTTTCACAGGCGCAGCAACACTGGGGCTTTTCGCTTCTCTACCCACCAAACGTCACGGTCACTATCTCTCCGACTCGTAGACACGAGTTGAGAAATTGCAAACGTCGAGCAATTGCTCAGAGATGAAAAGTGCCAGCACTGAAAGCTGTTGCTAGCCAGCACCCTTCCTTGGAAGCGCTTTTGTAGCCCTAAGAACACTGGGGTTCTGGGCTTCTCTAGCCACCTAATCTAGATGCTCATCCTCTCGCGCACTCTAAAGAGAGCTCAGGTGAGAAATTGCAAACGTCGAGCAATTGCTGAGAGATGAAAAGTGCCAGCACTGAAAGCTGTTGCTAGCCAGCACCCTTCCTTGGAAGCGCTTTTGTAGCCCTAAGAACACTGGGGCTCTGGGCTTCTCTAGCCACCTCATCTTCTGCTCATCCTCTCGCGCACTCTAAAGAGAGCTCAGGTGAGAAATTGCAAACGTCCAGCAATTGCTCAGAGAGGAAAAGTGCCAGCACTGAAAGCTGTTGCTAGCCAGCACCTTTCTTTGGAAGCGCTTTCACAGGCGCAGCAACACTGGGGCTTTGCGCTTCTCTACCCACCAAACGTCACAGTCATTCTCTGTCCGTCTCGTAGACACGAGCTGAGAAATTGCAAACGTCGAGCAATTGCTCAGAGATGAAAAGTGCCAGCACTGAAAGCTGTTGCTAGCCAGCCCCCTTCCTTGGAAGCGCTTTTGTAGCCCTAAGAACACTGGGGCTCTGCGCTTCTCTAGCCATCTAAACTTCTGCTCATCCTCTCGCGCAGTCTAAAGAGAGCTCAGGTGAGAAATTGCAAACGTCGAGCAATTGCTCAGAGATGAAAAGTGCCAGCACTGAAAGCTGTTGCTAGCCAGCACCCTTCCTTGGAAGCGCTTTTGTAGCCCTAAGAACACTGGGGCTCTGGGTTTCTCTAGCCACCTCATCTTCTGCTCATCCTCTCGCGCACTCTAAAGAGAGCTCAGGTGAGAAATTGCAAACGTCGAGCAATTGCTCAGAGAGGAAAAGTGCCAGCACTGAAAGCTGTTGCTAGCCAGCACCCTTCTTTGGAAGCGCTTTCACAGGCGCAGCAACACTGGGGCTTTGCGCTTCTCTACCCACCAAACGTCACAGTCATTCTCTGTCCGTCTCGTAGACACGAGCTGAGAAATTGCAAACGTCGAGCAATTGCTGAGAGATGAAAAGTGCCAGCACTGAAAGCTGTTGCTAGCCAGCCCCCTTCCTTGGAAGCGCTTTTGTAGCCCTAAGAACACTGGGGCTCTGGGCTTCTCTAGCCACCTCATCTTCTGCTCATCCTCTCGCGCAGTCTAAAGAGAGCTCAGGTGAGAAATTGCAAACGTCGAGCAATTGCTGAGAGATGAAAAGTGCCAGCACTGAAAGCTGTTGCTAGCCAGCACCCTTCCTTGGAAGCACTTTCACAGGCGCAGCAACACTGGGGCTTTGCGCTTCTCTAACCACCAAACGTCACGGTCATTCTCTTTCCGTCTCGTAGACACGAGTTGAGAAATTGCAAACGTCGAGCAATTGCTCAGACAGGAAAAGTGCCAGCACTGAAAGCTGTTGCTAGCCAGCACCCTTCCTTGGAAGCGCTTTTGTAGGCCTAAGAACACTGGGGCTCTGGGCTTCTCTAGCCACCTCATCTTCTGCTCATCCTCTCGCGCAGTCTAAAGAGAGCTCAGGTGAGAAATTGCAAACGTCGAGCAATTGCTGAGAGATGAAAAGTGCCAGCACTGAAAGCTGTTGCTAGCCAGCACCCTTCCTTGGAAGCGCTTTCACAGGCGCAGCAACACTTGCTCTTTGCGCTTCTCTAACCACCAAACACCACGGTCACTATCTCTCCGTCTCGTAGACACGAGCTGAGAAATTGCAAACGTCGAGCAATTGCTGAGAGATGAAAAGTGCCAGCACTGAAAGCTGTTGCTAGCCAGCACCCTTCCTTGGAAGCGCTTTCACAGGCGCAGCAACACTGGGGCTTTGCGCTTCTCTAACCACCAAACGTCACGGTCACTATCTCTCCGTCTCGTAGACACGAGCTGAGAAATTGCAAACGTCGAGCAATTGCTCAGAGAGGAAAAGTGCCAGCACTGAAAGCTGTTGCTAGCCAGCACCCTTCCTTGGAAGCGCTTTTGTAGGCCTAAGAACACTGGGGCTCTGGGCTTCTCTAGCCACCTCATCTTCTGCTCATCCTCTCGCGCAGTCTAAAGAGAGCTCAGGTGAGAAACTGCAAACGTCAAGCAATTGCTCAGAGATGAAAAGTGCCAGCACTGAAAGCTGTTGCTAGCCAGCACCCTTCCTTGGAAGCGCTTTCAAAGGTGCAGCAACACTGGGGCTTTGCGCTTCTCTAACCACCAAACATCACGGTCACTATCTCTCCGTCTCGTAGACACGAGCTGAGAAATTGCAAACGTCGAGCAATTGCTCAGAGATGAAAAGTGCCAGCACTGAAAGCTGTTGCTAGCCAGCCCCCTTCCTTGGAAGCGCTTTCACAGGCGCAGCAACACTGGGGCTTTGCGCTTCTCTACCCACCAAACGTCACAGTCATTCTCTGTCCGTCTCGTAGACACGAGCTGAGAAATTGCAAACGTCGAGCAATTGCTCAGAGATGAAAAGTGCCAGCACTGAAAGCTGTTGCTAGCCAGCACCCTTCCTTGGAAGCGCTTTTGTAGCCCTAAGAACACTGGGGCTCTGGGCTTCTCTAGCCATCTAAACTTCTGCTCATCCTCTCGCGCAGTCTAAAGAGAGCTCAGGTGAGAAATTGCAAACGTCCAGCAATTGCTCAGAGATGAAAAGTGCCAGCACTGAAAGCTGTTGCTAGCCAGCACCCTTCCTTGGAAGCGCTTTCACAGGCGCAGCAACACTGGGGCTTTGCGCTTCTCTAACCACCAAACGTCACGGTCATTCTCTGTCCGTCTCGTAGAAATGAGCTGAGAAATTGCAAACGTCGAGCAATTGCTCAGAGATGAAAAGTGCCAGCACTGAAAGCTGTTGCTAGCCAGCACCCTTCCTTGGAAGCGCTTTTGTAGCCCTAGGAACACTGGGGCTCTGGCGTTCTCTAGCCACCTCATCTTCTGCTCATCCTCTCGCGCAGTCTGAAGAGAGTTCAGGTGAGAAATTGCAAACGTCGAGCAATTGCTCAGAGATGAAAAGTGCCAGCACTGAAAGCTGTTGCTAGTCAGCACCCTTCCTTGGAAGCGCTTTCACAGGCGCAGCAACACTGGGGCTTTGCGCTTCTCTAACCACCAAACATCACGGTCACTATCTCTCCGTCTCGTAGACACGAGTTGAGAAATTGCAAACGTCGAGCAATTACTCAGAGATGAAAAGTGCCAGCACGGAAAGCTGTTGCTAGCCAGCACCCTTCCTTGGAAGCGCTTTCACAGGCGCAGCAACGCTGGGGCTTTGCGCTTCTCTACCCACCAAACGTCACGGTCACTTTAACTCCGTCTCGTAGAAACGAGCTGAGAAATTGCAAACGTCGAGCAATTGCT
The DNA here is from genome assembly GCA_037962945.1 of Sarcoramphus papa. Taxonomy (NCBI): domain Eukaryota; kingdom Metazoa; phylum Chordata; class Aves; order Accipitriformes; family Cathartidae; genus Sarcoramphus; species Sarcoramphus papa. The sequence continues at coordinate 27,993,525 of CM075590.1, read as the reverse complement.
CAGAGAGGAAAAGTGCCAGCACTGAAAGCTGTTGCTAGCCAGCCCCCTTCCTTGGAAGCGCTCTTGTAGCCCTAAGAACACTGGGGCTCTGGGCTTCTCTAGCCACCTCATCTGCTGCTCATCCTCTCGCGCAGTCTAAAGAGAGCTCAGGTGAGAAATTGCAAACATCGAGCAATTGCTCAGAGATGAAAAGTGCCAGCACTGAAAGCTGTTGCTAGCCAGCACCCTTCCTTGGAAGCGCTTTCACTGGCGCAGCAACACTGGGGCTTCGCGCTTCTCTACCAAGCAAACGTCACAGTCATTCTCTGTCCGACTCGTAGACACGAGCTGAGAAATTGCAAACGTCGAGCAATTGCTCAGAGATGAAAAGTGCCAGCACTGAAAGCTGTTGCTAGCCAGCACCCTTCCTTGGAAGTGCTTTCACAGGCGCAGCAACACTGGGGCTTTGCGCTTCTCTACCCTCCAAACGTCACAGTCATTCTCTGTCCGTCTCGTAGACACGAGCTGAGAAATTGCAAACGTCGAGCAATTGCTCAGAGATGAAAAGTGCCAGCACTGAAAGCTGTTGCTAGCCAGCCCCCTTCCTTGGAAGCGCTTTTGTAGCCCTAAGAACACTGGGGTTCTGGGCTTCTCTAGCCACCTCATCTTCTGCTCATCCTCTCGCGCAGTCTAAAGAGAGCTCAGGTGAGAAATTGCAAACGTCGAGCAATTGCTCAGAGATGAAAAGTGCCAGCACTGAAAGCTGTTGCTAGCCAGCCCCCTTCCTTGGAAGCGCTTTTGTAGCCCTAAGAACACTGGGTGTCTGGGCTTCTCTAGCCACCTCATCTTCTGCTCATCCTCTCGCGCAGTCTAAAGAGAGCTCAGGTGAGACATTGCAAACGTCGAGCAATTGCTCAGAGATGAAAAGTGCCAGCACTGAAAGCTCTTGCTAGCCAGCACCCTTCCTTGGAAGCGCTTTTGTAGCCCTAAGAACACTGGGGCTCTGGGTTTCTCTAGCCACCTCATCTTCTGCTCATCCTCTCGCGCAGTCTAAAGAGAGCTCAGGTGAGAAATTGCAAACGTTGAGCAATTGCTCAGAGATGAAAAGTGCCAGCACTGAAAGCTGTTGCTAGCCAGCACCCTTCCTTGGAAGCGCTTTCACAGGCGCAGCAACACTGGGGCTTCGCGCTTCTCTACCCACCAAACGTCACAGTCATTCTCTTTCCGACTCGTAGACACGAGCTGAGAAATTGCAAACGTCGAGCAATTGCTCAGAGATGAAAAGTGCCAGCACTGAAAGCTGTTGCTAGCCAGCCCCCTTCCTTGGAAGCGCTTTTGTAGCCCTAAGAACAGTGGGGCTCTGGGCTTCTCTAGCCACCTCATCTTCTGCTCATCCTCTCGCGCAGTCTAAAGAGAGCTCAGGTGAGAAATTGCAAACGTCCAGCAATTGCTCAGAGATGAAAAGTGCCAGCACTGAAAGCTGTTGCTAGCCAGCACCCTTCTTTGGAAGCGCTTTCACAGGCGCAGCAACACTGGGGCTTTTCGCTTCTCTAGCCACCAAACGTCACGGTCACTATCTCTCCGACTAGTAGACACGAGTTGAGAAATTGCAAACGTCGAGCAATTGCTCAGAGATGAAAAGTGCCAGCACTGAAAGCTGTTGCTAGCCAGCACCCTTCCTTGGAAGCGCTTTTGTAGCCCTAAGAACACTGGGGTTCTGGGCTTCTCTAGCCACCTAATCTAGATGCTCATCCTCTCGCGCAGTCTAAAGAGAGCTCAGGTGAGAAATTGCAAACGTCGAGCAATTGCTGAGAGATGAAAAGTGCCAGCACTGAAAGCTGTTGCTAGCCAGCACCCTTCCTTGGAAGCGCTTTTGTAGCCCTAAGAACAGTGGGGCTCTGGGCTTCTCTAGCCACGTCCTCTTCTGCTCATCCTCTCGCGCAGTCTAAAGAGAGCTCAGGTGAGAAATTGCAAACGTCGAGCAATTGCTCAGAGATGAAAAGTGCCAGCACTGAAAGCTGTTGCTAGCCAGCACCCTTCCTTGGAAGCGCTTTTGTAGCCCTAAGAACACTGGGGCTCTGGGTTTCTCTAGCCACCTCATCTTCTGCTCATCCTCTCGCGCAGTCTAAAGAGAGCTCAGGTGAGAAATTGCAAACGTCCAGCAATTGCTCAGAGATGAAAAGTGCCAGCACTGAAAGCTGTTGCTAGCCAGCCCCCTTCCTTGGAAGCGCTTTCACAGGCGCAGCAACACTGGGGCTTTGCGCTTCTCTAACCACCAAACGTCACGGTCATTCTCTTTCCGTCTCGTAGACACGAGTTGAGAAATTGCAAACGTCGAGCAATTGCTCAGAGGTGAAAAGTGCCAGCACTGAAAGCTGTTGCTAGCCAGCACCCTTCCTTGGAAGCGCTTTCACAGGCGCAGCAACACTGGGGCTTTGCGCTTCTCTACCCACCAAACGTCACAGTCATTCTCTGTCCGTCTCGTAGACACGAGCTGAGAAATTGCAAACGTCGAGCAATTGCTCAGAGATGAAAAGTGCCAGCACTGAAAGCTGTTGCTAGCCAGCCCCCTTCCTTGGAAGCGCTTTTGTAGCCCTAAGAACACTGGGGCTCTGCGCTTCTCTAGCCATCTAAACTTCTGCTCATCCTCTCGCGCAGTCTAAAGAGAGCTCAGCTGAGAAATTGCAAACGTCGAGCAATTGCTCAGAGATGAAAAGTGCCAGCACTGAAAGCTGTTGCTAGCCAGCACCCTTCCTTGGAAGCGCTTTTGTAGCCCTAGGAACACTGGGGCTCTGGCGTTCTCTAGCCACCTCATCTTCTGCTCATCCTCTCGCGCAGTCTGAAGAGAGTTCAGGTGAGAAATTGCAAACGTCGAGGAATTGCTCAGAGATGAAAAGTGCCAGCACTGAAAGCTGTTGCTAGCCAGCACCCTTCCTTGGAAGCGCTTTCACAGGCGCAGCAACACTGGGGCTTTGCGCTTCTCTAACCACCAAACATCACGGTCACTATCTCTCCGTCTCGTAGACACGAGTTGAGAAATTGCAAACGTCGAGCAATTACTCAGAGATGAAAAGTGCCAGCACTGAAAGCTGTTGCTAGCCAGCACCCTTCCTTGGAAGCGCTTTCACAGGCGCAGCAACGCTGGGGCTTTGCGCTTTTCTAGCCACCAAAAGTCACGGTCATTCTCTTTCCGTCTCATAGACACGAGCTGAGAAATTGCAAACGTCGAGCAATTGCTCAGAGATGAAAAGTGCCAGCACTGAAAGCTGTTGCTAGCAAGCACCCTTCCTTGGAAGCGCTTTCACAGGCGCAGCAACACTGGGGCTTTGCGCTTCTCTACCCACCAAACGTCACGGTCACTTTAACTCCGTCTCGTAGAAACGAGCTGAGAAATTGCAAACGTCGAGCAATTGCTCAGAGAGGAAAAGTGCCAGCACTGAAAGCTGTTGCTAGCCAGCCCCCTTCCTTGGAAGCGCTCTTGTAGCCCTAAGAACACTGGGGCTCTGGGCTTCTCTAGCCACCTCATCTTCTGCTCATCCTCTCGCGCAGTCTAAAGAGAGCTCAGGTGAGAAATTGCAAACATCGAGCAATTGCTCAGAGATGAAAAGTGCCAGCACTGAAAGCTGTTGCTAGCCAGCCCCCTTCCTTGGAAGCGCTTTCACTGGCGCAGCAACACTGGGGCTTCGCGCTTCTCTACCCAGCAAACGTCACAGTCATTCTCTTTCCGACTCGTAGACACGAGCTGAGAAATTGCAAACGTCGAGCAATTGCTCAGAGATGAAAAGTGCCAGCACTGAAAGCTGTTGCTAGCCAGCACCCTTCCTTGGAAGCGCTTTCACACGCGCAGCAACACTGGGGCTTTGCGCTTCTCTACCCACCAAACGTCACAGTCATTCTCTGTCCGTCTCGTAGACACGAGCTGAGAAATTGCAAACGTCGAGCAATTGCTCAGAGATGAAAAGTGCCAGCACTGAAAGCTGTTGCTAGCCAGCCCCCTTCCTTGGAAGCGCTTTTGTAGCCCTAAGAACACTGGGGTTCTGGGCTTCTCTAGCCACCTCATCTTCTGCTCATCCTCTCGCGCAGTCTAAAGAGAGCTCAGGTGAGAAATTGCAAACGTCGAGCAATTGCTCAGAGATGAAAAGTGCCAGCACTGAAAGCTGTTGCTAGCCAGCCCCCTTCCTTGGAAGCGCTTTTGTAGCCCTAAGAACAGGGGGGCTCTGGGCTTCTCTAGCCACCTCATCTTCTGCTCATCCTCTCGCGCAGTCTAAAGAGAGCTCAGGTGAGACATTGCAAACGTCGAGCAATTGCTCAGAGATGAAAAGTGCCAGCACTGAAAGCTCTTGCTAGCCAGCACCCTTCCTTGGAAGCGCTTTTGTAGCCCTAAGAACACTGGGGCTCTGGGTTTCTCTAGCCACCTCATCTTCTGCTCATCCTCTCGCGCAGTCTAAAGAGAGCTCAGGTGAGAAATTGCAAACGTTGAGCAATTGCTCAGAGATGAAAAGTGCCAGCACTGAAAGCTGTTGCTAGCCAGCACCCTTCCTTGGAAGCGCTTTCACAGGCGCAGCAACACTGGGGCTTCGCGCTTCTCTACCCACCAAACGTCACAGTCATTCTCTTTCCGACTCGTAGACACGAGCTGAGAAATTGCAAACGTCGAGCAATTGCTCAGAGATGAAAAGTGCCAGCACTGAAAGCTGTTGCTAGCCAGCCCCCTTCCTTGGAAGCGCTTTTGTAGCCCTAAGAACACTGGGGCTCTGGGCTTCTCTAGCCACCTCATCTTCTGCTCATCCTCTCGCGCAGTCTAAAGAGAGCTCAGGTGAGAAATTGCAAACGTTGAGCAATTGCTCAGAGATGAAAAGTGCCAGCACTGAAAGCTGTTGCTAGCCAGCACCCTTCTTTGGAAGCGCTTTCACAGGCGCAGCAACACTGGGGCTTTTCGCTTCTCTACCCACCAAACGTCACGGTCACTATCTCTCCGACTAGTAGACACGAGTTGAGAAATTGCAAACGTCGAGCAATTGCTCAGAGATGAAAAGTGCCAGCACTGAAAGCTGTTGCTAGCCAGCACCCTTCCTTGGAAGCGCTTTTGTAGCCCTAAGAACACTGGGGTTCTGGGCTTCTCTAGCCACCTAATCTAGATGCTCATCCTCTCGCGCAGTCTAAAGAGAGCTCAGGTGAGAAATTGCAAACGTCGAGCAATTGCTGAGAGATGAAAAGTGCCAGCACTGAAAGCTGTTGCTAGCCAGCACCCTTCCTTGGAAGCGCTTTTGTAGCCCTAAGAACACTGGGGCTCTGCGCTTCTCTAGCCATCTAAACTTCTGCTCATCATCTCGCGCAGTCTAAAGAGAGCTCAGGTGAGAAATTGCAAACGTCCAGCAATTGCTCAGAGATGAAAAGTGCCAGCACTGAAAGCTGTTGCTAGCCAGCACCCTTCCTTGGAAGCGCTTTCACAGGCGCAGCAACACTGGGGCTTCGCGCTTCTCTACCCACCAAACGTCACAGTCATTCTCTTTCCGACTCGTAGACACGAGCTGAGAAAGTGCAAACGTCGAGCAATTGCTCAGAGATGAAAAGTGCCAGCACTGAAAGCTGTTGCTAGCCAGCACCCTTCTTTGGAAGCGCTTTCACAGGCGCAGCAACACTGGTGCTTTGCGCTTCTCTACCCACCAAACGTCACAGTCATTCTCTGTCCGTCTCGTAGACACGAGCTGAGAAATTGCAAACGTCGAGCAATTGCTCAGAGATGAAAAGTGCCAGCACTGAAAGCTCTTGCTAGCCAGCACCCTTCCTTGGAAGCGCTTTTGTAGCCCTAAGAACAGGGGGGCTCTGGGCTTCTCTAGCCACTTAATCTTCTGCTCATCCTCTCGCGCAGTCTAAAGAGAGCTCAGGTGAGAAATTGCAAACGTCGAGCAATTGCTCAGAGATGAAAAGTGCCAGCACTGAAAGCTGTTGCTAGCCAGCACCCTTCCTTGGAAGCGCTTTTGTAGCCCTAAGAACAGGGGGGCTCTGGGCTTCTCTAGCCACCTCATCTTCTGCTCATCCTCTCGCGCACTCTAAAGAGAGCTCAGGTGAGAAATTGCAAACGTCCAGCAATTGCTCAGAGATGAAAAGTGCCAGCACTGAAAGCTCTTGCTAGCCAGCACCCTTCCTTGGAAGCGCTTTCACAGGCGCAGCAACACTGGGGCTTTGCGCTTCTCTAGCCACCAAACATCACGGTCACTATCTCTCCGACTCGTAGACACGAGCTGAGAAATTGCAAACGTCGAGCAATTGCTCAGAGATGAAAAGTGCCAGCACTGAAAGCTGTTGCTAGCCAGCACCCTTCCTTGGAAGCGCTTTTGTAGCCCTAAGAACACTGGGGCTCTGGGCTTCTCTAGCCATCTAAACTTCTGCTCATCCTCTCGCGCAGTCTAAAGAGAGCTCAGGTGAGAAACTGCAAACGTCGAGCAATTGCTCAGAGATGAAAAGTGCCAGCACTGAAAGCTCTTGCTAGCCAGCACCCTTCCTTGGAAGCGCTTTTGTAGCCCTAAGAACAGGGGGGCTCTGGGTTTCTCTAGCCACCTCATCTTCTGCTCATCCTCTCGCGCAGTCTAAAGAGATCTCAGGTGAGAAATTGCAAACGTCGAGCAATTGCTCAGAGATGAAAAGTGCCAGCACTGAAAGCTGTTGCTAGCCAGCACCCTTCTTTGGAAGCGCTTTCACAGGCGCAGCAACACTGGGGCTTTTCGCTTCTCTAGCCACCAAACGTCAGGGTCACTATCTCTCCGACTCGTAGACACGAGTTGAGAAATTGCAAACGTCGAGCAATTGCTCAGAGATGAAAAGTGCCAGCACTGAAAGCTGTTGCTAGCCAGCACCCTTCCTTGGAAGCGCTTTTGTAGCCCTAAGAACACTGGGGTTCTGGGCTTCTCTAGCCACCTAATCTAGATGCTCATCCTCTCGCGCACTCTAAAGAGAGCTCAGGTGAGAAATTGCAAACGTCGAGCAATTGCTCAGAGATGAAAAGTGCCAGCACTGAAAGCTGTTGCTAGCCAGCACCCTTCCTTGGAAGCGCTTTTGTAGCCCTAAGAACACTGGGGCTCTGGGCTTCTCTAGCCACCTCATCTTCTGCTCATCCTCTCGCGCAGTCTAAAGAGAGCTCAGGTGAGAAATTGCAAACGTCGAGCAATTGCTCAGAGAGGAAAAGTGCCAGCACTGAAAGCTGTTGCTAGCCAGCACCTTTCTTTGGAAGCGCTTTCACAGGCGCAGCAACACTGGGGCTTTGCGCTTCTCTACCCACCAAACGTCACAGTCATTCTCTGTCCGTCTCGTAGACACGAGCTGAGAAATTGCAAACGTCGAGCAATTGCTCAGAGATGAAAAGTGCCAGCACTGAAAGCTGTTGCTAGCCAGCCCCCTTCCTTGGAAGCGCTTTTGTAGCCCTAAGAACACTGGGGCTCTGGGCTTCTCTAGCCATCTAAACTTCTGCTCATCATCTCGCGCAGTCTAAAGAGAGCTCAGGTGAGAAATTGCAAACGTCCAGCAATTGCTCAGAGATGAAAAGTGCCAGCACTGAAAGCTGTTGCTAGCCAGCACCCTTCCTTGGAAGCGCTTTTGTAGCCCTAGGAACACTGGGGCTCTGGGCTTCTCTAGCCACCTCATCTTCTGCTCATCCTCTCGCGCACTCTAAAGAGAGCTCAGGTGAGAAATTGCAAACGTCCAGCAATTGCTCAGAGTTGAAAAGTGCCAGCACTGAAAGCTGTTGCTAGCCAGCACCCTTCTTTGGAAGCGCTTTCACAGGCGCAGCAACACTGGGGCTTTGCGCTTCTCTAACCACCAAACGTCACAGTCATTCTCTGTCCGTCTCGTAGACACGAGCTGAGAAATTGCAAACGTCGAGCAATTGCTCAGAGATGAAAAGTGCCAGCACTGAAAGCTGTTGCTAGCCAGCACCCTTCCTTGGAAGCGCTTTTGTAGCCCTAAGAACACTGGGGCTCTGGGTTTCTCTAGCCACCTCATCTTCTGCTCATCCTCTCGCGCAGTCTAAAGAGAGCTCAGGTGAGAAATTGCAAACGTCGAGCAATTGCTCAGAGATGAAAAGTGCCAGCACTGAAAGCTGTTGCTAGCCAGCCCCCTTCCTTGGAAGCGCTTTCACAGGCGCAGCAACACTGGGGCTTTGCGCTTCTCTAACCACCAAACGTCACGGTCCTTCTCTTTCCGTCTCGTAGACACGAGTTGAGAAATTGCAAACGTCGAGCAATTGCTCAGAGGTGAAAAGTGCCAGCACTGAAAGCTGTTGCTAGCCAGCACCCTTCCTTGGAAGCGCTTTTGTAGCCCTAAGAACACTGGGGCTCTGGGCTTCTCTAGCCACCTCCTCTTCTGCTCATCCTCTCGCGCAGTCTAAAGAGAGCTCAGGTGAGAAATTGCAAACGTCGAGCAATTGCTGAGAGATGAAAAGTGCCAGCACTGAAAGCTGTTGCTAGCCAGCACCCTTCCTTGGAAGCGCTTTCACAGGCGCAGCAACACTTGCTCTTTGCGCTTCTCTAACCACCAAACACCACGGTCACTATCTCTCCGTCTCGTAGACACGAGCTGAGAAATTGCAAACGTCGAGCAATTGCTCAGAGATGAAAAGTGCCAGCACTGAAAGCTGTTGCTAGCCAGCACCCTTCCTTGGAAGCGCTTTCACAGGCGCAGCAACACTGGGGCTTTGCGCTTCTCTAACCACCAAACGTCACGGTCACTATCTCTCCGTCTCGTAGACACGAGCTGAGAAATTGCAAACGTCGAGCAATTGCTCAGAGAGGAAAAGTGCCAGCACTGAAAGCTGTTGCTAGCCAGCACCCTTCCTTGGAAGCGCTTTTGTAGGCCTAAGAACACTGGGGCTCTGGGCTTCTCTAGCCTTCTAGACTTCTGCTCATCCTCTCGCGCAGTCTAAAGAGAGCTCAGGTGAGAAACTGCAAACGTCAAGCAATTGCTCAGAGATGAAAAGTGCCAGCACTGAAAGCTGTTGCTAGCCAGCACCCTTCCTTGGAAGCGCTTTCACAGGTGCAGCAACACTGGGGCTTTGCGCTTCTCTAACCACCAAACATCACGGTCACTATCTCTCCGTCTCGTAGACACGAGCTGAGAAATTGCAAACGTCGAGCAATTGCTCAGAGATGAAAAGTGCCAGCACTGAAAGCTGTTGCTAGCCAGCACCCTTCCTTGGAAGCGCTTTTGTAGCCCTAAGAACACTGGGGCTCTGGGCTTCTCTAGCCACCTCATCTTCTGCTCATCCTCTCGCGCAGTCTAAAGAGAGCTCAGGTGAGAAATTGCAAACGTCGAGCAATTGCTCAGAGATGAAAAGTGCCAGCACTGAAAGCTGTTGCTAGCCAGCACCCTTCCTTGGAAGCGCTTTCACAGGCGCAGCAACACTGGGGCTTTGCGCTTCTCTAACCACCAAACGTCACGGTCATTCTCTGTCCGTCTCGTAGAAATGAGCTGAGAAATTGCAAACCTCGAGCAATTGCTCAGAGATGAAAAGTGCCAGCACTGAAAGCTGTTGCTAGCCAGCACCCTTCCTTGGAAGCGCTTTTGTAGCCCTAAGAACACTGGGGCTCTGGCGTTCTCTAGCCACCTCATCTTCTGCTCATCCTCTCGCGCAGTCTAAAGAGAGCTCAGGTGAGAAATTGCAAACGTCGAGCAATTGCTCAGAGATGAAAAGTGCCAGCACTGAAAGCTGTTGCTAGCCAGCACCCTTCCTTGGAAGCGCTTTCACAGGCGCAGCAACACTGGGGCTTTGCGCTTCTCTAACCACCAAATGTCACGGTCACTATCTCTCCGTCTCGTAGACACGAGTTGAGAAATTGCAAACGTCGAGCAATTACTCAGAGATGAAAAGTGCCAGCACTGAAAGCTGTTGCTAGCCAGCACCCTTCCTTGGAAGCGCTTTCACAGGCGCAGCAACGCTGGGGCTTTGCGCTTCTCTAGCCACCAAAAGTCACGGTCATTCTCTTTCCGTCTCATAGACACGAGCTGAGAAATTGCAAACGTCGAGCAATTGCTCAGAGATGAAAAGTGCCAGCACTGAAAGCTGTTGCTAGCCAGCACCCTTCCTTGGAAGCGCTTTCACAGGCGCAGCAACACTGGGGCTTTGCGCTTCTCTACCCACCAAACGTCACAGTCATTCTCTGTCCGTCTCGTAGAAATGAGCTGAGAAATTGCAAACGTCGAGCAATTGCTCAGAGATGAAAAGTGCCAGCACTGAAAGCTGTTGCTAGACAGCACCCTTCCTTGGAAGCGCTTTTGTAGCCCTAGGAACACTGGGGCTCTGGGCTTCTCTAGCCACCTCATCTTCTGCTCATCCTCTCGCGCACTCTAAAGAGAGCTCAGGTGAGAAATTGCAAACGTCCAGCAATTGCTCAGAGAGGAAAAGTGCCAGCACTGAAAGCTGTTGCTAGCCAGCACCCTTCTTTGGAAGCGCTTTCACAGGCGCAGCAACACTGGGGCTTTGCGCTTCTCTACCCACCAAACGTCACAGTCATTCTCTGTCCGTCTCGTAGACACGAGCTGAGAAATTGCAAACGTCGAGCAATTGCTCAGAGATGAAAAGTGCCAGCACTGAAAGCTGTTGCTAGCCAGCACCCTTCCTTGGAAGCGCTTTTGTAGCCCTAAGAACACTGGGGCTCTGGGTTTCTCTAGCCACCTCATCTTCTGCTCATCCTCTCGCGCAGTCTAAAGAGAGCTCAGGTGAGAAATTGCAAACGTCGAGCAATTGCTCAGAGATGAAAAGTGCCAGCACTGAAAGCTGTTGCTAGCCAGCCCCCTTCCTTGGAAGCGCTTTCACAGGCGCAGCAACACTGGGGCTTTGCGCTTCTCTAACCACCAAACGTCACGGTCCTTCTCTTTCCGTCTCGTAGACACGAGTTGAGAAATTGCAAACGTCGAGCAATTGCTCAGAGGTGAAAAGTGCCAGCACTGAAAGCTGTTGCTAGCCAGCACCCTTCCTTGGAAGCGCTTTTGTAGCCCTAAGAACACTGGGGCTCTGGGCTTCTCTAGCCACCTCCTCTTCTGCTCATCCTCTCGCGCAGTCTAAAGAGAGCTCAGGTGAGAAATTGCAAACGTCGAGCAATTGCTGAGAGATGAAAAGTGCCAGCACTGAAAGCTGTTGCTAGCCAGCACCCTTCCTTGGAAGCGCTTTCACAGGCGCAGCAACACTTGCTCTTTGCGCTTCTCTAACCACCAAACACCACGGTCACTATCTCTCCGTCTCGTAGACACGAGCTGAGAAATTGCAAACGTCGAGCAATTGCTCAGAGATGAAAAGTGCCAGCACTGAAAGCTGTTGCTAGCCAGCACCCTTCCTTGGAAGCGCTTTCACAGGCGCAGCAACACTGGGGCTTTGCGCTTCTCTAACCACCAAACGTCACGGTCACTATCTCTCCGTCTCGTAGACACGAGCTGAGAAATTGCAAACGTCGAGCAATTGCTCAGAGAGGAAAAGTGCCAGCACTGAAAGCTGTTGCTAGCCAGCACCCTTCCTTGGAAGCGCTTTTGTAGGCCTAAGAACACTGGGGCTCTGGGCTTCTCTAGCCACCTCATCTTCTGCTCATCCTCTCGCGCAGTCTAAAGAGAGCTCAGGTGAGAAACTGCAAACGTCAAGCAATTGCTCAGAGATGAAAAGTGCCAGCACTGAAAGCTGTTGCTAGCCAGCACCCTTCCTTGGAAGCGCTTTCACAGGTGCAGCAACACTGGGGCTTTGCGCTTCTCTAACCACCAAACATCACGGTCACTATCTCTCCGTCTCGTAGACACGAGCTGAGAAATTGCAAACGTCGAGCAATTGCTCAGAGATGAAAAGTGCCAGCACTGAAAGCTGTTGCTAGCCAGCACCCTTCCTTGGAAGCGCTTTTGTAGGCCTAAGAACACTGGGGCTCTGGGCTTCTCTAGCCACCTCATCTTCTGCTCATCCTCTCGCGCACTCTAAAGAGAGCTCAGGTGAGAAATTGCAAACGTCGAGCAATTGCTCAGAGATGAAAAGTGCCAGCACTGAAAGCTGTTGCTAGCCAGCACCCTTCCTTGGAAGCGCTTTCACAGGCGCAGCAACACTGGGGCTTTGCGCTTCTCTAACCACCAAACGTCACAGTCATTCTCTGTCCGTCTCGTAGAAATGAGCTGAGAAATTGCAAACGTCGAGCAATTGCTCAGAGATGAAAAGTGCCAGCACTGAAAGCTGTTGCTAGCCAGCACCCTTCCTTGGAAGCGCTTTTGTAGCCCTAGGAACACTGGGGCTCTGGCGTTCTCTAGCCACCTCATCTTCTGCTCATCCTCTCGCGCAGTCTAAAGAGAGCTCAGGTGAGAAATTGCAAACGTCGAGCAATTGCTCAGAGATGAAAAGTGCCAGCACTGAAAGCTGTTGCTAGCCAGCACCCTTCCTTGGAAGCGCTTTCACAGGCGCAGCAACACTGGGGCTTTGCGCTTCTCTAACCACCAAATGTCACGGTCACTATCTCTCCGTCTCGTAGACACGAGTTGAGAAATTGCAAACGTCGAGCAATTACTCAGAGATGAAAAGTGCCAGCACTGAAAGCTGTTGCTAGCCAGCACCCTTCCTTGGAAGCGCTTTCACAGGCGCAGCAACGCTGGGGCTTTGCGCTTCTCTAGCCACCAAAAGTCACGGTCATTCTCTTTCCGTCTCATAGACACGAGCTGAGAAATTGCAAACGTCGAGCAATTGCTCAGAGATGAAAAGTGCCAGCACTGAAAGCTGTTGCTAGCCAGCACCCTTCCTTGGAAGCGCTTTCACAGGCGCAGCAACACTGGGGCTTTGCGCTTCTCTACCCACCAAACGTCACAGTCATTCTCTGTCCGTCTCGTAGAAATGAGCTGAGAAATTGCAAACGTCGAGCAATTGCTCAGAGATGAAAAGTGCCAGCACTGAAAGCTGTTGCTAGACAGCACCCTTCCTTGGAAGCGCTTTTGTAGCCCTAGGAACACTGGGGCTCTGGCGTTCTCTAGCCACCTCATCTTCGACTCATCCTCTCGCGCAGTCTGAAGAGAGTTCAGGTGAGAAATTGCAAACGTCGAGCAATTGCTGAGAGATGAAAAGTGCCAGCACTGAAAGCTGTTGCTAGCCAGCACCCTTCCTTGGAAGCGCTTTCACAGGCGCAGCAACACTGGGGCTTTGCGCTTCTCTAACCACCAAATGTCACGGTCACTATCTCTCCGTGTCGTAGACACGAGTTGAGAAATTGCAAACGTCGAGCAATTACTCAGAGATGAAAAGTGCCAGCACTGAAAGCTGTTGCTAGCCAGCACCCTTCCTTGGAAGCGCTTTCACAGGCGCAGCAACGCTGGGGCTTTGCGCTTCTCTAGCCACCAAAAGTCACGGTCATTCTCTTTCCGTCTCATAGACACGAGCTGAGAAATTGCAAACGTCGAGCAATTGCTCAGAGATGAAAAGTGCCAGCACTGAAAGCTGTTGCTAGCCAGCACCCTTCCTTGGAAGCGCTTTCACAGGCGCAGCAACACTGGGGCTTCGCGCTTCTCTACCCACCAAACGTCACGGTCACTTTAACTCCGTCTCGTAGAAACGAGCTGAGAAATTGCAAACGTCGAGCAATTGCTCAGAGATGAAAAGTGCCAGCACTGAAAGCTGTTGCTAGCCAGCACCCTTCCTTGGAAGCGCTCTTGTAGCCCTAAGAACACTGGGGCTCTGGGCTTCTCTAGCCACCTCATCTTCTGCTCATCCTCTCGCGCAGTCTAAAGAGAGCTCAGGTGAGAAATTGCAAACGTCGAGCAATTGCTCAGAGATGAAAAGTGCCAGCACTGAAAGCTGTTGCTAGCCAGCACCCTTCCTTGGAAGCGCTTTCACTGGCGCAGCAACACTGGGGCTTTGCGCTTCTCTACCCACCAAACGTCACAGTCATTCTCTGTCCGTCTCGTAGACACGAGCTGAGAAATTGCAAACGTCGAGCAATTGCTCAGAGATGAAAAGTGCCAGCACTGAAAGCTGTTGCTAGCCAGCACCCTTCCTTGGAAGCGCTTTCACAGGCGCAGCAACACTGGGGCTTTGCGCTTCTCTACCCACCAAACGTCACAGTCATTCTCTGTCCGTCTCGTAGACACGAGCTGAGAAATTGCAAACGTCGAGCAATTGCTCAGAGATGAAAAGTGCCAGCACTGAAAGCTGTTGCTAGCCAGCACCCTTCCTTGGAAGCGCTTTTGTAGCCCTAAGAACACTGGGGTTCTGGGCTTCTCTAGCCACCTCATCTTCTGCTCATCCTCTTGCGCAGTCTAAAGAGAGCTCAGGTGAGACATTGCAAACGTCGAGCAATTGCTCAGAGATGAAAAGTGCCAGCACTGAAAGCTGTTGCTAGCCAGCCCCCTTCCTTGGAAGCGCTTTTGTAGCCCTAAGAACAGGGGGGCTCTGGCCTTCTCTAGCCACCTCATCTTCTGCTCATCCTCTCGCGCAGTCTAAAGAGAGCTCAGGTGAGAAATTGCAAACGTCGAGCAATTGCTCAGAGATGAAAAGTGCCAGCACTGAAAGCTCTTGCTAGCCAGCACCCTTCCTTGGAACCGCTTTTGTAGCCCTAAGAACACTGGGGCTCTGGGTTTCTCTAGCCACCTCATCTTCTGCTCATCCTCTCGCGCAGTCTAAAGAGAGCTCAGGTGAGAAATTGCAAACGTTGAGCAATTGCTCAGAGATGAAAAGTGCCAGCACTGAAAGCTGTTGCTAGCCAGCCCCCTTCCTTGGAAGCGCTTTCACAGGCGCAGCAACACTGGGGCTTCGCGCTTCTCTACCCACCAAACGTCACAGTCATTCTCTTTCCGACTCGTAGACACGAGCTGAGAAATTGCAAACGTCGAGCAATTGCTCAGAGATGAAAAGTGCCAGCACTGAAAGCTGTTGCTAGCCAGCCCCCTTCCTTGGAAGCGCTTTTGTAGCCCTAAGAACACTGGGGCTCTGGGCTTCTCTAGCCACCTCATCTTCTGCTCATCCTCTCGCGCAGTCTAAAGAGAGCTCAGGTGAGAAATTGCAAATGTCGAGCAATTGCTCAGAGAGGAAAAGTCCCAGCACTGAAAGCTGTTGCTAGCCAGCACCCTTCTTTGGAAGCGCTTTCACAGGCGCAGCAACACTGGAGCTTTTCGCTTCTCTACCCACCAAACATCACGGTCACTATCTCTCCGACTAGTAGACACGAGTTGAGAAATTGCAAACGTCGAGCAATTGCTCAGAGATGAAAAGTGCCAGCACTGAAAGCTGTTGCTAGCCAGCACCCTTCCTTGGAAGCGCTTTTGTAGCCCTAAGAACATTGGGGTTCTGGGCTTCTCTAGCCACCTAATCTAGATGCTCATCCTCTCGCGCAGTCTAAAGAGAGCTCACGTGAGAAATTGCAAACGTCGAGCAATTGCTGAGAGATGAAAAGTGCCAGCACTGAAAGCTGTTGCTAGCCAGCACCCTTCCTTGGAAGCGCTTTTGTAGCCCTAAGAACACTGGGGCTCTGGGTTTCTCTAGCCACCTCATCTTCTGCTCATCCTCTCGCGCAGTCTAAAGAGAGCTCAGGTGAGAAATTGCAAACGTCCAGCAATTGCTCAGAGATGAAAAGTGCCAGCACTGAAAGCTGTTGCTAGCCAGCACCCTTCTTTGGAAGCGCTTTCACAGGCGCAGCAACACTGGGGCTTTGCGCTTCTCTACCCACCAAACGTCACAGTCATTCTCTGTCCGTCTCGTAGACACGAGCTGAGAAATTGCAAACGTCGAGCAATTGCTCAGAGATGAAAAGTGCCAGCACTGAAAGCTGTTGCTAGCCAGCACCCTTCCTTGGAAGCGCTTTTGTAGCCCTAAGAACAGTGGGGTTCTGGGCTTCTCTAGCCATCTAAACTTCTGCTCATCATCTCGCGCAGTCTAAAGAGAGCTCAGGTGAGAAATTGCAAACGTCGAGCAATTGCTCAGAGAGGAAAAGTGCCAGCACTGAAAGCTGTTGCTAGCCAGCACCCTTCCTTGGAAGCGCTTTCACAGGCGCAGCAACACTGGGGCTTCGCGCTTCTCTACCCACCAAACGTCACAGTCATTCTCTTTCCGACTCGTAGACACGAGCTGAGAAATTGCAAACGTCGAGCAATTGCTCAGAGAGGAAAAGTGCCAGCACTGAAAGCTGTTGCTAGCCAGCACCCTTCTTTGGAAGCGCTTTCACAGGCGCAGCAACACTGGTGCTTTGCGCTTCTCTACCCACCAAACGTCACAGTCATTCTCTGTCCGTCTCGTAGACACGAGCTGAGAAATTGCAAACGTCGAGCAATTGCTCAGAGATGAAAAGTGCCAGCACTGAAAGCTCTTGCTAGCCAGCACCCTTCCTTGGAAGCGCTTTTGTAGCCCTAAGAACAGGGGGGCTCTGGGCTTCTCTAGCCACCTAATCTTCTGCTCATCCTCTCGCGCAGTCTAAAGAGAGCTCAGGTGAGAAATTGCAAACGTCGAGCAATTGCTCAGAGATGAAAAGTGCCAGCACTGAAAGCTGTTGCTAGCCAGCCCCCTTCCTTGGAAGCGCTTTTGTAGCCCTAAGAACACTGGGGCTCTGGCCTTCTCTAGCCACCTCATCTTCTGCTCATCCTCTCGCGCACTCTAAAGAGAGCTCAGGTGAGAAATTGCAAACGTCCAGCAATTGCTCAGAGAGGAAAAGTGCCAGCACTGAAAGCTGTTGCTAGCCAGCACCCTTCTTTGGAAGCGCTTTCACAGGCGCAGCAACACTGGGGCTTTGCGCTTCTCTACCCACCAAACGTCACAGTCATTCTCTGTCCGTCTCGTAGACACGAGCTGAGAAATTGCAAACGTCGAGCAATTGCTCAGAGATGAAAAGTGCCAGCACTGAAAGCTGTTGCTAGCCAGCACCCTTCCTTGGAAGCGCTTTTGTAGCCCTAATAACACTGGGGCTCTGCGCTTCTCTAGCCATCTAAACTTCTGCTCATCCTCTCGCGCAGTCTAAAGAGAGCTCAGGTGAGAAATTGCAAACGTCGAGCAATTGCTCAGAGATGAAAAGTGCCAGCACTGAAAGCTCTTGCTAGCCAGCCCCCTTCCTTGGAAGCGCTTTTGTAGCCCTAAGAACAGTGGGGCTGTGGGCTTCTCTAGCCACCTCATCTTCTGCTCATCCTCTCGCGCAGTCTAAAGAGAGCTCAGGTGAGAAATTGCAAACGTTGAGCAATTGCTCAGAGAGGAAAAGTGCCAGCACTGAAAGCTGTTGCTAGCCAGCACCCTTCCTTGGAAGCGCTTTCACAGGCGCAGCAACACTGGGGCTTTGCGCTTCTCTACCCACCAAACGTCACAGTCATTCTCTTTCCGTCTCGTAGACACGAGTTGAGAAATTGCAAACGTCGAGCAATTGCTCAGAGATGAAAAGTGCCAGCACTGAAAGCTGTTGCTAGCCAGCACCCTTCCTTGGAAGCGCTTTCACAGGCGCAGCAACACTGGGGCTTTGCGCTTCTCTAGCCACCAAACATCACGGTCACTATCTCTCCGACTCGTAGACACGAGCTGAGAAATTGCAAACGTCGAGCAATTGCTCAGAGATGAAAAGTGCCAGCACTGAAAGCTGTTGCTAGCCAGCACCCTTCCTTGGAAGCGCTTTTGTAGCCCTAAGAACACTGGGGCTCTGGGCTTCTCTAGCCATCTCATCTTCTGCTCATCCTCTCGCGCAGTCTAAAGAGAGCTCAGGTGAGAAATTGCAAACGTCGAGCAATTGCTCAGAGATGAAAAGTGCCAGCACTGAAAGCTCTTGCTAGCCAGCACCCTTCCTTGGAAGCGCTTTCACAGGTGCAGCAACACTGGGGCTTTGCGCTTCTCTACCCACCAAACGTCACAGTCATTCTCTTTCCGTCTCGTAGACACGAGTTGAGAAATTGCAAACGTCGAGCAATTGCTCAGAGATGAAAAGTGCCAGCACTGAAAGCTGTTGCTAGCCAGCACCCTTCCTTGGAAGCGCTTTCACAGGCGCAGCAACACTGGGGCTTTGCGCTTCTCTAGCCACCAAACATCACGGTCACTATCTCTCCGACTCGTAGACACGAGCTGAGAAATTGCAAACGTCGAGCAATTGCTCAGAGATGAAAAGTGCCAGCACTGAAAGCTGTTGCTAGCCAGCACCCTTCCTTGGAAGCGCTTTTGTAGCCCTAAGAACACTGGGGCTCTGGGCTTCTCTAGCCATCTCATCTTCTGCTCATCCTCTCGCGCAGTCTAAAGAGAGCTCAGGTGAGAAATTGCAAACGTCGAGCAATTGCTCAGAGATGAAAAGTGCCAGCACTGAAAGCTCTTGCTAGCCAGCACCCTTCCTTGGAAGCGCTTTCACAGGTGCAGCAACACTGGGGCTTTGCGCTTCTCTACCCACCAAACATCACGGTCACTATCTCTCCGTCTCGTAGACACGAGTTGAGAAATTGCAAACGTCCAGCAATTGCTCAGAGATGAAAAGTGCCAGCACTGAAAGCTCTTGCTAGCCAGCCCCCTTCCTTGGAAGCGCTTTTGTAGCCCTAAGAACACTGGGGCTCTGGGCTTCTCTAGCCACCTCATCTTCTGCTCATCCTCTCGCGCACTCTAAAGAGAGCTCAGGTGAGAAATTGCAAACGTCCAGCAATTGCTCAGAGATGAAAAGTGCCAGCACTGAAAGCTGTTGCTAGCCAGCACCCTTCCTTGGAAGCGCTTTCACAGGCGCAGCAACACTGGGGCTTTGCGCTTCTCTAACCACCAAACATCACGGTCACTATCTCTCCGTCTCGTAGACACGAGCTGAGAAATTGCAAACGTCGAGCAATTGCTCAGAGATGAAAAGTGCCAGCACTGAAAGCTGTTGCTAGCCAGCACCCTTCCTTGGAAGCGCTTTCACAGGCGCAGCAACACTGGGGCTTTGCGCTTCTCTACCCACCAAACGTCACGGTCACTATCTCTGCGTCTCGTAGACACGAGCTGAGAAATTGCAAACGTCGAGCAATTGCTCAGAGATGAAAAGTGCCAGCACTGAAAGCTGTTGCTAGCCAGCACCCTTCCTTGGAAGCGCTCTTGTAGCCCTAAGAACACTGAGGCTCTGGCCTTCTCTAGCCACCTCATCTTCTGGTCATCCTCTCGCGCAGTCTAAAGAGAGCTCAGGTGAGAAACTGCAAACGTTGAGCAATTGCTCAGAGATGAAAAGTGCCAGCACTGAAAGCTGTTGCTAGCCAGCACCCTTCCTTGGAAGCGCTTTCACAGGCGCAGCAACACTGGGGCTTTGCGCTTCTCTACCCACCAAACGTCACGGTCACTATCTCTCCGTCTCGTAGAAACGAGCTGAGAAATTGCAAACGTCGAGCAATTGCTCAGAGAGGAAAAGTGCCAGCACTGAAAGCTGTTGCTAGCCAGCACCCTTCCTTGGAAGCGCTTTCACAGGCGCAGCAACGCTGGGGCTTTGCGCTTCTCTAGCCACCAAAAGTCACGGTCATTCTCTTTCCGTCTCATAGACACGAGCTGAGAAATTGCAAACGTCGAGCAATTGCTCAGAGATGAAAAGTGCCAGCACTGAAAGCTGTTGCTAGCCAGCACCCTTCCTTGGAAGCGCTTTCACAGGCGCAGCAACACTGGGGCTTTGCGCTTCTCTACCCACCAAACGTCACGGTCACTTTCTCTCCGTCTCGTAGAAACGAGCTGAGAAATTGCAAACGTCGAGCAATTGCTCAGAGAGGAAAAGTGCCAGCACTGAAAGCTGTTGCTAGCCAGCACCCTTCCTTGGAAGCGCTCTTGTAGCCCTTAGAACACTGGGGCTCTGGGCTTCTCTAGCCACCTCATCTTCTGCTCATCCTCTCGCGCAGTCTAAAGAGAGCTCAGGTGAGAAATTGCAAACGTCGAGCAATTGCTCAGAGATGAAAAGTGCCAGCACTGAAAGCTGTTGCTAGCCAGCACCCTTCCTTGGAAGCGCTTTCACTGGCGCAGCAACACTGGGGCTTCGCGCTTCTCTACCCACCAAACGTCACGGTCATTCTCTTTCCGTCTCGTAGACACGAGCTGAGAAATTGCAAACGTCGAGCAATTGCTCAGAGATGAAAAGTGCCAGCACTGAAAGCTGTTGCTAGCCAGCCCCCTTCCTTGGAAGCGCTTTTGTAGGCCTAAGAACACTGGGGTTCTGGGCTTCTCTAGCCACCTCATCTTCTGCTCATCCTCTCGCGCAGTCTAAAGAGAGCTCAGGTGAGAAATTGCAAACGTCGAGCAATTGCTCAGAGATGAAAAGTGCCAGCACTGAAAGCTGTTGCTAGCCAGCCCCCTTCCTTGGAAGCGCTTTTGTAGGCCTAAGAACAGGGGGGCTCTGGGCTTCTCTAGCCACCTCATCTTCTGCTCATCCTCTCGCGCAGTCTAAAGAGAGCTCAGGTGAGAAATTGCAAACGTCGAGCAATTGCTCAGAGATGAAAAGTGCCAGCACTGAAAGCTCTTGCTAGCCAGCACCCTTCCTTGGAACCGCTTTTGTAGCCCTAAGAACAGTGGGGCTCTGGGTTTCTCTAGCCACCTCATCTTCTGCTCATCCTCTCGCGCAGTCTAAAGAGAGCTCAGGTGAGAAATTGCAAACGTTGAGCAATTGCTCAGAGATGAAAAGTGCCAGCACTGAAAGCTGTTGCTAGCCAGCACCCTTCCTTGGAAGCGCTTTCACAGGCGCAGCAACACTGGGGCTTCGCGCTTCTCTACCCACCAAACGTCAC
The DNA here is from genome assembly GCA_037962945.1 of Sarcoramphus papa. Classification (NCBI taxonomy): domain Eukaryota; kingdom Metazoa; phylum Chordata; class Aves; order Accipitriformes; family Cathartidae; genus Sarcoramphus; species Sarcoramphus papa. The sequence goes on along the minus strand of CM075590.1, from coordinate 27,972,879 downwards.
AGTCATTCTCTTTCCGACTCGTAGACACGAGCTGAGAAATTGCAAACGTCGAGCAATTGCTCAGAGATGAAAAGTGCCAGCACTGAAAGCTGTTGCTAGCCAGCACCCTTCCTTGGAAGCGCTTTTGTAGCCCTAAGAACACTGGGGCTCTGGGCTTCTCTAGCCACCTCATCTTCTGCTCATCCTCTCGCGCACTCTAAAGAGAGCTCAGGTGAGAAATTGCAAACGTCCAGCAATTGCTCAGAGATGAAAAGTGCCAGCACTGAAAGCTGTTGCTAGCCAGCACCCTTCTTTGGAAGCGCTTTCACAGGCGCAGCAACACTGGGGCTTTTCGCTTCTCTACCCACCAAACGTCACGGTCACTATCTCTCCGACTCGTAGACACGAGTTGAGAAATTGCAAACGTCGAGCAATTGCCCAGAGATGAAAAGTGCCAGCACTGAAAGCTGTTGCTAGCCAGCACCCTTCCTTGGAAGCGCTTTTGTAGCCCTAAGAACACTGGGGTTCTGGGCTTCTCTAGCCACCTAATCTAGATGCTCATCCTCTCGCGCAGTCTAAAGAGAGCTCAGGTGAGAAATTGCAAACGTCCAGCAATTGCTCAGAGATGAAAAGTGCCAGCACTGAAAGCTGTTGCTAGCCAGCACCCTTCCTTGGAAGCGCTTTTGTAGCCCAAAGAACACTGGGGCTCTGGGCTTCTCTAGCCACCTCATCTTCTGCTCATCCTCTCGCGCAGTCTAAAGAGAGCTCAGGTGAGAAATTGCAAACGTCGAGCAATTGCTCAGAGAGGAAAAGTGCCAGCACTGAAAGCTGTTGCTAGCCAGCACCCTTCTTTGGAAGCGCTTTCACAGGCGCAGCAACACTGGGGCTTTGCGCTTCTCTACCCACGAAACGTCACAGTCATTCTCTGTCCGTCTCGTAGACACGAGCTGAGAAATTGCAAACGTCGAGCAATTGCTCAGAGATGAAAAGTGCCAGCACTGAAAGCTGTTGCTAGCCAGCACCCTTCCTTGGAAGCGCTTTTGTAGCCCTAAGTACAGTGGGGCTCTGCGCTTCTCTAGCCATCTAAACTTCTGCTCATCATCTCGCGCAGTCTAAAGAGAGCTCAGGTGAGAAATTGCAAACGTCGAGCAATTGCTCAGAGAGGAAAAGTGCCAGCACTGAAAGCTGTTGCTAGCCAGCACCCTTCCTTGGAAGCGCTTTCACAGGCGCAGCAACACTGGGGCTTCGCGCTTCTCTACCCACCAAACGTCACAGTCATTCTCTTTCCGACTCGTAGACACGAGCTGAGAAATTGCAAACGTCGAGCAATTGCTCAGAGAGGAAAAGTGCCAGCACTGAAAGCTGTTGCTAGCCAGCACCCTTCTTTGGAAGCGCTTTCACAGGCGCAGCAACACTGGTGCTTTGCGCTTCTCTACCCACCAAACGTCACAGTCATTCTCTGTCCGTCTCGTAGACACGAGCTGAGAAATTGCAAACGTCGAGCAATTGCTGAGAGATGAAAAGTGCCAGCACTGAAAGCTCTTGCTAGCCAGCACCCTTCCTTGGAAGCGCTTTTGTAGCCCTAAGAACAGGGGGGCTCTGGGCTTCTCTAGCCACCTAATCTTCTGCTCATCCTCTCGCGCAGTCTAAAGAGAGCTCAGGTGAGAAATTGCAAACGTCGAGCAATTGCTCAGAGATGAAAAGTGCCAGCACTGAAAGCTGTTGCTAGCCAGCACCCTTCCTTGGAAGCGCTTTTGTAGCCCTAAGAACAGTGGGGCTCTGGCCTTCTCTAGCCACCTCATCTTCTGCTCATCCTCTCGCGCAGTCTAAAGAGAGCTCAGGTGAGAAATTGCAAACGTTGAGCAATTGCTCAGAGAGGAAAAGTGCCAGCACTGAAAGCTGTTGCTAGCCAGCACCCTTCTTTGGAAGCGCTTTCACAGGCGCAGCAACACTGGGGCTTTGCGCTTCTCTACCCACCAAACGTCACAGTCATTCTCTGTCCGTCTCGTAGACACGAGCTGAGAAATTGCAAACGTCGAGCAATTGCTCAGAGATGAAAAGTGCCAGCACTGAAAGCTGTTGCTAGCCAGCACCCTTCCTTGGAAGCGCTTTTGTAGCCCTAAGAACACTGGGGCTCTGCGCTTCTCTAGCCATCTAAACTTCTGCTCATCATCTCGCGCAGTCTAAAGAGAGCTCAGGTGAGAAATTGCAAACGTCCAGCAATTGCTCAGAGATGAAAAGTGCCAGCACTGAAAGCTGTTGCTAGCCAGCACCCTTCCTTGGAAGCGCTTTTGTAGCCCTAAGAACACTGGGGCTCTGGGTTTCTCTAGCCACCTCATCTTCTGCTCATCCTCTCGCGCACTCTAAAGAGAGCTCAGGTGAGAAATTGCAAACGTCGAGCAATTGCTCAGAGAGGAAAAGTGCCAGCACTGAAAGCTGTTGCTAGCCAGCACCCTTCCTTGGAAGCGCTTTCACAGGCGCAGCAACACTGGGGCTTTGCGCTTCTCTAACCACCAAACGTCACGGTCATTCTCTTTCCGTCTCGTAGACACAAGTTGAGAAATTGCAAACGTCGAGCAATTGCTCAGAGATGAAAAGTGCCAGCACTGAAAGCTCTTGCTAGCCAGCACCCTTCCTTGGAAGCGCTTTCACAGGCGCAGCAACACTGGGGCTTTGCGCTTCTCTAGCCACCAAACATCACGGTCACTATCTCTCCGTCTCGTAGACACGAGCTGAGAAATTGCAAACGTCGAGCAATTGCTCAGAGATGAAAAGTGCCAGCACTGAAAGCTGTTGCTAGCCAGCCCCCTTCCTTGGAAGCGTTTTTGTAGCCCTAAGAACACTGGGGCTCTGGGCTTCTCTAGCCATCTAAACTTCTGCTCATCCTCTCGCGCAGTCTAAAGAGAGCTCAGGTGAGAAACTGCAAACGTCGAGCAATTGCTCAGAGATGAAAAGTGCCAGCACTGAAAGCTGTTGCTAGCCAGCACCCTTCCTTGGAAGCGCTTTCACAGGCGCAGCAACACTGGGGCTTTGCGCTTCTCTAACCACCAAACATCACGGTCACCATCTCTCCGTCTCGTAGACACGAGCTGAGAAATTGCAAACGTCGAGCAATTGCTCAGAGATGAAAAGTGCCAGCACTGAAAGCTGTTGCTAGCCAGCACCCTTCCTTGGAAGCGCTTTCACAGGCGCAGCAACACTGGGGCTTTGCGCTTCTCTAACCACCAAACGTCACGGTCACTATCTCTGCGTCTCGTAGAAACGAGCTGAGAAATTGCAAACGTCGAGCAATTGCTCAGAGATGAAAAGTGCCAGCACTGAAAGCTGTTGCTAGCCAGCACCCTTCCTTGGAAGCGCTTTTGTACCCCAAAGAACAGTGGGGCTCTGGCCTTCTCTAGGCACCTCATCTTCTGCTCATCCTCTCGCGCAGTCTAAAGAGAGCTCAGGTGAGAAACTGCAAACGTTGAGCAATTGCTCAGAGATGAAAAGTGCCAGCACTGAAAGCTGTTGCTAGCCAGCACCCTTCCTTGGAAGCGCTTTCACAGGTGCAGCAACACTGGGGCTTTGCGCTTCTCTAACCACCAAACATCACGGTCACTATCTCTCCATCTCGTAGACACGAGCTGAGAAATTGCAAACGTCGAGCAATTGCTCAGAGATGAAAAGTGCCAGCACTGAAAGCTGTTGCTAGCCAGCACCCTTCCTTGGAAGCGCTTTTGTAGCCCTAAGAACACTGGGGATCTGGGCTTCTCTAGCCACCTCATCTTCTGCTCATCCTCTCGCGCAGTCTAAAGAGAGCTCAGGTGAGAAACTGCAAACGTCCAGCAATTGCTCAGAGATGAAAAGTGCCAGCACTGAAAGCTGTTGCTAGCCAGCACCCTTCCTTGGAAGCGCTTTCACAGGTGCAGCAACACTGGGGCTTTGCGCTTCTCTAACCACCAAACATCACGGTCACTATCTCTGCGTCTCGTAGACACGAGCTGAGAAATTGCAAACGTCGAGCAATTGCTCAGAGATGAAAAGTGCCAGCACTGAAAGCTGTTGCTAGCCAGCACCCTTCCTTGGAAGCGCTTTCACAGGCACAGCAACACTGGGGCTTTGCGCTTCTCTACCCACCAAACGTCACGGTCACTATCTCTGCGTCTCGTAGACACGAGCTGAGAAATTGCAAACGTCGAGCAATTGCTCAGAGATGAAAAGTGCCAGCACTGAAAGCTGTTGCTAGCCAGCACCCTTCCTTGGAAGCGCTTTTGTAGCCCTAAGAACACTGGGGCTCTGGCCTTCTCTAGCCACCTCATCTTCTGCTCATCCTCTCGCGCAGTCTAAAGAGAGCTCAGGTGAGAAACTGCAAACGTCGAGCAATTGCTCAGAGATGAAAAGTGCCAGCACTGAAAGCTGTTGCTAGCCAGCACCCTTCCTTGGAAGCGCTTTCACAGGCGCAGCAACACTGGGGCTTTGCGCTTCTCTAACCACCAAACGTCACGGTCACTATCTCTCCGTCTCGTAGACACGAGTTGAGAAATTGCAAACGTCGAGCAATTGCTCAGAGATGAAAAGTGCCAGCACTGAAAGCTGTTGCTAGCCAGCACCCTTCCTTGGAAGCGCTTTCACAGGCGCAGCAACGCTGGGGCTTTGCGCTTCTCTAGCCACCAAAAGTCACGGTCATTCTCTTTCCGTCTCACAGACACGAGCTGAGAAATTGCAAACGTCGAGCAATTGCTCAGAGATGAAAAGTGCCAGCACTGAAAGCTGTTGCTAGCCAGCACCCTTCCTTGGAAGCGCTTTCACTGGCGCAGCAACACTGGGGCTTCGCGCTTCTCTACCCACCAAACGTCACAGTCATTCTCTGTCCGTCTCGTAGACACGAGCTGAGAAATTGCAAACGTCGAGCAATTGCTCAGAGATGAAAAGTGCCAGCACTGAAAGCTGTTGCTAGCCAGCCCCCTTCCTTGGAAGCGCTTTTGTAGCCCTAAGAACACTGGGGTTCTGGGCTTCTCTAGCCACCTCATCTTCTGCTCATCCTCTCGCGCAGTCTAAAGAGAGCTCAGGTGAGAAATTGCAAACGTCGAGCAATTGCTCAGAGATGAAAAGTGCCAGCACTGAAAGCTGTTGCTAGCCAGCCCCCTTCCTTGGAAGCGCTTTTGTAGGCCTAAGAACAGGGGGGCTCTGGGCTTCTCTAGCCACCTCATCTTCTGCTCATCCTCTCGCGCAGTCTAAAGAGAGCTCAGGTGAGAAATTGCAAACGTCGAGCAATTGCTCAGAGATGAAAAGTGCCAGCACTGAAAGCTCTTGCTAGCCAGCAGCCTTCCTTGGAAGCGCTTTTGTAGCCCTAAGAACACTGGGGCTCTGGGTTTCTCTAGCCACCTCATCTTCTGCTCATCCTCTCGCGCAGTCTAAAGAGAGCTCAGGTGAGAAATTGCAAACGTTGAGCAATTGCTCAGAGATGAAAAGTGCCAGCACTGAAAGCTGTTGCTAGCCAGCACCCTTCCTTGGAAGCGCTTTCACAGGCGCAGCAACACTGGGGCTTCGCGCTTCTCTACCCACCAAACGTCACAGTCATTCTCTTTCCGACTCGTAGACACGAGCTGAGAAATTGCAAACGTCGAGCAATTGCTCAGAGATGAAAAGTGCCAGCACTGAAAGCTGTTGCTAGCCAGCCCCCTTCCTTGGAAGCGCTTTTGTAGCCCTAAGAACACTGGGGCTCTGGCCTTCTCTAGCCACCTCATCTTCTGCTCATCCTCTCGCGCACTCTAAAGAGAGCTCAGGTGAGAAATTGCAAACGTCCAGCAATTGCTCAGAGATGAAAAGTGCCAGCACTGAAAGCTGTTGCTAGCCAGCACCCTTCTTTGGAAGCGCTTTCATAGGCGCAGCAACACTGGGGCTTTTCGCTTCTCTACCCACCAAACGTCACGGTCACTATCTCTCCGACTCGTAGACACGAGTTGAGAAATTGCAAACGTCGAGCAATTGCCCAGAGATGAAAAGTGCCAGCACTGAAAGCTGTTGCTAGCCAGCCCCCTTCCTTGGAAGCGCTTTTGTAGCCCTAAGAACACTGGGGTTCTGGGCTTCTCTAGCCACCTAATCTAGATGCTCATCCTCTCGCGCAGTCTAAAGAGAGCTCAGGTGAGAAATTGCAAACGTCGAGCAATTGCTCAGAGATGAAAAGTGCCAGCACTGAAAGCTGTTGCTAGCCAGCACCCTTCCTTGGAAGCGCTTCTGTAGCCCTAAGAACACTGGGGCTCTGGGTTTCTCTAGCCACCTCATCTACTGCTCATCCTCTCGCGCAGTCTAAAGAGAGCTCAGGTGAGAAATTGCAAACGTCCAGCAATTGCTCAGAGATGAAAAGTGCCAGCACTGAAAGCTGTTGCTAGCCAGCACCCTTCCTTGGAAGCGCTTTCACAGGCGCAGCAACACTGGGGCTTTGCGCTTCTCTACCCACGAAACGTCACAGTCATTCTCTGTCCGTCTCGTAGACACGAGCTGAGAAATTGCAAACGTCGAGCAATTGCTCAGAGATGAAAAGTGCCAGCACTGAAAGCTGTTGCTAGCCAGCACCCTTCCTTGGAAGCGCTTTTGTAGCCCTAAGAACAGTGGGGCTCTGCGCTTCTCTAGCCACCTCATCTTCTGCTCATCCTCTCGCGCACTCTAAAGAGAGCTCAGGTGAGAAATTGCAAACGTCCAGCAATTGCTCAGAGATGAAAAGTGCCAGCACTGAAAGCTGTTGCTAGCCAGCCCCCTTCCTTGGAAGCGCTTTTGTAGCCCTAAGAACACTGGGGCTCTGGGCTTCTCTAGCCACCTCATCTTCTGCTCATCCTCTCGCGCACTCTAAAGAGAGCTCAGGTGAGAAATTGCAAACGTCCAGCAATTGCTCAGAGATGAAAAGTGCCAGCACTGAAAGCTGTTGCTAGCCAGCACCCTTCTTTGGAAGCGCTTTCACAGGCGCAGCAACACTGGGGCTTTTCGCTTCTCTACCCACCAAACGTCACGGTCACTATCTCTCCGACTCGTAGACACGAGTTGAGAAATTGCAAACGTCGAGCAATTGCCCAGAGATGAAAAGTGCCAGCACTGAAAGCTGTTGCTAGCCAGCACCCTTCCTTGGAAGCGCTTTTGTAGCCCTAAGAACACTGGGGTTCTGGGCTTCTCTAACCACCTAATCTAGATGCTCATCCTCTCGCGCAGTCTAAAGAGAGCTCAGGTGAGAAATTGCAAACGTCGAGCAATTGCTGAGAGATGAAAAGTGCCAGCACTGAAAGCTGTTGCTAGCCAGCACCCTTCCTTGGAAGCGCTTTTGTAGCCCTAAGAACACTGGGGCTCTGGGTTTCTCTAGCCACCTCATCTACTGCTCATCCTCTCGCGCACTCTAAAGAGAGCTCAGGTGAGAAATTGCAAACGTCCAGCAATTGCTCAGAGAGGAAAAGTGCCAGCACTGAAAGCTGTTGTTAGCCAGCACCCTTCTTTGGAAGCGCTTTCACAGGCGCAGCAACACTGGGGCTTTGCGCTTCTCTACCCACCAAACGTCACAGTCATTCTCTGTCCGTCTCGTAGACACGAGCTGAGAAATTGCAAACGTCGAGCAATTGCTCAGAGATGAAAAGTGCCAGCACTGAAAGCTGTTGCTAGCCAGCACCCTTCCTTGGAAGCGCTTTTGTAGCCCTAAGAACAGTGGGGCTCTGCGCTTCTCTAGCCATCTAAACTTCTGCTCATCATCTCGCGCAGTCTAAAGAGAGCTCAGGTGAGAAATTGCAAACGTCGAGCAATTGCTCAGAGATGAAAAGTGCCAGCACTGAAAGCTGTTGCTAGCCAGCACCCTTCCTTGGAAGCGCTTTCACAGGCGCAGCAACACTGGGGCTTCGCGCTTCTCTACCCACCAAACGTCACAGTCATTCTCTTTCCGACTCGTAGACACGAGCTGAGAAATTGCAAACGTCGAGCAATTGCTCAGAGATGAAAAGTGCCAGCACTGAAAGCTGTTGCTAGCCAGCACCCTTCTTTGGAAGCGCTTTCACAGGCGCAGCAACACTGGTGCTTTGCGCTTCTCTACCCACCAAACGTCACAGTCATTCTCTGTCCGTCTTGTAGACACGAGCTGAGAAATTGCAAACGTCGAGCAATTGCTGAGAGATGAAAAGTGCCAGCACTGAAAGCTCTTGCTAGCCAGCACCCTTCCTTGGAAGCGCTTTTGTAGCCCTAAGAACAGGGGGCTCTGGGCTTCTCTAGCCACCTAATCTTCTGCTCATCCTCTCGCGCAGTCTAAAGAGAGCTCAGGTGAGAAATTGCAAACGTCGAGCAATTGCTGAGAGATGAAAAGTGCCAGCACTGAAAGCTGTTGCTAGCCAGCACCCTTCCTTGGAAGCGCTTTTGTAGCCCTAAGAACACTGGGGTTCTGGGTTTCTCTAGCCACCTCATCTTCTGCTCATCCTCTCGCGCAGTCTAAAGAGAGCTCAGGTGAGAAATTGCAAACGTCGAGCAATTGCTCAGAGAGGAAAAGTGCCAGCACTGAAAGCTGTTGCTAGCCAGCACCCTTCTTTGGAAGCGCTTTCACAGGCGCAGCAACACTGGGGCTTTGCGCTTCTCTACCCACCAAACGTCACAGTCATTCTCTGTCCGTCTCGTAGACACGAGCTGAGAAATTGCAAACGTCGAGCAATTGCTCAGAGATGAAAAGTGCCAGCACTGAAAGCTGTTGCTAGCCAGCACCCTTCCTTGGAAGCGCTTTTGTAGCCCTAAGAACACTGGGGCTCTGCGCTTCTCTAGCCATCTAAACTTCTGCTCATCATCTCGCGCAGTCTAAAGAGAGCTCAGGTGAGAAATTGCAAACGTCCAGCAATTGCTCAGAGATGAAAAGTGCCAGCACTGAAAGCTGTTGCTAGCCAGCACCCTTCCTTGGAAGCGCTTTTGTAGCCCTAAGAACACTGGGGCTCTGGGTTTCTCTAGCCACCTCATCTTCTGCTCATCCTCTCGCGCACTCTAAAGAGAGCTCAGGTGAGAAATTGCAAACGTCGAGCAATTGCTCAGAGAGGAAAAGTGCCAGCACTGAAAGCTGTTGCTAGCCAGCACCCTTCCTTGGAAGCGCTTTCACAGGCGCAGCAACACTGGGGCTTTGCGCTTCTCTAGACACCAAACGTCACGGTCATTCTCTGTCCGTCTCGTAGACACGAGCTGAGAAATTGCAAACGTCGAGCAATTGCTGAGAGATGAAAAGTGCCAGCACTGAAAGCTGTTGCTAGCCAGCACCCTTCCTTGGAAGCGCTTTTGTAGCCCTAAGAACACTGGGGCTCTGGCCTTCTCTAGCCACCTCATCTTCTGCTCATCGTCTCGCGCAGTCTAAAGAGAGCTCAGGTGAGAAATTGCAAACGTCGAGCAATTGCTCAGAGATGAAAAGTGCCAGCACTGAAAGCTGTTGCTAGCCAGCCCCCTTCCTTGGAAGCGCTTTCACAGGCGCAGCAACACTGGGGCTTTGCGCTTCTCTACCCACCAAACGTCACGGTCATTCTCTTTCCGTCTCGTAGACACGAGTTGAGAAATTGCAAACGTCGAGCAATTGCTCAGAGATGAAAAGTGCCAGCACTGAAAGCTCTTGCTAGCCAGCACCCTTCCTTGGAAGCGCTTTCACAGGCGCAGCAACACTGGGGCTTTGCGCTTCTCTAGCCACCAAACATCACGGTCACTATCTCTCCATCTCGTAGACACGAGCTGAGAAATTGCAAACGTCGAGCAATTGCTCAGAGATGAAAAGTGCCAGCACTGAAAGCTGTTGCTAGCCAGCACCCTTCCTTGGAAGCGCTTTTGTAGCCCTAAGAACACTGGGGCTCTGGGCTTCTCTAGCCATCTAAACTTCTGCTCATCCTCTCGCGCAGTCTAAAGAGAGCTCAGGTGAGAAACTGCAAACGTCGAGCAATTGCTCAGAGATGAAAAGTGCCAGCACTGAAAGCTCTTGCTAGCCAGCACCCTTCCTTGGAAGCGCTTTCACAGGTGCAGCAACACTGGGGCTTTGCGCTTCTCTAACCACCAAACATCATGCTCACTATCTCTCCGTCTCGTAGACACGAGTTGAGAAATTGCAAACGTCGAGCAATTGCTCAGAGATGAAAAGTGCCAGCACTGAAAGCTGTTGCTAGCCAGCCCCCTTCCTTGGAAGCGCTTTTGTAGCCCTAAGAACACTGGGGATCTGGGCTTCTCTAGCCACCTCATCTTCTGCTCATCCTCTCGCGCAGTCTAAAGAGAGCTCAGGTGAGAAATTGCAAACGTCGAGCAATTGCTCAGAGATGAAAAGTGCCAGCACTGAAAGCTGTTGCTAGCCAGCACCCTTCCTTGGAAGCGCTTTCACAGGCGCAGCAACACTGGGGCTTTGCGCTTCTCTAACCACCAAACGTCACGGTCACTATCTCTGCGTCTCGTAGACACGAGCTGAGAAATTGCAAACGTCGAGCAATTGCTCAGAGATGAAAAGTGCCAGCACTGAAAGCTGTTGCTAGCCAGCACCCTTCCTTGGAAGCGCTTTTGTAGCCCTAAGAACACTGAGGCTCTGGCCTTCTCTAGCCACCTCATCTTCTGCTCATCCTCTCGCGCAGTCTAAAGAGAGCTCAGGTGAGAAACTGCAAACGTCGAGCAATTGCTCAGAGATGAAAAGTGCCAGCACTGAAAGCTGTTGCTAGCCAGCACCCTTCCTTGGAAGCGCTTTCACAGGTGCAGCAACACTGGGGCTTTGCGCTTCTCTAACCACCAAACATCACGGTCACTATCTCTCCGTCTCGTAGACACGAGCTGAGAAATTGCAAACGTCGAGCAATTGCTCAGAGAGGAAAAGTGCCAGCACTGAAAGCTGTTGCTAGCCAGCACCCTTCCTTGGAAGCGCTTTCACAGGCGCAGCAACACTGGGGCTTTGCGCTTCTCTAACCACCAAACGTCACGGTCACTATCTCTGCGTCTCGTAGACACGAGCTGAGAAATTGCAAACGTCGAGCAATTGCTCAGAGATGAAAAGTGCCAGCACTGAAAGCTGTTGCTAGCCAGCACCCTTCCTTGGAAGCGCTTTTGTAGCCCTAAGAACACTGAGGCTCTGGGCTTCTCTAGCCACCTCATCTTCTGCTCATCCTCTCGCGCAGTCTAAAGAGAGCTCAGGTGAGAAACTGCAAACGTTGAGCAATTGCTCAGAGATGAAAAGTGCCAGCACTGAAAGCTGTTGCTAGCCAGCACCCTTCCTTGGAAGCGCTTTCACAGGTGCAGCAACACTGGGGCTTTACGCTTCTCTAACCACCAAACATCACGGTCACTATCTCTCCGTCTCGTAGACACGAGCTGAGAAATTGCAAACCTCGAGCAATTGCTCAGAGATGAAAAGTGCCAGCACTGAAAGCTGTTGCTAGCCAGCACCCTTCCTTGGAAGCGCTTTTGTAGCCCAAAGAACACTGGGGCTCTGGGCTTCTCTAGCCACCTCATCTTCTGCTCATCCTCTCGCGCAGTCTAAAGAGAGCTCAGGTGAGAAACTGCAAACGTCCAGCAATTGCTCAGAGATGAAAAGTGCCAGCACTGAAAGCTGTTGCTAGCCAGCACCCTTCCTTGGAAGCGCTTTCACAGGTGCAGCAACACTGGGGCTTTGCGCTTCTCTAACCACCAAACATCACGGTCACTATCTCTCCGTCTCGTAGACACGAGCTGAGAAATTGCAAACGTCGAGCAATTGCTCAGAGATGAAAAGTGCCAGCACTGAAAGCTGTTGCTAGCCAGCACCCTTCCTTGGAAGCGCTTTCACAGGCGCAGCAACACTGGGGCTTTGCGCTTCTCTACCCACCAAACGTCACGGTCACTATCTCTGCGTCTCGTAGACACGAGCTGAGAAATTGCAAACGTCGAGCAATTGCTCAGAGATGAAAAGTGCCAGCACTGAAAGCTGTTGCTAGCCAGCACCCTTCCTTGGAAGCGCTTTTGTAGCCCTAAGAACACTGGGGCTCTGGCCTTCTCTAGCCACCTCATCTTCTGCTCATCCTCTCGCGCAGTCTAAAGAGAGCTCAGGTGAGAAACTGCAAACGTCGAGCAATTGCTCAGAGATGAAAAGTGCCAGCACTGAAAGCTCTTGCTAGCCAGCACCCTTCCTTGAAGCGCTTTCACAGGTGCAACAACACTGGGGCTTTGCGCTTCTCTAACCACCAAACATCACGGTCACTATCTCTCCGTCTCGTAGACACGAGTTGAGAAATTGCAAACGTCGAGCAATTGCTCAGAGATGAAAAGTGCCAGCACTGAAAGCTGTTGCTAGCCAGCACCCTTCCTTGGAAGCGCTTTCACAGGCGCAGCAACACTGGGGCTTTGCGCTTCTCTAGCCACCAAACGTCACGGTCATTCTCTTTCCGACTCGAAGACACGAGCTGAGAAATTGCAAACGTCGAGCAATTGCTCAGAGATGAAAAGTGCCAGCACTGAAAGCTGTTGCTAGCCAGCACCCTTCCTTGGAAGCGCTTTCACAGGCGCAGCAACACTGGGGCTTTGCGCTCCTCTACCCACCAAACGTCACGGTCATTCTCTGTCCGTCTCGTAGACACGAGTTGAGAAATTGCAAACGTCGAGCAATTGCTCAGAGATGAAAAGTGCCAGCACTGAAAGCTGTTGCTAGCCAGCCCCCTTCCTTGGAAGCGCTTTTGTAGCCCTAAGAACACTGGGGCTCTGGGCTTCTCTAGCCACCTCATCTTCTGCTCATCCTCTCGCGCAGTCTAAAGAGAGCTCAGGTGAGAAATTGCAAACGTCGAGCAATTGCTGAGAGAGGAAAAGTGCCAGCACTGAAAGCTGTTGCTAGCCAGCCCCCTTCCTTGGAAGCGCTTTTGTAGCCCTAAGAACAGTGGGGCTCTGGCCTTCTCTAGCCACCTCATCTTCTGCTCATCCTCTCGCGCAGTCTAAAGAGAGCTCAGGTGAGAAATTGCAAACGTCGAGCAATTGCTCAGAGATGAAAAGTGCCAGCACTGAAAGCTGTTGCTAGCCAGCACCCTTCCTTGGAAGCGCTTTCACAGGCGCAGCAACACTGGGGCTTTGCGCTTCTCTAGCCACCAAACGTCACGGTCACTTTCTCTCCGTCTCGTAGAAACGAGCTGAGAAATTGCAAACGTCGAGCAATTGCTCAGAGAGGAAAAGTGCCAGCACTGAAAGCTGTTGCTAGCCAGCCCCCTTCCTTGGAAGCGCTCTTGTAGCCCTAAGAACACTGGGGCTCTGGGCTTCTCTAGCCACCTCATCTTCTGCTCATCCTCTCGCGCAGTCTAAAGAGAGCTCAGGTGAGAAATTGCAAACGTCGAGCAATTGCTCAGAGATGAAAAGTGCCAGCACTGAAAGCTGTTGCTAGCCAGCACCCTTCCTTGGAAGCGCTTTCACTGGCGCAGCAACACTGGGGCTTTGCGCTTCTCTACCCACCAAAAGTCACGGTCATTCTCTCTTCGTCTCGTAGACACGAGCTGAGAAATTGCAAACGTCGAGCAATTGCTCAGAGATGAAAAGTGGCAGCACTGAAAGCTGTTGCTAGCCAGCACCCTTCCTTGGAAGCGCTTTTGTAGCCCTAAGAACACTGGGGCTCTGGGCTTCTCTAGCCACCTCATCTTCTGCTCATCCTCTCGCGCAGTCTAAAGAGAGCTCAGGTGAGAAATTGCAAACGTCGAGCAATTGCTGAGAGATGAAAAGTGCCAGCACTGAAAGCTGTTGCTAGCCAGCACCCTTCCTTGGAAGCGCTTTCACAGGCGCAGCAACACTGGGGCTTTGCGCTTCTCTAACCACCAAACATCACGGTCACTATCTCTCCGTCTCGTAGACACGAGTTGAGAAATTGCAAACGTCGAGCAATTGCTCAGAGATGAAAAGTGCCAGCACTGAAAGCTGTTGCTAGCCAGCACCCTTCCTTGGAAGCGCTTTCACAGGCGCAGCAACACTGGGGCTTTGCGCTTCTCTAGCCACCAAACGTCACGGTCATTCTCTTTCCGACTCGTAGACACGAGCTGAGAAATTGCAAATGTCGAGCAATTGCTCAGAGATGAAAAGTGCCAGCACTGAAAGCTGTTGCTAGCCAGCCCCCTTCCTTGGAAGCGCTTTTGTAGCCCTAAGAACAGTGGGGCTCTGGGCTTCTCTAGCCACCTCATCTTCTGCTCATCCTCTCGCGCAGTCTAAAGAGAGCTCAGGTGAGAAATTGCAAACGTCGAGCAATTGCTGAGAGATGAAAAGTGCCAGCACTGAAAGCTGTTGCTAGCCAGCACCCTTCCTTGGAAGCGCTTTCACAGGCGCAGCAACACTGGGGCTTTGCGCTTCTCTACCCACCAAACGTCACGGTCACTTTCTCTCCGTCTCGTAGAAACGAGCTGAGAAATTGCAAACGTCGAGCAATTGCTGAGAGATGAAAAGTGCCAGCACTGAAAGCTGTTGCTAGCCAGCCCCCTTCCTTGGAAGCGCTCTTGTAGCCCTAAGAACACTGGGGCTCTGGCCTTCTCTAGCCACCTCATCTTCTGCTCATCCTCTCGCGCAGTCTAAAGAGAGCTCAGGTGAGAAATTGCAAACGTCCAGCAATTGCTCAGAGATGAAAAGTGCCAGCACTGAAAGCTGTTGCTAGCCAGCACCCTTCCTTGGAAGCGCTTTTGTAGCCCTAAGAACAGTGGGGCTCTGGCCTTCTCTAGCCACCTCATCTTCTGCTCATCCTCTCGCGCACTCTAAAGAGAGCTCAGGTGAGAAATTGCAAACGTCGAGCAATTGCTCAGAGATGAAAAGTGCCAGCACTGAAAGCTGTTGCTAGCCAGCACCCTTCCTTGGAAGCGCTTTCACAGGCGCAGCAACACTGGGGCTTTGCGCTTCTCTAGCCACCAAACATCACGGTCACTATCTCTCCGTCTCGTAGACACGAGTTGAGAAATTGCAAACGTCGAGCAATTGCTCAGAGATGAAAAGTGCCAGCACTGAAAGCTGTTGCTAGCCAGCACCCTTCCTTGGAAGCGCTTTCACAGGCGCAGCAACACTGGGGCTTTGCGCTTCTCTAGCCACCAAACATCACGGTCATTCTCTTTCCGTCTCGCAGACACGAGCTGAGAAATTGCAAACGTCGAGCAATTGCTCAGAGATGAAAAGTGCCAGCACTGAAAGCTCTTGCTAGCCAGCACCCTTCCTTGGAAGCGCTTTTGTAGCCCTTAGAACACTGGGGCTCTGGGCTTCTCTAGCCACCTCATCTTCTGCTCATCCTCTCGCGCAGTCTAAAGAGAGCTCAGGTGAGAAATTGCAAACGTCGAGCAATTGCTGAGAGATGAAAAGTGCCAGCACTGAAAGCTGTTGCTAGCCAGCACCCTTCCTTGGAAGCGCTTTTGTAGCCCTAGGAACACTGGGGCTCTGGGCTTCTCTAGCCACCTCATCTTCTGCTCATCCTCTCGCGCACTCTAAAGAGAGCTCAGGTGAGAAATTGCAAACGTCGAGCAATTGCTCAGAGATGAAAAGTGCCAGCACTGAAAGCTGTTGCTAGCCAGCACCCTTCCTTGGAAGTGCTTTCACAGGCGCAGCAACACTGGGGCTTTGCGCTTCTCTACCCACCAAACATCACGGTTACTATCTCTCCGTCTCGTAGACACGAGCTGAGAAATTGCAAACGTCGAGCAATTGCTCAGAGATGAAAAGTGCCAGCACTGAAAGCTGTTGCTAGCCAGCACCCTTCCTTGGAAGCGCTTTCACAGGTGCAGCAACACTGGGGCTTTGCGCTTCTCTAGCCACCAAACATCACGGTCATTCTCTTTCCGACTCGTAGACATGAGCTGAGAAATTGCAAACGTCGAGCAATTGCTGAGAGATGAAAAGTGCCAGCACTGAAAGCTGTTGCTAGCCAGCACCCTTCCTTGGAAGCGCTTTCACTGGCGCAGCAACACTGGGGCTTTGCGCTTCTCTAGCCACCAAACGTCACGATCATTCTCTTTCTGTCTCGTAGACACGAGCTGAGAAATTGCAAACGTCGAGCAATTGCTCAGAGATTAAAAGTGCCAGCACTGAAAGCTGTTGCTAGCCAGCCCCCTTCCTTGGAAGCGCTTTTGTAGCCCTAAGAACAGTGGGGCTCTGGGCTTCTCTAGCCACCTCATCTTCTGCTCATCCTCTCGCGCAGTCTAAAGAGAGCTCAGGTGAGAAATTGCAAACGTCGAGCAATTGCTGAGAGATGAAAAGTGCCAGCACTGAAAGCTGTTGCTAGCCAGCACCCTTCCTTGGAAGCGCTTTTGTAGCCCTAAGAACACTGGGGCTCTGGCCTTCTCTAGCCACCTCATCTTCTGCTCATCCTCTCGCGCAGTCTAAAGAGAGCTCAGGTGAGAAATTGCAAACGTCGAGCAATTGCTCAGAGATGAAAAGTGCCAGCACTGAAAGCTGTTGCTAGCCAGCACCCTTCCTTGGAAGTGCTTTCACAGGCGCAGCAACACTGGGGCTTTGCGCTTCTCTACCCACCAAACATCACGGTTACTATCTCTCCGACTCGTAGACACGAGCTGAGAAATTGCAAACGTCGAGCAATTGCTCAGAGATGAAAAGTGCCAGCACTGAAAGCTGTTGCTAGCCAGCACCCTTCCTTGGAAGCGCTTTTGTAGCCCTAAGAACAGTGGGGCTCTGGGCTTCTCTAGCCACCTCATCTTCTGCTCGTCCTCTCGCGCAGTCTAAAGAGAGCTCAGGTGAGAAATTGCAAACGTCGAGCAATTGCTCAGAGATGAAAAGTGCCAGCACTGAAAGCTGTTGCTAGCCAGCACCCTTCCTTGGAAGCGCTTTCACAGGCGCAGCAACACTGGGGCTTTGCTCTTCCCTACCCACCAAACGTCATAGTCAATGTCTGTCCGTCTCGTAGAAACGAGCTGAGAAATTGCAAACGTCGAGCAATTGCTCAGAGATGAAAAGTGCCAGCACTGAAAGCTGTTGCTAGCCAGCACCCTTCCTTGGAAGCGCTTTTTTAGCCCTAAGAACACTGGGGTTCTGGGCTTTTCTACCCACCTCATCTTCTGCTCATCCTCTCGCGCAGTCTAAAGAGAGCTCAGGTGAGAAATTGCAAACGTCGAGCAATTGCTCAGAGATGAAAAGTGCCAGCACTGAAAGCTGTTGCTAGCCAGCCCCCTTCCTTGGAAGCGCTTTTGTAGCCCTAAGAACACTGGGGCTCTGGGCTTCTCTAGCCACCTCATCTTCTGCTCATCCTCTCACGCAGTCTAAAGAGAGCTCAGGTGAGAAATTGCAAACGTCGAGCAATTGCTCAGAGATGAAAAGGGCCAGCACTGAAAGCTGTTGCTAGCCAGCCCCCTTCCTTGGAAGCGCTTTTGTAGCCCTAAGAACACTGGGGCTCTGGGTTTCTCTAGCCACCTCATCTTCTGCTCATCCTCTCGTGCAGTCTAAAGAGAGCTCAGGTGAGAAATTGCAAACGTCGAGCAATTGCTCAGAGATGAAAAGTGCCAGCACTGAAAGCTGTTGCTAGCCAGCACCCTTCCTTGGAAGCGCTTTCACAGGCGCAGCAACACTGGGGCTTTGCGCTTCTCTAGCCACCAAACATCACGGTCATTCTCTTTCCGTCTCGTAGAAACGAGCTGAGAAATTGCAAACGTCGAGCTATTGCTGAGAGATGAAAAGTGCCAGCACTGAAAGCTGTTGCTAGCCAGCACCCTTCCTTGGAAGCGCTTTCACTGGCGCAGCAACACTGGGGCTTTGCGCTTCTCTACCCACCAAACGTCACGATCATTCTCTGTCCGTCTCGTAGACACGAGCTGAGAAATTGCAAACGTCGAGCAATTGCTCAGAGATTAAAAGTGCCAGCACTGAAAGCTGTTGCTAGCCAGCCCCCTTCCTTGGAAGCGCTTTTGTAGCCCTAAGAACACTGGGGCTCTGGCCTTCTCTAGCCACCTCATCTTCTGCTCATCCTCTCGCGCAGTCTAAAGAGAGCTCAGGTGAGAAATTGCAAACGTCGAGCAATTGCTCAGAGATGAAAAGTGCCAGCACTGAAAGCTGTTGCTAGCCAGCACCCTTCCTTGGAAGCGCTTTTGTAGCCCAAAGAACACTGGGGCTCTGGGCTTCTCTAGCCACCTCATCTTCTGCTCATCCTCTCGCGCAGTCTAAAGAGAGCTCAGGTGAGAAATTGCAAACGTCGAGCAATTGCTCAGAGATGAAAAGTGCCAGCACTGAAAGCTCTTGCTAGCCAGCACCCTTCCTTGGAAGCGCTTTCACAGGCGCAGCAACACTGGGGCTTTGCACTTCTCTAACCACCAAACGTCACGGTCACTTTCTCTCCGTCTCGTAGAAACGAGCTGAGAAATTGCAAACGTCGAGCAATTGCTCAGAGATGAAAAGTGCCAGCACTGAAAGCTGTTGCTAGCCAGCCCCCTTCCTTGGAAGCGCTTTTGTAGCCCTAAGAACAGTGGGGTTCTGGGCTTTTCTAGCCACCTCATCTTCTGCTCATCCTCTCGTGCAGTCTAAAGAGAGCTCAGGTGAGAAATTGCAAACGTCGAGCAATTGCTCAGAGATGAAAAGTGGCAGCACTGAAAGCTGTTGCTAGCCAGCCCCCTTCATTGGAAGCGCTTTTGTAGCCCTAAGAACACTGGGGCTCTGGGCTTCTCTAGCCACCTCATCTTCTGCTCATCCTCTCGCGCAGTCTAAAGAGAGCTCAGGTGAGAAATTGCAAACGTCCAGCAATTGCTCAGAGATGAAAAGTGCCAGCACTGAAAGCTGTTGCTAGCCAGCACCCTTCCTTGGAAGCGCTTTTGTAGCCCTAAGAACACTGGGGCTCTGGCCTTCTCTAGCCACCTCATCTTCTGCTCATCCTCTCGTGCAGTCTAAAGAGAGCTCAGGTGAGAAATTGCAAATGTCAAGCAATTGCTCAGAGAGGAAAAGTGCCAGCACTGAAAGCTGTTGCTAGCCAGCACCCTTCCTTGGAAGCGCTTTCACAGGCGCAGCAACACTGGGGCTTTGCGCTTCTCTAGCCACCAAACATCACGGTCATTCTCTTTCCGACTCGTAGACATGAGTTGAGAAATTGCAAACGTCGAGCAATTGCTCAGAGATGAAAAGTGCCAGCACTGAAAGCTGTTGCTAGCCAGCCCCCTTCCTTGGAAGCGCTTTCACTGGCGCAGCAACACTGGGGCTTTGCGCTTCTCTACCCACCAAACGTCACGGTCATTCTCTGTCCGTCTCGTAGACACGAGCTGAGAAATTGCAAACGTCGAGCAATTGCTCAGAGATGAAAAGTGCCAGCACTGAAAGCTGTTGCTAGCCAGCCCCCTTCCTTGGAAGCGCTTTTGTAGCCCTAAGAACACTGGGGCTCTGGCCTTCTCTAGCCACCTCATCTTCTGCTCATCCTCTCGCGCAGTCTAAAGAGAGCTCAGGTGAGAAATTGCAAACGTCGAGCAATTGCTCAGAGATGAAAAGTGCCAGCACTGAAAGCTGTTGCTAGCCAGCACCCTTCCTTGGAAGCGCTTTTGTAGCCCAAAGAACACTGGGGCTCTGGGCTTCTCTAGCCACCTCATCTTCTGCTCATCCTCTCGCGCAGTCTAAAGAGAGCTCAGGTGAGAAATTGCAAACGTCGAGCAATTGCTCAGAGATGAAAAGTGCCAGCACTGAAAGCTGTTGCTAGCCAGCACCCTTCCTTGGAAGCGCTTTCACAGGCGCAGCAACACTGGGGCTTTGCGCTTCTCTACCCACCAAACATCACGGTCACTATCTCTCCGTCTCGTAGACACGAGCTGAGAAATTGCAAACGTCGAGCAATTGCTGAGAGATGAAAAGTGCCAGCACTGAAAGCTCTTGCTAGCCAGCACCCTTCCTTGGAAGCGCTTTCACAGGCGCAGCAACACTGGGGCTTTGCGCTTCTCTAGCCACCAAACATCACGGTCACTATCTCTGCGTCTCGTAGACACGAGCTGAGAAATTGCAAACGTCGAGCAATTGCTCAGAGATGAAAAGTGCCAGCACTGAAAGCTGTTGCTAGCCAGCACCCTTCCTTGGAAGCGCTTTTGTAGCCCTAAGAACACTGGGGCTCTGGCCTTCTCTAGCCACCTCATCTTCTGCTCATCCTCTCGCGCAGTCTAAAGAGAGCTCAGGTGAGAAACTGCAAACGTTGAGCAATTGCTCAGAGATGAAAAGTGCCAGCACTGAAAGCTGTTGCTAGCCAGCACCCTTCCTTGGAAGCGCTTTCACAGGTGCAGCAACACTGGGGCTTTGCGCTTCTCTAACCACCAAACATCACGGTCACTATCTCTCCGTCTCGTAGACACGAGTTGAGAAATTGCAAACGTCGAGCAATTGCTCAGAGATGAAAAGTGCCAGCACTGAAAGCTGTTGCTAGCCAGCACCCTTCCTTGGAAGCGCTTTCACAGGCGCAGCAACACTGGGGCTTTGCGCTTCTCTACCCACCAAACGTCACGGTCATTCTCTTTCCGACTCGTAGACACGAGCTGAGAATTTGCAAACGTCGAGCAATTGCTGAGAGAGGAAAAGTGCCAGCACTGAAAGCTGTTGCTAGCCAGCACCCTTCCTTGGAAGCGCTTTTGTAGGCCTAAGAACAGTGGGGCTCTGGGCTTCTCTAGCCACCTCATCTTCTGCTCATCCTCTCGCGCAGTCTAAAGAGAGCTCAGGTGAGAAATTGCAAACGTCGAGCAATTGCTCAGAGATGAAAAGTGCCAGCACTGAAAGCTGTTGCTAGCCAGCCCCCTTCCTTGGAAGCGCTTTTGTAGCCCTAAGAACACTGGGGTTCTGGGCTTCTCTAGCCATCTAGACTTCTGCTCATCCTCTCGCGCACTCTAAAGAGAGCTCAGGTGAGAAATTGCAAACGTTGAGCAATTGCTGAGAGATGAAAAGTGCCAGCACTGAAAGCTGTTGCTAGCCAGCACCCTTCCTTGGAAGCGCTCTTGTAGCCCAAAGAACACTGGGGCTCTGGGCTTCTCTAGCCACCTCCTCTTCTGCTCATCCTCTCGCGCAGTCTAAAGAGAGCTCAGGTGAGAAATTGCAAACGTCGAGCAATTGCTCAGAGATGAAAAGTGCCAGCACTGAAAGCTGTTGCTAGCCAGCCCGCTTCCTTGGAAGCGCTTTTGTAGCCCTAAGAACACTGGGGCTCTGGGCTTCTCTAGCCACCTCATCTTCTGCTCATCCTCTCGCGCAGTCTGAAGAGAGCTCAGGTGAGAAATTGCAAACATCGAGCAATTGCTCAGAGAGGAAAAGTGCCAGCACTGAAAGCTGTTGCTAGCCAGCACCCTTCCTTGGAAGCGCTTTCACAGGCACAGCAACGCTGGGGCTTTGCGCTTCTCTAGCCAACAAACGTCACAGTCATTCTCTGTCCGTCTCGTAGACACGAGCTGAGAAATTGCAAACGTCGAGCAATTGCTCAGAGATGAAAAGTGCCAGCACTGAAAGCTGTTGCTAGCCAGCCCCCTTCCTTGGAAGCGCTTTTGTAGCCCTAAGAACACTGGGGCTCTGGGCTTCTCTAGCCATCTAAACTTCTGCTCATCCTCTCGCGCAGTCTAAAGAGAGCTCAGGTGAGAAATTGCAAACGTCGAGCAATTGCTCAGAGATGAAAAGTGCCAGCACTGAAAGCTGTTGCTAGCCAGCCCCCTTCCTTGGAAGCGCTTTCACAGGCGCAGCAACACTTTCTCTCTGCGCTTCTCTAACCACCAAACGTCACGGTCACTATCTCTCCGTCTCGTACACACGAGCTGAGAAATTGCAAACGTCGAGCAATTGCTCAGAGATGAAAAGTGCCAGCACTGAAAGCTGTTGCTAGCCAGCCCCCTTCCTTGGAAGCGCTTTTGTAGCCCTAAGAACACTGGGGCTCTGGGCTTCTCTAGCCACCTCATCTTCTGCTCATCCTCTCGCGCAGTCTAAAGAGAGCTCAGGTGAGAAATTGCAAACGTTGAGCAATTGCTCAGAGATGAAAAGTGCCAGCAATGAAAGCTGTTGCTAGCCAGCACCCTTCCTTGGAAGCGCTTTTGTAGCCCTAAGAACACTGGGGCTCTGGGCTTCTCTAGCCACCTCATCTTCTGCTCATCCTCTCGCGCAGTCTAAAGAGAGCTCAGGTGAGAAATTGCAAACGTCGAGCAATTGCTCAGAGATGAAAAGTGCCAGCACTGAAAGCTGTTGCTAGCCAGCCCCCTTCCTTGGAAGCGCTTTTGTAGACCTAAGAACACTGGGGCTCTGGGCTTCTCTAGACACCTCATTTTCTGCTCATCCTCTCGCGCAGTCTAAAGAGAGCTCAGGTGAGAAATTGCAAACGTCGAGCAATTGCTCAGAGATGAAAAGTGCCAGCACTGAAAGCTGTTGCTAGCCAGCACCCTTCCTTGGAAGCGCTTTCACAGGCGCAGCAACACTGGGGCTTTGCGCTTCTCTAACCACCAAACGTCACAGTCATTCTCTGTCCGTCTCGTAGACACGAGTTGAAAAATTGCAAACGTCCAGCAATTGCTCAGAGATGAAAAGTGCCAGCACTGAAAGCTGTTGCTAGCCAGCACCCTTCCTTGGAAGCGCTTTTGTAGCCCAAAGAACACTGGGGCTCTGGGCTTCTCTAGCCACCTCATCTTCTGCTCATCCTCTCGCGCAGTCTGAAGAGAGCTCAGGTGAGAAATTGCAAACGTCGAGCAATTGCTCAGAGATGAAAAGTGCCAGCACTGAAAGCTGTTGCTAGCCAGCACCCTTCTTTGGAAGCGCTTTCACAGGCGCAGCAACACTGGGGCTTTGCGCTTCTCTAGCCACCAAACATCACGGTCACTTTCTCTCCGTCTCGTAGAAACGAGCTGAGAAATTGCAAACGTCGAGCAATTGCTGAGAGATGAAAAGTGCCAGCACTGAAAGCTGTTGCTAGCCAGCCCCCTTCCTTGGAAGCGTTTTTGTAGCCCTAAGAACACTGGGGCTCTGGGCTTCTCTAGCCATCTAAACTTCTGCTCATCCTCTCGCGCAGTCTAAAGAGAGCTCAGGTGAGAAATTGCAAACGTCGAGCAATTGCTCAGAGATGAAAAGTGCCAGCACTGAAAGCTGTTGCTAGCCAGCACCCTTCCTTGGAAGCGCTTTCACAGGCGCAGCAACACTTTCTCTCTGCGCTTCTCTAACCACCAAACATCACGGTCACTATCTCTCCGTCTGGTAGACACGAGCTGAGAAATTGCAAACGTCGAGCAATTGCTCAGAGATGAAAAGTGCCAGCACTGAAAGCTGTTGCTAGCCAGCACCCTTCCTTGGAAGCGCTTTTGTAGCCCTAAGAACACTGGGGCTCTGGGCTTCTCTAGCCACCTCATCTTCTGCTCATCCTCTCGCGCAGTCTAAAGAGAGCTCAGGTGAGAAATTGCAAACGTTGAGCAATTGCTCAGAGATGAAAAGTGCCAGCAATGAAAGCTGTTGCTAGCCAGCACCCTTCCTTGGAAGCGCTTTTGTAGCCCTAAGAACACTGGGGCTCTGGGCTTCTCTAGCCACCTCATCTTCTGCTCATCCTCTCGCGCAGTCTAAAGAGAGCTCAGGTGAGAAATTGCAAACGTCCAGCAATTGCTCAGAGATGAAAAGTGCCAGCACTGAAAGCTCTTGCTAGCCAGCCCCCTTCCTTGGAAGCGCTTTTGTAGACCTAAGAACACTGGGGCTCTGGGCTTCTCTAGACACCTCATTTTCTGCTCATCCTCTTGCGCAGTCTAAAGAGAGCTCAGGTGAGAAATTGCAAACGTCGAGCAATTGCTCAGAGATGAAAAGTGCCAGCACTGAAAGCTGTTGCTAGCCAGCACCCTTGCTTGGAAGCGCTTTCACAGGCGCAGCAACACTGGGGCTTTGCACTTCTCTAACCACCAAACGTCACAGTCATTCTCTGTCCGTCTCGTAGACACGAGTTGAAAAATTGCAAACGTCCAGCAATTGCTCAGAGATGAAAAGTGCCAGCACTGAAAGCTGTTGCTAGCCAGCACCCTTCCTTGGAAGCGCTTTTGTAGCCCTAAGAACACTGGGGCTCTGGCCTTCTCTAGCCACCTCTTCTTCTGCTCATCCTCTCGCGCAGTCTGAAGAGAGCTCAGGTGAGAAATTGCAAACGTCGAGCAATTGCTCAGAGATGAAAAGTGCCAGCACTGAAAGCTGTTGCTAGCCAGCACCCTTCTTTGGAAGCGCTTTCACAGGCGCAGCAACACTGGGGCTTTGCGCTTCTCTAGCCACCAAACATCACGGTCACTTTCTCTCCGTCTCGTAGAAACGAGCTGAGAAATTGCAAACGTCGAGCAATTGCTGAGAGATGAAAAGTGCCAGCACTGAAAGCTGTTGCTAGCCAGCACCCTTCCTTGGAAGCGCTTTTGTAGCCCTTAGAACACTGGGGCTCTGGCCTTCTCTAGCCACCTCATCTTCTGCTCATCCTCTCGCGCAGTCTAAAGAGAGCTCAGGTGAGAAATTGCAAACGTCCAGCAATTGCTCAGAGAGGAAAAGTGCCAGCACTGAAAGCTGTTGCTAGCCAGCCCCCTTCCTTGGAAGCGCTTTTGTAGCCCTAAGAACAGTGGGGCTCTGGGCTTCTCTAGCCACCTCCTCTTCTGCTCATCCTCTCGCGCAGTCTAAAGAGAGCTCAGGTGAGAAATTGCAAACGTCGAGCAATTGCTCAGAGATGAAAAGTGCCAGCACTGAAAGCTGTTGCTAGCCAGCACCCTTCCTTGGAAGTGCTTTCACTGGCGCAGCAACACTGGGGCTTTGCGCTTCTCTACCCACCAAACGTCAAAGTCATTCTCTGTCCGTCTCGTAGACACGAGCTGAGAAATTGCAAACGTCGAGCAATTGCTCAGAGATGAAAAGTGCCAGCACTGAAAGCTCTTGCTAGCCAGCACCCTTCCTTGGAAGCGCTTTCACAGGCGCAGCAACACTGGGGCTTTGCGCTTCTCTAGCCACCAAACATCACGGTCACTATCTCTCCGTCTCGTAGACACGAGTTGAGAAATTGCAAACGTCGAGCAATTGCTCAGAGATGAAAAGTGCCAGCACTGAAAGCTGTTGCTAGCCAGCACCCGTCCTTGGAAGCGCTTTCACAGGCGCAGCAACACTGGGGCTTTGCGCTTCTCTACCCACCAAACGTCACGGTCATTCTCTTTCCGTCTCGTAGAAACGAGTTGAGAAATTGCAAACGTCGAGCAATTGCTCAGAGATGAAAAGTGCCAGCACTGAAAGCTGTTGCTAGCCAGCCCCCTTCCTTGGAAGCGCTTTTGTAGGCCTAAGAACACTGGGGCTCTGGGCTTCTCTAGCCACCTCATCTTCTGCTCATCCTCTCGCGCAGTCTAAAGAGAGCTCAGGTGAGAAATTGCAAACGTCGAGCAATTGCTCAGAGATGAAAAGTGCCAGCACTGAAAGCTGTTGCTAGCCAGCACCCTTCCTTGGAAGCGCTTTCACAGGCGCAGCAACACTGGGGCTTTGCGCTTCTCTACCCACCAAACGTCACAGTCATTCTCTGTCCGTCTCGTAGACACGAGCTGAGAAATTGCAAACGTCGAGCAATTGCTCAGAGATGAAAAGTGCCAGCACTGAAAGCTGTTGCTAGCCAGCACCCTTCCTTGGAAGCGCTTTTGTAGCCCTAAGAACACTGGGGCTCTGGGCTTTTCTAGCCACCTCATCTTCTGCTCATCCTCTCGCGCAGTCTAAAGAGAGCTCAGGTGAGAAATTGCAAACGTCGAGCAATTGCTCAGAGATGAAAAGTGCCAGCACTGAAAGCTGTTGCTAGCCAGCACCCTTCCTTGGAAGCGCTTTCACAGGCGCAGCAACACTGGGGCTTTGCGCTTCTCTAGCCACCAAACGTCACAGTCATTCTCTGTCCGTCTCGTAGACACGAGCTGAGAAATTGCAAACGTCGAGCAATTGCTCAGAGATGAAAAGTGCCAGCACTGAAAGCTGTTGCTAGCCAGCCCCCTTCCTTGGAAGCACTTTTGTAGCCCTTAGAACACTGGGGCTCTGGGCTTCTCTAGCCACCTCATCTTCTGCTCATCCTCTCGCGCAGTCTAAAGAGAGCTCAGGTGAGAAATTGCAAACGTCCAGCAATTGCTCAGAGATGAAAAGTGCCAGCACTGAAAGCTGTTGCTAGCCAGCACCCTTCCTTGGAAGCGCTTTTGTAGCCCTAAGAACACTGGGGCTCTGGCCTTCTCTAGCCACCTCATCTTCTGCTCATCCTCTCGCGCAGTCTAAAGAGAGCTCAGGTGAGAAACTGCAAACGTCCAGCAATTGCTCAGAGATGAAAAGTGCCAGCACTGAAAGCTGTTGCTAGCCAGCACCCTTCCTTGGAAGCGCTTTCACAGGCGCAGCAACACTGGGGCTTTGCGCTTCTCTACCCACCAAACGTCACGGTCACTATCTCTCCGACTCGTAGACACGAGCTGAGAAATTGCAAACGTCGAGCAATTGCTCAGAGAGGAAAAGTGCCAGCACTGAAAGCTGTTGCTAGCCAGCACCCTTCCTTGGAAGCGCTTTTGTAGACCTAAGAACACTGGGGCTCTGGGCTTCTCTAGCCATCTAAACTTCTGCTCATCCTCTCGCGCAGTCTAACGAGAGCTCAGGTGAGAAATTGCAAACGTCGAGCAATTGCTCAGAGATGAAAAGTGCCAGCACTGAAAGCTCTTGCTAGCCAGCCCCCTTCCTTGGAAGCGCTTTCACAGGCGCAGCAACACTGGGGCTTTGCGCTTCTCTAGCCACCAAACGTCACGGTCACTATCTCTCCGACTCGTAGACACGAGCTGAGAAATTGCAAACGTCGAGCAATTGCTCAGAGATGAAAAGTGCCAGCACTGAAAGCTGTTGCTAGCCAGCACCCTTCTTTGGAAGCGCTTTCACAGGCGCAGCAACACTGGGGCTTTGCGGTTCCCTACCCACCAAACGTCACAGTCATTCTCTGTCCGTCTCGTAGACACGAGCTGAGAAATTGCAAACGTCGAGCAATTGCTGAGAGATGAAAAGTGCCAGCACTGAAAGCTGTTGCTAGCCAGCACCCTTCCTTGGAAGCGCTTTTGTAGCCCTAAGAACACTGGGGCTCTGGGCTTTTCTAGACACCTCATCTTCTGCTCATCCTCTCGCGCAGTCTAAAGAGAGCTCAGGTGAGAAATTGCAAACGTCGAGCAATTGCTCAGAGATGAAAAGTGCCAGCACTGAAAGCTGTTGCTAGCCAGCCCCCTTCCTTGGAAGCGCTTTTGTAGCCCTAAGAACACTGGGGCTCTGGGCTTCTCTAGCCACCTCCTCTTCTGCTCATCTTCTCGCGCAGTCTAAAGAGAGCTCAGGTGAGAAATTGCAAACGTCGAGCAATTGCTCAGAGAGGAAAAGTGCCAGCACTGAAAGCTGTTGCTAGCCAGCACCCTTCTTTGGAAGCGCTTTCACAGGCGCAGCAACACTGGGGCTTTGCGCTTCTCTACCCACCAAACGTCACAGTCATTCTCTGTCCGTCTCGTAGACACGAGCTGAGAAATTGCAAACGTCGAGCAATTGCTCAGAGATGAAAAGTGCCAGCACTGAAAGCTGTTGCTAGCCAGCACCCTTCCTTGGAAGCGCTTTTGTAGCCCTTAGAACACTGGGGCTCTGGCCTTCTCTAGCCACCTCATCTTCTGCTCATCCTCTCGCGCAGTCTAAAGAGAGCTCAGGTGAGAAATTGCAAACGTCGAGCAATTGCTCAGAGATGAAAAGTGCCAGCACTGAAAGCTGTTGCTAGCCAGCACCCTTCCTTGGAAGCGCTTTTGTAGCCCTTAGAACACTGGGGCTCTGGCCTTCTCTAGCCACCTCATCTTCTGCTCATCCTCTCGCGCAGTCTAAAGAGAGCTCAGGTGAGAAATTGCAAACGTCGAGCAATTGCTCAGAGAGGAAAAGTGCCAGCACTGAAAGCTGTTGCTAGCCAGCACCCTTCCTTGGAAGCGCTTTCACAGGCGCAGCAACACTGGGGCTTTGCGCTTCTCTAGCCACCAAACGTCACGGTCACTATCTCTCCGACTCGTAGACACGAGCTGAGAAATTGCAAACGTCGAGCAATTGCTGAGAGATGAAAAGTGCCAGCACTGAAAGCTGTTGCTAGCCAGCACCCTTCCTTGGAAGCGCTTTTGTAGCCCTAAGAACACTGGGGCTCTGGGCTTCTCTAGCCATCTAAACTTCTGCTCATCCTCTCGCGCAGTCTAAAGAGAGCTCAGGTGAGAAATTGCAAACGTCCAGCAATTGCTCAGAGATGAAAAGTGCCAGCACTGAAAGCTCTTGCTAGCCAGCACCCTTCCTTGGAAGCGCTTTCACAGGCGCAGCAACACTGGGGCTTTGCGCTTCTCTAACCACCAAACGTCACGGTCACTATCTCTCCGACTCGTAGACACGAGCTGAGAAATTGCAAACGTCGAGCAATTGCTCAGAGATGAAAAGTGCCAGCACTGAAAGCTGTTGCTAGCCAGCACCCTTCTTTGGAAGCGCTTTCACAGGCGCAGCAACACTGGGGCTTTGCGGTTCCCTACCCACCAAACGTCACAGTCATTCTCTGTCCGTCTCGTAGACACGAGCTGAGAAATTGCAAACGTCGAGCAATTGCTGAGAGATGAAAAGTGCCAGCACTGAAAGCTGTTGCTAGCCAGCACCCTTCCTTGGAAGCGCTTTTGTAGCCCTAAGAACACTGGGGCTCTGGGCTTTTCTAGCCACCTCATCTTCTGCTCATCCTCTCGCGCAGTCTAAAGAGAGCTCAGGTGAGAAATTGCAAACGTTGAGCAATTGCTCAGAGATGAAAAGTGCCAGCACTGAAAGCTGTTGCTAGCCAGCCCCCTTCCTTGGAAGCGCTTTTGTAGCCCTAAGAACACTGGGGCTCTGGCCTTCTCTAGCCACCTCCTCTTCTGCTCATCCTCTCGCGCAGTCTAAAGAGAGCTCAGGTGAGAAATTGCAAACGTCGAGCAATTGCTCAGAGATGAAAAGTGCCAGCACTGAAAGCTGTTGCTAGCCAGCACCCTTCCTTGGAAGCGCTTTTGTAGCCCTTAGAACAGTGGGGCTCTGGGTTTCTCTAGCCACCTCATCTTCTGCTCATCCTCTCGCGCAGTCTAAAGAGAGCTCAGGTGAGAAATTGCAAACGTCGAGCAATTGCTGAGAGATGAAAAGTGCCAGCACTGAAAGCTGTTGCTAGCCAGCACCCTTCCTTGGAAGCGCTTTCACAGGCGCAGCAACACTGGGGCTTTGCGCTTCTCTAGCCACCAAAAATCACGGTCACTATCTCTCCGACTCGTAGACACGAGCTGAGAAATTGCAAACGTCGAGCAATTGCTCAGAGATGAAAAGTGCCAGCACTGAAAGCTGTTGCTAGCCAGCACCCTTCCTTGGAAGCGCTTTTGTAGCCCTTAGAACACTGGGGCTCTGGCCTTTTCTAGCCACCTCATCTTCTGCTCATCCTCTCGCGCAGTCTAAAGAGAGCTCAGGTGAGAAATTGCAAACGTCGAGCAATTGCTCAGAGATGAAAAGTGCCAGCACTGAAAGCTGTTGCTAGCCAGCAGCCTTCCTTGGAAGCGCTTTCACAGGCGCAGCAACACTGGGGCTTTGCGCTTCTCTAGCCACCAAACGTCACGGTCATTCTCTGTCCGTCTCGTAGACACGAGCTGAGAAATTGCAAACGTCGAGCAATTGCTCAGAGATGAAAAGTGCCAGCACTGAAAGCTGTTGCTAGCCAGCACCCTTCCTTGGAAGCGCTTTCACAGGCGCAGCAACACTGGGGCTTTGCGCTTCTCTACCCACCAAACATCACGGTCACTATCTCTCCGTCTCGTAGACACGAGTTGAGAAATTGCAAACGTCGAGCAATTGCTCAGAGATGAAAAGTGCCAGCACTGAAAGCTGTTGCTAGCCAGCACCCGTCCTTGGAAGCGCTTTCACAGGCGCAGCAACACTGGGGCTTTGCGCTTCTCTACCCACCAAACGTCACGGTCATTCTCTTTCCGTCTCGTAGACACGAGTTGAGAAATTGCAAACGTCGAGCAATTGCTCAGAGATGAAAAGTGCCAGCACTGAAAGCTGTTGCTAGCCAGCACCCTTCCTTGGAAGCGCTTTTGTAGCCCTAAGAACACTGGGGCTCTGGGCTTCTCTAGCCACCTCATCTTCTGCTCATCCTCTCGCGCAGTCTAAAGGGAGCTCAGGTGAGAAATTGCAAACGTCGAGCAATTGCTCAGAGATGAAAAGTGCCAGCACTGAAAGCTGTTGCTAGCCAGCCCCCTTCCTTGGAAGCGCTTTTGTAGCCCTAAGAACACTGGGGCTCTGGCCTTCTCTAGCCACCTCATCTTCTGCTCATCCTCTCGCGCAGTCTAAAGAGAGCTCAGGTGAGAAATTGCAAACGTTGAGCAATTGCTCAGAGAGGAAAAGTGCCAGCACTGAAAGCTGTTGCTAGCCAGCACCCTTCCTTGGAAGCGCTTTCACAGGCGCAGCAACACTGGGGCTTTGCGCTTCTCTAGCCACCAAACATCACGGTCATTCTCTTTCGGTCTCGTAGACACGAGCTGAGAAATTGCGAATTTTGAGCAACTGCTGAGAGATGAAAAGTGCCAGCACTGAAAGATGTTGCTAGCCAGCACCCTTCCTTGGAAGCGCTTTTGTAGCCCTAAGAACAGTGGAGCTCTGGGCTTCTCTAGCCATGTAAACTTCTGCTCATCCTGTCGCGCAGTCTAAAGAGAGCTCAGGTGAGAAATTGCAAACGTCGAGGAATTGCTCAGAGAGGAAAAGTGCCAGCACTGAAAGCTGTTGCTAGCCAGCCCCCTTCCTTGGAAGCGCTTTCACAGGCGCAGCAACACTGGGGCTTTGCGCTTCTCTACCCACCAAACATCACGGTCACTATCTCTCCGTCTCGTAGACACGAGCTGAGAAATTGCAAACGTCGAGCAATTGCTCAGAGATGAAAAGTGCCAGCACTGAAAGCTGTTGCTAGCCAGCACCCTTCCTTGGAAGCGCTTTCACAGGCGCAGCAACACTGCGACTTTGCGCTTCTCTACCCACCAAACGTCACAGTCATTCTTTTTCCGTCTCGTAGACAAGAGCTGAGAAATTGCAAACGTCCACCAATTGCTCAGAGATGAAAAGTGCCAGCACTGAAAGCTGTTGCTAGCCAGCCCCCTTCCTTGGAAGCGCTTTTGTAGCCCTAAGAACAGTGGGGCTCTGGGCTTCTCTAGCCACCTCATCTTCTGCTCATCATCTCGCGCAGTCTAAAGAGAGCTCAGGTGAGAAATTCAAAACGTCGAGCAATTGCTCAGAGATGAAAAGTGCCAGCACTGAAAGCTGTTGCTAGCCAGCACCCTTCCTTGGAAGCGCTTTCACAGGCGCAGCAACACTGGGGCTTTGCGCTTCCCTACCCACCAAACGTCAGGGTCACTATCTCTCCGTCTCGTAGACACGAGCTGAGAAATTGCAAATGTCGAGCAATTGCTCAGAGATGAAAAGTGCCAGCACTGAAAGCTCTTGCTAGCCAGCCCCCTTCCTTGGAAGCGCTTTTGTAGCCCTAAGAACACTGGGGCTCTGGGCTTCTCTAGCCACCTCATCTTCTGCTCATCCTCTCGCGCAGTCTAAAGAGAGCTCAGGTGAGAAATTGCAAACGTCGAGCAATTGCTCAGAGATGAAAAGTGCCAGCACTGAAAGCTGTTGCTAGCCAGCACCCTTCCTTGGAAGCGCTTTCACAGGCGCAGCAACACTGGGGCTTTGCGCTTCTCTACCCACCAAACGTCACGGTCACAATCACTCCGTCTCGTAGACACGAGCTGAGAAATTGCAAATGTCGAGCAATTGCTCAGAGATGAAAAGTGCCAGCACTGAAAGCTGTTGCTAGCCAGCACCCTTCCTTGGAAGCGCTTTCACAGGCGCAGCAACACTGGGGCTTTGCGCTTCTCTACCCACCAAACATCACGGTCACTATCTCTCCGTCTCGTAGACACGAGCTGAGAAATTGCAAACGTCGAGCAATTGCTCAGAGATGAAAAGTGCCAGCACTGAAAGCTGTTGCTAGCCAGCCCTCTTCCTTGGAAGCGCTTATGTAGCCCTAAGAACACTGGGGCTCTGGGCTTCTCTAGCCATCTAAACTTCTGCTCATCCTCTCGCGCAGTCAAAAGAGAGCTCAGGTGAGAAATTGCAAACGTCGAGCAATTGCTCAGAGATGAAAAGTGCCAGCACTGAAAGCTGTTGCTAGCCAGCACCCTTCCTTGGAAGCGCTTTCACAGGCGCAGCAACAGTGGGGCTTTGCGCTTCTCTACCCACCAAACGTCACGGTCACTATCTCTCCGTCTCGTAGACACGAGCTGAGAAATTGCAAACATCGAGCAATTGCTGAGAGATGAAAAGTGCCAGCACTGAAAGCTCTTGCTAGCCAGCACCCTTCCTTGGAAGCGCTTTTGTACCCCTAAGAACACTGGGTGTCTGGGCTTCTCTAGCCACCTCATCTTCTGCTCATCCTCTCGCGCTGTCTAAAGAGAGCTCAGGTGAGAAATTGCAAACGTCGAGCAATTGCTCAGAGAAGAAAAGTGCCAGCACTGAAAGCTGTTGCTAGCCAGCACCCTTGCTTGGAAGCGCTTTCACAGGCGCAGCAACACTGGGGCTTTGCGCTTCTCTACCCACCAAACGTCACGGTCACTATCTCTCCTTCTCGTAGACACGAGCTGAGAAATTGCAAACGTCGAGCAATTGCTCAGAGATGAAAAGTGCCAGCACTGAAAGCTGTTGCTAGCCAGCACCCTTCCTTGGAAGCGCTTTCACAGGCGCAGCAACACTGCGACTTTGCGCTTCTCTAACCACCAAACGTCACGGTCACTATCTCTCCGTCTCGTAGACACGAGCTGAGAAATTGCAAATGTCGAGCAATTGCTCAGAGATGAAAAGTGCCAGCACTGAAAGCTGTTGCTAGCCAGCACCCTTCCTTGGAAGCGCTTTTGTAGCCCTAAGAACACTGGGGCTCTGGGCTTCTCTAGCCACCTCATCTTCTGCTCATCCTGTCGCGCAGTCTAAAGAGAGCTCAGGTGTGAAATTGCAAACGTCGAGCAATTGCTCAGAGAAGAAAAGTGCCAGCACTGAAAGCTGTTGCTAGCCAGCCCCCTTCCTTGGAAGCGCTTTCACAGGCGCAGCAACAGTGGGGCTTTGCGCTTCTCTACCCACCAAACGTCACGGTCACTATCTCTCCGTCTCGTAGACACGAGCTGAGAAATTGCAAACGTCGAGCAATTGCTCAGAGATGAAAAGTGCCAGCACTGAAAGCTGTTGCTAGCCAGCCCCCTTCCTTGGAAGCGCTTTCACAGGCGCAGCAACACTGGGGCTTTGCGCTTCTCTACCCACCAAACGTCACGGTCACTATCTCTCCGTCTCGTAGACACGAGCTGAGAAATTGCAAACGTCGAGCAATTGCTCAGAGATGAAAAGTGCCAGCACTGAAAGCTGTTGCTAGCCAGCCCCCTTCCTTGGAAGCGCTTTCACAGGCGCAGCAACACTGGGGCTTTGCGCTTCTCTAACCACCAAACGTCACGGTTATTCTCTTTCCGTCTCGTAGACACGAGCTGAGAAATTGCAAACGTCGAGCAATTGCTCAGAGATGAAAAGTGCCAGCACTGAAAGCTGTTGCTAGCCAGCACCCTTCCTTGGAAGCGCTTTCACAGGCGCAGCAACAGTGGGGCTTTGCGGTTCTCTACCCACCAAACGTCACGGTCACTATCTCTCCGTCTCGTAGACACGAGCTGAGAAATTGCAAACCTCGAGCAATTGCTCAGAGATGAAAAGTGCCAGCACTGAAAGCTCTTGCTAGCCAGCACCCTTCCTTGGAAGCGCTTATGTAGCCCTAAGAACAGTGGGGCTCTGTGCTTGTCTAGCCATCTAAACTTCTGCTCATCCTCTCGCGCAGTCAAAAGAGAGATCAGGTGAGAAATTGCAAAAGTCGAGCAATTGCTCAGAGATGAAAAGTGCCAGCACTGAAAGCTGTTGCTAGCCAGCACCCTTCCTTGGAAGCGCTTTTGTAGCCCTAAGAACAGTGGGGCTCTGGGCTTCTCTAGCCACCTCATCTTCTGCTCATCCTCTCGCGCAGTCTAAAGAGAGCTCAGGTGAGAAATTGCAAACGTCGAGCAATTGCTCAGAGATGAAAAGTGCCAGCACTGAAAGCTGTTGCTAGCCAGCACCCTTCCTTGGAAGCGCTTTCACAGGCGCAGCAACACTGCGACTTTGCGCTTCTCTAACCACCAAACGTCACGGTCACTATCTCTCCGTCTCGTAGACACGAGCTGAGAAATTGCAAACCTCGAGCAATTGCTGAGAGATGAAAAGTGGCAGCACTGAAAGCTGTTGCTAGCCAGCACCCTTCCTTGGAAGCGCTTTCACAGGCGCAGCAACACTGGGGCTTTGCGCTTCTCTACCCACCAAACATCACGGTCATTCTCTTTCCGTCTCGTAGACACGAGCTGAGAAATTGCAAACGTCGAGCAATTGCTCAGAGATGAAAAGTGCCAGCACTGAAAGCTGTTGCTAGCCAGCCCTCTTCCTTGGAAGCGCTTATGTAGCCCTAAGAACACTGGGGCTCTGGGCTTCTCTAGCCATCTAAACTTCTGCTCATCCTCTCGCGCAGTCAAAAGAGAGCTCAGGTGAGAAATTGCAAACGTCGAGCAATTGCTCAGAGATGAAAAGTGCCAGCACTGAAAGCTGTTGCTAGCCAGCACCCTTCCTTGGAAGCGCTTTCACAGGCGCAGCAACAGTGGGGCTTTGCGCTTCTCTACCCACCAAACGTCACGGTCACTATCTCTCCGTCTCGTAGACACGAGCTGAGAAATTGCAAACGTCGAGCAATTGCTGAGAGATGAAAAGTGCCAGCACTGAAAGCTCTTGCTAGCCAGCCCCCTTCCTTGGAAGCGCTTTTGTAGCCCTAAGAACACTGGGGCTCTGGCCTTCTCTAGCCACCTCATCTTCTGCTCATCCTCTCGCGCTGTCTAAAGAGAGCTCAGGTGAGAAATTGCAAACGTCGAGCAATTGCTCAGAGAAGAAAAGTGCCAGCACTGAAAGCTGTTGCTAGCCAGCACCCTTGCTTGGAAGCGCTTTCACAGGCGCAGCAACACTGGGGCTTTGCGCTTCTCTACCCACCAAACGTCACGGTCACTATCTCTCCTTCTCGTAGACACGAGCTGAGAAATTGCAAACGTCGAGCAATTGCTCAGAGATGAAAAGTGCCAGCACTGAAAGCTGTTGCTAGCCAGCACCCTTCCTTGGAAGCGCTTTCACAGGCGCAGCAACACTGCGACTTTGCGCTTCTCTAACCACCAAACGTCACGGTCACTATCTCTCCGTCTCGTAGACACGAGCTGAGAAATTGCAAATGTCGAGCAATTGCTCAGAGATGAAAAGTGCCAGCACTGAAAGCTCTTGCTAGCCAGCACCCTTCCTTGGAAGCGCTTTTGTAGCCCTAAGAACACTGGGGCTCTGGGCTTCTCTAGCCACCTCATCTTCTGCTCATCCTGTCGCGCAGTCTAAAGAGAGCTCAGGTGTGAAATTGCAAACGTCGAGCAATTGCTCAGAGAAGAAAAGTGCCAGCACTGAAAGCTGTTGCTAGCCAGCCCCCTTCCTTGGAAGCGCTTTCACAGGCGCAGCAACAGTGGGGCTTTGCGCTTCTCTACCCACCAAACGTCACGGTCACTATCTCTCCGTCTCGTAGACACGAGCTGAGAAATTGCAAACGTCGAGCAATTGCTCAGAGATGAAAAGTGCCAGCACTGAAAGCTGTTGCTAGCCAGCCCCCTTCCTTGGAAGCGCTTTCACAGGCGCAGCAACACTGGGGCTTTGCGCTTCTCTACCCACCAAACGTCACGGTCACTATCTCTCCGTCTCGTAGACACGAGCTGAGAAATTGCAAACGTCGAGCAATTGCTCAGAGATGAAAAGTGCCAGCACTGAAAGCTGTTGCTAGCCAGCCCCCTTCCTTGGAAGCGCTTTCACAGGCGCAGCAACACTGGGGCTTTGCGCTTCTCTAACCACCAAACGTCACGGTTATTCTCTTTCCGTCTCGTAGACACGAGCTGAGAAATTGCAAACGTCGAGCAATTGCTCAGAGA
Organism: Sarcoramphus papa; assembly: GCA_037962945.1. Taxonomy (NCBI): domain Eukaryota; kingdom Metazoa; phylum Chordata; class Aves; order Accipitriformes; family Cathartidae; genus Sarcoramphus; species Sarcoramphus papa. The sequence continues at coordinate 27,936,934 of CM075590.1, read as the reverse complement.
TGAAAAGTGCCAGCACTGAAAGCTGTTGCTAGCCAGCACCCTTCCTTGGAAGCGCTTTCACAGGCGCAGCAACAGTGGGGCTTTGCGGTTCTCTACCCACCAAACGTCACGGTCACTATCTCTCCGTCTCGTAGACACGAGCTGAGAAATTGCAAACCTCGAGCAATTGCTCAGAGATGAAAAGTGGCAGCACTGAAAGCTCTTGCTAGCCAGCCCCCTTCCTTGGAAGCGCTTTTGTAGCCCTAAGAACACTGGGGCTCTGGGCTTCTCTAGCCACGTAATCTGCTCATCCTCTCGCGCAGTCTAAAGAGAGCTCAGGTGTGAAATTGCAAACCTCGAGCAATTGCTCAGAGATGAAAAGTGCCAGCACTGAAAGCTGTTGCTAGCCAGCACCCTTCCTTGGAAGCGCTTTCACAGGCGCAGCAACACTGGGGCTTTGCGCTTCTCTACCCACCAAACGTCACGGTCACTATCTCTCCGTCTCGTAGACACGAGCTGAGAAATTGCAAACGTCGAGCAATTGCTCAGAGATGAAAAGTGCCAGCACTGAAAGCTCTTGCTAGCCAGCACCCTTCCTTGCAAGCGCTTATGTAGCCCTAAGAACACTGGGGCTCTGGGCTTCTCTAGCCATCTAAACTTCTGCTCATCCTCTCGCGCAGTCTAAAGAGAGCTCAGGTGAGAAATTGCAAAAGTCGAGCAATTGCTCAGAGATGAAAAGTGCCAGCACTGAAAGCTGTTGCTAGCCAGCCCCCTTCCTTGGAAGCGCTTTCACAGGCGCAGCAACACTGCGACTTTGCTCTTCTCTACCCACCAAACGTCACGGTCATTCTCTTTCCGTCTCGTAGACACGAGCTGAGAAATTGCAAACGTTGAGCAATTGCTCAGAGATGAAAAGTGCCAGCACTGAAAGCTCTTGCTAGCCAGCCCCCTTCCTTGGAAGCGCTTATGTAGCCCTAAGAACAGTGGGGCTCTGGGCTTCTCTAGCCACCTCATCTTCTGCTCATCATCTCGCGCAGTCTAAAGAGAGCTCAGGTGAGAAATTGCAAACGTCGAGCAATTGCTCAGAGAGGAAAAGTGCCAGCACTGAAAGCTGTTGCTAGCCAGCACCCTTCCTTGGAAGCGCTTTCACAGGCAAAGCAACACTGGGGCTTTGCGCTTCTCTACCCACCAAACGTCACGGTCACTATCTCTCCGTCTCGTAGACACGAGCTGAGAAATTGCAAACGTCGAGCAATTGCTCAGAGATGAAAAGTGCCAGCACTGAAAGCTGTTGCTAGCCAGCCCCCTTCCTTGGAAGCGCTTTCTCAGGCGCAGCAACACTGGGGGCTTTGTGCTTCTCTAACCACCAAAAGTCACGGTCACTCTCTCTCCGTCTCGTAGACACGAGCTGAGAAATTGCAAACGTCGAGCAATTGCTCAGAGATGAAAAGCGCCAGCACTGAAAGCTGTTGCTAGCCAGCACCCTTCCTTGGAAGCGCTTTCACAGGCGCAGCAACACTGGGGCTTTGCGCTTCTCTACCCACCAAACGTCACGGTCATTCTCTTTCGGTCTCGTAGACACGAGCTGAGAAATTGCAAACGTCGAGCAATTGCTCAGAGATGAAAAGTGCCAGCACTGAAAGCTGTTGCTAGCCAGCACCCTTCCTTGAAAGCGCTTTCACAGGCGCAGCAACAGTGGGGCTTTGCGCTTCTCTACCCACCAAACGTCACGGTCACTATCTCTCCGTCTCGTAGACACGAGCTGAGAAATTGCAAACGTTCAGCAATTGCTCAGAGATGAAAAGTGCCAGCACTGAAAGCTGTTGCTAGCCAGCCCCCTTCCTTGGAAGCGCTTTTGTAGCCCTAAGAACACTGGGGCTCTGGGCTTCTCTAGCCACCTCATCTTCTGCTCATCCTCTCGCGTAGTCTAAAGAGAGCTCAGGTGAGAAATATCAAACGTCGAGCAATTGCTCAGAGATGAAAAGTGCCAGCACTGAAAGCAGTTGCTAGCCAGCCCCCTTCCTTGGAAGCGCTTTCACAGGCGCAGCAACACTGGGGCTTTGCGCTTCTCTACCCACCAAACATCACGGTCACTATCTCTCCGTCTTGTAGACACGAGCTGAGAAATTGCAAACGTCGAGCAATTGGTCAGAGAGGAAAAGTGCCAGCACTGAAAGCTGTTGCTAGCCAGCACCCTTCCTTGGAAGCGCTTTCACAGGCGCAGCAACACTGGGGCTTTGCGCTTCTCTAACCACCAAACGTCACGGTCACTATCTCTCCGTCTCGTAGACACGAGCTGAGAAATTGCAAACCTCGAGCAATTGCTCAGAGATGAAAAGCGCCAGCACTGAAAGCTGTTGCTAGCCAGCACCCTTCCTTGGAAGCGCTTTTGTAGCCCTAAGAACACTGGGGCTCTGGGCTTCTCTAGCCACCTCATCTTCTGCTCATCCACTCGCGCAGTCTAAAGAGAGCTCAGGTGTGAAATTGCAAACGTCGAGCAATTGCTGAGAGATGAAAAGTGCCAGCACTGAAAGCTGTTGCTAGCCAGCACCCTTCCTTGGAAGTGCTTTCACAGGCGCAGCAACACTGGGGTTTTGCGCTTCTCTACCCACCAAACATCACGGTCACTATCTCTCCGTCTCGTAGACACGAGCTGAGAAATTGCAAACGTCGAGCAATTGCTCAGAGATGAAAAGTGCCAGCACTGAAAGCTGTTGCTAGCCAGCCCCCTTCCTTGGAAGCGCTTTCACAGGCGCAGCAACAGTGGGGCTTTGCGCTTCTCTAGCCACCAAACATCACGGTCATTCTCTTTCGGTCTCGTAGACACGAGCTGAGAAATTGCAAACGTTGAGCAACTGCTGAGAGATGAAAAGTGCCAGCACTGAAAGATGTTGCTAGCCAGCACCCTTCCTTGGAAGCGCTTTTGTAGCCCTAAGAACACTGGGGCTCTGGGCTTCTCTAGCCATGTAAACTTCTGCTCATCGTCTCGCGCAGTCTAAAGAGAGCTCCCGTGAGAAATTGCAAAAGTTGAGCAATTGCTCAGAGAGGAAAAGTGCCAGCACTGAAAGCTGTTGCTAGCCAGCACCCTTGCTTGGAAGCGCTTTCACAGGCGCAGCAACACTGGGGCTTTGCGCTTCTCTACCCACCAAACGTCACGGTCCTTCTCTTTCCGTCTCGTAGACACGAGCTGAGAAATTGCAAACGTCGAGCAATTGCTCAGAGATGAAAAGTGCCAGCACTGAAAGCTGTTGCTAGCCAGCACCCTTCCTTGGAAGTGCTTTCACAGGCGCAGCAACACTGCGACTTTGCGCTTCTCTACCCACCAAACGTCACAGTCATTCTTTTTCCGTCTCGTAGACAAGAGCTGAGAAATTGCAAACGTCCACCAATTGCTCAGAGATGAAAAGTGCCAGCACTGAAAGCTGTTGCTAGCCAGCCCCCTTCCTTGGAAGCGCTTTTGTAGCCCTAAGAACAGTGGGGCTCTGGGCTTCTCTAGCCACCTCATCTTCTGCTCATCATCTCGCGCAGTCTAAAGAGAGCTCAGGTGAGAAATTCAAAACGTCGAGCAATTGGTCAGAGAGGAAAAGTGCCAGCACTGAAAGCTGTTGCTAGCCAGCCCCCTTCCTTGGAAGCGCTTTCACAGGCGCAGCAACACTGCGACTTTGCGCTTCTCTAACCACCAAACGTCACGGTCACTATCTCTCCGTCTCGTAGACACGAGCTGAGAAATTGCAAATGTCGAGCAATTGCTCAGAGATGAAAAGTGCCAGCACTGAAAGCTCTTGCTAGCCAGCACCCTTCCTTGGAAGCGCTTTTGTAGCCCTAAGAACAGTGGAGCTCTGGGCTTCTCTAGCCACCTCATCTTCTGCTCATCCTCTCGCGCTGTCTAAAGAGAGCTCAGGTGAGAAATTGCAAACGTCGAGCAATTGCTCAGAGAAGAAAAGTGCCAGCACTGAAAGCTGTTGCTAGCCAGCACCCTTCCTTGGAAGCGCTTTCACAGGCGCAGCAACACTGGGGCTTTGCGCTTCTCTAACCACCAAACGTCACGGTCACTATCTCTCCTTCTCGTAGACACGAGCTGAGAAATTGCAAACGTCGAGCAATTGCTCAGAGATGAAAAGTGCCAGCACTGAAAGCTGTTGCTAGCCAGCACCCTTCCTTGGAAGCGCTTTTGTAGCCCTAAGAACAGTGGGGCTCTGGGCTTCTCTAGCCACCTCATCTTCTGCTCATCCTCTCGCGCACTCTAAAGAGAGCTCAGGTGAGAAATTGCAAACGTCGAGCAATTGGTCTGAGATGAAAAGTGCCAGCACTGAAAGCTGTTGCTAGCCAGCCCCCTTCCTTGGAAGCGCTTTCACAGGCGCAGCAACACTGGGGCTTTGCGCTTCTCTACCCACCAAACGTCACGGTCACTATCTCTCCGTCTCGTAGACACGAGCTGAGAAATTGCAAACGTCGAGCAATTGCTCAGAGATGAAAAGTGCCAGCACTGAAAGCTGTTGCTAGCCAGCCCCCTTCCTTGGAAGCGCTTTCACAGGCGCAGCAACACTGGGGCTTTGCGCTTCTCTACCCACCAAACGTCACGGTCACTATCTCTCCGTCTCGTAGACACGAGCTGAGAAATTGCAAACCTCGAGCAATTGCTCAGAGATGAAAAGTGCCAGCACTGAAAGCTCTTGCTAGCCAGCCCCCTTCCTTGGAAGCGCTTATGTAGCCCTAAGAACAGTGGGGCTCTGGGCTTCTCTAGCCACCTCATCTTCTGCTCATCCTCTCGCGCAGTCTAAAGAGAGCTCAGGTGAGAAATTGCAAACGTCGAGCAATTGCTCAGAGATGATAAGTGCCAGCACTGAAAGCTGTTGCTAGCCAGCACCCTTCCTTGGAAGCGCTTTCACAGGCGCAGCAACACTGGGGCTTTGCGGTTCTCTACCCACCAAACGTCACGGTCACTATCTCTCCGTCTCGTAGACACGAGCTGAGAAATTGCAAACCTCGAGCAATTGCTCAGAGATGAAAAGTGCCAGCACTGAAAGCTCTTGCTAGCCAGCACCCTTCCTTGGAAGCGCTTATGTAGCCCTAAGAACAGTGGGGCTCTGTGCTTGTCTAGCCATCTAAACTTCTGCTCATCCTCTCGCGCAGTCAAAAGAGAGATCAGGTGAGAAATTGCAAAAGTCGAGCAATTGCTCAGAGATGAAAAGTGCCAGCACTGAAAGCTGTTGCTAGCCAGCACCCTTCCTTGGAAGCGCTTTTGTAGCCCTAAGAACAGTGGGGCTCTGGGCTTCTCTAGCCACCTCATCTTCTGCTCATCATCTCGCGCAGTCTAAAGAGAGCTCAGGGGAGAAATTCAAAACGTCGAGCAATTGCTCAGAGATGAAAAGTGCCAGCACTGAAAGCTGTTGCTAGCCAGCACCCTTCCTTGGAAGCGCTTTCACAGGCGCAGCAACAGTGGGGCTTTGCGCTTCTCTACCCACCAAACATCACGGTCACTATCTCTCCGTCTGGTAGACACGAGCTGAGAAATTGCAAACGTCGAGCAATTGCTCAGAGATGAAAAGTGCCAGCACTGAAAGCTGTTGCTAGCCAGCACCCTTCCTTGGAAGCGCTTTCACAGGCGCAGCAACACTGGGGCTTTGCGCTTCTCTACCCACCAAACATCACGGTCACTATCTCTCCGTCTCGTAGACACGAGCTGAGAAATTGCAAACGTCGAGCAATTGCTCAGAGATGAAAAGTGCCAGCACTGAAAGCTGTTGCTAGCCAGCCCCCTTCCTTGGAAGCGCTTTTGTAGCCCTAAGAACACTGGGGCTCTGGGCTTCTCTAGCCATCTAAACTTCTGCTCATCCTCTCGCGCAGTCTAAAGAGAGCTCAGGTGTGAAATTGCAAACGTCGAGCAATTGCTCAGAGATGAAAAGTGCCAGCACTGAAAGCTGTTGCTAGCCAGCCCCCTTCCTTGGAAGCGCTTTCACAGGCGCAGCAACACTGGGGATTTGCGCTTCTCTAACCACCAAACGTCACGGTCACTATCTCTCCGTCTCGTAGACACGAGCTGAGAAATTGCAAACCTCGAGCAATTGCTGAGAGATGAAAAGTGCCAGCACTGAAAGCTGTTGCTAGCCAGCACCCTTCCTTGGAAGCGCTTTTGTAGCCCTAAGAACACTGGGGCTCTGGGCTTCTCTAGCCACCTCCTCTTCTGCTCATCCTCTCGCGCACTCTAAAGAGAGCTCAGGTGAGAAATTGCAAACGTCGAGCAATTGCTCAGAGATGAAAAGTGCCAGCACTGAAAGCTGTTGCTAGCCAGCCCCCTTCCTTGGAAGCGCTTTCACAGGCGCAGCAACACTGGGGCTTTGCGCTTCTCTAGCCACCAAACGTCACGGTCACTATCTCTCCGTCTCGTAGACACGAGCTGAGAAATTGCAAACGTCGAGCAATTGCTCAGAGATGAAAAGTGCCAGCACTGAAAGCTCTTGCTAGCCAGCCCCCTTCCTTGGAAGCGCTTTTGTAGCCCTAAGAACACTGGGTGTCTGGGCTTCTCTAGCCACCTCATCTTCTGCTCATCCTCTCGCGCAGTCTAAAGAGAGCTCAGGTGAGAAAGTGCAAACGTCGAGCAATTGCTCAGAGATGAAAAGTGCCAGCACTGAAAGCTGTTGCTAGCCAGCACCCTTCCTTGGAAGCGCTTTCACAGGCGCAGCAACACTGGGGCTTTGCGCTTCTCTACCCACCAAACGTCACGGTTACTATCTCTCCGTCTCGTAGACACGAGCTGAGAAATTGCAAACATCGAGCAATTGCTCAGAGATGAAAAGTGCCAGCACTGAAAGCTGTTGCTAGCCAGCCCCCTTCCTTGGAAGCGCTTTCACAGGCGCAGCAACACTGGGGCTTTGCGCTTCTCTACCCACCAAACGTCACGGTCACTATCTCTCCGTCTCGTAGACACGAGCTGAGAAATTGCAAACCTCGAGCAATTGCTGAGAGATGAAAAGTGCCAGCACTGAAAGCTGTTGCTAGCCAGCACCCTTCCTTGGAAGCGCTTTTGTAGCCCTAAGAACACTGGGGCTCTGGGCTTCTCTAGCCACCTAATCTTCTGCTCATCCTGTCGCGCAGTCTAAAGAGAGCTCAGGTGAGAAATTGCAAACGTCGAGCAATTGCTCAGAGATGAAAAGTGCCAGCACTGAAAGCTGTTGCTAGCCAGCCCCCTTCCTTGGAAGCGCTTTCACAGGCGCAGCAACACTGGGGCTTTGCGGTTCTCTACCCACCAAACGTCACGGTCACTATCTCTCCGTCTCGTAGACACGAGCTGAGAAATTGCAAACCTCGAGCAATTGCTCAGAGATGAAAAGTGCCAGCACTGAAAGCTCTTGCTAGCCAGTACCCTTCCTTGGAAGCGCTTATGTAGCCCTAAGAACAGTGGGGCTCTGTGCTTGTCTAGCCATCTAAACTTCTGCTCATACTCTCGCGCAGTCAAAAGAGAGATCAGGTGAGAAATTGCAAAAGTCGAGCAATTGCTCAGAGATAAAAAGTGCCAGCACTGAAAGCTGTTGCTAGCCAGCACCCTTCCTTGGAAGCGCTTTTGTAGCCCTAAGAACAGTGGGGCTCTGGGCTTCTCTAGCCACCTCATCTTCTGCTCATCATCTCGCGCAGTCTAAAGAGAGCTCAGGTGAGAAATTCAAAACGTCGAGCAATTGCTCAGAGATGAAAAGTGCCAGCACTGAAAGCTGTTGCTAGCCAGCCCCCTTCCTTGGAAGCGCTTTCACAGGCGCAGCAACACTGGGGCTTTGCGCTTCTCTAGCCACCAAACGTCACGGTCACTATCTCTCCGTCTCGTAGACACGAGCTGAGAAATTGCAAATGTTGAGCAATTGCTCAGAGATGAAAAGTGCCAGCACTGAAAGCTGTTGCTAGCCAGCACCCTTCCTTGGAAGCGCTTTCACAGGCGCAGCAACACTGGGGCTTTGCGGTTCTCTACCCACCAAACGTCACGGTCACTATCTCTCCGTCTCGTAGACACGAGCTGAGAAATTGCAAACCTCGAGCAATTGCTCAGAGATGAAAAGTGCCAGCACTGAAAGCTCTTGCTAGCCAGTACCCTTCCTTGGAAGCGCTTATGTAGCCCTAAGAACAGTGGGGCTCTGTGCTTGTCTAGCCATCTAAACTTCTGCTCATACTCTCGCGCAGTCAAAAGAGAGATCAGGTGAGAAATTGCAAAAGTCGAGCAATTGCTCAGAGATAAAAAGTGCCAGCACTGAAAGCTGTTGCTAGCCAGCACCCTTCCTTGGAAGCGCTTTTGTAGCCCTAAGAACAGTGGGGCTCTGGGCTTCTCTAGCCACCTCATCTTCTGCTCATCATCTCGCGCAGTCTAAAGAGAGCTCAGGTGAGAAATTCAAAACGTCGAGCAATTGCTCAGAGATGAAAAGTGCCAGCACTGAAAGCTGTTGCTAGCCAGCACCCTTCCTTGGAAGCGCTTTCACAGGCGCAGCAACACTGGGGCTTTGCGCTTCTCTACCCAACAAACATCACGGTCACTATCTCTCCGTCTCGTAGACACGAGCTGAGAAATTGCAAACGTCGAGCAATTGCTCAGAGATGAAAAGTGCCAGCACTGAAAGCTGTTGCTAGCCAGCACCCTTCCTTGAAAGCGCTTTCACAGGCGCAGCAACACTGGGGCTTTGCGCTTCTCTACCCACCAAACGTCACGGTCACTATCTCTCCGTCTCGTAGACACGAGCTGAGAAATTGCAAACGTCGAGCAATTGCTCAGAGATGAAAAGTGCCAGCACTGAAAGCTCTTGCTAGCCAGCCCCCTTCCTTGGAAGCGCTTTTGTAGCCCTAAGAACACTGGGGCTCTGGGCTTCTCTAGCCACCTCATCTTCTGCTCATCCTCTCGCGCAGTCTAAAGAGAGCTCAGGTGTGAAATTGCAAAAGTCGAGCAATTGCTCAGAGATGAAAAGTGCCAGCACTGAAAGCTGTTGCTAGCCAGCCCCCTTCCTTGGAAGCGCTTTCACAGGCGCAGCAACACTGCGACTTTGCTCTTCTCTACCCACCAAACGTCACGGTCCTTCTCTTTCCGTCTCGTAGACACGAGCTGAGAAATTGCAAACGTCGAGCAATTGCTCAGAGATGAAAAGTGCCAGCACTGAAAGCTCTTGCTAGCCAGCCCCCTTCCTTGGAAGCGCTTATGTAGCCCTAAGAACAGTGGGGCTCTGGGCTTCTCTAGCCACCTCATCTTCTGCTCATCATCTCGCGCAGTCTAAAGAGAGCTCAGGTGAGAAATTGCAAACGTCGAGCAATTGGTCAGAGAGGAAAAGTGCCAGCACTGAAAGCTGTTGCTAGCCAGCACCCTTCCTTGGAAGCGCTTTCACAGGCGCAGCAACACTGGGGCTTTGCGCTTCTCTACCCACCAAACGTCACGGTCACTATCTCTCCGTCTCGTAGACACGAGCTGAGAAATTGCAAACGTCGAGCAATTGCTCAGAGATGAAAAGTGCCAGCACTGAAAGCTGTTGCTAGCCAGCCCCCTTCCTTGGAAGCGCTTTCTCAGGCGCAGCAACACTGGGGGCTTTGTGCTTCTCTAACCACCAAAAGTCACGGTCACTCTCTCTCCGTCTCGTAGACACGAGCTGAGAAATTGCAAACGTCGAGCAATTGCTCAGAGATGAAAAGCGCCAGCACTGAAAGCTGTTGCTAGCCAGCCCCCTTCCTTGGAAGCGCTTTCACAGGCGCAGCAACACTGGGGCTTTGCGCTTCTCTACCCACCAAACGTCACGGTCATTCTCTTTCGGTCTCGTAGACACGAGCTGAGAAATTGCAAACGTCGAGCAATTGCTCAGAGATGAAAAGTGCCAGCACTGAAAGCTGTTGCTAGCCAGCACCCTTCCTTGGAAGCGCTTTCACAGGCGCAGCAACACTGGGGCTTTGCGCTTCTCTACCCACCAAACGTCACGGTCATTCTCTTTCCATCTCGCAGAGACGAGCTGAGAAATTGCAAACCTCGAGCAATTGCTCAGAGATGAAAAGTGCCAGCACTGAAAGCTGTTGCTAGCCAGCACCCTTCCTTGGAAGCGCTTATGTAGCCCTAAGAACACTGGGGCTCTGGGCTTCTCTAGCCACATCATCTTCTGCTCATCCTCTCGCGCAGTCTAAAGAGAGCTCAGGTGAGAAATTGCAAACGTCGAGCAATTGCTCAGAGATGAAAAGTGCCAGCACTGAAAGCTGTTGCTAGCCAGCCCCCTTCCTTGGAAGCGCTTTCACAGGCGCAGCAACACTGGGGCTTTGCGCTTCTCTACCCACCAAACGTCACGGTCACTATCTCTCCGTCTCGTAGACACGAGCTGAGAAATTGCAAACGTCGAGCAATTGCTCAGAGATGAAAAGTGCCAGCACTGAAAGCTGTTGCTAGCCAGCCCCCTTCCTTGGAAGCGCTTTCACAGGCGCAGCAACACTGGGGCTTTGCGCTTCTCTACCCACCAAACATCACGGTCACTATCTCTCCGTCTTGTAGACACGAGCTGAGAAATTGCAAACGTCGAGCAATTGGTCAGAGAGGAAAAGTGCCAGCACTGAAAGCTGTTGCTAGCCAGCACCCTTCCTTGGAAGCGCTTTCACAGGCGCAGCAACACTGGGGCTTTGCGCTTCTCTAACCACCAAACGTCACGGTCACTATCTCTCCGTCTCGTAGACACGAGCTGAGAAATTGCAAACCTCGAGCAATTGCTCAGAGATGAAAAGTGGCAGCACTGAAAGCTGTTGCTAGCCAGCCCCCTTCCTTGGAAGCGCTTTTGTAGCCCTAAGAACACTGGGGCTCTGGGCTTCTCTAGCCACCTAATCTTCTGCTCATCCTGTCGCGCAGTCTAAAGAGAGCTCAGGTGTGAAATTGCAAACGTCGAGCAATTGCTGAGAGATGAAAAGTGCCAGCACTGAAAGCTGTTGCTAGCCAGCACCCTTCCTTGGAAGTGCTTTCACAGGCGCAGCAACACTGGGGCTTTGCGCTTCGCTAACCACCAAACGTCACGGTCACTATCTCTCCGTCTCGTAGACACGAGCTGAGAAATTGCAAACGTCGAGCAATTGCTCAGAGATGAAAAGTGCCAGCACTGAAAGCTGTTGCTAGCCAGCACCCTTCCTTGGAAGCGCTTTCACAGGCGCAGCAACACTGGGGCTTTGCGCTTCTCTAGCCACCAAACATCACGGTCATTCTCTTTCGGTCTCGTAGACACGAGCTGAGAAATTGCAAATTTTGAGCAACTGCTGAGAGATGAAAAGTGCCAGCACTGAAAGATGTTGCTAGCCAGCACCCTTCCTTGGAAGCGCTTTTGTAGCCCTAAGAACAGTGGAGCTCTGGGCTTCTCTAGCCACCTCATCTTCTGCTCATCCTCTCGCGCAGTCTAAAGAGAGCTCAGGTGAGAAATTGCAAAAGTTGAGCAATTGCTCAGAGAGGAAAAGTGCCAGCACTGAAAGCTGTTGCTAGCCAGCACCCTTCCTTGGAAGCGCTTTCACAGGCGCAGCAACACTGGGGCTTTGCGCTTCTCTACCCACCAAACGTCACGGTCATTCTCTTTCCGTCTCGTAGACACGAGCTGAGAAATTGCAAACGTCGAGCAATTGCTCAGAGATGAAAAGTGCCAGCACTGAAAGCTGTTGCTAGCCAGCACCCTTCCTTGGAAGTGCTTTCACAGGCACAGCAACACTGGGGCTTTGCGCTTCTCTACCCACCAAACGTCACAGTCATTCTTTTTCCGTCTCGTAGACAAGAGCTGAGAAATTGCAAACGTCCACCAATTGCTCAGAGATGAAAAGTGCCAGCACTGAAAGCTGTTGCTAGCCAGCCCCCTTCCTTGGAAGCGCTTTTGTAGCCCTAAGAACAGTGGGGCTCTGGGCTTCTCTAGCCACCTCATCTTCTGCTCATCATCTCGCGCAGTCTAAAGAGAGCTCAGGTGAGAAATTCAAAACGTCGAGCAATTGGTCAGAGAGGAAAAGTGCCAGCACTGAAAGCTGTTGCTAGCCAGCACCCTTCCTTGGAAGCGCTTTCACAGGCGCAGCAACACTGGGGCTTTGCGCTTCTCTACCCACCAAACGTCACGGTCACAATCTCTCCGTCTCGTAGACACGAGCTGAGAAATTGCAAATGTCGAGCAATTGCTCAGAGATGAAAAGTGCCAGCACTGAAAGCTCTTGCTAGCCAGCACCCTTCCTTGGAAGCGCTTTTGTAGCCCTAAGAACACTGGGGCTCTGGGCTTCTCTAGCCACCTCATCTTCTGCTCATCCTCTCGCGCTGTCTAAAGAGAGCTCAGGTGAGAAATTGCAAACGTCGAGCAATTGCTCAGAGATGAAAAGTGCCAGCACTGAAAGCTGTTGCTAGCCAGCACCCTTCCTTGGAAGCGCTTTCACAGGCGCAGCAACACTGCGACTTTGCGCTTCTCTAGCCACCAAACGTCACGGTCCTTCTCTTTCCGTCTCGTAGACACGAGCTGAGAAATTGCAAACGTCGAGCAATTGCTCAGAGATGAAAAGTGCCAGCACTGAAAGCTCTTGCTAGCCAGCACCCTTCCTTGTAAGCGCTTATGTAGCCCTAAGAACACTGGGGCTCTGGGCTTCTCTAGCCACCTCATCTTCTGCTCATCATCTCGCGCAGTCTAAAGAGAGCTCAGGTGAGAAATTGCAAACGTCGAGCAATTGCTCAGAGATGAAAAGTGCCAGCACTGAAAGCTGTTGCTAGCCAGCACCCTTCCTTGGAAGCGCTTTCACAGGCGCAGCAACACTGGGGCTTTGCGCTTCTCTACCCACCAAACATCACGGTCACTATCTCTCCGTCTCGTAGACACGAGCTGAGAAATTGCAAACGTCGAGCAATTGCTCAGAGATGAAAAGTGCCAGCACTGAAAGCTGTTGCTAGCCAGCACCCTTCCTTGGAAGCGCTTTCTCAGGCGCAGCAACACTGGGGGCTTTGTGCTTCTCTAACCACCAAAAGTCACGGTCACTCTCTCTCCGTCTCGTAGACACGAGCTGAGAAATTGCAAACGTCGAGCAATTGCTCAGAGATGAAAAGCGCCAGCACTGAAAGCTGTTGCTAGCCAGCCCCCTTCCTTGGAAGCGCTTTCACAGGCGCAGCAACACTGGGGCTTTGCGCTTCTCTACCCACCAAACGTCACGGTCATTCTCTTTCGGTCTCGTAGACACGAGCTGAGAAATTGCAAACGTCGAGCAATTGCTCAGAGATGAAAAGTGCCAGCACTGAAAGCTGTTGCTAGCCGGCACCCTTCCTTGGAAGCGCTTTCACAGGCGCAGCAACACTGCGACTTTGCGCTTCTCTACCCACCAAACGTCACGGTCATTCTCTTTCCATCTCGCAGACACGAGCTGAGAAATTGCAAACCTCGAGCAATTGCTCAGAGATGAAAAGTGCCAGCACTGAAAGCTGTTGCTAGCCAGCACCCTTCCTTGGAAGCGCTTTCACAGGCGCAGCAACACTGGGGCTTTGCGCTTCTCTACCCACCAAACGTCACGGTCACTATCTCTCCGTCTCGTAGACACGAGCTGACAAATTGCAAACGTCGAGCAATTGCTCAGAGATGAAAAGTGCCAGCACTGAAAGCTGTTGCTAGCCAGCCCCCTTCCTTGGAAGCGCTTTCACAGGCGCAGCAACACTGGGGCTTTGCGCTTCTCTACCCACCAAACATCACGGTCACTATCTCTCCGTCTTGTAGACACGAGCTGAGAAATTGCAAACGTCGAGCAATTGCTCAGAGATGAAAAGCGCCAGCACTGAAAGCTGTTGCTAGCCAGCCCCCTTCCTTGGAAGCGCTTTTGTAGCCCTAAGAACACTGGGGCTCTGGGCTTCTCTAGCCACCTAATCTTCTGCTCATCCTGTCGCGCAGTCTAAAGAGAGCTCAGGTGTGAAATTGCAAACGTCGAGCAATTGCTGAGAGATGAAAAGTGCCAGCACTGAAAGCTGTTGCTAGCCAGCACCCTTCCTTGGAAGTGCTTTCACAGGCGCAGCAACACTGGGGCTTTGCGCTTCGCTAACCACCAAACGTCACGGTCACTATCTCTCCGTCTCGTAGACACGAGCTGAGAAATTGCAAAGGTCGAGCAATTGCTCAGAGATGAAAAGTGCCAGCACTGAAAGCTGTTGCTAGCCAGCCCCCTTCCTTGGAAGCGCTTTCACAGGCGCAGCAACACTGGGGCTTTGCGCTTCTCTACCCACCAAACGTCACGGTCACTATCTCTCCGTCTCGTAGACACGAGCTGAGAAATTGCAAACGTCGAGCAATTGCTCAGAGATGAAAAGTGCCAGCACTGAAAGCTGTTGCTAGCCAGCCCCCTTCCTTGGAAGCGCTTTCACAGGCGCAGCAACACTGGGGCTTTGCGCTTCTCTACCCACCAAACATCACGGTCATTCTCTTTCGGTCTCGTAGACACGAGCTGAGAAATTGCAAATTTTGAGCAACTGCTGAGAGATGAAAAGTGCCAGCACTGAAAGATGTTGCTAGCCAGCACCCTTCCTTGGAAGCGCTTTTGTAGCCCTAAGAACAGTGGAGCTCTGGGCTTCTCTAGCCACCTCATCTTCTGCTCATCCTCTCGCGCAGTCTAAAGAGAGCTCAGGTGAGAAATTGCAAAAGTTGAGCAATTGCTCAGAGATGAAAAGTGCCAGCACTGAAAGCTGTTGCTAGCCAGCACCCTTCCTTGGAAGCGCTTTCACAGGCGCAGCAACACTGGGGCTTTGCGCTTCTCTAGCCACCAAACGTCACGGTCCTTCTCTTTCCGTCTCGTAGACACGAGCTGAGAAATTGCAAACGTCGAGCAATTGCTCAGAGATGAAAAGTGCCAGCACTGAAAGCTGTTGCTAGCCAGCACCCTTCCTTGGAAGTGCTTTCACAGGCGCAGCAACACTGGGGCTTTGCGCTTCTCTACCCACCAAACGTCACAGTCATTCTTTTTCCGTCTCGTAGACACGAGCTGAGAAATTGCAAATGTCGAGCAATTGCTCAGAGATGAAAAGTGCCAGCACTGAAAGCTCTTGCTAGCCAGCACCCTTCCTTGGAAGCGCTTTTGTAGCCCTAAGAACACTGGGGCTCTGGGCTTCTCTAGCCACCTCATCTTCTGCTCATCATCTCGCGCTGTCTAAAGAGAGCTCAGGTGAGAAATTGCAAACGTCGAGCAATTGCTCAGAGATGAAAAGTGCCAGCACTGAAAGCTGTTGCTAGCCAGCACCCTTCCTTGGAAGCGCTTTCACAGGCGCAGCAACACTGCGACTTTGCGCTTCTCTAACCACCAAACGTCACGGTCATTCTCTTTCCGTCTCGTAGACACGAGCTGAGAAATTGCAAACGTCGAGCAATTGCTCAGAGATGAAAAGTGCCAGCACTGAAAGCTCTTGCTAGCCAGCACCCTTCCTTGTAAGCGCTTCTGTAGCCCTAAGAACACTGGGGCTCTGGGCTTCTCTAGCCACCTCATCTTCTGCTCATCATCTCGCGCAGTCTAAAGAGAGCTCAGGTGAGAAATTGCAAACGTCGAGCAATTGCTCAGAGATGAAAAGTGCCAGCACTGAAAGCTGTTGCTAGCCAGCACCCTTCCTTGGAAGCGCTTTCACAGGCGCAGCAACACTGGGGCTTTGCGCTTCTCTACCCACCAAACGTCACGGTCACTATCTCTCCTTCTCGTAGACACGAGCTGAGAAATTGCAAACGTCGAGCAATTGCTCAGAGATGAAAAGTGCCAGCACTGAAAGCTGTTGCTAGCCAGCACCCTTCCTTGGAAGCGCTTTCACAGGCGCAGCAACACTTGCTCTTTGCGCTTCTCTAACCACCAAACGTCACGGTCACTATCTCTCCGTCTCGTAGACACGAGCTGAGAAATTGCAAATGTCGAGCAATTGCTCAGAGATGAAAAGTGCCAGCACTGAAAGCTCTTGCTAGCCAGCACCCTTCCTTGGAAGCGCTTTTGTAGCCCTAAGAACAGTGGGGCTCTGGGCTTCTCTAGCCACCTCATCTTCTGCTCATCCTGTCGCGCAGTCTAAAGAGAGCTCAGGTGAGAAAGTGCAAACGTCGAGCAATTGCTCAGAGATGAAAAGTGCCAGCACTGAAAGCTGTTGCTAGCCAGCACCCTTCCTTGGAAGCGCTTTCACAGGCACAGCAACACTGGGGCTTTGCGCTTCTCTACCCACCAAACGTCACAGTCATTCTTTTTCCGTCTCGTAGACAAGAGCTGAGAAATTGCAAACGTCCACCAATTGCTCAGAGATGAAAAGTGCCAGCACTGAAAGCTGTTGCTAGCCAGCCCCCTTCCTTGGAAGCGCTTTTGTAGCCCTAAGAACAGTGGGGCTCTGGGCTTCTCTAGCCACCTCATCTTCTGCTCATCATCTCGCGCAGTCTAAAGAGAGCTCAGGTGAGAAATTCAAAACGTCGAGCAATTGGTCAGAGAGGAAAAGTGCCAGCACTGAAAGCTGTTGCTAGCCAGCACCCTTCCTTGGAAGCGCTTTCACAGGCGCAGCAACACTGGGGCTTTGCGCTTCTCTACCCACCAAACGTCACGGTCACAATCTCTCCGTCTCGTAGACACGAGCTGAGAAATTGCAAATGTCGAGCAATTGCTCAGAGATGAAAAGTGCCAGCACTGAAAGCTCTTGCTAGCCAGCACCCTTCCTTGGAAGCGCTTTTGTAGCCCTAAGAACACTGGGGCTCTGGGCTTCTCTAGCCACCTCATCTTCTGCTCATCCTCTCGCGCTGTCTAAAGAGAGCTCAGGTGAGAAATTGCAAACGTCGAGCAATTGCTCAGAGATGAAAAGTGCCAGCACTGAAAGCTGTTGCTAGCCAGCACCCTTCCTTGGAAGCGCTTTCACAGGCGCAGCAACACTGCGACTTTGCGCTTCTCTAGCCACCAAACGTCACGGTCCTTCTCTTTCCGTCTCGTAGACACGAGCTGAGAAATTGCAAACGTCGAGCAATTGCTCAGAGATGAAAAGTGCCAGCACTGAAAGCTCTTGCTAGCCAGCACCCTTCCTTGTAAGCGCTTATGTAGCCCTAAGAACACTGGGGCTCTGGGCTTCTCTAGCCACCTCATCTTCTGCTCATCATCTCGCGCAGTCTAAAGAGAGCTCAGGTGAGAAATTGCAAACGTCGAGCAATTGCTCAGAGATGAAAAGTGCCAGCACTGAAAGCTGTTGCTAGCCAGCACCCTTCCTTGGAAGCGCTTTCACAGGCGCAGCAACACTGGGGCTTTGCGCTTCTCTACCCACCAAACATCACGGTCACTATCTCTCCGTCTCGTAGACACGAGCTGAGAAATTGCAAACGTCGAGCAATTGCTCAGAGATGAAAAGTGCCAGCACTGAAAGCTGTTGCTAGCCAGCACCCTTCCTTGGAAGCGCTTTCTCAGGCGCAGCAACACTGGGGGCTTTGTGCTTCTCTAACCACCAAAAGTCACGGTCACTCTCTCTCCGTCTCGTAGACACGAGCTGAGAAATTGCAAACGTCGAGCAATTGCTCAGAGATGAAAAGCGCCAGCACTGAAAGCTGTTGCTAGCCAGCCCCCTTCCTTGGAAGCGCTTTCACAGGCGCAGCAACACTGGGGCTTTGCGCTTCTCTACCCACCAAACGTCACGGTCATTCTCTTTCGGTCTCGTAGACACGAGCTGAGAAATTGCAAACGTCGAGCAATTGCTCAGAGATGAAAAGTGCCAGCACTGAAAGCTGTTGCTAGCCGGCACCCTTCCTTGGAAGCGCTTTCACAGGCGCAGCAACACTGCGACTTTGCGCTTCTCTACCCACCAAACGTCACGGTCATTCTCTTTCCATCTCGCAGACACGAGCTGAGAAATTGCAAACCTCGAGCAATTGCTCAGAGATGAAAAGTGCCAGCACTGAAAGCTGTTGCTAGCCAGCACCCTTCCTTGGAAGCGCTTTCACAGGCGCAGCAACACTGGGGCTTTGCGCTTCTCTACCCACCAAACGTCACGGTCACTATCTCTCCGTCTCGTAGACACGAGCTGACAAATTGCAAACGTCGAGCAATTGCTCAGAGATGAAAAGTGCCAGCACTGAAAGCTGTTGCTAGCCAGCCCCCTTCCTTGGAAGCGCTTTCACAGGCGCAGCAACACTGGGGCTTTGCGCTTCTCTACCCACCAAACATCACGGTCACTATCTCTCCGTCTTGTAGACACGAGCTGAGAAATTGCAAACGTCGAGCAATTGGTCAGAGAGGAAAAGTGCCAGCACTGAAAGCTGTTGCTAGCCAGCACCCTTCCTTGGAAGCGCTTTCACAGGCGCAGCAACACTGGGGCTTTGCGCTTCTCTAACCACCAAACGTCACGGTCACTATCTCTCCGTCTCGTAGACACGAGCTGAGAAATTGCAAACCTCGAGCAATTGCTCAGAGATGAAAAGCGCCAGCACTGAAAGCTCTTGCTAGCCAGCACCCTTCCTTGGAAGCGCTTTTGTAGCCCTAAGAACACTGGGGCTCTGGGCTTCTCTAGCCACCTCATCTTCTGCTCATCATCTCGCGCTGTCTAAAGAGAGCTCAGGTGAGAAATTGCAAACGTCGAGCAATTGCTCAGAGATGAAAAGTGCCAGCACTGAAAGCTGTTGCTAGCCAGCACCCTTCCTTGGAAGCGCTTTCACAGGCGCAGCAACACTGCGACTTTGCGCTTCTCTAACCACCAAACGTCACGGTCATTCTCTTTCCGTCTCGTAGACACGAGCTGAGAAATTGCAAACGTCGAGCAATTGCTCAGAGATGAAAAGTGCCAGCACTGAAAGCTCTTGCTAGCCAGCACCCTTCCTTGTAAGCGCTTCTGTAGCCCTAAGAACACTGGGGCTCTGGGCTTCTCTAGCCACCTCATCTTCTGCTCATCATCTCGCGCAGTCTAAAGAGAGCTCAGGTGAGAAATTGCAAACGTCGAGCAATTGCTCAGAGATGAAAAGTGCCAGCACTGAAAGCTGTTGCTAGCCAGCACCCTTCCTTGGAAGCGCTTTCACAGGCGCAGCAACACTGGGGCTTTGCGCTTCTCTACCCACCAAACGTCACGGTCACTATCTCTCCTTCTCGTAGACACGAGCTGAGAAATTGCAAACGTCGAGCAATTGCTCAGAGATGAAAAGTGCCAGCACTGAAAGCTGTTGCTAGCCAGCACCCTTCCTTGGAAGCGCTTTCACAGGCGCAGCAACACTTGCTCTTTGCGCTTCTCTAACCACCAAACGTCACGGTCACTATCTCTCCGTCTCGTAGACACGAGCTGAGAAATTGCAAATGTCGAGCAATTGCTCAGAGATGAAAAGTGCCAGCACTGAAAGCTCTTGCTAGCCAGCACCCTTCCTTGGAAGCGCTTTTGTAGCCCTAAGAACAGTGGGGCTCTGGGCTTCTCTAGCCACCTCATCTTCTGCTCATCCTGTCGCGCAGTCTAAAGAGAGCTCAGGTGTGAAATTGCAAACGTCGAGCAATTGGTCAGAGATGAAAAGTGCCAGCACTGAAAGCTGTTGCTAGCCAGCCCCCTTCCTTGGAAGCGCTTTCACAGGCGCAGCAACACTGGGGTTTTGCGCTTCTCTACCCACCAAACGTCACGGTCACTATCTCTCCGTCTCGTAGACACGAGCTGAGAAATTGCAAACCTCGAGCAATTGCTCAGAGATGAAAAGTGCCAGCACTGAAAGCTGTTGCTAGCCAGCCCCCTTCCTTGGAAGCGCTTTCACAGGCGCAGCAACACTGGGGCTTTGCGCTTCTCTAACCACCAAACGTCACGGTCATTCTCTTTCGGTCTCGTAGACACGAGCTGAGAAATTGCAAACGTTGAGCAACTGCTGAGAGATGAAAAGTGCCAGCACTGAAAGATGTTGCTAGCCAGCACCCTTCCTTGGAAGCGCTTTTGTAGCCCTAAGAACACTGGGTGTCTGGGCTTCTCTAGCCACCTCATCTTCTGCTCATCCTCTCGCGCAGTCTAAAGAGAGCTCAGGTGAGAAAGTGCAAACGTCGAGCAATTGCTCAGAGATGAAAAGTGCCAGCACTGAAAGCTGTTGCTAGCCAGCACCCTTCCTTGGAAGCGCTTTCACAGGCGCAGCAACACTGGGGCTTTGCGCTTCTCTACCCACCAAACGTCACGGTCACTATCTCTCCGTCTCGTAGACACGAGCTGAGAAATTGCAAACGTCGAGCAATTGCTCAGAGATGAAAAGTGCCAGCACTGAAAGCTGTTGCTAGCCAGCACCCTTCCTTGGAAGCGCTTTCACAGGCGCAGCAACACTGGGGCTTTGCGCTTCTCTAACCACCAAACGTCACGGCCATTCTCTTTCGGTCTCGTAGACACGAGCTGAGAAATTGCAAACGTTGAGCAACTGCTGAGAGATGAAAAGTGCCAGCACTGAAAGATGTTGCTAGCCAGCACCCTTCCTTGGAAGCGCTTTTGTAGCCCTAAGAACAGTGGAGCTCTGGGCTTCTCTAGCCATGTAAACTTCTGCT
Organism: Sarcoramphus papa; assembly: GCA_037962945.1. Classification (NCBI taxonomy): domain Eukaryota; kingdom Metazoa; phylum Chordata; class Aves; order Accipitriformes; family Cathartidae; genus Sarcoramphus; species Sarcoramphus papa. Next base: position 27,916,522 of record CM075590.1, on the reverse strand, counting down.
CATCCTCTCGCGCAGTCTAAAGAGAGCTCAGGTGAGAAATTGCAAAAGTCGAGCAATTGCTCAGAGATGAAAAGTGCCAGCACTGAAAGCTGTTGCTAGCCAGCACCCTTCCTTGGAAGCGCTTTCACAGGCGCAGCAACACTGGGGCTTTGCGCTTCTCTACCCACCAAACGTCACGGTCACTATCTCTCCGTCTCGTAGACACGAGCTGAGAAATTGCAAACGTTGAGCAATTGCTCAGAGATGAAAAGTGCCAGCACTGAAAGCTCTTGCTAGCCAGCCCCCTTCCTTGGAAGCGCTTTCACAGGCGCAGCAACACTGGGGTTTTGCGCTTCTCTACCCACCAAACGTCACGGTCACTATCTCTCCGTCTCGTAGACACGAGCTGAGAAATTGCAAACGTCGAGCAGTTGCTCAGAGATGAAAAGTGCCAGCACTGAAAGCTGTTGCTAGCCAGCACCCTTCCTTGGAAGCGCTTTCACAGGCGCAGCAACACTGGGGCTTTGCGCTTCTCTAGCCACCTAAACTTCTGCTCATCCTCTCGCGCAGTCTAAAGAGAGCTCAGGTGAGAAATTGCAAACGTCGAGCAATTGGTCAGAGATGAAAAGTGCCAGCACTGAAAGCTGTTGCTAGCCAGCCCCCTTCCTTGGAAGCGCTTTCACAGGCGCAGCAACACTGGGGCTTTTCGCTTCTCTAGCCACCAAACGTCACGGTCCTTCTCTTTCCGTCTCGTAGACACGAGCTGAGAAATTGCAAACGTCGAGCAATTGCTCAGAGATGAAAAGTGCCAGCACTGAAAGCTCTTGCTAGCCAGCCCCCTTCCTTGGAAGCGCTTTCACAGGCGCAGCAACACTGGGGCTTTGCGCTTCTCTACCCACCAAACGTCACGGTCACTATCTCTCCGTCTCGTAGACACGAGCTGAGAAATTGCAAACGTCGAGCAATTGCTCAGAGATGAAAAGTGCCAGCACTGAAAGCTCTTGCTAGCCAGCCCCCTTCCTTGGAAGCGCTTATGTAGCCCTAAGAACAGTGGGGCTCTGGGCTTCTGTAGCCACCTCATCTTCTGCTCATCATCTCGCGCAGTCTAAAGAGAGCTCAGGTGAGAAATTGCAAACGTCGAGCAATTGGTCAGAGAGGAAAAGTGCCAGCACTGAAAGCTGTTGCTAGCCAGCACCCTTCCTTGGAAGCGCTTTCACAGGCGCAGCAACACTGGGGCTTTGCACTTCTCTAGCCACCAAACATCACGGTCACTATCTCTCCGTCTCGTAGACACGAGCTGAGAAATTGCAAATGTCGAGCAATTGCTCAGAGATGAAAAGTGCCAGCACTGAAAGCTGTTGCTAGCCAGCCCCCTTCCTTGGAAGCGCTTTTGTAGCCCTAAGAACACTGGGGCTCTGGGCTTCTCTAGCCACGTAATCTGCTCATCCTCTCGCGCAGTCTAAAGAGAGCTCAGGTGTGAAATTGCAAACGTCAAGCAATTGCTCAGAGATGAAAAGTGCCAGCACTGAAAGCTGTTGCTAGCCAGCCCCCTTCCTTGGAAGCGCTTTCACAGGCGCAGCAACACTGGGGCTTTGCGCTTCTCTACCCACCAAACGTCACGGTCACTATCTCTCCGTCTCGTAGACACGAGCTGAGAAATTGCAAACCTCGAGCAATTGCTCAGAGATGAAAAGTGCCAGCACTGAAAGCTCTTGCTAGCCAGCACCCTTCCTTGGAAGCGCTTATGTAGCCCTAAGAACAGTGGGGCTCTGTGCTTGTCTAGCCATCTAAACTTCTGCTCATCCTCTCGCGCACTCTAAAGAGAGCTCAGGTGAGAAATTGCAAACGTCGAGCAATTGCTCAGAGATGAAAAGTGCCAGCACTGAAAGCTGTTGCTAGCCAGCACCCTTCCTTGGAAGCGCTTTCACAGGCGCAGCAACACTGGGGCTTTGCGCTTCTCTACCCACCAAACGTCACGGTTATTCTCTTTCCATCTCGTAGACACGAGCTGAGAAATTGCAAACGTCGAGCAATTGCTCAGAGATGAAAAGTGCCAGCACTGAAAGCTCTTGCTAGCCAGCACCCTTCCTTGGAAGCGCTTTCACAGGCGCAGCAACACTGCGACTTTGCGCTTCTCTAACCACCAAACGTCACGGTCATTCTCTTTCCGTCTCGTAGACACGAGCTGAGAAATTGCAAACGTCGAGCAATTGCTCAGAGATGAAAAGTGCCAGCACTGAAAGCTCTTGCTAGCCAGCACCCTTCCTTGGAAGCGCTTTCACAGGCGCAGCAACACTGGGGCTTTGCGCTTCTCTACCCACCAAACGTCACGGTCACTATCTCTCCGTCTCGTAGACACGAGCTGAGAAATTGCAAACGTCGAGCAATTGCTCAGAGATGAAAAGTGCCAGCACTGAAAGCTGTTGCTAGCCAGCACCCTTCCTTGGAAGCGCTTTCACAGGCGCAGCAACACTGGGGCTTTGCGCTTCTCTAACCACCAAACGTCACGGTCACTATCTCTCCGTCTCGTAGACACGAGCTGAGAAATTGCAAATGTCGAGCAATTGCTCAGAGATGAAAAGTGCCAGCACTGAAAGCTCTTGCTAGCCAGCACCCTTCCTTGGAAGCGCTTTTGTAGCCCTAAGAACACTGGGGCTCTGGGCTTCTCTAGCCACCTCATCTTCTGCTCATCCTGTCGCGCAGTCTAAAGAGAGCTCAGGTGTGAAATTGCAAACGTCGAGCAATTGGTCAGAGATGAAAAGTGCCAGCACTGAAAGCTGTTGCTAGCCAGCCCCCTTCCTTGGAAGCGCTTTCACAGGCGCAGCAACACTGGGGCTTTGCGCTTCTCTACCCACCAAACATCACGGTCACCATCTCTCCGTCTCGTAGACACGAGCTGAGAAATTGCAAACGTCGAGCAATTGCTGAGAGATGAAAAGTGCCAGCACTGAAAGCTGTTGCTAGCCAGCACCCTTCCTTGGAAGCGCTTTCACAGGCGCAGCAACACTGGGGCTTTGCGCTTCTCTACCCACCAAACGTCGTGGTCACTATCTCTCCGTCTCGTAGACACGAGCTGAGAAATTGCAAACGTCGAGCAATTGCTCAGAGATGAAAAGTGCCAGCACTGAAAGCTGTTGCTAGCCAGCCCCCTTCCTTGGAAGCGCTTTCACAGGCGCAGCAACACTGGGGCTTTGCGCTTCTCTAGACACCAAACGTCACGGTCACTATCTCTCCGTCTCGTAGACACGAGCTGAGAAATTGCAAATGTCGAGCAATTGCTCAGAGATGAAAAGTGCCAGCACTGAAAGCTCTTGCTAGCCAGCCCCCTTCCTTGGAAGCGCTTTTGTAGCCCTAAGAACACTGGGTGTCTGGGCTTCTCTAGCCACCTCATCTTCTGCTCATCCTCTCGCGCAGTCTAAAGAGAGCTCAGGTGAGAAAGTGCAAACGTCGAGCAATTGCTCAGAGATGAAAAGTGCCAGCACTGAAAGCTGTTGCTAGCCAGCACCCTTCCTTGGAAGCGCTTTCACAGGCGCAGCAACAGTGGGGCTTTGCGCTTCTCTACCCACCAAACGTCACGGTCACTATCTCTCCGTCTAGTAGACACGAGCTGAGAAATTGCAAACATCGAGCAATTGCTGAGAGATGAAAAGTGCCAGCACTGAAAGCTGTTGCTAGCCAGCCCCCTTCCTTGGAAGCGCTTTCACAAGCGCAGCAACACTGGGGCTTTGCGCTTCTCTAACCACCAAACGTCACGGTCACTATCTCTCCGTCTCGTAGACACGAGCTGAGAAATTGCAAACCTCGAGCAATTGCTGAGAGATGAAAAGTGCCAGCACTGAAAGCTGTTGCTAGCCAGCACCCTTCCTTGGAAGCGCTTTTGTAGCCCTAAGAACACTGGGGCTCTGGGCTTCTCTAGCCACCTAATCTTCTGCTCATCCTGTCGCGCAGTCTAAAGAGAGCTCAGGTGAGAAATTGCAAACGTCGAGCAATTGCTCAGAGATGAAAAGTGCCAGCACTGAAAGCTGTTGCTAGCCAGCCCCCTTCCTTGGAAGCGCTTTCACAGGCGCAGCAACACTGGGGCTTTGCGCTTCTCTACCCACCAAACGTCACGGTCACTATCTCTCCGTCTCGTAGACACGAGCTGAGAAATTGCAAACGTCGAGCAATTGCTCAGAGATGAAAAGTGCCAGCACTGAAAGCTCTTGCTAGCCAGCACCCTTCCTTGGAAGCGCTTATGTAGCCCTAAGAACAGTGGGGCTCTGGGCTTCTCTAGCCACCTCATCTTCTGCTCATCATCTCGCGCAGTCTAAAGAGAGCTCAGGTGAGAAATTGCAAACGTCGAGCAATTGGTCAGAGAGGAAAAGTGCCAGCACTGAAAGCTGTTGCTAGCCAGCACCCTTCCTTGGAAGCGCTTTCACAGGCGCAGCAACACTGGGGCTTTGCGCTTCTCTAACCACCAAACGTCACGGTCACTATCTCTCCGTCTCGTAGACACGAGCTGAGAAATTGCAAACGTCGAGCAATTGCTCAGAGATGAAAAGTGCCAGCACTGAAAGCTGTTGCTAGCCAGCACCCTTCCTTGGAAGCGCTTTTGTAGGCCAAAGAACACTGGGGCTCTGGGCTTCTCTAGCCACCTCATCTTCTGCTCATCCTCTCGCGCAGTCTAAAGAGAGCTCAGGTGAGAAATTGCAAACGTCGAGCAATTGCTCAGAGATGAAAAGTGCCAGCACTGAAAGCTGTTGCTAGCCAGCACCCTTCCTTGGAAGCGCTTTCACAGGCGCAGCAACACTGGGGCTTTGCGCTTCTCTACCCACCAAACGTCACGTTCACTATCTCTCCGTCTCGTAGACACGAGCTGAGAAATTGCAAACGTCGAGCAATTGCTCAGAGATGAAAAGTGCCAGCACTGAAAGCTGTTGCTAGCCAGCACCCTTCCTTGGAAGCGCTTTCACAGGCGCAGCAACACTGCGACTTTGCGCTTCTCTAACCACCAAACGTCACGGTCATTCTCTTTCCGTCTCGTAGACACGAGTTGAGAAATTGCAAACGTCGAGCAATTGCTCAGAGATGAAAAGTGCCAGCACTGAAAGCTCTTGCTAGCCAGCCCCCTTCCTTGGAAGCGCTTCTGTAGCCCTAAGAACACTGGGGCTCTGGGCTTCTCTAGCCACCTCATCTTCTGCTCATCATCTCGCGCAGTCTAAAGAGAGCTCAGGTGAGAAATTGCAAACGTCGAGCAATTGCTCAGAGAGGAAAAGTGCCAGCACTGAAAGCTGTTGCTAGCCAGCACCCTTCCTTGGAAGCGCTTTCACAGGCGCAGCAACACTGGGGCTTTGCGCTTCTCTAACCACCAAACGTCACGGTCACTATCTCTCCGTCTCGTAGACACGAGCTGAGAAATTGCAAACGTCGAGCAATTGCTCAGAGATGAAAAGTGCCAGCACTGAAAGCTGTTGCTAGCCAGCACCCTTCCTTGGAAGCGCTTTTGTAGCCCTAAGAACACTGGGGCTCTGGCCTTCTCTAGCCACCTAATCTTCTGCTCATCCTCTCGCGCAGTCTAAAGAGAGCTCAGGTGAGAAATTGCAAACGTCGAGCAATTGCTCAGAGATGAAAAGTGCCAGCACTGAAAGCTGTTGCTAGCCAGCCCCCTTCCTTGGAAGCGCTTTCACAGGCGCAGCAACACTGGGGCTTTGCGCTTCTCTACCCACCAAACGTCACGGTCACAATCTCTCCGTCTCGTAGACACGAGCTGAGAAATTGCAAACGTTGAGCAATTGCTCAGAGATGAAAAGTGCCAGCACTGAAAGCTGTTGCTAGCCAGCACCCTTCCTTGGAAGCGCTTTCACAGGCGCAGCAACACTGGGGCTTTGCGCTTCTCTAACCACCAAACGTCACGGTCACTCTCTCTCCGTCTCGTAGACACGAGCTGAGAAATTGCAAACGTTGAGCAATTGCTGAGAGATGAAAAGTGCCAGCACTGAAAGCTGTTGCTAGCCAGCACCCTTTCTTGGAAGCGCTTTCACAGGCACAGCAACACTGGGGCTTTGCGCTTCTCTAACCACCAAACGTCACGGTCACTATCTCTCCGTCTCGTAGACACGAGCTGAGAAATTGCAAACGTCGAGCAATTGCTCAGAGATGAAAAGTGCCAGCACTGAAAGCTGTTGCTAGCCAGCCCCCTTCCTTGGAACCGCTTTTGTAGGCCAAAGAACAATGGGGCTCTGTGCTTTTCTAGCCATCTAAACTTCTGCTCATCCTCTCGCACAGTCTAAAGAGAGCTCAGGTGAGAAATTGCAAACGTTGAGCAATTGCTGAGAGATGAAAAGTGCCAGCACTGAAAGCTGTTGCTAGCCAGCCCCCTTCCTTGGAAGCGCTTTCACAGGCGCAGCAACACTGGGGCTTTGCGCTTCTCTACCCACCAAACGTCACGGTCACTATCTCTCCGTCTCGTAGACACGAGCTGAGAAATTGCAAACGTCGAGCAATTGCTGAGAGATGAAAAGTGCCAGCACTGAAAGCTGTTGCTAGCCAGCACCCTTCCTTGGAAGCGCTTTCACAGGCGCAGCAACACTGGGGCTTTGCGCTTCTCTAACCACCAAACGTCACGGTCACTATCTCTCCGTCTCGTAGACACGAGCTGAGAAATTGCAAATGTCGAGCAATTGCTGAGAGATGAAAAGTGCCAGCACTGAAAGCTCTTGCTAGCCAGCCCCCTTCCTTGGAAGCGCTTTTGTAGCCCTAAGAACACTGGGGCTCTGGCCTTCTCCAGCCACCTCATCTTCTGCTCATCCTCTCGCGCAGTCTAAAGAGAGCTCAGGTGAGAAATTGCAAACGTCGAGCAATTGCTCAGAGATGAAAAGTGCCAGCACTGAAAGCTGTTGCTAGCCAGCCCCCTTCCTTGGAAGCGCTTTCACAGGCGCAGCAACACTGGGGCTTTGCGCTTCTCTACCCACCAAACGTCACGGTCACTCTCTCTCCGTCTCGTAGACACGAGCTGAGAAATTGCAAACGTTGAGCAATTGCTCAGAGATGAAAAGTGCCAGCACTGAAAGCTGTTGCTAGCCAGCACCCTTCCTTGGAAGCGCTTTCACAGGCACAGCAACACTGGGGCTTTGCGCTTCTCTAACCACCAAACGTCACGGTCACTATCTCTCCGTCTCGTAGACACGAGCTGAGAAATTGCAAACGTCGAGCAATTGCTCAGAGATGAAAAGTGCCAGCACTGAAAGCTGTTGCTAGCCAGCCCCCTTCCTTGGAACCGCTTTTGTAGGCCAAAGAACAATGGGGCTCTGTGCTTTTCTAGCCATCTAAACTTCTGCTCATCCTCTCGCACAGTCTAAAGAGAGCTCCGGTGAGAAATTGCAAACGTTGAGTAATTGCTGAGAGATGAAATGTGCCAGCACTGAAAGCTGTTGCTAGCCAGCACCCTTCCTTGGAAGCGCTTTCACAGGCGCAGCAACACTGGGGCTTTGCGCTTCTCTACCCACCAAACGTCACGGTCACTATCTCTCCGTCTCGTAGACACGAGCTGAGAAATTGCAAACGTCGAGCAATTGCTCAGAGATGAAAAGTGCCAGCACTGAAAGCTGTTGCTAGCCAGCCCCCTTCCTTGGAAGCGCTTTCACAGGCGCAGCAACACTGGGGCTTTGCGCTTCTCTAACCACCAAACGTCACGGTCACTATCTCTCCGTCTCGTAGACACGAGCTGAGAAATTGCAAATGTCGAGCAATTGCTGAGAGATGAAAAGTGCCAGCACTGAAAGCTGTTGCTAGCCAGCCCCCTTCCTTGGAACCGCTTTTGTAGCCCTAAGAACACTGGGGCTCTGGGCTTCTCCAGCCACCTCATCTTCTGCTCATCCTCTCGCGCAGTCTAAAGAGAGCTCAGGTGAGAAAGTGCAAACGTCGAGCAATTGCTCAGAGATGAAAAGTGCCAGCACTGAAAGCTGTTGCTAGCCAGCACCCTTCCTTGGAAGCGCTTTCACAGGCGCAGCAACACTGGGGCTTTGCGCTTCTCTACCCACCAAACGTCACGGTCACTATCTCTCCGTCTCGTAGACACGAGCTGAGAAATTGCAAACGTCGAGCAATTGCTCAGAGATGAAAAGTGCCAGCACTGAAAGCTGTTGCTAGCCAGCACCCTTCCTTGGAAGCGCTTTCACAGGCGCAGCAACACTGGGGTTTTGCGCTTCTCTACCCACCAAACGTCACGGTCACTATCTCTCCGTCTCGTAGACACGAGCTGAGAAATTGCAAATGTCGAGCAATTGCTGAGAGATGAAAAATGCCAGCACTGAAAGCTGTTGCTAGCCAGCCCCCTTCCTTGGAAGCGCTTTTGTAGCCCTAAGAACAGTGGGGCTCTGGGCTTCTCTAGCCACCTCATCTTCTGCTCATCCTCTCGCGCAGTCTAAAGAGAGCTCAGGTGTGAAATTGCAAACGTCGAGCAATTGCTCAGAGATGAAAAGTGCCAGCACTGAAAGCTGTTGCTAGCCAGCCCCCTTCCTTGGAAGCGCTTTCACAGGCGCAGCAACACTGGGGCTTTGCGCTTCTCTAGCCACCAAACGTCACGGTCACTATCTCTCCGTCTCGTAGACACGAGCTGAGAAATTGCAAACGTCGAGCAATTGCTCAGAGATGAAAAGTGCCAGCACTGAAAGCTGTTGCTAGCCAGCACCCTTCCTTGGAAGCGCTTTTGTAGGCCAAAGAACAGTGGGTGTCTGGGCTTCTCTAGCCACCTCATCTTCTGCTCATCATCTCGCGCAGTCTAAAGAGAGCTCAGGTGAGAAATTGCAAACGTCGAGCAATTGGTCAGAGAGGAAAAGTGCCAGCACTGAAAGCTGTTGCTAGCCAGCCCCCTTCCTTGGAAGCGCTTTCACAGGCGCAGCAACACTGGGGCTTTGCGCTTCTCTACCCACCAAACGTCACGGTCACTATCTCTCCGTCTCGTAGACACGAGCTGAGAAATTGCAAACGTCGAGCAATTGCTCAGAGATGAAAAGTGCCAGCACTGAAAGCTGTTGCTAGCCAGCACCCTTCCTTGGAAGCGCTTTTGTAGCCCTAAGAACACTGGGTGTCTGGGCTTCTCTAGCCACCTCATCTTCTGCTCATCCTCTCGCGCAGTCTAAAGAGAGCTCAGGTGAGAAATTGCAAACGTCGAGCAATTGCTCAGAGATGAAAAGTGCCAGCACTGAAAGCTGTTGCTAGCCAGCACCCTTCCTTGGAAGCGCTTTCACAGGCGCAGCAACACTGGGGCTTTGCGCTTCTCTACCCACCAAACGTCACGGTCACTATCTCTCCGTCTCGTAGACACGAGCTGAGAAATTGCAAACGTCGAGCAATTGCTCAGAGATGAAAAGTGCCAGCACTGAAAGCTCTTGCTAGCCAGCACCCTTCCTTGGAAGCGCTTTCACAGGCGCAGCAACACTGCGACTTTGCGCTTCTCTAACCACCAAACGTCACGGTCATTCTCTTTCCGTCTCGTAGACACGAGCTGAGAAATTGCAAACGTCGAGCAATTGCTCAGAGATGAAAAGTGCCAGCACTGAAAGCTCTTGCTAGCCAGCACCCTTCCTTGGAAGCGCTTATGTAGCCCTAAGAACAGTGGGGCTCTGGGCTTCTCTAGCCACCTCATCTTCTCCTCATCATCTCGCGCAGTCTAAAGAGAGCTCAGGTGAGAAATTGCAAACGTCGAGCAATTGCTCAGAGAGGAAAAGTGCCAGCACTGAAAGCTGTTGCTAGCCAGCACCCTTCCTTGGAAGCGCTTTCACAGGCGCAGCAACACTGGGGCTTTGCGCTTCTCTAACCACCAAACGTCACGGTCACTATCTCTCCGTCTCGTAGACACGAGCTGAGAAACTGCAAACGTCGAGCAATTGCTCAGAGATGAAAAGTGCCAGCACTGAAATATCTTGCTAGCCAGCACCCTTCCTTGGAAGCGCTTTTGTAGCCCTAAGAACACTGGGTGTCTGGGCTTCTCTAGCCACCTCATCTTCTGCTCATCCTCTCGCGCAGTCTAAAGAGAGCTCAGGTGAGAAATTGCAAACGTCGAGCAATTGCTCAGAGATGAAAAGTGCCAGCACTGAAAGCTGTTGCTAGCCAGCACCCTTCCTTGGAAGCGCTTTCACAGGCGCAGCAACACTGGGGCTTTGCGCTTCTCTAGCCACCAAACGTCACGGTCACTATCTCTCCGTCTCGTAGACACGAGCTGAGAAATTGCAAATTTTGAGCAACTGCTGAGAGATGAAAAGTGCCAGCACTGAAAGATGTTGCTAGCCAGCACCCTTCCTTGGAAGCGCTTTTGTAGCCCTAAGAACAGTGGAGCTCTGGGCTTCTCTAGCCACCTCATCTTCTGCTCATCCTCTCGCGCAGTCTAAAGAGAGCTCAGGTGAGAAATTGCAAAAGTTGAGCAATTGCTCAGAGAGGAAAAGTGCCAGCACTGAAAGCTGTTGCTAGCCAGCACCCTTCCTTGGAAGCGCTTTCACAGGCGCAGCAACACTGGGGCTTTGCGCTTCTCTACCCACCAAACGTCACGGTCACTATCTCTCCGTCTCGTAGACACGAGCTGAGAAATTGCAAATGTCGAGCAATTGCTCAGAGATGAAAAGTGCCAGCACTGAAAGCTCTTGCTAGCCAGCACCCTTCCTTGGAAGCGCTTTTGTAGCCCTAAGAACAGTGGAGCTCTGGGCTTCTCTAGCCACCTCATCTTCTGCTCATCCTCTCGCGCTGTCTAAAGAGAGCTCAGGTGAGAAATTGCAAACGTCGAGCAATTGCTCAGAGAAGAAAAGTGCCAGCACTGAAAGCTGTTGCTAGCCAGCACCCTTCCTTGGAAGCGCTTTCACAGGCGCAGCAACACTGGGGCTTTGCGCTTCTCTAACCACCAAACGTCACGGTCACTATCTCTCCTTCTCGTAGACACGAGCTGAGAAATTGCAAACGTCGAGCAATTGCTCAGAGATGAAAAGTGCCAGCACTGAAAGCTGTTGCTAGCCAGCACCCTTCCTTGGAAGCGCTTTCACAGGCGCAGCAACACTGGGGCTTTGCGCTTCTCTACCCACCAAACGTCACGGTCACTATCTCTCCGTCTCGTAGACACGAGCTGAGAAATTGCAAATGTCGAGCAATTGCTCAGAGATGAAAAGTGCCAGCACTGAAAGCTCTTGCTAGCCAGCACCCTTCCTTGGAAGCGCTTTTGTAGCCCTAAGAACAGTGGGGCTCTGGGCTTCTCTAGCCACCTCATCTTCTGCTCATCCTGTCGCGCAGTCTAAAGAGAGCTCAGGTGTGAAATTGCAAACGTCGAGCAATTGCTCAGAGATGAAAAGTGCCAGCACTGAAAGCTGTTGCTAGCCAGCACCCTTCCTTGGAAGCGCTTTCACAGGCGCAGCAACACTGGGGTTTTGCGCTTCTCTACCCACCAAACGTCACGGTCACTATCTCTCCGTCTCGTAGACACGAGCTGAGAAATTGCAAACCTCGAGCAATTGCTCAGAGATGAAAAGTGCCAGCACTGAAAGCTGTTGCTAGCCAGCCCCCTTCCTTGGAAGCGCTTTCACAGGCGCAGCAACACTGGGGCTTTGCGCTTCTCTAACCACCAAACGTCACGGTCATTCTCTTTCGGTCTCGTAGACACGAGCTGAGAAATTGCAAACGTTGAGCAACTGCTGAGAGATGAAAAGTGCCAGCACTGAAAGCTGTTGCTAGCCAGCACCCTTCCTTGGAAGCGCTTTTGTAGCCCTAAGAACACTGGGTGTCTGGGCTTCTCTAGCCACCTCATCTTCTGCTCATCCTCTCGCGCAGTCTAAAGAGAGCTCAGGTGAGAAATTGCAAACGTCGAGCAATTGCTGAGAGATGAAAAGTGCCAGCACTGAAAGCTGTTGCTAGCCAGCACCCTTCCTTGGAAGCGCTTTCACAGGCGCAGCAACACTGGGGCTTTGCGCTTCTCTACCCACCAAACGTCACGGTCACTATCTCTCCGTCTCGTAGACACGAGCTGAGAAATTGCAAACGTCGAGCAATTGCTCAGAGATGAAAAGTGCCAGCACTGAAAGCTGTTGCTAGCCAGCACCCTTCCTTGGAAGCGCTTTCACAGGCGCAGCAACACTGGGGCTTTGCGCTTCTCTAACCACCAAACGTCACGGCCATTCTCTTTCGGTCTCGTAGACATGAGCTGAGAAATTGCAAACGTTGAGCAACTGCTGAGAGATGAAAAGTGCCAGCACTGAAAGATGTTGCTAGCCAGCCCCCTTCCTTGGAAGCGCTTTTGTAGCCCTAAGAACAGTGGAGCTCTGGGCTTCTCTAGCCATGTAAACTTCTGCTCATCCTCTCGCGCAGTCTAAAGAGAGCTCAGGTGAGAAATTGCAAAAGTCGAGCAATTGCTCAGAGATGAAAAGTGCCAGCACTGAAAGCTGTTGCTAGCCAGCACCCTTCCTTGGAAGCGCTTTCACAGGCGCAGCAACACTGGGGCTTTGCGCTTCTCTACCCACCAAACGTCACGGTCACTATCTCTCCGTCTCGTAGACACGAGCTGAGAAATTGCAAACGTCGAGCAATTGCTCAGAGATGAAAAGTGCCAGCACTGAAAGCTCTTGCTAGCCAGCCCCCTTCCTTGGAAGCGCTTTCACAGGCGCAGCAACACTGGGGTTTTGCGCTTCTCTACCCACCAAACGTCACGGTCACTATCTCTCCGTCTCGTAGACACGAGCTGAGAAATTGCAAACGTCGAGCAATTGCTCAGAGATGAAAAGTGCCAGCACTGAAAGCTGTTGCTAGCCAGCACCCTTCCTTGGAAGCGCTTTCACAGGCGCAGCAACACTGGGGCTTTGCGCTTCTCTAGCCACCTAAACTTCTGCTCATCCTCTCGCGCAGTCTAAAGAGAGCTCAGGTGAGAAATTGCAAACGTCGAGCAATTGCTCAGAGATGAAAAGTGCCAGCACTGAAAGCTGTTGCTAGCCAGCCCCCTTCCTTGGAAGCGCTTTCACAGGCGCAGCAACACTGGGGCTTTTCGCTTCTCTAGCCACCAAACGTCACGGTCCTTCTCTTTCCGTCTCGTAGACACGAGCTGAGAAATTGCAAACGTCGAGCAATTGCTCAGAGATGAAAAGTGCCAGCACTGAAAGCTCTTGCTAGCCAGCCCCCTTCCTTGGAAGCGCTTTCACAGGCGCAGCAACACTGGGGCTTTGCGCTTCTCTACCCACCAAACGTCACGGTCACTATCTCTCCGTCTCGTAGACACGAGCTGAGAAATTGCAAACGTCGAGCAATTGCTCAGAGATGAAAAGTGCCAGCACTGAAAGCTGTTGCTAGCCAGCCCCCTTCCTTGGAAGCGCTTATGTAGCCCTAAGAACAGTGGGGCTCTGGGCTTCTGTAGCCACCTCATCTTCTGCTCATCATCTCGCGCAGTCTAAAGAGAGCTCAGGTGAGAAATTGCAAACGTCGAGCAATTGGTCAGAGAGGAAAAGTGCCAGCACTGAAAGCTGTTGCTAGCCAGCACCTTTCCTTGGAAGCGCTTTCACAGGCGCAGCAACACTGGGGCTTTGCACTTCTCTAGCCACCAAACATCACGGTCACTATCTCTCCGTCTCGTAGACACGAGCTGAGAAATTGCAAATGTCGAGCAATTGCTCAGAGATGAAAAGTGCCAGCACTGAAAGCTCTTGCTAGCCAGCCCCCTTCCTTGGAAGCGCTTTTGTAGCCCTAAGAACACTGGGGCTCTGGGCTTCTCTAGCCACGTAATCTGCTCATCCTCTCGCGCAGTCTAAAGAGAGCTCAGGTGTGAAATTGCAAACGTCGAGCAATTGCTCAGAGATGAAAAGTGCCAGCACTGAAAGCTGTTGCTAGCCAGCACCCTTCCTTGGAAGCGCTTTCACAGGCGCAGCAACACTGGGGCTTTGCGCTTCTCTAGCCACCAAACGTCACGGTCACTATCTCTCCGTCTCGTAGACACGAGCTGAGAAATTGCAAACCTCGAGCAATTGCTCAGAGATGAAAAGTGCCAGCACTGAAAGCTCTTGCTATCCAGCACCCTTCCTTGGAAGCGCTTATGTAGCCCTAAGAACAGTGGGGCTCTGTGCTTGTCTAGCCATCTAAACTTCTGCTCATCCTCTCGCGCACTCTAAAGAGAGCTCAGGTGAGAAATTGCAAACGTCGAGCAATTGCTCAGAGATGAAAAGTGCCAGCACTGAAAGCTGTTGCTAGCCAGCACCCTTCCTTGGAAGCGCTTTCACAGGCGCAGCAACACTGGGGCTTTGCGCTTCTCTACCCACCAAACGTCACGGTTATTCTCTTTCCATCTCGTAGACACGAGCTGAGAAATTGCAAACGTCGAGCAATTGCTCAGAGATGAAAAGTGCCAGCACTGAAAGCTCTTGCTAGCCAGCACCCTTCCTTGGAAGCGCTTTCACAGGCGCAGCAACACTGCGACTTTGCGCTTCTCTAACCACCAAACGTCACGGTCATTCTCTTTCCGTCTCGTAGACACGAGCTGAGAAATTGCAAACGTCGAGCAATTGCTCAGAGATGAAAAGTGCCAGCACTGAAAGCTCTTGCTAGCCAGCACCCTTCCTTGGAAGCGCTTTCACAGGCGCAGCAACACTGGGGCTTTGCGCTTCTCTACCCACCAAACGTCACGGTCACTATCTCTCCGTCTCGTAGACACGAGCTGAGAAATTGCAAACGTCGAGCAATTGCTCAGAGATGAAAAGTGCCAGCACTGAAAGCTGTTGCTAGCCAGCACCCTTCCTTGGAAGCGCTTTCACAGGCGCAGCAACACTGGGGCTTTGCGCTTCTCTAACCACCAAACGTCACGGTCACTATCTCTCCGTCTCGTAGACACGAGCTGAGAAATTGCAAATGTCGAGCAATTGCTCAGAGATGAAAAGTGCCAGCACTGAAAGCTCTTGCTAGCCAGCACCCTTCCTTGGAACCGCTTTTGTAGCCCTAAGAACACTGGGGCTCTGGGCTTCTCTAGCCACCTCATCTTCTACTCATCCACTCGCGCAGTCTAAAGAGAGCTCAGGTGTGAAATTGCAAACGTCGAGCAATTGGTCAGAGATGAAAAGTGCCAGCACTGAAAGCTGTTGCTAGCCAGCCCCCTTCCTTGGAAGCGCTTTCACAGGCGCAGCAACACTGGGGCTTTGCGCTTCTCTACCCACCAAACATCACGGTCATCATCTCTCCGTCTCGTAGACACGAGCTGAGAAATTGCAAACGTCGAGCAATTGCTGAGAGATGAAAAGTGCCAGCACTGAAAGCTGTTGCTAGCCAGCACCCTTCCTTGGAAGCGCTTTCACAGGCGCAGCAACACTGGGGCTTTGCGCTTCTCTACCCACCAAACGTCGTGGTCACTATCTCTCCGTCTCGTAGACACGAGCTGAGAAATTGCAAACGTCGAGCAATTGCTGAGAGATGAAAAGTGCCAGCACTGAAAGCTGTTGCTAGCCAGCCCCCTTCCTTGGAAGCGCTTTCACAGGCGCAGCAACACTGGGGCTTTGCGCTTCTCTAACCACCAAACTTCACGGTCACTATCTCTCCGTCTCGTAGACACGAGCTGAGAAATTGCAAATGTCGAGCAATTGCTCAGAGATGAAAAGTGCCAGCACTGAAAGCTCTTGCTAGCCAGCCCCCTTCCTTGGAAGCGCTTTTGTAGCCCTAAGAACACTGGGTGTCTGGGCTTCTCTAGCCACCTCATCTTCTGCTCATCCTCTCGCGCAGTCTAAAGAGAGCTCAGGTGAGAAAGTGCAAACGTCGAGCAATTGCTCAGAGATGAAAAGTGCCAGCACTGAAAGCTGTTGCTAGCCAGCCCCCTTCCTTGGAAGCGCTTTCACAGGCGCAGCAACAGTGGGGCTTTGCGCTTCTCTACCCACCAAACGTCACGGTCACTATCTCTCCGTCTAGTAGACACGAGCTGAGAAATTGCAAACATCGAGCAATTGCTCAGAGATGAAAAGTGCCAGCACTGAAAGCTGTTGCTAGCCAGCCCCCTTCCTTGGAAGCGCTTTCACAGGCGCAGCAACACTGGGGCTTTGCGCTTCTCTAACCACCAAACGTCACGGTCACTATCTCTCCGTCTCGTAGACACGAGCTGAGAAATTGCAAACCTCGAGCAATTGCTGAGAGATGAAAAGTGGCAGCACTGAAAGCTCTTGCTAGCCAGCACCCTTCCTTGGAACCGCTTTTGTAGCCCTAAGAACACTGGGGCTCTGGGCTTCTCTAGCCACCTAATCTTCTGCTCATCCTGTCGCGCAGTCTAAAGAGAGCTCAGGTGAGAAATTGCAAACGTCGAGCAATTGCTCAGAGATGAAAAGTGCCAGCACTGAAAGCTGTTGCTAGCCAGCCCCCTTCCTTGGAAGCGCTTTCACAGGCGCAGCAACACTGGGGCTTTGCGCTTCTCTACCCACCAAACGTCACGGTCACTATCTCTCCGTCTCGTAGACACGAGCTGAGAAATTGCAAACGTCGAGCAATTGCTGAGAGATGAAAAGTGCCAGCACTGAAAGCTGTTGCTAGCCAGCACCCTTCCTTGGAAGCGCTTATGTAGCCCTAAGAACAGTGGGGCTCTGGGCTTCTCTAGCCACCTCATCTTCTGCTCATCATCTCGCGCAGTCTAAAGAGAGCTCAGGTGAGAAATTGCAAACGTCGAGCAATTGGTCAGAGAGGAAAAGTGCCAGCACTGAAAGCTGTTGCTAGCCAGCCCCCTTCCTTGGAAGCGCTTTCACAGGCGCAGCAACACTGGGGCTTTGCGCTTCTCTAACCACCAAACGTCACGGTCACTATCTCTCCGTCTCGTAGACACGAGCTGAGAAATTGCAAACGTCGAGCAATTGCTCAGAGATGAAAAGTGCCAGCACTGAAAGCTGTTGCTAGCCAGCACCCTTCCTTGGAAGCGCTTTTGTAGCCCTTAGAACACTGGAGCTCTGGGCTTCTCTAGCCACCTCATCTTCTGCTCATCCTCTCGCGCAGTCTAAAGAGAGCTCAGGTGAGAAATTGCAAACGTCGAGCAATTGCTCAGAGATGAAAAGTGCCAGCACTGAAAGCTGTTGCTAGCCAGCCCCCTTCCTTGGAAGCGCTTTCACAGGCGCAGCAACACTGGGGTTTTGCGCTTCTCTACCCACCAAACGTCACGGTCACTATCTCTCCGTCTCGTAGACACGAGCTGAGAAATTGCAAACGTCGAGCAATTGCTCAGAGATGAAAAGTGCCAGCACTGAAAGCTGTTGCTAGCCAGCACCCTTCCTTGGAAGCGCTTTCACAGGCGCAGCAACACTGGGGCTTTGCGCTTCTCTAGCCACCTAAACTTCTGCTCATCCTCTCGCGCAGTCTAAAGAGAGCTCAGGTGAGAAATTGCAAACGTCGAGCAACTGCTGAGAGATGAAAAGTGCCAGCACTGAAAGCTGTTGCTAGCCAGCCCCCTTCCTTGGAAGCGCTTTCACAGGCGCAGCAACACTGGGGCTTTGCGCTTCTCTACCCACCAAACGTCACGGTCCTTCTCTTTCCGTCTCGTAGACACGAGCTGAGAAATTGCAAACGTCGAGCAATTGCTCAGAGATGAAAAGTGCCAGCACTGAAAGCTCTTGCTAGCCAGCCCCCTTCCTTGGAAGCGCTTTCACAGGCGCAGCAACACTGGGGCTTTGCGCTTCTCTACCCACCAAACGTCACGGTCACTATCTCTCCGTCTCGTAGACACGAGCTGAGAAATTGCAAACGTCGAGCAATTGCTCAGAGATGAAAAGTGCCAGCACTGAAAGCTGTTGCTAGCCAGCCCCCTTCCTTGGAAGCGCTTATGTAGCCCTAAGAACAGTGGGGCTCTGGGCTTCTGTAGCCACCTCATCTTCTGCTCATCATCTCGCGCAGTCTAAAGAGAGCTCAGGTGAGAAATTGCAAACGTCGAGCAATTGGTCAGAGAGGAAAAGTGCCAGCACTGAAAGCTGTTGCTAGCCAGCACCCTTCCTTGGAAGCGCTTTCACAGGCGCAGCAACACTGGGGCTTTGCACTTCTCTAGCCACCAAACATCACGGTCACTATCTCTCCGTCTCGTAGACACGAGCTGAGAAATTGCAAATGTCGAGCAATTGCTCAGAGATGAAAAGTGCCAGCACTGAAAGCTCTTGCTAGCCAGCCCCCTTCCTTGGAAGCGCTTTTGTAGCCCTAAGAACACTGGGGCTCTGGGCTTCTCTAGCCACCTCATCTTCTGCTCATCCTCTCGCGCAGTCTAAAGAGAGCTCAGGTGTGAAATTGCAAACCTCGAGCAATTGCTCAGAGATGAAAAGTGCCAGCACTGAAAGCTGTTGCTAGCCAGCCCCCTTCCTTGGAAGCGCTTTCACAGGCGCAGCAACACTGGGGCTTTGCGCTTCTCTAGCCACCAAACGTCACGGTCACTATCTCTCCGTCTCGTAGACACGAGCTGAGAAATTGCAAACCTCGAGCAATTGCTCAGAGATGAAAAGTGCCAGCACTGAAAGCTCTTGCTAGCCAGCCCCCTTCCTTGGAAGCGCTTATGTAGCCCTAAGAACAGTGGGGCTCTGTGCTTGTCTAGCCATCTAAACTTCTGCTCATCCTCTCGCGCACTCTAAAGAGAGCTCAGGTGAGAAATTGCAAACGTCGAGCAATTGCTCAGAGATGAAAACTGCCAGCACTGAAAGCTGTTGCTAGCCAGCACCCTTCCTTGGAAGCGCTTTCACAGGCGCAGCAACACTGGGGCTTTGCGCTTCTCTACCCACCAAACGTCACGGTTATTCTCTTTCCATCTCGTAGACACGAGCTGAGAAATTGCAAACGTCGAGCAATTGCTCAGAGATGAAAAGTGCCAGCACTGAAAGCTGTTGCTAGCCAGCCCCCTTCCTTGGAAGCGCTTTCACAGGCGCAGCAACACTGCGACTTTGCGCTTCTCTAACCACCAAACGTCACGGTCACTATCTCTCCGTCTCGTAGACACGAGCTGAGAAATTGCAAATGTCGAGCAATTGCTCAGAGATGAAAAGTGCCAGCACTGAAAGCTCTTGCTAGCCAGCACCCTTCCTTGGAACCGCTTTTGTAGCCCTAAGAACACTGGGGCTCTGGGCTTCTCTAGCCACCTCATCTTCTGCTCATCCTGTCGCGCAGTCTAAAGAGAGCTCAGGTGTGAAATTGCAAACGTCGAGCAATTGCTCAGAGATGAAAAGTGCCAGCACTGAAAGCTGTTGCTAGCCAGCACCCTTCCTTGGAAGCGCTTTCACAGGCGCAGCAACAGTGGGGCTTTGCGCTTCTCTACCCACCAAACGTCACGGTCACTATCTCTCCGTCTAGTAGACACGAGCTGAGAAATTGCAAACATCGAGCAATTGCTCAGAGATGAAAAGTGCCAGCACTGAAAGCTGTTGCTAGCCAGCCCCCTTCCTTGGAAGCGCTTTCACAGGCGCAGCAACACTGGGGCTTTGCGCTTCTCTAACCACCAAACGTCACGGTCACTATCTCTCCGTCTCGTAGACACGAGCTGAGAAATTGCAAACCTCGAGCAATTGCTCAGAGATGAAAAGTGCCAGCACTGAAAGCTCTTGCTAGCCAGCCCCCTTCCTTGGAAGCGCTTTTGTAGCCCTAAGAACACTGGGGCTCTGGGCTTCTCTAGCCACCTAATCTTCTGCTCATCCTGTCGCGCAGTCTAAAGAGAGCTCAGGTGAGAAATTGCAAACGTCGAGCAATTGCTCAGAGATGAAAAGTGCCAGCACTGAAAGCTGTTGCTAGCCAGCCCCCTTCCTTGGAAGCGCTTTCACAGGCGCAGCAACACTGGGGCTTTGCGCTTCTCTACCCACCAAACGTCACGGTCACTATCTCTCCGTCTCGTAGACACGAGCTGAGAAATTGCAAACGTCGAGCAATTGCTCAGAGATGAAAAGTGCCAGCACTGAAAGCTGTTGCTAGCCAGCCCCCTTCCTTGGAAGCGCTTATGTAGCCCTAAGAACAGTGGGGCTCTGGGCTTCTCTAGCCACCTCATCTTCTGCTCATCATCTCGCGCAGTCTAAAGAGAGCTCAGGTGAGAAATTGCAAACGTCGAGCAATTGGTCAGAGAGGAAAAGTGCCAGCACTGAAAGCTGTTGCTAGCCAGCCCCCTTCCTTGGAAGCGCTTTCACAGGCACAGCAACACTGGGGCTTTGCGCTTCTCTAACCACCAAACGTCACGGTCACTATCTCTCCGTCTCGTAGACACGAGCTGAGAAATTGCAAACGTCGAGCAATTGCTCAGAGATGAAAAGTGCCAGCACTGAAAGCTGTTGCTAGCCAGCCCCCTTCCTTGGAAGCGCTTTCACAGGCGCAGCAACACTGGGGCTTTGCGCTTCTCTAGCCACCAAACGTCACGGTCACTATCTCTCCGTCTCGTAGACACGAGCTGAGAAATTGCAAACGTCGAGCAATTGCTCAGAGATGAAAAGTGCCAGCACTGAAAGCTCTTGCTAGCCAGCCCCCTTCCTTGGAAGCGCTTTTGTAGCCCTAAGAACACTGGGGCTCTGGGCTTCTCTAGCCACCTCATCTTCTGCTCATCCTCTCGCGCAGTCTAAAGAGAGCTCAGGTGAGAAAGTGCAAACGTCGAGCAATTGCTCAGAGATGAAAAGTGCCAGCACTGAAAGCTGTTGCTAGCCAGCCCCCTTCCTTGGAAGCGCTTTCACAGGCGCAGCAACACTGGGGTTTTGCGCTTCTCTACCCACCAAAAGTCACGGTCACTATCTCTCCGTCTCGTAGACACGAGCTGAGAAATTGCAAATGTCGAGCAATTGCTGAGAGATGAAAAGTGCCAGCACTGAAAGCTCTTGCTAGCCAGCCCCCTTCCTTGGAAGCGCTTTTGTAGCCCTAAGAACAGTGGGTGTCTGGGCTTCTCTAGCCACCTCATCTTCTGCTCATCGTCTCGCGCAGTCTAAAGAGAGCTCAGGTGAGAAATTGCAAACGTCGAGCAATTGCTCAGAGATGAAAAGTGCCAGCACTGAAAGCTGTTGCTAGCCAGCCCCCTTCCTTGGAAGCGCTTTCACAGGCGCAGCAACACTGGGGCTTTGCGCTTCTCTACCCACCAAACGTCACGGTCACAATCTCTCCGTCTCGTAGACACGAGCTGAGAAATTGCAAACGTTGAGCAATTGCTCAGAGATGAAAAGTGCCAGCACTGAAAGCTGTTGCTAGCCAGCACCCTTCCTTGGAAGCGCTTTCACAGGCGCAGCAACACTGGGGCTTTGCGCTTCTCTACCCACCAAACGTCACGGTCACTATCTCTCCGTCTCGTAGACACGAGCTGAGAAATTGCAAACCTCGAGCAATTGCTGAGAGATGAAAAGTGCCAGCACTGAAAGCTGTTGCTAGCCAGCACCCTTCCTTGGAAGCGCTTTCACAGGCGCAGCAACACTGGGGCTTTGCGCTTCTCTAACCACCAAACATCACGGTCATTCTCTTTCCGTCTCGTAGACACGAGCTGAGAAATTGCAAACGTCGAGCAATTGCTCAGAGATGAAAAGTGCCAGCACTGAAAGCTGTTGCTAGCCAGCCCCCTTCCTTGGAAGCGCTTTTGTAGCCCTAAGAACAGTGGGGCTCTGGGCTTCTCTAGCCACCTCATCTTCTGCTCATCATCTCGCGCAGTCTAAAGAGAGCTCAGGTGAGAAATTGCAAACGTCGAGCAATTGGTCAGAGAGGAAAAGTGCCAGCACTGAAAGCTGTTGCTAGCCAGCACCCTTCCTTGGAAGCGCTTTCACAGGCGCAGCAACACTGGGGCTTTGCGCTTCTCTACCCACCAAACGTCACGGTCACTATCTCTCCGTCTCGTAGACACGAGCTGAGAAATTGCAAACGTCGAGCAATTGCTCAGAGATGAAAAGTGCCAGCACTGAAAGCTCTTGCTAGCCAGCCCCCTTCCTTGGAAGCGCTTTTGTAGCCCTAAGAACACTGGGTGTCTGGGCTTCTCTAGCCACCTCATCTTCTGCTCATCCTCTCGCGCAGTCTAAAGAGAGCTCAGGTGAGAAATTGCAAACGTCGAGCAATTGCTCAGAGATGAAAAGTGCCAGCACTGAAAGCTGTTGCTAGCCAGCACCCTTCCTTGGAAGCGCTTTCACAGGCGCAGCAACACTGGGGCTTTGCGCTTCTCTACCCACCAAACGTCACGGTCACTATCTCTCCGTCTCGTAGACACGAGCTGAGAAATTGCAAACGTCGAGCAATTGCTCAGAGATGAAAAGTGCCAGCACTGAAAGCTCTTGCTAGCCAGCCCCCTTCCTTGGAAGCGCTTATGTAGCCCTAAGAACAGTGGGGCTCTGGGCTTCTCTAGCCACCTCATCTTCTGCTCATCATCTCGCGCAGTCTAAAGAGAGCTCAGGTGAGAAATTGCAAACGTCGAGCAATTGGTCAGAGATGAAAAGTGCCAGCACTGAAAGCTGTTGCTAGCCAGCACCCTTCCTTGGAAGCGCTTTCACAGGCGCAGCAACACTGGGGCTTTGCGCTTCTCTAACCACCAAACGTCACGGTCACTATCTCTCCGTCTCGTAGACACGAGCTGAGAAATTGCAAATGTCGAGCAATTGCTCAGAGATGAAAAGTGTCAGCACTGAAAGCTCTTGCTAGCCAGCACCCTTCCTTGGAAGCGCTTTTGTACCCCTAAGAACACTGGGTGTCTGGGCTTCTCTAGCCACCTCATCTTCTGCTCATCCTCTCGCGCTGTCTAAAGAGAGCTCAGGTGAGAAATTGCAAACGTCGAGCAATTGCTCAGAGAAGAAAAGTGCCAGCACTGAAAGCTGTTGCTAGTCAGCACCCTTCCTTGGAAGCGCTTTCACAGGCGCAGCAACACTGGGGCTTTGCGCTTCTCTAACCACCAAACGTCACGGTCACTATCTCTCCTTCTCGTAGACACGAGCTGAGAAATTGCAAACGTCGAGCAATTGCTCAGAGATGAAAAGTGCCAGCACTGAAAGCTGTTGCTAGCCAGCACCCTTCCTTGGAAGCGCTTTCACAGGCGCAGCAACACTGGGGCTTTGCGCTTCTCTAACCACCAAACGTCACGGTCACTATCTCTCCGTCTCGTAGACACGAGCTGAGAAATTGCAAACCTCGAGCAATTGCTGAGAGATGAAAAGTGGCAGCACTGAAAGCTGTTGCTAGCCAGCCCCCTTCCTTGGAAGCGCTTTCACAGGCGCAGCAACACTGGGGCTTTGCGCTTCTCTAGCCACCAAACATCACGGTCATTCTCTTTCCGTCTCGTAGACACGAGCTGAGAAATTGCAAACGTCGAGCAATTGCTCAGAGATGAAAAGTGCCAGCACTGAAAGCTGTTGCTAGCCAGCACCCTTCCTTGGAAGCGCTTTCACAGGCACAGCAACACTGGGGCTTTGCGCTTCTCTAACCACCAAACGTCACGGTCACTATCTCTCCGTCTCGTAGACACGAGCTGAGAAATTGCAAACGTCGAGCAATTGCTCAGAGATGAAAAGTGCCAGCACTGAAAGCTGTTGCTAGCCAGCCCCCTTCCTTGGAAGCGCTTATGTAGCCCTAAGAACACTGGGGCTCTGGGCTTCTCTAGCCACCTCATCTTCTGCTCATCCTGTCGCGCAGTCTAAAGAGAGCTCAGGTGTGAAATTGCAAACGTCGAGCAATTGCTCAGAGATGAAAAGTGCCAGCACTGAAAGCTGTTGCTAGCCAGCACCCTTCCTTGGAAGCGCTTTCACAGGCGCAGCAACAGTGGGGCTTTGCGCTTCTCTACCCACCAAACGTCACGGTCACTATCTCTCCGTCTCGTAGACACGAGCTGAGAAATTGCAAACGTTGAGCAATTGCTCAGAGATGAAAAGTGCCAGCACTGAAAGCTGTTGCTAGCCAGCCCCCTTCCTTGGAAGCGCTTTCACAGGCGCAGCAACACTGGGGCTTTGCGCTTCTCTAACCACCAAACGTCACGGTCACTATCTCTCCGTCTCGTAGACACGAGCTGAGAAATTGCAAACCTCGAGCAATTGCTCAGAGATGAAAAGTGCCAGCACTGAAAGCTCTTGCTAGCCAGCCCCCTTCCTTGGAAGCGCTTTTGTAGCCCTAAGAACACTGGGGCTCTGGGCTTCTCTAGCCACCTAATCTTCTGCTCATCCTGTCGCGCAGTCTAAAGAGAGCTCAGGTGAGAAATTGCAAACGTCGAGCAATTGCTCAGAGATGAAAAGTGCCAGCACTGAAAGCTGTTGCTAGCCAGCCCCCTTCCTTGGAAGCGCTTTCACAGGCGCAGCAACACTGGGGCTTTGCGCTTCTCTACCCACCAAACGTCACGGTCACTATCTCTCCGTCTCGTAGACACGAGCTGAGAAATTGCAAACGTCGAGCAATTGCTCAGAGATGAAAAGTGCCAGCACTGAAAGCTGTTGCTAGCCAGCCCCCTTCCTTGGAAGCGCTTATGTAGCCCTAAGAACAGTGGGGCTCTGGGCTTCTCTAGCCACCTCATCTTCTGCTCATCATCTCGCGCAGTCTAAAGAGAGCTCAGGTGAGAAATTGCAAACGTCGAGCAATTGGTCAGAGAGGAAAAGTGCCAGCACTGAAAGCTGTTGCTAGCCAGCCCCCTTCCTTGGAAGCGCTTTCACAGGCACAGCAACACTGGGGCTTTGCGCTTCTCTAACCACCAAACGTCACGGTCACTATCTCTCCGTCTCGTAGACACGAGCTGAGAAATTGCAAACGTCGAGCAATTGCTCAGAGATGAAAAGTGCCAGCACTGAAAGCTGTTGCTAGCCAGCCCCCTTCCTTGGAAGCGCTTTCACAGGCGCAGCAACACTGGGGCTTTGCGCTTCTCTAGCCACCAAACGTCACGGTCACTATCTCTCCGTCTCGTAGACACGAGCTGAGAAATTGCAAACGTCGAGCAATTGCTCAGAGATGAAAAGTGCCAGCACTGAAAGCTCTTGCTAGCCAGCCCCCTTCCTTGGAAGCGCTTTTGTAGCCCTAAGAACACTGGGGCTCTGGGCTTCTCTAGCCACCTCATCTTCTGCTCATCCTCTCGCGCAGTCTAAAGAGAGCTCAGGTGAGAAAGTGCAAACGTCGAGCAATTGCTCAGAGATGAAAAGTGCCAGCACTGAAAGCTGTTGCTAGCCAGCCCCCTTCCTTGGAAGCGCTTTCACAGGCGCAGCAACACTGGGGTTTTGCGCTTCTCTACCCACCAAACGTCACGGTCACTATCTCTCCGTCTCGTAGACACGAGCTGAGAAATTGCAAATGTCGAGCAATTGCTGAGAGATGAAAAGTGCCAGCACTGAAAGCTCTTGCTAGCCAGCCCCCTTCCTTGGAAGCGCTTTTGTAGCCCTAAGAACAGTGGGTGTCTGGGCTTCTCTAGCCACCTCATCTTCTGCTCATCGTCTCGCGCAGTCTAAAGAGAGCTCAGGTGAGAAATTGCAAACGTCGAGCAATTGCTCAGAGATGAAAAGTGCCAGCACTGAAAGCTGTTGCTAGCCAGCCCCCTTCCTTGGAAGCGCTTTCACAGGCGCAGCAACACTGGGGCTTTGCGCTTCTCTACCCACCAAACGTCACGGTCACAATCTCTCCGTCTCGTAGACACGAGCTGAGAAATTGCAAACGTTGAGCAATTGCTCAGAGATGAAAAGTGCCAGCACTGAAAGCTGTTGCTAGCCAGCACCCTTCCTTGGAAGCGCTTTCACAGGCGCAGCAACACTGGGGCTTTGCGCTTCTCTACCCACCAAACGTCACGGTCACTATCTCTCCGTCTCGTAGACACGAGCTGAGAAATTGCAAACCTCGAGCAATTGCTGAGAGATGAAAAGTGCCAGCACTGAAAGCTGTTGCTAGCCAGCACCCTTCCTTGGAAGCGCTTTCACAGGCGCAGCAACACTGGGGCTTTGCGCTTCTCTAACCACCAAACATCACGGTCATTCTCTTTCCGTCTCGTAGACACGAGCTGAGAAATTGCAAACGTCGAGCAATTGCTCAGAGATGAAAAGTGCCAGCACTGAAAGCTGTTGCTAGCCAGCCCCCTTCCTTGGAAGCGCTTTTGTAGCCCTAAGAACAGTGGGGCTCTGGGCTTCTCTAGCCACCTCATCTTCTGCTCATCATCTCGCGCAGTCTAAAGAGAGCTCAGGTGAGAAATTGCAAACGTCGAGCAATTGGTCAGAGAGGAAAAGTGCCAGCACTGAAAGCTGTTGCTAGCCAGCCCCCTTCCTTGGAAGCGCTTTCACAGGCGCAGCAACACTGGGGCTTTGCGCTTCTCTACCCACCAAACGTCACGGTCACTATCTCTCCGTCTCGTAGACACGAGCTGAGAAATTGCAAACGTCGAGCAATTGCTCAGAGATGAAAAGTGCCAGCACTGAAAGCTCTTGCTAGCCAGCCCCCTTCCTTGGAAGCGCTTTTGTAGCCCTAAGAACACTGGGTGTCTGGGCTTCTCTAGCCACCTCATCTTCTGCTCATCCTCTCGCGCAGTCTAAAGAGAGCTCAGGTGAGAAATTGCAAACGTCGAGCAATTGCTCAGAGATGAAAAGTGCCAGCACTGAAAGCTGTTGCTAGCCAGCACCCTTCCTTGGAAGCGCTTTCACAGGCGCAGCAACACTGGGGCTTTGCGCTTCTCTACCCACCAAACGTCACGGTCACTATCTCTCCGTCTCGTAGACACGAGCTGAGAAATTGCAAACGTCGAGCAATTGCTCAGAGATGAAAAGTGCCAGCACTGAAAGCTCTTGCTAGCCAGCCCCCTTCCTTGGAAGCGCTTATGTAGCCCTAAGAACAGTGGGGCTCTGGGCTTCTCTAGCCACCTCATCTTCTGCTCATCATCTCGCGCAGTCTAAAGAGAGCTCAGGTGAGAAATTGCAAACGTCGAGCAATTGGTCAGAGATGAAAAGTGCCAGCACTGAAAGCTGTTGCTAGCCAGCACCCTTCCTTGGAAGCGCTTTCACAGGCGCAGCAACACTGGGGCTTTGCGCTTCTCTAACCACCAAACGTCACGGTCACTATCTCTCCGTCTCGTAGACACGAGCTGAGAAATTGCAAATGTCGAGCAATTGCTCAGAGATGAAAAGTGTCAGCACTGAAAGCTCTTGCTAGCCAGCACCCTTCCTTGGAAGCGCTTTTGTACCCCTAAGAACACTGGGTGTCTGGGCTTCTCTAGCCACCTCATCTTCTGCTCATCCTCTCGCGCTGTCTAAAGAGAGCTCAGGTGAGAAATTGCAAACGTCGAGCAATTGCTCAGAGAAGAAAAGTGCCAGCACTGAAAGCTGTTGCTAGTCAGCACCCTTCCTTGGAAGCGCTTTCACAGGCGCAGCAACACTGGGGCTTTGCGCTTCTCTAACCACCAAACGTCACGGTCACTATCTCTCCTTCTCGTAGACACGAGCTGAGAAATTGCAAACGTCGAGCAATTGCTCAGAGATGAAAAGTGCCAGCACTGAAAGCTGTTGCTAGCCAGCACCCTTCCTTGGAAGCGCTTTCACAGGCGCAGCAACACTGGGGCTTTGCGCTTCTCTACCCACCAAACGTCACGGTCACTATCTCTCCGTCTCGTAGACACGAGCTGAGAAATTGCAAACCTCGAGCAATTGCTGAGAGATGAAAAGTGGCAGCACTGAAAGCTGTTGCTAGCCAGCACCCTTCCTTGGAAGCGCTTTCACAGGCGCAGCAACACTGGGGCTTTGCGCTTCTCTAGCCACCAAACATCACGGTCATTCTCTTTCCGTCTCGTAGACACGAGCTGAGAAATTGCAAACGTCGAGCAATTGCTCAGAGATGAAAAGTGCCAGCACTGAAAGCTGTTGCTAGCCAGCACCCTTCCTTGGAAGCGCTTTCACAGGCACAGCAACACTGGGGCTTTGCGCTTCTCTAACCACCAAACGTCACGGTCACTATCTCTCCGTCTCGTAGACACGAGCTGAGAAATTGCAAACGTCGAGCAATTGCTCAGAGATGAAAAGTGCCAGCACTGAAAGCTGTTGCTAGCCAGCCCCCTTCCTTGGAAGCGCTTATGTAGCCCTAAGAACACTGGGTCTCTGTGCTTTTCTAGCCATCTAAACTTCTGCTCATCCTCTCGCACAGTCTAAAGAGAGCTCAGGTGAGAAATTGCAAACGTTGAGCAATTGCTGAGAGATAAAATGTGCCAGCACTGAAAGCTGTTGCTAGCCAGCACCCTTCCTTGGAAGCGCTTTCACAGGCGCAGCAACACTGGGGCTTTGCGCTTCTCTAGCCACCAAACATCACGGTCACTATCTCTCCGTCTCGTAGACACGAGCTGAGAAATTGCAAACGTCGAGCAATTGCTCAGAGATGAAAAGTGCCAGCACTGAAAGCTGTTGCTAGCCAGCACCCTTCCTTGGAAGCGCTTTCACAGGCGCAGCAACACTGGGGCTTTGCGCTTCTCTAACCACCAAACGTCACGGTCATTCTCTTTCCGTCTCGTAGACACGAGCTGAGAAAGTGCAAACGTCGAGCAATTGCTCAGAGATGAAATGTGCCAGCACTGAAAGCTGTTGCTAGCCAGCCCCCTTCCTTGGAAGCGCTTATGTAGGCCTAAGAACAATGGGGCTCTGTGCTTTTCTAGCCATCTAAACTTCTGCTCATCCTCTCGCACAGTCTAAAGAGAGCTCAGGTGAGAAATTGCAAACGTTGAGCAATTGCTCAGAGATGAAATGTGCCAGCACTGAAAGCTGTTGCTAGCCAGCACCCTTCCTTGGAAGCGCTTTCACAGGCGCAGCAACACTGGGGTTTTGCGCTTCTCTACCCACCAAACGTCACGGTCACTATCTCTCCATCTCGTAGACACGAGCTGAGAAATTGCAAATGTCGAGCAATTGCTGAGAGATGAAAAGTGCCAGCACTGAAAGCTGTTGCTAGCCAGCCCCCTTCCTTGGAAGCGCTTTTGTAGCCCTAAGAACAGTGGGGCTCTGGGCTTCTCTAGCCACCTAATCTTCTGCTCATCGTCTCGCGCAGTCTAAAGAGAGCTCAGGTGAGAAATTGCAAACGTCGAGCAATTGCTCAGAGATGAAAAGTGCCAGCACTGAAAGCTGTTGCTAGCCAGCCCCCTTCCTTGGAAGCGCTTTCACAGGCGCAGCAACACTGGGGCTTTGCGCTTCTCTACCCACCAAACGTCACGGTCACAATCTCTCCGTCTCGTAGACACGAGCTGAGAAATTGCAAACGTTGAGCAATTGCTCAGAGATGAAAAGTGCCAGCACTGAAAGCTGTTGCTAGCCAGCACCCTTCCTTGGAAGCGCTTTCACAGGCGCAGCAACACTGGGGCTTTGCGCTTCTCTACCCACCAAACGTCACGGTCACTATCTCTCCGTCTCGTAGACACGAGCTGAGAAATTGCAAACGTCGAGCAATTGCTCAGAGATGAAAAGTGCCAGCACTGAAAGCTGTTGCTAGCCAGCACCCTTCCTTGGAAGCGCTTTCACAGGCGCAGCAACACTGGGGCTTTGCGCTTCTCTACCCACCAAACATCACGGTCATTCTCTTTCCGTCTCGTAGACACGAGCTGAGAAATTGCAAACGTCGAGCAATTGCTCAGAGATGAAAAGTGCCAGCACTGAAAGCTGTTGCTAGCCAGCACCCTTCCTTGGAAGCGCTTTTGTAGCCCTAAGACCAGTGGGGCTCTGGGCTTCTCTAGCCACCTCATCTTCTGCTCATCCTCTCGCGCAGTCTAAAGAGAGCTCAGGTGAGAAATTGCAAACGTCGAGCAATTGGTCAGAGAGGAAAAGTGCCAGCACTGAAAGCTGTTGCTAGCCAGCCCCCTTCCTTGGAAGCGCTTTCACAGGCGGAGCAACACTGGGGCTTTGCGCTTCTCTACCCACCAAACGTCACGGTCACTATCTCTCCGTCTCGTAGACACGAGCTGAGAAATTGCAAACGTCGAGCAATTGCTCAGAGATGAAAAGTGCCAGCACTGAAAGCTGTTGCTAGCCAGCCCCCTTCCTTGGAAGCGCTTTTGTAGCCCTAAGAACACTGCGTGTCTGGGCTTCTCTAGCCACCTCATCTTCTGCTCATCCTCTCGCGCAGTCTAAAGAGAGCTCAGGTGAGAAATTGCAAACGTCGAGCAATTGCTCAGAGATGAAAAGTGCCAGCACTGAAAGCTGTTGCTAGCCAGCACCCTTCCTTGGAAGCGCTTTCACAGGCGCAGCAACACTGGGGCTTTGCGCTTCTCTAACCACCAAACGTCACGGTCACTATCTCTCCGTCTCGTAGACACGAGCTGAGAAATTGCAAACGTCGAGCAATTGCTCAGAGA
Organism: Sarcoramphus papa; assembly: GCA_037962945.1. Taxonomy (NCBI): domain Eukaryota; kingdom Metazoa; phylum Chordata; class Aves; order Accipitriformes; family Cathartidae; genus Sarcoramphus; species Sarcoramphus papa. Next base: position 27,886,365 of record CM075590.1, on the reverse strand, counting down.
TGAAAAGTGCCAGCACTGAAAGCTCTTGCTAGCCAGCACCCTTCCTTGGAAGCGCTTTCACAGGCGCAGCAACACTGCGACTTTGCGCTTCTCTAACCACCAAACGTCACGGTCATTCTCTTTCCGTCTCGTAGACACGAGCTGAGAAATTGCAAACGTCGAGCAATTGCTCAGAGATGAAAAGTGCCAGCACTGAAAGCTCTTGCTAGCCAGCACCCTTCCTTGGAAGCGCTTATGTAGCCCTAAGAACAGTGGGGCTCTGGGCTTCTCTAGCCACCTCATCTTCTGCTCATCATCTCGCGCAGTCTAAAGAGAGCTCAGGGGAGAAATTGCAAACGTCGAGCAATTGGTCAGAGAGGAAAAGTGCCAGCACTGAAAGCTGTTGCTAGCCAGCACCCTTCCTTGGAAGCGCTTTCACAGGCGCAGCAACACTGGGGCTTTGCGCTTCTCTACCCACCAAACGTCACGGTCACTATCTCTCCGTCTCGTAGACACGAGCTGAGAAATTGCAAACGTCGAGCAATTGCTCAGAGATGAAAAGTGCCAGCACTGAAATATCTTGCTAGCCAGCACCCTTCCTTGGAAGCGCTTTTGTAGCCCTAAGAACACTGGGTGTCTGGGCTTCTCTAGCCACCTCATCTTCTGCTCATCCTCTCGCGCAGTGTAAAGAGAGCTCAGGTGAGAAATTGCAAACGTCCAGCAATTGCTCAGAGATGAAAAGTGCCAGCACTGAAAGCTGTTGCTAGCCAGCCCCCTTCCTTGGAAGCGCTTTCACAGGCGCAGCAACAGTGGGGCTTTGCGCTTCTCTACCCACCAAACGTCACGGTCACTATCTCTCCGTCTCGTAGACACGAGCTGAGAAACTGCAAATGTCGAGCAATTGCTCAGAGATGAAAAGTGCCAGCACTGAAAGCTCTTGCTAGCCAACACCCTTCCTTGGAAGCGCTTTTGTACCCCTAAGAACACTGGGTGTCTGGGCTTCTCTAGCCACCTCATCTTCTGCTCATCATCTCGCGCTGTCTAAAGAGAGCTCAGGTGAGAAATTGCAAACGTCCAGCAATTGCTCAGAGATGAAAAGTGCCAGCACTGAAAGCTGTTGCTAGTCAGCACCCTTCCTTGGAAGCGCTTTCACAGGCGCAGCAACACTGGGGCTTTGCGCTTCTCTAACCACCAAACGTCACGGTCACTATCTCTCCTTCTCGTAGACACGAGCTGAGAAATTGCAAACTTCGAGCAATTGCTCAGAGATGAAAAGTGCCAGCACTGAAAGCTGTTGCTAGCCAGCACCCTTCCTTGGAAGCGCTTTCACAGGCGCAGCAACACTGGGGCTTTGCGCTTCTCTACCCACCAAACATCACGGTCACTATCTCTCCGTCTCGTAGACACGAGCTGAGAAATTGCAAACCTCGAGCAATTGCTGAGAGATGAAAAGTGGCAGCACTGAAAGCTGTTGCTAGCCAGCCCCCTTCCTTGGAAGCGCTTTCACAGGCGCAGCAACACTGGGGCTTTGCGCTTCTCTAGCCACCAAACATCACGGTCATTCTCTTTCCGTCTCGTAGACACGAGCTGAGAAATTGCAAACGTCGAGCAATTGCTCAGAGATGAAAAGCGCCAGCACTGAAAGCTCTTGCTAGCCAGCACCCTTCCTTGGAAGCGCTTTCACAGGCACAGCAACACTGGGGCTTTGCGCTTCTCTACCCACCAAACGTCACGGTCACTATCTCTCCGTCTCGTAGACACGAGCTGAGAAATTGCAAACGTCGAGCAATTGCTCAGAGATGAAAAGTGCCAGCACTGAAAGCTGTTGCTAGCCAGCCCCCTTCCTTGGAAGCGCTTATGTAGCCCTAAGAACAATGGGGCTCTGTGCTTTTCTAGCCATCTAAACTTCTGCTCATCCTCTCGCACAGTCTAAAGGGAGCTCAGGTGAGAAATTGCAAACGTTGAGCAATTGCTGAGAGATGAAATGTGCCAGCACTGAAAGCTGTTGCTAGCCAGCACCCTTCCTTGGAAGCGCTTTCACAGGCGCAGCAACACTGGGGCTTTGCGCTTCTCTAGCCACCAAACATCACGGTCACTATCTCTCCGTCTCGTAGACACGAGCTGAGAAATTGCAAACGTCGAGCAATTGCTCAGAGTTGAAAAGTGCCAGCACTGAAAGCTGTTGCTAGCCAGCACCCTTCCTTGGAAGCGCTTTCACAGGCGCAGCAACACTGGGGCTTTGCGCTTCTCTAACCACCAAACGTCACGGTCACTATCTCTCCGTCTCGTAGACACGAGCTGAGAAATTGCAAACGTCGAGCAATTGCTGAGAGATGAAAAGTGGCAGCACTGAAAGCTCTTGCTAGCCAGCCCCCTTCCTTGGAAGCGCTTTTGTAGCCCTAAGAACACTGGGGCTCTGGGCTTCTCTAGCCACCTCATCTTCTGCTCATCCTCTCGCGCAGTCTAAAGAGAGCTCAGGTGAGAAAGTGCAAACGTCGAGCAATTGCTCAGAGATGAAAAGTGCCAGCACTGAAAGCTGTTGCTAGCCAGCCCCCTTCCTTGGAAGCGCTTTCACAGGCGCAGCAACACTGGGGTTTTGCGCTTCTCTACCCACCAAACGTCACGGTCACTATCTCTCCGTCTCGTAGACACGAGCTGAGAAATTGCAAATGTCGAGCAATTGCTGAGAGATGAAAAGTGCCAGCACTGAAAGCTGTTGCTAGCCAGCCCCCTTCCTTGGAAGCGCTTTTGTAGCCCTAAGAACACTGGGGCTCTGGGCTTCTCTAGCCACCTCATCTTCTGCTCATCCTCTCGCGCAGTCTAAAGAGAGCTCAGGTGAGAAATTGCAAACGTCGAGCAATTGCTCAGAGATGAAAAGTGCCAGCACTGAAAGCTGTTGCTAGCCAGCCCCCTTCCTTGGAAGCGCTTTCACAGGCGCAGCAACACTGGGGCTTTGCGCTTCTCTACCCACCAAACGTCACGGTCACAATCTCTCCGTCTCGTAGACACGAGCTGAGAAATTGCAAACGTTGAGCAATTGCTCAGAGATGAAAAGTGCCAGCACTGAAAGCTGTTGCTAGCCAGCCCCCTTCCTTGGAAGCGCTTTCACAGGCGCAGCAACACTGGGGCTTTGCGCTTCTCTACCCACCAAACGTCACGGTCACTATCTCTCCGTCTCGTAGACACGAGCTGAGAAATTGCAAACCTCGAGCAATTGCTGAGAGATGAAAAGTGGCAGCACTGAAAGCTGTTGCTAGCCAGCACCCTTCCTTGGAAGCGCTTTCACAGGCGCAGCAACACTGGGGCTTTGCGCTTCTCTACCCACCAAACATCACGGTCATTCTCTTTCCGTCTCGTAGACACGAGCTGAGAAATTGCAAACGTCGAGCAATTGCTCAGAGATGAAAAGTGCCAGCACTGAAAGCTGTTGCTAGCCAGCACCCTTCCTTGGAAGCGCTTTCACAGGCACAGCAACACTGGGGCTTTGCGCTTCTCTAACCACCAAACGTCACGGTCACTATCTCTCCGTCTCGTAGACACGAGCTGAGAAATTGCAAACGTCGAGCAATTGCTCAGAGATGAAAAGTGCCAGCACTGAAAGCTGTTGCTAGCCAGCCCCCTTCCTTGGAAGCGCTTATGTAGGCCTAAGAACAATGGGGCTCTGTGCTTTTCTAGCCATCTAAACTTCTGCTCATCCTCTCGCACAGTCTAAAGAGAGCTCAGGTGAGAAATTGCAAACGTTGAGCAATTGCTGAGAGATGAAATGTGCCAGCACTGAAAGCTGTTGTTAGCCAGCACCCTTCCTTGGAAGCGCTTTCACAGGCGCAGCAACACTGGGGCTTTGCGCTTCTCTACCCACCAAACATCACGGTCACTATCTCTCCGTCTCGTAGACACGAGCTGAGAAATTGCAAACGTCGAGCAATTGCTCAGAGATGAAAAGTGCCAGCACTGAAAGCTGTTGCTAGCCAGCACCCTTCCTTGGAAGCGCTTTCACAGGCGCAGCAACACTGGGGCTTTGCGCTTCTCTAACCACCAAACGTCACGGTCACTATCTCTCCGTCTCGTAGACACGAGCTGAGAAATTGCAAACGTCGAGCAATTGCTGAGAGATGAAAAGTGGCAGCACTGAAAGCTCTTGCTAGCCAGCCCCCTTCCTTGGAAGCGCTTTTGTAGCCCTAAGAACACTGGGGCTCTGGGCTTCTCTAGCCACCTCATCTTCTGCTCATCCTCTCGCGCAGTCTAAAGAGAGCTCAGGTGAGAAAGTGCAAACGTCGAGCAATTGCTCAGAGATGAAAAGTGCCAGCACTGAAAGCTGTTGCTAGCCAGCCCCCTTCCTTGGAAGCGCTTTCACAGGCGCAGCAACACTGGGGTTTTGCGCTTCTCTACCCACCAAACGTCACGGTCACTATCTCTCCATCTCGTAGACACGAGCTGAGAAATTGCAAACGTCGAGCAATTGCTCAGAGATGAAAAGTGCCAGCACTGAAAGCTGTTGCTAGCCAGCACCCTTCCTTGGAAGCGCTTTCACAGGCACAGCAACACTGGGGCTTTGCGCTTCTCTAACCACCAAACGTCACGGTCACTATCTCTCCGTCTCGTAGACACGAGCTGAGAAATTGCAAACGTCGAGCAATTGCTCAGAGATGAAAAGTGCCAGCACTGAAAGCTGTTGCTAGCCAGCCCCCTTCCTTGGAAGCGCTTATGTAGGCCTAAGAACAATGGGGCTCTGTGCTTTTCTAGCCATCTAAACTTCTGCTCATCCTCTCGCACAGTCTAAAGAGAGCTCAGGTGAGAAATTGCAAACGTTGAGCAATTGCTGAGAGATGAAATGTGCCAGCACTGAAAGCTGTTGTTAGCCAGCACCCTTCCTTGGAAGCGCTTTCACAGGCGCAGCAACACTGGGGCTTTGCGCTTCTCTACCCACCAAACATCACGGTCACTATCTCTCCGTCTCGTAGACACGAGCTGAGAAATTGCAAACGTCGAGCAATTGCTCAGAGATGAAAAGTGCCAGCACTGAAAGCTGTTGCTAGCCAGCACCCTTCCTTGGAAGCGCTTTCACAGGCGCAGCAACACTGGGGCTTTGCGCTTCTCTAACCACCAAACGTCACGGTCACTATCTCTCCGTCTCGTAGACACGAGCTGAGAAATTGCAAACGTCGAGCAATTGCTGAGAGATGAAAAGTGGCAGCACTGAAAGCTCTTGCTAGCCAGCCCCCTTCCTTGGAAGCGCTTTTGTAGCCCTAAGAACACTGGGGCTCTGGGCTTCTCTAGCCACCTCATCTTCTGCTCATCCTCTCGCGCAGTCTAAAGAGAGCTCAGGTGAGAAAGTGCAAACGTCGAGCAATTGCTCAGAGATGAAAAGTGCCAGCACTGAAAGCTGTTGCTAGCCAGCCCCCTTCCTTGGAAGCGCTTTCACAGGCGCAGCAACACTGGGGTTTTGCGCTTCTCTACCCACCAAACGTCACGGTCACTATCTCTCCATCTCGTAGACACGAGCTGAGAAATTGCAAATGTCGAGCAATTGCTGAGAGATGAAAAGTGCCAGCACTGAAAGCTGTTGCTAGCCAGCACCCTTCCTTGGAACCGCTTTTGTAGCCCTAAGAACACTGGGGCTCTGGGCTTCTCTAGCCACCTCATCTTCTGCTCATCCTCTCGCGCAGTCTAAAGAGAGCTCAGGTGAGAAATTGCAAACGTCGAGCAATTGCTCAGAGATGAAAAGTGCCAGCACTGAAAGCTGTTGCTAGCCAGCCCCCTTCCTTGGAAGCGCTTTCACAGGCGCAGCAACACTGGGGCTTTGCGCTTCTCTACCCACCAAACGTCACGGTCACTATCTCTCCGTCTCGTAGACACGAGCTGAGAAATTGCAAACGTCGAGCAATTGCTCAGAGATGAAAAGTGCCAGCACTGAAAGCTGTTGCTAGCCAGCCCCCTTCCTTGGAAGCGCTTATGTAGGCCTAAGAACAATGGGGCTCTGTGCTTTTCTAGCCATCTAAACTTCTGCTCATCCTCTCGCACAGTCTAAAGAGAGCTCAGGTGAGAAATTGCAAACGTTGAGCAATTGCTGAGAGATGAAATGTGCCAGCACTGAAAGCTGTTGTTAGCCAGCACCCTTCCTTGGAAGCGCTTTCACAGGCGCAGCAACACTGGGGCTTTGCGCTTCTCTACCCACCAAACATCACGGTCACTATCTCTCCGTCTCGTAGACACGAGCTGAGAAATTGCAAACGTCGAGCAATTGCTCAGAGATGAAAAGTGCCAGCACTGAAAGCTGTTGCTAGCCAGCACCCTTCCTTGGAAGCGCTTTCACAGGCGCAGCAACACTGGGGCTTTGCGCTTCTCTAACCACCAAACGTCACGGTCACTATCTCTCCGTCTCGTAGACACGAGCTGAGAAATTGCAAACGTCGAGCAATTGCTGAGAGATGAAAAGTGGCAGCACTGAAAGCTCTTGCTAGCCAGCCCCCTTCCTTGGAAGCGCTTTTGTAGCCCTAAGAACACTGGGGCTCTGGGCTTCTCTAGCCACCTCATCTTCTGCTCATCCTCTCGCGCAGTCTAAAGAGAGCTCAGGTGAGAAAGTGCAAACGTCGAGCAATTGCTCAGAGATGAAAAGTGCCAGCACTGAAAGCTGTTGCTAGCCAGCCCCCTTCCTTGGAAGCGCTTTCACAGGCGCAGCAACACTGGGGTTTTGCGCTTCTCTACCCACCAAACGTCACGGTCACTATCTCTCCATCTCGTAGACACGAGCTGAGAAATTGCAAATGTCGAGCAATTGCTCAGAGATGAAAAGTGCCAGCACTGAAAGCTGTTGCTAGCCAGCCCCCTTCCTTGGAAGCGCTTTTGTAGCCCTAAGAACACTGGGGCTCTGGGCTTCTCTAGCCACCTAATCTTCTGCTCATCGTCTCGCGCAGTCTAAAGAGAGCTCAGGTGAGAAATTGCAAACGTCGAGCAATTGCTCAGAGATGAAAAGTGCCAGCACTGAAAGCTGTTGCTAGCCAGCCCCCTTCCTTGGAAGCGCTTTCACAGGCGCAGCAACACTGGGGCTTTGCGCTTCTCTACCCACCAAACGTCACGGTCACAATCTCTCCGTCTCGTAGACACGAGCTGAGAAATTGCAAACGTTGAGCAATTGCTCAGAGATGAAAAGTGCCAGCACTGAAAGCTGTTGCTAGCCAGCCCCCTTCCTTGGAAGCGCTTTCACAGGCGCAGCAACACTGGGGCTTTGCGCTTCTCTACCCACCAAACGTCACGGTCACTATCTCTCCGTCTCGTAGACACGAGCTGAGAAATTGCAAACCTCGAGCAATTGCTGAGAGATGAAAAGTGGCAGCACTGAAAGCTGTTGCTAGCCAGCACCCTTCCTTGGAAGCGCTTTCACAGGCGCAGCAACACTGGGGCTTTGCGCTTCTCTACCCACCAAACATCACGGTCATTCTCTTTCCGTCTCGTAGACACGAGCTGAGAAATTGCAAACGTCGAGCAATTGCTCAGAGATGAAAAGTGCCAGCACTGAAAGCTGTTGCTAGCCAGCACCCTTCCTTGGAAGCGCTTTCACAGGCACAGCAACACTGGGGCTTTGCGCTTCTCTAACCACCAAACGTCACGGTCACTATCTCTCCGTCTCGTAGACACGAGCTGAGAAATTGCAAACGTCGAGCAATTGCTCAGAGATGAAAAGTGCCAGCACTGAAAGCTGTTGCTAGCCAGCCCCCTTCCTTGGAAGCGCTTATGTAGGCCTAAGAACAATGGGGCTCTGTGCTTTTCTAGCCATCTAAACTTCTGCTCATCCTCTCGCACAGTCTAAAGAGAGCTCAGGTGAGAAATTGCAAACGTTGAGCAATTGCTGAGAGATGAAATGTGCCAGCACTGAAAGCTGTTGTTAGCCAGCACCCTTCCTTGGAAGCGCTTTCACAGGCGCAGCAACACTGGGGCTTTGCGCTTCTCTACCCACCAAACATCACGGTCACTATCTCTCCGTCTCGTAGACACGAGCTGAGAAATTGCAAACGTCGAGCAATTGCTCAGAGATGAAAAGTGCCAGCACTGAAAGCTGTTGCTAGCCAGCACCCTTCCTTGGAAGCGCTTTCACAGGCGCAGCAACACTGGGGCTTTGCGCTTCTCTAACCACCAAACGTCACGGTCACTATCTCTCCGTCTCGTAGACACGAGCTGAGAAATTGCAAATGTCGAGCAATTGCTCAGAGATGAAAAGTGGCAGCACTGAAAGCTCTTGCTAGCCAGCCCCCTTCCTTGGAAGCGCTTTTGTAGCCCTAAGAACAGTGGGGCTCTGGGCTTCTCTAGCCACCTCATCTTCTGCTCATCCTCTCGCGCAGTCTAAAGAGAGCTCAGGTGAGAAAGTGCAAACGTCGAGCAATTGCTCAGAGATGAAAAGTGCCAGCACTGAAAGCTGTTGCTAGCCAGCACCCTTCCTTGGAAGCGCTTTCACAGGCGCAGCAACACTGGGGCTTTGCGCTTCTCTACCCACCAAACGTCACGGTCACTATCTCTCCGTCTCGTAGACACGAGCTGAGAAATTGCAAACCTCGAGCAATTGCTCAGAGATGAAAAGTGCCAGCACTGAAAGCTGTTGCTAGCCAGCACCCTTCCTTGGAAGCGCTTTCACAGGCGCAGCAACACTGCGACTTTGCGCTTCTCTAACCACCAAACGTCACGGTCATTCTCTTTCCGTCTCGTAGACACGAGCTGAGAAATTGCAAACGTCGAGCAATTGCTCAGAGATGAAAAGTGCCAGCACTGAAAGCTCTTGCTAGCCAGCACCCTTCCTTGGAAGCGCTTATGTAGCCCTAAGAACAGTGGGGCTCTGTGCTTCTCTAGCCATGTAAACTTCTGCTCATCCTCTCGCGCAGTCTAAAGAGAGCTCAGGTGAGAAATTGCAAACGTCGAGCAATTGGTCAGAGAGGAAAAGTGCCAGCACTGAAAGCTGTTGCTAGCCAGCACCCTTCGTTGGAAGCGCTTTCACAGGCGCAGCAACACTGGGGCTTTGCGCTTCTCTAGCCACCAAACGTCACGGTCACAATCTCTCCGTCTCGTAGAAACGAGCTGAGAAATTGCAAACGTTGAGCAATTGCTCAGAGAAGAAAAGTGCCAGCACTGAAAGCTGTTGCTAGTCAGCACCCTTCCTTGGAAGCGCTTTCACAGGCGCAGCAACACTGGGGCTTTGCGCTTCTCTAACCACCAAACGTCACGGTCACTATCTCTCCTTCTCGTAGACACGAGCTGAGAAATTGCAAACGTCGAGCAATTGCTCAGAGATGAAAAGTGCCAGCACTGAAAGCTGTTGCTAGCCAGCACCCTTCCTTGGAAGCGCTTTCACAGGTGCAGCAACACTGGGGCTTTGCGCTTCTCTACCCACCAAACGTCACGGTCACTATCTCTCCGTCTCGTAGACACGAGCTGAGAAATTGCAAACCTCGAGCAATTGCTGAGAGATGAAAAGTGCCAGCACTGAAAGCTGTTGCTAGCCAGCACCCTTCCTTGGAAGCGCTTTCACAGGCGCAGCAACACTGGGGCTTTGCGCTTCTCTACCCACCAAACATCACGGTCATTCTCTTTCCGTCTCGTAGACACGAGCTGAGAAATTGCAAACGTCGAGCAATTGCTCAGAGATGAAAAGTGCCAGCACTGAAAGCTGTTGCTAGCCAGCACCCTTCCTTGGAAGCGCTTTCACAGGCACAGCAACACTGGGGCTTTGCGCTTCTCTAACCACCAAACGTCACGGTCACTATCTCTCCGTCTCGTAGACACGAGCTGAGAAATTGCAAACGTCGAGCAATTGCTCAGAGATGAAAAGTGCCAGCACTGAAAGCTGTTGCTAGCCAGCCCCCTTCCTTGGAAGCGCTTATGTAGCCCTAAGAACAATGGGGCTCTGTGCTTTTCTAGCCATCTAAACTTCTGCTCATCCTCTCGCACAGTCTAAAGGGAGCTCAGGTGAGAAATTGCAAACGTTGAGCAATTGCTGAGAGATGAAATGTGCCAGCACTGAAAGCTGTTGCTAGCCAGCACCCTTCCTTGGAAGCGCTTTCACAGGCGCAGCAACACTGGGGCTTTGCGCTTCTCTACCCACCAAACATCACGGTCACTATCTCTCCGTCTCGTAGACACGAGCTGAGAAATTGCAAACGTCGAGCAATTGCTCAGAGTTGAAAAGTGCCAGCACTGAAAGCTGTTGCTAGCCAGCCCCCTTCCTTGGAAGCGCTTTCACAGGCGCAGCAACACTGGGGCTTTGCGCTTCTCTAACCACCAAACGTCACGGTCACTATCTCTCCGTCTCGTAGACACGAGCTGAGAAATTGCAAACGTCGAGCAATTGCTGAGAGATGAAAAGTGGCAGCACTGAAAGCTCTTGCTAGCCAGCCCCCTTCCTTGGAAGCGCTTTTGTAGCCCTAAGAACACTGGGGCTCTGGGCTTCTCTAGCCACCTCATCTTCTGCTCATCCTCTCGCGCAGTCTAAAGAGAGTTCAGGTGAGAAAGTGCAAACGTCGAGCAATTGCTCAGAGATGAAAAGTGCCAGCACTGAAAGCTGTTGCTAGCCAGCCCCCTTCCTTGGAAGCGCTTTCACAGGCGCAGCAACACTGGGGTTTTGCGCTTCTCTACCCACCAAACGTCACGGTCACTATCTCTCCGTCTCGTAGACACGAGCTGAGAAATTGCAAATGTCGAGCAGTTGCTGAGAGATGAAAAGTGCCAGCACTGAAAGCTGTTGCTAGCCAGCCCCCTTCCTTGGAAGCGCTTTTGTAGCCCTAAGAACACTGGGGCTCTGGGCTTCTCTAGCCACCTAATCTTCTGCTCATCGTCTCGCGCAGTCTAAAGAGAGCTCAGGTGAGAAATTGCAAACGTCGAGCAATTGCTCAGAGATGAAAAGTGCCAGCACTGAAAGCTGTTGCTAGCCAGCCCCCTTCCTTGGAAGCGCTTTCACAGGCGCAGCAACACTGGGGCTTTGCGCTTCTCTACCCACCAAACGTCACGGTCACAATCTCTCCGTCTCGTAGACACGAGCTGAGAAATTGCAAACGTTGAGCAATTGCTCAGAGATGAAAAGTGCCAGCACTGAAAGCTGTTGCTAGCCAGCACCCTTCCTTGGAAGCGCTTTCACAGGCGCAGCAACACTGGGGCTTTGCGCTTCTCTACCCACCAAACGTCACGGTCACTATCTCTCCGTCTCGTAGACACGAGCTGAGAAATTGCAAACCTCGAGCAATTGCTGAGAGATGAAAAGTGCCAGCACTGAAAGCTGTTGCTAGCCAGCACCCTTCCTTGGAAGCGCTTTCACAGGCGCAGCAACACTGGGGCTTTGCGCTTCTCTACCCACCAAACATCACGGTCATTCTCTTTCCGTCTCGTAGACACGAGCTGAGAAATTGCAAACGTCGAGCAATTGCTCAGAGATGAAAAGTGCCAGCACTGAAAGCTGTTGCTAGCCAGCACCCTTCCTTGGAAGCGCTTTCACAGGCACAGCAACACTGGGGCTTTGCGCTTCTCTAACCACCAAACGTCACGGTCACTATCTCTCCGTCTCGTAGACACGAGCTGAGAAATTGCAAACGTCGAGCAATTGCTCAGAGATGAAAAGTGCCAGCACTGAAAGCTGTTGCTAGCCAGCCCCCTTCCTTGGAAGCGCTTATGTAGGCCTAAGAACAATGGGGCTCTGTGCTTTTCTGGCCATCTAAACTTCTGCTCATCCTCTCGCACAGTCTAAAGAGAGCTCAGGTGAGAAATTGCAAACGTTGAGCAATTGCTGAGAGATGAAATGTGCCAGCACTGAAAGCTGTTGTTAGCCAGCACCCTTCCTTGGAAGCGCTTTCACAGGCGCAGCAACACTGGGGCTTTGCGCTTCTCTACCCACCAAACATCACGGTCACTATCTCTCCGTCTCGTAGACACGAGCTGAGAAATTGCAAACGTCGAGCAATTGCTCAGAGATGAAAAGTGCCAGCACTGAAAGCTGTTGCTAGCCAGCACCCTTCCTTGGAAGCGCTTTTGTAGCCCTAAGAACACTGGGGCTCTGGCCTTCTCTAGCCACCTCATCTTCTGCTCATCGTCTCGCGCAGTCTAAAGAGAGCTCAGGTGAGAAATTGCAAACGTCGAGCAATTGCTCAGAGATGAAAAGTGCCAGCACTGAAAGCTGTTGCTAGCCAGCCCCCTTCCTTGGAAGCGCTTTCACAGGCGCAGCAACACTGGGGCTTTGCGCTTCTCTACCCACCAAACGTCACGGTCACAATCTCTCCGTCTTGTAGACACGAGCTGAGAAATTGCAAACGTTGAGCAATTGCTCAGAGATGAAAAGTGCCAGCACTGAAAGCTGTTGCTAGCCAGCACCCTTCCTTGGAAGCGCTTTCACAGGCGCAGCAACACTGCGACTTTGCGCTTCTCTACCCACCAAACGTCACGGTCACTATCTCTCCGTCTCGTAGACACGAGCTGAGAAATTGCAAACCTCGAGCAATTGCTGAGAGATGAAAAGTGGCAGCACTGAAAGCTGTTGCTAGCCAGCACCCTTCCTTGGAAGCGCTTTCACAGGCGCAGCAACACTGGGGCTTTGCGCTTCTCTACCCACCAAACATCACGGTCATTCTCTTTCCGTCTCGTAGACACGAGCTGAGAAATTGCAAACGTCGAGCAATTGCTCAGAGATGAAAAGTGCCAGCACTGAAAGCTGTTGCTAGCCAGCACCCTTCCTTGGAAGCGCTTTCACAGGCACAGCAACACTGGGGCTTTGCGCTTCTCTAACCACCAAACATCACGGTCACTATCTCTCCGTCTCGTAGACACGAGCTGAGAAATTGCAAACGTCGAGCAATTGCTCAGAGATGAAAAGTGCCAGCACTGAAAGCTGTTGCTAGCCAGCCCCCTTCCTTGGAAGCGCTTATGTAGGCCTAAGAACAATGGGGCTCTGTGCTTTTCTAGCCATCTAAACTTCTGCTCATCCTCTCGCACAGTCTAAAGAGAGCTCAGGTGAGAAATTGCAAACGTCGAGCAATTGCTGAGAGATGAAATGTGCCAGCACTGAAAGCTGTTGTTAGCCAGCACCCTTCCTTGGAAGCGCTTTCACAGGCGCAGCAACACTGGGGCTTTGCGCTTCTCTAGCCACCAAACATCACGGTCACTATCTCTCCGTCTCGTAGACACGAGCTGAGAAATTGCAAACGTCGAGCAATTGCTCAGAGATGAAAAGTGCCAGCACTGAAAGCTGTTGCTAGCCAGCACCCTTCCTTGGAAGCGCTTTCACAGGCGCAGCAACACTGGGGCTTTGCGCTTCTCTAACCACCAAACGTCACGGTCACTATCTCTCCGTCTCGTAGACACGAGCTGAGAAATTGCAAATGTCGAGCAATTGCTGAGAGATGAAAAGTGGCAGCACTGAAAGCTCTTGCTAGCCAGCCCCCTTCCTTGGAAGCGCTTTTGTAGCCCTAAGAACAGTGGGGCTCTGGGCTTCTCTAGCCACCTCATCTTCTGCTCATCCTCTCGCGCAGTCTAAAGAGAGCTCAGGTGAGAAAGTGCAAACGTCGAGCAATTGCTCAGAGATGAAAAGTGCCAGCACTGAAAGCTGTTGCTAGCCAGCACCCTTCCTTGGAAGCGCTTTCACAGGCGCAGCAACACTGCGACTTTGCGCTTCTCTAACCACCAAACGTCACGGTCATTCTCTTTCCGTCTCGTAGACACGAGCTGAGAAATTGCAAACGTCGAGCAATTGCTCAGAGATGAAAAGTGCCAGCACTGAAAGCTCTTGCTAGCCAGCACCCTTCCTTGGAAGCGCTTATGTAGCCCTAAGAACAGTGGGGCTCTGGGCTTCTCTAGCCATGTAAACTTCTGCTCATCCTCTCGCGCAGTCTAAAGAGAGCTCAGGTGAGAAATTGCAAACGTCGAGCAATTGCTCAGAGATGAAAAGTGCCAGCACTGAAAGCTGTTGCTAGCCAGCACCCTTCCTTGGAAGCGCTTTCACAGGCGCAGCAACACTGGGGCTTTGTGCTTCTCTACCCACCAAACGTCACGGTCACTATCTCTCCGTCTCGTAGACACGAGCTGAGAAATTGCAAACGTCGAGCAATTGCTCAGAGATGAAAAGTGCCAGCACTGAAAGATGTTGCTAGTCAGCACCCTTCCTTGGAAGCGCTTTTGTAGCCCTAAGAACACTGGGGCTCTGGGCTTCTCTAGCCACCTCATCTTCTGCTCATCCTCTCGCGCTGTCTAAAGAGAGCTCAGGTGAGAAATTGCAAACGTCGAGCAATTGCTCAGAGATGAAAAGTGCCAGCACTGAAAGCTGTTGCTAGCCAGCACCCTTCCTTGGAAGCGCTTTCACAGGCGCAGCAACACTGGGGCTTTGCGCTTCTCTAGCCACCAAACGTCACGGTCACTATCTCTCCGTCTCGTAGACACGAGCTGAGAAATTGCAAATGTTGAGCAATTGCTCAGAGATGAAAAGTGCCAGCACTGAAAGCTGTTGCTAGCCAGCACCCTTCCTTGGAAGCGCTTTCACAGGCGCAGCAACACTGGGGCTTTGCGCTTCTCTAACCACCAAACGTCACGGTCACTATCTCTCCGTCTCGTAGACACGAGCTGAGAAATTGCAAACCTCGAGCAATTGCTGAGAGATGAAAAATGGCAGCACTGAAAGCTGTTGCTAGCCAGCACCCTTCCTTGGAAGCGCTTTCACAGGCGCAGCAACACTGGGGCTTTGCGCTTCTCTAGCCACCAAACATCACGGTCATTCTCTTTCCGTCTCGTAGACACGAGCTGAGAAATTGCAAACGTCGAGCAATTGCTCAGAGATGAAAAGTGCCAGCACTGAAAGCTGTTGCTAGCCAGCACCCTTCCTTGGAAGCGCTTTTGTAGCCCTAAGAACACTGGGTGTCTGGGCTTCTCTAGCCACCTCATCTTCTGCTCATCCTCTCGCGCAGTGTAAAGAGAGCTCAGGTGAGAAATTGCAAACGTCGAGCAATTGCTCAGAGATGAAAAGTGCCAGCACTGAAAGCTGTTGCTAGCCAGCCCCCTTCCTTGGAAGCGCTTTCACAGGCGCAGCAACACTGGGGCTTTGCGCTTCTCTACCCACCAAACGTCACGGTCACTATCTCTCCGTCTCGTAGACACGAGCTGAGAAATTGCAAACGTCGAGCAATTGCTCAGAGATGAAAAGTGCCAGCACTGAAAGCTGTTGCTAGCCAGCCCCCTTCCTTGGAAGCGCTTATGTAGCCCTAAGAACACTGGGGCTCTGGGCTTCTCTAGCCACCTCATCTTCTGCTCATCATCTCGCGCAGTCTAAAGAGAGCTCAGGTGAGAAATTGCAAACGTCGAGCAATTGGTCAGAGAGGAAAAGTGCCAGCACTGAAAGCTGTTGCTAGCCAGCACCCTTCCTTGGAAGCGCTTTCACAGGCGCAGCAACACTGGGGCTTTGCGCTTCTCTACCCACCAAACGTCACGGTCACTATCTCTCCGTCTCGTAGACACGAGCTGAGAAATTGCAAACGTCGAGCAATTGCTCAGAGATGAAAAGTGCCAGCACTGAAAGCTGTTGCTAGCCAGCACCCTTCCTTGGAAGCGCTTTCACAGGCGCAGCAACACTGGGGCTTTGCGCTTCTCTAACCACCAAACGTCACGGTCACTATCTCTCCGTCTCGTAGACACGAGCTGAGAAATTGCAAATGTCGAGCAATTGCTGAGAGATGAAAAGTGCCAGCACTGAAAGCTCTTGCTAGCCAGCCCCCTTCCTTGGAACCGCTTTTGTAGCCCTAAGAACACTGGGGCTCTGGGCTTCTCCAGCCACCTCATCTTCTGCTCATCCTCTCGCGCAGTCTAAAGAGAGCTCAGGTGAGAAAGTGCAAACGTCGAGCAATTGCTCAGAGATGAAAAGTGCCAGCACTGAAAGCTGTTGCTAGCCAGCACCCTTCCTTGGAAGCGCTTTCACAGGCGCAGCAACACTGGGGCTTTGCGCTTCTCTACCCACCAAACGTCACGGTCACTATCTCTCCGTCTCGTAGACACGAGCTGAGAAATTGCAAACGTCGAGCAATTGCTCAGAGATGAAAAGTGCCAGCACTGAAAGCTGTTGCTAGCCAGCACCCTTCCTTGGAAGCGCTTTCACAGGCGCAGCAACACTGGGGCTTTGCGCTTCTCTAGCCACCAAACGTCACGGTCACTATCTCTGCGTCTCGTAGACACGAGCTGAGAAATTGCAAACGTCGAGCAATTGCTCAGAGATGAAAAGTGCCAGCACTGAAAGATGTTGCTAGCCAGCACCCTTCCTTGGAAGCGCTTTTGTAGCCCTAAGAACATTGGGGCTCTGGGCTTCTCTAGCCACCTCATCTTCTGCTCATCATCTCGCGCAGTCTAAAGAGAGCTCAGGTGAGAAATTGCAAACGTCGAGCAATTGCTCAGAGAGGAAAAGTGCCAGCACTGAAAGCTGTTGCTAGCCAGCCCCCTTCCTTGGAAGCGCTTTCACAGGCGCAGCAACACTGGGGCTTTGCGCTTCTCTACCCACCAAACGTCACGGTCACTATCTCTCCGTCTCGTAGACACGAGCTGAGAAATTGCAAACCTCGAGCAATTGCTCAGAGATGAAAAGTGCCAGCACTGAAAGCTCTTGCTAGCCAGCACCCTTCCTTGGAAGCGCTTTCACAGGCGCAGCAACACTGCGACTTTGCGCTTCTCTAACCACCAAACGTCACGGTCATTCTCTTTCCGTCTCGTAGACACGAGCTGAGAAATTGCAAACGTCGAGCAATTGCTCAGAGATGAAAAGTGCCAGCACTGAAAGCTCTTGCTAGCCAGCCCCCTTCCTTGGAAGCGCTTATGTAGCCCTAAGAACAGTGGGGCTGTGGGCTTCTCTAGCCACCTCATCTTCTGCTCATCATCTCGCGCAGTCTAAAGAGAGCTCAGGTGAGAAATTGCAAACGTCGAGGAATTGCTCAGAGAGGAAAAGTGCCAGCACTGAAAGCTGTTGCTAGCCAGCACCCTTCCTTGGAAGCGCTTTCACAGGCGCAGCAACACTGGGGCTTTGCGCTTCTCTAACCACCAAACGTCACGGTCACTATCTCTCCGTCTCGTAGACACGAGCTGAGAAATTGCAAACGTCGAGCAATTGCTGAGAGATGAAAAGTGCCAGCACTGAAATATGTTGCTAGCCAGCCCCCTTCCTTGGAAGCGCTTTTGTAGCCCTAAGAACACTGGGTGTCTGGGCTTCTCTAGCCACCTCATCTTCTGCTCATCCTCTCGCGCAGTCTAAAGAGAGCTCAGGTGAGAAATTGCAAACGTCGAGCAATTGCTCAGAGATGAAAAGTGCCAGCACTGAAAGCTGTTGCTAGCCAGCCCCCTTCCTTGGAAGCGCTTTCACAGGCGCAGCAACACTGCGACTTTGCGCTTCTCTACGCACCAAACGTCACGGTCACTATCTCTCCGTCTCGTAGACACGAGCTGAGAAATTGCAAATGTCGAGCAATTGCTCAGAGATGAAAAGTGCCAGCACTGAAAGCTGTTGCTAGCCAGCACCCTTCCTTGGAAGCGCTTTCACAGGCACAGCAACACTGCGACTTTGCGCTTCTCTACGCACCAAACGTCACGGTCATTCTCTTTCCGTCTCGTAGACACGAGCTGAGAAATTGCAAACGTCGAGCAACTGCTGAGAGATGAAAAGTGCCAGCACTGAAAGATGTTGCTAGCCAGCACCCTTCCTTGGAAGCGCTTATGTAGGCCTAAGAACACTGGGGCTCTGGGCTTGTCTAGCCACCTCATCTTCTGCTCATCCTCTCGCGCAGTCTAAAGAGAGCTCAGGTGAGAAATTGCAAACATCGAGCAATTGCTCAGAGATGAAAAGTGCCAGCACTGAAAGCTGTTGCTAGCCAGCCCCCTTCCTTGGAAGCGCTTTCACAGGCGCAGCAACACTGCGACTTTGCGCTTCTCTAGCCACCAAACGTCACGGTCACAATCTCTCCGTCTCGTAGACACGAGCTGAGAAATTGCAAACGTCGAGCAATTGCTCAGAGATGAAAAGTGCCAGCACTGAAAGCTGTTGCTAGACAGCACCCTTCCTTGGAAGCGCTTTCACAGGCGCAGCAACACTGGGGCTTTGCGCTTCTCTACCCACCAAACGTCACGGTCACTATCTCTCCGTCTCGTAGACACGAGCTGAGAAATTGCAAACCTCGAGCAATTGCTGAGAGATGAAAAGTGCCAGCACTGAAAGCTGTTGCTAGCCAGCACCCTTCCTTGGAAGCGCTTTCACAGGCGCAGCAACACTGGGGCTTTGCGCTTCTCTAGCCACCAAACATCACGGTCATTCTCTTTCCGTCTCGTAGACACGAGCTGAGAAATTGCAAACGTCGAGCAATTGCTCAGAGATGAAAAGTGCCAGCACTGAAAGATGTTGCTAGCCAGCCCCCTTCCTTGGAAGCGCTTATGTAGCCCTAAGAACAGTGGGGCTCTGTGCTTGTCTAGCCATCTAAACTTCTGCTCATCCTCTCGCGCTGTCTAAAGAGAGCTCAGGTGAGAAATTGCAAACGTCGAGCAATTGCTCAGAGATGAAAAGTGCCAGCACTGAAAGCTGTTGCTAGCCAGCACCCTTCCTTGGAAGCGCTTTCACAGGCGCAGCAACACTGGGGCTTTGCGCTTCTCTACCCACCAAACGTCACGGTCACTATCTCTCCGTCTCGTAGACACGAGCTGAGAAATTGCAAACGTCGAGCAATTGCTCAGAGATGAAAAGTGCCAGCACTGAAAGCTGTTGCTAGCCAGCACCCTTCCTTGGAAGCGCTTTCACAGGCGCAGCAACACTGGGGCTTTGCGCTTCTCTACCCACCAAACGTCACGGTCACTATCTCTCCGTCTCGTAGACACGAGCTGAGAAATTGCAAACCTCGAGCAATTGCTGACAGATGAAAAGTGGCAGCACTGAAAGCTGTTGCTAGCCAGCACCCTTCCTTGGAAGCGCTTTCACAGGCGCAGCAACACTGGGGCTTTGCGCTGCTCTAGCCACCAAACATCACGGTCATTCTCTTTCCGTCTCGTAGACACGAGCTGAGAAATTGCAAACGTCGAGCAATTGCTCAGAGATGAAAAGTGCCAGCACTGAAAGCTGTTGCTAGCCAGCACCCTTCCTTGGAAGCGCTTTCACAGGCACAGCAACACTGGGGCTTTGCGCTTCTCTAACCACCAAACGTCACGGTCACTATCTCTCCGTCTCGTAGACACGAGCTGAGAAATTGCAAACGTCGAGCAATTGCTCAGAGATGAAAAGTGCCAGCACTGAAAGCTGTTGCTAGCCAGCCCCCTTCCTTGGAAGCGCTTATGTAGCCCTAAGAACACTGGGTCTCTGTGCTTTTCTAGCCATCTAAACTTCTGCTCATCCTCTCGCACAGTCTAAAGAGAGCTCAGGTGAGAAATTGCAAACGTTGAGCAATTGCTGAGAGATGAAATGTGCCAGCACTGAAAGCTGTTGCTAGCCAGCACCCTTCCTTGGAAGCGCTTTCACAGGCGCAGCAACACTGGGGCTTTGCGCTTCTCTAGCCACCAAACATCACGGTCACTATCTCTCCGTCTCGTAGACACGAGCTGAGAAATTGCAAACGTCGAGCAATTGCTCAGAGATGAAAAGTGCCAGCACTGAAAGCTGTTGCTAGCCAGCACCCTTCCTTGGAAGCGCTTTCACAGGCGCAGCAACACTGGGGCTTTGCGCTTCTCTAACCACCAAACGTCACGGTCACTATCTCTCCGTCTCGTAGACACGAGCTGAGAAATTGCAAATGTCGAGCAATTGCTGAGAGATGAAAAGTGCCAGCACTGAAAGCTGTTGCTAGCCAGCCCCCTTCCTTGGAAGCGCTTTTGTAGCCCTAAGAACACTGGGGCTCTGGGCTTCTCTAGCCACCTAATCTTCTGCTCATCGTCTCGCACAGTCTAAAGAGAGCTCAGGTGAGAAATTGCAAACGTTGAGCAATTGCTGAGAGATGAAATGTGCCAGCACTGAAAGCTGTTGCTAGCCAGCACCCTTCCTTGGAAGCGCTTTCACAGGCGCAGCAACACTGGGGCTTTGCGCTTCTCTACCCACCAAACGTCACGGTCACTATCTCTCCGTCTCGTAGACACGAGCTGAGAAATTGCAAACCTCGAGCAATTGCTCAGAGATGAAAAGTGCCAGCACTGAAAGCTGTTGCTAGTCAGCACCCTTCCTTGGAAGCGCTTTCACAGGCGCAGCAACACTGGGGCTTTGCGCTTCTCTAACCACCAAACGTCACGGTCATTCTCTTTCCGTCTCGTAGACACGAGCTGAGAAATTGCAAACGTCGAGCAATTGCTCAGAGATGAAAAGTGCCAGCACTGAAAGCTGTTGCTAGCCAGCACCCTTCCTTGGAAGCGCTTATGTAGCCCTAAGAACAGTGGGGCTCTGGGCTTCTCTAGCCATGTAAACTTCTGCTCATCCTCTCGCGCAGTCTAAAGAGAGCTCAGGTGAGAAATTGCAAACGTCGAGCAATTGGTCAGAGAGGAAAAGTGCCAGCACTGAAAGCTGTTGCTAGCCAGCACCCTTCCTTGGAAGCGCTTTCACAGGCGCAGCAACACTGGGGCTTTGCGCTTCTCTACCCACCAAACGTCACGGTCACTATCTCTCCGTCTCGTAGACACGAGCTGAGAAATTGCAAACGTCGAGCAATTGCTCAGAGATGAAAAGTGCCAGCACTGAAAGATGTTGCTAGCCAGCCCCCTTCCTTGGAAGCGCTTTTGTAGCCCTAAGAACACTGGGGCTCTGGGCTTCTCTAGCCACCTCATCTTCTGCTCATCCTCTCGCGCTGTCTAAAGAGAGCTCAGGTGAGAAATTGCAAACGTCGAGCAATTGCTCAGAGATGAAAAGTGCCAGCACTGAAAGCTGTTGCTAGCCAGCCCCCTTCCTTGGAAGCGCTTTCACAGGCGCAGCAACACTGGGGCTTTGCGCTTCTCTACCCACCAAACGTCACGGTCACAATCTCTCCGTCTCGTAGAAACGAGCTGAGAAATTGCAAACGTTGAGCAATTGCTCAGAGATGAAAAGTGCCAGCACTGAAAGCTGTTGCTAGCCAGCACCCTTCCTTGGAAGCGCTTTCACAGGCGCAGCAACACTGGGGCTTTGCGCTTCTCTAACCACCAAACGTCACGGTCACTATCTCTCCGTCTCGTAGACACGAGCTGAGAAATTGCAAACCTCGAGCAATTGCTGAGAGATGAAAAATGGCAGCACTGAAAGCTGTTGCTAGCCAGCACCCTTCCTTGGAAGCGCTTTCACAGGCGCAGCAACACTGGGGCTTTGCGCTTCTCTAGCCACCAAACATCACGGTCATTCTCTTTCCGTCTCGTAGACACGAGCTGAGAAATTGCAAACGTCGAGCAATTGCTCAGAGATGAAAAGTGCCAGCACTGAAAGCTGTTGCTAGCCAGCACCCTTCCTTGGAAGCGCTTTTGTAGCCCTAAGAACACTGGGTGTCTGGGCTTCTCTAGCCACCTCATCTTCTGCTCATCCTCTCGCGCAGTGTAAAGAGAGCTCAGGTGAGAAATTGCAAACGTCGAGCAATTGCTCAGAGATGAAAAGTGCCAGCACTGAAAGCTGTTGCTAGCCAGCACCCTTCCTTGGAAGCGCTTTCACAGGCGCAGCAACACTGGGGCTTTGCGCTTCTCTAACCACCAAACGTCACGGTCACTATCTCTCCGTCTCGTAGACACGAGCTGAGAAATTGCAAACGTCGAGCAATTGCTCAGAGATGAAAAGTGCCAGCACTGAAAGCTCTTGCTAGCCAGCCCCCTTCCTTGGAAGCGCTTTTGTAGCCCTAAGAACAGTGGGGCTCTGGGCTTCTCTAGCCACCTCATCTTCTGCTCATCATCTCGCGCAGTCTAAAGAGAGCTCAGGTGAGAAATTGCAAACGTCGAGCAATTGGTCAGAGAGGAAAAGTGCCAGCACTGAAAGCTGTTGCTAGCCAGCCCCCTTCCTTGGAAGCGCTTTCACAGGCGCAGCAACACTGGGGCTTTGCGCTTCTCTACCCACCAAACGTCACGGTCACTATCTCTCCGTCTCGTAGACACGAGCTGAGAAATTGCAAACGTCGAGCAATTGCTCAGAGATGAAAAGTGCCAGCACTGAAAGCTGTTGCTAGCCAGCACCCTTCCTTGGAAGCGCTTTCACAGGCGCAGCAACACTGCGACTTTGCGCTTCTCTAACCACCAAACGTCACGGTCACTATCTCTCCGTCTCGTAGACACGAGCTGAGAAATTGCAAACGTCGAGCAATTGCTCAGAGATGAAAAGTGCCAGCACTGAAAGCTCTTGCTAGCCAGCCCCCTTCCTTGGAAGCGCTTTTGTAGGCCTAAGCACACTGGGGCTCTGGGCTTCTCTAGCCACCTCATCTTCTGCTCATCATCTCGCGCAGTCTAAAGAGAGCTCAGGTGAGAAATTGCAAACGTCGAGCAATTGCTGAGAGATGAAAAGTGCCAGCACTGAAAGCTGTTGCTAGCCAGCACCCTTCCTTGGAAGCGCTTTCACAGGCGCAGCAACACTGGGGCTTTGCGCTTCTCTAACCACCAAACGTCACGGTCACTATCTCTCCGTCTCGTAGACACGAGCTGAGAAATTGCAAACGTCGAGCAATTGCTCAGAGATGAAAAGTGCCAGCACTGAAAGATGTTGCTAGCCAGCCCCCTTCCTTGGAAGCGCTTTTGTAGCCCTAAGAACACTGGGGCTCTGGGCTTCTCTAGCCACCTCATCTTCTGCTCATCCTGTCGCGCAGTGTAAAGAGAGCTCAGGTGAGAAATTGCAAACGTCGAGCAATTGCTCAGAGATGAAAAGTGCCAGCACTGAAAGCTGTTGCTAGCCAGCCCCCTTCCTTGGAAGCGCTTTCACAGGCGCAGCAACACTGGGGCTTTGCGCTTCTCTACCCACCAAACGTCACGGTCACAATCTCTCCGTCTCGTAGACACGAGCTGAGAAATTGCAAACGTCGAGCAATTGCTCAGAGATGAAAAGTGCCAGCACTGAAAGCTGTTGCTAGCCAGCACCCTTCCTTGGAAGCGCTTTCACAGGCGCAGCAACACTGGGGCTTTGCGCTTCTCTAACCACCAAACGTCACGGTCACTATCTCTCCGTCTCGTAGACACGAGCTGAGAAATTGCAAACGTCGAGCAATTGCTCAGAGATGAAAAGTGCCAGCACTGAAAGCTGTTGCTAGCCAGCCCCCTTCCTTGGAACCGCTTTTGTAGGCCAAAGAACAATGGGGCTCTGTGCTTTTCTAGCCATCTAAACTTCTGCTCATCCTCTCGCACAGTCTAAAGAGAGCTCAGGTGAGAAATTGCAAACGTTGAGCAATTGCTGAGAGATGAAATGTGCCAGCACTGAAAGCTGTTGCTAGCCAGCACCCTTCCTTGGAAGCGCTTTCACAGGCGCAGCAACACTGGGGCTTTGCGCTTCTCTAGCCACCAAACATCACGGTCACTATCTCTCCGTCTCGTAGACACGAGCTGAGAAATTGCAAACGTCGAGCAATTGCTCAGAGATGAAAAGTGCCAGCACTGAAAGCTGTTGCTAGCCAGCACCCTTCCTTGGAAGCGCTTTCACAGGCGCAGCAACACTGGGGCTTTGCGCTTCTCTACCCACCAAACGTCACGGTCACTCTCTCTCCGTCTCGTAGACACGAGCTGAGAAATTGCAAATGTCGAGCAATTGCTGAGAGATGAAAAGTGCCAGCACTGAAAGCTGTTGCTAGCCAGCCCCCTTCCTTGGAAGCGCTTTTGTAGCCCTAAGAACACTGGGGCTCTGGGCTTCTCTAGCCACCTAATCTTCTGCTCATCGTCTCGCACAGTCTAAAGAGAGCTCAGGTGAGAAATTGCAAACGTTGAGCAATTGCTGAGAGATGAAATGTGCCAGCACTGAAAGCTGTTGCTAGCCAGCACCCTTCCTTGGAAGCGCTTTCACAGGCGCAGCAACACTGGGGCTTTGCGCTTCTCTACCCACCAAACGTCACGGTCACTATCTCTCCGTCTCGTAGACACGAGCTGAGAAATTGCAAACCTCGAGCAATTGCTCAGAGATGAAAAGTGCCAGCACTGAAAGCTGTTGCTAGTCAGCACCCTTCCTTGGAAGCGCTTTCACAGGCGCAGCAACACTGCGACTTTGCGCTTCTCTAACCACCAAACGTCACGGTCATTCTCTTTCCGTCTCGTAGACACGAGCTGAGAAATTGCAAACGTCGAGCAATTGCTCAGAGATGAAAAGTGCCAGCACTGAAAGCTGTTGCTAGCCAGCACCCTTCCTTGGAAGCGCTTATGTAGCCCTAAGAACAGTGGGGCTCTGGGCTTCTCTAGCCATGTAAACTTCTGCTCATCCTCTCGCGCAGTCTAAAGAGAGCTCAGGTGAGAAATTGCAAACGTCGAGCAATTGGTCAGAGAGGAAAAGTGCCAGCACTGAAAGCTGTTGCTAGCCAGCACCCTTCCTTGGAAGCGCTTTCACAGGCGCAGCAACACTGGGGCTTTGCGCTTCTCTACCCACCAAACGTCACGGTCACTATCTCTCCGTCTCGTAGACACGAGCTGAGAAATTGCAAACGTCGAGCAATTGCTCAGAGATGAAAAGTGCCAGCACTGAAAGATGTTGCTAGCCAGCCCCCTTCCTTGGAAGCGCTTTTGTAGCCCTAAGAACACTGGGGCTCTGGGCTTCTCTAGCCACCTCATCTTCTGCTCATCCTCTCGCGCTGTCTAAAGAGAGCTCAGGTGAGAAATTGCAAACGTCGAGCAATTGCTCAGAGATGAAAAGTGCCAGCACTGAAAGCTGTTGCTAGCCAGCCCCCTTCCTTGGAAGCGCTTTCACAGGCGCAGCAACACTGGGGCTTTGCGCTTCTCTACCCACCAAACGTCACGGTCACAATCTCTCCGTCTCGTAGAAACGAGCTGAGAAATTGCAAACGTTGAGCAATTGCTCAGAGATGAAAAGTGCCAGCACTGAAAGCTGTTGCTAGCCAGCACCCTTCCTTGGAAGCGCTTTCACAGGCGCAGCAACACTGGGGCTTTGCGCTTCTCTAACCACCAAACGTCACGGTCACTATCTCTCCGTCTCGTAGACACGAGCTGAGAAATTGCAAACCTCGAGCAATTGCTGAGAGATGAAAAATGGCAGCACTGAAAGCTGTTGCTAGCCAGCACCCTTCCTTGGAAGCGCTTTCACAGGCGCAGCAACACTGGGGCTTTGCGCTTCTCTAGCCACCAAACATCACGGTCATTCTCTTTCCGTCTCGTAGACACGAGCTGAGAAATTGCAAACGTCGAGCAATTGCTCAGAGATGAAAAGTGCCAGCACTGAAAGCTGTTGCTAGCCAGCACCCTTCCTTGGAAGCGCTTTTGTAGCCCTAAGAACACTGGGTGTCTGGGCTTCTCTAGCCACCTCATCTTCTGCTCATCCTCTCGCGCAGTGTAAAGAGAGCTCAGGTGAGAAATTGCAAACGTCGAGCAATTGGTCAGAGAGGAAAAATGCCAGCACTGAAAGCTGTTGCTAGCCAGCACCCTTCCTTGGAAGCGCTTTCACAGGCGCAGCAACACTGGGGCTTTGCGCTTCTCTAACCACCAAACGTCACGGTCACTATCTCTCCGTCTCGTAGACACGAGCTGAGAAATTGCAAACGTCGAGCAATTGCTCAGAGATGAAAAGTGCCAGCACTGAAAGCTCTTGCTAGCCAGCCCCCTTCCTTGGAAGCGCTTTTGTAGCCCTAAGAACAGTGGGGCTCTGGGCTTCTCTAGCCACCTCATCTTCTGCTCATCATCTCGCGCAGTCTAAAGAGAGCTCAGGTGAGAAATTGCAAACGTCGAGCAATTGGTCAGAGAGGAAAAGTGCCAGCACTGAAAGCTGTTGCTAGCCAGCCCCCTTCCTTGGAAGCGCTTTCACAGGCGCAGCAACACTGGGGCTTTGCGCTTCTCTACCCACCAAACGTCACGGTCACTATCTCTCCGTCTCGTAGACACGAGCTGAGAAATTGCAAACGTCGAGCAATTGCTCAGAGATGAAAAGTGCCAGCACTGAAAGCTGTTGCTAGCCAGCACCCTTCCTTGGAAGCGCTTTCACAGGCGCAGCAACACTGCGACTTTGCGCTTCTCTAACCACCAAACGTCACGGTCATTCTCTTTCCGTCTCGTAGACACGAGCTGAGAAATTGCAAACGTCGAGCAATTGCTCAGAGATGAAAAGTGCCAGCACTGAAAGCTCTTGCTAGCCAGCCCCCTTCCTTGGAAGCGCTTTTGTAGGCCTAAGCACACTGGGGCTCTGGGCTTCTCTAGCCACCTCATCTTCTGCTCATCATCTCGCGCAGTCTAAAGAGAGCTCAGGTGAGAAATTGCAAACGTCGAGCAATTGCTGAGAGATGAAAAGTGCCAGCACTGAAAGCTGTTGCTAGCCAGCACCCTTCCTTGGAAGCGCTTTCACAGGCGCAGCAACACTGGGGCTTTGCGCTTCTCTACCCACCAAACGTCACGGTCACTATCTCTCCGTCTCGTAGACACGAGCTGAGAAATTGCAAACGTCGAGCAATTGCTCAGAGATGAAAAGTGCCAGCACTGAAAGATGTTGCTAGCCAGCCCCCTTCCTTGGAAGCGCTTTTGTAGCCCTAAGAACACTGGGGCTCTGGGCTTCTCTAGCCACCTCATCTTCTGCTCATCCTGTCGCGCAGTGTAAAGAGAGCTCAGGTGAGAAATTGCAAACGTCGAGCAATTGCTCAGAGATGAAAAGTGCCAGCACTGAAAGCTGTTGCTAGCCAGCACCCTTCCTTGGAAGCGCTTTCACAGGCGCAGCAACACTGGGGCTTTGCGCTTCTCTAGCCACCAAACGTCACGGTCACAATCTCTCCGTCTCGTAGACACGAGCTGAGAAATTGCAAACGTCGAGCAATTGCTCAGAGATGAAAAGTGCCAGCACTGAAAGCTGTTGCTAGCCAGCACCCTTCCTTGGAAGCGCTTTCACAGGCACAGCAACACTGGGGCTTTGCGCTTCTCTAACCACCAAACGTCACGGTCACTATCTCTCCGTCTCGTAGACACGAGCTGAGAAATTGCAAACGTCGAGCAATTGCTCAGAGATGAAAAGTGCCAGCACTGAAAGCTGTTGCTAGCCAGCCCCCTTCCTTGGAACCGCTTTTGTAGGCCAAAGAACAATGGGGCTCTGTGCTTTTCTAGCCATCTAAACTTCTGCTCATCCTCTCGCACAGTCTAAAGAGAGCTCAGGTGAGAAATTGCAAACGTTGAGCAATTGCTGAGAGATGAAATGTGCCAGCACTGAAAGCTGTTGCTAGCCAGCACCCTTCCTTGGAAGCGCTTTCACAGGCGCAGCAACACTGGGGCTTTGCGCTTCTCTAACCACCAAACGTCACGGTCACTATCTCTCCGTCTCGTAGACACGAGCTGAGAAATTGCAAACGTCGAGCAATTGCTCAGAGATGAAAAGTGCCAGCACTGAAAGCTGTTGCTAGCCAGCACCCTTCCTTGGAAGCGCTTTCACAGGCGCAGCAACACTGGGGCTTTGCGCTTCTCTACCCACCAAACGTCACGGTCACTATCTCTCCGTCTCGTAGACACGAGCTGAGAAATTGCAAATGTCGAGCAATTGCTCAGAGATGAAAAGTGCCAGCACTGAAAGCTCTTGCTAGCCAGCCCCCTTCCTTGGAACCGCTTTTGTAGCCCTAAGTACAGTGGGGCTCTGGGCTTCTCCAGCCACCTCATCTTCTGCTCATCCTGTCGCGCAGTCTAAAGAGAGCTCAGGTGTGAAATTGCAAACGTCGAGCAATTGCTCAGAGATGAAAAGTGCCAGCACTGAAAGCTGTTGCTAGCCAGCCCCCTTCCTTGGAAGCGCTTTCACAGGCGCAGCAACACTGGGGCTTTGCGCTTCTCTACCCACCAAACGTCACGGTCACTATCTCTCCGTCTCGTAGAAACGAGCTGAGAAATTGCAAACGTCGAGCAATTGCTCAGAGAGGAAAAGTGCCAGCACTGAAAGCTGTTGCTAGCCAGCACCCTTCCTTGGAAGCGCTTTCACAGGCGCAGCAACACTGGGGCTTTGCGCTTCTCTACCCACCAAACGTCACGGTCACTATCTCTCCGTCTCGTAGACACGAGCTGAGAAATTGCAAACGTCGAGCAATTGCTCAGAGATGAAAAGTGCCAGCACTGAAAGCTGTTGCTAGCCAGCCCCCTTCCTTGGAAGCGCTTTCACAGGCGCAGCAACACTGCGACTTTGCGCTTCTCTACCCACCAAACGTCACGGTCACAATCTCTCCGTCTCGTAGACACGAGCTGAGAAATTGCAAACGTCGAGCAATTGCTCAGAGATGAAAAGTGCCAGCACTGAAAGCTGTTGCTAGCCAGCCCCCTTCCTTGGAAGCGCTTTCACAGGCGCAGCAACACTGGGGCTTTGCGCTTCTCTACCCACCAAACGTCACGGTCACTATCTCTCCGTCTCGTAGACACGAGTTGAGAAATTGCAAACGTCGAGCAATTGGTCAGAGAGGAAAAGTGGCAGCACTGAAAGCTGTTGCTAGACAGCACCCTTCCTTGGAAGCGCTTTCACAGGCGCAGCAACACTGGGGCTTTGCGCTTCTCTACCCACCAAACGTCACGGTCACTATCTCTCCGTCTCGTAGACACGAGCTGAGAAATTGCAAACCTCGAGCAATTGCTGAGAGATGAAAAGTGGCAGCACTGAAAGCTGTTGCTAGCCAGCACCCTTCCTTGGAAGCGCTTTCACAGGCGCAGCAACACTGGGGCTTTGCGCTTCTCTAGCCACCAAACATCACGGTCATTCTCTTTCCGTCTCGTAGACACGAGCTGAGAAATTGCAAACGTCGAGCAATTGCTCAGAGATGAAAAGTGCCAGCACTGAAAGCTGTTGCTAGCCAGCCCCCTTCCTTGGAAGCGCTTATGTAGCCCTAAGAACAATGGGGCTCTGTGCTTTTCTAGCCATCTAAACTTCTGCTCATCCTCTCGCACAGTCTAAAGAGAGCTCAGGTGAGAAATTGCAAACGTTGAGCAATTGCTGAGAGATGAAATGTGCCAGCACTGAAAGCTGTTGCTAGCCAGCACCCTTCCTTGGAAGCGCTTTCACAGGCGCAGCAACACTGGGGCTTTGCGCTTCTCTAGCCACCAAACATCACGGTCACTATCTCTCCGTCTCGTAGACACGAGCTGAGAAATTGCAAACGTCGAGCAATTGCTCAGAGATGAAAAGTGCCAGCACTGAAAGCTGTTGCTAGCCAGCACCCTTCCTTGGAAGCGCTTTCACAGGCGCAGCAACACTGGGGCTTTGCGCTTCTCTAACCACCAAACGTCACGGTCACTATCTCTCCGTCTCGTAGACACGAGCTGAGAAATTGCAAATGTCGAGCAATTGCTGAGAGATGAAAAGTGGCAGCACTGAAAGCTATTGCTAGCCAGCCCCCTTCCTTGGAAGCGCTTTTGTAGCCCTAAGAACACTGGGGCTCTGGGCTTCTCTAGCCACCTAATCTTCTGCTCATCCTGTCGCGCAGTCTAAAGAGAGCTCAGGTGAGAAAGTGCAAACGTCGAGCAATTGCTCAGAGATGAAAAGTGCCAGCACTGAAAGCTGTTGCTAGCCAGCCCCCTTCCTTGGAAGCGCTTTCACAGGCGCAGCAACACTGGGGTTTTGCGCTTCTCTACCCACCAAACGTCACGGTCACTATCTCTCCGTCTCGTAGACACGAGCTGAGAAATTGCAAATGTCGAGCAATTGCTGAGAGATGAAAAGTGCCAGCACTGAAAGCTGTTGCTAGCCAGCCCCCTTCCTTGGAAGCGCTTTTGTAGCCCTAAGAACACTGGGGCTCTGGGCTTCTCTAGCCACCTAATCTTCTGCTCATCGACTCGCGCAGTCTAAAGAGAGCTCAGGTGAGAAATTGCAAACGTCGAGCAATTGCTCAGAGATGAAAAGTGCCAGCACTGAAAGCTGTTGCTAGCCAGCCCCCTTCCTTGGAAGCGCTTTCACAGGCGCAGCAACACTGGGGCTTTGCGCTTCTCTACCCACCAAACGTCACGGTCACAATCTCTCCGTCTCGTAGACACGAGCTGAGAAATTGCAAACGTTGAGCAATTGCTCAGAGATGAAAAGTGGCAGCACTGAAAGCTGTTGCTAGCCAGCACCCTTCCTTGGAAGCGCTTTCACAGGCGCAGCAACACTGGGGCTTTGCGCTTCTCTACCCACCAAACGTCACGGTCACTATCTCTCCGTCTCGTAGACACGAGCTGAGAAATTGCAAACCTCGAGCAATTGCTGAGAGATGAAAAGTGCCAGCACTGAAAGCTGTTGCTAGCCAGCAGCCTTCCTTGGAAGCGCTTTCACAGGCGCAGCAACACTGGGGCTTTGCGCTTCTCTAGCCACCAAACATCACGGTCATTCTCTTTCCGTCTCGTAGACACGAGCTGAGAAATTGCAAACGTCGAGCAATTGCTCAGAGATGAAAAGTGCCAGCACTGAAAGCTGTTGCTAGCCAGCACCCTTCCTTGGAAGCGCTTTCACAGGCACAGCAACACTGGGGCTTTGCGCTTCTCTAACCACCAAACGTCACGGTCACTATCTCTCCGTCTCGTAGACACGAGCTGAGAAATTGCAAACGTCGAGCAATTGCTCAGAGATGAAAAGTGCCAGCACTGAAAGCTGTTGCTAGCCAGCCCCCTTCCTTGGAAGCGCTTATGTAGCCCTAAGAACACTGGGGCTCTGGGCTTTTCTAGCCATCTAAACTTCTGCTCATCCTCTCGCACAGTCTAAAGAGAGCTCAGGTGAGAAATTGCAAACGTTGAGCAATTGCTGAGAGATGAAATGTGCCAGCACTGAAAGCTGTTGCTAGCCAGCACCCTTCCTTGGAAGCGCTTTCACAGGCGCAGCAACACTGGGGCTTTGCGCTTCTCTACCCACCAAACATCACGGTCACTATCTCTCCGTCTCGTAGAAACGAGCTGAGAAATTGCAAACGTCGAGCAATTGCTCAGAGATGAAAAGTGCCAGCACTGAAAGCTGTTGCTAGCCAGCACCCTTCCTTGGAAGCGCTTTCACAGGCGCAGCAACACTGGGGCTTTGCGCTTCTCTACCCACCAAACGTCACGGTCACTATCTCTCCGTCTCGTAGACACGAGCTGAGAAATTGCAAATGTCGAGCAATTGCTGAGAGATGAAAAGTGGCAGCACTGAAAGCTGTTGCTAGCCAGCCCCCTTCCTTGGAAGCGCTTTTGTAGCCCTAAGAACACTGGGGCTCTGGGCTTCTCTAGCCACCTCATCTTCTGCTCATCCTCTCGCGCAGTCTAAAGAGAGCTCAGGTGAGAAAGTGCAAACGTCGAGCAATTGCTCAGAGATGAAAAGTGCCAGCACTGAAAGCTGTTGCTAGCCAGCCCCCTTCCTTGGAAGCGCTTTCACAGGCGCAGCAACACTGGGGCTTTGCGCTTCTCTACCCACCAAACGTCACGGTCACTATCTCTCCGTCTCGTAGACACGAGCTGAGAAATTGCAAACCTCGAGCAATTGCTCAGAGATGAAAAGTGCCAGCACTGAAAGCTGTTGCTAGCCAGCACCCTTCCTTGGAAGCGCTTTCACAGGCGCAGCAACACTGGGGCTTTGCGCTTCTCTAACCACCAAACGTCACGGTCATTCTCTTTCCGTCTCGTAGACACGAGCTGAGAAATTGCAAACGTCGAGCAATTGCTCAGAGATGAAAAGTGCCAGCACTGAAAGCTCTTGCTAGCCAGCCCCCTTCCTTGGAAGCGCTTATGTAGCCCTAAGAACAGTGGGGCTCTGGGCTTCTCTAGCCATGTAAACTTCTGCTCATCCTCTCGCGCAGTCTAAAGAGAGCTCAGGTGAGAAATTGCAAACGTCGAGCAATTGGTCAGAGAGGAAAAGTGCCAGCACTGAAAGCTGTTGCTAGCCAGCACCCTTCCTTGGAAGCGCTTTCACAGGCGCAGCAACACTGGGGCTTTGCGCTTCTCTACCCACCAAACGTCACGGTCACTATCTCTCCGTCTCGTAGACACGAGCTGAGAAATTGCAAACGTCGAGCAATTGCTCAGAGATGAAAAGTGCCAGCACTGAAAGATGTTGCTAGTCAGCACCCTTCCTTGGAAGCGCTTTTGTAGCCCTAAGAACACTGGGGCTCTGGGCTTCTCTAGCCACCTCATCTTCTGCTCATCCTCTCGCGCTGTCTAAAGAGAGCTCAGGTGAGAAATTGCAAACGTCGAGCAATTGCTCAGAGATGAAAAGTGCCAGCACTGAAAGCTGTTGCTAGCCAGCCCCCTTCCTTGGAAGCGCTTTCACAGGCGCAGCAACACTGGGGCTTTGCGCTTCTCTACCCACCAAACGTCACGGTCACAATCTCTCCGTATCGTAGAAACGAGCTGAGAAATTGCAAACGTTGAGCAATTGCTCAGAGATGAAAAGTGCCAGCACTGAAAGCTGTTGCTAGCCAGCACCCTTCCTTGGAAGCGCTTTCACAGGCGCAGCAACACTGGGGCTTTGCGCTTCTCTAACCACCAAACGTCACGGTCACTATCTCTCCGTCTCGTAGACACGAGCTGAGAAATTGCAAACCTCGAGCAATTGCTGAGAGATGAAAAATGGCAGCACTGAAAGCTGTTGCTAGCCAGCACCCTTCCTTGGAAGCGCTTTCACAGGCGCAGCAACACTGGGGCTTTGCGCTTCTCTAACCACCAAACGTCACGGTCACTATCTCTCCGTCTCGTAGACACGAGCTGAGAAATTGCAAACGTCGAGCAATTGCTCAGAGATGAAAAGTGCCAGCACTGAAAGCTGTTGCTAGCCAGCCCCCTTCCTTGGAAGCGCTTATGTAGCCCTAAGAACAGTGGGGCTCTGGGCTTCTCTAGCCACCTCATCTTCTGCTCATCATCTCGCGCAGTCTAAAGAGAGCTCAGGTGAGAAATTGCAAACGTCGAGCAATTGGTCAGAGAGGAAAAGTGCCAGCACTGAAAGCTGTTGCTAGCCAGCCCCCTTCCTTGGAAGCGCTTTCACAGGCGCAGCAACACTGGGGCTTTGCGCTTCTCTACCCACCAAACATCACGGTCACTATCTCTCCGTCTCGTAGACACGAGCTGAGAAATTGCAAACGTCGAGCAATTGCTCAGAGATGAAAAGTGCCAGCACTGAAAGCTGTTGCTAGCCAGCACCCTTCCTTGGAAGCGCTTTCACAGGCGCAGCAACACTGCGACTTTGCGCTTCTCTAACCACCAAACGTCACGGTCATTCTCTTTCCGTCTCGTAGACACGAGCTGAGAAATTGCAAACGTCGAGCAATTGCTCAGAGATGAAAAGTGCCAGCACTGAAAGCTCTTGCTAGCCAGCCCCCTTCCTTGGAAGCGCTTTTGTAGCCCTAAGAACACTGGGGCTCTGGGCTTCTCTAGCCACCTCATCTTCTGCTCATCCTGTCGCGCAGTCTAAAGAGAGCTCAGGTGAGAAATTGCAAACGTCGAGCAATTGCTCAGAGAGGAAAAGTGCCAGCACTGAAAGCTGTTGCTAGCCAGCCCCCTTCCTTGGAAGCGCTTTCACAGGCGCAGCAACACTGGGGCTTTGCGCTTCTCTACCCACCAAACGTCACGGTCACTATCTCTCCGTCTCGTAGACACGAGCTGAGAAATTGCAAACGTCGAGCAATTGCTCAGAGATGAAAAGTGCCAGCACTGAAAGCTGTTGCTAGCCAGCACCCTTCCTTGGAAGCGCTTTTGTAGCCCTAAGAACACTGGGGCTCTGGGCTTCTCTAGCCACCTCATCTTCTGCTCATCCTGTCGCGCAGTCTAAAGAGAGCTCAGGTGAGAAATTGCAAACGTCGAGCAATTGCTCAGAGATGAAAAGTGCCAGCACTGAAAGCTGTTGCTAGCCAGCCCCCTTCCTTGGAAGCGCTTTCACAGGCACAGCAACACTGGGGCTTTGCGCTTCTCTAGCCACCAAACGTCACGGTCACAATCTCTCCGTCTCGTAGACACGAGCTGAGAAATTGCAAACGTTGAGCAATTGCTCAGAGATGAAAAGTGCCAGCACTGAAAGCTGTTGCTAGCCAGCACCCTTCCTTGGAAGCGCTTTCACAGGCGCAGCAACACTGGGGCTTTGCGCTTCTCTACCCACCAAACGTCACGGTCACTATCTCTCCGTCTCGTAGACACGAGCTGAGAAATTGCAAACCTCGAGCAATTGCTGAGAGATGAAAAATGGCAGCACTGAAAGCTGTTGCTAGCCAGCACCCTTCCTTGGAAGCGCTTTCACAGGCGCAGCAACACTGGGGCTTTGCGCCTCTCTAGCCACCAAACATCACGGTCATTCTCTTTCCGTCTCGTAGACACGAGCTGAGAAATTGCAAACGTCGAGCAATTGCTCAGAGATGAAAAGTGCCAGCACTGAAAGCTGTTGCTAGCCAGCACCCTTCCTTGGAAGCGCTTTTGTAGGCCTAAGAACACTGGGGCACTGGGCTTCTCTAGCCACCTCATCTTCTGCTCATCCTCTCGCGCAGTGTAAAGAGAGCTCAGGTGAGAAATTGCAAAAGTCGAGCAATTGCTCAGAGATGAAAAGTGCCAGCACTGAAAGCTGTTGCTAGCCAGCACCCTTCCTTGGAAGCGCTTTCACAGGCGCAGCAACACTGGGGCTTTGCGCTTCTCTAACCACCAAACGTCACGGTCACTATCTCTCCGTCTCGTAGACACGAGCTGAGAAATTGCAAACGTCGAGCAATTGCTCAGAGATGAAAAGTGCCAGCACTGAAAGCTGTTGCTAGCCAGCCCCCTTCCTTGGAAGCGCTTATGTAGCCCTAAGAACAGTGGGGCTCTGGGCTTCTCTAGCCACCTCATCTTCTGCTCATCATCTCGCGCAGTCTAAAGAGAGCTCAGGTGAGAAATTGCAAACGTCGAGCAATTGGTCAGAGAGGAAAAGTGCCAGCACTGAAAGCTGTTGCTAGCCAGCCCCCTTCCTTGGAAGCGCTTTCACAGGCGCAGCAACACTGGGGCTTTGCGCTTCTCTAGCCACCAAACGTCACGGTCACTATCTCTCCGTCTCGTAGACACGAGCTGAGAAATTGCAAACGTCGAGCAATTGCTCAGAGATGAAAAGTGCCAGCACTGAAAGCTGTTGCTAGCCAGCACCCTTCCTTGGAAGCGCTTTCACAGGCGCAGCAACACTGCGACTTTGCGCTTCTCTAACCACCAAACGTCACGGTCATTCTCTTTCCGTCTCGTAGACACGAGCTGAGAAATTGCAAACGTCGAGCAATTGCTCAGAGATGAAAAGTGCCAGCACTGAAAGCTCTTGCTAGCCAGCCCCCTTCCTTGGAAGCGCTTTTGTAGCCCTAAGAACACTGGGGCTCTGGCCTTCTCTAGCCACCTCATCTTCTGCTCATCATCTCGCGCAGTCTAAAGAGAGCTCAGGTGAGAAATTGCAAACGTCGAGCAATTGCTCAGAGATGAAAAGTGCCAGCACTGAAAGCTGTTGCTAGCCAGCCCCCTTCCTTGGAAGCGCTTTCACAGGCACAGCAACACTGGGGCTTTGCGCTTCTCTACCCACCAAACGTCACGGTCACAATCTCTCCGTCTCGTAGACACGAGCTGAGAAATTGCAAACGTTGAGCAATTGCTCAGAGATGAAAAGTGCCAGCACTGAAAGCTGTTGCTAGCCAGCACCCTTCCTTGGAAGCGCTTTCACAGGCACAGCAACACTGGGGCTTTGCGCTTCTCTACCCACCAAACGTCACGGTCACTATCTCTCCGTCTCGTAGACACGAGCTGAGAAATTGCAAACCTCGAGCAATTGCTCAGAGATGAAAAGTGCCAGCACTGAAAGCTGTTGCTAGCCAGCCCCCTTCCTTGGAACCGCTTTTGTAGGCCAAAGAACAATGGGGCTCTGTGCTTTTCTAGCCATCTAAACTTCTGCTCATCCTCTCGCACAGTCTAAAGAGAGCTCAGGTGAGAAATTGCAAACGTTGAGCAATTGCTGAGAGATGAAATGTGCCAGCACTGAAAGCTGTTGCTAGCCAGCACCCTTCCTTGGAAGCGCTTTCACAGGCGCAGCAACACTGGGGCTTTGCGCTTCTCTAACCACCAAACGTCACGGTCACTATCTCTCCGTCTCGTAGACACGAGCTGAGAAATTGCAAACGTCGAGCAATTGCTCAGAGATGAAAAGTGCCAGCACTGAAAGCTGTTGCTAGCCAGCACCCTTCCTTGGAAGCGCTTTCACAGGCGCAGCAACACTGGGGCTTTGCGCTTCTCTAACCACCAAACGTCACGGTCACTATCTCTCCGTCTCGTAGACACGAGCTGAGAAATTGCAAATGTCGAGCAATTGCTCAGAGATGAAAAGTGCCAGCACTGAAAGCTCTTGCTAGCCAGCCCCCTTCCTTGGAACCGCTTTTGTAGCCCTAAGAACAGTGGGGCTCTGGGCTTCTCCAGCCACCTCATCTTCTGCTCATCCTGTCGCGCAGTCTAAAGAGAGCTCAGGTGTGAAATTGCAAACGTCGAGCAATTGCTCAGAGATGAAAAGTGCCAGCACTGAAAGCTGTTGCTAGCCAGCCCCCTTCCTTGGAAGCGCTTTCACAGGCGCAGCAACACTGGGGCTTTGCGCTTCTCTAGCCACCAAACGTCACGGTCACTATCTCTCCGTCTCGTAGAAACGAGCTGAGAAATTGCAAACGTCGAGCAATTGCTCAGAGATGAAAAGTGCCAGCACTGAAAGCTGTTGCTAGCCAGCACCCTTCCTTGGAAGCGCTTTTGTAGCCCTAAGAACACTGGGGCTCTGGGCTTCTCTAGCCACCTCATCTTCTGCTCATCCTCTCGCGCAGTCTAAAGAGAGCTCAGGTGAGAAATTGCAAACGTCGAGCAATTGCTCAGAGAGGAAAAGTGCCAGCACTGAAAGCTGTTGCTAGCCAGCCCCCTTCCTTGGAAGCGCTTTCACAGGCGCAGCAACACTGGGGCTTTGCGCTTCTCTAACCACCAAACGTCACGGTCACTATCTCTCCGTCTCGTAGACACGAGCTGAGAAATTGCAAATGTCGAGCAATTGCTCAGAGATGAAAAGTGCCAGCACTGAAAGCTGTTGCTAGCCAGCACCCTTCCTTGGAAGCGCTTTTGTAGCCCTAAGAACACTGGGGCTCTGGGCTTCTCTAGCCACCTCATCTTCTGCTCATCCTGTCGCGCAGTCTAAAGAGAGCTCAGGTGTGAAATTGCAAACGTCGAGCAATTGCTCAGAGATGAAAAGTGCCAGCACTGAAAGCTGTTGCTAGCCAGCACCCTTCCTTGGAAGCGCTTTCACAGGCGCAGCAACAGTGGGGCTTTGCGCTTCTCTACCCATCAAACGTCACGGTCACTATCTCTCCGTCTCGTAGACACGAGCTGAGAAATTGCAAACGTCGAGCAATTGCTCAGAGATGAAAAGTGCCAGCACTGAAAGCTGTTGCTAGCCAGCACCCTTCCTTGGAAGCGCTTTCACAGGCGCAGCAACACTGGGGCTTTGCGCTTCTCTACCCACCAAACGTCACGGTCACTATCTCTCCGTCTCGTAGACACGAGTTGAGAAATTGCAAACCTCGAGCAATTGCTGAGAGATGAAAAGTGCCAGCACTGAAAGCTGTTGCTAGCCAGCACCCTTCCTTGGAAGCGCTTTCACAGGCGCAGCAACACTGGGGCTTTGCTCTTCTCTAGCCACCAAACATCACGGTCATTCTCTTTCCGTCTCGCAGACACGAGCTGAGAAATTGCAAACGTCGAGCAATTGCTCAGAGATGAAAAGTGGCAGCACTGAAAGCTGTTGCTAGCCAGCCCCCTTCCTTGGAAGCGCTTTCACAGGCACAGCAACACTGGGGCTTTGCGCTTCTCTAACCACCAAACATCACGGTCATTCTCTTTCCGTCTCGTAGACACGAGCTGAGAAATTGCAAACGTCGAGCAATTGCTCAGAGAAGAAAAGTGCCAGCACTGAAAGCTGTTGCTAGCCAGCACCCTTCCTTTGAACCGCTTTTGTAAGACAAAGAACAATGGGGCTCTGTGCTTTTCTAGCCATGTAAACTTCTGCTCATCCTCTCGCACAGTCTAAAGAGAGCTCAGGTGAGAAATTGCAAACGTTGAGCAATTGCTGAGAGATGAAATGTGCCAGCACTGAAAGCTGTTGCTAGCCAGCACCCTTCCTTGGAAGCGCTTTCACAGGCGCAGCAACACTGGGGCTTTGCGCTTCTCTACCCACCAAACATCACGGTCACTATCTCTCCGTCTCGTAGACACGAGCTGAGAAATTGCAAACGTCGAGCAATTGCTCAGAGATGAAAAGTGCCAGCACTGAAAGCTGTTGCTAGCCAGCACCCTTCCTTGGAAGCGCTTTCACAGGCGCAGCAACACTGGGGCTTTGCGCTTCTCTAACCACCAAACGTCACGGTCACTATCTCTCCGTCTCGTAGACACGAGCTGAGAAATTGCAAACGTCGAGCAATTGCTCAGAGATGAAAAGTGCCAGCACTGAAAGCTCTTGCTAGCCAGCCCCCTTCCTTGGAAGCGCTTTTGTAGCCCTAAGAACATTGGGGCTCTGGGCTTCTCTAGCCACCTAATCTGCTCATCCTGTCGCGCAGTCTAAAGAGAGCTCAGGTGTGAAATTGCAAACGTCGAGCAATTGCTCAGAGATGAAAAGTGCCAGCACTGAAAGCTGTTGCTAGCCAGCACCCTTCCTTGGAAGCGCTTTCACAGGCGCAGCAACACTGGGGCTTTGCGCTTCTCTAGCCACCAAACATCACGGTCACTATCTCTCCGTCTCGTAGACACGAGCTGAGAAATTCCAAACGTCGAGCAATTGCTCAGAGATGAAAAGTGCCAGCACAGAAAGCTGTTGCTAGCCAGCACCCTTCCTTGGAAGCGCTTTCACAGGCGCAGCAACACTGGGGCTTTGCGCTTCTCTAACCACCAAACGTCACGGTCATTCTCTTTCGGTCTCGTAGACACGAGCTGAGAAATTGCAAACGTCGAGCAATTGCTCAGAGATGAAAAGTGCCAGCACTGAAAGCTGTTGCTAGCCAGCACCCTTCCTTGGAAGCGCTTATGTAGCCCTAAGAACAGTGGGGCTCTGGGCTTCTCTAGCCATCTCATCTTCTGCTCATCCTCTCGCGCAGTCTAAAGAGAGCTCAGGTGAGAAATTGCAAACGTCGAGCAATTGCTCAGAGATGAAAAGTGCCAGCACTGAAAGCTGTTGCTAGCCAGCACCCTTCCTTGGAAGCGCTTTCACAGGCACAGCAACACTGGGTCTTTGCGCTTCTCTACCCACCAAACGTCACGGTCATTCTCTTTCCGTCTCGTAGACACGAGCTGAGAAAGTGCAAACGTCGAGCAATTGCTCAGAGATGAAAAGTGCCAGCACTGAAAGCTGTTGCTAGCCAGCACCCTTCCTTGGAAGCGCTTATGTAGCCCTAAGAACAGTGGGGCTCTGGGCTTCTCTAGCCATCTAAAC
This sequence comes from Sarcoramphus papa, assembly GCA_037962945.1. Taxonomy (NCBI): domain Eukaryota; kingdom Metazoa; phylum Chordata; class Aves; order Accipitriformes; family Cathartidae; genus Sarcoramphus; species Sarcoramphus papa. The sequence continues at coordinate 27,846,929 of CM075590.1, read as the reverse complement.
TTCTGCTCATCCTCTCGCGCAGTCTAAAGAGAGCTCAGGTGAGAAATTGCAAACTTCGAGCAATTGCTCAGAGAGGAAAAGTGCCAGCACTGAAAGCTGTTGCTAGAAAGCACCCTTCCTTGAAAGCGCTTTCACAGGCGCAGCAACACTGGGGCTTTGCGCTTCTCTAACCACCAAACGTCACGGTCATTCTCTTTCCGTCTCGTAGACACGAGCTGAGAAATTGGAAACGTCGAGCAATTGCTCAGAGATGAAAAGTGCCAGCACTGAAAGCTGTTGCTAGCCAGCACCCTTCCTTGGAAGCGCTTTCACAGGCGCAGCAACACTGGGGCTTTGCGCTTCTCTACCCACCAAACGTTACGGTCATTCTCTTTCTGTCTCGTAGACACGAGCTGAGAAATTGCAAACATCGAGCAATTGCTCAGAGATGAAAAGTGCCAGCACTGAAAGCTGTTGCTAGCCAGCACCCTTCCTTGGAAGCGCTTATGTAGCCCTAAGAACACTGGGGCTCTGGGCTTCTCTAGCCACCTCATCTTCTGCTCATACTCTCGCGCAGTCTAAAGAGAGCTCAGGTGAGAAATTGCAAACATCGAGCAATTGCTCAGAGATGAAAAGTGCCAGCACTGAAAGCTGTTGCTAGCCAGCACCCTTCCTTGGAAGCGCTTTCACAGGCGCAGAAACACTGGGGCTTTGCGCTTCTCTACCCACCAAACGTCACGGTCATTCTCTTTCCGTCTCGTAGACACGAGCTGAGAAATTGCAAACGTCGAGCAATTGCTGAGAGATGAAAAGTGCCAGCACTGAAAGCTGTTGCTAGCCAGCACCCTTCCTTGGAAGCGCTTTCACAGGCGCAGCAACACTGGAGCTTTGCACTTCTCTAACCACCAAACGTCACGGTCATTCTCTTTCCGTCTCGTAGACACGAGCTGAGAAATTGCAAACGTCGAGCAATTGCTCAGAGATGAAAAGTGCCAGCACTGAAAGCTGTTGCTAGCCAGCACCCTTCCTTGGAAGCGCTTTCACAGGCGCAGCAACACTGGGGCTTTGCGCTTCTCTACCCACCAAACGTCACGGTCACTATCTCTCCGTCTCGTAGACACGAGCTGAGAAATTGCAAACGTCGAGCAATTGCTCAGAGATGAAAAGTGCCAGCACTGAAAGCTGTTGCTAGCCAGAACCCTTCCTTGGAAGCGCTTTTGTAGGCCTAAGAACACTGGGGCTCTGGGCTTCTCTAGCCACCTAATCTTCTGCTCATACTCTCGCGCAGTCTAAAGAGAGCTCAGGTGAGAAATTGCAAACGTCGAGCAATTGGTCAGAGATGAAAAGTGCCAGCACTGAAAGCTGTTGCTAGCCAGCACCCTTCCTTGGAAGCGCTTTTGTAGAACTAAGGACACTGGGGCTCTGGGCTTCTCTAGCCACCTCATCTTCTGCTCATCCGCTCGCGCAGTCTAAAGAGAGCTCAGGTGAGAAATTGCAAACATCGAGCAATTGCTGAGAGATGAAAAGTGCCAGCACTGAAAGCTGTTGCTAGCCAGCACCCTTCCTTGGAAGCGCTTTCACAGGCGCAGCAACACTGGGGCTTTGCGCTTCTCTACTCACCAAACGTCACGGTCATTCTCTTTCGGTCTCGTAGACACGAGCTGAGAAATTGCAAACGTCGAGCAATTGCTCAGAGATGAAAAGTGCCAGCACTGAAAGCTGTTGCTAGCCAGCACCCTTCCTTGGAAGCGCTTTCACAGGCGCAGCAACACTGGGGCTTTGCGCTTCTCTAACCACCAAACGTCACGGTCATTCTCTTTCGGTCTCGTAGACACGAGCTGAGAAAGTGCAAACGTCGAGCAATTGCTCACAGATGAAAAGTGCCAGCACTGAAAGCTGTTGCTAGCCAGCCCCCTTCCTTGGAAGCGCTTATGTAGCCCTAAGAACAGTGGGGCTCTGGGCTTCTCTAGCCACCTCATCTTCTGCTCATCCTCTCGCGCAGTCTAAAGAGAGCTCAGGTGAGAAATTGCAAACGTCGAGCAATTGCTCAGAGAGGAAAAGTGCCAGCACTGAAAGCTGTTGCTAGCCAGCACCCTTCCTTGGAAGCGCTTTCACAGGCGCAGCAACACTGGGGCTTTGCGCTTCTCTAACCACCAAACGTCACGGTCATTCTCTTTCGGTCTCGTAGACACGAGCTGAGAAAGTGCAAACGTCGAGCAATTGCTCAGAGATGAAAAGTGTCAGCACTGAAAGCTGTTGCTAGCCAGCACCCTTCCTTGGAAGCGCTTTTGTAGCCCTAAGAACAGTGGAGCTCTGGGCTTCTCTAGCCATCTCATCTTCTGCTCATCCTCTCGCGCAGTCTAAAGAGAGCTCAGGTGAGAAATTGCAAACTTCGAGCAATTGCTCAGAGATGAAAAGTGCCAGCACTGAAAGCTGTTGCTAGCCAGCACCCTTCCTTGGAAGCGCTTTTGTAGCCCTAAGAACAGTGGGGCCCTGGGCTTCTGTAGCCACCTAATCTTTTGCTCATACTCTCGCGCAGTCTAAAGAGAGCTCAGGTGAGAAATTGCAAACCTCGAGCAATTGCTCAGAGATGAAAAGTGCCAGCACTGAAAGCTCTTGCTAGCCAGCACCCTTCCTTGGAAGCGCTTTCACAGGCGCAGAAACACTGGGGCTTTGCGCTTCTCTACCCACCAAACGTCACGGTCATTCTCTTTCGGTCTCGTAGACACGAGCTGAGCAATTGCAAACGTCGAGCAATTGCTCAGAGATGAAAAGTGGCAGCACTGAAAGCTGTTGCTAGCCAGCACCCTTCCTTGGAATCGCTTTTGTAGGCCTAAGAACAGTGGGGCTCTGGGCTTCTCTAGCCACCTCATCTTCTGCTCATCCTCTCGCGCAGTCTAAAGAGAGCTCAGGTGAGAAATTGCAAACGTCGAGCAATTGCTCAGAGAGGAAAAGTGCCAGCACTGAAAGCTGTTGCTAGCCAGCACCCTTCCTTGGAAGCGCTTTCACAGGCGCAGCAACACTGGGGCTTTGCGCTTCTCTAGCCACCAAACGTCACGGTCACTATCTCTCCGTCTCGTAGACACGAGCTGAGAAATTGCAAACGTCGAGCAATTGCTCAGAGATGAAAAGTGCCAGCACTGAAAGCTGTTGCTAGCCAGCCCCCTTCCTTGGAAGCGCTTTCACAGGCGCAGCAACACTGGAGCTTTGCGCTTCTCTAACCACCAAACGTCACGGTCATTCTCTTTCGGTCTCGTAGACACGAGCTGAGAAATTGCAAACGTCGAGCAATTGCTCAGAGATGAAAAGTGCCAGCACTGAAAGCTGTTGCTAGCCAGCACCCTTCCTTGGAAGCGCTTATGTAGCCCTAAGAACAGTGGGGCTCTGGGCTTCTCTAGCCATCTAAACTTCTGCTCATCCTCTCGCGCAGTCTAAAGAGAGCTCAGGGGAGAAATTGCAAACGTCGAGCAATTGCTCAGAGATGAAAAGTGCCAGCACTGAAAGCTGTTGCTAGCCAGCACCCTTCCTTGGAAGCGCTTTCACAGGCGCAGCAACACTGGGGCTTTGCGCTTCTCTACCCACCAAACGTTACGGTCATTCTCTTTCTGTCTCGTAGACACGAGCTGAGAAATTGCAAACGTCGAGCAATTGCTCAGAGATGAAAAGTGCCAGCACTGAAAGCTGTTGCTAGCCAGCACCCTTCCTTGGAAGCGCTTTTGTAGCCCTAAGAACAGTGGGGCTCTGGGCTTCTGTAGCCACCTAATCTTCTTCTCATACTCTCGCGCAGTCTAAAGAGAGCTCAGGTGAGAAATTGCAAACGTCGAGCAATTGGTCAGAGATGAAAAGTGCCAGCACTGAAAGCTGTTGCTAGCCAGCACCCTTCCTTGGAAGCGCTTTTGTAGAACTAAGGACACTGGGGCTCTGGGCTTCTCTAGCCACCTCATCTTCTGCTCATCCTCTAGCGCAGTCTAAAGAGAGCTCAGGTGAGAAATTGCAAACATCGAGCAATTGCTCAGAGATGAAAAGTGCCAGCACTGAAAGCTGTTGCTAGCCAGCACCCTTCCTTGCAAGCGCTTTCACAGGCGCAGCAACACTGGGGCTTTGCGCTTCTCTAGTCACCAAACGTCACGGTCATTCTCTTTCGGTCTCGTAGACACGAGCTGAGAAATTGCAAACGTCGAGCAATTGCTCAGAGATGAAAAGTGCCAGCACTGAAAGCTGTTGCTAGCCAGCACCCTTCCTTGGAAGCGCTTTCACAGGCGCAGCAACACTGGGGCTTTGCGCTTCTCTAACCACCAAACGTCACGGTCATTCTCTTTCGGTCTCGTAGACACGAGCTGAGAAAGTGCAAACGTCGAGCAATTGCTCAGAGATGAAAAGTGCCAGCACTGAAAGATGTTGCTAGCCAGCCCCCTTCCTTGGAAGCGCTTTTGTAGCCCTAAGAACAGTGGGGCTCTGGGCTTCTCTAGCCACCTCATCTTCTGCTCATCCTCTCGCGCAGTCTAAAGAGAGCTCAGGTGAGAGATTGCAAAGGTCGAGCAATTGCTCAGAGAGGAAAAGTGCCAGCACTGAAAGCTGTTGCTAGCCAGCACCCTTCCTTGGAAGCGCTTTCACAGGCGCAGCAACACTGGGGCTTTGCGCTTCTCTAACCACCAAACGTCACGGTCATTCTCTTTCCGTCTCGTAGACACGAGCTGAGAAAGTGCAAACGTCGAGCAATTGCTCAGAGATGAAAAGTGCCAGCACTGAAAGCTGTTGCTAGCCAGCACCCTTCCTTGGAAGCGCTTATGTAGCCCTAAGAACAGTGGGGCTCTGGGCTTCTCTAGCCATCTAAACTTCTGCTCATCCTCTCGCGCAGTCTAAAGAGAGCTCAGGTGAGAAATTGCAAACTTCGAGCAATTGCTCAGAGATGAAAAGTGCCAGCACTGAAAGCTGTTGCTAGCCAGCACCCTTCCTTGAAAGCGCTTTCACAGGCGCAGCAACACTGGGGCTTTGCGCTTCTCTAACCACCAAACGTCACGGTCATTCTCTTTCCGTCTCGTAGACACGAGCTGAGAAATTGCAAACGTCGAGCAATTGCTCAGAGATGAAAAGTGCCAGCACTGAAAGCTGTTGCTAGCCAGCACCCTTCCTTGGAAGCGCTTTCACAGGCGCAGCAACACTGGGGCTTTGCGCTTCTCTACCCACCAAACGTTACGGTCATTCTCTTTCTGTCTCGTAGACACGAGCTGAGAAATTGCAAACGTCGAGCAATTGCTCAGAGATGAAAAGTGCCAGCACTGAAAGCTGTTGCTAGCCAGCACCCTTCCTTGGAAGCGCTTTTGTAGGCCTAAGAACACTGGGGCTCTGGGCTTCTCTAGCCACCTAATCTTCTGCTCATACTCTCGCGCAGTCTAAAGAGAGCTCAGGTGAGAAATTGCAAACGTCGAGCAATTGGTCAGAGATGAAAAGTGCCAGCACTGAAAGCTGTTGCTAGCCAGCACCCTTCCTTGGAAGCGCTTTTGTAGAACTAAGGACACTGGGGCTCTGGGCTTCTCTAGCCACCTCATCTTCTGCTCATCCTCTCGCGCAGTCTAAAGAGAGCTCAGGTGAGACATTGCAAATGTCGAGCAATTGCTCAGAGAGGAAAAGTGCCAGCACTGAAAGCTGTTGCTAGCCAGCCCCCTTCCTTGGAAGCGCTTTCACAGGCGCAGCAACACTGGGGCTTTGCGCTTCTCTAACCACCAAACGTCACGGTCATTCTCTTTCGGTCTCGTAGACACGAGCTGAGAAACTGCAAACGTCGAGCAATTGCTCAGAGATGAAAAGTGCCAGCACTGAAAGCTGTTGCTAGCCAGCCCCCTTCCTTGGAAGCGCTTATGTAGCCCTAAGAACAGTGGGGCTCTGGGCTTCTCTAGCCACCTCATCTTCTGCTCATCCTCTCGCGCAGTCTAAAGAGAGCTCAGGTGAGAAATTGCAAACGTCGAGCAATTGCTCAGAGAGGAAAAGTGCCAGCACTGAAAGCTGTTGCTAGCCAGCACCCTTCCTTGGAAGCGCTTTCACAGGCGCAGCAACACTGGGGCTTCGCGCTTCTCTACCCACCAAACGTCACGGTCATTCTCTTTCGGTCTCGTAGACACGAGCTGAGAAAGTGCAAACGTCGAGCAATTGCTCAGAGATGAAAAGTGGCAGCACTGAAAGCTGTTGCTAGCCAGCACCCTTCCTTGGAAGCGCTTTTGTAGCCCAAAGAACAGTGGAGCTCTGGGCTTCTCTAGCCATCTCATCTTCTGCTCATCCTCTCGCGCAGTCTAAAGAGAGCTCAGGTGAGAAATTGCAAACGTCGAGCAATTGCTCAGAGAGGAAAAGTGCCAGCACTGAAAGCTGTTGCTAGCCAGCCCCCTTCCTTGGAAGCGCTTTCACAGGCGCAGCAACACTGGGGCTTTGCGCTTCTCTACCCACCAAACGTCACGGTCACTATCTCTCCGTCTCGTAGACACGAGCTGAGAAATTGCAAACGTCGAGCAATTGCTCAGAGATGAAAAGTGCCAGCACTGAAAGCTGTTGCTAGCCAGCACCCTTCCTTGGAAGCGCTTATGTAGCCCTAAGAACAGTGGGGCTCTGGGCTTCTCTAGCCATCTAAACTTCTGCTCATCCTCTCGCGCAGTCTAAAGAGAGCTCAGGTGAGAAATTGCAAACTTCGAGCAATTGCTCAGAGATGAAAAGTGCCAGCACTGAAAGCTGTTGCTAGCCAGCACCCTTCCTTGAAAGCGCTTTCACAGGCGCAGCAACACTGGGGCTTTGCGCTTCTCTAACCACCAAACGTCACGGTCATTCTCTTTCCGTCTCGTAGACACGAGCTGAGAAATTGCAAACGTCGAGCAATTGCTCAGAGATGAAAAGTGCCAGCACTGAAAGCTGTTGCTAGCCAGCACCCTTCCTTGGAAGCGCTTTCACAGGCGCAGCAACACTGGGGCTTTGCGCTTCTCTACCCACCAAACGTTACGGTCATTCTCTTTCTGTGTCGTAGACACGAGCTGAGAAATTGCAAACGTCGAGCAATTGCTCAGAGATGAAAAGTGCCAGCACTGAAAGCTGTTGCTAGCCAGCACCCTTCCTTGGAAGCGCTTTTGTAGCCCTAAGAACAGTGGGGCTCTGGGCTTCTGTAGCCACCTAATCTTCTTCTCATACTCTCGCGCAGTCTAAAGAGAGCTCAGGTGAGAAATTCCAAACGTCGAGCAATTGGTCAGAGATGAAAAGTGCCAGCACTGAAAGCTGTTGCTAGCCAGCACCCTTCCTTGGAAGCGCTTTTGCAGAACTAAGGACACTGGGGCTCTGGGCTTCTCTAGCCACCTCATCTTCTGCTCATCCTCTCGCGCAGTCTAAAGAGAGCTCAGGTGAGAAATTGCAAACATCGAGCAATTGCTCAGAGATGAAAAGTGCCAGCACTGAAAGCTGTTGCTAGCCAGCACCCTTCCTTGGAAGCGCTTTCACAGGCGCAGCAACACTGGGGCTTTGCGCTTCTCTAGTCACCAAACGTCACGGTCATTCTCTTTCGGTCTCGTAGACACGAGCTGAGAAATTGCAAACGTCGAGCAATTGCTCAGAGATGAAAAGTGCCAGCACTGAAAGCTGTTGCTAGCCAGCACCCTTCCTTGGAAGCGCTTTCACAGGCGCAGCAACACTGGGGCTTTGCGCTTCTCTAACCACCAAACGTCACGGTCATTCTCTTTCGGTCTCGTAGACACGAATTGAGAAAGTGCAAACGTCGAGCAATTGCTCAGAGATGAAAAGTGCCAGCACTGAAAGATGTTGCTAGCCAGCCCCCTTCCTTGGAAGCGCTTTTGTAGCCCTAAGAACACTGGGGCTCTGGCCTTCTCTAGCCACCTCATCTTCTGCTCATCCTCTCGCGCAGTCTAAAGAGAGCTCAGGTGAGAAATTGCAAACGTCGAGCAATTGGTCAGAGATGAAAAGTGCCAGCACTGAAAGCTGTTGCTAGCCAGCACCCTTCCTTGGAAGCGCTTTTGTAGCCCAAAGAACAGTGGAGCTCTGGGCTTCTCTAGCCACCTCATCTTCTGCTCATCCTCTCGCGCAGTCTAAAGAGAGCTCAGGGGAGAAATTGCAAACGTCGAGCAATTGCTCAGAGATGAAAAGTGCCAGCACTGAAAGCTGTTGCTAGCCAGCACCCTTCCTTGGAAACGCTTTTGTAGCCCTAAGAACAGTGGGGCTCTTGGCTTCTGTAGCCACCTAATCTTTTGCTCATACTCTCGCGCAGTCTAAAGAGAGCTCAGGGGAGAAATTGCAAACCTCGAGCAATTGCTCAGAGATGAAAAGTGCCAGCACTGAAAGCTGTTGCTAGCCAGCACCCTTCCTTGGAAGCGCTTTCACAGGCGCAGCAACACTGGGGCTTTGCGCTTCTCTACCCACCAAACATCACGGTCATTCTCTTTCCGTCTCGTAGACACGAGCTGAGAAATTGCAAACGTCGAGCAATTGCTCAGAGATGAAAAGTGCCAGCACTGAAAGCTGTTGCTTGCCAGCACCCTTCCTTGGAAGCGCTTTTGTAGCCCTAAGAACAGGGGGGCTCTGGGCTTCTCTAGCCATCTCATCTTCTGCTCATCCTCTCGCGCAGTCTAAAGAGAGCTCAGGGGAGAAATTGCAAACGTCAGGCAATTGCTCAGAGATGAAAAGTGCCAGCACTGAAAGCTGTTGCTAGCCAGCACCCTTCCTTGGAAGCGCTTTCACAGGCGCAGCAACACTGGGGCTTTGCGCTTCTCTACCCACCAAACGTCACGGTCATTCTCTTTCCGTCTCGTAGACACGAGCTGAGAAATTGCAAACGTTGAGTAATTGCTCAGAGATGAAAAGTGCCAGCACTGAAAGCTGTTGCTAGCCAGCCCCCTTCCTTGGAAGCGCTTTTGTAGCCCTAAGAACAGTGGGGCTCTGGGCTTCTCTAGCCATCTCATCTTCTGCTCATCCTCTCGCGCAGTCTAAAGAGAGCTCAGGTGAGAAATTGCAAACGTCGAGCAATTGCTCAGAGAGGAAAAGTGCCAGCACTGAAAGCTCTCGCTAGCCAGCCCCCTTCCTTGGAAGCGCTTTCACAGGCGCAGCAACACTGGGGCTTTGCGCTTCTCTACCCACCAAACGTCACGGTCATTCTCTTTCCGTCTCGTAGACACGAGCTGAGAAATTGCAAACGTCGAGCAATTGCTCAGAGATGAAAAGTGCCAGCACTGAAAGCTGTTGCTAACCAGCCCCCTTCCTTGGAACCGCTTTTGTAGCCCTAAGAACAGTGGGGCTCTGGGCTTCTGTAGCCACCTAATCTTCTGCTCATACTCTCGCGCAGTCTAAAGAGAGCTCAGGTGAGAAATTGCAAACGTCGAGCAATTGCTCAGAGAGGAAAAGTGCCAGCACTGAAAGCTGTTGCTAGCCAGCACCCTTCCTTGAAAGCGCTTTCACAGGCGCAGCAACACTGGGGCTTTGCGCTTCTCTACCCACCAAACGTCACGGTCATTCTCTTTCCGTCTCGTAGACACGAGCTGAGAAATTGCAAACGTCGAGCAATTGCTCAGAGATGAAAAGTGCCAGCACTGAAAGCTGTTGCTAGCCAGCCCCCTTCCTTGGAAGCGCTTTCACAGGCGCAGCAACACTGGGGCTTTGCGCTTGTCTAACCACCAAACGTTACGGTCATTCTCTTTCTGTCTCGTAGACACGAGCTGAGAAATTGCAAACGTCGAGCAATTGCTCAGAGATGAAAAGTGCCAGCACTGAAAGCTGTTGCTAGCCAGCACCCTTCCTTGGAAGCGCTTTTGTAGCCCTAAGAACAGTGGGGCTCTGGGCTTCTGTAGCCACCTCATCTTCTGCTCATACTCTCGCGCAGTCTAAAGAGAGCTCAGGTGAGAAATTGCAAACGTCGAGCAATTGCTCAGAGATGAAAAGTGCCAGCACTGAAAGCTGTTGCTAGCCAGCACCCTTCCTTGGAAGCGCTTTTGTAGGCCTAAGAACAGTGGGGCTCTGGGCTTCTCTAGCCACCTCATCTTCTGCTCATCCTCTCGCGCAGTCTAAAGAGCGCTCAGGTGAGAAATTGCAAACATAGAGCAATTGCTGAGAGATGAAAAGTGCCAGCACTGAAAGCTGTTGCTAGCCAGCACCCTTCCTTGAAAGCGCTTTCACAGGCGCAGCAACACTGGGGCTTTGCGCTTCTCTACCCACCAAACGTCACGGTCATTCTCTTTCCGTCTCGTAGACACGAGCTGAGAAATTGCAAACGTCGAGCAATTGCTCAGAGAGGAAAAGTGCCAGCACTGAAAGCTCTTGCTAGCCAGCACCCTTCCTTGGAAGCGCTTTCACAGGCGCAGCAACAGTGGGGCTTTGCGCTTCTCTACCCACCAAACGTTACGGTCATTCTCTTTCTGTCTCGTAGACACGAGCTGAGAAATTGCAAACGTCGAGCAATTGCTCAGAGATGAAAAGTGCCAGCACTGAAAGCTGTTGCTAGCCAGCACCCTTCCTTGGAAGCGCTTTTGTAGAACTAAGGACACTGGGGCTCTGGGCTTCTCTAGCCACCTCATCTTCTGCTCATCCTCTCGCGCAGTCTAAAGAGAGCTCAGGTGAGAAATTGCAAACATCGAGCAATTGCTGAGAGATGAAAAGTGCCAGCACTGAAAGCTGTTGCTAGCCAGCCCCCTTCCTTGAAAGCGCTTTCACAGGCGCAGCAACACTGGGGCTTTGCGCTTCTCTAGCCACCAAACGTCACGGTCACTATCTCTCCGTCTCGTAGACACGAGCTGAGAAATTGCAAACGTCGAGCAATTGCTCAGAGATGAAAAGAGCCAGCACTGAAAGCTGTTGCTAGCCAGCACCCTTCCTTGGAAGCGCTTTTGTAGGCCTAAGAACAGTGGGGCTCTGGGCTTCTCTAGCCACCTCATCTTCTGCTCATCCTCTCGCGCAGTCTAAAGAGCGCTCAGGTGAGAAATTGCAAACATAGAGCAATTGCTGAGAGATGAAAAGTGCCAGCACTGAAAGCTGTTGCTAGCCAGCACCCTTCCTTGAAAGCGCTTTCACAGGCGCAGCAACACTGGGGCTTTGCGCTTCTCTACCCACCAAACGTCACGGTCATTCTCTTTCCGTCTCGTAGACACGAGCTGAGAAATTGCAAACGTCGAGCAATTGCTCAGAGAGGAAAAGTGCCAGCACTGAAAGCTCTTGCTAGCCAGCACCCTTCCTTGGAAGCGCTTTCACAGGCGCAGCAACAGTGGGGCTTTGCGCTTCTCTACCCACCAAACGTTACGGTCATTCTCTTTCTGTCTCGTAGACACGAGCTGAGAAATTGCAAACGTCGAGCAATTGCTCAGAGATGAAAAGTGCCAGCACTGAAAGCTGTTGCTAGCCAGCACCCTTCCTTGGAAGCGCTTTTGTAGAACTAAGGACACTGGGGCTCTGGGCTTCTCTAGCCACCTCATCTTCTGCTCATCCTCTCGCGCAGTCTAAAGAGAGCTCAGGTGAGAAATTGCAAACATCGAGCAATTGCTGAGAGATGAAAAGTGCCAGCACTGAAAGCTGTTGCTAGCCAGCCCCCTTCCTTGAAAGCGCTTTCACAGGCGCAGCAACACTGGGGCTTTGCGCTTCTCTAGCCACCAAACGTCACGGTCACTATCTCTCCGTCTCGTAGACACGAGCTGAGAAATTGCAAACGTCGAGCAATTGCTCAGAGATGAAAAGAGCCAGCACTGAAAGCTGTTGCTAGCCAGCACCCTTCCTTGGAAGCGCTTTCACAGGCGCAGCAACACTGGGGCTTTGCGCTTCTCTACCCACCAAACGTCACGGTCATTCTCTTTCCGTCTTGTAGACACGAGCTGAGAAAGTGCAAACGTTGAGCAATTGCTCAGAGATGAAAAGTGCCAGCACTGAAAGCTGTTGCTAGCCAGCCCCCTTCCTTGGAAGCGCTTTTGTAGCCCTAAGAACAGTGGAGCTCTGGGCTTCTCTAGCCATCTCATCTTCTGCTCATCCTCTCGCGCAGTCTAAAGAGAGCTCAGGTGAGAAATTGCAAACGTCGAGCAATTGCTCAGAGATGAAAAGTGCCAGCACTGAAAGCTGTTGCTAGCCAGCACCCTTCCTTGGAAGCGCTTTCACAGGCGCAGCAACACTGGGGCTTTGCGCTTCTCTAACCACCAAACGTCACGGTCATTCTCTTTCCGTCTCGTAGACACGAGCTGAGAAATTGCAAACATCGAGCAATTGCTCAGAGATGAAAAGTGCCAGCACTGAAACCTGTTGCTAACCAGCCCCCTTCCTTGGAAGCGCTTTTGTAGCCCTAAGAACAGTGGGGCTCTGGGCTTCTCTAGCCACCTAATCTTCTGCTCATCCTCTCGCGCAGTCTAAAGAGAGCTCAGGTGAGAAATTGCAAACGTCGAGCAATTGCTCAGAGAGGAAAAGTGCCAGCACTGAAAGCTGTTGCTAGCCAGCCCCCTTCCTTGGAAGCGCTTTCACAGGCGCAGCAACACTGGGGCTTTGCGCTTCTCTACCCACCAAACGTTACGGTCATTCTCTTTCTGTCTCGTAGACACGAGCTGAGAAATTGCAAACGTCGAGCAATTGCTCAGAGATGAAAAGTGCCAGCACTGAAAGCTGTTGCTAACCAGCCCCCTTCCTTGGAAGCGCTTTTGTAGCCCTAAGAACAGTGGAGCTCTGGGCTTCTGTAGCCACCTAATCATCTGCTCATACTCTCGCGCAGTCTAAAGAGAGCTCAGGTGAGAAATTGCAAACATCGAGCAATTGCTCAGAGATGAAAAGTGCCAGCACTGAAAGCTGTTGCTAGCCAGCCCCCTTCCTTGGAAGCGCTTTCACAGGCGCAGCAACACTGGGGCTTTGCGCTTCTCTACTCACCAAACGTCACGGTCATTCTCTTTCGGTCTCGTAGACACGAGCTGAGAAATTGCAAACGTCGAGCAATTGCTCAGAGATGAAAAGTGCCAGCACTGAAACCTGTTGCTAGCCAGCCCCCTTCCTTGGAAGCGCTTTTGTAGCCCTAAGAACACTGGGGCTCTGGGCTTCTCTAGCCACCTCATCTTCTGCTCATCCTCTCGCGCAGTCTAAAGAGAGCTCAGGTGAGAAATTGCAAACGTCGAGCAATTGCTCAGAGATGAAAAGTGCCAGCACTGAAAGCTGTTGCTAGCCAGCCCCCTTCCTTGGAAGCGCTTTCACAGGCGCAGCAACACTGGGGCTTTGCGCTTCTCTACCCACTAAACGTCACGGTCACTATCTCTCCGTCTCGTAGACACGAGCTGAGAAATTGCAAACGTCGAGCAATTGCTCAGAGATGAAAAGTGCCAGCACTGAAAGCTGTTGCTAGCCAGCCCCCTTCCTTGGAAGCGCTTTCACAGGCGCAGCAACACTGGGGCTTTGCGCTTCTCTACCCATCAAACATCACGGTCATTCTCTTTCCGTCTCGTAGACACGAGCTGAGAAATTGCAAACGTCGAGCAATTGCTCAGAGATGAAAAGTGCCAGCACTGAAAGCTGTTGCTAGCCAGCACCCTTCCTTGGAAGCGCTTTCACAGGCGCAGCAACACTGGGGCTTTGCGCTTCTCTACCCACCAAACGTCACGGTCATTCTCTTTCTGTCTCGTAGACACGAGTTGAGAAATTGCAAACGTCGAGCAATTGCTCAGAGATGAAAAGTGCCAGCACTGAAAGCTGTTGCTAACCAGCACCCTTCCTTGGAAGCGCTTTTGTAGCCCTAAGAACACTGGGGCTCTGGGCTTCTGTAGCCACCTAATCTTCTGCTCATACTCTCGCGCAGTCTAAAGAGAGCTCAGGGGAGAAATTGCAAACGTCGAGGAATTGCTCAGAGAGGAAAAGTGCCAGCACTGAAAGCTGTTGCTAGCCAGCACCCTTCCTTGGAAGCGCTTTTGTAGAACTAAGAACACTGGGGCTCTGGGCTTCTCTAGCCACCTCATCTTCTGCTCATCCTCTCGCGCAGTCTAAAGAGAGCTCAGGTGAGAAATTGCAAACGTCGAGCAATTGCTCAGAGATGAAAAGTGCCAGCACTGAAAGCTGTTGCTAGCCAGCCCCCTTCCTTGGAAGCGCTTTCACAGGCGCAGCAACACTGGGGCTTTGCGCTTCTCTACCCACCAAACGTTACGGTCATTCTCTTTCTGTCTCGTAGACACGAGCTCAGAAAGTGCAAACGTCGAGCAATTGCTCAGAGATGAAAGGTGCCAGCACTGAAAGCTCTTGCTAGCCAGCACCCTTCCTTGGAAGCGCTTTTGTAGCCCTAAGAACAGTGGGGCTCTGGGCTTGTCTAGCCACCTCATCTTCTGCTCATCCTCTCGCGCAGTCTAAAGAGAGCTCAGGTGAGAAATTGCAAACGTCGAGCAATTGCTCAGAGATGAAAAGTGCCAGCACTGAAAGCTGTTGCTAGCCAGCACCCTTCCTTGGAAGCGCTTTCACAGGCGCAGCAACACTGGGGCTTTGCGCTTCTCTACCCACCAAACGTCACGGTCATTCTCATTCCGTCTCGTAGACACGAGCTGAGAAATTGCAAACGTCGAGCAATTGCTGAGAGATGAAAAGTGGCAGCACTGAAAGCTGTTGCTAGCCAGCACCCTTCCTTGGAAACGCTTTTGTAGCCCTAAGAACAGTGGGGCTCTGGGCTTCTGTAGCCACCTAATCTTCTGCTCATACTCTCGCGCAGTCTAAAGAGAGCTCAGGGGAGAAATTGCAAACGTCGAGCAATTGCTCAGAGATGAAAAGTGCCAGCACTGAAAGCTGTTGCTAGCCAGCACCCTTCCTTGGAAGCGCTGGCACAGGCGCAGCAACACTGGGGCTTTGCGCTTCTCTAGCCACCAAACATCACGGTCATTCTCTTTCCGTCTCGTAGACACGAGCTGAGAAATTGCAAACGTCGAGCAATTGCTCAGAGAGGAAAAGTGCCAGCACTGAAAGCTGTTGCTAGCCAGCACCCTTCCTTGGAAGCGCTTTCACAGGCGCAGCAACACTGGGGCTTTGCGCTTCTCTACCCACCAAACATCACGGTCATTCTCTTTCTGTCTCGTAGACACGAGCTGAGAAATTGCAAACGTCGAGCAATTGCTCAGAGATGAAAAGTGCCAGCACTGAAAGCTGTTGCTAACCAGCACCCTTCCTTGGAAGCGCTTTTGTAGCCCTAAGAAGAGTGGGGCTCTGGGCTTCTGTAGCCACCTAATCTTCTGCTCATACTCTCGCGCAGTCTAAAGAGAGCTCAGGGGAGAAATTGCAAACGTCGAGCAATTGCTCAGAGATGAAAAGTGCCAGCACTGAAAGCTGTTGCTAGCCAGCACCCTTCCTTGGAAGCGCTTTTGTAGCCCTAAGAACACTGGGGCTCTGGGCTTCTCTAGCCACCTCATCTTCTGCTCATCCTCTCGCGCAGTCTAAAGAGAGCTCAGGTGAGACATTGCAAACGTCGAGCAATTGCTCAGAGAGGAAAAGTGCCAGCACTGAAAGCTCTTGCTAGCCAGCACCCTTCCTTGGAAGCGCTTTCACAGGCGCAGAAACACTGGGGCTTTGCGCTTCTCTACCCACCAAACGTCGCGGTCATTCTCTTTCGGTCTCGTAGACACGAGCTGAGAAATTGCAAACGTCGAGCAATTGCTCAGAGATGAAAAGTGCCAGCACTGAAAGCTGTTGCTAGCCAGCACCCTTCCTTGGAATCGCTTTTGTAGGCCTAAGAACAGTGGGGCTCTGGGCTTCTCTAGCCACCTCATCTTCTGCTCATCCTCTCGCGCAGTCTAAAGAGAGCTCAGGGGAGAAATTGCAAACGTCGAGCAATTGCTCAGAGAGGAAAAGTGCCAGCACTGAAAGCTGTTGCTAGCCAGCACCCTTCCTTGGAAGCGCTTTCACAGGCGCAGCAACACTGGGGCTTTGCGCTTCTCTAGCCACCAAACGTCACGGTCACTATCTCTCCGTCTCGTAGACACGAGCTGAGAAATTGCAAACGTCGAGCAATTGCTCAGAGATGAAAAGTGCCAGCACTGAAAGCTGTTGCTAGCCAGCCCCCTTCCTTGGAAGCGCTTTCACAGGCGCAGCAACACTGGAGCTTTGCGCTTCTCTAACCACCAAACGTCACGGTCATTCTCTTTCCGTCTCGTAGACACGAGCTGAGAAATTGCAAACGTCGAGCAATTGCTCAGAGATGAAAAGTGCCAGCACTGAAAGCTGTTGCTAGCCAGCACCCTTCCTTGGAAGCGCTTATGTAGCCCTAAGAACACTGGGGCTCTGGGCTTCTCTAGCCATCTAAACTTCTGCTCATCCTCTCGCGCAGTCTAAAGAGAGCTCAGGTGAGAAATTGCAAACATCGAGCAATTGCTGAGAGATGAAAAGTGCCAGCACTGAAAGCTGTTGCTAGCCAGCACCCTTCCTTGCAAGCGCTTTTGTAGAACTAAGGACACTGGGGCTCTGGGCTTCTCTAGCCACCTCATCTTCTGCTCATCCTCTAGCGCAGTCTAAAGAGAGCTCAGGTGAGAAATTGCAAACATCGAGCAATTGCTGAGAGATGAAAAGTGCCAGCACTGAAAGCTGTTGCTAGCCAGCACCCTTCCTTGCAAGCGCTTTCACAGGCGCAGCAACACTGGGGCTTTGCGCTTCTCTAGTCACCAAACGTCACGGTCATTCTCTTTCGGTCTCGTAGACACGAGCTGAGAAATTGCAAACGTCGAGCAATTGCTCAGAGATGAAAAGTGCCAGCACTGAAAGCTGTTGCTAGCCAGCACCCTTCCTTGGAAGCGCTTTCACAGGCGCAGCAACACTGGGGCTTTGCGCTTCTCTAACCACCAAACGTCACGGTCATTCTCTTTCGGTCTCGTAGACACGAGCTGAGAAAGTGCAAACGTCGAGCAATTGCTCAGAGATGAAAAGTGCCAGCACTGAAAGATGTTGCTAGCCAGCCCCCTTCCTTGGAAGCGCTTTTGTAGCCCTAAGAACACTGGGGCTCTGGGCTTCTCTAGCCACCTCATCTTCTGCTCATCCTCTCGCGCAGTCTAAAGAGAGCTCAGGTGAGAAATTGCAAACGTCGAGCAATTGCTCAGAGAGGAAAAGTGCCAGCACTGAAAGCTGTTGCTAGCCAGCACCCTTCCTTGGAAGCGCTTTCACAGGCGCAGCAACACTGGGGCTTTGCGCTTCTCTAACCACCAAACGTCACGGTCATTCTCTTTCGGTCTCGTAGACACGAGCTGAGAAAGTGCAAACGTCGAGCAATTGCTCAGAGATGAAAAGTGCCAGCACTGAAAGCTGTTGCTAGCCAGCACCCTTCCTTGGAAGCGCTTATGTAGCCCTAAGAACAGTGGGGCTCTGGGCTTCTCTAGCCATCTAAACTTCTGCTCATCCTCTCGCGCAGTCTAAAGAGAGCTCAGGTGAGAAATTGCAAACTTCGAGCAATTGCTCAGAGATGAAAAGTGCCAGCACTGAAAGCTGTTGCTAGCCAGCACCCTTCCTTGAAAGCGCTTTCACAGGCGCAGCAACACTGGGGCTTTGCGCTTCTCTACCCACCAAACGTCACGGTCATTCTCTTTCCGTCTCGTAGACACGAGCTGAGAAATTGCAAACGTCGAGCAATTGCTCAGAGATGAAAAGTGCCAGCACTGAAAGCTGTTGCTAGCCAGCACCCTTCCTTGGAAGCGCTTTCACAGGCGCAGCAACACTGGGGCTTTGCGCTTCTCTACCCACCAAACGTTACGGTCATTCTCTTTCTGTCTCGTAGACACGAGCTGAGAAATTGCAAACGTCGAGCAATTGCTCAGAGATGAAAAGTGCCAGCACTGAAAGCTGTTGCTAGCCAGCACCCTTCCTTGGAAGCGCTTTTGTAGGCCTAAGAACAGTGGGGCTCTGGGCTTCTCTAGCCACCTAATCTTCTGCTCATACTCTCGCGCAGTCTAAAGAGAGCTCAGGTGAGAAATTGCAAACGTCGAGCAATTGGTCAGAGATGAAAAGTGCCAGCACTGAAAGCTGTTGCTAGCCAGCACCCTTCCTTGGAAGCGCTTTTGTAGAACTAAGGACACTGGGGCTCTGGGCTTCTCTAGCCACCTCATCTTCTGCTCATCCTCTCGCGCAGTCTAAAGAGAGCTCAGGTGAGACATTGCAAATGTCGAGCAATTGCTCAGAGAGGAAAAGTGCCAGCACTGAAAGCTGTTGCTAGCCAGCCCCCTTCCTTGGAAGCGCTTTCACAGGCGCAGCAACACTGGGGCTTTGCGCTTCTCTAACCACCAAACGTCACGGTCATTCTCTTTCGGTCTCGTAGACACGAGCTGAGAAACTGCAAACGTCGAGCAATTGCTCAGAGATGAAAAGTGCCAGCACTGAAAGCTGTTGCTAGCCAGCCCCCTTCCTTGGAAGCGCTTATGTAGCCCTAAGAACAGTGGGGCTCTGGGCTTCTCTAGCCACCTCATCTTCTGCTCATCCTCTCGCGCAGTCTAAAGAGAGCTCAGGTGAGAAATTGCAAACGTCGAGCAATTGCTCAGAGAGGAAAAGTGCCAGCACTGAAAGCTGTTGCTAGCCAGCACCCTTCCTTGGAAGCGCTTTCACAGGCGCAGCAACAGTGGGGCTTTGCGCTTCTCTAACCACCAAACGTCACGGTCATTCTCTTTCAGTCTCGTAGACACGAGCTGAGAAAGTGCAAACGTCGAGCAATTGCTCAGAGATGAAAAGTGTCAGCACTGAAAGCTGTTGCTAGCCAGCACCCTTCCTTGGAAGCGCTTTTGTAGCCCAAAGAACAGTGGAGCTCTGGGCTTCTCTAGCCATCTCATCTTCTGCTCATCCTCTCGCGCAGTCTAAAGAGAGCTCAGGTGAGAAATTGCAAACGTCGAGCAATTGCTCAGAGAGGAAAAGTGCCAGCACTGAAAGCTGTTGCTAGCCAGCACCCTTCCTTGGAAGCGCTTTCACAGGCGCAGCAACACTGGGGCTTTGCGCTTCTCTACCCACCAAACGTCACGGTCACTATCTCTCCGTCTCGTAGACACGAGCTGAGAAATTGCAAACGTCGAGCAATTGCTCAGAGATGAAAAGTGCCAGCACTGAAAGCTGTTGCTAGCCAGCACCCTTCCTTGGAAGCGCTTTTGTAGCCCTAAGAACAGTGGGGCTCTGGGCTTCTCTAGCCATCTAAACTTCTGCTCATCCTCTCGCGCAGTCTAAAGAGAGCTCAGGTGAGAAATTGCAAACTTCGAGCAATTGCTCAGAGATGAAAAGTGCCAGCACTGAAAGCTGTTGCTAGCCAGCACCCTTCCTTGAAAGCGCTTTCACAGGCGCAGCAACACTGGGGCTTTGCGCTTCTCTAACCACCAAACGTCACGGTCATTCTCTTTCCGTCTCGTAGACACGAGCTGAGAAATTGCAAACGTCGAGCAATTGCTCAGAGATGAAAAGTGCCAGCACTGAAAGCTGTTGCTAGCCAGCACCCTTCCTTGGAAGCGCTTTCACAGGCGCAGCAACACTGGGGCTTTGCGCTTCTCTACCCACCAAACGTTATGGTCATTCTCTTTCTGTCTCGTAGACACGAGCTGAGAAATTGCAAACGTCGAGCAATTGCTCAGAGATGAAAAGTGCCAGCACTGAAAGCTGTTGCTAGCCAGCACCCTTCCTTGGAAGCGCTTTTGTAGCCCTAAGAACAGTGGGGCTCTGGGCTTCTGTAGCCACCTAATCTTCTTCTCATCCTCTCGCGCAGTCTAAAGAGAGCTCAGGTGAGAAATTGCAAACATCGAGCAATTGCTCAGAGATGAAAAGTGCCAGCACTGAAAGCTGTTGCTAGCCAGCACCCTTCCTTGGAAGCGCTTTCACAGGCGCAGCAACACTGGGGCTTTGCGCTTCTCTAGTCACCAAACGTCACGGTCATTCTCTTTCGGTCTCGTAGACACGAGCTGAGAAAGTGCAAACGTCGAGCAATTGCTCAGAGATGAAAAGTGCCAGCACTGAAAGATGTTGCTAGCCAGCCCCCTTCCTTGGAAGCGCTTTTGTAGCCCTAAGAACAGCGGGGCTCTGGGCTTCTCTAGCCACCTCATCTTCTGCTCATCCTCTCGCGCAGTCTAAAGAGAGCTCAGGTGAGAAATTGCAAACGTCGAGCAATTGGTCAGAGAGGAAAAGTGCCAGCACTGAAAGCTGTTGCTAGCCAGCACCCTTCCTTGGAAGCGCTTTCACAGGCGCAGCAACACTGGGGCTTTGCGCTTCTCTAACCACCAAACGTCACGGTCATTCTCTTTCGGTCTCGTAGACACGAGCTGAGAAAGTGCAAACGTCGAGCAATTGCTCAGAGATGAAAAGTGCCAGCACTGAAAGCTGTTGCTAGCCAGCACCCTTCCTTGGAATCGCTTTTGTAGCCCTAAGAACAGTGGAGCTCTGGGCTTCTCTAGCCATCTCATCTTCTGCTCATCCTCTCGCGCAGTCTAAAGAGAGCTCAGGGGAGAAATTGCAAACGTCGAGCAATTGCTCAGAGATGAAAAGTGCCAGCACTGAAAGCTGTTGCTAGCCAGCACCCTTCCTTGGAAACGCTTTTGTAGCCCTAAGAAGAGTGGGGCTCTGGGTTTCTGTAGCCACCTAATCTTTTGCTCATACTCTCGCGCAGTCTAAAGAGAGCTCAGGGGAGAAATTGCAAACATCGAGCAATTGCTCAGAGATGAAAAGTGCCAGCACTGAAAGCTGTTGCTAGCCAGCACCCTTCCTTGGAAGCGCTTTCACAGGCGCAGCAACACTGGGGCTTTGCGCTTCTCTACCCACCAAACATCACGGTCATTCTCTTTCCGTCTCGTAGACACGAGCTGAGAAATTGCAAACGTCGAGCAATTGCTCAGAGATGAAAAGTGCCAGCACTGAAAGCTGTTGCTTGCCAGCACCCTTCCTTGGAAGCGCTTTTGTAGCCCTAAGAACAGTGGAGCTCTGGGCTTCTCTAGCCATCTCATCTTCTGCTCATCCTCTCGCGCAGTCTAAAGAGAGCTCAGGGGAGAAATTGCAAATGTCAGGCAATTGCTCAGAGATGAAAAGTGCCAGCACTGAAAGCTGTTGCTAGCCAGCACCCTTGCTTGGAAGCGCTTTCACAGGCGCAGCAACACTGGGGCTTTGCGCTTCTCTAGCCACCAAACGTCACGGTCATTCTCTTTCGGTCTCGTAGACACGAGCTGAGAAATTGCAAACGTTGAGTAATTGCTGAGAGATGAAAAGTGCCAGCACTGAAAGCTGTTGCTAGCCAGCCCCCTTCCTTGGAAGCGCTTTTGTAGCCCTAAGAACAGTGGGGCTCTGGGCTTCTCTAGCCATCTCATCTTCTGCTCATCCTCTCGCGCAGTCTAAAGAGAGCTCAGGTGAGAAATTGCAAACGTCGAGCAATTGCTCAGAGATGAAAAGTGCCAGCACTGAAAGCTCTCGCTAGCCAGCCCCCTTCCTTGGAAGCGCTTTCACAGGCGCAGCAACACTGGGGCTTTGCGCTTCTCTACCCACCAAACGTCACGGTCATTCTCTTTCCGTCTCGTAGACACGAGCTGAGAAATTGCAAACGTCGAGCAATTGCTCAGAGATGAAAAGTGCCAGCACTGAAAGCTGTTGCTAGCCAGCCCCCTTCCTTGGAAGCGCTTTCACAGGCGCAGCAACACTGGGGCTTTGCGCTTGTCTAACCACCAAACGTTACGGTCATTCTCTTTCTGTCTCGTAGACACGAGCTGAGAAATTGCAAACGTCGAGCAATTGCTCAGAGATGAAAAGTGCCAGCACTGAAAGCTGTTGCTAGCCAGCACCCTTCCTTGGAAGCGCTTTTGTAGCCCTAAGAACAGTGGGGCTCTGGGCTTCTGTAGCCACCTAATCTTCTGCTCATACTCTCGCGCAGTCTAAAGAGAGCTCAGGTGAGAAATTGCAAACGTCGAGCAATTGCTCAGAGATGAAAAGTGCCAGCACTGAAAGCTGTTGCTAGCCAGCACCCTTCCTTGGAAGCGCTTTTGTAGGCCTAAGAACAGTGGGGCTCTGGGCTTCTCTAGCCACCTCATCTTCTGCTCATCCTCTCGCGCAGTCTAAAGAGAGCTCAGGTGAGAAATTGCAAACGTCGAGCAATTGCTCAGAGAGGAAAAGTGCCAGCACTGAAAGCTCTTGCTAGCCAGCACCCTTCCTTGGAAGCGCTTTCACAGGCGCAGCAACACTGGGGCTTTGCGCTTCTCTACCCACCAAACGTTACGGTCATTCTCTTTCTGTCTCGTAGACACGAGCTGAGAAATTGCAAACGTCGAGCAATTGCTCAGAGATGAAAAGTGCCAGCACTGAAAGCTCTTGCTAGCCAGCACCCTTCCTTGGAAGCGCTTTTGTAGCCCTAAGAACAGTGGGGCTCTGGGCTTCTGTAGCCACCTAATCTTCTGCTCATACTCTCGCGCAGTCTAAAGAGAGCTCAGGTGAGAAATTGCAAACGTCGAGCAATTGGTCAGAGATGAAAAGTGCCAGCACTGAAAGCTGTTGCTAGCCAGCACCCTTCCTTGGAAGCGCTTTTGTAGAACTAAGGACACTGGGGCTCTGGGCTTCTCTAGCCACCTCATCTTCTGCTCATCCTCTCGCGCAGTCTAAAGAGAGCTCAGGTGAGAAATTGCAAACATCGAGCAATTGCTGAGAGATGAAAAGTGCCAGCACTGAAAGCTGTTGCTAGCCAGCCCCCTTCCTTGAAAGCGCTTTCACAGGCGCAGCAACACTGGGGCTTTGCGCTTCTCTACCCACCAAACGTCACGGTCACTATCTCTCCGTCTCGTAGACACGAGCTGAGAAATTGCAAACGTCGAGCAATTGCTCAGAGATGAAAAGAGCCAGCACTGAAAGCTGTTGCTAGCCAGCACCCTTCCTTGGAAGCGCTTTCACAGGCGCAGCAACACTGGGGCTTTGCGCTTCTCTACCCACCAAACGTCACGGTCATTCTCTTTCCGTCTTGTAGACACGAGCTGAGAAAGTGCAAATGTCGAGCAATTGCTCAGAGATGAAAAGTGCCAGCACTGAAAGCTGTTGCTAGCCAGCCCCCTTCCTTGGAAGCGCTTTTGTAGCCCTAAGAACAGTGGAGCTCTGGGCTTCTCTAGCCATCTCATCTTCTGCTCATCCTCTCGCGCAGTCTAAAGAGAGCTCAGGTGAGAAATTGCAAACGTCGAGCAATTGCTCAGAGATGAAAAGTGCCAGCACTGAAAGCTGTTGCTAGCCAGCACCCTTCCTTGGAAGCGCTTTCACAGGCGCAGCAACACTGGGGCTTTGCGCTTCTCTAACCACCAAACGTCACGGTCATTCTCTTTCCGTCTCGTAGACACGAGCTGAGAAATTGCAAACGTCGAGCAATTGCTCAGAGATGAAAAGTGCCAGCACTGAAACCTGTTGCTAACCAGCCCCCTTCCTTGGAAGCGCTTTTGTAGCCCTAAGAACAGTGGGGCTCTGGGCTTCTGTAGCCACCTAATCTTCTGCTCATCCTCTCGCGCAGTCTAAAGAGAGCTCAGGTGAGAAATTGCAAACGTCGAGCAATTGCTCAGAGAGGAAAAGTGCCAGCACTGAAAGCTGTTGCTAGCCAGCACCCTTCCTTGGAAGCGCTTTCACAGGCGCAGCAACACTGGGGCTTTGCGCTTCTCTACCCACCAAACGTTACGGTCATTCTCTTTCTGTCTCGTAGACACGAGCTGAGAAATTGCAAACGTCGAGCAATTGCTCAGAGATGAAAAGTGCCAGCACTGAAAGCTGTTGCTAACCAGCCCCCTTCCTTGGAAGCGCTTTTGTAGCCCTAAGAACAGTGGAGCTCTGGGCTTCTGTAGCCACCTAATCATCTGCTCATACTCTCGCGCAGTCTAAAGAGAGCTCAGGTGAGAAATTGCAAACATCGAGCAATTGCTCAGAGATGAAAAGTGCCAGCACTGAAAGCTGTTGCTAGCCAGCCCCCTTCCTTGGAAGCGCTTTCACAGGCGCAGCAACACTGGGGCTTTGCGCTTCTCTACTCACCAAACGTCACGGTCATTCTCTTTCGGTCTCGTAGACACGAGCTGAGAAATTGCAAACGTCGAGCAATTGCTCAGAGATGAAAAGTGCCAGCACTGAAACCTGTTGCTAGCCAGCCCCCTTCCTTGGAAGCGCTTTTGTAGCCCTAAGAACACTGGGGCTCTGGGCTTCTCTAGCCACCTCATCTTCTGCTCATCCTCTCGCGCAGTCTAAAGAGAGCTCAGGTGAGAAATTGCAAACGTCGAGCAATTGGTCAGAGATGAAAAGTGCCAGCACTGAAAGCTGTTGCTAGCCAGCCCCCTTCCTTGGAAGCGCTTTCACAGGCGCAGCAACACTGGGGCTTTGCGCTTCTCTACCCACTAAACGTCACGGTCACTATCTCTCCGTCTCGTAGACACGAGCTGAGAAATTGCAAACGTCGAGCAATTGCTCAGAGATGAAAAGTGGCAGCACTGAAAGCTGTTGCTAGCCAGCCCCCTTCCTTGGAAGCGCTTTCACAGGCGCAGCAACACTGGGGCTTTGCGCTTCTCTACCCACCAAACGTCACGGTCATTCTCTTTCCGTCTCGTAGACACGAGATGAGAAATTGCAAACGTCGAGCAATTGCTCAGAGATGAAAAGTGCCAGCACTGAAAGCTGTTGCTAGCCAGCACCCTTCCTTGGAAGCGCTTTCACAGGCGCAGCAACACTGGGGCTTTGCGCTTCTCTACCCACCAAACGTCACGGTCATTCTCTTTCTGTCTCGTAGACACGAGCTGAGAAATTGCAAACGTCGAGCAATTGCTCAGAGATGAAAAGTGCCAGCACTGAAAGCTGTTGCTAACCAGCACCCTTCCTTGGAAGCGCTTTTGTAGCCCTAAGAACACTGGGGCTCTGGGCTTCTGTAGCCACCTAATCTTCTGCTCATACTCTCGCGCAGTCTAAAGAGAGCTCAGGGGAGAAATTGCAAACGTCGAGGAATTGCTCAGAGAGGAAAAGTGCCAGCACTGAAAGCTGTTGCTAGCCAGCCCCCTTCCTTGGAAGCGCTTTCACAGGCGCAGCAACACTGGGGCTTTGCGCTTCTCTAACCACCAAACGTCACGGTCATTCTCTTTCTGTCTCGTAGACACGAGCTCAGAAAGTGCAAACGTCGAGCAATTGCTCAGAGATGAAAGGTGCCAGCACTGAAAGCTCTTGCTAGCCAGCACCCTTCCTTGGAAGCGCTTTTGTAGCCCTAAGAACAGTGGGGCTCTGGGCTTGTCTAGCCACCTCATCTTCTGCTCATCCTCTCGCGCAGTCTAAAGAGAGCTCAGGTGAGAAATTGCAAACGTCGAGCAATTGCTCAGAGATGAAAAGTGCCAGCACTGAAAGCTGTTGCTAGCCAGCACCCTTCCTTGGAAGCGCTTTCACAGGCGCAGCAACACTGGGGCTTTGCGCTTCTCTACCCACCAAACGTCACGGTCATTCTCTTTCCGTCTCGTAGACACGAGCTGAGAAATTGCAAACGTCGAGCAATTGCTGAGAGATGAAAAGTGGCAGCACTGAAAGCTGTTGCTAGCCAGCCCCCTTCCTTGGAAACGCTTTTGTAGCCCTAAGAACAGTGGGGCTCTGGGCTTCTGTAGCCACCTAATCTTCTGCTCATACTCTCGCGCAGTCTAAAGAGAGCTCAGGGGAGAAATTGCAAACGTCGAGCAATTGCTCAGAGATGAAAAGTGCCAGCACTGAAAGCTGTTGCTAGCCAGCACCCTTCCTTGGAAGCGCTGGCACAGGCGCAGCAACACTGGGGCTTTGCGCTTCTCTAGCCACCAAACATCACGGTCATTCTCTTTCCGTCTCGTAGACACGAGCTGAGAAATTGCAAACGTTGAGCAATTGCTCAGAGATGAAAAGTGCCAGCACTGAAAGATGTTGCTAGCCAGCACCCTTCCTTGGAAGCGCTTATGTAGCCCTAAGAACAGTGGGGCTCTGGGCTTCTCTAGCCACCTCATCTTCTGCTCATCCTCTCGCGCAGTCTAAAGAGAGCTCAGGTGAGAAATTGCAAACGTCGAGCAATTGCTCAGAGAGGAAAAGTGCCAGCACTGAAAGCTGTTGCTAGCCAGCCCCCTTCCTTGGAAGCGCTTTCACAGGCGCAGCAACACTGGGGCTTTGCGCTTCTCTAGCCACCAAACGTCACGATCATTCTCTTTCCGTCTTGTAGACACGAGCTGAGAAATTGCAAACGTCGAGCAATTGCTCAGAGATGAAAAGTGCCAGCACTGAAAGCTGTTGCTAGCCAGCCCCCTTCCTTGGAAGCGCTTTTGTAGCCCTAAGAACAGTGGAGCTCTGGGCTTCTCTAGCCACCTCATCTTCTGCTCATCCTGTCGCGCACTCTAAAGAGCGCTCAGGTGAGAAATTGCAAACGTCGAGCAATTGCTCAGAGATGAGAAGTGCCAGCACTGAAAGCTGTTGCTAGCCAGCCCCCTTCCTTGGAAACGCTTTCACAGGCGCAGCAACACTGGGGCTTTGCGCTTCTCTACCCACCAAACGTCACGGTCACTATCTCTCCGTCTCGTAGACATGAGCTGAGAAATTGCAAACGTCGAGCAATTGCTCAGAGATGAAAAGTGCCAGCACTGAAAGCTCTTGCTAGCCAGCACCCTTCCTTGGAAGCGCTTTTGTAGCCCTAAGAACAGTGGAGCTCTGGGCTTCTGTAGCCACCTCATCTTCTGCTCATCCTCTCGCGCAGTCTAAAGAGCGCTCAGGTGAGAAATTGCAAACGTCGAGCAATTGCTCAGAGAGGAAAAGTGCCAGCACTGAAAGCTGTTGCTAGCCAGCACCCTTCCTTGGAAGCGCTTTTGTAGCCCTAAGAACACTGGGGCTCTGGGCTTGTCTAGCCATCTCATCTTCTGCTCATCATCTCGCGCAGTCTAAAGAGAGCTCAGGTGAGAAATTGCAAACGTCGAGCAATTGGTCAGAGATGAAAAGTGCCAGCACTGAAAGCTGTTGCTAGCCAGCCCCCTTCCTTGGAAGCGCTTTCACAGGCGCAGCAACACTGGGGCTTTGCGCTTCTCTACCCACCAAACGTCACGGTCACTATCTCTCCGTCTCGTAGACACGAGCTGAGAAATTGCAAACGTCGAGCAATTGCTCAGAGATGAAAAGTGCCAGCACTGAAAGCTGTTCTAGCCAGCACCCTTCCTTGGAAGCGCTTTCACAGGCGCAGCAACACTGGGGCTTTGCGCTTCTCTAGCCACCAAACGTCACGGTCACTATCTCTCCGTCTCGTAGACACGAGCTGAGAAATTGCAAACGTCGAGCAATTGCTCAGAGATGAAAAGAGCCAGCACTGAAAGCTGTTGCTAGCCAGCCCCCTTCCTTGGAAGCGCTTTCACAGGCGCAGCAACACTGGGGCTTTGCGCTTCTCTACCCAACAAACATCACGGTCATTCTCTTTCCGTCTCGTAGACACGAGCTGAGAAAGTGCAAACGTCGAGCAATTGCTGAGAGATGAAAAGTGCCAGCACTGAAAGCTGTTGCTAGCCAGCACCCTTCCTTGGAAGCGCTTATGTAGCCCTAAGAACAGTGGGGCTCTGGGCTTGTCTAGCCATCTCATCTTCTGCTCATCCTCTCGCGCAGTCTAAAGAGAGCTCAGGTGAGAAATTGCAAACGTCGAGCAATTGCTCAGAGATGAAAAGTGCCAGCACTGAAAGCTGTTGCTAGCCAGCCCCCTTCCTTGGAAGCGCTTTTGTAGCCCTAAGAACAGTGGGGCTCTGGGCTTCTGTAGCCACCTAATCTTTTGCTCATACTCTCGCGCACTCTAAAGAGAGCTCAGGTGAGAAATTGCAAACGTCGAGCAATTGCTGAGAGATGAAAAGTGCCAGCACTGAAAGCTGTTGCTAACCAGCACCCTTCCTTGGAAGCGCTTTTGTAGCCCTAAGAAGAGTGGGCCTCTGGGCTTCTGTAGCCACCTAATCTTCTGCTCATACTCTCGCGCAGTCTAAAGAGAGCTCAGGGGAGAAATTGCAAACGTCGAGCAATTGCTCAGAGATGAAAAGTGCCAGCACTGAAAGCTGTTGCTAGCCAGCACCCTTCCTTGGAAGCGCTTTTGTAGAACTAAGAACACTGGGGCTCTGGGCTTCTCTAGCCACCTCATCTTCTGCTCATCCTCTCGCGCACTCTAAAGAGAGCTCAGGTGAGAAATTGCAAACGTCGAGCAATTGCTCAGAGATGAAAAGTGCCAGCACTGAAAGCTGTTGCTAGCCAGCCCCCTTCCTTGGAAGCGCTTTCACAGGCGCAGCAACACTGGGGCTTTGCGCTTCTCTACCCACCAAACGTCACGGTCATTCTCTTTCCGTCTCGTAGACACGAGCTGAGAAATTGCAAACGTCGAGCAATTGCTCAGAGATGAAAAGTGCCAGCACTGAAAGCTGTTGCTAGCCAGCACCCTTCCTTGGAAACGCTTTTGTAGCCCTAAGAACAGTGGGGCTCTGGGCTTCTCTAGCCACCTCATCTTCTGCTCATCCTCTCGCGCAGTCTAAAGAGAGCTCAGGTGAGAAATTGCAAACGTCGAGCAATTGCTCAGAGATGAAAAGTGCCAGCACTGAAAGCTGTTGCTAGCCAGCCCCCTTCCTTGGAAGCGCTTTCACAGGCGCAGCAACACTGGGGCTTTGCGCTTCTCTAACCACCAAATGTCACGGTCATTCTCTTTCCGTCTCGTAGACACAAGCTGAGAAAGTGCAAACGTCGAGCAATTGCTCAGAGATGAAAAGTGCCAGCACTGAAAGATGTTGCTAGCCAGCACCCTTCCTTGGAAGCGCTTATGTAGCCCTAAGAACAGTGGGGCTCTGGGCTTCTCTAGCCATCTCATCTTCTGCTCATCCTCTTGCGCAGTCTAAAGAGAGCTCAGGTGAGAAATTGCAAACGTCGAGCAATTGCTCAGAGATGAAAAGTGCCAGCACTGAAAGCTGTTGCTAGCCAGCACCCTTCCTTGGAAGCGCTTTCACAGGCGCAGCAACACTGGGGCTTTGCGCTTCTCTACCCACCAAACATCACGGTCACTATCTCTCCGTCTCGTAGACACGAGCTGAGAAATTGCAAACGTCGAGCAATTGCTCAGAGATGAAAAGTGCCAGCACTGAAAGCTGTTGCTAGCCAGCACCCTTCCTTGGAAGCGCTTTTGTAGCCCAAAGAACAGTGGAGCTCTGGGCTTCCCTAGCCACCTCATCTTCTGCTCATCCTCTCGCGCAGTCTAAAGAGAGCTCAGGTGAGAAATTGCAAACGTCGAGCAATTGCTCAGAGAGGAAAAGTGCCAGCACTGAAAGCTGTTGCTAGCCAGCCCCCTTCCTTGGAAGCGCTTTCACAGGCGCAGCAACACTGGGGCTTTGCGCTTCTCTACCCACCAAACGTCACGGTCATTCTCTTTCCGTCTCGTAGACACGAGCTGAGAAATTGCAAACGTTGAGCAATTGCTCAGAGATGAAAAGTGGCAGCACTGAAAGCTGTTGCTAGCCAGCCCCCTTCCTTGGAAGCGCTTTTGTAGCCCTAAGAACAGTGGAGCTCTGGGCTTCTCTAGCCACCTCATCTTCTGCTCATCCTCTCGCGCAGTCTAAAGAGAGCTCAGGTGAGAAATTGCAAACGTCGAGCAATTGCTCAGAGATGAAAAGTGCCAGCACTGAAAGCTGTTGCTAACCAGCCCCCTTCCTTGGAAGCGCTTTTGTAGCCCTAAGAAGAGTGGGGCTCTGGGCTTCTGTAGCCGCCTAATCTTCTGCTCATACTCTCGCGCAGTCTAAAGAGAGCTCAGGGGAGAAATTGCAAACGTTGAGCAATTGCTCAGAGATGAAAAGTGCCAGCACTGAAAGCTGTTGCTAGCCAGCCCCCTTCCTTGGAAGCGCTTTCACAGGCGCAGCAACACTGGGGCTTTGCGCTTCTCTACTCACCAAACGTCACGGTCATTCTCTTTCTGTCTCGTAGACACGAGCTGAGAAATTGCAAACGTCGAGCAATTGCTCAGAGATGAAAAGTGCCAGCACTGAAAGCTGTTGCTAGCCAGCACCCTTCCTTGGAAGCGCTTTCACAGGCGCAGCAACACTGGGGCTTTGCGCTTCTCTAACCACCAAACGTCACGGTCATTCTCTTTCCGTCTCGTAGACACGAGCTGAGAAATTGCAAACGTCGAGCAATTGCTCAGAGATGAAAAGTGCCAGCACTGAAAGCTGTTGCTAGCCAGCACCCTTCCTTGGAAGCGCTTATGTAGCCCTAAGAACAGTGGGGCTCTGGGCTTCTCTAGCCACCTCATCTTCTGCTCATCCTCTCGCGCAGTCTAAAGAGAGCTCAGGTGAGAAATTGCAAACGTCGAGCAATTGCTCAGAGAGGAAAAGTGCCAGCACTGAAAGCTGTTGCTAGCCAGCACCCTTCCTTGGAAGCGCTTTCACAGGCGCAGCAACACTGGGGCTTTGCGCTTCTCTAGCCACCAAACGTCACGATCATTCTCTTTCCGTCTCGTAGACACGAGCTGAGAAATTGCAAACGTCGAGCAATTGCTCAGAGATGAAAAGTGCCAGCACTGAAAGCTCTTGCTAGCCAGCCCCCTTCCTTGGAAGCGCTTTTGTAGCCCTAAGAACAGTGGAGCTCTGGGCTTCTCTAGCCACCTCATCTTCTGCTCATCCTCTCGCGCAGTCTAAAGAGAGCTCAGGTGAGAAATTGCAAACGTCGAGCAATTGCTCAGAGATGAAAAGTGCCAGCACTGAAAGCTGTTGCTAGCCAGCACCCTTCCTTGGAAGCGCTTTCACAGGCGCAGCAACACTGGGGCTTTGCGCTTCTCTACCCACCAAACGTCACGGTCACTATCTCTCCGTCTCGTAGACACGAGCTGAGAAATTGCAAACGTCGAGCAATTGCTCAGAGATGAAAAGTGCCAGCACTGAAAGCTGTTCTAGCCAGCACCCTTCCTTGGAAGCGCTTTCACAGGCGCAGCAACACTGGGGCTTTGCGCTTCTCTAGCCACCAAACGTCACGGTCACTATCTCTCCGTCTCGTAGACACGAGCTGAGAAATTGCAAACGTCGAGCAATTGCTCAGAGATGAAAAGAGCCAGCACTGAAAGCTGTTGCTAGCCAGCCCCCTTCCTTGGAAGCGCTTTCACAGGCGCAGCAACACTGGGGCTTTGCGCTTCTCTACCCAACAAACATCACGGTCATTCTCTTTCCGTCTCGTAGACACGAGCTGAGAAAGTGCAAACGTCGAGCAATTGCTGAGAGATGAAAAGTGCCAGCACTGAAAGCTGTTGCTAGCCAGCACCCTTCCTTGGAAGCGCTTATGTAGCCCTAAGAACAGTGGGGCTCTGGGCTTCTCTAGCCACCTAATCTTTTGCTCATACTCTCGCGCACTCTAAAGAGAGCTCAGGTGAGAAATTGCAAACGTCGAGCAATTGCTGAGAGATGAAAAGTGCCAGCACTGAAAGCTGTTGCTAGCCAGCACCCTTCCTTGGAAGCGCTTTCACAGGCGCAGCAACACTGGGGCTTTGCGCTTCTCTACCCAACAAACATCATGGTCATTCTCTTTCGGTCTCGTAGACACGAGCTGAGAAATTGCAAACGTCGAGCAATTGGTCAGAGATGAAAAGTGCCAGCACTGAAAGCTGTTGCTAGCCAGCACCCTTCCTTGGAAGCGCTTTTGTAGCCCTAAGAACAGTGGGGCTCTGGGCTTGTCTAGCCACCTCATCTTCTGCTCATCCTCTCGTGCAGTCTAAAGAGAGCTCAGGTGAGAAATTGCAAACGTCGAGCAATTGCTCAGAGAGGAAAAGTGCCAGCACTGAAAGCTCTTGCTAGCCAGCACCCTTCCTTGGAAGCGCTTTCACAGGCGCAGCAACACTGGGGCTTTGCGCTTCTCTACCCACCAAACGTCACGGTCATTCTCTTTCCGTCTTGTAGACACGAGCTGAGAAATTGCAAACGTCGAGCAATTGCTCAGAGATGAAAAGCGCCAGCACTGAAAGCTGTTGCTAGCCAGCCCCCTTCCTTGGAAGCGCTTTTGTAGCCCTAAGAACAGTGGAGCTCTGGGCTTCTCTAGCCACCTCATCTTCTGCTCATCCTCTCGCTCACTCTAAAGAGCGCTCAGGTGAGAAATTGCAAACGTCGAGCAATTGCTCAGAGATGAGAAGTGCCAGCACTGAAAGCTGTTGCTAGCCAGCACCCTTCCTTGGAAACGCTTTCACAGGCGCAGCAACACTGGGGCTTTGCGCTTCTCTACCCACCAAACGTCACGGTCACTATCTCTCCGTCTCGTAGACACGAGCTGAGAAATTGCAAACGTCGAGCAATTGCTCAGAGATGAAAAGTGCCAGCACTGAAAGCTCTTGCTAGCCAGCCCCCTTCCTTGGAAGCGCTTTTGTAGCCCTAAGAACAGTGGAGCTCTGGGCTTCTCTAGCCACCTCATCTTCTGCTCATCCTCTCGCGCAGTCTAAAGAGAGCTCAGGTGAGAAATTGCAAACGTCGAGCAATTGCTCAGAGAGGAAAAGTGCCAGCACTGAAAGCTGTTGCTAGCCAGCACCCTTCCTTGGAAGCGCTTATGTAGCCCTAAGAACACTGGGGCTCTGGGCTTGTCTAGCCATCTCATCTTCTGCTCATCATCTCGCGCAGTCTAAAGAGAGCTCAGGTGAGAAATTGCAAACGTCGAGCAATTGCTCAGAGATGAAAAGTGCCAGCACTGAAAGCTGTTGCTAGCCAGCCCCCTTCCTTGGAAGCGCTTTCACAGGCGCAGCAACACTGGGGCTTTGCGCTTCTCTACCCACCAAACGTCACGGTCACTATCTCTCCGTCTCGTAGACACGAGCTGAGAAATTGCAAACGTCGAGCAATTGCTCAGAGATGAAAAGTGCCAGCACTGAAAGCTGTTGCTAGCCAGCACCCTTCCTTGGAAGCGCTTTCACAGGCGCAGCAACACTGGGGCTTTGCGCTTCTCTACCCACCAAACGTCACGGTCACTATCTCTCCGTCTCGTAGACACGAGCTGAGAAATTGCAAACGTCGAGCAATTGCTCAGAGATGAAAAGTGCCAGCACTGAAAGCTGTTGCTAGCCAGCACCCTTCCTTGGAAGCGCTTATGTAGCCCTAAGAACAGTGGGGCTCTGGGCTTGTCTAGCCATCTCATCTTCTGCTCATCCTCTCGCGCAGTCTAAAGAGAGCTCAGGTGAGAAATTGCAAACGTCGAGCAATTGCTCAGAGATGAAAAGTGCCAGCACTGAAAGCTGTTGCTAGCCAGCCCCCTTCCTTGGAAGCGCTTTTGTAGCCCTAAGAACAGTGGGGCTCTGGGCTTCTCTAGCCACCTAATCTTTTGCTCATACTCTCGCGCAGTCTAAAGAGAGCTCAGGTGAGAAATTGCAAACGTCGAGCAATTGCTGAGAGATGAAAAGTGCCAGCACTGAAAGCTGTTGCTAGCCAGCACCCTTCCTTGGAAGCGCTTTCACAGGCGCAGCAACACTGGGGCTTTGCGCTTCTCTAGCCACCAAACGTCACGGTCATTCTCTTTCGGTCTCGTAGACACGAGCTGAGAAATTGCAAACGTCGAGCAATTGCTCAGAGATGAAAAGTGCCAGCACTGAAAGCTGTTGCTAGCCAGTACCCTTCCTTGGAAGCGCTTTTGTAGCCCTAAGAACAGTGGGGCTCTGGGCTTGTCTAGCCACCTCATCTTCTGCTCATCCTCTCGTGCAGTCTAAAGAGAGCTCAGGTGAGAAATTGCAAACGTCGAGCAATTGCTCAGAGAGGAAAAGTGCCAGCACTGAAAGCTCTTGCTAGCCAGCACCCTTCCTTGGAAGCGCTTTCACAGGCGCAGCAACACTGGGGCTTTGCGCTTCTCTAACCACCAAACGTCACGGTCATTCTCTTTCCGTCTCGTAGACACGAGCTGAGAAATTGCAAACGTCGAGCAATTGCTCAGAGATGAAAAGTGCCAGCACTGAAAGATGTTGCTAGCCAGCACCCTTCCTTGGAAGCGCTTATGTAGCCCTAAGAACAGTGGGGCTCTGGGCTTCTCTAGCCACCTCATCTTCTGCTCATCCTCTCGCGCAGTCTAAAGAGAGCTCAGGTGAGAAATTGCAAACGTCGAGCAATTGCTCAGAGAGGAAAAGTGCCAGCACTGAAAGCTGTTGCTAGCCAGCACCCTTCCTTTGAAGCGCTTTCACAGGCGCAGCAACACTGGGGCTTTGCGCTTCTCTAACCACCAAGCGTCACGGTCATTCTCTTTCCGTCTCGTAGACACGAGCTGAGAAATTGCAAACGTCGAGCAATTGCTCAGAGATGAAAAGAGCCAGCACTGAAAGCTCTTGCTAGCCAGCACCCTTCCTTGGAAGCGCTTTCACAGGCGCAGCAACACTGGGGCTTTGCGCTTCTCTACCCACCAAACGTCACGGTCACTATCTCTCCGTCTCGTAGACACGAGCTGAGAAATTGCAAACGTCGAGCAATTGCTCAGAGATGAAAAGTGCCAGCACTGAAAGCTGTTGCTAGCCAGCCCCCTTCCTTGGAAGCGCTTTCACAGGCGCAGCAACACTGGGGCTTTGCGCTTCTCTACCCACCAAACGTCACGGTCACTATCTCTCCGTCTCGTAGACACGAGCTGAGAAATTGCAAACGTCGAGCAATTGGTCAGAGATGAAAAGTGCCAGCACTGAAAGCTCTTGCTAGCCAGCACCCTTCCTTGGAAGCGCTTTTGTAGCCCTAAGAACAGTGGAGCTCTGGGCTTCTCTAGCCACCTCATCTTCTGCTCATCCTCTCGCGCACTCTAAAGAGCGCTCAGGTGAGAAATTGCAAACGTCGAGCAATTGCTCAGAGAGGAAAAGTGCCAGCACTGAAAGCTGTTGCTAGCCAGCACCCTTCCTTGGAAGCGCTTTCACAGGCGCAGCAACACTGGGGCTTTGCGCTTGTCTAACCACCAAACGTCACGGTCATTCTCTTTCGGTCTCGTAGACACGAGCTGAGAAAGTGCAAACGTCGAGCAATTGCTCAGAGATGAAAAGTGCCAGCACTGAAAGCTGTTGCTAGCCAGCCCCCTTCCTTGGAAGCGCTTATGTAGCCCTAAGAACAGTGGGGATCTGGGTTTGTCTAGCCATCTCATCTTCTGCTCATACTCTCGCGCAGTCTAAAGAGAGCTCAGGTGAGAAATTGCAAACGTCGAGCAATTGCTCAGAGATGAAAAGTGCCAGCACTGAAAGCTGTTGCTAGCCAGCCCCCTTCCTTGGAAGCGCTTTCACAGGCGCAGCAACTCTGGGGCTTTGCGCTTCTCTAGCCACCAAACGTCACGGTCACTATCTCTCCGTCTCGTAGACACGAGCTGAGAAATTGCAAACGTCGAGCAATTGCTCAGAGATGAAAAGAGCCAGCACTGAAAGCTGTTGCTAGCCAGCCCCCTTCCTTGGAAGCGCTTTCACAGGCGCAGCAACACTGGGGCTTTGCGCTTCTCTACCCACCAAACGTCACGGTCATTCTCTTTCCGTCTCGTAGACACGAGCTGAGAAAGTGCAAACGTTGAGCAATTGCTCAGAGATGAAAAGCGCCAGCACTGAAAGCTGTTGCTAGCCAGCCCCCTTCCTTGGAAGCGCTTTTGTAGCCCTAAGAACAGTGGGGCTCTGGGCTTCTCTAGCCACCTCATCTTCTGCTCATCCTCTCGCGCAGTCTAAAGAGCGCTCAGGTGAGAAATTGCAAACGTCGAGCAATTGCTCAGAGATGAAAAGTGCCAGCACTGAAAGCTGTTGCTAGCCAGCACCCTTCCTTGGAAGCGCTTTCACAGGCGCAGAAACACTGGGGCTTTGCGCTTCTCTACCCACCAAACGTCACGGTCACTATCTCTCCGTCTCGTAGACACGAGCTGAGAAATTGCAAACGTCCACCAATTGCTCAGAGATGAAAAGTGCCAGCACTGAAAGCTGTTGCTAGCCAGCACCCTTCCTTGGAAGCGCTTATGTAGCCCTAAGAACAGTGGGGCTCTGGGCTTGTCTAGCCATCTCATCTTCTGCTCATCCTCTCGCGCAGTCTAAAGAGAGCTCGGGAGAAATTGCAAACGTCGAGCAATTGCTCAGAGAGGAAAAGTGCCAGCACTGAAAGCTGTTGCTAGCCAGCACCCTTCCTTGGAAGCGCTTTCACAGGCGCAGCAACACTGGGGCTTTGCGCTTCTCTAACCACCAAACGTCACGGTCACTATCTCTCCGTCTCGTAGACACGAGCTGAGAAATTGCAAACGTCGAGCAATTGCTCAGAGATGAAAAGTGCCAGCACTGAAAGCTGTTGCTAACCAGCCCCCTTCCTTGGAAGCGCTTTTGTAGCCCTAAGAAGAGTGGGGCTCTGGGCTTCTGTAGCCACCTAATCTTCTGCTCATACTCTCGCGCAGTCTAAAGAGAGCTCAGGGGAGAAATTGCAAACGTCGAGCAATTGCTCAGAGAGGAAAAGTGCCAGCACTGAAAGCTGTTGCTAACCAGCACCCTTCCTTGGAAGCGCTTTTGTAGCCCTAAGAACAGTGGGGCTCTGGGCTTCTGTAGCCACCTCATCTTCTGCTCATCCTCTCGCGCAGTCTAAAGAGCGCTCAGGGGAGAAATTGCAAACGTCGAGGAATTGCTCAGAGAGGAAAAGTGCCAGCATTGAAAGCTATTGCTAGCCAGCACCCTTCCTTGGAAACGCTTTTGTAGAACTAAGAACAGTGGGGCTCTGGGCTTCTCTAGCCACCTCATCTTCTGCTCATCCTCTCGCGCAGTCTAAAGAGAGCTCAGGTGAGAAATTGCAAACGTCGAGCAATTGCTCAGAGATGAAAAGTGCCAGCACTGAAAGCTGTTGCTAGCCAGCACCCTTCCTTGGAAGCGCTTTCACAGGCGCAGCAACACTGGGGCTTTGCGCTTCTCTAACCACCAAACGTCACGGTCATTCTCTTTCCGACTCGTAGACACGAGCTGAGAAATTGCAAACGTCGAGCAATTGCTCAGAGATGAAAAGTGGCAGCACTGAAAGCTGTTGCTAGCCAGCACCCTTCCTTGGAAGCGCTTATGTAGCCCTAAGAACAGTGGGGCTCTGGGCTTGTCTAGCCATCTCATCTTCTGCTCATCCTCTCGCGCAGTCTAAAGAGAGCTCAGGTGAGAAATTGCAAACGTCGAGCAATTGCTCAGAGATGAAAAGTGCCAGCACTGAAAGCTGTTGCTAGCCAGCCCCCTTCCTTGGAAGCGCTTTCACAGGCGCAGCAACACTGGGGCTTTGCGCTTCTCTACCCACCAAACATCACGGTCATTCTCTTTCCGTCTCGTAGACACGAGCTGAGAAAGTGCAAACGTTGAGCAATTGCTCAGAGATGAAAAGTGCCAGCACTGAAAGCTGTTGCTAGCCAGCCCCCTTCCTTGGAAGCGCTTTCACAGGCGCAGTAACACTGGGGCTTTGCGCTTCTCTACCCACCAAACGTCACGGTCATTCTCTTTCCGTCTCGTAGACACGAGCTGAGAAATTGCAAACGTCGAGCAATTGCTCGGAGATGAAAAGTGCCAGCACTGAAAGCTGTTGCTAGCCAGCACCCTTCCTTGGAAGCGCTTTCACAGGCGCAGCAACACTGGGGCTTTGCGCTTCTCTACCCACCAAACATCACGGTCACTATCTCTCCGTCTCGTAGACACGAGCTGAGAAATTGCAAACGTCGAGCAATTGCTCAGAGATGAAAAGTGGCAGCACTGAAAGCTGTTGCTAGCCAGCACCCTTCCTTGGAAGCGCTTTCACAGGCGCAGCAACACTGGGGCTTTGCACTTCTCTAGCCACCAAACGTTACGGTCATTCTCTTTCCGTCTCGTAGACACGAGCTGAGAAAGTGCAAACGTTGAGCAATTGCTCAGAGATGAAAAGTGCCAGCACTGAAAGATGTTGCTAGCCAGCCCCCTTCCTTGGAAGCGCTTATGTAGCCCTAAGAACAGTGGAGCTCTGGGCTTCTCTAGCCATCTCATCTTCTGCTCATCCTCTCGCGCAGTCTAAAGAGAGCTCAGGTGAGAAATTGCAAACGTCGAGCAATTGCTCAGAGAGGAAAAGTGCCAGCACTGAAAGCTGTTGCTAGCCAGCACCCTTCCTTGGAAGCGCTTTCACAGGCGCAGCAACACTTGCTCTTTGCGCTTCTCTACCCACCAAACGTCACGGTCATTCTCTTTCTGTCTCGTAGACACGAGCTGAGAAATTGCAAATGTCGAGCAATTGCTCAGAGATGAAAAGTGCCAGCACTGAAAGCTGTTGCTAGCCAGCACCCTTCCTTGGAAGCGCTTATGTAGCCCTAAGAACAGTGGAGCTCTGGGCTTCTCTAGCCACCTCATCTTCTGCTCATCCTCTCGCGCACTCTAAAGAGCGCTCAGGTGAGAAATTGCAAACGTCGAGCAATTGCTCAGAGATGAAAAGTGCCAGCACTGAAAGCTGTTGCTAGCCAGCCCCCTTCCTTGAAAGCGCTTTCACAGGCGCAGCAACACTGGGGCTTTGCGCTTCTCTACCCACTAAACGTCACGGTCACTATCTCTCCGTCTCGTAGACACGAGCTGAGAAATTGCAAACGTCGAGCAATTGCTCAGAGATGAAAAGTGGCAGCACTGAAAGCTGTTGCTAGCCAGCACCCTTCCTTGGAAGCGCTTTCACAGGCGCAGCAACACTGGGGCTTTGCGCTTCTCTACCCACCAAACGTCACGGTCATTCTCTTTCCGTCTCGTAGACACGAGCTGAGAAATTGCAAACGTCGAGCAATTGCTCAGAGATGAAAAGTGCCAGCACTGAAAGCTGTTGCTAGCCAGCACCCTTCCTTGGAAGCGCTTTCACAGGCGCAGCAACACTGGGGCTTTGCGCTTCTCTACCCACCAAACGTTACGGTCATTCTCTTTCTGTCTCGTAGACACGAGCTGAGAAATTGCAAACGTCGAGCAATTGCTCAGAGATGAAAAGTGCCAGCACTGAAAGCTGTTGCTAACCAGCACCCTTCTTGGAAGCGCTTTTGTAGCCCTAAGAACACTGGGGCTCTGGGCTTCTGTAGCCACCTCATCTTCTGCTCATACTCTCGCGCAGTCTAAAGAGAGCTCAGGGGAGAAATTGCAAACGTCGAGGAATTGCTCAGAGAGGAAAAGTGCCAGCACTGAAAGCTGTTGCTAGCCAGCACCCTTCCTTGGAAGCGCTTTCACAGGCGCAGCAACACTGGGGCTTTGCACTTCTCTAGCCACCAAACGTTACGGTCATTCTCTTTCGGTCTCGTAGAGAGGAGCTGAGAAATTGCAAACGTCGAGCAATTGCTCAGAGAGGAAAAGTGCCAGCATTGAAAGCTATTGCTAGCCAGCACCCTTCCTTGGAAACGCTTTTGTAGAACTAAGAACACTGGGGCTCTGGGCTTCTCTAGCCACCTCATCTTCTGCTCATCCTCTCGCGCAGTCTAAAGAGAGCTCAGGTGAGAAATTGCAAACGTCGAGCAATTGCTCAGAGATGAAAAGTGCCAGCACTGAAAGCTGTTGCTAGCCAGCCCCCTTCCTTGGAAGCGCTTTCACAGGCGCAGCAACACTGGGGCTTTGCGCTTCTCTAACCACCAAACGTCACGGTCATTCTCTTTCCGACTCGTAGACACGAGCTGAGAAATTGCAAACGTTGAGCAATTGCTCAGAGATGAAAAGTGCCAGCACTGAAAGCTGTTGCTAGCCAGCACCCTTCCTTGGAAGCGCTTTCACAGGCGCAGCAACACTGGGGCTTTGCACTTCTCTAGCCACCAAACATCACGGTCATTCTCTTTCCGTCTCGTAGACACGAGCTGAGAAAGTGCAAACGTTGAGCAATTGCTCAGAGATGAAAAGTGCCAGCACTGAAAGATGTTGCTAGCCAGCCCCCTTCCTTGGAAGCGCTTATGTAGCCCTAAGAACAGTGGAGCTCTGGGCTTCTCTAGCCATCTCATCTTCTGCTCATCCTCTCGCGCAGTCTAAAGAGAGCTCAGGTGAGAAATTGCAAACGTCGAGCAATTGCTCAGAGATGAAAAGTGCCAGCACTGAAAGCTGTTGCTAGCCAGCACCCTTCCTTGGAAGCGCTTTCACAGGCGCAGCAACACTTGCTCTTTGCGCTTCTCTACCCACCAAACGTCACGGTCATTCTCTTTCTGTCTCGTAGACACGAGCTGAGAAATTGCAAATGTCGAGCAATTGCTCAGAGATGAAAAGTGCCAGCACTGAAAGCTGTTGCTAGCCAGCACCCTTCCTTGGAAGCGCTTATGTAGCCCTAAGAACAGTGGAGCTCTGGGCTTCTCTAGCCACCTCATCTTCTGCTCATCCTCTCGCGCACTCTAAAGAGCGCTCAGGTGAGAAATTGCAAACGTCGAGCAATTGCTCAGAGATGAAAAGTGCCAGCACTGAAAGCTGTTGCTAGCCAGCCCCCTTCCTTGAAAGCGCTTTCACAGGCGCAGCAACACTGGGGCTTTGCGCTTCTCTACCCACCAAACGTCACGGTCATTCTATTTCCGTCTCGTAGAGACGAGCTGAGAAATTGCAAACGTCGAGCAATTGCTCAGAGATGAAAAGTGGCAGCACTGAAAGCTGTTGCTAGCCAGCACCCTTCCTTGGAAGCGCTTTCACAGGCGCAGCAACACTGGGGCTTTGCACTTCTCTAGCCACCAAACATCACGGTCATTCTCTTTCCGTCTCGTAGACACGAGCTGAGAAAGTGCAAACGTTGAGCAATTGCTCAGAGATGAAAAGTGCCAGCACTGAAAGATGTTGCTAGCCAGCCCCCTTCCTTGGAAGCGCTTATGTAGCCCTAAGAACAGTGGAGCTCTGGGCTTCTCTAGCCATCTCATCTTCTGCTCATCCTCTCGCGCAGTCTAAAGAGAGCTCAGGTGAGAAATTGCAAACGTCGAGCAATTGCTCAGAGATGAAAAGTGCCAGCACTGAAAGCTGTTGCTAGCCAGCACCCTTCCTTGGAAGCGCTTTCACAGGCGCAGCAACACTTGCTCTTTGCGCTTCTCTACCCACCAAACGTCACGGTCATTCTCTTTCTGTCTCGTAGACACGAGCTGAGAAATTGCAAATGTCGAGCAATTGCTCAGAGATGAAAAGTGCCAGCACTGAAAGCTGTTGCTAGCCAGCACCCTTCCTTGGAAGCGCTTTTGTAGCCCTAAGAACAGTGGAGCTCTGGGCTTCTCTAGCCACCTCATCTTCTGCTCATCCTCTCGCGCACTCTAAAGAGCGCTCAGGTGAGAAATTGCAAACGTCGAGCAATTGCTCAGAGATGAAAAGTGCCAGCACTGAAAGCTGTTGCTAGCCAGCCCCCTTCCTTGAAAGCGCTTTCACAGGCGCAGCAACACTGGGGCTTTGCGCTTCTCTACCCACTAAACGTCACGGTCACTATCTCTCCGTCTCGTAGACACGAGCTGAGAAATTGCAAACGTCGAGCAATTGCTCAGAGATGAAAAGTGGCAGCACTGAAAGCTGTTGCTAGCCAGCACCCTTCCTTGGAAGCGCTTTCACAGGCGCAGCAACACTGGGGCTTTGCGCTTCTCTACCCACCAAACATCACGGTCATTCTCTTTCCGTCTCGTAGACACGAGCTGAGAAATTGCAAACGTCGAGCAATTGCTCAGAGATGAAAAGTGCCAGCACTGAAAGCTGTTGCTAGCCAGCCCCCTTCCTTGGAAGCGCTTTCACAGGCGCAGCAACACTGGGGCTTTGCGCTTCTCTACCCACCAAACGTTACGGTCATTCTCTTTCTGTCTCGTAGACACGAGCTGAGAAATTGCAAACGTCGAGCAATTGCTCAGAGATGAAAAGTGGCAGCACTGAAAGCTGTTGCTAGCCAGCCCCCTTCCTTGGAAGCGCTTTCACAGGCGCAGCAACACTGGGGCTTTGCGCTTCTCTAACCACCAAACGTCACGGTCATTCTCTTTCCGACTCGTAGACACGAGCTGAGAAATTGCAAACGTTGAGCAATTGCTCAGAGATGAAAAGTGCCAGCACTG
Source organism: Sarcoramphus papa (assembly GCA_037962945.1). NCBI lineage: Eukaryota > Metazoa > Chordata > Aves > Accipitriformes > Cathartidae > Sarcoramphus > Sarcoramphus papa. Next base: position 27,805,103 of record CM075590.1, on the reverse strand, counting down.
AAAGCTGTTGCTAGCCAGCACCCTTCCTTGGAAGCGCTTTCACAGGCGCAGCAACACTGGGGCTTTGCACTTCTCTAGCCACCAAACATCACGGTCATTCTCTTTCCGTCTCGTAGACACGAGCTGAGAAAGTGCAAACGTTGAGCAATTGCTCAGAGATGAAAAGTGCCAGCACTGAAAGATGTTGCTAGCCAGCCCCCTTCCTTGGAAGCGCTTATGTAGCCCTAAGAACAGTGGAGCTCTGGGCTTGTCTAGCCATCTCATCTTCTGCTCATCCTCTCGCGCAGTCTAAAGAGAGCTCAGGTGAGAAATTGCAAACGTCGAGCAATTGCTCAGAGATGAAAAGTGCCAGCACTGAAAGCTGTTGCTAGCCAGCACCCTTCCTTGGAAGCGCTTTCACAGGCGCAGCAACACTTGCTCTTTGCGCTTCTCTACCCACCAAACGTCACGGTCATTCTCTTTCTGTCTCGTAGACACGAGCTGAGAAATTGCAAATGTCGAGCAATTGCTCAGAGATGAAAAGTGCCAGCACTGAAAGCTGTTGCTAGCCAGCACCCTTCCTTGGAAGCGCTTATGTAGCCCTAAGAACAGTGGAGCTCTGGGCTTCTCTAGCCACCTCATCTTCTGCTCATCCTCTCGCGCACTCTAAAGAGCGCTCAGGTGAGAAATTGCAAACGTCGAGCAATTGCTCAGAGATGAAAAGTGCCAGCACTGAAAGCTGTTGCTAGCCAGCCCCCTTCCTTGAAAGCGCTTTCACAGGCGCAGCAACACTGGGGCTTTGCGCTTCTCTACCCACCAAACGTCACGGTCATTCTATTTCCGTCTCGTAGAGACGAGCTGAGAAATTGCAAACGTCGAGCAATTGCTCAGAGATGAAAAGTGGCAGCACTGAAAGCTGTTGCTAGCCAGCACCCTTCCTTGGAAGCGCTTTCACAGGCGCAGCAACACTGGGGCTTTGCACTTCTCTAGCCACCAAACATCACGGTCATTCTCTTTCCGTCTCGTAGACACGAGCTGAGAAAGTGCAAACGTTGAGCAATTGCTCAGAGATGAAAAGTGCCAGCACTGAAAGATGTTGCTAGCCAGCCCCCTTCCTTGGAAGCGCTTATGTAGCCCTAAGAACAGTGGAGCTCTGGGCTTCTCTAGCCATCTCATCTTCTGCTCATCCTCTCGCGCAGTCTAAAGAGAGCTCAGGTGAGAAATTGCAAACGTCGAGCAATTGCTCAGAGATGAAAAGTGCCAGCACTGAAAGCTGTTGCTAGCCAGCCCCCTTCCTTGAAAGCGCTTTCACAGGCGCAGCAACACTGGGGCTTTGCGCTTCTCTACCCACTAAACGTCACGGTCACTATCTCTCCGTCTCGTAGACACGAGCTGAGAAATTGCAAACGTCGAGCAATTGCTCAGAGATGAAAAGTGGCAGCACTGAAAGCTGTTGCTAGCCAGCACCCTTCCTTGGAAGCGCTTTCACAGGCGCAGCAACACTGGGGCTTTGCGCTTCTCTACCCACCAAACATCACGGTCATTCTCTTTCCGTCTCGTAGACACGAGCTCAGAAATTGCAAACGTCGAGCAATTGCTCAGAGATGAAAAGTGCCAGCACTGAAAGCTGTTGCTAGCCAGCCCCCTTCCTTGGAAGCGCTTTCACAGGCGCAGCAACACTGGGGCTTTGCGCTTCTCTACCCACCAAACGTTACGGTCATTCTCTTTCTGTCTCGTAGACACGAGCTGAGAAATTGCAAACGTCGAGCAATTGCTCAGAGATGAAAAGTGCCAGCACTGAAAGCTGTTGCTAACCAGCAACCTTCTTGGAAGCGCTTTTGTAGCCCTAAGAACACTGGGGCTCTGGGCTTCTGTAGCCACCTAATCTTCTGCTCATACTCTCGCGCAGTCTAAAGAGAGCTCAGGGGAGAAATTGCAAACGTCGAGCAATTGCTCAGAGAGGAAAAGTGGCAGCACTGAAAGCTGTTGCTAGCCAGCCCCCTTCCTTGGAAGCGCTGTCACAGGCGCAGCAACACTGGGGCTTTGCGCTTCTCTAGCCACCAAACGTCACGGTCATTCTCTTTCCGACTCGTAGACACGAGCTGAGAAATTGCAAACGTCGAGCAATTGCTCAGAGATGAAAAGTGGCAGCACTGAAAGATGTTGCTAGCCAGCACCCTTCCTTGGAAGCGCTTATGTAGCCCTAAGAACAGTGGGGCTCTGGGCTTGTCTAGCCATCTCATCTTCTGCTCATCCTCTCGCGCAGTCTAAAGAGAGCTCAGGTGAGAAATTGCAAACGTCGAGCAATTGCTCAGAGATGAAAAGTGCCAGCACTGAAAGCTGTTGCTAGCCAGCCCCCTTCCTTGGAAGCGCTTTCACAGGCGCAGCAACACTGGGGCTTTGCGCTTCTCTACCCACCAAACATCACGGTCACTATCTCTCCGTCTCGTAGACACGAGGTGAGAAATTGCAAACGTCGAGCAATTGCTCAGAGATGAAAAGTGCCAGCACTGAAAGCTCTTGCTAGCCAGCACCCTTCCTTGGAAGCGCTTTCACAGGCGCAGCAACACTGGGGCTTTGCGCTTCTCTAACCACCAAACGTCACGGTCATTCTCTTTCGGTCTCGTAGACACGAGCTGAGAAAGTGCAAACGTCGAGCAATTGCTCAGAGATGAAAAGTGCCAGCACTGAAAGCTGTTGCTAGCCAGCACCCTTCCTTGGAAGCGCTTATGTAGCCCTAAGAACAGTGGGGCTCTGGGCTTGTCTAGCCATCTCATCTTCTGCTCATCCTCTCGCGCACTCTAAAGAGAGCTCAGGTGAGAAATTGCAAACGTCGAGCAATTGCTCAGAGATGAAAAGTGCCAGCACTGAAAGCTGTTGCTAGCCAGCCCCCTTCCTTGGAAGCGCTTTCACAGGCGCAGCAACACTGGGGCTTTGCGCTTCTCTACCCACCAAACATCACGGTCACTATCTCTCCGTCTCGTAGACACGAGCTGAGAAATTGCAAACGTCGAGCAATTGCTCAGAGATGAAAAGTGCCAGCACTGAAAGCTGTTGCTAGCCAGCCCCCTTCCTTGGAAGCGCTTTTGTAGCCCTAAGAACAGTGGGGCTCTGGGCTTCTCTAGCCACCTCATCTTCTGCTCATCCTCTCGCGCAGTCTAAAGAGAGCTCAGGGGAGAAATTGCAAACGTCGAGGAATTGCTCAGAGAGGAAAAGTGGCAGCACTGAAAGCTGTTGCTAGCCAGCCCCCTTCCTTGGAAGCGCTTTCACAGGCGCAGCAACACTGGGGCTTTGCGCTTCTCTACCCACCAAACGTCACGGTCATTCTCTTTCTGTCTCGTAGAGACGAGCTGAGAAATTGCAAACGTCGAGCAATTGCTCAGAGATGAAAAGTGCCAGCACTGAAAGCTCTTGCTAGCCAGCCCCCTTCCTTGGAAGTGCTTTTGTAGCCTTAAGAACAGTGGAGCTCTGGGCTTCTCTAGCCACCTCATCTTCTGCTCATCCTCTCGCGCAGTCTAAAGAGCGCTCAGGTGAGAAATTGCAAACGTCGAGCAATTGCTCAGAGATGAAAAGTGGCAGCACTGAAAGCTGTTGCTAGCCAGCCCCCTTCCTTGGAAGCGCTTTTGTAGCCCTAAGAACAGTGGGGCTCTGGGCTTCTCTAGCCACCTAATCTTGTGCTCATCCTCTCGCGCACTCTAAAGAGAGCTCAGGTGAGAAATTGCAAACGTCGAGCAATTGCTGAGAGATGAAAAGTGCCAGCACTGAAAGCTGTTGCTAGCCAGCACCCTTCCTTGGAAGCGCTTTCACAGGCGCAGCAACACTGGGGCTTTGCGCTTCTCTACCCACCAAACATCACGGTCACTATCTCTCCGTCTCGTAGACACGAGCTGAGAAATTGCAAACGTCGAGCAATTGCTCAGAGATGAAAAGTGCCAGCACTGAAAGATGTTGCTAGCCAGCCCCCTTCCTTGGAAGCCCTTTTGTAGCCCTAAGAACAGTGGAGCTCTGGGCTTCTCTAGCCACCTCATCTTCTGCTCATCCTCTCGCGCAGTCTAAAGAGCGCTCAGGTGAGAAATTGCAAACGTCGAGCAATTGCTCAGAGATGAAAAGTGCCAGCACTGAAAGCTGTTGCTAGCCAGCCCCCTTCCTTGGAAGCGCTTTCACAGGCGCAGCAACACTGGGGCTTTGCGCTTCTCTACCCACCAAACGTCACGGTCATTCTCTTTCCGACTCGTAGACACGAGCTGAGAAATTGCAAACGTCGAGCAATTGCTCAGAGATGAAAAGTGCCAGCACTGAAAGCTGTTGCTAGCCAGCACCCTTCCTTGGAAGCGCTTTTGTAGCCCTAAGAACACTGGGGCTCTGGGCTTGTCTAGCCACCTCATCTTCTGCTCATCCTCTCGCGCAGTCTAAAGAGAGCTCAGGTGAGAAATTGCAAATGTCGAGCAATTGCTCAGAGATGAAAAGTGCCAGCACTGAAAGCTGTTGCTAGCCAGCCCCCTTCCTTGGAAGCGCTTTCACAGGCGCAGCAACACTGGGGCTTTGCGCTTCTCTACCCACCAAACGTCACGGTCATTCTCTTTCCATCTCGTAGACACGAGCTGAGAAATTGCAAACGTCGAGCAATTGCTCAGAGATGAAAAGTGCCAGCACTGAAAGCTGTTGCTAGCCAGCACCCTTCCTTGGAAACGCTTTTGTAGCCCTAAGAACAGTGGGGCTCTGTGCTTCTCTAGCCACCTCATCTTCTGCGCATCCTCTCGCGCAGTCTAAAGAGAGCTCAGGTGAGAAATTGCAAACGTCGAGCAATTGCTCAGAGAGGAAAAGAGCCAGCACTGAAAGCTGTTGCTAGCCAGCACCCTTCCTTGGAAGCGCTTATGTAGCCCTAAGAACACTGGGGCTCTGGGCTTGTCTAGCCATCTCATCTTCTGCTCATCCTCTCGCGCAGTCTAAAGAGAGCTCAGGTGAGAAATTGCAAACGTCGAGCAATTGCTCAGAGATGAAAAGTGCCAGCACTGAAAGCTGTTGCTAGCCAGCCCCCTTCCTTGGAAGCGCTTTCACAGGTGCAGCAACACTGGGGCTTTGCGCTTCTCTACCCACCAAACGTCACGGTCACTATCTCTCCGTCTCGTAGACACGAGCTGAGAAATTGCAAACGTCGAGCAATTGCTCAGAGATGAAAAGTGCCAGCACTGAAAGCTGTTCTAGCCAGCACCCTTCCTTGGAAGCGCTTTCACAGGCGCAGCAACACTGGGGCTTTGCGCTTCTCTACCCACCAAACGTCACGGTCACTATCTCTCCGTCTCGTAGACACGAGCTGAGAAATTGCAAAATCGAGCAATTGCTCAGAGATGAAAAGAGCCAGCACTGAAAGCTGTTGCTAGCCAGCCCCCTTCCTTGGAAGCGCTTTCACAGGCGCAGCAACACTGGGGCTTTGCGCTTCTCTACCCAACAAACATCACGGTCATTCTCTTTCCGTCTCGTAGACACGAGCTGAGAAAGTGCAAACGTCGAGCAATTGCTCAGAGATGAAAAGTGCCAGCACTGAAAGCTGTTGCTAGCCAGCACCCTTCCTTGGAAGCGCTTATGTAGCCCTAAGAACAGTGGGGCTCTGGGCTTGTCTAGCCATCTCATCTTCTGCTCATCCTCTCGCGCAGTCTAAAGAGAGCTCAGGTGAGAAATTGCAAACGTCGAGCAATTGCTCAGAGATGAAAAGTGCCAGCACTGAAAGCTGTTGCTAGCCAGCCCCCTTCCTTGGAAGCGCTTTTGTAGCCCTAAGAACAGTGGGGCTCTGGGCTTCTCTAGCCACCTAATCTTTTGCTCATACTCTCGCGCACTCTAAAGAGAGCTCAGGTGAGAAATTGCAAACGTCGAGCAATTGCTGAGAGATGAAAAGTGCCAGCACTGAAAGCTGTTGCTAGCCAGCACCCTTCCTTGGAAGCGCTTTCACAGGCGCAGCAACACTGGGGCTTTGCGCTTCTCTAGCCACCAAACGTCACGGTCATTCTCTTTCGGTCTCGTAGACACGAGCTGAGAAATTGCAAACGTCGAGCAATTGCTCAGAGATGAAAAGTGCCAGCACTGAAAGCTCTTGCTAGCCAGTACCCTTCCTTGGAAGCGCTTTTGTAGCCCTAAGAACAGTGGGGCTCTGGGCTTGTCTAGCCACCTCATCTTCTGCTCATCCTCTCGTGCAGTCTAAAGAGAGCTCAGGTGAGAAATTGCAAACGTCGAGCAATTGCTCAGAGATGAGAAGTGCCAGCACTGAAAGCTGTTGCTAGCCAGCACCCTTCCTTGGAAACGCTTTCACAGGCGCAGCAACAGTGGGGCTTTGCGCTTCTCTACCCACCAAACGTCACGGTCACTATCTCTCCGTCTCGTAGACACGAGCTGAGAAATTGCAAACGTCGAGCAATTGCTCAGAGATGAAAAGTGCCAGCACTGAAAGCTCTTGCTAGCCAGCCCCCTTCCTTGGAAGCGCTTTTGTAGCCCTAAGAACAGTGGAGCTCTGGGCTTCTCTAGCCACCTCATCTTCTGCTCATCCTCTCGCGCAGTCTAAAGAGAGCTCAGGTGAGAAATTGCAAACGTCGAGCAATTGCTCAGAGATGAAAAGTGCCAGCACTGAAAGCTGTTGCTAGCCAGCACCCTTCCTTGGAAGCGCTTATGTAGCCCTAAGAACACTGGGGCTCTGGGCTTGTCTAGCCATCTCATCTTCTGCTCATCCTCTCGCGCAGTCTAAAGAGAGCTCAGGTGAGAAATTGCAAACGTCGAGCAATTGCTCAGAGAGGAAAAGTGCCAGCACTGAAAGCTGTTGCTAGCCAGCACCCTTCCTTTGAAGCGCTTTCACAGGCGCAGCAACACTGGGGCTTTGCGCTTCTCTAACCACCAAGCGTCACGGTCATTCTCTTTCGGTCTCGTAGACACGAGCTGAGAAAGTGCAAACGTTGAGCAATTGCTCAGAGATGAAATGTGCCAGCACTGAAAGCTCTTGCTAGCCAGCACCCTTCCTTGGAAGCGCTTTCACAGGCGCAGCAACACTGGGGCTTTGCGCTTCTCTACCCACCAAACGTCACGGTCACTATCTCTCCGTCTCGTAGACACGAGCTGAGAAATTGCAAACGTCGAGCAATTGCTCAGAGATGAAAAGTGCCAGCACTGAAAGCTGTTGCTAGCCAGCACCCTTCCTTGGAAGCGCTTTCACAGGCGCAGCAACACTGGGGCTTTGCGCTTCTCTACCCACCAAACGTCACGATCATTCTCTTTCCGTCTTGTAGACACGAGCTGAGAAAGTGCAAACGTTGAGCAATTGCTCAGAGATGAAAAGCGCCAGCACTGAAAGCTGTTGCTAGCCAGCCCCCTTCCTTGGAAGCGCTTTTGTAGCCCTAAGAACAGTGGAGCTCTGGGCTTCTCTAGCCACCTCATCTTCTGCTCATCCTCTCGCGCACTCTAAAGAGCGCTCAGGTGAGAAATTGCAAACGTCGAGCAATTGCTCAGAGAGGAAAAGTGCCAGCACTGAAAGCTGTTGCTAGCCAGCACCCTTCCTTGGAAACGCTTTCACAGGCGCAGCAACACTGGGGCTTTGCGCTTCTCTACCCACCAAACGTCACGGTCACTATCTCTCCGTCTCGTAGACACGAGCTGAGAAATTGCAAACGTCGAGCAATTGGTCAGAGATGAAAAGTGCCAGCACTGAAAGCTGTTGCTAGCCAGCACCCTTCCTTGGAAGCGCTTTTGTAGCCCTAAGAACAGTGGAGCTCTGGGCTTCTCTAGCCACCTCATCTTCTGCTCATCCTCTCGCGCACTCTAAAGAGCGCTCAGGTGAGAAATTGCAAACGTCGAGCAATTGCTCAGAGAGGAAAAGTGCCAGCACTGAAAGCTGTTGCTAGCCAGCCCCCTTCCTTGGAAGCGCTTTCACAGGCGCAGCAACACTGGGGCTTTGCGCTTGTCTAACCACCAAACGTCACGGTCATTCTCTTTCGGTCTCGTAGACACGAGCTGAGAAAGTGCAAACGTCGAGCAATTGCTCAGAGATGAAAAGTGCCAGCACTGAAAGCTGTTGCTAGCCAGCCCCCTTCCTTGGAAGCGCTTTTGTAGCCCTAAGAACAGTGGGGATCTGGGTTTGTCTAGCCATCTCATCTTCTGCTCATCCTCTCGCGCAGTCTAAAGAGAGCTCAGGTGAGAAATTGCAAACGTCGAGCAATTGCTCAGAGATGAAAAGTGCCAGCACTGAAAGCTGTTGCTAGCCAGCCCCCTTCCTTGGAAGCGCTTTCACAGGCGCAGCAACTCTGGGGCTTTGCGCTTCTCTAGCCACCAAACGTCACGGTCACTATCTCTCCGTCTCGTAGACACGAGCTGAGAAATTGCAAACGTCGAGCAATTGCTCAGAGATGAAAAGAGCCAGCACTGAAAGCTGTTGCTAGCCAGCCCCCTTCCTTGGAAGCGCTTTCACAGGCGCAGCAACACTGGGGCTTTGCGCTTCTCTACCCAACAAACATCACGGTCATTCTCTTTCCGTCTCGTAGACACGAGCTGAGAAAGTGCAAACGTTGAGCAATTGCTCAGAGATGAAAAGTGCCAGCACTGAAAGCTGTTGCTAGCCAGCACCCTTCCTTGGAAGCGCTTATGTAGCCCTAAGAACAGTGGGGCTCTGGGCTTGTCTAGCCATCTCATCTTCTGCTCATCCTCTCGCGCAGTCTAAAGAGAGCTCAGGTGAGAAATTGCAAACGTCGAGCAATTGCTCAGAGATGAAAAGTGCCAGCACTGAAAGCTGTTGCTAGCCAGCCCCCTTCCTTGGAAGCGCTTTTGTAGCCCTAAGAACAGTGGGGCTCTGGGCTTCTCTAGCCACCTAATCTTTTGCTCATACACTCGCGCACTCTAAAGAGAGCTCAGGTGAGAAATTGCAAACGTCGAGCAATTGCTGAGAGATGAAAAGTGCCAGCACTGAAAGCTGTTGCTAGCCAGCACCCTTCCTTGAAAGCGCTTTCACAGGCGCAGCAACAGTGGGGCTTTGCGCTTCTCTACCCACCAAACGTCACGGTCATTCTCTTTCCGTCTCGTAGACACGAGATGAGAAATTGCAAACGTCGAGCAATTGCTCAGAGATGAAAAGTGCCAGCACTGAAAGCTGTTGCTAGCCAGTACCCTTCCTTGGAAGCGCTTTTGTAGCCCTAAGAACAGTGGGGCTCTGGGCTTCTCTAGCCACCTCATCTTCTGCTCATCCTCTCGTGCAGTCTAAAGAGAGCTCAGGTGAGAAATTGCAAACGTCGAGCAATTGCTCAGAGAGGAAAAGTGCCAGCACTGAAAGCTCTTGCTAGCCAGCACCCTTCCTTGGAAGCGCTTTCACAGGCGCAGCAACACTGGGGCTTTGCGCTTCTCTAACCACCAAACGTCACGGTCATTCTCTTTCCGTCTCGTAGACACGAGCTGAGAAATTGCAAACGTCGAGCAATTGCTCAGAGATGAAAAGTGCCAGCACTGAAAGATGTTGCTAGCCAGCACCCTTCCTTGGAAGCGCTTATGTAGCCCTAAGAACAGTGGGGCTCTGGGCTTCTCTAGCCACCTCATCTTCTGCTCATCCTCTCGCGCAGTCTAAAGAGAGCTCAGGTGAGAAATTGCAAACGTCGAGCAATTGCTCAGAGATGAAAAGTGCCAGCACTGAAAGCTGTTGCTAGCCAGCCCCCTTCCTTTGAAGCGCTTTCACAGGCGCAGCAACACTGGGGCTTTGCGCTTCTCTAACCACCAAGCGTCACGGTCATTCTCTTTCGGTCTCGTAGACACGAGCTGAGAAAGTGCAAACGTTGAGCAATTGCTCAGAGATGAAATGTGCCAGCACTGAAAGCTCTTGCTAGCCAGCACCCTTCCTTGGAAGCGCTTTCACAGGCACAGCAACACTGGGGCTTTGCGCTTCTCTACCCACCAAACGTCACGGTCACTATCTCTCCGTCTCGTAGACACGAGCTGAGAAATTGCAAACGTCGAGCAATTGCTCAGAGATGAAAAGTGCCAGCACTGAAAGCTGTTGCTAGCCAGCCCCCTTCCTTGTAAGCGCTTTCACAGGCGCAGCAACACTGGGGCTTTGCGCTTCTCTACCCACCAAACGTCAAGATCATTCTCTTTCCGTCTTGTAGACACGAGCTGAGAAAGTGCAAACGTTGAGCAATTGCTCAGAGATGAAAAGCGCCAGCACTGAAAGCTGTTGCTAGCCAGCCCCCTTCCTTGGAAGCGCTTTTGTAGCCCTAAGAACAGTGGAGCTCTGGGCTTCTCTAGCCACCTCATCTTCTGCTCATCCTCTCGCGCACTCTAAATACCGCTCAGGTGAGAAATTGCAAACGTCGAGCAATTGCTCAGAGATGAAAAGTGCCAGCACTGAAAGGTGTTGCTAGCCAGCACCCTTCCTTGGAAACGCTTTCACAGGCGCAGCAACACTGGGGCTTTGCGCTTCTCTACCCACCAAACATCACGGTCACTATCTCTCCGTCTCGTAGACACGAGCTGAGAAATTGCAAACGTCGAGCAATTGCTCAGAGATGAAAAGTGCCAGCACTGAAAGCTCTTGCTAGCCAGCACCCTTCCTTGGAAGCGCTTTTGTAGCCCTAAGAACAGTGGAGCTCTGGGCTTCTCTAGCCACCTCATCTTCTGCTCATCCTCTCGCGCACTCTAAAGAGCGCTCAGGTGAGAAATTGCAAACGTCGAGCAATTGCTCAGAGAGGAAAAGTGCCAGCACTGAAAGCTGTTGCTAGCCAGCCCCCTTCCTTGGAAGCGCTTTCACAGGCGCAGCAACACTGGGGCTTTGCGCTTGTCTAACCACCAAACGTCACGGTCATTCTCTTTCGGTCTCGTAGACACGAGCTGAGAAAGTGCAAACGTCGAGCAATTGCTCAGAGATGAAAAGTGCCAGCACTGAAAGCTGTTGCTAGCCAGCCCCCTTCCTTGGAAGCGCTTATGTAGCCCTAAGAACAGTGGGGCTCTGGGCTTGTCTAGCCATCTCATCTTCTGCTCATCCTCTCGCGCAGTCTAAAGAGAGCTCAGGTGAGAAATTGCAAACGTCGAGCAATTGCTCAGAGATGAGAAGTGCCAGCACTGAAAGCTGTTGCTAGCCAGCCCCCTTCCTTGGAAGCGCTTTCACAGGCGCAGCAACTCTGGGGCTTTGCGCTTCTCTAGCCACCAAACGTCACGGTCACTATCTCTCCGTCTCGTAGACACGAGCTGAGAAATTGCAAACGTCGAGCAATTGCTCAGAGATGAAAAGTGCCAGCACTGAAAGCTGTTGCTAGCCAGCACCCTTCCTTGGAAGCGCTTTCACAGGCGCAGCAACACTGGGGCTTTGCGCTTCTCTACCCACCAAACGTCACGGTCATTCTCTTTCCGTCTCGTAGACACGAGCTGAGAAAGTGCAAACGTTGAGCAATTGCTCAGAGATGAAAAGCGCCAGCACTGAAAGCTGTTGCTAGCCAGCCCCCTTCCTTGGAAGCGCTTTTGTAGCCCTAAGAACACTGGGGCTCTGGGCTTCTCTAGCCACCTCATCTTCTGCTCATCCTCTCGCGCAGTCTAAAGAGCGCTCAGGTGAGAAATTGCAAACGTCGAGCAATTGCTCAGAGAGGAAAAGTGCCAGCACTGAAAGCTGTTGCTAGCCAGCACCCTTCCTTGGAAGCGCTTTCACAGGCGCAGAAACACTGGGGCTTTGCGCTTCTCTACCCACCAAACGTCACGGTCACTATCTCTCCGTCTCGTAGACACGAGCTGAGAAAGTGCAAACGTCGAGCAATTGCTCAGAGATGAAAAGTGCCAGCACTGAAAGCTGTTGCTAGCCAGCACCCTTCCTTGGAAGTGCTTATGTAGCCCTAAGAACAGTGGAGCTCTGGGCTTCTCTAGCCACCTCATCTTCTGCTCATCCTCTCGCGCACTCTAAATACCGCTCAGGTGAGAAATTGCAAACGTCGAGCAATTGCTCAGAGATGAAAAGTGCCAGCACTGAAAGCTGTTGCTAGCCAGCACCCTTCCTTGGAAACGCTTTCACAGGCGCAGCAACACTGGGGCTTTGCGCTTCTCTACCCACCAAACATCACGGTCACTATCTCTCCGTCTCGTAGACACGAGCTGAGAAATTGCAAACGTCGAGCAATTGCTCAGAGATGAAAAGTGCCAGCACTGAAAGCTCTTGCTAGCCAGCACCCTTCCTTGGAAGCGCTTTTGTAGCCCTAAGAACAGTGGAGCTCTGGGCTTCTCTAGCCACCTCATCTTCTGCTCATCCTCTCGCGCACTCTAAAGAGCGCTCAGGTGAGAAATTGCAAACGTCGAGCAATTGCTCAGAGAGGAAAAGTGCCAGCACTGAAAGCTGTTGCTAGCCAGCCCCCTTCCTTGGAAGCGCTTTCACAGGCGCAGCAACACTGGGGCTTTGCGCTTGTCTAACCACCAAACGTCACGGTCATTCTCTTTCGGTCTCGTAGACACGAGCTGAGAAAGTGCAAACGTCGAGCAATTGCTCAGAGATGAAAAGTGCCAGCACTGAAAGCTGTTGCTAGCCAGCCCCCTTCCTTGGAAGCGCTTATGTAGCCCTAAGAACAGTGGGGCTCTGGGCTTCTCTAGCCATCTCATCTTCTGCTCATACTCTCGCGCAGTCTAAAGAGAGCTCAGGTGAGAAATTGCAAACGTCGAGCAATTGCTCAGAGATGAGAAGTGCCAGCACTGAAAGCTGTTGCTAGCCAGCCCCCTTCCTTGGAAGCGCTTTCACAGGCGCAGCAACTCTGGGGCTTTGCGCTTCTCTAGCCACCAAACGTCACGGTCACTATCTCTCCGTCTCGTAGACACGAGCTGAGAAATTGCAAACGTCGAGCAATTGCTCAGAGATGAAAAGTGCCAGCACTGAAAGCTGTTGCTAGCCAGCACCCTTCCTTGGAAGCGCTTTCACAGGCGCAGCAACACTGGGGCTTTGCGCTTCTCTACCCACCAAACGTCACGGTCATTCTCTTTCCGTCTCGTAGACACGAGCTGAGAAAGTGCAAACGTTGAGCAATTGCTCAGAGATGAAAAGCGCCAGCACTGAAAGCTGTTGCTAGCCAGCCCCCTTCCTTGGAAGCGCTTTTGTAGCCCTAAGAACACTGGGGCTCTGGGCTTCTCTAGCCACCTCATCTTCTGCTCATCCTCTCGCGCAGTCTAAAGAGCGCTCAGGTGAGAAATTGCAAACGTCGAGCAATTGCTCAGAGAGGAAAAGTGCCAGCACTGAAAGCTGTTGCTAGCCAGCACCCTTCCTTGGAAGCGCTTTCACAGGCGCAGAAACACTGGGGCTTTGCGCTTCTCTACCCACCAAACGTCACGGTCACTATCTCTCCGTCTCGTAGACACGAGCTGAGAAAGTGCAAACGTCGAGCAATTGCTCAGAGATGAAAAGTGCCAGCACTGAAAGCTGTTGCTAGCCAGCACCCTTCCTTGGAAGTGCTTATGTAGCCCTAAGAACAGTGGGGCTCTGGGCTTCTCTAGCCATCTCATCTTCTGCTCATCCTCTCGCGCAGTCTAAAGAGAGCTCGGGAGAAATTGCAAACGTCGAGCAATTGCTCAGAGAGGAAAAGTGCCAGCACTGAAAGCTGTTGCTAGCCAGCACCCTTCCTTGGAAGCGCTTTCACAGGCGCAGCAACACTGGGGCTTTGCGCTTCTCTAACCACCAAACGTCACGGTCACTATCTCTCCGTCTCGTAGACACGAGCTGAGAAATTGCAAACGTCGAGCAATTGCTCAGAGATGAAAAGTGCCAGCACTGAAAGCTGTTGCTAACCAGCCCCCTTCCTTGGAAGCGCTTTTGGAGCCCTAAGAAGAGTGGGGCTCTGGGCTTCTGTAGCCACCTAATCTTCTGCTCATACTCTCGCGCAGTCTAAAGAGAGCTCAGGGGAGAAATTGCAAACGTCGAGCAATTGCTCAGAGAGGAAAAGTGCCAGCACTGAAAGCTGTTGCTAACCAGCACCCTTCCTTGGAAGCGCTTTTGTAGCCCTAAGAACAGTGGGGCTCTGGGCTTCTGTAGCCACCTCATCTTCTGCTCATCCTCTCGCGCAGTCTAAAGAGCGCTCAGGGGAGAAATTGCAAACGTCGAGGAATTGCTCAGAGAGGAAAAGTGCCAGCATTGAAAGCTATTGCTAGCCAGCACCCTTCCTTGGAAACGCTTTTGTAGAACTAAGAACAGTGGGGCTCTGGGCTTCTCTAGCCACCTCATCTTCTGCTCATCCTCTCGCGCAGTCTAAAGAGAGCTCAGGTGAGAAATTGCAAACGTCGAGCAATTGCTCAGAGATGAAAAGTGCCAGCACTGAAAGCTGTTGCTAGCCAGCACCCTTCCTTGGAAGCGCTTTCACAGGCGCAGCAACACTGGGGCTTTGCGCTTCTCTACCCACCAAACGTCACGGTCATTCTCTTTCCGACTCGTAGACACGAGCTGAGAAATTGCAAACGTCGAGCAATTGCTCAGAGATGAAAAGTGCCAGCACTGAAAGCTGTTGCTAGCCAGCACCCTTCCTTGGAAGCGCTTATGTAGCCCTAAGAACAGTGGGGCTCTGGGCTTCTCTAGCCATCTCATCTTCTGCTCATCCTCTCGCGCAGTCTAAAGAGAGCTCAGGTGAGAAATTGCAAACGTCGAGCAATTGCTGAGAGATGAAAAGTGCCAGCACTGAAAGCTGTTGCTAGCCAGCCCCCTTCCTTGGAAGCGCTTTCACAGGCGCAGCAACACTGGGGCTTTGCGCTTCTCTACCCACCAAACATCACGGTCATTCTCTTTCCGTCTCGTAGACACGAGCTGAGAAAGTGCAAACGTTGAGCAATTGCTCAGAGATGAAAAGTGCCAGCACTGAAAGCTGTTGCTAGCCAGCCCCCTTCCTTGGAAGCGCTTTCACAGGCGCAGTAACACTGGGGCTTTGCGCTTCTCTACCCACCAAACGTCACGGTCATTCTCTTTCCGTCTCGTAGACACGAGCTGAGAAATTGCAAACGTCGAGCAATTGGTCGGAGATGAAAAGTGCCAGCACTGAAAGCTGTTGCTAGCCAGCACCCTTCCTTGGAAGCGCTTTCACAGGCGCAGCAACACTGGGGCTTTGCGCTTCTCTACCCACCAAACATCACGGTCACTATCTCTCCGTCTCGTAGACACGAGCTGAGAAATTGCAAACGTCGAGCAATTGCTCAGAGATGAAAAGTGGCAGCACTGAAAGCTGTTGCTAGCCAGCACCCTTCCTTGGAAGCGCTTTCACAGGCGCAGCAACACTGGGGCTTTGCACTTCTCTAGCCACCAAACGTTACGGTCATTCTCTTTCCGTCTCGTAGACACGAGCTGAGAAAGTGCAAACGTTGAGCAATTGCTCAGAGATGAAAAGTGCCAGCACTGAAAGATGTTGCTAGCCAGCCCCCTTCCTTGGAAGCGCTTATGTAGCCCTAAGAACAGTGGGGCTCTGGGCTTCTCTAGCCATCTCATCTTCTGCTCATACTCTCGCGCAGTCTAAAGAGAGCTCAGGTGAGAAATTGCAAACGTCGAGCAATTGCTCAGAGATGAAAAGTGCCAGCACTGAAAGCTGTTGCTAGCCAGCCCCCTTCCTTGGAAGCGCTTTCACAGGCGCAGCAACTCTGGGGCTTTGCGCTTCTCTAGCCACCAAACGTCACGGTCACTATCTCTCCGTCTCGTAGACACGAGCTGAGAAATTGCAAACGTCGAGCAATTGCTCAGAGATGAAAAGAGCCAGCACTGAAAGCTGTTGCTAGCCAGCACCCTTCCTTGGAAGCGCTTTCACAGGCGCAGCAACACTGGGGCTTTGCGCTTCTCTACCCACCAAACGTCACGGTCACTATCTCTCCGTCTCGTAGACACGAGCTGAGAAAGTGCAAACGTCGAGCAATTGCTCAGAGATGAAAAGTGCCAGCACTGAAAGCTGTTGCTAGCCAGCACCCTTCCTTGGAAGCGCTTATGTAGCCCTAAGAACAGTGGGGCTCTGGGCTTCTCTAGCCATCTCATCTTCTGCTCATCCTCTCGCGCAGTCTAAAGAGAGCTCGGGAGAAATTGCAAACGTCGAGCAATTGCTCAGAGAGGAAAAGTGCCAGCACTGAAAGCTGTTGCTAGCCAGCACCCTTCCTTGGAAGCGCTTTCACAGGCGCAGCAACACTGGGGCTTTGCGCTTCTCTAACCACCAAACGTCACGGTCACTATCTCTCCGTCTCGTAGACACGAGCTGAGAAATTGCAAACGTCGAGCAATTGCTCAGAGATGAAAAGTGCCAGCACTGAAAGCTGTTGCTAACCAGCCCCCTTCCTTGGAAGCGCTTTTGTAGCCCTAAGAAGAGTGGGGCTCTGGGCTTCTGTAGCCACCTAATCTTCTGCTCATGCTCTCGCGCAGTCTAAAGAGAGCTCAGGGGAGAAATTGCAAACGTCGAGCAATTGCTCAGAGAGGAAAAGTGCCAGCACTGAAAGCTGTTGCTAACCAGCACCCTTCCTTGGAAGCGCTTTTGTAGCCCTAAGAACAGTGGGGCTCTGGGCTTCTGTAGCCACCTCATCTTCTGCTCATCCTCTCGCGCAGTCTAAAGAGCGCTCAGGGGAGAAATTGCAAACGTCGAGGAATTGCTCAGAGAGGAAAAGTGCCAGCATTGAAAGCTATTGCTAGCCAGCACCCTTCCTTGGAAACGCTTTTGTAGAACTAAGAACAGTGGGGCTCTGGGCTTCTCTAGCCACCTCATCTTCTGCTCATCCTCTCGCGCAGTCTAAAGAGAGCTCAGGTGAGAAATTGCAAACGTCGAGCAATTGCTCAGAGATGAAAAGTGCCAGCACTGAAAGCTGTTGCTAGCCAGCCCCCTTCCTTGGAAGCGCTTTCACAGGCGCAGCAACACTGGGGCTTTGCGCTTCTCTAACCACCAAACGTCACGGTCATTCTCTTTCCGACTCGTAGACACGAGCTGAGAAATTGCAAACGTCGAGCAATTGCTCAGAGATGAAAAGTGCCAGCACTGAAAGCTGTTGCTAGCCAGCACCCTTCCTTGGAAGCGCTTATGTAGCCCTAAGAACAGTGGGGCTCTGGGCTTCTCTAGCCATCTCATCTTCTGCTCATCCTCTCGCGCAGTCTAAAGAGAGCTCAGGTGAGAAATTGCAAACGTCGAGCAATTGCTCAGAGATGAAAAGTGCCAGCACTGAAAGCTGTTGCTAGCCAGCCCCCTTCCTTGGAAGCGCTTTCACAGGCGCAGCAACACTGGGGCTTTGCGCTTCTCTACCCACCAAACATCACGGTCATTCTCTTTCCGTCTCGTAGACACGAGCTGAGAAAGTGCAAACGTTGAGCAATTGCTCAGAGATGAAAAGTGCCAGCACTGAAAGCTGTTGCTAGCCAGCCCCCTTCCTTGGAAGCGCTTTCACAGGCGCAGTAACACTGGGGCTTTGCGCTTCTCTACCCACCAAACGTCACGGTCATTCTCTTTCCGTCTCGTAGACACGAGCTGAGAAATTGCAAACGTCGAGCAATTGGTCGGAGATGAAAAGTGCCAGCACTGAAAGCTGTTGCTAGCCAGCACCCTTCCTTGGAAGCGCTTTCACAGGCGCAGCAACACTGGGGCTTTGCGCTTCTCTACCCACCAAACATCACGGTCACTATCTCTCCGTCTCGTAGACACGAGCTGAGAAATTGCAAACGTCGAGCAATTGCTCAGAGATGAAAAGTGGCAGCACTGAAAGCTGTTGCTAGCCAGCACCCTTCCTTGGAAGCGCTTTCACAGGCGCAGCAACACTGGGGCTTTGCACTTCTCTAGCCACCAAACGTTACGGTCATTCTCTTTCCGTCTCGTAGACACGAGCTGAGAAAGTGCAAACGTTGAGCAATTGCTCAGAGATGAAAAGTGCCAGCACTGAAAGATGTTGCTAGCCAGCCCCCTTCCTTGGAAGCGCTTATGTAGCCCTAAGAACAGTGGAGCTCTGGGCTTCTCTAGCCATCTCATCTTCTGCTCATCCTCTCGCGCAGTCTAAAGAGAGCTCAGGTGAGAAATTGCAAACGTCGAGCAATTGCTCAGAGATGAAAAGTGCCAGCACTGAAAGCTCTTGCTAGCCAGCACCCTTCCTTGGAAGCGCTTTCACAGGCGCAGCAACACTTGCTCTTTGCGCTTCTCTACCCACCAAACGTCACGGTCATTCTCTTTCTGTCTCGTAGACACGAGCTGAGAAATTGCAAACGTCGAGCAATTGCTCAGAGATGAAAAGTGCCAGCACTGAAAGCTGTTGCTAGCCAGCACCCTTCCTTGGAAGCGCTTATGTAGCCCTAAGAACAGTGGAGCTCTGGGCTTCTCTAGCCACCTCATCTTCTGCTCATCCTCTCGCGCACTCTAAAGAGCGCTCAGGTGAGAAATTGCAAACGTCGAGCAATTGCTCAGAGATGAAAAGTGCCAGCACTGAAAGCTGTTGCTAGCCAGCCCCCTTCCTTGAAAGCGCTTTCACAGGCGCAGCAACACTGGGGCTTTGCGCTTCTCTACCCACTAAACGTCACGGTCACTATCTCTCCGTCTCGTAGACACGAGCTGAGAAATTGCAAACGTCGAGCAATTGCTCAGAGATGAAAAGTGGCAGCACTGAAAGCTGTTGCTAGCCAGCACCCTTCCTTGGAAGCGCTTTCACAGGCGCAGCAACACTGGGGCTTTGCGCTTCTCTACCCACCAAACATCACGGTCATTCTCTTTCCGTCTCGTAGACACGAGCTGAGAAATTGCAAACGTCGAGCAATTGCTCAGAGATGAAAAGTGCCAGCACTGAAAGCTGTTGCTAGCCAGCCCCCTTCCTTGGAAGCGCTTTCACAGGCGCAGCAACACTGGGGCTTTGCGCTTCTCTACCCACCAAACGTTACGGTCATTCTCTTTCTGTCTCGTAGACACGAGCTGAGAAATTGCAAACGTCGAGCAATTGCTCAGAGATGAAAAGTGCCAGCACTGAAAGCTGTTGCTAACCAGCACCCTTCTTGGAAGCGCTTTTGTAGCCCTAAGAACACTGGGGCTCTGGGCTTCTGTAGCCACCTCATCTTCTGCTCATACTCTCGCGCAGTCTAAAGAGAGCTCAGGGGAGAAATTGCAAACGTCGAGCAATTGCTCAGAGATGAAAAGTGCCAGCACTGAAAGCTGTTGCTAGCCAGCACCCTTCCTTGGAAGCGCTTTTGTAGCCCTAAGAACAGTGGGGCTCTGGGCTTCTGTAGCCACCTCATCTTCTGCTCATCCTCTCGCGCAGTCTAAAGAGCGCTCAGGGGAGAAATTGCAAACGTCGAGGAATTGCTCAGAGAGGAAAAGTGCCAGCATTGAAAGCTATTGCTATCCAGCACCCTTCCTTGGAAACGCTTTTGTAGAACTAAGAACACTGGGGCTCTGGGCTTCTCTAGCCACCTCATCTTCTGCTCATCCTCTCGCGCAGTCTAAAGAGAGCTCAGGTGAGAAATTGCAAACGTCGAGCAATTGCTCAGAGATGAAAAGTGCCAGCACTGAAAGCTGTTGCTAGCCAGCCCCCTTCCTTGGAAGCGCTTTCACAGGCGCAGCAACACTGGGGCTTTGCGCTTCTCTACCCACCAAACGTCACGGTCATTCTCTTTCCGACTCGTAGACACGAGCTGAGAAATTGCAAACGTTGAGCAATTGCTCAGAGATGAAAAGTGGCAGCACTGAAAGCTCTTGCTAGCCAGCACCCTTCCTTGGAAGCGCTTTCACAGGCGCAGCAACACTGGGGCTTTGCACTTCTCTAGCCACCAAACATCACGGTCATTCTCTTTCCGTCTCGTAGACACGAGCTGAGAAAGTGCAAACGTTGAGCAATTGCTCAGAGATGAAAAGTGCCAGCACTGAAAGATGTTGCTAGCCAGCCCCCTTCCTTGGAAGCGCTTATGTAGCCCTAAGAACAGTGGAGCTCTGGGCTTCTCTAGCCATCTCATCTTCTGCTCATCCTCTCGCGCAGTCTAAAGAGAGCTCAGGTGAGAAATTGCAAACGTCGAGCAATTGCTCAGAGATGAAAAGTGCCAGCACTGAAAGCTGTTGCTAGCCAGCACCCTTCCTTGGAAGCGCTTTCACAGGCGCAGCAACACTTGCTCTTTGCGCTTCTCTACCCACCAAACGTCACGGTCATTCTCTTTCTGTCTCGTAGACACGAGCTGAGAAATTGCAAATGTCGAGCAATTGCTCAGAGATGAAAAGTGCCAGCACTGAAAGCTGTTGCTAGCCAGCACCCTTCCTTGGAAGCGCTTATGTAGCCCTAAGAACAGTGGAGCTCTGGGCTTCTCTAGCCACCTCATCTTCTGCTCATCCTCTCGCGCACTCTAAAGAGAGCTCAGGTGAGAAATTGCAAACGTCGAGCAATTGCTCAGAGATGAAAAGTGCCAGCACTGAAAGCTGTTGCTAGCCAGCCCCCTTCCTTGAAAGCGCTTTCACAGGCGCAGCAACACTGGGGCTTTGCGCTTCTCTACCCACAAAACGTCACGGTCAGTATCTCTCCGTCTCGTAGACACGAGCTGAGAAATTGCAAACGTCGAGCAATTGCTCAGAGATGAAAAGTGGCAGCACTGAAAGCTGTTGCTAGCCAGCACCCTTCCTTGGAAGCGCTTTCACAGGCGCAGCAACACTGGGGCTTTGCACTTCTCTAGCCACCAAACGTCACGGTCATTCTCTTTCCGTCTCGTAGACACGAGCTGAGAAAGTGCAAACGTTGAGCAATTGCTCAGAGATGAAAAGTGCCAGCACTGAAAGATGTTGCTAGCCAGCCCCCTTCCTTGGAAGCGCTTATGTAGCCCTAAGAACAGTGGAGATCTGGGCTTCTCTAGCCATCTCATCTTCTGCTCATCCTCTCGCGCAGTCTAAAGAGAGCTCAGGTGAGAAATTGCAAACGTCGAGCAATTGCTCAGAGATGAAAAGTGCCAGCACTGAAAGCTGTTGCTAGCCAGCACCCTTCCTTGGAAGCGCTTTCACAGGCGCAGCAACACTTGCTCTTTGCACTTCTCTACCCACCAAACGTCACGGTCATTCTCTTTCTGTCTCGTAGACACGAGCTGAGAAATTGCAAATGTCGAGCAATTGCTCAGAGATGAAAAGTGCCAGCACTGAAAGCTGTTGCTAGCCAGCACCCTTCCTTGGAAGCGCTTATGTAGCCCTAAGAACAGTGGAGCTCTGGGCTTCTCTAGCCACCTCATCTTCTGCTCATCCTCTCGCGCACTCTAAAGAGCGCTCAGGTGAGAAATGGCAAACGTCCAGCAATTGCTCAGAGATGAAAAGTGCCAGCACTGAAAGCTGTTGCTAGCCAGCCCCCTTCCTTGAAAGCGCTTTCACAGGCGCAGCAACACTGGGGCTTTGCGCTTCTCTACCCACTAAACGTCACGGTCACTATCTCTCCGTCTCGTAGACACGAGCTGAGAAATTGCAAACGTCGAGCAATTGCTCAGAGATGAAAAGTGGCAGCACTGAAAGCTGTTGCTAGCCAGCACCCTTCCTTGGAAGCGCTTTCACAGGCGCAGCAACACTGGGGCTTTGCGCTTCTCTACCCACCAAACATCACGGTCATTCTCTTTCCGTCTCGTAGACACGAGCTGAGAAATTGCAAACGTCGAGCAATTGCTCAGAGATGAAAAGTGCCAGCACTGAAAGCTGTTGCTAGCCAGCCCCCTTCCTTGGAAGCGCTTTCACAGGCGCAGCAACACTGGGGCTTTGCGCTTCTCTACCCACCAAACGTTACGGTCATTCTCTTTCTGTCTCGTAGACACGAGCTGAGAAATTGCAAACGTCGAGCAATTGGTCAGAGATGAAAAGTGCCAGCACTGAAAGCTGTTGCTAACCAGCACCCTTCTTGGAAGCGCTTATGTAGCCCTAAGAACAGTGGGGCTCTGGGCTTCTGTAGCCACCTCATCTTCTGCTCATACTCTCGCGCAGTCTAAAGAGAGCTCAGGGGAGAAATTGCAAACGTCGAGGAATTGCTCAGAGAGGAAAAGTGCCAGCACTGAAAGCTGTTGCTAGCCAGCACCCTTCCTTGGAAGCGCTGTCACAGGCGCAGCAACACTGGGGCTTTGCGCTTCTCTAGCCACCAAACGTCACGGTCATTCTCTTTCCGACTCGTAGACACGAGCTGAGAAATTGCAAACGTTGAGCAATTGCTCAGAGATGAAAAGTGCCAGCACTGAAAGCTGTTGCTAGCCAGCCCCCTTCCTTGGAAGCGCTTATGTAGCCCTAAGAACAGTGGGGCTCTGGGCTTGTCTAGCCATCTCATCTTCTGCTCATCCTCTCGCGCAGTCTAAAGAGAGCTCAGGTGAGAAATTGCAAACGTCGAGCAATTGCTCAGAGATGAAAAGTGCCAGCACTGAAAGCTGTTGCTAGCCAGCCCCCTTCCTTGGAAGCGCTTTCACAGGCGCAGCAACACTGGGGCTTTGCGCTTCTCTACCCACCAAACATCACGGTCACTATCTCTCCGTCTCGTAGACACGAGGTGAGAAATTGCAAACGTCGAGCAATTGCTCAGAGATGAAAAGTGCCAGCACTGAAAGCTCTTGCTAGCCAGCCCCCTTCCTTGGAAGCGCTTTCACAGGCGCAGCAACACTGGGGCTTTGCGCTTCTCTACCCACCAAACGTTACGGTCATTCTCTTTCTGTCTCGTAGACACGAGCTGAGAAATTGCAAACGTCGAGCAATTGCTCAGAGATGAAAAGTGCCAGCACTGAAAGCTGTTGCTAACCAGCAACCTTCTTGGAAGCGCTTTTGTAGCCCTAAGAACACTGGGGCTCTGGGCTTCTGTAGCCACCTAATCTTCTGCTCATACTCTCGCGCAGTCTAAAGAGAGCTCAGGGGAGAAATTGCAAACGTCGAGCAATTGCTCAGAGAGGAAAAGTGCCAGCACTGAAAGCTGTTGCTAGCCAGCCCCCTTCCTTGGAAGCGCTGTCACAGGCGCAGCAACACTGGGGCTTTGCGCTTCTCTAGCCACCAAACGTCACGGTCATTCTCTTTCCGACTCGTAGACACGAGCTGAGAAATTGCAAACGTCGAGCAATTGCTCAGAGATGAAAAGTGCCAGCACTGAAAGCTGTTGCTAGCCAGCCCCCTTCCTTGGAAGCGCTTATGTAGCCCTAAGAACAGTGGGGCTCTGGGCTTGTCTAGCCATCTCATCTTCTGCTCATCCTCTCGCGCAGTCTAAAGAGAGCTCAGGTGAGAAATTGCAAACGTCGAGCAATTGCTCAGAGATGAAAAGTGCCAGCACTGAAAGCTGTTGCTAGCCAGCCCCCTTCCTTGGAAGCGCTTTCACAGGCGCAGCAACACTGGGGCTTTGCGCTTCTCTACCCACCAAACATCACGGTCACTATCTCTCCGTCTCGTAGACACGAGGTGAGAAATTGCAAACGTCGAGCAATTGCTCAGAGATGAAAAGTGCCAGCACTGAAAGCTCTTGCTAGCCAGCCCCCTTCCTTGGAAGCGCTTTCACAGGCGCAGCAACACTGGGGCTTTGCGCTTCTCTACCCACCAAACGTTACGGTCATTCTCTTTCTGTCTCGTAGACACGAGCTGAGAAATTGCAAACGTCGAGCAATTGCTCAGAGATGAAAAGTGCCAGCACTGAAAGCTCTTGCTAACCAGCAACCTTCTTGGAAGCGCTTTTGTAGCCCTAAGAACACTGGGGCTCTGGGCTTCTGTAGCCACCTAATCTTCTGCTCATCCTCTCGCGCAGTCTAAAGAGAGCTCAGGGGAGAAATTGCAAACGTCGAGCAATTGCTCAGAGAGGAAAAGTGCCAGCACTGAAAGCTGTTGCTAGCCAGCCCCCTTCCTTGGAAGCGCTGTCACAGGCGCAGCAACACTGGGGCTTTGCGCTTCTCTAGCCACCAAACGTCACGGTCATTCTCTTTCCGACTCGTAGACACGAGCTGAGAAATTGCAAACGTTGAGCAATTGCTCAGAGATGAAAAGTGCCAGCACTGAAAGCTGTTGCTAGCCAGCCCCCTTCCTTGGAAGCGCTTATGTAGCCCTAAGAACAGTGGGGCTCTGGGCTTGTCTAGCCATCTCATCTTCTGCTCATCCTCTCGCGCAGTCTAAAGAGAGCTCAGGTGAGAAATTGCAAACGTCGAGCAATTGCTCAGAGATGAAAAGTGCCAGCACTGAAAGCTGTTGCTAGCCAGCCCCCTTCCTTGGAAGCGCTTTCACAGGCGCAGCAACACTGGGGCTTTGCGCTTCTCTACCCACCAAACATCACGGTCACTATCTCTCCGTCTCGTAGACACGAGGTGAGAAATTGCAAACGTCGAGCAATTGCTCAGAGATGAAAAGTGCCAGCACTGAAAGCTCTTGCTAGCCAGCACCCTTCCTTGGAAGCGCTTTCACAGGCGCAGCAACACTGGGGCTTTGCGCTTCTCTAACCACCAAATGTCACGGTCATTCTCTTTCGGTCTCGTAGACACGAGCTGAGAAAGTGCAAACGTCGAGCAATTGCTCAGAGATGAAAAGTGCCAGCACTGAAAGCTGTTGCTAGCCAGCCCCCTTCCTTGGAAGCGCTTATGTAGCCCTAAGAACAGTGGGGCTCTGGGCTTGTCTAGCCATCTCATCTTCTGCTCATCCTCTCGCGCACTCTAAAGAGAGCTCAGGTGAGAAATTGCAAACGTCGAGCAATTGGTCAGAGAGGAAAAGTGCCAGCACTGAAAGCTGTTGCTAGCCAGCCCCCTTCCTTGGAAGCGCTTTCACAGGCGCAGCAACACTGGGGCTTTGCGCTTCTCTACCCACCAAACATCACGGTCACTATCTCTCCGTCTCGTAGACACGAGCTGAGAAATTGCAAACTTCGAGCAATTGCTCAGAGATGAAAAGTGCCAGCACTGAAAGCTGTTGCTAGCCAGCCCCCTTCCTTGGAAGCGCTTTTGTAGCCCTAAGAACAGTGGGGCTCTGGGCTTGTCTAGCCATCTCATCTTCTGCTCATACTCTCGCGCAGTCTAAAAAGAGCTCAGGGGAGAAATTGCAAACGTCGAGGAATTGCTCAGAGAGGAAAAGTGGCAGCACTGAAAGCTGTTGCTAGCCAGCCCCCTTCCTTGGAAGCGCTTTCACAGGCGCAGCAACACTGGGGCTTTGCGCTTCTCTACCCACCAAACGTCACGGTCATTCTCTTTCTGTCTCGTAGAGACGAGCTGAGAAATTGCAAACGTCGAGCAATTGCTCAGAGATGAAAAGTGCCAGCACTGAAAGCTGTTGCTAGCCAGCCCCCTTCCTTGGAAGTGCTTTTGTAGCCTTAAGAACAGTGGAGCTCTGGGCTTCTCTAGCCACCTCATCTTCTGCTCATCCTCTCGCGCAGTCTAAAGAGCGCTCAGGTGAGAAATTGCAAACGTCGAGCAATTGCTCAGAGATGAAAAGTGGCAGCACTGAAAGCTGTTGCTAGCCAGCACCCTTCCTTGGAAGCGCTTTTCTAGGCCTAAGAACAGTGGGGCTCTGGGCTTCTCTAGCCACCTAATCTTGTGCTCATCCTCTCGCGCACTCTAAAGAGAGCTCAGGTGAGAAATTGCAAACGTCGAGCAATTGCTGAGAGATGAAAAGTGCCAGCACTGAAAGCTGTTGCTAGCCAGCACCCTTCCTTGGAAGCGCTTTCACAGGCGCAGCAACACTGGGGCTTTGCGCTTCTCTACCCACCAAACATCACGGTCACTATCTCTCCGTCTCGTAGACACGAGCTGAGAAATTGCAAACGTCGAGCAATTGCTCAGAGATGAAAAGTGCCAGCACTGAAAGCTCTTGCTAGCCAGCCCCCTTCCTTGGAAGCCCTTTTGTAGCCCTAAGAACACTGCGTGTCTGGGCTTCTCTAGCCACCTCATCTTCTGCTCATCCTCTCGCGCACTCTAAAGAGCGCTCAGGTGAGAAATTGCAAACGTCGAGCAATTGCTCAGAGATGAAAAGTGCCAGCACTGAAAGCTGTTGCTAGCCAGCACCCTTCCTTGGAAGCGCTTTCACAGGCGCAGCAACACTGGGGCTTTGCGCTTCTCTACCCACCAAACGTTACGGTCACTATCTCTCCATCTCGTAGACACGAGCTGAGAAATTGCAAACGTCGAGCAATTGCTCAGAGATGAAAAGTGGCAGCACTGAAAGCTGTTGCTAGCCAGCAGCCTTCCTTGGAAGCGCTTTCACAGGCGCAGCAACACTGGGGCTTTGCGCTTCTCTAGCCACCAAACGTCACGGTCATTCTCTTTCCGTCTCGTAGACACGAGATGAGAAATTGCAAACGTCGAGCAATTGCTCAGAGATGAAAAGTGCCAGCACTGAAAGCTCTTGCTAGCCAGCAGCCTTCCTTGGAAGCGCTTATGTAGCCCTAAGAACAGTGGGGCTCTGCGCTTGTCTAGATATCTCATCTTCTGCTCATCCTCTCGCGCACTCTAAAGAGAGCTCAGGTGAGAAATTGCAAACGTCGAGCAATTGCTCAGAGATGAAAAGTGCCAGCACTGAAAGCTCTTGCTAGCCAGCCCCCTTCCTTGGAAGCGCTTTCACAGGCGCAGCAACACTGGGGCTTTGCGCTTCTCTACCCACCAAACGTCACGGTCACTATCTCTCCGTCTCGTAGACACGAGCTGAGAAATTGCAAACGTCGAGCAATTGCTCAGAGATGAAAAGAGCCAGCACTGAAAGCTGTTGCTAGCCAGCCCCCTTCCTTGGAAGCGCTTTCACAGGCGCAGCAACACTGGGGCTTTGCGCTTCTCTACCCACCAAACGTCACGGTCATTCTCTTTCCGTCTCGTAGACACGAGCTGAGAAAGTGCAAACGTTGAGCAATTGCTCAGAGATGAAAAGTGCCAGCACTGAAAGCTGTTGCTAGCCAGCCCCCTTCCTTGGAAGCGCTTATGTAGCCCTAAGAACAGTGGGGCTCTGGGCTTCTCTAGCCACCTCATCTTCTGCTCATCCTCTCGCGCACTCTAAAGAGCGCTCAGGTGAGAAATTGCAAACGTCGAGCAATTGCTCAGAGAGGAAAAGTGCCAGCACTGAAAGCTGTTGCTAGCCAGCACCCTTCCTTGGAAGCGCTTTCACAGGCGCAGCAACACTGGGGCTTTGCGCTTCTCTACCCACCAAACGTCACGGTCGTTCTCTTTCGGTCTCGTAGACACGAGCTGAGAAAGTGCAAACGTCGAGCAATTGGTCAGAGATGAAAAGTGCCAGCACTGAAAGCTGTTGCTAGCCAGCACCCTTCCTTGGAAGCGCTTATGTAGCCCTAAGAACAGTGGGGCTCTGGGCTTCTCTAGCCATCTCATCTTCTGCTCATCCTCTCGCGCAGTCTAAAGAGAGCTCAGGTGAGAAATTGCAAATGTCGAGCAATTGCTCAGAGATGAAAAGTGCCAGCACTGAAAGCTGTTGCTAGCCAGCACCCTTCCTTGGAAGCGCTTTCACAGGCGCAGCAACACTGGGGCTTTGCGCTTCTCTAACCACCAAACGTCACGGTCATTCCCTTTCCGTCTCGTAGACACTAGCTGAGAAAGTGCAAACGTCGAGCAATTGCTCAGAGATGAAAAGTGCCAGCACTGAAAGCTGTTGCTAGCCAGCCCCCTTCCTTGGAAGCGCTTTTGTAGCCCTAAGAACAGTGGAGCTCTGGGCTTCTCTAGCCACCTCATCTTCTGCTCATCCTCTCGCGCACTCTAAAGAGCGCTCAGGTGAGAAATTGCAAACGTCGAGCAATTGCTCAGAGATGAAAAGTGCCAGCACTGAAAGCTGTTGCTAGCCAGCCCCCTTCCTTGGAAGCGCTTTCACAGGCGCAGCAACACTGGGGCTTTGCGCTTCTCTACCCACCAAACGTCACGGTCATTCTATTTCCGTCTCGTAGAGACGAGCTGAGAAAGTGCAAACGTCGAGCAATTGCTCAGAGATGAAAAGTGCCAGCACTGAAAGCTGTTGCTAGCCAGCCCCCTTCCTTGGAAGCTCTTTTGTAGCCCTAAGAACAGTGGAGCTCTGGGCTTGTCTAGCCATCTCATCTTCTGCTCATCCTCTCGCGCAGTCTAAAGAGCGCTCAGGTGAGAAATTGCAAACGTCGAGCAATTGCTCAGAGATGAAAAGTGCCAGCACTGAAAGCTCTTGCTAGCCAGCCCCCTTCCTTGGAAGCGCTTTCACAGGCGCAGCAACACTGGGGCTTTGCGCTTCTCTACCCACCAAACGTCACGGTCATTCTCTTTCCGTCTCGTAGACACGAGCAGAGAAAGTGCAAACGTTGAGCAATTGCTCAGAGATGAAAAGTGCCAGCACTGAAAGCTGTTGCTAGCCAGCCCCCTTCCTTGGAAGCGCTTTTGTAGCCCTAAGAACAGTGGAGCTCTGGGCTTCTCTAGCCACCTCATCTTCTGCTCATCCTCTCGCGCACTCTAAAGAGCGCTCAGGTGAGAAATTGCAAACGTCGAGCAATTGCTCAGAGATGAAAAGTGCCAGCACTGAAAGCTGTTGCTAGCCAGCAGCCTTCCTTGGAAGCGCTTTCACAGGCGCAGCAACACTGGGGCTTTGCGCTTCTCTACCCACCAAACATCACGGTCACTACCTCTCCGTCTCGTAGACGCGAGCTGAGAAATTGCAAACGTCGAGCAATTGCTCAGAGATGAAAAGTGCCAGCACTGAAAGATGTTGCTAGCCAGCACCCTTCCTTGGAAGCGCTTTTGTAGCCCTAAGAACAGTGGAGCTCTGGGCTTCTCTAGCCACCTCATCTTCTGCTCATCCTCTCGCGCAGTCTAAAGAGAGCTCAGGTGAGAAATTGCAAACGTCCAGCAATTGCTCAGAGAGGAAAAGTGCCAGCACTGAAAGCTCTTGCTAGCCAGCACCCTTCCTTGGAAGCGCTTTCACAGGCGCAGCAACACTGGGGCTTTGCGCTTCTCTACCCACCAAACGTCACGGTCATTCTCTTTCCGTCTCGTAGACACGAGCTGAGAAAGTGCAAACGTTGAGCAATTGCTCAGAGATGAAAAGTGCCAGCACTGAAAGCTGTTGCTAGCCAGCCCCCTTCCTTGGAAGCGCTTTTGTAGCCCTAAGAACAGTGGAGCTCTGGGCTTCTCTAGCCACCTCATCTTCTGCTCATCCTCTCGCGCACTCTAAAGAGCGCTCAGGTGAGAAATTGCAAACGTCGAGCAATTGCTCAGAGATGAAAAGTGCCAGCACTGAAAGCTCTTGCTAGCCAGCCCCCTTCCTTGGAAGCGCTTTCACAGGCGCAGCAACACTGGGGCTTTGCGCTTCTCTACCCACCAAACGTCACGGTCACTATCTCTCCGTCTCGTAGACACGAGCTGAGAAATTGCAAACGTCGAGCAATTGCTCAGAGATGAAAAGAGCCAGCACTGAAAGCTGTTGCTAGCCAGCCCCCTTCCTTGGAAGCGCTTTCACAGGCGCAGCAACACTGGGGCTTTGCGCTTCTCTACCCACCAAACGTCACGGTCATTCTCTTTCCGTCTCGTAGACACGAGCTGAGAAAGTGCAAACGTCGAGCAATTGCTCAGAGATGAAAAGTGCCAGCACTGAAAGCTGTTGCTAGCCAGCACCCTTCCTTGGAAGCGCTTATGTAGCCCTAAGAACAGTGGGGCTCTGGGCTTCTCTAGCCATCTCATCTTCTGCTCATCCTCTCGCGCAGTCTAAAGAGAGCTCAGGTGAGAAATTGCAAATGTCGAGCAATTGCTCAGAGATGAAAAGTGCCAGCACTGAAAGCTGTTGCTAGCCAGCAGCCTTCCTTGGAAGCGCTTTCACAGGCGCAGCAACACTGGGGCTTTGCGCTTCTCTAACCACCAAACGTCACGGTCACTATCTCTCCTTCTCGTAGACACGAGCTGAGAAATTGCAAACGTCGAGCAATTGCTGAGAGATGAAAAGTGCCAGCACTGAAAGCTGTTGCTAGCCAGCACCCTTCCTTGGAAGCGCTTATGTAGCCCTAAGAACACTGGGGCTCTGGGCTTCTCTAGCCACCTCATCTTCTGCTCATCCTCTCGCGCAGTCTAAAGAGAGCTCAGGTGAGAAATTGCAAACGTCGAGCAATTGCTCAGAGAGGAAAAGTGCCAGCACTGAAAGCTGTTGCTAGCCAGCACCCTTCCTTGAAAGCGCTTTCACAGGCGCAGCAACACTGGGGCTTTGCGCTTCTCTAACCACCAAACGTCACGGTCATTCTCTTTCGGTCTCGTAGACACTAGCTGAGAAAGTGCAAACGTCGAGCAATTGCTCAGAGATGAAAAGTGCCAGCACTGAAAGCTGTTGCTAGCCAGCCCCCTTCCTTGGAAGCGCTTTTGTAGCCCTAAGAACAGTGGAGCTCTGGGCTTCTCTAGCCACCTCATCTTCTGCTCATCCTCTCGCGCACTCTAAAGAGCGCTCAGGTGAGAAATTGCAAACGTCGAGCAATTGCTCAGAGATGAAAAGTGCCAGCACTGAAAGCTGTTGCTAGCCAGCCCCCTTCCTTGGAAGCGCTTTCACAGGCGCAGCAACACTGGGGCTTTGCGCTTCTCTACCCACCAAACGTCACGGTCATTCTATTTCCGTCTCGTAGAGACGAGCTGAGAAAGTGCAAACGTCGAGCAATTGCTCAGAGATGAAAAGTGCCAGCACTGAAAGCTGTTGCTAGCCAGCCCCCTTCCTTGGAAGCTCTTTTGTAGCCCTAAGAACAGTGGAGCTCTGGGCTTGTCTAGCCATCTCATCTTCTGCTCATCCTCTCGCGCAGTCTAAAGAGCGCTCAGGTGAGAAATTGCAAACGTCGAGCAATTGCTCAGAGATGAAAAGTGCCAGCACTGAAAGCTCTTGCTAGCCAGCCCCCTTCCTTGGAAGCGCTTTCACAGGCGCAGCAACACTGGGGCTTTGCGCTTCTCTACCCACCAAACGTCACGGTCATTCTCTTTCCGTCTCGTAGACACGAGCAGAGAAAGTGCAAACGTTGAGCAATTGCTCAGAGATGAAAAGTGCCAGCACTGAAAGCTGTTGCTAGCCAGCCCCCTTCCTTGGAAGCGCTTTTGTAGCCCTAAGAACAGTGGAGCTCTGGGCTTCTCTAGCCACCTCATCTTCTGCTCATCCTCTCGCGCACTCTAAAGAGCGCTCAGGTGAGAAATTGCAAACGTCGAGCAATTGCTCAGAGAGGAAAAGTGCCAGCACTGAAAGCTGTTGCTAGCCAGCACCCTTCCTTGGAAGCGCTTTCACAGGCGCAGCAACACTGCGACTTTGCGCTTCTCTACCCACCAAACGTCACGGTCATTCTCTTTCGGTCTCGTAGACACGAGCTGAGAAAGTGCAAACGTCGAGCAATTGCTCAGAGATGAAAAGTGCCAGCACTGAAAGCTGTTGCTAGCCAGCACCCTTCCTTGGAAGCGCTTATGTAGCCCTAAGAACAGTGGGGCTCTGGGCTTCTCTAGCCATCTCATCTTCTGCTCATCCTCTCGCGCAGTCTAAAGAGAGCTCAGGTGAGAAATTGCAAAGGTCGAGCAATTGCTCAGAGATGAAAAGTGCCAGCACTGAAAGCTGTTGCTAGCCAGCAGCCTTCCTTGGAAGCGCTTTCACAGGCGCAGCAACACTGGGGCTTTGCGCTTCTCTACCCACCAAACGTCACGGTCATTCTCTTTCCGTCTCGTAGACACGAGCTGAGAAATTGCAAACGTCGAGCAATTGCTCAGAGATGAAAAGTGCCAGCACTGAAAGCTGTTGCTAGCCAGCACCCTTCCTTGGAAGCGCTTATGTAGCCCTAAGAACAGTGGGGCTCTGGGCTTGTCTAGCCATCTCATCTTCTGCTCATCCTCTCGCGCAGTCTAAAGAGAGCTCAGGTGAGAAATTGCAAACGTCGAGCAATTGCTCAGAGATGAAAAGTGCCAGCACTGAAAGCTGTTGCTAGCCAGCCCCCTTCCTTGGAAGCGCTTTCACAGGCGCAGCAACACTGGGGCTTTGCGCTTCTCTAGCCACCAAACGTCACGGTCATTCTCTTTCGGTCTCGTAGACACTAGCTGAGAAATTGCAAACGTCGAGCAATTGCTCAGAGATGAAAAGTGCCAGCACTGAAAGCTGTTGCTAGACAACACCCTTCCTTGGAAGCGCTTTCACAGGCGCTGCAACACTGGGGCTTTGCGCTTCTCTACCCACCAAACGTCACGGTCACTATCTCTCCGTCTCGTAGACACGAGCTGAGAAATTGCAAACGTCGAGCAATTGCTCAGAGATGAAAAGAGCCAGCACTGAAAGCTGTTGCTAGCCAGCCCCCTTCCTTGGAAGCGCTTTCACAGGCGCAGCAACACTGGGGCTTTGCGCTTCTCTACCCACCAAACATCACGGTCATTCTCTTTCCGTCTCGTAGACACGAGCTGAGAAAGTGAAAACGTTGAGCAATTGCTCAGAGATGAAAAGTGCCAGCACTGAAAGCTGTTGCTAGCTAGCCCCCTTCCTTGGAAGTGCTTTTGTAGGCCTAAGAACACTGGGACTCTGTGCTTTTCTAGCCATCTCATCTTCTGCTCATCCTCTCGCGCAGTCTAAAGAGAGCTCAGGTGAGAAATTGCAAACGTCGAGCAATTGCTCAGAGATGAAAAGTGCCAGCACTGAAAGCTGTTGCTAGCCAGCAGCCTTCCTTGGAAGCGCTTTCACAGGCGCAGCAACACTGGGGCTTTGCGCTTCTCTACCCACCAAACGTCACGGTCACTATCTCTCCGTCTCGTAGACACGAGCTGAGAAATTGCAAACGTCGAGCAATTGCTCAGAGATGAAAAGTGCCAGCACTGAAAGCTGTTGCTAGCCAGCAGCCTTCCTTGGAAGCGCTTTCACAGGCGCAGCAACACTGGGGCTTTGCGCTTCTCTACCCACCAAACGTCACGGTCATTCTCTTTCCGTCTCGTAGACACGAGCTGAGAAAGTGCAAACGTCGAGCAATTGCTCGGAGATGAAAAGTGCCAGCACTGAAAGCTGTTGCTAGCCAGCACCCTTCCTTGGAAGCGCTTTCACAGGCGCAGCAACACTGGGGCTTTGCGCTTCTCTAGCCACCAAACGTCACGGTCACTATCTCTCCGTCTCGTAGACACGAGCTGACAAATTGCAAACGTCGAGCAATTGCTCAGAGATGAAAAGTGCCAGCACTGAAAGCTGTTGCTAGCCAGCACCCTTCCTTGCAAGCGCTTTCACAGGCGCAGCAACACTGGGGCTTTGCGCTTCTCTACCCACCAAAAGTCACGGTCACTATCTCTCCGTCTCGTAGACACGAGCTGAGAAATTGCAAACGTCGAGCAATTGCTCAGAGATGAAAAGTGCCAGCACTGAAAGCTGTTGCTAGCCAGCACCCTTCCTTGGAAGCGCTTTCACAGGCGCAGCAACACTGGGGCTTTGCGCTTCTCTAACCACCAAACGTCACGGTCACTATCTCTCCGTCTCGTAGACACGAGCTGAGAAATTGCAAAGGTCGAGCAATTGCTCAGAGATGAAAAGTGCCAGCACTGAAAGCTGTTGCTAGCCAGCACCCTTCCTTGGAAGCGCTTTTGTAGCCGTAAGAACAGTGGGGCTCTGGGCTTCTCTAGCCACCTCATCTTCTGCTCATCCTCTCGCGCAGTCTAGAGAGAGCTCAGGTGAGAAATTGCAAACGTCGAGCAATTGCTCAGAGAGGAAAAGTGCCAGCACTGAAAGCTGTTGCTAGCCAGCACCCTTCCTTGGAAGCGCTGTCACAGGCGCAGCAACACTGGGGCTTTGCGCTTCTCTACCCACCAAACGTCACGGTCACTATCTCTCCGTCTCGTAGACACGAGCTGAGAAATTGCAAACGTCGAGCAATTGCTCAGAGATGAAAAGTGCCAGCACTGAAAGCTGTTGCTAGCCAGCACCTTCCTTGGAAGCGCTTTCACAGGCGCAGCAACACTGGGGCTTTGCGCTTCTCTACCCACCAAACGTCACGGTCACTATCTCTCCGTCTCGTAGACACGAGCTGAGAAATTGCAAACGTCGAGCAATCGCTCAGAGATGAAAAGCGCCAGCACTGAAAGCTGTTCCTAGCCAGCCCCCTTCCTTGGAAGCGCTTTTGTAGGCCAAAGAACAATGGGGCTCTGTGCTTTTCTAGCCATCTAAACTTCTGCTCATCCTCTCGCACAGTCTAAAGAGAGCTCAGGTGAGAAATTGCAAAAGTTGAGCAATTGCTCAGAGATGAAAAGTGCCAGCACTGAAAGCTGTTGCTAGCCAGCATCCTTCCTTGGAAGTGCTTTTGTAGCCCTAAGAACAGTGGGGCTCTGGGCTTCTCTAGCCATCTCATCTTCTGCTCATCCTCTCGCGCAGTCTAAAGAGAGCTCAGGTGAGAAAGTGCAAAAGTCGAGCAATTGCTCAGAGATGAAAAGTGCCAGCACTGAAAGCTCTTGCTAGCCAGCACCCTTCCTTGGAAGCGCTTTCACAGGCGCAGCAACACTGGGGCTTTGCGCTTCTCTACCCACCAAACATCACGGTCATTCTCTTTCGGTCTCGTAGACACGAGCTGAGAAATTGCAAACGTCGAGCAATTGCTCAGAGATGAAAAGTGCCAGCACTGAAAGCTGTTGCTAGCCAGCCCCCTTCCTTGGAAGCGCTTTCACAGGCGCAGCAACACTGGGGCTTTGCGCTTCTCTAACCACCAAACGTCACGGTCATTCTCTTTCCGTCTCGTAGACACGAGCTGAGAAATTGCAAACGTCGAGCAATTGCTCAGAGAGGAAAAGTGCCAGCACTGAAAGCTCTTGCTAGCCAGCCCCCTTCCTTGGAAGCGCTTTTGTAGCCCTAAGAACACTGGGGCTCTGGGCTTCTCTAGCCATCTCATCTTCTGCTCATCCTCTCGCTCAGTCTAAAGAGAGCTCAGGTGAGAAATTGCAAACGTTGAGCAATTGCTCAGAGAGGAAAAGTGCCAGCACTGAAAGCTGTTGCTAGCCAGCAGCCTTCCTTGGAAGCGCTTTCACAGGCGCAGCAACACTGGGGCTTTGCGCTTCTCTACCCACCAAACGTCACGGTCATTCTCTTTCCGTCTCGTAGACACGAGCTGAGAAATTGCAAACGTCGAGCAATTGCTCAGAGATGAAAAGTGCCAGCACTGAAAGCTCTTGCTAGCCAGCACCCTTCCTTGGAAGCGCTTTTGTAGCCCTAAGAACAGTGGGGCTCTGGGCTTCTCTAGCCACCTCATCTTCTGCTCATCCTCTCGCGCAGTCTAAAGAGAGCTCAGGTGAGAAATTGCAAACGTCGAGCAATTGCTCAGAGATGAAAAGTGCCAGCACTGAAAGCTGTTGCTAGCCAGCCCCCTTCCTTGGAAGCGCTTTCACAGGCGCAGCAACACTGGGGCTTTGCGCTTCTCTAGCCACCAAACGTCACGGTCATTCTCTTTCGGTCTCGTAGACACTAGCTGAGAAATTGCAAACGTCGAGCAATTGCTCAGAGATGAAAAGTGCCAGCACTGAAAGCTGTTGCTAGACAACACCCTTCCTTGGAAGCGCTTTCACAGGCGCTGCAACACTGGGGCTTTGCGCTTCTCTACCCACCAAACGTCACGGTCACTATCTCTCCGTCTCGTAGACACGAGCTGAGAAATTGCAAACGTCGAGCAATTGCTCAGAGATGAAAAGAGCCAGCACTGAAAGCTGTTGCTAGCCAGCCCCCTTCCTTGGAAGCGCTTTCACAGGCGCAGCAACACTGGGGCTTTGCGCTTCTCTACCCACCAAACATCACGGTCATTCTCTTTCCGTCTCGTAGACACGAGCTGAGAAAGTGAAAACGTTGAGCAATTGCTCAGAGATGAAAAGTGCCAGCACTGAAAGCTGTTGCTAGCTAGCCCCCTTCCTTGGAAGTGCTTTTGTAGGCCTAAGAACACTGGGACTCTGTGCTTTTCTAGCCATCTCATCTTCTGCTCATCCTCTCGCGCAGTCTAAAGAGAGCTCAGGTGAGAAATTGCAAACGTCGAGCAATTGCTCAGAGATGAAAAGTGCCAGCACTGAAAGCTGTTGCTAGCCAGCAGCCTTCCTTGGAAGCGCTTTCACAGGCGCAGCAACACTGGGGCTTTGCGCTTCTCTACCCACCAAACGTCACGGTCACTATCTCTCCGTCTCGTAGACACGAGCTGAGAAATTGCAAACGTCGAGCAATTGCTCAGAGATGAAAAGTGCCAGCACTGAAAGCTGTTGCTAGCCAGCAGCCTTCCTTGGAAGCGCTTTCACAGGCGCAGCAACACTGGGGCTTTGCGCTTCTCTACCCACCAAACGTCACGGTCATTCTCTTTCCGTCTCGTAGACACGAGCTGAGAAAGTGCAAACGTCGAGCAATTGCTCGGAGATGAAAAGTGCCAGCACTGAAAGCTGTTGCTAGCCAGCACCCTTCCTTGGAAGCGCTTTCACAGGCGCAGCAACACTGGGGCTTTGCGCTTCTCTAGCCACCAAACGTCACGGTCACTATCTCTCCGTCTCGTAGACACGAGCTGACAAATTGCAAACGTCGAGCAATTGCTCAGAGATGAAAAGTGCCAGCACTGAAAGCTGTTGCTAGCCAGCACCCTTCCTTGGAAGCGCTTTCACAGGCGCAGCAACACTGGGGCTTTGCGCTTCTCTACCCACCAAAAGTCACGGTCACTATCTCTCCGTCTCGTAGACACGAGCTGAGAAATTGCAAACGTCGAGCAATTGCTCAGAGATGAAAAGTGCCAGCACTGAAAGCTGTTGCTAGCCAGCACCCTTCCTTGGAAGCGCTTTCACAGGCGCAGCAACACTGGGGCTTTGCGCTTCTCTAACCACCAAACGTCACGGTCACTATCTCTCCGTCTCGTAGACACGAGCTGAGAAATTGCAAAGGTCGAGCAATTGCTCAGAGATGAAAAGTGCCAGCACTGAAAGCTGTTGCTAGCCAGCACCCTTCCTTGGAAGCGCTTTTGTAGCCGTAAGAACAGTGGGGCTCTGGGCTTCTCTAGCCACCTCATCTTCTGCTCATCCTCTCGCGCAGTCTAGAGAGAGCTCAGGTGAGAAATTGCAAACGTCGAGCAATTGCTCAGAGAGGAAAAGTGCCAGCACTGAAAGCTGTTGCTAGCCAGCACCCTTCCTTGGAAGCGCTGTCACAGGCGCAGCAACACTGGGGCTTTGCGCTTCTCTACCCACCAAACGTCACGGTCACTATCTCTCCGTCTCGTAGACACGAGCTGAGAAATTGCAAACGTCGAGCAATTGCTCAGAGATGAAAAGTGCCAGCACTGAAAGCTGTTGCTAGCCAGCACCTTCCTTGGAAGCGCTTTCACAGGCGCAGCAACACTGGGGCTTTGCGCTTCTCTACCCACCAAACGTCACGGTCACTATCTCTCCGTCTCGTAGACACGAGCTGAGAAATTGCAAACGTCGAGCAATCGCTCAGAGATGAAAAGCGCCAGCACTGAAAGCTGTTCCTAGCCAGCCCCCTTCCTTGGAAGCGCTTTTGTAGGCCAAAGAACAATGGGGCTCTGTGCTTTTCTAGCCATCTAAACTTCTGCTCATCCTCTCGCACAGTGTAAAGAGAGCTCAGGTGAGAAATTGCAAAAGTTGAGCAATTGCTCAGAGATGAAAAGTGCCAGCACTGAAAGCTGTTGCTAGCCAGCATCCTTCCTTGGAAGTGCTTTTGTAGCCCTAAGAACAGTGGGGCTCTGGGCTTCTCTAGCCATCTCATCTTCTGCTCATCCTCTCGCGCAGTCTAAAGAGAGCTCAGGTGAGAAAGTGCAAAAGTCGAGCAATTGCTCAGAGATGAAAAGTGCCAGCACTGAAAGCTCTTGCTAGCCAGCACCCTTCCTTGGAAGCGCTTTCACAGGCGCAGCAACACTGGGGCTTTGCGCTTCTCTACCCACCAAACATCACGGTCATTCTCTTTCGGTCTCGTAGACACGAGCTGAGAAATTGCAAACGTCGAGCAATTGCTCAGAGATGAAAAGTGCCAGCACTGAAAGCTGTTGCTAGCCAGCCCCCTTCCTTGGAAGCGCTTTCACAGGCGCAGCAACACTGGGGCTTTGCGCTTCTCTAACCACCAAACGTCACGGTCATTCTCTTTCCGTCTCGTAGACACGAGCTGAGAAATTGCAAACGTCGAGCAATTGCTCAGAGAGGAAAAGTGCCAGCACTGAAAGCTCTTGCTAGCCAGCCCCCTTCCTTGGAAGCGCTTTTGTAGCCCTAAGAACACTGGGGCTCTGGGCTTCTCTAGCCATCTCATCTTCTGCTCATCCTCTCGCTCAGTCTAAAGAGAGCTCAGGTGAGAAATTGCAAACGTTGAGCAATTGCTCAGAGAGGAAAAGTGCCAGCACTGAAAGCTGTTGCTAGCCAGCACCCTTCCTTGGAAGCGCTTTCACAGGTGCAGCAACACTGGGGCTTTGCGCTTCTCTACCCACCAAACGTCACGGTCATTCTCTTTCCGTCTTGTAGACACGAGCTGAGAAATTGCAAACGTTGAGCAATTGCTCAGAGATGAAAAGTGCCAGCACTGAAAGCTGTTGCTAGCCAGCACCCTTCCTTGGAAGCGCTTATGTAGCCCTAAGAACAGTGGGGCTCTGGGCTTCTCTAGCCATCTCATCTTCTGCTCATCCTCTCGCGCAGTCTAAAGAGAGCTCAGGTGAGAAATTGCAAACGTCGAGCAATTGCTCAGAGAGGAAAAGTGCCAGCACTGAAAGCTGTTGCTAGCCAGCCCCCTTCCTTGGAAGCGCTTTCACAGGCGCAGCAACACTGGGGCTTTGCGCTTCTCTACCCACCAAACGTCACGGTCATTCTCTTTCCGTCTCGTAGACACGAGCTGAGAAATTGCAAACGTCGAGCAATTGCTCAGAGATGAAAAGTGCCAGCACTGAAAGCTCTTGCTAGCCAGCACCCATCCTTGGAAGCGCTTTCACAGGCGCAGCAACACTGGGGCTTTGCGCTTCTCTACCCACCAAACGTCACGGTCATTCTCTTTCCGTCTCGTAGACACGAGCTGAGAAATTGCAAACGTCGAGCAATTGCTCAGAGATGAAAAGTGCCAGCACTGAAAGCTGTTGCTAGCCAGCACCCTTCCTTGGAAGCGCTTTTGTAGCCCTAAGAACACTGGGGCTCTGGGCTTCTCTAGCCACCTCATCTTCTGCTCATCCTCTCGCGCAGTCTAAAGAGAGCTCAGGTGAGAAATTGCAAACGTCGAGCAATTGCTCAGAGAGGAAAAGTGCCAGCACTGAAAGCTGTTGCTAGCCAGCCCCCTTCCTTGGAAGCGCTTTCACAGGCGCAGCAACACTGGGGCTTTGCGCTTCTCTACCCACCAAACGTCACGGTCATTCTCTTTCCGTCTCGTAGACACGAGCTGAGAAATTGCAAACGTCGAGCAATCGCTCAGAGATGAAAAGTGCCAGCACTGAAAGCTCTTGCTAGCCAGCACCCATCCTTGGAAGCGCTTTCACAGGCGCAGCAACACTGGGGCTTTGCGCTTCTCTACCCACCAAACGTCACGGTCATTCTCTTTCCGTCTCGTAGACACGAGCTGAGAAATTGCAAACGTCGAGCAATTGCTCAGAGATGAAAAGTGCCAGCACTGAAAGCTCTTGCTAGCCAGCATCCTTCCTTGGAAGCGCTTTTGTAGCCCTAAGAACACTGGGGCTCTGGGCTTCTCTAGCCACCTCATCTTCTGCTCATCCTCTCGCGCAGTCTAAAGAGAGCTCAGGTGAGAAATTGCAAACGTCGAGCAATTGCTCAGAGATGAAAAGTGCCAGCACTGAAAGCTGTTGCTAGACAACACCCTTCCTTGGAAGCGCTTTCACAGGCGCAGCAACACTGGGGCTTTGCGCTTCTCTACCCACCAAACGTCACGGTCACTATCTCTCTGTCTCGTAGACACGAGCTGAGAAATTGCAAACGTCGAGCAATTGCTCAGAGATTAAAAGAGACAGCACTGAAAGCTGTTGCTAGCCAGCCCCGTTCCTTGGAAGCGCTTTCACAGGCGCAGCAACACTGGGGCTTTGCGCTTCTCTACCCACCAAACGTCACGGTCACTATCTCTCCGTCTCGTAGACACGAGCTGAGAAATTGCAAACGTCGAGCAATTGCTCGGAGATGAAAAGTGCCAGCACTGAAAGCTGTTGCTAGCCAGCACCCTTCCTTGGAAGCGCTTTTGTAGCCCTAAGAACACTGGGGCTCTGGGCTTCTGTAGCCACCTCATCTTCTGCTCATCCTCTCGCGCAGTCTAAAGAGAGCTCAGGGGAGAAATTGCAAACGTCGAGCAATTGCTCAGAGATGAAAAGTGCCAGCACTGAAAGCTGTTGCTAGCCAGCACCCTTCCTTGGAAGCGCTTTCACAGGCGCAGCAACACTGGGGCTTTGCGCTTCTCTAACCACCAAACGTCACGGTCACTATCTCTCCGTCTCGTAGACACGAGCTGAGAAATTGCAAACGTCGAGCAATTGCTCAGAGATGAAAAGTGCCAGCACTGAAAGCTGTTGCTAGACAACACCCTTCCTTGGAAGCGCTTTCACAGGCGCAGCAACACTGGGGCTTTGCGCTTCTCTAGCCACCAAACGTCACGGTCACTATCTCTCCGTCTCGTAGACACGAGCTGAGAAATTGCAAACGTCGAGCAATTGCTCAGAGAGGAAAAGTGCCAGCACTGAAAGCTGTTGCTAGCCAGCCCCCTTCCTTGGAAGCGCTTTCACAGGCGCAGCAACACTGCGACTTTCCGCTTCTCTAACCACCAAACGTCATGGTCATTCTCTTTCCGTCTCGTAGACACGAGCTGAGAAATTGCAAACTTCGAGCAATTGCTCAGAGATGAAAAGTGCCAGCACTGAAAGCTCTTGCTAGCCGGCACCCTTCCTTGGAAGCGCTTATGTAGCCCTAAGAACAGTGGGGCTCTGGGCTTCTCTAGCCACCTCATCTTCTGCTCATCATCTCGCGCAGTCTAACGAGAGCTCAGGGGAGAAATTGCAAACGTTGAGCAATTGCTCAGAGATGAAAAGTGCCAGCACTGAAAGCTGTTGCTAGCCAGCACCCTTCCTTGGAAGCGCTTTCACAGGCGCAGCAACACTGGGGCTTTGCGCTTCTCTACCCACCAAACGTCACGGTCACTATCTCTCCGTCTCGTAGACACGAGCTGAGAAATTGCAAACGTCGAGCAATTGCTCAGAGATGAAAAGTGCCAGCACTGAAAGGTGTTGCTAGCCAGCACCCTTCCTTGGAAGCGCTTTCACAGGCGCAGCAACAGTGGGGCTTTGCGCTTCTCTACCCACCAAAAGTCACGGTCACTATCTCTCCGTCTCGTAGACACGAGCTGAGAAATTGCAAACGTCGAGCAATTGCTCAGAGATGAAAAGTGCCAGCACTGAAAGCTGTTGCTAGCCAGCACCCTTCCTTGGAAGCGCTTTCACAGGCGCAGCAACACTGGGGCTTTGCGCTTCTCTAACCACCAAACGTCACGGTCACTATCTCTCCGTCTCGTAGACACGAGCTGAGAAATTGCAAACCTCGAGCAATTGCTCAGAGATGAAAAGTGCCAGCACTGAAAGCTCTTGCTAGCCAGCACCCTTCCTTGGAAGCGCTTTTGTAGCCCTAAGAACAGTGGGGCTCTGGGCTTCTCTAGCCACCTCATCTTCTGCTCATCCTCTCGCGCAGTCTAGAGAGAGCTCAGGTGAGAAATTGCAAACGTCGAGCAATTGGTCAGAGAGGAAAAGTGCCAGCACTGAAAGCTGTTGCTAGACAACACCCTTCCTTGGAAGCGCTGTCACAGGCGCAGCAACACTGGGGCTTTGCGCTTCTCTAGCCACCAAACGTCACGGTCACTATCTCTCCGTCTCGTAGACACGAGCTGAGAAATTGCAAACGTCGAGCAATTGCTCAGAGATGAAAAGTGCCAGCACTGAAAGCTGTTGCTAGCCAGCCCCCTTCCTTGGAAGCGCTTTCACAGGCGCAGCAACACTGGGGCTTTGCGCTTCTCTAGCCACCAAACGTCACGGTCATTCTCTTTCCGTCTCGTAGACACGAGCTGAGAAAGTGCAAACGTCGAGCAATTGCTCAGAGATGAAAAGTGCCAGCACTGAAAGCTGTTGCTAGCCAGCACCCTTCCTTGGAAGCGCTTTTGTAGCCCTAAGAACACTGGGGCTCTGGGCTTCTCTAGCCACCTCATCTTCTGCTCATCCTCTCGCGCAGTCTAAAGAGAGCTCAGGTGAGAAATTGCAAACGTCGAGCAATTGCTCAGAGAGGAAAAGTGCCAGCACTGAAAGCTGTTGCTAGCCAGCCCCCTTCCTTGGAAGCGCTTTCACAGGCGCAGCAACACTGGGGCTTTGCGCTTCTCTACCCACCAAACGTCACGGTCATTCTCTTTCCGTCTCGTAGACACGAGCTGAGAAATTGCAAACGTCGAGCAATCGCTCAGAGATGAAAAGTGCCAGCACTGAAAGCTCTTGCTAGCCAGCACCCATCCTTGGAAGCGCTTTCACAGGCGCAGCAACACTGGGGCTTTGCGCTTCTCTACCCACCAAACGTCACGGTCATTCTCTTTCCGTCTCGTAGACACGAGCTGAGAAATTGCAAACGTCGAGCAATTGCTCAGAGATGAAAAGTGCCAGCACTGAAAGCTCTTGCTAGCCAGCATCCTTCCTTGGAAGCGCTTTTGTAGCCCTAAGAACACTGGGGCTCTGGGCTTCTCTAGCCACCTCATCTTCTGCTCATCCTCTCGCGCAGTCTAAAGAGAGCTCAGGTGAGAAATTGCAAACGTCGAGCAATTGCTCAGAGATGAAAAGTGCCAGCACTGAAAGCTGTTGCTAGACAACACCCTTCCTTGGAAGCGCTTTCACAGGCGCAGCAACACTGGGGCTTTGCGCTTCTCTACCCACCAAACGTCACGGTCACTATCTCTCTGTCTCGTAGACACGAGCTGAGAAATTGCAAACGTCGAGCAATTGCTCAGAGATTAAAAGAGACAGCACTGAAAGCTGTTGCTAGCCAGCCCCGTTCCTTGGAAGCGCTTTCACAGGCGCAGCAACACTGGGGCTTTGCGCTTCTCTACCCACCAAACGTCACGGTCACTATCTCTCCGTCTCGTAGACACGAGCTGAGAAATTGCAAACGTCGAGCAATTGCTCGGAGATGAAAAGTGCCAGCACTGAAAGCTGTTGCTAGCCAGCACCCTTCCTTGGAAGCGCTTTTGTAGCCCTAAGAACACTGGGGCTCTGGGCTTCTGTAGCCACCTCATCTTCTGCTCATCCTCTCGCGCAGTCTAAAGAGAGCTCAGGGGAGAAATTGCAAACGTCGAGCAATTGCTCAGAGATGAAAAGTGCCAGCACTGAAAGCTGTTGCTAGCCAGCACCCTTCCTTGGAAGCGCTTTCACAGGCGCAGCAACACTGGGGCTTTGCGCTTCTCTAACCACCAAACGTCACGGTCACTATCTCTCCGTCTCGTAGACACGAGCTGAGAAATTGCAAACGTCGAGCAATTGCTCAGAGATGAAAAGTGCCAGCACTGAAAGCTGTTGCTAGACAACACCCTTCCTTGGAAGCGCTTTCACAGGCGCAGCAACACTGGGGCTTTGCGCTTCTCTAGCCACCAAACGTCACGGTCACTATCTCTCCGTCTCGTAGACACGAGCTGAGAAATTGCAAACGTCGAGCAATTGCTCGGAGATGAAAAGTGCCAGCACTGAAAGCTGTTGCTAGCCAGCACCCTTCCTTGGAAGCGCTTTCACAGGCGCAGCAACACTGGGGCTTTGCGCTTCTCTACCCACCAAACGTCACGGTCACTATCTCTCCGTCTCGTAGACACGAGCTGAGAAATTGCAAACGTCGAGCAATTGCTCAGAGAGGAAAAGTGCCAGCACTGAAAGCTGTTGCTAGCCAGCCCCCTTCCTTGGAAGCGCTTTCACAGGCGCAGCAACACTGCGACTTTCCGCTTCTCTAACCACCAAACGTCATGGTCATTCTCTTTCCGTCTCGTAGACACGAGCTGAGAAATTGCAAACTTCGAGCAATTGCTCAGAGATGAAAAGTGCCAGCACTGAAAGCTCTTGCTAGCCGGCACCCTTCCTTGGAAGCGCTTATGTAGCCCTAAGAACAGTGGGGCTCTGGGCTTCTCTAGCCACCTCATCTTCTGCTCATCATCTCGCGCAGTCTAACGAGAGCTCAGGGGAGAAATTGCAAACGTTGAGCAATTGCTCAGAGATGAAAAGTGCCAGCACTGAAAGCTGTTGCTAGCCAGCACCCTTCCTTGGAAGCGCTTTCACAGGCGCAGCAACACTGGGGCTTTGCGCTTCTCTAACCACCAAACGTCACGGTCACTATCTCTCCGTCTCGTAGACACGAGCTGAGAAATTGCAAACGTCGAGCAATTGCTCAGAGATGAAAAGTGCCAGCACTGAAAGGTGTTGCTAGCCAGCACCCTTCCTTGGAAGCGCTTTCACAGGCGCAGCAACAGTGGGGCTTTGCGCTTCTCTACCCACCAAAAGTCACGGTCACTATCTCTCCGTCTCGTAGACACGAGCTGAGAAATTGCAAACCTCGAGCAATTGCTCAGAGATGAAAAGTGCCAGCACTGAAAGCTCTTGCTAGCCAGCACCCTTCCTTGGAAGCGCTTTTGTAGCCCTAAGAACAGTGGGGCTCTGGGCTTCTCTAGCCACCTCATCTTCTGCTCATCCTCTCGCGCAGTCTAGAGAGAGCTCAGGTGAGAAATTGCAAACGTCGAGCAATTGGTCAGAGAGGAAAAGTGCCAGCACTGAAAGCTGTTGCTAGACAACACCCTTCCTTGGAAGCGCTGTCACAGGCGCAGCAACACTGGGGCTTTGCGCTTCTCTAGCCACCAAACGTCACGGTCACTATCTCTCCGTCTCGTAGA
Organism: Sarcoramphus papa; assembly: GCA_037962945.1. Lineage (NCBI taxonomy): Eukaryota > Metazoa > Chordata > Aves > Accipitriformes > Cathartidae > Sarcoramphus > Sarcoramphus papa. Next base: position 27,760,446 of record CM075590.1, on the reverse strand, counting down.
CACGAGCTGAGAAATTGCAAACGTCGAGCAATTGCTCAGAGATGAAAAGTGCCAGCACTGAAAGCTGTTGCTAGCCAGCCCCCTTCCTTGGAAGCGCTTTCACAGGCGCAGCAACACTGGGGCTTTGCGCTTCTCTAGCCACCAAACGTCACGGTCATTCTCTTTCCGTCTCGTAGACACGAGCTGAGAAAGTGCAAACGTCGAGCAATTGCTCAGAGATGAAAAGTGCCAGCACTGAAAGCTGTTGCTAGCCAGCACCCTTCCTTGGAAGCGCTTTTGTAGCCCTAAGAACACTGGGGCTCTGGGCTTCTCTAGCCACCTCATCTTCTGCTCATCCTCTCGCGCAGTCTAAAGAGAGCTCAGGTGAGAAATTGCAAACGTCGAGCAATTGCTCAGAGAGGAAAAGTGCCAGCACTGAAAGCTGTTGCTAGCCAGCCCCCTTCCTTGGAAGCGCTTTCACAGGCGCAGCAACACTGGGGCTTTGCGCTTCTCTACCCACCAAACGTCACGGTCATTCTCTTTCCGTCTCGTAGACACGAGCTGAGAAATTGCAAACGTCGAGCAATCGCTCAGAGATGAAAAGTGCCAGCACTGAAAGCTCTTGCTAGCCAGCACCCTTCCTTGGAAGCGCTTTCACAGGCGCAGCAACACTGGGGCTTTGCGCTTCTCTAGCCACCAAACGTCACGGTCACTATCTCTCCGTCTCGTAGACACGAGCTGACAAATTGCAAACGTCGAGCAATTGCTCAGAGATGAAAAGTGCCAGCACTGAAAGCTGTTGCTAGCCAGCACCCTTCCTTGCAAGCGCTTTCACAGGCGCAGCAACACTGGGGCTTTGCGCTTCTCTACCCACCAAAAGTCACGGTCACTATCTCTCCGTCTCGTAGACACGAGCTGAGAAATTGCAAACGTCGAGCAATTGCTCAGAGATGAAAAGTGGCAGCACTGAAAGCTGTTGCTAGCCAGCCCCCTTCCTTGGAAGCGCTTTCACAGGCGCAGCAACACTGGGGCTTTGCGCTTCTCTAACCACCAAACGTCACGGTCACTATCTCTCCGTCTCGTAGACACGAGCTGAGAAATTGCAAACCTCGAGCAATTGCTCAGAGATGAAAAGTGCCAGCACTGAAAGCTCTTGCTAGCCAGCCCCCTTCCTTGGAAGCGCTTTTGTAGCCCTAAGAACAGTGGGGCTCTGGGCTTCTCTAGCCACCTCATCTTCTGCTCATCCTCTCGCGCACTCTAAAGAGCGCTCAGGTGAGAAATTGCAAACGTCGAGCAATTGCTCAGAGATGAAAAGTGCCAGCACTGAAAGCTGTTGCTAGCCAGCACCCTTCCTTGGAAGCGCTTTCACAGGCGCAGCAACACTGGGGCTTTGCGCTTCTCTACCCACCAAACGTCACGGTCATTCTCTTTCGGTCTCGTAGACACGAGCTGAGAAAGTGCAAAGGTCGAGCAATTGCTCAGAGATGAAAAGTGCCAGCACTGAAAGCTGTTGCTAGCCAGCACCCTTCCTTGGAAGCGCTTATGTAGCCCTAAGAACAGTGGGGCTCTGGGCTTCTCTAGCCATCTCATCTTCTGCTCATCCTCTCGCGCAGTCTAAAGAGAGCTCAGGTGAGAAATTGCAAATGTCGAGCAATTGCTCAGAGATGAAAAGTGCCAGCACTGAAAGCTGTTGCTAGCCAGCAGCCTTCCTTGGAAGCGCTTTCACAGGCGCAGCAACACTGGGGCTTTGCGCTTCTCTAACCACCAAACGTCACGGTCACTATCTCTCCTTCTCGTAGACACGAGCTGAGAAATTGCAAACGTCGAGCAATTGCTGAGAGATGAAAAGTGCCAGCACTGAAAGCTGTTGCTAGCCAGCACCCTTCCTTGGAAGCGCTTATGTAGCCCTAAGAACACTGGGGCTCTGGGCTTCTCTAGCCACCTCATCTTCTGCTCATCCTCTCGCGCAGTCTAAAGAGAGCTCAGGTGAGAAATTGCAAACGTCGAGCAATTGCTCAGAGAGGAAAAGTGCCAGCACTGAAAGCTCTTGCTAGCCAGCACCCTTCCTTGGAAGCGCTTTCACAGGCGCAGCAACACTGGGGCTTTGCGCTTCTCTAACCACCAAACGTCACGGTCATTCTCTTTCCGTCTCGTAGACACTAGCTGAGAAAGTGCAAACGTCGAGCAATTGCTCAGAGATGAAAAGTGCCAGCACTGAAAGCTGTTGCTAGCCAGCCCCCTTCCTTGGAAGCGCTTTTGTAGCCCTAAGAACAGTGGAGCTCTGGGCTTCTCTAGCCACCTCATCTTCTGCTCATCCTCTCGCGCACTCTAAAGAGCGCTCAGGTGAGAAATTGCAAACGTCGAGCAATTGCTCAGAGATGAAAAGTGCCAGCACTGAAAGCTGTTGCTAGCCAGCCCCCTTCCTTGGAAGCGCTTTCACAGGCGCAGCAACACTGGGGCTTTGCGCTTCTCTACCCACCAAACGTCACGGTCATTCTATTTCCGTCTCGTAGAGACGAGCTGAGAAAGTGCAAACGTCGAGCAATTGCTCAGAGATGAAAAGTGCCAGCACTGAAAGCTGTTGCTAGCCAGCCCCCTTCCTTGGAAGCTCTTTTGTAGCCCTAAGAACAGTGGAGCTCTGGGCTTGTCTAGCCATCTCATCTTCTGCTCATCCTCTCGCGCAGTCTAAAGAGCGCTCAGGTGAGAAATTGCAAACGTCGAGCAATTGCTCAGAGATGAAAAGTGCCAGCACTGAAAGCTCTTGCTAGCCAGCCCCCTTCCTTGGAAGCGCTTTCACAGGCGCAGCAACACTGGGGCTTTGCGCTTCTCTACCCACCAAACGTCACGGTCATTCTCTTTCCGTCTCGTAGACACGAGCAGAGAAAGTGCAAACGTTGAGCAATTGCTCAGAGATGAAAAGTGCCAGCACTGAAAGCTGTTGCTAGCCAGCCCCCTTCCTTGGAAGCGCTTTTGTAGCCCTAAGAACAGTGGAGCTCTGGGCTTCTCTAGCCACCTCATCTTCTGCTCATCCTCTCGCGCACTCTAAAGAGCGCTCAGGTGAGAAATTGCAAACGTCGAGCAATTGCTCAGAGAGGAAAAGTGCCAGCACTGAAAGCTGTTGCTAGCCAGCACCCTTCCTTGGAAGCGCTTTCACAGGCGCAGCAACACTGCGACTTTGCGCTTCTCTACCCACCAAACGTCACGGTCATTCTCTTTCGGTCTCGTAGACACGAGCTGAGAAAGTGCAAACGTCGAGCAATTGCTCAGAGATGAAAAGTGCCAGCACTGAAAGCTCTTGCTAGCCAGCACCCTTCCTTGGAAGCGCTTTTGTAGCCCTAAGAACAGTGGGGCTCTGGGCTTCTCTAGCCACCTCATCTTCTGCTCATCCTCTCGCGCAGTCTAAAGAGAGCTCAGGTGAGAAATTGCAAACGTCGAGCAATTGCTCAGAGATGAAAAGTGCCAGCACTGAAAGCTGTTGCTAGCCAGCCCCCTTCCTTGGAAGCGCTTTCACAGGCGCAGCAACACTGGGGCTTTGCGCTTCTCTAGCCACCAAACGTCACGGTCATTCTCTTTCGGTCTCGTAGACACTAGCTGAGAAATTGCAAACGTCGAGCAATTGCTCAGAGATGAAAAGTGGCAGCACTGAAAGCTGTTGCTAGCCAGCCCCCTTCCTTGGAAGCGCTTTCACAGGCGCTGCAACACTGGGGCTTTGCGCTTCTCTACCCACCAAACGTCACGGTCACTATCTCTCCGTCTCGTAGACACGAGCTGAGAAATTGCAAACGTCGAGCAATTGCTCAGAGATGAAAAGAGCCAGCACTGAAACCTGTTGCTAGCCAGCCCCCTTCCTTGGAAGCGCTTTCACAGGCGCAGCAACACTGGGGCTTTGCGCTTCTCTACCCACCAAACATCACGGTCATTCTCTTTCCGTCTCGTAGACACGAGCTGAGAAAGTGAAAACGTTGAGCAATTGCTCAGAGATGAAAAGTGCCAGCACTGAAAGCTGTTGCTAGCTAGCCCCCTTCCTTGGAAGTGCTTTTGTAGGCCTAAGAACACTGGGACTCTGTGCTTTTCTAGCCATCTAAACTTCTGCTCATCCTCTCGCGCAGTCTAAAGAGAGCTCAGGTGAGAAATTGCAAACGTCGAGCAATTGCTCAGAGATGAAAAGTGCCAGCACTGAAAGCTGTTGCTAGCCAGCACCCTTCCTTGGAAGCGCTTTCACAGGCGCAGCAACACTGGGGCTTTGCGCTTCTCTACCCACCAAACGTCACGGTTACTATCTCTCCGTCTCGTAGACACGAGCTGAGAAATTGCAAACGTCGAGCAATTGCTCAGAGATGAAAAGTGCCAGCACTGAAAGCTGTTGCTAGCCAGCACCCTTCCTTGGAAGCGCTTTCACAGGCGCAGCAACACTGGGGCTTTGCGCTTCTCTACCCACCAAACGTCACGGTCACTATCTCTCCGTCTCGTAGACACGAGCTGAGAAATTGCAAACGTCGAGCAATTGCTCAGAGACGAAAAGTGCCAGCACTGAAAGCTGTTGCTAGCCAGCACCCTTCCTTGGAAGCGCTTTCACAGGCGCAGCAACACTGGGGCTTTGCGCTTCTCTACCCACCAAACGTCACGGTCATTCTCTTTCCGTCTCGTAGACACGAGCTGAGAAAGTGCAAACGTCGAGCAATTGCTCGGAGATGAAAAGTGCCAGCACTGAAAGCTGTTGCTAGCCAGCACCCTTCCTTGGAAGCGCTTTCACAGGCGCAGCAACACTGGGGCTTTGCGCTTCTCTAGCCACCAAACGTCACGGTCACTATCTCTCCGTCTCGTAGACACGAGCTGACAAATTGCAAACGTCGAGCAATTGCTCAGAGATGAAAAGTGCCAGCACTGAAAGCTGTTGCTAGCCAGCACCCTTCCTTGCAAGCGCTTTCACAGGCGCAGCAACACTGGGGCTTTGCGCTTCTCTACCCACCAAAAGTCACGGTCACTATCTCTCCGTCTCGTAGACACGAGCTGAGAAATTGCAAACGTCGAGCAATTGCTCAGAGATGAAAAGTGCCAGCACTGAAAGCTGTTGCTAGCCAGCCCCCTTCCTTGGAAGCGCTTTCACAGGCGCAGCAACACTGGGGCTTTGCGCTTCTCTAACCACCAAACGTCACGGTCACTATCTCTCCGTCTCGTAGACACGAGCTGAGAAATTGCAAACCTCGAGCAATTGCTCAGAGATGAAAAGTGCCAGCACTGAAAGCTCTTGCTAGCCAGCACCCTTCCTTGGAAGCGCTTTTGTAGCCGTAAGAAGAGTGGGGCTCTGGGCTTCTCTAGCCACCTCATCTTCTGCTCATCCTCTCGCGCAGTCTAGAGAGAGCTCAGGTGAGAAATTGCAAACGTCGAGCAATTGCTCAGAGAGGAAAAGTGCCAGCACTGAAAGCTCTTGCTAGCCAGCACCCTTCCTTGGAAGCGCTGTCACAGGCGCAGCAACACTGGGGCTTTGCGCTTCTCTACCCACCAAACGTCACGGTCACTATCTCTCCGTCTCGTAGACACGAGCTGAGAAATTGCAAACGTCGAGCAATTGCTCAGAGATGAAAAGTGCCAGCACTGAAAGCTGTTGCTAGCCAGCACCTTCCTTGGAAGCGCTTTCACAGGCGCAGCAACACTGGGGCTTTGCGCTTCTCTACCCACCAAACGTCACGGTCACTATCTCTCCGTCTCGTAGACACGAGCTGAGAAATTGCAAACGTCGAGCAATCGCTCAGAGATGAAAAGCGCCAGCACTGAAAGCTGTTCCTAGCCAGCCCCCTTCCTTGGAAGCGCTTTTGTAGGCCAAAGAACAATGGGGCTCTGTGCTTTTCTAGCCATCTAAACTTCTGCTCATCCTCTCGCACAGTGTAAAGAGAGCTCAGGTGAGAAATTGCAAAAGTTGAGCAATTGCTCAGAGATGAAAAGTGCCAGCACTGAAAGCTCTTGCTAGCCAGCACCCATCCTTGGAAGCGCTTTCACAGGCGCAGCAACACTGGGGCTTTGCGCTTCTCTACCCACCAAACGTCACGGTCATTCTCTTTCCGTCTCGTAGACACGAGCTGAGAAATTGCAAACGTCGAGCAATTGCTCAGAGATGAAAAGTGCCAGCACTGAAAGCTGTTGCTAGCCAGCACCCTTCCTTGGAAGCGCTTTTGTAGCCCTAAGAACACTGGGGCTCTGGGCTTCTCTAGCCACCTCATCTTCTGCTCATCCTCTCGCGCAGTCTAAAGAGAGCTCAGGTGAGAAATTGCAAACGTCGAGCAATTGCTCAGAGAGGAAAAGTGCCAGCACTGAAAGCTGTTGCTAGCCAGCCCCCTTCCTTGGAAGCGCTTTCACAGGCGCAGCAACACTGGGGCTTTGCGCTTCTCTACCCACCAAACGTCACGGTCATTCTCTTTCCGTCTCGTAGACACGAGCTGAGAAATTGCAAACGTCGAGCAATTGCTCAGAGATGAAAAGTGCCAGCACTGAAAGCTCTTGCTAGCCAGCACCCATCCTTGGAAGCGCTTTCACAGGCGCAGCAACACTGGGGCTTTGCGCTTCTCTACCCACCAAACGTCACGGTCATTCTCTTTCCGTCTCGTAGACACGAGCTGAGAAATTGCAAACGTCGAGCAATTGCTCAGAGATGAAAAGTGCCAGCACTGAAAGCTCTTGCTAGCCAGCATCCTTCCTTGGAAGCGCTTTTGTAGCCCTAAGAACACTGGGGCTCTGGGCTTCTCTAGCCACCTCATCTTCTGCTCATCCTCTCGCGCAGTCTAAAGAGAGCTCAGGTGAGAAATTGCAAACGTCGAGCAATTGCTCAGAGATGAAAAGTGCCAGCACTGAAAGCTGTTGCTAGACAACACCCTTCCTTGGAAGCGCTTTCACAGGCGCAGCAACACTGGGGCTTTGCGCTTCTCTACCCACCAAACGTCACGGTCACTATCTCTCTGTCTCGTAGACACGAGCTGAGAAATTGCAAACGTCGAGCAATTGCTCAGAGATTAAAAGAGCCAGCACTGAAAGCTGTTGCTAGCCAGCCCCGTTCCTTGGAAGCGCTTTCACAGGCGCAGCAACACTGGGGCTTTGCGCTTCTCTACCCACCAAACGTCACGGTCACTATCTCTCCGTCTCGTAGACACGAGCTGAGAAATTGCAAACGTCGAGCAATTGCTCAGAGATGAAAAGTGCCAGCACTGAAAGCTGTTGCTAGCCAGCACCCTTCCTTGGAAGCGCTTTTGTAGCCCTAAGAACACTGGGGCTCTGGGCTTCTGTAGCCACCTCATCTTCTGCTCATCCTCTCGCGCAGTCTAAAGAGAGCTCAGGGGAGAAATTGCAAACGTCGAGCAATTGCTCAGAGATGAAAAGTGCCAGCACTGAAAGCTGTTGCTAGCCAGCACCCTTCCTTGGAAGCGCTTTCACAGGCGCAGCAACACTGGGGCTTTGCGCTTCTCTAACCACCAAACGTCACGGTCACTATCTCTCCGTCTCGTAGACACGAGCTGAGAAATTGCAAACGTCGAGCAATTGCTCAGAGATGAAAAGTGCCAGCACTGAAAGCTGTTGCTAGACAACACCCTTCCTTGGAAGCGCTTTCACAGGCGCAGCAACACTGGGGCTTTGCGCTTCTCTAGCCACCAAACGTCACGGTCACTATCTCTCCGTCTCGTAGACACGAGCTGAGAAATTGCAAACGTCGAGCAATTGCTCGGAGATGAAAAGTGCCAGCACTGAAAGCTGTTGCTAGCCAGCACCCTTCCTTGGAAGCGCTTTCACAGGCGCAGCAACACTGGGGCTTTGCGCTTCTCTACCCACCAAACGTCACGGTCACTATCTCTCCGTCTCGTAGACACGAGCTGAGAAATTGCAAACGTCGAGCAATTGCTCAGAGAGGAAAAGTGCCAGCACTGAAAGCTGTTGCTAGCCAGCCCCCTTCCTTGGAAGCGCTTTCACAGGCGCAGCAACACTGCGACTTTCCGCTTCTCTAACCACCAAACGTCATGGTCATTCTCTTTCGGTCTCGTAGACACGAGCTGAGAAATTGCAAACTTCGAGCAATTGCTCAGAGATGAAAAGTGCCAGCACTGAAAGCTCTTGCTAGCCGGCACCCTTCCTTGGAAGCGCTTATGTAGCCCTAAGAACAGTGGGGCTCTGGGCTTCTCTAGCCACCTCATCTTCTGCTCATCATCTCGCGCAGTCTAACGAGAGCTCAGGGGAGAAATTGCAAACGTTGAGCAATTGCTCAGAGATGAAAAGTGCCAGCACTGAAAGCTGTTGCTAGCCAGCACCCTTCCTTGGAAGCGCTTTCACTGGCGCAGCAACACTGGGGCTTTGCGCTTCTCTACCCACCAAACGTCACGGTCACTATCTCTCCGTCTCGTAGACACGAGCTGAGAAATTGCAAACGTCGAGCAATTGCTCAGAGAGGAAAAGTGCCAGCACTGAAAGCTGTTGCTAGCCAGCACCCTTCCTTGGAAGCGCTTTCACAGGCGCAGCAACACTGGGGCTTTGCGCTTCTCTACCCACCAAAAGTCACGGTCACTATCTCTCCGTCTCGTAGACACGAGCTGAGAAATTGCAAACGTCGAGCAATTGCTCAGAGATGAAAAGTGCCAGCACTGAAAGCTGTTGCTAGCCAGCACCCTTCCTTGGAAGCGCTTTCACAGGCGCAGCAACACTGGGGCTTTGCGCTTCTCTAACCACCAAACGTCACGGTCACTATCTCTCCGTCTCGTAGACACGAGCTGAGAAATTGCAAACCTCGAGCAATTGCTCAGAGATGAAAAGTGCCAGCACTGAAAGCTCTTGCTAGCCAGCACCCTTCCTTGGAAGCGCTTTTGTAGCCCTAAGAACAGTGGGGCTCTGGGCTTCTCTAGCCACCTCATCTTCTGCTCATCCTCTCGCGCAGTCTAGAGAGAGCTCAGGTGAGAAATTGCAAACGTCGAGCAATTGGTCAGAGAGGAAAAGTGCCAGCACTGAAAGCTGTTGCTAGACAACACCCTTCCTTGGAAGCGCTGTCACAGGCGCAGCAACACTGGGGCTTTGCGCTTCTCTAGCCACCAAACGTCACGGTCACTATCTCTCCGTCTCGTAGACACGAGCTGAGAAATTGCAAACGTCGAGCAATTGCTCAGAGATGAAAAGTGCCAGCACTGAAAGCTGTTGCTAGCCAGCACCCTTCCTTGGAAGCGCTTTCACAGGCGCAGCAACACTGGGGCTTTGCGCTTCTCTACCCACCAAACGTCACGGTCATTCTCTTTCCGTCTCGTAGACACGAGCTGAGAAAGTGCAAACGTCGAGCAATTGCTCGGAGATGAAAAGTGCCAGCACTGAAAGCTGTTGCTAGCCAGCACCCTTCCTTGGAAGCGCTTTCACAGGCGCAGCAACACTGGGGCTTTGCGCTTCTCTACCCACCAAACGTCACGGTCACTATCTCTCCGTCTCGTAGACACGAGCTGACAAATTGCAAACGTCGAGCAATTGCTCAGAGATGAAAAGTGCCAGCACTGAAAGCTGTTGCTAGCCAGCACCCTTCCTTGGAAGCGCTTTCACAGGCGCAGCAACACTGGGGCTTTGCGCTTCTCTACCCACCAAAAGTCACGGTCACTATCTCTCCGTCTCGTAGACACGAGCTGAGAAATTGCAAACGTCGAGCAATTGCTCAGAGATGAAAAGTGGCAGCACTGAAAGCTGTTGCTAGCCAGCCCCCTTCCTTGGAAGCGCTTTCACAGGCGCAGCAACACTGGGGCTTTGCGCTTCTCTAACCACCAAACGTCACGGTCACTATCTCTCCGTCTCGTAGACACGAGCTGAGAAATTGCAAACCTCGAGCAATTGCTCAGAGATGAAAAGTGCCAGCACTGAAAGCTCTTGCTAGCCAGCACCCTTCCTTGGAAGCGCTTTTGTAGCCGTAAGAACAGTGGGGCTCTGGGCTTCTCTAGCCACCTCATCTTCTGCTCATCCTCTCGCGCAGTCTAGAGAGAGCTCAGGTGAGAAATTGCAAACGTCGAGCAATTGCTCAGAGAGGAAAAGTGCCAGCACTGAAAGCTCTTGCTAGCCAGCACCCTTCCTTGGAAGCGCTGTCACAGGCGCAGCAACACTGGGGCTTTGCGCTTCTCTAGCCACCAAACGTCACGGTCACTATCTCTCCATCTCGTAGACACGAGCTGAGAAATTGCAAACGTCGAGCAATTGCTCAGAGATGAAAAGTGCCAGCACTGAAAGCTGTTGCTAGCCAGCACCTTCCTTGGAAGCGCTTTCACAGGCGCAGCACCACTGGGGCTTTGCGCTTCTCTACCCACCAAACGTCACGGTCACTATCTCTCCGTCTCGTAGACACGAGCTGAGAAATTGCAAACGTCGAGCAATCGCTCAGAGATGAAAAGCGCCAGCACTGAAAGCTGTTCCTAGCCAGCCCCCTTCCTTGGAAGCGCTTTTGTAGGCCAAAGAACAATGGGGCTCTGTGCTTTTCTAGCCATCTCATCTTCTGCTCATCCTCTCGCGCAGTGTAAAGAGAGCTCAGGTGAGAAATTGCAAAAGTTGAGCAATTGCTCAGAGATGAAAAGTGCCAGCACTGAAAGCTGTTGCTAGCCAGCATCCTTCCTTGGAAGTGCTTTTGTAGCCCTAAGAACAGTGGGGCTCTGGGCTTCTCTAGCCATCTCATCTTCTGCTCATCCTCTCGCGCAGTCTAAAGAGAGCTCAGGTGAGAAAGTGCAAAAGTCGAGCAATTGCTCAGAGATGAAAAGTGCCAGCACTGAAAGCTCTTGCTAGCCAGCACCCTTCCTTGGAAGCGCTTTCACAGGCGCAGCAACACTGGGGCTTTGCGCTTCTCTACCCACCAAACATCACGGTCATTCTCTTTCGGTCTCGTAGACACGAGCTGAGAAATTGCAAACGTCGAGCAATTGCTCAGAGATGAAAAGTGCCAGCACTGAAAGCTGTTGCTAGCCAGCCCCCTTCCTTGGAAGCGCTTTCACAGGCGCAGCAACACTGGGGCTTTGCGCTTCTCTAACCACCAAACGTCACGGTCATTCTCTTTCCGTCTCGTAGACACGAGCTGAGAAATTGCAAACGTCGAGCAATTGCTCAGAGAGGAAAAGTGCCAGCACTGAAAGCTCTTGCTAGCCAGCCCCCTTCCTTGGAAGCGCTTTTGTAGCCCTAAGAACACTGGGGCTCTGGGCTTCTCTAGCCATCTCATCTTCTGCTCATCCTCTCGCTCAGTCTAAAGAGAGCTCAGGTGAGAAATTGCAAACGTTGAGCAATTGCTCAGAGATGAAAAGTGCCAGCACTGAAAGCTGTTGCTAGCCAGCCCCCTTCCTTGGAAGCGCTTTCACAGGTGCAGCAACACTGGGGCTTTGCGCTTCTCTACCCACCAAACGTCACGGTCATTCTCTTTCCGTATTGTAGACACGAGCTGAGAAAGTGCAAACGTTGAGCAATTGCTCAGAGATGAAAAGTGCCAGCACTGAAAGCTGTTGCTAGCCAGCACCCTTCCTTGGAAGCGCTTATGTAGCCCTAAGAACAGTGGGGCTCTGGGCTTCTCTAGCCATCTCATCTTCTGCTCATCCTCTCGCGCAGTCTAAAGAGAGCTCAGGTGAGAAATTGCAAACGTCGAGCAATTGCTCAGAGAGGAAAAGTGCCAGCACTGAAAGCTGTTGCTAGCCAGCCCCCTTCCTTGGAAGCGCTTTCACAGGCGCAGCAACACTGGGGCTTTGCGCTTCTCTACCCACCAAACGTCACGGTCATTCTCTTTCCGTCTCGTAGACACGAGCTGAGAAATTGCAAACGTCGAGCAATTGCTCAGAGATGAAAAGTGCCAGCACTGAAAGCTCTTGCTAGCCAGCACCCATCCTTGGAAGCGCTTTCACAGGCGCAGCAACACTGGGGCTTTGCGCTTCTCTACCCACCAAACGTCACGGTCATTCTCTTTCCGTCTCGTAGACACGAGCTGAGAAATTGCAAACGTCGAGCAATTGCTCAGAGATGAAAAGTGCCAGCACTGAAAGCTGTTGCTAGCCAGCACCCTTCCTTGGAAGCGCTTTCACAGGTGCAGCAACACTGGGGCTTTGCGCTTCTCTACCCACCAAACGTCACGGTCATTCTCTTTCCGTCTCGTAGACACGAGATGAGAAATTGCAAACGTCGAGCAATTGCTCAGAGATGAAAAGTGCCAGCACTGAAAGCTCTTGCTAGCCAGCATCCTTCCTTGGAAGCGCTTTTGTAGCCCTAAGAACACTGGGGCTCTGGGCTTCTCTAGCCACCTCATCTTCTGCTCATCCTCTCGCGCAGTCTAAAGAGAGCTCAGGTGAGAAATTGCAAACGTCGAGCAATTGCTCAGAGATGAAAAGTGCCAGCACTGAAAGCTGTTGCTAGCCAGCCCCCTTCCTTGGAAGCGCTTTCACAGGCGCAGCAACACTGGGGCTTTGCGCTTCTCTACCCACCAAACGTCACGGTCACTATCTCTCCGTCTCGTAGACACGAGCTGAGAAATTGCAAACGTCGAGCAATTGCTCGGAGATGAAAAGTGCCAGCACTGAAAGCTGTTGCTAGCCAGCACCCTTCCTTGGAAGCGCTTTTGTAGCCCTAAGAACACTGGGGCTCTGGGCTTCTGTAGCCACCTCATCTTCTGCTCATCCTCTCGCGCAGTCTAAAGAGAGCTCAGGGGAGAAATTGCAAACGTCGAGCAATTGCTCAGAGATGAAAAGTGCCAGCACTGAAAGCTCTTGCTAGCCAGCACCCTTCCTTGGAAGCGCTTTCACAGGCGCAGCAACACTGGGGCTTTGCGCTTCTCTAACCACCAAACGTCACGGTCACTATCTCTCCGTCTCGTAGACACGAGCTGAGAAATTGCAAACGTCGAGCAATTGCTCAGAGATGAAAAGTGCCAGCACTGAAAGCTGTTGCTAGACAACACCCTTCCTTGGAAGCGCTTTCACAGGCGCAGCAACACTGGGGCTTTGCGCTTCTCTAGCCACCAAACGTCATGGTCATTCTCTCTCCGTCTCGTAGACACGAGCTGAGAAATTGCAAACGTCGAGCAATTGCTCAGAGAGGAAAAGTGCCAGCACTGAAAGCTGTTGCTAGCCAGCACCCTTCCTTGGAAGCGCTTTTGTAGCCCTAAGAACAGTGGGGCTCTGGGCTTCTCTAGCCACCTCATCTTCTGCTCATCCTCTCGCGCAGTCTAGAGAGAGCTCAGGTGAGAAATTGCAAACGTCGAGCAATTGGTCAGAGAGGAAAAGTGCCAGCACTGAAAGCTGTTGCTAGCCAGCACCCTTCCTTGGAAGCGCTGTCACAGGCGCAGCAACACTGGGGCTTTGCGCTTCTCTAGCCACCAAACGTCACGGTCACTATCTCTCCGTCTCGTAGACACGAGCTGAGAAATTGCAAACGTCGAGCAATTGCTCAGAGATGAAAAGTGCCAGCACTGAAAGCTGTTGCTAGCCAGCACCCTTCCTTGGAAGCGCTTTCACAGGCGCAGCAACACTGGGGCTTTGCGCTTCTCTACCCACCAAACGTCACGGTCATTCTCTTTCCGTCTCGTAGACACGAGCTGAGAAAGTGCAAACGTCGAGCAATTGCTCGGAGATGAAAAGTGCCAGCACTGAAAGCTGTTGCTAGCCAGCACCCTTCCTTGGAAGCGCTTTCACAGGCGCAGCAACACTGGGGCTTTGCGCTTCTCTAGCCACCAAACGTCACGGTCACTATCTCTCCGTCTCGTAGACACGAGCTGACAAATTGCAAACGTCGAGCAATTGCTCAGAGATGAAAAGTGCCAGCACTGAAAGCTGTTGCTAGCCAGCACCCTTCCTTGGAAGCGCTTTCACAGGCGCAGCAACACTGGGGCTTTGCGCTTCTCTACCCACCAAAAGTCACGGTCACTATCTCTCCGTCTCGTAGACACGAGCTGAGAAATTGCAAACGTCGAGCAATTGCTCAGAGATGAAAAGTGGCAGCACTGAAAGCTGTTGCTAGCCAGCCCCCTTCCTTGGAAGCGCTTTCACAGGCGCAGCAACACTGGGGCTTTGCGCTTCTCTAACCACCAAACGTCACGGTCACTATCTCTCCGTCTCGTAGACACGAGCTGAGAAATTGCAAACCTCGAGCAATTGCTCAGAGATGAAAAGTGCCAGCACTGAAAGCTCTTGCTAGCCAGCACCCTTCCTTGGAAGCGCTTTTGTAGCCGTAAGAACAGTGGGGCTCTGGGCTTCTCTAGCCACCTCATCTTCTGCTCATCCTCTCGCGCAGTCTAGAGAGAGCTCAGGTGAGAAATTGCAAACGTCGAGCAATTGCTCAGAGAGGAAAAGTGCCAGCACTGAAAGCTCTTGCTAGCCAGCACCCTTCCTTGGAAGCGCTGTCACAGGCGCAGCAACACTGGGGCTTTGCGCTTCTCTAGCCACCAAACGTCACGGTCACTATCTCTCCATCTCGTAGACACGAGCTGAGAAATTGCAAACGTCGAGCAATTGCTCAGAGATGAAAAGTGCCAGCACTGAAAGCTGTTGCTAGCCAGCACCTTCCTTGGAAGCGCTTTCACAGGCGCAGCAACACTGGGGCTTTGCGCTTCTCTACCCACCAAACGTCACGGTCACTATCTCTCCGTCTCGTAGACACGAGCTGAGAAATTGCAAACGTCGAGCAATCGCTCAGAGATGAAAAGCGCCAGCACTGAAAGCTGTTCCTAGCCAGCCCCCTTCCTTGGAAGCGCTTTTGTAGGCCAAAGAACAATGGGGCTCTGTGCTTTTCTAGCCATCTAAACTTCTGCTCATCCTCTCGCACAGTGTAAAGAGAGCTCAGGTGAGAAATTGCAAAAGTTGAGCAATTGCTCAGAGATGAAAAGTGCCAGCACTGAAAGCTGTTGCTAGCCAGCATCCTTCCTTGGAAGTGCTTTTGTAGCCCTAAGAACAGTGGGGCTCTGGGCTTCTCTAGCCATCTCATCTTCTGCTCATCCTCTCGCGCAGTCTAAAGAGAGCTCAGGTGAGAAAGTGCAAAAGTCGAGCAATTGCTCAGAGATGAAAAGTGCCAGCACTGAAAGCTCTTGCTAGCCAGCACCCTTCCTTGGAAGCGCTTTCACAGGCGCAGCAACACTGGGGCTTTGCGCTTCTCTACCCACCAAACATCACGGTCATTCTCTTTCGGTCTCGTAGACACGAGCTGAGAAATTGCAAACGTCGAGCAATTGCTCAGAGATGAAAAGTGCCAGCACTGAAAGCTGTTGCTAGCCAGCCCCCTTCCTTGGAAGCGCTTTCACAGGCGCAGAAACACTGGGGCTTTGCGCTTCTCTAACCACCAAACGTCACGGTCATTCTCTTTCCGTCTCGTAGACACGAGCTGAGAAATTGCAAACGTCGAGCAATTGCTCAGAGAGGAAAAGTGCCAGCACTGAAAGCTCTTGCTAGCCAGCCCCCTTCCTTGGAAGCGCTTTTGTAGCCCTAAGAACACTGGGGCTCTGGGCTTCTCTAGCCATCTCATCTTCTGCTCATCCTCTCGCTCAGTCTAAAGAGAGCTCAGGTGAGAAATTGCAAACGTTGAGCAATTGCTCAGAGAGGAAAAGTGCCAGCACTGAAAGCTGTTGCTAGCCAGCCCCCTTCCTTGGAAGCGCTTTCACAGGTGCAGCAACACTGGGGCTTTGCGCTTCTCTACCCACCAAACGTCACGGTCATTCTCTTTCCGTATTGTAGACACGAGCTGAGAAAGTGCAAACGTTGAGCAATTGCTCAGAGATGAAAAGTGCCAGCACTGAAAGCTGTTGCTAGCCAGCACCCTTCCTTGGAAGCGCTTATGTAGCCCTAAGAACAGTGGGGCTCTGGGCTTCTCTAGCCATCTGAACTTCTGCTCATCCTCTCGCGCAGTCTAAAGAGAGCTCAGGTGAGAAATTGCAAACGTCGAGCAATTGCTCAGAGAGGAAAAGTGCCAGCACTGAAAGCTGTTGCTAGCCAGCCCCCTTCCTTGGAAGCGCTTTCACAGGCGCAGCAACACTGGGGCTTTGCGCTTCTCTACCCACCAAACGTCACGGTCATTCTCTTTCCGTCTCGTAGACACGAGCTGAGAAATTGCAAACGTCGAGCAATTGCTCAGAGATGAAAAGTGCCAGCACTGAAAGCTCTTGCTAGCCAGCACCCTTCCTTGGAAGCGCTTTCACAGGCGCAGCAACACTGGGGCTTTGCGCTTCTCTACCCACCAAACGTCACGGTCATTCTCTTTCCGTCTCGTAGACACGAGCTGAGAAATTGCAAACGTCGAGCAATTGCTCAGAGATGAAAAGTGCCAGCACTGAAAGCTGTTGCTAGCCAGCACCCTTCCTTGGAAGCGCTTTCACAGGTGCAGCAACACTGGGGCTTTGCGCTTCTCTACCCACCAAACGTTACGGTCATTCTCTTTCCGTCTCGTAGACACGAGATGAGAAATTGCAAACGTCGAGCAATTGCTCAGAGATGAAAAGTGCCAGCACTGAAAGCTCTTGCTAGCCAGCATCCTTCCTTGGAAGCGCTTTTGTAGCCCTAAGAACACTGGGGCTCTGGGCTTCTCTAGCCACCTCATCTTCTGCTCATCCTCTCGCGCAGTCTAAAGAGAGCTCAGGTGAGAAATTGCAAACGTCGAGCAATTGCTCAGAGATGAAAAGTGCCAGCACTGAAAGCTGTTGCTAGACAACACCCTTCCTTGGAAGCGCTTTCACAGGCGCAGCAACACTGGGGCTTTGCGCTTCTCTACCCACCAAACGTCACGGTCACTATCTCTCCGTCTCGTAGACACGAGCTGAGAAATTGCAAACGTCGAGCAATTGCTCGGAGATGAAAAGTGCCAGCACTGAAAGCTGTTGCTAGCCAGCACCCTTCCTTGGAAGCGCTTTTGTAGCCCTAAGAACACTGGGGCTCTGGGCTTCTGTAGCCACCTCATCTTCTGCTCATCCTCTCGCGCAGTCTAAAGAGAGCTCAGGGGAGAAATTGCAAACGTCGAGCAATTGCTCAGAGATGAAAAGTGCCAGCACTGAAAGCTGTTGCTAGCCAGCACCCTTCCTTGGAAGCGCTTTCACAGGCGCAGCAACACTGGGGCTTTGCGCTTCTCTAACCACCAAACGTCACGGTCACTATCTCTCCGTCTCGTAGACACGAGCTGAGAAATTGCAAACGTCGAGCAATTGCTCAGAGATGAAAAGTGCCAGCACTGAAAGCTGTTGCTAGACAACACCCTTCCTTGGAAGCGCTTTCACAGGCGCAGCAACACTGGGGCTTTGCGCTTCTCTAGCCACCAAACGTCACGGTCACTATCTCTCCGTCTCGTAGACACGAGCTGAGAAATTGCAAACGTCGAGCAATTGCTCGGAGATGAAAAGTGCCAGCACTGAAACCTGTTGCTAGCCAGCACCCTTCCTTGGAAGCGCTTTCACAGGCGCAGCAACACTGGGGCTTTGCGCTTCTCTACCCACCAAACGTCACGGTCATTCTCTTTCGGTCTCGTAGACACGAGCTGAGAAATTGCAAACGTCGAGCAATCGCTCAGAGATGAAAAGCGCCAGCACTGAAAGCTGTTGCTAGCCAGCCCCCTTCCTTGGAAGCGCTTTCACAGGCGCAGCAACACTGCGACTTTCCGCTTCTCTAACCACCAAACGTCATGGTCATTCTCTTTCCGTCTCGTAGACACGAGCTGAGAAATTGCAAACGTCGAGCAATTGCTCAGAGATGAAAAGTGCCAGCACTGAAAGCTCTTGCTAGCCGGCACCCTTCCTTGGAAGCGCTTATGTAGCCCTAAGAACAGTGGGGCTCTGGGCTTCTCTAGCCACCTCATCTTCTGCTCATCATCTCGCGCAGTCTAACGAGAGCTCAGGGGAGAAATTGCAAACGTTGAGCAATTGCTCAGAGATGAAAAGTGCCAGCACTGAAAGCTGTTGCTAGCCAGCACCCTTCCTTGGAAGCGCTTTCACAGGCGCAGCAACACTGGGGCTTTGCGCTTCTCTAGCCACCAAACGTCACGGTCACTATCTCTCCGTCTCGTAGACACGAGCTGACAAATTGCAAACGTCGAGCAATTGCTCAGAGATGAAAAGTGCCAGCACTGAAAGCTGTTGCTAGCCAGCACCCTTCCTTGGAAGCGCTTTCACAGGCGCAGCAACACTGGGGCTTTGCGCTTCTCTACCCACCAAAAGTCACGGTCACTATCTCTCCGTCTCGTAGACACGAGCTGAGAAATTGCAAACGTCGAGCAATTGCTCAGAGATGAAAAGTGCCAGCACTGAAAGCTGTTGCTAGCCAGCACCCTTCCTTGGAAGCGCTTTCACAGGCGCAGCAACACTGGGGCTTTGCGCTTCTCTAACCACCAAACGTCACGGTCACTATCTCTCCGTCTCGTAGACACGAGCTGAGAAATTGCAAACCTCGAGCAATTGCTCAGAGATGAAAAGTGCCAGCACTGAAAGCTCTTGCTAGCCAGCACCCTTCCTTGGAAGCGCTTTTGTAGCCCTAAGAACACTGGGGCTCTGGGCTTCTCTAGCCACCTCATCTTCTGCTCATCCTCTCGCGCAGTCTAGAGAGAGCTCAGGTGAGAAATTGCAAACGTCGAGCAATTGGTCAGAGAGGAAAAGTGCCAGCACTGAAAGCTGTTGCTAGCCAGCACCCTTCCTTGGAAGCGCTGTCACAGGCGCAGCAACACTGGGGCTTTGCGCTTCTCTAGCCACCAAACGTCACGGTCACTATCTCTCCGTCTCGTAGACACGAGCTGAGAAATTGCAAGCGTCGAGCAATTGCTCAGAGATGAAAAGTGCCAGCACTGAAAGCTGTTGCTAGCCAGCCCCCTTCCTTGGAAGCGCTTTCACAGGCGCAGCAACACTGCGACTTTCCGCTTCTCTAACCACCAAACGTCATGGTCATTCTCTTTCCGTCTCGTAGACACGAGCTGACAAATTGCAAACGTCGAGCAATTGCTCAGAGATGAAAAGTGCCAGCACTGAAAGCTCTTGCTAGCCGGCACCCTTCCTTGGAAGCGCTTTTGTAGCCCTAAGAACAGTGGGGCTCTGGGCTTCTCTAGCCACCTCATCTTCTGCTCATCATCTCGCGCAGTCTAACGAGAGCTCAGGGGAGAAATTGCAAACGTTGAGCAATTGCTCAGAGATGAAAAGTGCCAGCACTGAAAGCTGTTGCTAGCCAGCACCCTTCCTTGGAAGCGCTTTCACAGGCGCAGCAACACTGGGGCTTTGCGCTTCTCTACCCACCAAACGTCACGGTCACTATCTCTCCGTCTCGTAGACACGAGCTGAGAAATTGCAAACGTCGAGCAATTGCTCAGAGATGAAAAGTGCCAGCACTGAAAGCTGTTGCTAGCCAGCCCCCTTCCTTGGAAGCGCTTTTGTAGGCCTAAGAACACTGGGGCTCTGGGCTTCTCTAGCCATCTAAACTTCTGCTCATCCTCTCGCGCAGTCTAAAGAGAGCTCAGGTGAGAAATTGCAAACGTTGAGCAATTGCTCAGAGATGAAAAGTGCCAGCACTGAAACCTGTTGCTAGCCAGCACCCTTCCTTGGAAGCGCTGTCACAGGCGCAGCAACACTGGGGCTTTGCGCTTCTCTAACCACCAAACGTCACGGTCACTATCTCTCCATCTCGTAGACACGAGCTGAGAAATTGCAAACGTCGAGCAATTGCTGAGAGATGAAAAGTGCCAGCACTGAAAGCTCTTGCTAGCCAGCACCCTTCCTTGGAAGCGCTTTCACAGGCTCAGCAACACTGGGGCTTTGCGCTTCTCTACCCACCAAACGTCACGGTCACTATCTCTCCGTCTCGTAGACACGAGCTGAGAAATTGCAAACGTCGAGCAATTGCTCAGAGATGAAAAGTGCCAGCACTGAAACCTGTTGCTAGCCAGCACCCTTCCTTGGAAGCGCTTTCACAGGCGCAGCAACACTGGGGCTTTGCGCTTCTCTACCCACCAAACGTCACGGTCATTCTCTTTCGGTCTCGTAGACACGAGCTGAGAAATTGCAAACGTCGAGCAATCGCTCAGAGATGAAAAGCGCCAGCACTGAAAGCTGTTCCTAGCCAGCCCCCTTCCTTGGAAGCGCTTTTGTAGGCCAAAGAACAATGGGGCTCTGTGCTTTTCTAGCCATCTAAACTTCTGCTCATCCTCTCGCACAATCTAAAGAGAGCTCAGGTGAGAAATTGCAAACGTTGAGCAATTGCTCAGAGATGAAAAGTGCCAGCACTGAAAGATGTTGCTAGCCATCCCCCTTCCTTGGAAGCGCTTTTGTAGCCCTAAGAACAGTGGGGCTCTGGGCTTCTCTAGCCACCTCATCTTCTGCTCATCCTCTCGCGCAGTCTAAAGAGAGCTCAGGTGAGAAATTGCAAACGTCGAGCAATTGCTCAGAGATGAAAAGTGCCAGCACTGAAAGCTGTTGCTAGCCAGCACCCTTCCTTGGAAGCGCTTTCACAGGCACAGCAACACTGGGGCTTTGCGCTTCTCTACCCACCAAACATCACGGTCATTCTCTTTCCGTCTCGTAGACACGAGCTGAGAAATTGCAAACGTCGAGCAATTGCTCAGAGATGAAAAGTGCCAGCACTGAAAGCTGTTGCTAGCCAGCACCCTTCCTTGGAAGCGCTTTCACAGGCGCAGCAACACTGGGGCTTTGCGCTTCTCTACCCACCAAACGTCACGGTCACTATCTCTCCGTCTCGTAGACACGAGCTGAGAAAATGCAAACGTCGAGCAATTGCTCAGAGATGAAAAGTGCCAGCACTGAAAGCTGTTGCTAGCCAGCCCCCTTCCTTGGAAGCGCTTTCACAGGCGCAGCAACACTGGGGCTTTGCGCTTCTCTAGCCACCAAACGTCACGGTCATTCTCTTTCGGTCTCGTAGACACGAGCTGAGAAATTGCAAACGTCGAGCAATCGCTCAGAGATGAAAAGCGCCAGCACTGAAAGCTGTTCCTAGCCAGCCCCCTTCCTTGGAAGCGCTTTTGTAGGCCAAAGAACAATGGGGCTCTGTGCTTTTCTAGCCATCTAAACTTCTGCTCATCCTCTCGCACAATCTAAAGAGAGCTCAGGTGAGAAATTGCAAACGTCGAGCAATTGCTCAGAGATGAAAAGTGCCAGCACTGAAAGCTGTTGCTAGCCAGCCCCCTTCCTTGGAAGCGCTTTTGTAGCCCTAAGAACAGTGGGGCTCTGGGCTTCTCTAGCCACCTCATCTTCTGCTCATCCTCTCGCGCAATCTAAAGAGAGCTCAGGTGAGAAAGTGCAAACGTTGAGCAATTGCTCAGAGATGAAAAGTGCCAGCACTGAAAGCTGTTGCTAGCCAGCACCCTTCCTTGGAAGCGCTTTCACAGGCACAGCAACACTGGGGCTTTGCGCTTCTCTACCCACCAAACGTCACGGTCATTCTCTTTCCGTCTCGTAGACACGAGCTGAGAAATTGCAAACGTCGAGCAATTGCTCAGAGATGAAAAGTGCCAGCACTGAAAGCTGTTGCTAGCCAGCACCCTTCCTTGGAAGCGCTTTCACAGGCGCAGCAACACTGGGGCTTTGCGCTTCTCTAACCACCAAACGTCACGGTCATTCTCTTTCGGTCTCGTAGACACGAGCTGAGAAAGTGAAAACGTCGAGCAATTGCTCAGAGATGAAAAGTGCCAGCACTGAAAGCTCTTGCTAGCCAGCACCCTTCCTTGGAAGCGCTTTTGTAGCCCTAAGAACAGTGGGGCTCTGGCCTTCTCTAGCCATCTCATCTTCTGCTCATCCTCTCGCTCAGTCTAAAGAGAGATCAGGGGAGAAATTGCAAACATCGAGCAATTGCTCAGAGATGAAAAGTGCCAGCACTGAAAGCTGTTGCTAGCCAGCACCCTTCCTTGGAAGCGCTTTCACAGGCGCAGC
Organism: Sarcoramphus papa; assembly: GCA_037962945.1. Lineage (NCBI taxonomy): Eukaryota > Metazoa > Chordata > Aves > Accipitriformes > Cathartidae > Sarcoramphus > Sarcoramphus papa. The sequence goes on along the minus strand of CM075590.1, from coordinate 27,738,623 downwards.
AACACTGGGGCTTTGCGCTTCTCTACCCACCAAACGTCACGGTCACTATCTCTCCGTCTCGTAGACACGAGCTGAGAAATTGCAAACGTCGAGCAATTGCTCAGAGATGAAAAGTGCCAGCACTGAAAGCTGTTGCTAGCCAGCCCCCTTCCTTGGAAGCGCTTTCACAGGCGCAGCAACACTGGGGCTTTGCGCTTCTCTACCCACCAAACGTCACGGTCACTATCTCTCCGTCTCGTAGACACGAGCTGAGAAATTGCAAACGTCGAGCAATTGCTCAGAGATGAAAAGTGCCAGCACTGAAAGCTGTTGCTAGCCAGCCCCCTTCCTTGGAAGCGCTTTCACAGGCGCAGCAACACTGGGGCTTTGCGCTTCTCTAACCACCAAACGTCACGGTCACTATCTCTCCGTCTCGTAGACACGAGCTGAGAAATTGCAAACGTCGAGCAATTGCTCAGAGATGAAAAGAGCCAGCACTGAAAGATGTTGCTAGCCAGCACCCTTCCTTGGAAGCGCTTTTGTAGGCCTAAGAACACTGGGGCTCTGGGCTTCTCTAGCCATCTAAACTTCTGCTCATCCTCTCGCACAGTCTAAAGAGAGCTCAGGTGAGAAATTGCAAACATCGAGCAATTGCTCAGAGATGAAAAGTGCCAGCACTGAAAGCTGTTGCTAGCCAGCCCCCTTCCTTGGAAGCGCTTTCACAGGCGCAGCAACACTTACTCTTTGCGCTTCTCTACCCACCAAACGTCACGGTCACTATCTCTCCGTCTCGTAGACACGAGCTGAGAAATTGCAAACCTCGAGCAATTGCTCAGAGATGAAAAGTGCCAGCACTGAAAGCTGTTGCTAGCCAGCCCCCTTCCTTGGAAGCGCTTTTGTAGGCCTAAGAACAGTGGGGCTCTGGGCTTCTCTAGCCACCTCATCTTCTGCTCATCCTCTCGCGCAGTCTAAAGAGAGCTCAGGTGAGAAATTGCAAACGTCGAGCAATTGCTCAGAGATGAAATGTGCCAGCACTGAAAGCTCTTGCTAGCCAGCACCCTTCCTTGGAAGCGCTTTCACAGGTGCAGCAACACTGGGGCTTTGCGCTTCTCTAACCACCAAACGTCACGGTCACTATCTCTCCGTCTCGTAGACACGAGCTGAGAAATTGCAAACGTCGAGCAATTGCTCAGAGAGGAAAAGTGCCAGCACTGAAAGCTGTTGCTAGCCAGCCCCCTTCCTTGGAAGCGCTTTCACAGGCGCAGTAACACTGGGGCTTTGCGCTTCTCTAGCCACCAAACGTCACGGTCACTATCTCTCCGTCTCGTAGACATGAGCTGAGAAATTGCAAACGTCGAGCAATTGCTCAGAGATGAAAAGTGCCAGCACTGAAAGCTGTTGCTAGCCAGCACCCTTCCTTGGAAGCGCTTTCACAGGCGCAGCAACACTGGGGCTTTGCGCTTCTCTACCCACCAAACGTCACGGTCACTATCTCTCCGTCTCGTAGACACGAGCTGAGAAATTGCAAACGTCGAGCAATTGCTCAGAGATGAAAAGTGCCAGCACTGAAAGCTGTTGCTAGCCAGCCCCCTTCCTTGGAAGCGCTTTCACAGGCGCAGCAACACTGGGGCTTTGCGCTTCTGTACCCACCAAACGTCACGGTCACTATCTCTCCATCTCGTAGACACGAGCTGAGAAATTGCAAACGTCGAGCAATTGCTCAGAGATGAAAAGAGCCAGCACTGAAAGATGTTGCTAGCCAGCACCCTTCCTTGGAAGCGCTTTTGTAGCCCTAAGAACAGTGGGGCTCTGGGCTTCTCTAGCCATCTAAACTTCTGCTCATCCTCTCGCACAGTCTAAAGAGAGCTCAGGTGAGAAATTGCAAACATCGAGCAATTGCTCAGAGATGAAAAGTGCCAGCACTGAAAGCTGTTGCTAGCCAGCCCCCTTCCTTGGAAGCGCTTTCACAGGCGCAGCAACACTTACTCTTTGCGCTTCTCTACCCACCAAACGTCACGGTCACTATCTCTCCGTCTCGTAGACACGAGCTGAGAAATTGCAAATGTCGAGCAATTGCTCAGAGATGAAAAGTGCCAGCACTGAAAGCTGTTGCTAGCCAGCCCCCTTCCTTGGAAGCGCTTTTGTAGCCCTAAGAACACTGGGGCTCTGGGCTTCTCTAGCCACCTCATCTTCTGCTCATCCTCTCGCGCAGTCTAAAGAGCGCTCAGGTGAGAAATTGCAAACGTCGAGCAATTGCTCAGAGATGAAATGTGCCAGCACTGAAAGCTCTTGCTAGCCAGCACCCTTCCTTGGAAGCGCTTTCACAGGTGCAGCAACACTGGGGCTTTGCGCTTCTCTAACCACCAAACGTCACGGTCACTATCTCTCCGTCTCGTAGACACGAGCTGAGAAATTGCAAACGTCGAGCAATTGCTCAGAGAGGAAAAGTGCCAGCACTGAAAGCTGTTGCTAGCCAGCCCCCTTCCTTGGAAGCGCTTTCACAGGCGCAGTAACACTGGGGCTTTGCGCTTCTCTAGCCACCAAACGTCACGGTCACTATCTCTCCGTCTCGTAGACATGAGCTGAGAAATTGCAAACGTCGAGCAATTGCTCAGAGATGAAAAGTGCCAGCACTGAAAGCTGTTGCTAGCCAGCACCCTTCCTTGGAAGCGCTTTCACAGGCGCAGCAACACTGGGGCTTTGCGCTTCTCTACCCACCAAACGTCACGGTCACTATCTCTCCGTCTCGTAGACACGAGCTGAGAAATTGCAAATGTCGAGCAATTGCTCAGAGATGAAAAGTGCCAGCACTGAAACCTGTTGCTAGCCAGCACCCTTCCTTGGAAGCGCTTTCACAGGCGCAGCAACACTGGGGCTTTGCGCTTCTCTAGCCACCAAACGTCACGGTCATTCTCTTTCCGTCTCGTAGACACGAGCTGAGAAATTGCAAATGTCGAGCAATTGCTCAGAGATGAAAAGTGCCAGCACTGAAAGCTGTTGCTAGCCAGCACCCTTCCTTGGAAGCGCTTATGTAGCCCTAAGAACAGTGGAGCTCTGGGCTTCTCTAGCCATCTCATCTTCTGCTCATCCTCTCGCGCAGTCTAAAGAGAGCTCAGGTGAGACATTGCAAACGTCGAGCAATTGCTCAGAGAGGAAAAGTGCCAGCACTGAAAGCTCTTGCTAGCCAGCACCCTTCCTTGGAAGCGCTTTCACAGGCGCAGCAACACTGGGGCTTTGCGCTTCTCTACCCACCAAACGTCACGGTCACTATCTCTCCGTCTCGTAGACACGAGCTGAGAAATTGCAAACGTTGAGCAGTTGCTCAGAGATGAAAAGTGGCAGCACTGAAAGCTGTTGCTAGCCAGCCCCGTTCCTTGGAAGCGCTTTCACAGGCGCAGCAACACTGGGGCTTTGCGCTTCTCTACCCACCAAACGTCACGGTCACTATCTCTCCGTCTCCTAGACACGAGCTGAGAAATTGCAAACGTCGAGCAATTGCTCGGAGATGAAAAGTGCCAGCACTGAAAGCTGTTGCTAGCCAGCACCCTTCCTTGGAAGCGCTTTTGTAGCCCTAAGAACAGTGGGGCTCTGGGCTTCTGTAGCCACCTCATCTTCTGCTCATCCTCTCGCGCAGTCTAAAGAGAGCTCAGGGGAGAAATTGCAAACGTCGAGCAATTGCTCAGAGATGAAAAGTGCCAGCACTGAAAGCTGTTGCTAGCCAGCCCCCTTCCTTGGAAGCGCTTTCACAGGCGCAGCAACACTGGGGCTTTGCGCTTCTCTAACCACCAAACGTCACGGTCACTATCTCTCCGTCTCGTAGACACGAGCTGAGAAATTGCAAACGTCGAGCAATTGCTCAGAGATGAAAAGTGCCAGCACTGAAAGCTGTTGCTAGCCAGCCCCCTTCCTTGGAAGCGCTTTCACTGGCGCAGCAACACTGGGGCTTTACGCTTCTCTAGCCACCAAACGTCACGGTCACTATCTCTCCGTCTCGTAGACACGAGCTGAGAAATTGCAAACGTCGAGCAATTGCTCAGAGATGAAAAGAGCCAGCACTGAAAGCTGTTGCTAGCCAGCACCCTTCCTTGGAAGCGCTTTCACAGGCGCAGCAACACTGGGGCTTTGCGCTTCTCTACCCACCAAACGTCACGGTCACTATCTCTCCGTCTCGTAGACACGAGCTGAGAAATTGCAAACGTCGAGCAATTGCTCAGAGATGAAAAGTGCCAGCACTGAAAGCTCTTGCTAGCCAGCACCCTTCCTTGGAAGCGCTTTCACAGGCGCAGCAACACTGGGGCTTTGCGCTTCTCTACCCACCAAACGTCACGGTCACTATCTCTCCGTCTCGTAGACACGAGCTGAGAAATTGCAAACGTCGAGCAATTGCTCAGAGAGGAAAAGTGCCAGCACTGAAAGCTGTTGCTAGACAACACCCTTCCTTGGAAGCGCTTTCACAGGCGCAGCAACACTGGGGCTTTGCGCTTCTCTAACCACCAAACGTCACGGTCACTATCTCTCCGTCTCGTAGACACGAGCTGAGAAATTGCAAACCTCGAGCAATTGCTCAGAGATGAAAAGTGCCAGCACTGAAAGCTGTTGCTAGCCAGCCCCCTTCCTTGGAAGCGCTTTTGTAGGCCTAAGAACAGTGGGGCTCTGGGCTTCTCTAGCCACCTCATCTTCTGCTCATCCTCTCGCGCAGTCTAAAGAGAGCTCAGGTGAGAAATTGCAAACGTTGAGCAATTGGTCAGAGAGGAAAAGTGCCAGCACTGAAAGCTGTTGCTAGCCAGCACCCTTCCTTGGAAGCGCTTTCACAGGCGCAGCAACACTGGGGCTTTGCGCTTCTCTACCCACCAAACGTCACGGTCACTATCTCTCCGTCTCGTAGACACGAGCTGAGAAATTGCAAACGTCGAGCAATTGCTCAGAGATGAAAAGTGCCAGCACTGAAAGCTGTTGCTAGCCAGCACCCTTCCTTGGAAGCGCTTTCACAGGCGCAGCAACACTGCGACTTTCCGCTTCTCTAACCACCAAACGTCATGGTCATTCTCTTTCCGTCTCGTAGACACGAGCTGAGAAATTGCAAACGTCGAGCAATTGCTCAGAGATGAAAAGTGCCAGCACTGAAAGCTCTTGCTAGCCGGCACCCTTCCTTGGAAGCGCTTATGTAGCCCTAAGAACAGTGGGGCTCTGGGCTTCTCTAGCCACCTCATCTTCTGCTCATCCTCTCGCGCAGTCTAACGAGAGCTCAGGGGAGAAATTGCAAACGTCGAGCAATTGCTCAGAGATGAAAAGTGCCAGCACTGAAAGCTGTTGCTAGCCAGCACCCTTCCTTGGAAGCGCTTTCACAGGCGCAGCAACACTGGGGCTTTGCGCTTCTCTACCCACCAAACGTCACGGTCACTATCTCTCCGTCTCGTAGACACGAGCTGAGAAATTGCAAACGTCGAGCAATTGCTCAGAGATGAAAAGTGCCAGCACTGAAAGCTGTTGCTAGCCAGCACCCTTCCTTGGAAGCGCTTTTGTAGCCCTAAGAACAGTGGGGCTCTGGGCTTGTCTAGCCATCTCATCTTCTGCTCATCCTCTCGCGCAGTCTAAAGAGAGCTCAGGTGAGAAATTGCAAACGTCGAGCAATTGCTCAGAGATGATAAGTGCCAGCACTGAAAGCTGTTGCTAGCCAGCACCCTTCTTTGGAAGCGCTTTCACAGGCGCAGCAACACTGGGGCTTTGCGCTTCTCTAACCACCAAACGTCACGGTCACTATCTCTCCGTCTCGTAGACACGAGCTGAGAAATTGCAAACGTCGAGCAATTGCTCAGAGAGGAAAAGTGCCAGCACTGAAACCTGTTGCTAGCCAGCACCCTTCCTTGGAAGCGCTTTCACAGGCGCAGCAACACTGGGGCTTTGCGCTTCTCTAACCACCAAACGTCACGGTCATTCTCTTTCCGTCTTGTAGACACGAGCTGAGAAATTGCAAACGTCGAGCAATTGCTCAGAGATGAAAAGTGCCAGCACTGAAAGATGTTGCTAGCCAGCACCCTTCCTTGGAAGCGCTTATGTAGCCCTAAGAAGAGCGGGGCTCTGGGCTTGTCTAGCCATCTCATCTTCTGCTCATCCTCTCGCGCAGTCTAAAGAGAGCTCAGGTGAGACATTGCAAACGTCGAGCAATTGCTCAGAGATGAAAAGTGCCAGCACTGAAAGCTGTTGCTAGCCAGCCCCCTTCCTTGGAAGCGCTTTCACAGGCGCAGCAACACTGGGGCTTTGCGCTTCTCTAACCACCAAACGTCACGGTCATTCTCTTTCCGTCTCGTAGACACGAGCTGAGAAATTGCAAACGTCGAGCAATTGCTCAGAGATGAAAAGTGCCAGCACTGAAAGCTGTTGCTAGCCAGCACCCTTCCTTGGAAGCGCTTTTGTAGCCCTAAAAACACTGGGGCTCTGGGCTTGTCTAGCCATCTCATCTTCTGCTCATCCTCTCGCGCAGTCTAAAGAGAGCTCAGGTGAGAAATTGCAAACTTCGAGCAATTGCTCAGAGATGAAAAGTGCCAGCACTGAAAGCTCTTGCTAGCCAGCACCCTTCCTTGGAAGCGCTTTCACAGGCGCAGCAACACTGGGGCTTTGCGCTTCTCTACCCACCAAACGTCACGGTCACTATCTCTCCGTCTCGTAGACACGAGCTGAGAAATTGCAAACGTCGAGCAATTGCTCAGAGATGAAAAGTGCCAGCACTGAAAGCTGTTGCTAGCCAGCACCCTTCCTTGGAAGCGCTTTCACAGGCGCAGCAACACTGGGGCTTTGCGCTTCTCTAGCCACCAAACGTCACGGTCATTCTCTTTCCGTCTCGTAGACACGAGCTGAGAAATTGCAAACCTCGAGCAATTGCTCCGAGATGAAAAGTGCCAGCACTGAAAGCTGTTGCTAGCCAGCACCCTTCCTTGGAAGCGCTTTTGTAGCCGTAAGAACAGTGGGGCTCTGGGCTTCTCTAGCCACCTCATCTTCTGCTCATCATCTCGCGCAGTCTAAAGAGAGCTCAGGTGAGAAATTGCAAACGTCGAGCAATTGCTCAGAGATGAAAAGTGCCAGCACTGAAAGCTGTTGCTAGCCAGCCCCCTTCCTTGGAAGCGCTTTCACAGGCGCAGCAACACTGGGGCTTTGCGCTTCTCTACCCACCAAACGTCACGGTCATTCTCTTTCCGTCTTGTAGACACGAGCTGAGAAATTGCAAACGTCGAGCAATTGCTCACAGATGAAAAGTGCCAGCACTGAAAGATGTTGCTAGCCAGCACCCTTCCTTGGAAGCGCTTATGTAGCCCTAAGAAGAGTGGGGCTCTGGGCTTGTCTAGCCATCTCATCTTCTGCTCATCCTCTCGCGCAGTCTAAAGAGAGCTCAGGTGAGACATTGCAAACGTCGAGCAATTGCTCAGAGATGAAAAGTGCCAGCACTGAAAGCTCTTGCTAGCCAGCCCCCTTCCTTGGAATCGCTTTTGTAGCCCTAAGAACAATGGGGCTCTGTGCTTTTCTAGCCACCTCATCTTCTGCTCATCCTCTCGCACAGTCTAAAGAGAGCTCAGGTGAGAAATTGCAAACGTTGAGCAATTGCTGAGAGATGAAAAGTGCCAGCACTGAAAGCTGTTGCTAGCCAGCACCCTTCCTTGGAAGCGCTTTTGTAGCCCTAAGAACAGTGGGGCTCTGGGCTTCTCTAGCCACCTCATCTTCTGCTCATCCTCTCGCGCAGTCTAAAGAGAGCTCAGGTGAGAAATTGCAAACGTCGAGCAATTGCTCAGAGAGGAAAAGTGCCAGCACTGAAAGCTGTTGGTAGCCAGCCCCCTTCCTTGGAAGCGCTTTTGTAGCCCTAAGAACACTGGGGCTCTGGGCTTCTCTAGCCATCTCATCTTCTGCTCATCCTCTCGCTCAGTCTAAAGAGAGGTCAGGTGAGAAATTGCAAACGTCGAGCAATTGCTCAGAGAGGAAAAGTGCCAGCACTGAAAGCTGTTGCTAGCCAGCACCCTTCCTTGGAAGCGCTTTCACAGGCGCAGCAACACTGGGGCTTTGCGCTTCTCTACCCACCAAACGTCACGGTCACTATTCTCCGTCTCGTACACACGAGCTGAGAAAATGCAAACGTCGAGCAATTGCTCAGAGATGAAAAGTGCCAGCACTGAAAGCTGTTGCTAGCCAGCACCCTTCCTTGGAAGCGCTTTTGTAGCCCTAAGAACACTGGGGCTGTGGGCTTCTCTAGCCATCTAAACTTCTGCTCATCCTCTCGCGCAGTCTAAAGAGAGCTCAGGGGAGAAATTGCAAACTTCGAGCAATTGCTCAGAGAGGAAAAGTGCCAGCACTGAAACCTGTTGCTAGCCAGCACCCTTCCTTGGAAGCGCTTTCACAGGCGCAGCAACACTGGGGCTTTGCGCTTCTCTACCCACCAAACGTCACGGTCACTATCTCTCCGTCTCGTAGACACGAGCTGAGAAAGTGCAAACGTCGAGCAATTGCTCAGAGATGAAAAGAGCCAGCACTGAAAGCTGTTGCTAGCCAGCACCCTTCCTTGGAAGCGCTTTCACAGGCGCAGCAACACTGGGGCTTTGCGCTTCTCTAGCCACCAAACGTCACGGTCATTCTCTTTCCGTCTTGTAGACACGAGCTGAGAAAGTGCAAACGTTGAGCAATTGCTCAGAGATGAAAAGTGCCAGCACTGAAACCTGTTGCTAGCCAGCACCCTTCCTTGGAAGCGCTTTTGTAGCCCTAAGAACAGTGGAGCTCTGGGCTTCTCTAGCCATCTCATCTTCTGCTCATCCTCTCGCGCAGCCTAAAGAGAGCTCAGGGGAGAAATTGCAAACGTCGAGCAATTGCTCAGAGATGAAAAGTGCCAGCACTGAAAGCTGTTGCTAGCCAGCACCCTTCCTTGGAAGCGCTTTCACAGGCGCACCAACACTGGGGCTTTGCGCTTCTCTAACCACCAAACGTCACGGTCACTATCTCTCCGTCTCGTAGACACGAGCTGAGAAATTGCAAACGTCGAGCAATTGCTCAGAGATGAAAAGTGCCAGCACTGAAAGCTGTTGCTAGCCAGCCCCCTTCCTTGGAAGCGCTTTTGTAGGCCTAAGAACACTGGGGCTCTGGGCTTCTCTAGCCATCTAAACTTCTGCTCATCCTCTCGCGCAGTCTAAAAAGAGCTCAGGGGAGAAATTGCAAACTTCGAGCAATTGCTCAGAGATGAAAAGTGCCAGCACTGAAAGCTGTTGCTAGCCAGCACCCTTCCTTGGAAGCGCTGTCACAGGCGCAGCAACACTTACTCTTTGCGCTTCTCTACCCACCAAACGTCACGGTCACTATCTCTCCGTCTCGTAGACACGAGCTGAGAAATTGCAAACGTCGAGCAATTGCTCAGAGATGAAAAGTGCCAGCACTGAAAGCTGTTGCTAGCCAGCCCCCTTCCTTGGAAGCGCTTTTGTAGCCCTAAGAACAGTGGAGCTCTGGGCTTCTCTAGCCATCTCATCTTCTGCTCATCCTCTCGCGCAGTCTAAAGAGCGCTCAGGTGAGAAATTGCAAACGTCGAGCAATTGCTCAGAGATGAAAAGTGCCAGCACTGAAAGCTGTTGCTAGCCAGCACCCTTCCTTGGAAGCGCTTTCACAGGCGCAGCAACACTGGGGCTTTGCGCTTCTCTACCCACCAAACGTCACGGTCACTATCTCTCCGTCTCGTAGACACGAGCTGAGAAATTGCAAACGTCGAGCAATTGCTCAGAGATGAAAAGAGCCAGCACTGAAAGCTGTTGCTAGCCAGCACCCTTCCTTGGAAGCGCTTTCACAGGCGCAGCAACACTGGGGCTTTGCGCTTCTCTAGCCACCAAACGTCACGGTCATTCTCTTTCCGTCTTGTAGACACGAGCTGAGAAAGTGCAAACGTTGAGCAATTGCTCAGAGATGAAAAGTGCCAGCACTGAAAGCTCTTGCTAGCCAGCACCCTTCCTTGGAAGCGCTTTTGTAGCCCTAAGAACAGTGGAGCTCTGGGCTTCTCTAGCCATCTCATCTTCTGCTCATCCTCTCGCGCAGTCTAAAGAGAGCTCAGGGGAGAAATTGCAAACGTCGAGCAATTGCTCAGAGAGGAAAAGTGCCAGCACTGAAAGCTGTTGCTAGCCATCCCCCTTCCTTGGAAGCGCTTTCACAGGCGCAGCAACACTGGGGCTTTGCGCTTCTCTACCCACCAAACGTCACGGTCACTATCTCTCCGTCTCGTAGACACGAGCTGAGAAATTGCAAACGTCGAGCAATTGCTCAGAGATGAAAAGTGCCAGCACTGAAACCTGTTGCTAGCCAGCACCCTTCCTTGGAAGCGCTTTCACAGGCGCAGCAACACTGGGGCTTTGCGCTTCTCTACCCACCAAACGTCACGGTCACTATCTCTCCGTCTCGTAGACACGAGCTGAGAAATTGCAAATGTCGAGCAATTGCTCAGAGATGAAAAGTGCCAGCACTGAAAGCTGTTGCTAGCCAGCCCCCTATTTGGAAGCGCTTTTGTAGCCCTAAGAACACTGGGGCTGTGGGCTTCTCTAGCCATCTAAACTTCTGCTCATCCTCTCGCGCAGTCTAAAGAGAGCTCAGGGGAGAAATTGCAAACTTCGAGCAATTGCTCAGAGATGAAAAGTGCCAGCACTGAAAGCTGTTGCTAGCCAGCACCCTTCCTTGGAAGCGCTTTCACAGGCGCAGCAACACTGGGGCTTTGCGCTTCTCTACCCACCAAACGTCACGGTCACTATCTCTCCGTCTCGTAGACACGAGCTGAGAAATTGCAAACGTCGAGCAATTGCTCACAGATGAAAAGTGCCAGCACTGAAAGCTGTTGCTAGCCAGCACCCTTCCTTGGAAGCGCTTTCACAGGCGCAGCAACACTGGCGCTTTGCGCTTCTCTAGCCACCAAACGTCACGGTCATTCTCTTTCCGTCTTGTAGACACGAGCTGAGAAAGTGCAAACGTTGAGCAATTGCTCAGAGATGAAAAGTGCCAGCACTGAAACCTGTTGCTAGCCAGCCCCCTTCCTTGGAAGCGCTTTTGTAGCCCTAAGAACAGTGGAGCTCTGGGCTTCTCTAGCCATCTCATCTTCTGCTCATCCTCTCGCGCGGTCTAAAGAGAGCTCAGGGGAGAAATTGCAACCGTCGAGCAATTGCTCAGAGAGGAAAAGTGCCAGCACTGAAAGCTCTTGCTAGCCATCCCCCTTCCTTGGAAGCGCTTTCACAGGCGCAGCAACACTGGGGCTTTGCGCTTCTCTAGCCACCAAACGTCACGGTCATTCTCTTTCCGTCTCGTAGACACGAGATGAGAAATTGCAAACGTCGAGCAATTGCTCAGAGATGAAAAGTGCCAGCACTGAAAGATGTTGCTAGCCAGCACCCTTCCTTGGAAGCGCTTATGTAGCCCTAAGAAGAGTGGGGCTCTGGGCTTGTCTAGCCATCTCATCTTCTGCTCATCCTCTCGCGCAGTCTAAAGAGAGCTCAGGTGAGACATTGCAAACGTCGAGCAATTGCTCAGAGATGAAAAGTGGCAGCACTGAAAGCTGTTGCTAGCCAGCCCCCTTCCTTGGAAGCGCTTTTTCAGGCGCAGCAACACTGGGGCTTTGCGCTTCTCTAACCACCAAACGTCACGGTCATTCTCTTTCCGTCTCGTAGACACGAGCTGAGAAATTGCAAACGTCGAGCAATTGCTCAGAGATGAAAAGTGCCAGCACTGAAAGCTGTTGCTAGCCAGCCCCCTTCCTTGGAAGCGCTTTTGTAGCCCTAAGAACACTGGGGCTCTGGGCTTCTCTAGCCACCTCATCTTCTGCTCATCCTGTCGCGCAGTCTAAAGAGAGCTCAGGGGAGAAATTGCAAACGTCGAGCAATTGCTCAGAGATGAAAAGAGCCAGCACTGAAAGCTCTTGCTAGCCAGCACCCTTCCTTGGAAGCGCTTTCACAGGCGCAGCAACACTGGGGCTTTGCGCTTCTCTACCCACCAAACGTCACGGTCATTCTCTTTCCGTCTCGTAGACACGAGCTGAGAAAGTGCAAACGTCGAGCAATTGCTCAGAGATGAAAAGTGCCAGCACTGAAAGCTCTTGCTAGCCAGCACCCTTCCTTGGAAGCGCTTTCACAGGCGCAGCAACACTGGGGCTTTGCGCTTCTCTACCCACCAAACGTCACGGTCACTATCTCTCCATCTCGTAGACACGAGCTGAGAAATTGCAAACGTTGAGCAATTGCTCAGAGATGAAAAGTGCCAGCACTGAAAGATGTTGCTAGCCAGCCCCCTTCCTTGGAAGCGCTTTTGTAGCCCTAAGAACAGTGGGGCTCTGGGCTTCTCTAGCCATCTAAACATCTGCTCATCCTCTCGCGCAGTCTAAAGAGAGCTCAGGTGAGAAAGTGCAAACGTCGAGCAATTGCTCAGAGATGAAAAGTGCCAGCACTGAAAGCTGTTGCTAGCCAGCCCCCTTCCTTGGAAGCGCTTTCACAGGCGCAGCAACACTGGGGCTTTGCGCTTCTCTACCCACCAAACGTCACGGTCATTCTCTTTCCGTCTCGTAGACACGAGCTGAGAAATTGCAAACGTCGAGCAATTGCTCAGAGATGAAAAGTGGCAGCACTGAAACCTGTTGCTAGCCAGCACCCTTCCTTGGAAGCGCTTTCACAGGCGCAGCAACACTGGGGCTTTGCGCTTCTCTAGCCACCAAACGTCACGGTCACTATCTCTCCGTCTCGTAGACAAGAGCTGAGAAATTACAAACGTCGAGCAATTGCTCAGAGATGAAAAGTGCCAGCACTGAAAGCTGTTGCTAGCCAGCCCCCTTCCTTGGAAGCGCTTTCACAGGCGCAGCAACACTGGGGCTTTGCGCTTCTCTAGCCACCAAACGTCACGGTCATTCTCTTTCCGTCTCGTAGACACGAGCTGAGAAATTGCAAATGTCGAGCAATTGCTCAGAGATGAAAAGTGCCAGCACTGAAAGCTGTTTCTAGCCAGCACCCTTCCTTGGAAGCGCTTTTGTAGCCCTAAGAACAGTGGGGCTCTGGGCTTCTCTAGCCACCTCATCTTCTGCTCATCCTCTCGCGCAATCTAAAGAGAGCTCAGGTGAGAAATTGCAAACGTCGAGCAATTGCTCAGAGATGAAAAGTGCCAGCACTGAAAGCTCTTGCTAGACAGCACCCTTCCTTGGAAGCGCTTTATCAGGCGCAGCAACACTGGGGCTTTGCGCTTCTCTACCCACCAAACGTCACGGTCACTATCTCTCCGTCTCGTAGACACGAGCTGAGAAATTGCAAACCTCGAGCAATTGCTCAGAGATGAAAAGTGCCAGCACTGAAAGCTGTTGCTAGCCAGCCCCCTTCCTTGGAAGCGCTTTCACAGGCGCAGCAACACTGGGGCTTTGCGCTTCTCTAACCACCAAACGTCACGGTCACTATCTCTCCGTCTCGTAGACACGAGCTGAGAAATTGCAAACCTCGAGCAATTGCTCAGAGATGAAAAGTGCCAGCACTGAAAGCTCTTGCTAGCCAGCCCCCTTCCTTGGAAGCGCTTTTGTAGCCCTAAGAACAGTGGGGCTCTGGGCTTCTCTAGCCATCTCATCTAGCTCATCCTCTCGCGCAGTCTAAAGAGAGCTCAGGTGAGAAATTGCAAACGTCGAGCAATTGCTCAGAGATGAAAAGTGCCAGCACTGAAAGCTGTTGCTAGCCAGCAGCCTTCCTTGGAAGCGCTTTCACAGGCGCAGCAACACTGGGGCTTTGCGCTTCTCTAACCACCAAACGTCACGGTCACTATCTCTCCGTCTCGTAGACACGAGCTGAGAAATTGCAAACCTCGAGCAATTGCTCAGAGATGAAAAGTGCCAGCACTGAAAGCTCTTGCTAGCCAGCACCCTTCCTTGGAAGCGCTTTCACAGGCGCAGCAACACTGGGGCTTTGCGCTTCTCTAACCACCAAACGTCACGGTCACTATCTCTCCGTCTCGTAGACACGAGCTGAGAAATTGCAAACGTCGAGCAATTGCTCAGAGATGAAAAGTGCCAGCACTGAAAGCTGTTGCTAGCCAGCACCGTTCCTTGAAAGCGCTTTCACAGGCGCAGCAACAGTGGGGCTTTGCGCTTCTCTAGCCACCAAACGTCACGGTCATTCTCTTTCCGTCTCGTAGACACGAGATGAGAAATTGCAAACGTCGAGCAATTGCTCAGAGATGAAAAGTGCCAGCACTGAAAGCTCTTGCTAGCCAGCACCCTTCCTTGAAAGCGCTTTCACAGGCGCAGAAACACTGGGGCTTTGCGCTTCTCTACCCACCAAACGTCACGGTCACTATCTCTCCGTCTCGTAGACACGAGCTGAGAAATTGCAAACCTCGAGCAATTGCTCAGAGATGAAAAGTGCCAGCACCAAAAGCTGTTGCTAGCCAGCCCCCTTCCTTGGAAGCGCTTTCAGAGGCGCAGCAACACTGGGGCTTTGCGCTTCTCTACCCACCAAACGTCACGGTCATTCTCTTTCCGTCTCGTAGACACGAGATGAGAAATTGCAAACGTCGAGCAATTGCTCAGAGATGAAAAGTGCCAGCACTGAAAGCTGTTGCTAGCCAGCCCCCTTCCTTGGAAGCGCTTTTGTAGCCCTAAGAACAGTGGGGCTCTGGGCTTCTCTAGCCATCTCATCTTCTGCTCATCCTCTCGCGCAGTCTAAAGAGAGCTCAGGTGAGAAATTGCAAACGTCGAGCAATTGCTCAGAGATGAAAAGTGCCAGCACTGAAAGCTCTTGCTAGCCAGCACCCTTCCTTGGAAGCGCTTTCACAGGCGCAGCAACACTGGGGCTTTGCGCTTCTCTAACCACCAAACGTCACGGTCATTCTCTTTCCGTCTCGTAGACACGAGCTGAGAAAGTGCAAACGTCGAGCAATTGCTCAGAGATGAAAAGTGCCAGCACTGAAAGCTGTTGCTAGCCAGCACCCTTCCTTGGAAGCGCTTTCACAGGCGCAGCAACACTGGGGCTTTGCGCTTCTCTAACCACCAAACGTCACGGTCACTATCTCTCCGTCTCGTAGACACGAGCTGAGAAATTGCAAACGTTGAGCAATTGCTCAGAGATGAAAAGTGCCAGCACTGAAAGCTGTTGCTAGCCAGCCCCCTTCCTTGGAAGCGCTTTTGTAGCCCTAAGAACAGTGGGGCTCTGGGCTTCTCTAGCCATCTAAACATCTGCTCATCCTCTCGCGCAGTCTAAAGAGAGCTCAGGTGAGACATTGCAAACGTCGAGCAATTGCTCAGAGATGAAAAGTGCCAGCACTGAAAGCTGTTGCTAGCCAGCCCCCTTCCTTGGAAGCGCTTTCACAGGCGCAGAAACACTGGGGCTTTGCGCTTCTCTACCCACCAAACGTCACGGTCATTCTCTTTCCGTCTCGTAGACACGAGCTGAGAAATTGCAAACGTCGAGCAATTGCTCAGAGATGAAAAGTGCCAGCACTGAAAGCTGTTGCTAGCCAGCACCCTTCCTTGGAAGCGCTTTCACAGGCGCAGCAACACTGGGGCTTTGCGCTTCTCTACCCACCAAACGTCACGGTCACTATCTCTCCGTCTCGTAGACAAGAGCTGAGAAATTGCAAACGTCGAGCAATTGCTCAGAGATGAAAAGTGCCAGCACTGAAACCTGTTGCTAGCCAGCCCCCTTCCTTGGAAGCGCTTTCACAGGCGCAGCAACACTGGGGCTTTGCGCTTCTCTAGCCACCAAACGTCACGGTCATTCTCTTTCCGTCTCGTAGACACGAGCTGAGAAATTGCAAATGTCGAGCAATTGCTCAGAGATGAAAAGTGCCAGCACTGAAAGCTCTTGCTAGCCAGCACCCTTCCTTGGAAGCGCTTTTGTAGCCCTAAGAACAGTGGGGCTCTGGGCTTCTCTAGCCACCTCATCTTCTGCTCATCCTCTCGCGCAATCTAAAGAGAGCTCAGGTGAGAAATTGCAAACGTCGAGCAATTGCTCAGAGATGAAAAGTGCCAGCACTGAAAGCTGTTGCTAGCCAGCACCCTTCCTTGGAAGCGCTTTCACAGGCGCAGCAACACTGGGGCTTTGCGCTTCTCTACCCACCAAACGTCACGGTCACTATCTCTCCGTCTCGTAGACACGAGCTGAGAAATTGCAAACCTCGAGCAATTGCTCAGAGATGAAAAGTGCCAGCACTGAAAGCTGTTGCTAGCCAGCACCCTTCCTTGGAAGCGCTTTCACAGGCGCAGCAACACTGGGGCTTTGCGCTTCTCTAACCACCAAACGTCACGGTCATTCTCTTTCCGTCTCGTAGACACGAGCTGAGAAATTGCAAACGTCGAGCAATTGCTCAGAGATGAAAAGTGCCAGCACTGAAAGATGTTGCTAGCCAGCACCCTTCCTTGGAAGCGCTTTTGTAGCCCTAAGAACAGTGGGGCTCTGGGCTTCTCTAGCCATCTAAACTTCTGCTCATCCTCTCGTGCAGTCTAAAGAGAGCTCAGGTGAGAAATTGCAAACGTCGAGCAATTGCTCAGAGATGAAAAGTGCCAGCACTGAAAGCTCTTGCTAGCCATCCCCCTTCCTTGGAAGCGCTTTCACAGGCGCAGCAACACTGGGGCTTTGCGCTTCTCTAGCCACCAAACGTCACGGTCATTCTCTTTCCGTCTCGTAGACACGAGCTGAGAAAGTGCAAACGTCGAGCAATTGCTCAGAGATGAAAAGTGCCAGCACTGAAAGCTCTTGCTAGCCAGCACCCTTCCTTGGAAGCGCTTTCACAGGCGCAGCAACACTGGGGCTTTGCGCTTCTCTAACCACCAAACGTCACGGTCACTATCTCTCCGTCTCGTAGACACGAGCTGAGAAATTGCAAACGTTGAGCAATTGCTCAGAGATGAAAAGTGCCAGCACTGAAAGATGTTGCTAGCCAGCCCCCTTCCTTGGAAGCGCTTTTGTAGCCCTAAGAACAGTGGGGCTCTGGGCTTCTCTAGCCATCTAAACATCTGCTCATCCTCTCGCGCAGTCTAAAGAGAGCTCAGGTGAGACATTGCAAACGTCGAGCAATTGCTCAGAGATGAAAAGTGCCAGCACTGAAAGCTGTTGCTAGCCAGCCCCCTTCCTTGGAAGCGCTTTCACAGGCGCAGCAACACTGGGGCTTTGCGCTTCTCTACCCACCAAACGTCACGGTCATTCTCTTTCCGTCTCGTAGACACGAGCTGAGAAATTGCAAACGTCGAGCAATTGCTCAGAGATGAAAAGTGCCAGCACTGAAAGCTGTTGCTAGCCAGCACCCTTCCTTGGAAGCGCTTTCACAGGCGCAGCAACACTGGGGCTTTGCGCTTCTCTACCCACCAAACGTCACGGTCACTATCTCTCCGTCTCGTAGACACGAGCTGAGAAATTGCAAACGTCGAGCAATTGCTCAGAGATGAAAAGTGCCAGCACTGAAAGCTGTTGCTAGCCAGCCCCCTTCCTTGGAAGCGCTTTCACAGGCGCAGCAACACTGCGACTTTGCGCTTCTCTAGCCACCAAACGTCACGGTCATTCTCTTTCCGTCTCGTAGACACGAGCTGAGAAATTGCAAATGTCGAGCAATTGCTCAGAGATGAAAAGTGCCAGCACTGAAAGCTGTTGCTAGCCAGCACCCTTCCTTGGAAGCGCTTATGTAGCCCTAAGAACAGTGGAGCTCTGGGCTTCTCTAGCCACCTCATCTTCTGCTCATCCTCTCGCGCAATCTAAAGAGAGCTCAGGTGAGAAATTGCAAACGTCGAGCAATTGCTCAGAGATGAAAAGTGCCAGCACTGAAAGCTCTTGCTAGCCAGCACCCTTCCTTGGAAGCGCTTTCACAGGCGCAGCAACACTGGCGCTTTGCGCTTCTCTACCCACCAAACGTCACGGTCACTATCTCTCCGTCTCGTAGACACGAGCTGAGAAATTGCAAACCTCGAGCAATTGCTCAGAGATGAAAAGTGCCAGCACTGAAAGCTGTTGCTAGCCAGCACCCTTCCTTGGAAGCGCTTTCACAGGCGCAGCAACACTGCGACTTTGCGCTTCTCTAGCCACCAAACGTCACGGTCATTCTCTTTCCGTCTCGTAGACACGAGATGAGAAATTGCAAACGTCGAGCAATTGCTCAGAGATGAAAAGTGCCAGCACTGAAAGATGTTGCTAGCCAGCCCCCTTCCTTGGAAGCGCTTTTGTAGCCCTAAAAACAGTGGGGCTCTGGGCTTCTCTAGCCATCTCATCTTCTGCTCATCCT
Organism: Sarcoramphus papa; assembly: GCA_037962945.1. NCBI lineage: Eukaryota > Metazoa > Chordata > Aves > Accipitriformes > Cathartidae > Sarcoramphus > Sarcoramphus papa. The sequence continues at coordinate 27,720,422 of CM075590.1, read as the reverse complement.
CTCGCGCAGTCTAAAGAGAGCTCAGGTGAGAAATTGCAAACGTCGAGCAATTGCTCAGAGATGAAAAGTGCCAGCACTGAAAGCTCTTGCTAGCCAGCACCCTTCCTTGGAAGCGCTTTCACAGGCGCAGCAACACTGGGGCTTTGCGCTTCTCTAACCACCAAACGTCACGGTCACTATCTCTCCGTCTCGTAGACACGAGCTGAGAAATTGCAAACCTCGAGCAATTGCTCAGAGATGAAAAGTGCCAGCACTGAAAGCTGTTGCTAGCCAGCACCCTTCCTTGGAAGCGCTTTCACAGGCGCAGCAACACTGGGGCTTTGCGCTTCTCTAACCACCAAACGTCACGGTCACTATCTCTCCGTCTCGTAGACACGAGCTGAGAAATTGCAAATGTCGAGCAATTGCTCAGAGATGAAAAGTGCCAGCACTGAAAGCTGTTGCTAGCCAGCACCCTTCCTTGAAAGCGCTTTCACAGGCGCAGCAACAGTGGGGCTTTGCGCTTCTCTAGCCACCAAACGTCACGGTCATTCTCTTTCCGTCTCGTAGACACGAGCTGAGAAATTGCAAACGTCGAGCAATTGCTCAGAGATGAAAAGTGCCAGCACTGAAAGCTCTTGCTAGCCAGCACCCTTCCTTGAAAGCGCTTTCACAGGCGCAGCAACACTGGGGCTTTGCGCTTCTCTACCCACCAAACGTCACGGTCACTATCTCTCCGTCTCGTAGACACGAGCTGACAAATTGCAAACGTCGAGCAATTGCTCAGAGATGAAAAGTGCCAGCACCGAAAGCTGTTGCTAGCCAGCCCCCTTCCTTGGAAGCGCTTTCAGAGGCGCAGCAACACTGGGGCTTTGCGCTTCTCTACCCACCAAACGTCACGGTCATTCTCTTTCCGTCTCGTAGACACGAGATGAGAAATTGCAAACGTCGAGCAATTGCTCAGAGATGAAAAGTGCCAGCACTGAAAGCTGTTGCTAGCCAGCCCCCTTCCTTGGAAGCGCTTTTGTAGCCCTAAGAACACTGGGGCTCTGGGCTTGTCTAGCCATCTAAACTTCTGCTCATCCTCTCGCGCAGTCTAAAGAGAGCTCAGGTGAGAAATTGCAAACGTCGAGCAATTGCTCAGAGATGAAAAGTGCCAGCACTGAAAGCTCTTGCTAGCCAGCACCCTTCCTTGGAAGCGCTTTCACAGGCGCAGCAACACTGGGGCTTTGCGCTTCTCTACCCACCAAACGTCACGGTCATTCTCTTTCCGTCTCGTAGACACGAGCTGAGAAAGTGCAAACGTTGAGCAATTGCTCAGAGATGAAAAGTGCCAGCACTGAAAGCTGTTGCTAGCCAGCACCCTTCCTTGGAAGCGCTTTCACAGGCGCAGCAACACTGGGGCTTTGCGCTTCTCTAACCACCAAACGTCACGGTCACTATCTCTCCGTCTCGTAGACACGAGCTGAGAAATTGCAAACGTTGAGCAATTGCTCAGAGATGAAAAGTGGCAGCACTGAAAGCTGTTGCTAGCCAGCCCCCTTCCTTGGAAGCGCTTTTGTAGCCCTAAGAACAGTGGGGCTCTGGGCTTCTCTAGCCATCTAAACATCTGCTCATCCTCTCGCGCAGTCTAAAGAGAGCTCAGGTGAGACATTGCAAACGTCGAGCAATTGCTCAGAGACGAAAAGTGCCAGCACTGAAAGCTGTTGCTAGCCAGCCCCCTTCCTTGGAAGCGCTTTCACAGGCGCAGAAACACTGGGGCTTTGCGCTTCTCTACCCACCAAACGTCACGGTCATTCTCTTTCCGTCTCGTAGACACGAGCTGAGAAATTGCAAACGTCGAGCAATTGCTCAGAGATGAAAAGTGCCAGCACTGAAAGCTGTTGCTAGCCAGCACCCTTCCTTGGAAGCGCTTTCACAGGCGCAGCAACACTGGGGCTTTGCGCTTCTCTACCCACCAAACGTCACGGTCACTATCTCTCCGTCTCGTAGACAAGAGCTGAGAAATTGCAAACGTCGAGCAATTGCTCAGAGATGAAAAGTGCCAGCACTGAAACCTGTTGCTAGCCAGCCCCCTTCCTTGGAAGCGCTTTCACAGGCGCAGCAACACTGGGGCTTTGCGCTTCTCTAGCCACCAAACGTCACGGTCATTCTCTTTCCATCTCGTAGACACGAGCTGAGAAATTGCAAATGTCGAGCAATTGCTCAGAGATGAAAAGTGCCAGCACTGAAAGATGTTGCTAGCCAGCACCCTTCCTTGGAAGCGCTTTTGTAGCCCTAAGAAGAGTGGGGCTCTGGGCTTCTCTAGCCACCTCATCTTCTGCTCATCCTCTCGCGCAATCTAAAGAGAGCTCAGGTGAGAAATTGCAAACGTCGAGCAATTGCTCAGAGATGAAAAGTGCCAGCACTGAAAGCTCTTGCTAGCCAGCACCCTTCCTTGGAAGCGCTTTCACAGGCGCAGCAACACTGGGGCTTTGCGCTTCTCTACCCACCAAACGTCACGGTCACTATCTCTCCGTCTCGTAGACACGAGCTGAGAAATTGCAAACGTTGAGCAATTGCTCAGAGATGAAAAGTGCCAGCACTGAAAGATGTTGCTAGCCAGCCCCCTTCCTTGGAAGCGCTTTTGTAGCCCTAAGAACAGTGGGGCTCTGGGCTTCTCTAGCCATCTAAACATCTGCTCATCCTCTCGCGCAGTCTAAAGAGAGCTCAGGTGAGAAATTGCAAACGTCGAGCAATTGCTCAGAGATGAAAAGTGCCAGCACTGAAAGCTGTTGCTAGCCAGCCCCCTTCCTTGGAAGCGCTTTCACAGGCGCAGAAACACTGGGGCTTTGCGCTTCTCTACCCACCAAACGTCACGGTCATTCTCTTTCCGTCTCGTAGACACGAGCTGAGAAATTGCAAACGTCGAGCAATTGCTCAGAGATGAAAAGTGCCAGCACTGAAAGCTGTTGCTAGCCAGCACCCTTCCTTGGAAGCGCTTTCACAGGCGCAGCAACACTGGCGCTTTGCGCTTCTCTACCCACCAAACGTCACGGTCACTATCTCTCCGTCTCGTAGACACGAGCTGAGAAATTGCAAACCTCGAGCAATTGCTCAGAGATGAAAAGTGCCAGCACTGAAAGCTGTTGCTAGCCAGCCCCCTTCCTTGGAAGCGCTTTCACAGGCGCAGCAACACTGCGACTTTGCGCTTCTCTAACCACCAAACGTCACGGTCATTCTCTCTCCGTCTCGTAGACACGAGCTGAGAAATTGCAAACGTCGAGCAATTGCTCAGAGATGAAAAGTGCCAGCACTGAAAGCTGTTGCTAGCCAGCACCCTTCCTTGGAAGCGCTTTCACAGGCGCAGCAACACTGCGACTTTGCGCTTCTCTAGCCACCAAACGTCACGGTCATTCTCTTTCCGTCTCGTAGACACGAGATGAGAAATTGCAAACGTCGAGCAATTGCTCAGAGATGAAAAGTGCCAGCACTGAAAGATGTTGCTAGCCAGCCCCCTTCCTTGGAAGCGCTTTTGTAGCCCTAAAAACAGTGGGGCTCTGGGCTTCTCTAGCCATCTCATCTTCTGCTCATCCTCTCGCGCAGTCTAAAGAGAGCTCAGGTGAGAAATTGCAAACGTCGAGCAATTGCTCAGAGATGAAAAGTGCCAGCACTGAAAGCTCTTGCTAGCCATCCCCCTTCCTTGGAAGCGCTTTCACAGGCGCAGCAACACTGGGGCTTTGCGCTTCTCTAACCACCAAACGTCACGGTCACTATCTCTCCGTCTCGTAGACACGAGCTGAGAAATTGCAAACCTCGAGCAATTGCTCAGAGATGAAAAGTGCCAGCACTGAAAGCTGTTGCTAGCCAGCACCCTTCCTTGGAAGCGCTTTCACAGGCGCAGCAACACTGGGGCTTTGCGCTTCTCTAACCACCAAACGTCACGGTCACTATCTCTCCGTCTCGTAGACACGAGCTGAGAAATTGCAAATGTCGAGCAATTGCTCAGAGATGAAAAGTGCCAGCACTGAAAGCTGTTGCTAGCCAGCACCCTTCCTTGAAAGCGCTTTCACAGGCGCAGCAACAGTGGGGCTTTGCGCTTCTCTAGCCACCAAACGTCACGGTCATTCTCTTTCCGTCTCGTAGACACGAGCTGAGAAATTGCAAACGTCGAGCAATTGCTCAGAGATGAAAAGTGCCAGCACTGAAAGCTGTTGCTAGCCAGCACCCTTCCTTGAAAGCGCTTTCACAGGCGCAGCAACACTGGGGCTTTGCGCTTCTCTACCCACCAAACGTCACGGTCACTATCTCTCCGTCTCGTAGACACGAGCTGACAAATTGCAAACGTCGAGCAATTGCTCAGAGATGAAAAGTGCCAGCATCGAAAGCTGTTGCTAGCCAGCCCCCTTCCTTGGAAGCGCTTTCAGAGGCGCAGCAACACTGGGGCTTTGCGCTTCTCTACCCACCAAACGTCACGGTCATTCTCTTTCCGTCTCGTAGACACGAGATGAGAAATTGCAAACGTCGAGCAATTGCTCAGAGATGAAAAGTGCCAGCACTGAAAGCTGTTGCTAGCCAGCCCCCTTCCTTGGAAGCGCTTTTGTAGCCCTAAGAACAGTGGGGCTCTGGGCTTGTCTAGCCATCTAAACTTCTGCTCATCCTCTCGCGCAGTCTAAAGAGAGCTCAGGTGAGAAATTGCAAACGTCGAGCAATTGCTCAGAGATGAAAAGTGCCAGCACTGAAAGCTCTTGCTAGCCAGCACCCTTCCTTGGAAGCGCTTTCACAGGCGCAGCAACACTGGGGCTTTGCGCTTCTCTACCCACCAAACGTCACGGTCATTCTCTTTCCGTCTCGTAGACACGAGCTGAGAAAGTGCAAACGTTGAGCAATTGCTCAGAGATGAAAAGTGCCAGCACTGAAAGCTGTTGCTAGCCAGCACCCTTCCTTGGAAGCGCTTTCACAGGCGCAGCAACACTGGGGCTTTGCGCTTCTCTAACCACCAAACGTCACGGTCACTATCTCTCCGTCTCGTAGACACGAGCTGAGAAATTGCAAACGTTGAGCAATTGCTCAGAGATGAAAAGTGGCAGCACTGAAAGCTGTTGCTAGCCAGCCCCCTTCCTTGGAAGCGCTTTTGTAGCCCTAAGAACAGTGGGGCTCTGGGCTTCTCTAGCCATCTAAACATCTGCTCATCCTCTCGCGCAGTCTAAAGAGAGCTCAGGTGAGACATTGCAAACGTCGAGCAATTGCTCAGAGACGAAAAGTGCCAGCACTGAAAGCTGTTGCTAGCCAGCCCCCTTCCTTGGAAGCGCTTTCACAGGCGCAGCAACACTGGGGCTTTGCGCTTCTCTACCCACCAAACGTCACGGTCATTCTCTTTCCGTCTCGTAGACACGAGCTGAGAAATTGCAAACGTCGAGCAATTGCTCAGAGATGAAAAGTGCCAGCACTGAAAGCTGTTGCTAGCCAGCACCCTTCCTTGGAAGCGCTTTCACAGGCGCAGCAACACTGGGGCTTTGCGCTTCTCTACCCACCAAACGTCACGGTCACTATCTCTCCGTCTCGTAGACAAGAGCTGAGAAATTGCAAACGTCGAGCAATTGCTCAGAGATGAAAAGTGCCAGCACTGAAACCTGTTGCTAGCCAGCCCCCTTCCTTGGAAGCGCTTTCACAGGCGCAGCAACACTGGGGCTTTGCGCTTCTCTAGCCACCAAACGTCACGGTCATTCTCTTTCCGTCTCGTAGACACGAGCTGAGAAATTGCAAATGTCGAGCAATTGCTCAGAGATGAAAAGTGCCAGCACTGAAAGCTCTTGCTAGCCAGCACCCTTCCTTGGAAGCGCTTTTGTAGCCCTAAGAAGAGTGGGGCTCTGGGCTTCTCTAGCCACCTCATCTTCTGCTCATCCTCTCGCGCAATCTAAAGAGAGCTCAGGTGAGAAATTGCAAACGTCGAGCAATTGCTCAGAGATGAAAAGTGCCAGCACTGAAAGCTCTTGCTAGCCAGCACCCTTCCTTGGAAGCGCTTTCACAGGCGCAGCAACACTGGGGCTTTGCGCTTCTCTACCCACCAAACGTCACGGTCACTATCTCTCCGTCTCGTAGACACGAGCTGAGAAATTGCAAACGTCGAGCAATTGCTCAGAGATGAAAAGTGCCAGCACTGAAAGCTGTTGCTAGCCAGCCCCCTTCCTTGGAAGCGCTTTCACAGGCGCAGCAACACTGGGGCTTTGCGCTTCTCTACCCACCAAACGTCACGGTCACTATCTCTCCGTCTCGTAGACACGAGCTGAGAAATTGCAAACGTCGAGCAATTGCTCAGAGATGAAAAGTGCCAGCACTGAAAGCTGTTGCTAGCCAGCACCCTTCCTTGGAAGCGCTTTCACAGGCGCAGCAACACTGCGACTTTGCGCTTCTCTAGCCACCAAACGTCACGGTCATTCTCTTTCCGTCTCGTAGACACGAGATGAGAAATTGCAAACGTCGAGCAATTGCTCAGAGATGAAAAGTGCCAGCACTGAAAGCTGTTGCTAGCCAGCCCCCTTCCTTGGAAGCGCTTTTGTAGCCCTAAGAACAGTGGGGCTCTGGGCTTCTCTAGCCATCTCATCTTCTGCTCATCCTCTCGCGCAGTCTAAAGAGAGCTCAGGTGAGACATTGCAAACGTCGAGCAATTGCTCAGAGATGAAAAGTGCCAGCACTGAAAGCTGTTGCTAGCCAGCAGCCTTCCTTGGAAGCGCTTTCACAGGCGCAGCAACACTGGGGCTTTGCGCTTCTCTAACCACCAAACGTCACGGTCACTATCTCTCCGTCTCGTAGACACGAGCTGAGAAATTGCAAACCTCGAGCAATTGCTCAGAGATGAAAAGTGCCAGCACTGAAAGCTCTTGCTAGCCAGCACCCTTCCTTGGAAGCGCTTTCACAGGCGCAGCAACACTGGGGCTTTGCGCTTCTCTAACCACCAAACGTCACGGTCACTATCTCTCCGTCTCGTAGACACGAGCTGAGAAATTGCAAACGTCGAGCAATTGCTCAGAGATGAAAAGTGCCAGCACTGAAAGCTGTTGCTAGCCAGCACCGTTCCTTGAAAGCGCTTTCACAGGCGCAGCAACAGTGGGGCTTTGCGCTTCTCTAGCCACCAAACGTCACGGTCATTCTCTTTCCGTCTCGTAGACACGAGATGAGAAATTGCAAACGTCGAGCAATTGCTCAGAGATGAAAAGTGCCAGCACTGAAAGCTCTTGCTAGCCAGCACCCTTCCTTGAAAGCGCTTTCACAGGCGCAGAAACACTGGGGCTTTGCGCTTCTCTACCCACCAAACGTCACGGTCACTATCTCTCCGTCTCGTAGACACGAGCTGAGAAATTGCAAACCTCGAGCAATTGCTCAGAGATGAAAAGTGCCAGCACCAAAAGCTGTTGCTAGCCAGCCCCCTTCCTTGGAAGCGCTTTCAGAGGCGCAGCAACACTGGGGCTTTGCGCTTCTCTACCCACCAAACGTCACGGTCATTCTCTTTCCGTCTCGTAGACACGAGATGAGAAATTGCAAACGTCGAGCAATTGCTCAGAGATGAAAAGTGCCAGCACTGAAAGCTGTTGCTAGCCAGCCCCCTTCCTTGGAAGCGCTTTTGTAGCCCTAAGAACAGTGGGGCTCTGGGCTTCTCTAGCCATCTCATCTTCTGCTCATCCTCTCGCGCAGTCTAAAGAGAGCTCAGGTGAGAAATTGCAAACGTCGAGCAATTGCTCAGAGATGAAAAGTGCCAGCACTGAAAGCTCTTGCTAGCCAGCACCCTTCCTTGGAAGCGCTTTCACAGGCGCAGCAACACTGGGGCTTTGCGCTTCTCTAACCACCAAACGTCACGGTCATTCTCTTTCCGTCTCGTAGACACGAGCTGAGAAAGTGCAAACGTCGAGCAATTGCTCAGAGATGAAAAGTGCCAGCACTGAAAGCTGTTGCTAGCCAGCACCCTTCCTTGGAAGCGCTTTCACAGGCGCAGCAACACTGGGGCTTTGCGCTTCTCTAACCACCAAACGTCACGGTCACTATCTCTCCGTCTCGTAGACACGAGCTGAGAAATTGCAAACGTTGAGCAATTGCTCAGAGATGAAAAGTGCCAGCACTGAAAGCTGTTGCTAGCCAGCCCCCTTCCTTGGAAGCGCTTTTGTAGCCCTAAGAACAGTGGGGCTCTGGGCTTCTCTAGCCATCTAAACATCTGCTCATCCTCTCGCGCAGTCTAAAGAGAGCTCAGGTGAGACATTGCAAACGTCGAGCAATTGCTCAGAGATGAAAAGTGCCAGCACTGAAAGCTGTTGCTAGCCAGCCCCCTTCCTTGGAAGCGCTTTCACAGGCGCAGAAACACTGGGGCTTTGCGCTTCTCTACCCACCAAACGTCACGGTCATTCTCTTTCCGTCTCGTAGACACGAGCTGAGAAATTGCAAACGTCGAGCAATTGCTCAGAGATGAAAAGTGCCAGCACTGAAAGCTGTTGCTAGCCAGCACCCTTCCTTGGAAGCGCTTTCACAGGCGCAGCAACACTGGGGCTTTGCGCTTCTCTACCCACCAAACGTCACGGTCACTATCTCTCCGTCTCGTAGACAAGAGCTGAGAAATTGCAAACGTCGAGCAATTGCTCAGAGATGAAAAGTGCCAGCACTGAAACCTGTTGCTAGCCAGCCCCCTTCCTTGGAAGCGCTTTCACAGGCGCAGCAACACTGGGGCTTTGCGCTTCTCTAGCCACCAAACGTCACGGTCATTCTCTTTCCGTCTCGTAGACACGAGCTGAGAAATTGCAAATGTCGAGCAATTGCTCAGAGATGAAAAGTGCCAGCACTGAAAGCTCTTGCTAGCCAGCACCCTTCCTTGGAAGCGCTTTTGTAGCCCTAAGAACAGTGGGGCTCTGGGCTTCTCTAGCCACCTCATCTTCTGCTCATCCTCTCGCGCAATCTAAAGAGAGCTCAGGTGAGAAATTGCAAACGTCGAGCAATTGCTCAGAGATGAAAAGTGCCAGCACTGAAAGCTGTTGCTAGCCAGCACCCTTCCTTGGAAGCGCTTTCACAGGCGCAGCAACACTGGGGCTTTGCGCTTCTCTACCCACCAAACGTCACGGTCACTATCTCTCCGTCTCGTAGACACGAGCTGAGAAATTGCAAACCTCGAGCAATTGCTCAGAGATGAAAAGTGCCAGCACTGAAAGCTGTTGCTAGCCAGCACCCTTCCTTGGAAGCGCTTTCACAGGCGCAGCAACACTGGGGCTTTGCGCTTCTCTAACCACCAAACGTCACGGTCATTCTCTTTCCGTCTCGTAGACACGAGCTGAGAAATTGCAAACGTCGAGCAATTGCTCAGAGATGAAAAGTGCCAGCACTGAAAGATGTTGCTAGCCAGCACCCTTCCTTGGAAGCGCTTTTGTAGCCCTAAGAACAGTGGGGCTCTGGGCTTCTCTAGCCATCTAAACTTCTGCTCATCCTCTCGTGCAGTCTAAAGAGAGCTCAGGTGAGAAATTGCAAACGTCGAGCAATTGCTCAGAGATGAAAAGTGCCAGCACTGAAAGCTCTTGCTAGCCATCCCCCTTCCTTGGAAGCGCTTTCACAGGCGCAGCAACACTGGGGCTTTGCGCTTCTCTAGCCACCAAACGTCACGGTCATTCTCTTTCCGTCTCGTAGACACGAGCTGAGAAAGTGCAAACGTCGAGCAATTGCTCAGAGATGAAAAGTGCCAGCACTGAAAGCTCTTGCTAGCCAGCACCCTTCCTTGGAAGCGCTTTCACAGGCGCAGCAACACTGGGGCTTTGCGCTTCTCTAACCACCAAACGTCACGGTCACTATCTCTCCGTCTCGTAGACACGAGCTGAGAAATTGCAAACGTTGAGCAATTGCTCAGAGATGAAAAGTGCCAGCACTGAAAGATGTTGCTAGCCAGCCCCCTTCCTTGGAAGCGCTTTTGTAGCCCTAAGAACAGTGGGGCTCTGGGCTTCTCTAGCCATCTAAACATCTGCTCATCCTCTCGCGCAGTCTAAAGAGAGCTCAGGTGAGACATTGCAAACGTCGAGCAATTGCTCAGAGATGAAAAGTGCCAGCACTGAAAGCTGTTGCTAGCCAGCCCCCTTCCTTGGAAGCGCTTTCACAGGCGCAGCAACACTGGGGCTTTGCGCTTCTCTACCCACCAAACGTCACGGTCATTCTCTTTCCGTCTCGTAGACACGAGCTGAGAAATTGCAAACGTCGAGCAATTGCTCAGAGATGAAAAGTGCCAGCACTGAAAGCTGTTGCTAGCCAGCACCCTTCCTTGGAAGCGCTTTCACAGGCGCAGCAACACTGGGGCTTTGCGCTTCTCTACCCACCAAACGTCACGGTCACTATCTCTCCGTCTCGTAGACACGAGCTGAGAAATTGCAAACGTCGAGCAATTGCTCAGAGATGAAAAGTGCCAGCACTGAAAGCTGTTGCTAGCCAGCCCCCTTCCTTGGAAGCGCTTTCACAGGCGCAGCAACACTGCGACTTTGCGCTTCTCTAGCCACCAAACGTCACGGTCATTCTCTTTCCGTCTCGTAGACACGAGCTGAGAAATTGCAAATGTCGAGCAATTGCTCAGAGATGAAAAGTGCCAGCACTGAAAGCTGTTGCTAGCCAGCACCCTTCCTTGGAAGCGCTTATGTAGCCCTAAGAACAGTGGAGCTCTGGGCTTCTCTAGCCACCTCATCTTCTGCTCATCCTCTCGCGCAATCTAAAGAGAGCTCAGGTGAGAAATTGCAAACGTCGAGCAATTGCTCAGAGATGAAAAGTGCCAGCACTGAAAGCTCTTGCTAGCCAGCACCCTTCCTTGGAAGCGCTTTCACAGGCGCAGCAACACTGGCGCTTTGCGCTTCTCTACCCACCAAACGTCACGGTCACTATCTCTCCGTCTCGTAGACACGAGCTGAGAAATTGCAAACCTCGAGCAATTGCTCAGAGATGAAAAGTGCCAGCACTGAAAGCTGTTGCTAGCCAGCACCCTTCCTTGGAAGCGCTTTCACAGGCGCAGCAACACTGCGACTTTGCGCTTCTCTAGCCACCAAACGTCACGGTCATTCTCTTTCCGTCTCGTAGACACGAGATGAGAAATTGCAAACGTCGAGCAATTGCTCAGAGATGAAAAGTGCCAGCACTGAAAGATGTTGCTAGCCAGCCCCCTTCCTTGGAAGCGCTTTTGTAGCCCTAAAAACAGTGGGGCTCTGGGCTTCTCTAGCCATCTCATCTTCTGCTCATCCTCTCGCGCAGTCTAAAGAGAGCTCAGGTGAGAAATTGCAAACGTCGAGCAATTGCTCAGAGATGAAAAGTGCCAGCACTGAAAGCTCTTGCTAGCCAGCACCCTTCCTTGGAAGCGCTTTCACAGGCGCAGCAACACTGGGGCTTTGCGCTTCTCTAACCACCAAACGTCACGGTCACTATCTCTCCGTCTCGTAGACACGAGCTGAGAAATTGCAAACCTCGAGCAATTGCTCAGAGATGAAAAGTGCCAGCACTGAAAGCTGTTGCTAGCCAGCACCCTTCCTTGGAAGCGCTTTCACAGGCGCAGCAACACTGGGGCTTTGCGCTTCTCTAACCACCAAACGTCACGGTCACTATCTCTCCGTCTCGTAGACACGAGCTGAGAAATTGCAAATGTCGAGCAATTGCTCAGAGATGAAAAGTGCCAGCACTGAAAGCTGTTGCTAGCCAGCACCCTTCCTTGAAAGCGCTTTCACAGGCGCAGCAACAGTGGGGCTTTGCGCTTCTCTAGCCACCAAACGTCACGGTCATTCTCTTTCCGTCTCGTAGACACGAGCTGAGAAATTGCAAACGTCGAGCAATTGCTCAGAGATGAAAAGTGCCAGCACTGAAAGCTCTTGCTAGCCAGCACCCTTCCTTGAAAGCGCTTTCACAGGCGCAGCAACACTGGGGCTTTGCGCTTCTCTACCCACCAAACGTCACGGTCACTATCTCTCCGTCTCGTAGACACGAGCTGACAAATTGCAAACGTCGAGCAATTGCTCAGAGATGAAAAGTGCCAGCACCGAAAGCTGTTGCTAGCCAGCCCCCTTCCTTGGAAGCGCTTTCAGAGGCGCAGCAACACTGGGGCTTTGCGCTTCTCTACCCACCAAACGTCACGGTCATTCTCTTTCCGTCTCGTAGACACGAGATGAGAAATTGCAAACGTCGAGCAATTGCTCAGAGATGAAAAGTGCCAGCACTGAAAGCTGTTGCTAGCCAGCCCCCTTCCTTGGAAGCGCTTTTGTAGCCCTAAGAACACTGGGGCTCTGGGCTTGTCTAGCCATCTAAACTTCTGCTCATCCTCTCGCGCAGTCTAAAGAGAGCTCAGGTGAGAAATTGCAAACGTCGAGCAATTGCTCAGAGATGAAAAGTGCCAGCACTGAAAGCTCTTGCTAGCCAGCACCCTTCCTTGGAAGCGCTTTCACAGGCGCAGCAACACTGGGGCTTTGCGCTTCTCTACCCACCAAACGTCACGGTCATTCTCTTTCCGTCTCGTAGACACGAGCTGAGAAAGTGCAAACGTTGAGCAATTGCTCAGAGATGAAAAGTGCCAGCACTGAAAGCTGTTGCTAGCCAGCACCCTTCCTTGGAAGCGCTTTCACAGGCGCAGCAACACTGGGGCTTTGCGCTTCTCTAACCACCAAACGTCACGGTCACTATCTCTCCGTCTCGTAGACACGAGCTGAGAAATTGCAAACGTTGAGCAATTGCTCAGAGATGAAAAGTGGCAGCACTGAAAGCTGTTGCTAGCCAGCCCCCTTCCTTGGAAGCGCTTTTGTAGCCCTAAGAACAGTGGGGCTCTGGGCTTCTCTAGCCATCTAAACATCTGCTCATCCTCTCGCGCAGTCTAAAGAGAGCTCAGGTGAGACATTGCAAACGTCGAGCAATTGCTCAGAGACGAAAAGTGCCAGCACTGAAAGCTGTTGCTAGCCAGCCCCCTTCCTTGGAAGCGCTTTCACAGGCGCAGAAACACTGGGGCTTTGCGCTTCTCTACCCACCAAACGTCACGGTCATTCTCTTTCCGTCTCGTAGACACGAGCTGAGAAATTGCAAACGTCGAGCAATTGCTCAGAGATGAAAAGTGCCAGCACTGAAAGCTGTTGCTAGCCAGCACCCTTCCTTGGAAGCGCTTTCACAGGCGCAGCAACACTGGGGCTTTGCGCTTCTCTACCCACCAAACGTCACGGTCACTATCTCTCCGTCTCGTAGACAAGAGCTGAGAAATTGCAAACGTCGAGCAATTGCTCAGAGATGAAAAGTGCCAGCACTGAAACCTGTTGCTAGCCAGCCCCCTTCCTTGGAAGCGCTTTCACAGGCGCAGCAACACTGGGGCTTTGCGCTTCTCTAGCCACCAAACGTCACGGTCATTCTCTTTCCATCTCGTAGACACGAGCTGAGAAATTGCAAATGTCGAGCAATTGCTCAGAGATGAAAAGTGCCAGCACTGAAAGATGTTGCTAGCCAGCACCCTTCCTTGGAAGCGCTTTTGTAGCCCTAAGAAGAGTGGGGCTCTGGGCTTCTCTAGCCACCTCATCTTCTGCTCATCCTCTCGCGCAATCTAAAGAGAGCTCAGGTGAGAAATTGCAAACGTCGAGCAATTGCTCAGAGATGAAAAGTGCCAGCACTGAAAGCTCTTGCTAGCCAGCACCCTTCCTTGGAAGCGCTTTCACAGGCGCAGCAACACTGGGGCTTTGCGCTTCTCTACCCACCAAACGTCACGGTCACTATCTCTCCGTCTCGTAGACACGAGCTGAGAAATTGCAAACGTTGAGCAATTGCTCAGAGATGAAAAGTGCCAGCACTGAAAGATGTTGCTAGCCAGCCCCCTTCCTTGGAAGCGCTTTTGTAGCCCTAAGAACAGTGGGGCTCTGGGCTTCTCTAGCCATCTAAACATCTGCTCATCCTCTCGCGCAGTCTAAAGAGAGCTCAGGTGAGAAATTGCAAACGTCGAGCAATTGCTCAGAGATGAAAAGTGCCAGCACTGAAAGCTGTTGCTAGCCAGCCCCCTTCCTTGGAAGCGCTTTCACAGGCGCAGAAACACTGGGGCTTTGCGCTTCTCTACCCACCAAACGTCACGGTCATTCTCTTTCCGTCTCGTAGACACGAGCTGAGAAATTGCAAACGTCGAGCAATTGCTCAGAGATGAAAAGTGCCAGCACTGAAAGCTGTTGCTAGCCAGCACCCTTCCTTGGAAGCGCTTTCACAGGCGCAGCAACACTGGCGCTTTGCGCTTCTCTACCCACCAAACGTCACGGTCACTATCTCTCCGTCTCGTAGACACGAGCTGAGAAATTGCAAACCTCGAGCAATTGCTCAGAGATGAAAAGTGCCAGCACTGAAAGCTGTTGCTAGCCAGCCCCCTTCCTTGGAAGCGCTTTCACAGGCGCAGCAACACTGCGACTTTGCGCTTCTCTAACCACCAAACGTCACGGTCATTCTCTCTCCGTCTCGTAGACACGAGCTGAGAAATTGCAAACGTCGAGCAATTGCTCAGAGATGAAAAGTGCCAGCACTGAAAGCTGTTGCTAGCCAGCACCCTTCCTTGGAAGCGCTTTCACAGGCGCAGCAACACTGCGACTTTGCGCTTCTCTAGCCACCAAACGTCACGGTCATTCTCTTTCCGTCTCGTAGACACGAGATGAGAAATTGCAAACGTCGAGCAATTGCTCAGAGATGAAAAGTGCCAGCACTGAAAGATGTTGCTAGCCAGCCCCCTTCCTTGGAAGCGCTTTTGTAGCCCTAAAAACAGTGGGGCTCTGGGCTTCTCTAGCCATCTCATCTTCTGCTCATCCTCTCGCGCAGTCTAAAGAGAGCTCAGGTGAGAAATTGCAAACGTCGAGCAATTGCTCAGAGATGAAAAGTGCCAGCACTGAAAGCTCTTGCTAGCCATCCCCCTTCCTTGGAAGCGCTTTCACAGGCGCAGCAACACTGGGGCTTTGCGCTTCTCTAACCACCAAACGTCACGGTCACTATCTCTCCGTCTCGTAGACACGAGCTGAGAAATTGCAAACCTCGAGCAATTGCTCAGAGATGAAAAGTGCCAGCACTGAAAGCTGTTGCTAGCCAGCACCCTTCCTTGGAAGCGCTTTCACAGGCGCAGCAACACTGGGGCTTTGCGCTTCTCTAACCACCAAACGTCACGGTCACTATCTCTCCGTCTCGTAGACACGAGCTGAGAAATTGCAAATGTCGAGCAATTGCTCAGAGATGAAAAGTGCCAGCACTGAAAGCTGTTGCTAGCCAGCACCCTTCCTTGAAAGCGCTTTCACAGGCGCAGCAACAGTGGGGCTTTGCGCTTCTCTAGCCACCAAACGTCACGGTCATTCTCTTTCCGTCTCGTAGACACGAGCTGAGAAATTGCAAACGTCGAGCAATTGCTCAGAGATGAAAAGTGCCAGCACTGAAAGCTGTTGCTAGCCAGCACCCTTCCTTGAAAGCGCTTTCACAGGCGCAGCAACACTGGGGCTTTGCGCTTCTCTACCCACCAAACGTCACGGTCACTATCTCTCCGTCTCGTAGACACGAGCTGACAAATTGCAAACGTCGAGCAATTGCTCAGAGATGAAAAGTGCCAGCATCGAAAGCTGTTGCTAGCCAGCCCCCTTCCTTGGAAGCGCTTTCAGAGGCGCAGCAACACTGGGGCTTTGCGCTTCTCTACCCACCAAACGTCACGGTCATTCTCTTTCCGTCTCGTAGACACGAGATGAGAAATTGCAAACGTCGAGCAATTGCTCAGAGATGAAAAGTGCCAGCACTGAAAGCTGTTGCTAGCCAGCCCCCTTCCTTGGAAGCGCTTTTGTAGCCCTAAGAACAGTGGGGCTCTGGGCTTGTCTAGCCATCTAAACTTCTGCTCATCCTCTCGCGCAGTCTAAAGAGAGCTCAGGTGAGAAATTGCAAACGTCGAGCAATTGCTCAGAGATGAAAAGTGCCAGCACTGAAAGCTCTTGCTAGCCAGCACCCTTCCTTGGAAGCGCTTTCACAGGCGCAGCAACACTGGGGCTTTGCGCTTCTCTACCCACCAAACGTCACGGTCATTCTCTTTCCGTCTCGTAGACACGAGCTGAGAAAGTGCAAACGTTGAGCAATTGCTCAGAGATGAAAAGTGCCAGCACTGAAAGCTGTTGCTAGCCAGCACCCTTCCTTGGAAGCGCTTTCACAGGCGCAGCAACACTGGGGCTTTGCGCTTCTCTAACCACCAAACGTCACGGTCACTATCTCTCCGTCTCGTAGACACGAGCTGAGAAATTGCAAACGTTGAGCAATTGCTCAGAGATGAAAAGTGGCAGCACTGAAAGCTGTTGCTAGCCAGCCCCCTTCCTTGGAAGCGCTTTTGTAGCCCTAAGAACAGTGGGGCTCTGGGCTTCTCTAGCCATCTAAACATCTGCTCATCCTCTCGCGCAGTCTAAAGAGAGCTCAGGTGAGACATTGCAAACGTCGAGCAATTGCTCAGAGACGAAAAGTGCCAGCACTGAAAGCTGTTGCTAGCCAGCCCCCTTCCTTGGAAGCGCTTTCACAGGCGCAGCAACACTGGGGCTTTGCGCTTCTCTACCCACCAAACGTCACGGTCATTCTCTTTCCGTCTCGTAGACACGAGCTGAGAAATTGCAAACGTCGAGCAATTGCTCAGAGATGAAAAGTGCCAGCACTGAAAGCTGTTGCTAGCCAGCACCCTTCCTTGGAAGCGCTTTCACAGGCGCAGCAACACTGGGGCTTTGCGCTTCTCTACCCACCAAACGTCACGGTCACTATCTCTCCGTCTCGTAGACAAGAGCTGAGAAATTGCAAACGTCGAGCAATTGCTCAGAGATGAAAAGTGCCAGCACTGAAACCTGTTGCTAGCCAGCCCCCTTCCTTGGAAGCGCTTTCACAGGCGCAGCAACACTGGGGCTTTGCGCTTCTCTAGCCACCAAACGTCACGGTCATTCTCTTTCCGTCTCGTAGACACGAGCTGAGAAATTGCAAATGTCGAGCAATTGCTCAGAGATGAAAAGTGCCAGCACTGAAAGCTCTTGCTAGCCAGCACCCTTCCTTGGAAGCGCTTTTGTAGCCCTAAGAAGAGTGGGGCTCTGGGCTTCTCTAGCCACCTCATCTTCTGCTCATCCTCTCGCGCAATCTAAAGAGAGCTCAGGTGAGAAATTGCAAACGTCGAGCAATTGCTCAGAGATGAAAAGTGCCAGCACTGAAAGCTCTTGCTAGCCAGCACCCTTCCTTGGAAGCGCTTTCACAGGCGCAGCAACACTGGGGCTTTGCGCTTCTCTACCCACCAAACGTCACGGTCACTATCTCTCCGTCTCGTAGACACGAGCTGAGAAATTGCAAACGTCGAGCAATTGCTCAGAGATGAAAAGTGCCAGCACTGAAAGCTGTTGCTAGCCAGCCCCCTTCCTTGGAAGCGCTTTCACAGGCGCAGCAACACTGGGGCTTTGCGCTTCTCTACCCACCAAACGTCACGGTCACTATCTCTCCGTCTCGTAGACACGAGCTGAGAAATTGCAAACGTCGAGCAATTGCTCAGAGATGAAAAGTGCCAGCACTGAAAGCTGTTGCTAGCCAGCACCCTTCCTTGGAAGCGCTTTCACAGGCGCAGCAACACTGCGACTTTGCGCTTCTCTAGCCACCAAACGTCACGGTCATTCTCTTTCCGTCTCGTAGACACGAGATGAGAAATTGCAAACGTCGAGCAATTGCTCAGAGATGAAAAGTGCCAGCACTGAAAGCTGTTGCTAGCCAGCCCCCTTCCTTGGAAGCGCTTTTGTAGCCCTAAGAACAGTGGGGCTCTGGGCTTCTCTAGCCATCTCATCTTCTGCTCATCCTCTCGCGCAGTCTAAAGAGAGCTCAGGTGAGACATTGCAAACGTCGAGCAATTGCTCAGAGATGAAAAGTGCCAGCACTGAAAGCTGTTGCTAGCCAGCCCCCTTCCTTGGAAGCGCTTTCACAGGCGCAGCAACACTGGGGCTTTGCGCTTCTCTAACCACCAAACGTCACGGTCATTCTCTTTCCGTCTCGTAGACACGAGCTGAGAAATTGCAAACGTCGAGCAATTGCTCAGAGATGAAAAGTGCCAGCACTGAAAGCTCTTGCTAGCCAGCACCCTTCCTTGGAAGCGCTTTTGTAGCCCTAAGAACAGTGGGGCTGTGGGCTTGTCTAGCCATCTAAACTTCTGCTCATCCTCTCGCGCAGTCTAAAGAGCGCTCAGGTGAGACATTGCAAACATCGAGCAATTGCTCAGAGATGAAAAGTGCCAGCACTGAAAGCTGTTGCTAGCCAGCACCCTTCCTTGGAAGCGCTTTCACAGGCGCAGCAACACTGGGGCTTTGCGCTTCTCTAACCACCAAACGTCACGGTCACTATCTCTCCGTCTCGTAGACACGAGCTGAGAAATTGCAAACGTCGAGCAATTGCTCAGAGATGAAAAGTGCCAGCACTGAAAGCTCTTGCTAGCCAGCCCCCTTCCTTGGAAGCGCTTTCACAGGCGCAGCAACACTGGGGCTTTGCGCTTCTCTACCCACCAAACGTCACGGTCACTATCTCTCCGTCTCGTAGACACGAGCTGAGAAATTGCAAACGTCGAGCAATTGCTCAGAGATGAAAAGTGCCAGCACTGAAAGCTGTTGCTAGCCAGCACCCTTCCTTGGAAGCGCTTTCACAGGCGCAGCAACACTGGGGCTTTGCGCTTCTCTAGCCACCAAACGTCACGGTCACTATCTCTCCGTCTCGTAGACAAGAGCTGAGAAATTGCAAACGTCGAGCAATTGCTCAGAGATGAAAAGTGCCAGCACTGAAAGCTGTTGCTAGCCAGCACCCTTCCTTGGAAGCGCTTTCACAGGCGCAGCAACACTGGGGCTTTGCGCTTCTCTAACCACCAAACGTCACGGTCATTCTCTTTCCGTCTCGTAGACACGAGCTGAGAAATTGCAAACGTCGAGCAATTGCTCAGAGATGAAAAGTGCCAGCACTGAAAGCTCTTGCTAGCCAGCACCCTTCCTTGGAAGCGCTTTTGTAGCCCTAAGAACAGTGGGGCTCTGGGCTTCTCTAGCCATCTAAACTTCTGCCCATCCTCTCGCGCAGTCTAAAGAGAGCTCAGGTGAGAAATTGCAAACGTCGAGCAATTGCTCAGAGAGGAAAAGTGCCAGCACTGAAAGCTGTTGCTAGCCAGCACCCTTCCTTGGAAGCGCTTTCACAGGCACAGCAACACTGGGGCTTTGCGCTTCTCTAGCCACCAAACGTCACGGTCATTCTCTTTCCGTCTCGTAGACACAAGCTGAGAAAGTGCAAACGTTGAGCAATTGCTCAGAGATGAAAAGTGCCAGCACTGAAAGCTGTTGCTAGCCAGCACCCTTCCTTGGAAGCGCTTTCACAGGCGCAGCAACACTGGGGCTTTGCGCTTCTCTACCCACCAAACGTCACGGTCACTATCTCTCCGTCTCGTAGACACGAGATGAGAAATTGCAAACGTCGAGCAATTGCTCAGAGATGAAAAGTGCCAGCACTGAAACCTGTTGCTAGCCAGCCCCCTTCCTTGGAAGCGCTTTCACAGGCGCAGCAACACTGGGGCTTTGCGCTTCTCTAACCACCAAACGTCACGGTCATTCTCTTTCCGTCTCGTAGACACGAGCTGAGAAATTGCAAACGTCGAGCAATTGCTCAGAGATGAAAAGTGCCAGCACTGAAAGCTCTTGCTAGCCAGCACCCTTCCTTGGAAGCGCTTTCACAGGCGCAGCAACACTGGGGCTTTGCGCTTCTCTAGCCACCAAACGTCACGGTCATTCTCTTTCCGTCTCGTAGACACGAGATGAGAAATTGCAAACGTCGAGCAATTGCTCAGAGAGGAAAAGTGCCAGCACTGAAAGCTGTTGCTAGCCAGCCCCCTTCCTTGGAAGCGCTTTTGTAGCCCTAAGAACACTGGGGCTCTGGGCTTGTCTAGCCATCTCATCTTCTGCTCATCCTCTCGCGCAGTCTAAAGAGAGCTCAGGTGAGACATTGCAAACGTCGAGCAATTGCTCAGAGATGAAAAGTGCCAGCACTGAAAGCTGTTGCTAGCCAGCCCCCTTCCTTGGAAGCGCTTTTTCAGGCGCAGCAACACTGGGGCTTTGCGCTTCTCTAACCACCAAACGTCACGGTCATTCTCTTTCCGTCTCGTAGACACGAGCTGAGAAAGTGCAAACGTCGAGCAATTGCTCAGAGATGAAAAGTGCCAGCACTGAAAGATGTTGCTAGCCAGCACCCTTCCTTGGAAGCGCTTTTGTAGCCCTAAGAACAGTGGAGCTCTGGGCTTGTCTAGCCATCTAAACTTCTGCTCATCCTCTCGCGCAGTCTAAAGAGAGCTCAGGTGAGACATTGCAAACGTCGAGCAATTGCTCAGAGATGAAAAGTGCCAGCACTGAAAGCTCTTGCTAGCCAGCACCCTTCCTTGGAAGCGCTTTCACAGGCGCAGCAACACTGGGGCTTTGCGCTTCTCTACCCACCAAACGTCACGGTCACTATCTCTCCGTCTCGTAGACACGAGCTGAGAAATTGCAAACGTCGAGCAATTGCTCAGAGATGAAAAGTGCCAGCACTGAAAGCTGTTGCTAGCCAGCACCCTTCCTTGGAAGCGCTTTCACAGGCGCAGCAACACTGGGGCTTTGCGCTTCTCTAACCACCAAACGTCACGGTCATTCTCTTTCCGTCTCGTAGACACAAGCTGAGAAATTGCAAACGTCGAGCAATTGCTCAGAGATGAAAAGTGCCAGCACTGAAAGCTGTTGCTAGCCAGCACCCTTCCTTGGAAGCGCTTTTGTAGCCCTAAGAACAGTGGGGCTGTGGGCTTGTCTAGCCATCTAAACTTCTGCTCATCCTCTCGTGCAGTCTAAAGAGAGCTCAGGTGAGAAATTGCAAACGTCGAGCAATTGCTCAGAGATGAAAAGTGCCAGCACTGAAAGCTCTTGCTAGCCAGCACCCTTCCTTGGAAGCGCTTTCACAGGCGCAGCAACACTGGGGCTTTGCGCTTCTCTAACCACCAAACGTCACGGTCACTATCTCTCCGTCTCGTAGACACGAGCTGAGAAATTGCAAACCTCGAGCAATTGCTCAGAGATGAAAAGTGCCAGCACTGAAAGCTGTTGCTAGCCAGCACCCTTCCTTGGAAGCGCTTTTGTAGCCCTAAGAACACTGGGGCTCTGGGCTTCTCTAGCCATCTCATCTTCTGCTCATCCTCTCGCGCAGTCTAAAGAGCGCTCAGGTGAGAAATTGCAAACGTCGAGCAATTGCTCAGAGAGGAAAAGTGCCAGCACTGAAAGCTGTTGCTAGCCATCCCCCTTCCTTGGAAGCGCTTTCACAGGCGCAGCAACACTGGGGCTTTGCGCTTCTCTACCCACCAAACGTCACGGTCACTATCTTTCCGTCTCGTAGACACGAGCTGAGAAATTGCAAACGTCGAGCAATCGCTCAGAGATGAAAAGCGCCAGCACTGAAAGCTGTTGCTAGCCAGCACCCTTCCTTGGAAGCGCTTTTGTAGCCCTAAGAACAGTGGGGCTCTGGGCTTCTCTAGCCATCTAAACTTCTGCTCATCCTCTCGCGCAGTCTAAAGAGAGCACAGGTGAGACATTGCAAACGTCGAGCAATTGCTCAGAGAGGAAAAGTGCCAGCACTGAAAGCTGTTGCTAGCCAGCACCCTTCCTTGGAAGCGCTTTCACAGGCGCAGCAACACTGGGGCTTTGCGCTTCTCTACCCACCAAACGTCACGGTCACTATCTCTCCGTCTCGTAGACACGAGCTGAGAAATTGCAAACGTCGAGCAATTGCTCAGAGATGAAAAGTGCCAGCACTGAAAGCTCTTGCTAGCCAGCACCCTTCCTTGGAAGCGCTTTCACAGGCGCAGCAACACTGGGGCTTTGCGCTTCTCTAACCACCAAACGTCACGGTCACTATCTCTCCGTCTCGTAGACACGAGCTGAGAAATTGCAAACCTCGAGCAATTGCTCAGAGATGAAAAGTGCCAGCACTGAAAGCTGTTGCTAGCCAGCCCCCTTCCTTGGAAGCGCTTTCACAGGCGCAGCAACACTGGGGCTTTGTGCTTCTCTACCCACCAAACTTCACGGTCATTCTCTTTCTGTCTCGTAGACACGAGCTGAGAAATTGCAAACGTTGAGCAATTGCTGAGAGATGAAAAGTGCCAGCACTGAAAGCTGTTGCTAGCCAGCCCCCTTCCTTGGAAGCGCTTTTGTAGCCCTAAGAACACTGGGTCTCTGTGCTTCTCTAGCCACCTCATCTTCTGCTCATCCTCTCGCACAGTCTAAAGAGAGCTCAGGTGAGAAATTGCAAACGTCGAGCAATTGCTCAGAGATGAAAAGTGCCAGCACTGAAAGCTCTTGCTAGCCAGCACCCTTCCTTGGAAGCGCTTATGTAGCCCTAGGAACAGTGGGGCTCTGGCCTTCTCTAGCCATCTCATCTTCTGCTCATCCTCTCGCGCAGTCTAAAGAGAGCTCAGGTGAGTAATTGCAAACGTCGAGCAATTGCTCAGAGAGGAAAAGTGCCAGCACTGAAAGCTGTTGCTAGCCAGCACCCTTCCTTGGAAGCGCTTTCACAGGCGCAGCAACACTGGGGCTTTGCGCTTCTCTAACCACCAAACGTCACGGTCACTATCTCTCCGTCTCGTAGACACGAGCTGAGAAATTGCAAACCTCGAGCAATTGCTCAGAGATGAAAAGTGCCAGCACTGAAAGCTGTTGCTAGCCAGCCCCCTTCCTTGGAAGCGCTTTCACAGGCGCAGCAACACTGGGGCTTTGCGCTTCTCTACCCACCAAACGTCACGGTCATTCTCTTTCCGTCTCGTAGACACGAGCTGAGAAATTGCAAACGTTGAGCAATTGCTGAGAGATGAAAAGTGCCAGCACTGAAAGCTGTTGCTAGCCAGCACCCTTCCTTGGAAGCGCTTTTGTAGCCGTAAGAACAGTGGGGCTCTGGGCTTCTCTAGCCACCTCATCTTCTGCTCATCCTCTCGCGCAATCTAAAGAGAGCTCAGGTGAGAAATTGCAAACTTCGAGCAATTGCTCAGAGATGAAAAATGCCAGCACTGAAAGATGTTGCTAGCCAGCACCCTTCCTTGGAAGCGCTTTCACAGGCGCAGCAACACTGGGGCTTTGCGCTTCTCTACCCACCAAACGTCACGGTCATTCTCTTTCCGTCTCGTAGACACGAGCTGAGAAAATGCAAACGTCGAGCAATTGCTCAGAGATGAAAAGTGCCAGCACTGAAAGCTGTTGCTAGCCAGCACCCTTCCTTGGAAGTGCTTTCACAGGCGCAGCAACACTGGGGCTTTGCGCTTCTCTAGCCACCAAACGTCACGGTCATTCTCTTTCTGTCTCGTAGACACGAGCTGAGAAATTGCAAATGTCGAGCAATTGCTCAGAGAGGAAAAGTGCCAGCACTGAAAGATGTTGCTAGCCAGCCCCCTTCCTTGGAAGCGCTTTTGTAGCCCTAAGAACACTGGGACTCTGTGCTTCTCTAGCCACCTCATGTTCTGCTCATCCTCTCGCGCAGTCTAAAGAGCGCTCAGGTGAGAAATTGCAAACGTCGAGCAATTGCTCAGAGATGAAAAGTGCCAACACTGAAAGCTGTTGCTAGCCAGCACCCTTCCTTGGAAGCGCTTTTGTAGCCCTAAGAACAGTGGGGCTCTGGGCTTCTCTAGCCACCTCATCTTCTGCTCATCCTCTCGCGCAGTCTAAAGAGAGCTCAGGTGAGAAATTGCAAACGTCGAGCAATTGCTCAGAGATGAAAAGTGCCAGCACTGAAAGCTCTTGCTAGCCAGCACCCTTCCTTGGAAGCGCTTTCACAGGCGCAGCAACACTGGGGCTTTGCGCTTCTCTACCCACCAAACGTCACGGTCACTATCTCTCCGTCTCGTAGACACGAGCTGAGAAATTGCAAACCTCGAGCAATTGCTCAGAGATGAAAAGTGCCAGCACTGAAAGCTGTTGCTAGCCAGCCCCCTTCCTTGGAAGCGCTTTCACAGGCGCAGCAACACTGGGGCTTTGCGCTTCTCTAACCACCAAACGTCACGGTCACTATCTCTCCGTCTCGTAGACACGAGCTGAGAAATTGCAAACGTCGAGCAATTGCTGAGAGATGAAAAGTGCCAGCACTGAAAGCTGTTGCTAGCCAGCACCCTTCCTTGGAAGCGCTTTCACAGGCGCAGCAACACTGCGACTTTGCGCTTCTCTAGCCACCAAACGTCACGGTCATTCTCTTTCCGTCTCGTAGACACGAGATGAGAAATTGCAAACGTCGAGCAATTGCTCAGAGAGGAAAAGTGCCAGCACTGAAAGCTGTTGCTAGCCAGCCCCCTTCCTTGGAAGCGCTTTTGTAGGCCTAAGAACACTGGGGCTCTGGGCTTCTCTAGCCATCTCATCTTCTGCTCATCCTCTCGCGCAGTCTAAAGAGAGCTCAGGTGAGACATTGCAAACGTCGAGCAATTGCTCAGAGATGAAAAGTGCCAGCACTGAAAGCTCTTGCTAGCCAGCCCCCTTCCTTGGAAGCGCTTTTTCAGGCGCAGCAACACTGGGGCTTTGCGCTTCTCTAACCACCAAACGTCACGGTCATTCTCTTTCCGTCTCGTAGACACGAGCTGAGAAATTGCAAACGTCGAGCAATTGCTCAGAGATGAAAAGTGCCAGCACTGAAAGCTCTTGCTAGCCAGCCCCCTTCCTTGGAAGCGCTTTTGTAGCCCTAAGAACAGTGGGGCTGTGGGCTTGTCTAGCCATCTAAACTTCTGCTCATCCTCTCGCGCAGTCTAAAGAGAGCTCAGGTGAGAAATTGCAAACATCGAGCAATTGCTCAGAGATGAAAAGTGCCAGCACTGAAAGCTCTTGCTAGCCAGCCCCCTTCCTTGGAAGCGCTTTCACAGGCGCAGCAACACTGGGGCTTTGCGCTTCTCTAACCACCAAACGTCACGGTCACTATCTCTCCGTCTCGTAGACACGAGCTGAGAAATTGCAAACGTCGAGCAATTGCTCAGAGATGAAAAGTGCCAGCACTGAAAGCTCTTGCTAGCCAGCACCCTTCCTTGGAAGCGCTTTCACAGGCGCAGCAACACTGGGGCTTTGCGCTTCTCTAACCACCAAACGTCACGGTCACTATCTCTCCGTCTCGTAGACACGAGCTGAGAAATTGCAAACGTCGAGCAATTGCTCAGAGATGAAAAGTGCCAGCACTGAAAGCTGTTGCTAGCCAGCCCCCTTCCTTGGAAGCGCTTTTGTAGGCCTAAGAACACTGGGGCTCTGGGCTTCTCTAGCCATCTCATCTTCTGCTCATCCTCTCGCGCAGTCTAAAGAGAGCTCAGGTGAGACATTGCAAACGTCGAGCAATTGCTCAGAGATGAAAAGTGCCAGCACTGAAAGCTCTTGCTAGCCAGCCCCCTTCCTTGGAAGCGCTTTTTCAGGCGCAGCAACACTGGGGCTTTGCGCTTCTCTAACCACCAAACGTCACGGTCATTCTCTTTCCGTCTCGTAGACACGAGCTGAGAAATTGCAAACGTCGAGCAATTGCTCAGAGATGAAAAGTGCCAGCACTGAAAGCTCTTGCTAGCCAGCCCCCTTCCTTGGAAGCGCTTTTGTAGCCCTAAGAACAGTGGGGCTGTGGGCTTGTCTAGCCATCTAAACTTCTGCTCATCCTCTCGCGCAGTCTAAAGAGAGCTCAGGTGAGAAATTGCAAACATCGAGCAATTGCTCAGAGATGAAAAGTGCCAGCACTGAAAGCTCTTGCTAGCCAGCCCCCTTCCTTGGAAGCGCTTTCACAGGCGCAGCAACACTGGGGCTTTGCGCTTCTCTAACCACCAAACGTCACGGTCACTATCTCTCCGTCTCGTAGACACGAGCTGAGAAATTGCAAACGTCGAGCAATTGCTCAGAGATGAAAAGTGCCAGCACTGAAAGCTCTTGCTAGCCAGCACCCTTCCTTGGAAGCGCTTTCACAGGCGCAGCAACACTGGGGCTTTGCGCTTCTCTAACCACCAAACGTCACGGTCACTATCTCTCCGTCTCGTAGATACGAGCTGAGAAATTGCAAACGTCGAGCAATTGCTCAGAGATGAAAAGTGCCAGCACTGAAAGCTGTTGCTAGCCAGCACCCTTCCTTGGAAGCGCTTTCACAGGCGCAGCAACAGTGGGGCTTTGCGCTTCTCTAGCCACCAAACGTCACGGTCATTCTCTTTCCGTCTCGTAGACACGAGATGAGAAATTGCAAACGTCGAGCAATTGCTCAGAGATGAAAAGTGCCAGCACTGAAAGCTGTTGCTAGCCAGCCCCCTTCCTTGGAAGCTCTTTTGTAGCCCTAAGAACAGTGGGGCTGTGGGCTTCTCTAGCCATCTAAACTTCTGCCCATCCTCTCGCGCAGTCTAAAGAGAGCTCAGGTGAGAAATTGCAAACGTCGAGCAATTGCTCAGAGATGAAAAGTGCCAGCACTGAAAGCTGTTGCTAGCCAGCCCCCTTCCTTGGAAGCGCTTTTGTAGCCCTAAGAACACTGGGACTCTGTGCTTCTCTAGCCACCTCATCTTCTGCTCATCCTCTCGCGCAGTCTAAAGAGAGCTCAGGTGAGACATTGCAAACGTCGAGCAATTGCTCAGAGATGAAAAGTGCCAGCACTGAAAGCTGTTGCTAGCCAGCCCCCTTCCTTGGAAGCGCTTTTTCAGGCGCAGCAACACTGGGGCTTTGCGCTTCTCTAACCACCAAACGTCACGGTCATTCTGTTTCCGTCTCGTAGACACGAGCTGAGAAATTGCAAACGTCGAGCAATTGCTCAGAGATGAAAAGTGCCAGCACTGAAAGATGTTGCTAGCCAGCACCCTTCCTTGGAAGCGCTTTTGTAGCCCTAAGAACACTGGGGCTCTGGGTTTCTCTAGCCATCTCATCTTCTGCTCATCCTCTCGCGCAGTCTAAAGAGAGCTCAGGTGAGTAATTGCAAACGTCGAGCAATTGCTCAGAGAGGAAAAGTGCCAGCACTGAAAGCTGTTGCTAGCCAGCACCCTTCCTTGGAAGCGCTTTCACAGGCGCAGCAACACTGGGGCTTTGCGCTTCTCTAACCACCAAACGTCACGGTCACTATCTCTCCGTCTCGTAGACACGAGCTGAGAAATTGCAAACCTCGAGCAATTGCTCAGAGATGAAAAGTGCCAGCACTGAAACCTGTTGCTAGCCAGCCCCCTTCCTTGGAAGCGCTTTCACAGGCGCAGCAACACTGGGGCTTTGCGCTTCTCTAGCCACCAAACGTCACGGTCATTCTCTTTCCGTCTCGTAGACACGAGCTGAGAAATTGCAAACGTTGAGCAATTGCTGAGAGATGAAAAGTGCCAGCACTGAAAGCTGTTGCTAGCCAGCACCCTTCCTTGGAAGCGCTTTTGTAGCCGTAAGAACAGTGGGGCTCTGGCCTTCTCTAGCCACCTCATCTTCTGCTCATCCTCTCGCGCAATCTAAAGAGAGCTCAGGTGAGAAATTGCAAACTTCGAGCAATTGCTC
Source organism: Sarcoramphus papa (assembly GCA_037962945.1). NCBI lineage: Eukaryota > Metazoa > Chordata > Aves > Accipitriformes > Cathartidae > Sarcoramphus > Sarcoramphus papa. The sequence goes on along the minus strand of CM075590.1, from coordinate 27,692,973 downwards.
AGAGATGAAAAATGCCAGCACTGAAAGATGTTGCTAGCCAGCACCCTTCCTTGGAAGCGCTTTCACAGGCGCAGCAACACTGGGGCTTTGCGCTTCTCTACCCACCAAACGTCACGGTCATTCTCTTTCCGTCTCGTAGACACGAGCTGAGAAAATGCAAACGTCGAGCAATTGCTCAGAGATGAAAAGTGCCAGCACTGAAAGCTGTTGCTAGCCAGCACCCTTCCTTGGAAGCGCTTTCACAGGCGCAGCAACACTGGGGCTTTGCGCTTCTCTACCCACCAAACGTCACGGTCATTCTCTTTCTGTCTCGTAGACACGAGCTGAGAAATTGCAAATGTCGAGCAATTGCTCAGAGAGGAAAAGTGGCAGCACTGAAAGCTGTTGCTAGCCAGCCCCCTTCCTTGGAAGCGCTTTTTTAGCCCTAAGAACAGTGGGGCTCTGTGCTTCTCTAGCCACCTCATGTTCTGCTCATCCTCTCGCGCAGTCTAAAGAGCGCTCAGGTGAGAAATTGCAAACGTCGAGCAATTGCTCAGAGATGAAAAGTGCCAGCACTGAAAGCTGTTGCTAGCCAGCACCCTTCCTTGGAAGCGCTTTTGTAGCCCTAAGAACAGTGGGGCTCTGGGCTTCTCTAGCCACCTCATCTTCTGCTCATCCTCTCGCGCAGTCTAAAGAGAGCTCAGGTGAGAAATTGCAAACGTCGAGCAATTGCTCAGAGATGAAAAGTGCCAGCACTGAAAGCTGTTGCTAGCCAGCACCCTTCCTTGGAAGCGCTTTCACAGGCGCAGCAACACTGGGGCTTTGCGCTTCTCTACCCACCAAACGTCACGGTCACTATCTCTCCGTCTCGTAGACACGAGCTGAGAAATTGCAAACCTCGAGCAATTGCTCAGAGATGAAAAGTGCCAGCACTGAAAGCTGTTGCTAGCCAGCACCCTTCCTTGGAAGCGCTTTCACAGGCGCAGCAACACTGGGGCTTTGCGCTTCTCTAACCACCAAACGTCACGGTCACTATCTCTCCGTCTCGTAGACACGAGCTGAGAAATTGCAAACGTCGAGCAATTGCTGAGAGATGAAAAGTGCCAGCACTGAAAGCTGTTGCTAGCCAGCACCCTTCCTTGGAAGCGCTTTCACAGGCGCAGCAACACTGCGACTTTGCGCTTCTCTACCCACCAAACGTCACGGTCATTCTCTTTCCGTCTCGTAGACACGAGATGAGAAATTGCAAACGTCGAGCAATTGCTCAGAGAGGAAAAGTGCCAGCACTGAAAGCTGTTGCTAGCCAGCCCCCTTCCTTGGAAGCGCTTTTGTAGCCCTAAGAACAGTGGAGCTCTGGGCTTCTCTAGCCACCTCATCTTCTGCTCATCCTCTCGCGCAGTCTAAAGAGAGCTCAGGTGAGACATTGCAAACGTCGAGCAATTGCTCAGAGATGAAAAGTGCCAGCACTGAAAGCTCTTGCTAGCCAGCCCCCTTCCTTGGAAGCGCTTTTTCAGGCGCAGCAACACTGGGGCTTTGCGCTTCTCTACCCACCAAACGTCACGGTCATTCTCTTTCCGTCTCGTAGACACGAGATGAGAAATTGCAAATGTCGAGCAATTGCTCAGAGATGAAAAGTGCCAGCACTGAAAGCTGTTGCTAGCCAGCACCCTTCCTTGGAAGCGCTTTTGTAGCCGTAAGAACAGTGGGGCTCTGGGCTTCTCTAGCCACCTCATCTTCTGCTCATCCTCTCGCGCACTCTAAAGAGAGCTCAGGTGAGAAAGTGCAAACGTTGAGCAATTGCTCAGAGATGAAAAGTGCCAGCACTGAAAGCTGTTGCTAGCCAGCACCCTTCCTTGGAAGCGCTTTATCAGGCGCAGCAACACTGGGGCTTTGCGCTTCTCTAACCACCAAACGTCACGGTCACTATCTCTCCGTCTCGTAGACACGAGCTGAGAAATTGCAAACGTCGAGCAATTGCTCAGAGATGAAAAGTGCCAGCACTGAAAGCTCTTGCTAGCCAGCACCCTTCCTTGGAAGCGCTTTCACAGGCGCAGCAACACTGGGGCTTTGCGCTTCTCTAACCACCAAACGTCACGGTCACTATCTCTCCGTCTCGTAGACACGAGCTGAGAAATTGCAAACGTCGAGCAATTGCTCAGAGATGAAAAGTGCCAGCACTGAAAGCTGTTGCTAGCCAGCCCCCTTCCTTGGAAGCGCTTTTGTAGGCCTAAGAACACTGGGGCTCTGGGCTTCTCTAGCCATCTCATCTTCTGCTCATCCTCTCGCGCAGTCTAAAGAGAGCTCAGGTGAGACATTGCAAACGTCGAGCAATTGCTCAGAGATGAAAAGTGCCAGCACTGAAAGCTCTTGCTAGCCAGCCCCCTTCCTTGGAAGCGCTTTTTCAGGCGCAGCAACACTGGGGCTTTGCGCTTCTCTAACCACCAAACGTCACGGTCATTCTCTTTCCGTCTCGTAGACACGAGCTGAGAAATTGCAAACGTCGAGCAATTGCTCAGAGATGAAAAGTGCCAGCACTGAAAGCTCTTGCTAGCCAGCCCCCTTCCTTGGAAGCGCTTTTGTAGCCCTAAGAACAGTGGGGCTGTGGGCTTGTCTAGCCATCTAAACTTCTGCTCATCCTCTCGCGCAGTCTAAAGAGAGCTCAGGTGAGAAATTGCAAACATCGAGCAATTGCTCAGAGATGAAAAGTGCCAGCACTGAAAGCTGTTGCTAGCCAGCCCCCTTCCTTGGAAGCGCTTTCACAGGCGCAGCAACACTGGGGCTTTGCGCTTCTCTAACCACCAAACGTCACGGTCACTATCTCTCCGTCTCGTAGACACGAGCTGAGAAATTGCAAACGTCGAGCAATTGCTCAGAGATGAAAAGTGCCAGCACTGAAAGCTCTTGCTAGCCAGCACCCTTCCTTGGAAGCGCTTTCACAGGCGCAGCAACACTGGGGCTTTGCGCTTCTCTAACCACCAAACGTCACGGTCACTATCTCTCCGTCTCGTAGACACGAGCTGAGAAATTGCAAACGTCGAGCAATTGCTCAGAGATGAAAAGTGCCAGCACTGAAAGCTGTTGCTAGCCAGCACCCTTCCTTGGAAGCGCTTTCACAGGCGCAGCAACAGTGGGGCTTTGCGCTTCTCTAGCCACCAAACGTCACGGTCATTCTCTTTCCGTCTCGTAGACACGAGATGAGAAATTGCAAACGTCGAGCAATTGCTCAGAGATGAAAAGTGCCAGCACTGAAAGCTGTTGCTAGCCAGCCCCCTTCCTTGGAAGCTCTTTTGTAGCCCTAAGAACAGTGGGGCTGTGGGCTTCTCTAGCCATCTAAACTTCTGCCCATCCTCTCGCGCAGTCTAAAGAGAGCTCAGGTGAGAAATTGCAAACGTCGAGCAATTGCTCAGAGATGAAAAGTGCCAGCACTGAAAGCTGTTGCTAGCCAGCCCCCTTCCTTGGAAGCGCTTTTGTAGCCCTAAGAACACTGGGACTCTGTGCTTCTCTAGCCACCTCATCTTCTGCTCATCCTCTCGCGCAGTCTAAAGAGAGCTCAGGTGAGACATTGCAAACGTCGAGCAATTGCTCAGAGATGAAAAGTGCCAGCACTGAAAGCTGTTGCTAGCCAGCCCCCTTCCTTGGAAGCGCTTTTTCAGGCGCAGCAACACTGGGGCTTTGCGCTTCTCTAACCACCAAACGTCACGGTCATTCTGTTTCCGTCTCGTAGACACGAGCTGAGAAATTGCAAACGTCGAGCAATTGCTCAGAGATGAAAAGTGCCAGCACTGAAAGATGTTGCTAGCCAGCACCCTTCCTTGGAAGCGCTTTTGTAGCCCTAAGAACAGTGGGGCTCTGGGTTTCTCTAGCCATCTCATCTTCTGCTCATCCTCTCGCGCAGTCTAAAGAGAGCTCAGGTGAGTAATTGCAAACGTCGAGCAATTGCTCAGAGAGGAAAAGTGCCAGCACTGAAAGCTGTTGCTAGCCAGCACCCTTCCTTGGAAGCGCTTTCACAGGCGCAGCAACACTGGGGCTTTGCGCTTCTCTAACCACCAAACGTCACGGTCACTATCTCTCCGTCTCGTAGACACGAGCTGAGAAATTGCAAACGTCGAGCAATTGCTCAGAGATGAAAAGTGCCAGCACTGAAACCTGTTGCTAGCCAGCCCCCTTCCTTGGAAGCGCTTTCACAGGCGCAGCAACACTGGGGCTTTGCGCTTCTCTAGCCACCAAACGTCACGGTCATTCTCTTTCCGTCTCGTAGACACGAGCTGAGAAATTGCAAACGTTGAGCAATTGCTGAGAGATGAAAAGTGCCAGCACTGAAAGCTGTTGCTAGCCAGCACCCTTCCTTGGAAGCGCTTTTGTAGCCCTAAGAACAGTGGGGCTCTGGGCTTCTCTAGCCACCTCATCTTCTGCTCATCCTCTCGCGCAATCTAAAGAGAGCTCAGGTGAGAAATTGCAAACTTCGAGCAATTGCTCAGAGATGAAAAATGCCAGCACTGAAAGATGTTGCTAGCCAGCACCCTTCCTTGGAAGCGCTTTCACAGGCGCAGCAACACTGGGGCTTTGCGCTTCTCTACCCACCAAACGTCACGGTCATTCTCTTTCCGTCTCGTAGACACGAGCTGAGAAAGTGCAAACGTCGAGCAATTGCTCAGAGATGAAAAGTGCCAGCACTGAAAGCTGTTGCTAGCCAGCACCCTTCCTTGGAAGCGCTTTCACAGGCGCAGCAACACTGGGGCTTTGCGCTTCTCTAACCACCAAACGTCACGGTCATTCTCTTTCTGTCTCGTAGACACGAGCTGAGAAATTGCAAATGTCGAGCAATTGCTCAGAGAGGAAAAGTGCCAGCACTGAAAGATGTTGCTAGCCAGCCCCCTTCCTTGGAAGCGCTTTTGTAGCCCTAAGAACACTGGGACTCTGTGCTTCTCTAGCCACCTCATGTTCTGCTCATCCTCTCGCGCAGTCTAAAGAGCGCTCAGGTGAGAAATTGCAAACGTCGAGCAATTGCTCAGAGATGAAAAGTGCCAGCACTGAAAGCTGTTGCTAGCCAGCACCCTTCCTTGGAAGCGCTTTTGTAGCCCTAAGAACAGTGGGGCTCTGGGCTTCTCTAGCCACCTCATCTTCTGCTCATCCTCTCGCGCAGTCTAAAGAGAGCTCAGGTGAGAAATTGCAAACGTCGAGCAATTGCTCAGAGATGAAAAGTGCCAGCACTGAAAGCTGTTGCTAGCCAGCACCCTTCCTTGGAAGCGCTTTCACAGGCGCAGCAACACTGGGGCTTTGCGCTTCTCTACCCACCAAACGTCACGGTCACTATCTCTCCGTCTCGTAGACACGAGCTGAGAAATTGCAAACCTCGAGCAATTGCTCAGAGATGAAAAGTGCCAGCACTGAAAGCTGTTGCTAGCCAGCACCCTTCCTTGGAAGCGCTTTCACAGGCGCAGCAACACTGGGGCTTTGCGCTTCTCTACCCACCAAACGTCACGGTCACTATCTCTCCGTCTCGTAGACACGAGCTGAGAAATTGCAAACGTCGAGCAATTGCTGAGAGATGAAAAGTGCCAGCACTGAAAGCTGTTGCTAGCCAGCACCCTTCCTTGGAAGCGCTTTCACAGGCGCAGCAACACTGCGACTTTGCGCTTCTCTACCCACCAAACGTCACAGTCATTCTCTGTCCGTCTCGTAGAAACGAGCTGAGAAATTGCAAACGTCGAGCAATTGCTCAGAGAGGAAAAGTGCCAGCACTGAAAGCTGTTGCTAGCCAGCCCCCTTCCTTGGAAGCGCTTTTGTAGGCCTAAGAACACTGGGGCTCTGGGCTTCTCTAGCCATCTCATCTTCTGCTCATCCTCTCGCGCAGTCTAAAGAGAGCTCAGGTGAGACATTGCAAACGTCGAGCAATTGCTCAGAGATGAAAAGTGCCAGCACTGAAAGCTCTTGCTAGCCAGCCCCCTTCCTTGGAAGCGCTTTTTCAGGCGCAGCAACACTGGGGCTTTGCGCTTCTCTACCCACCAAACGTCACGGTCATTCTCTTTCCGTCTCGTAGACACGAGATGAGAAATTGCAAATGTCGAGCAATTGCTCAGAGATGAAAAGTGCCAGCACTGAAAGCTGTTGCTAGCCAGCACCCTTCCTTGGAAGCGCTTTTGTAGCCCTAAGAACAGTGGGGCTCTGGGCTTCTCTAGCCACCTCATCTTCTGCTCATCCTCTCGCGCACTCTAAAGAGAGCTCAGGTGAGAAAGTGCAAATGTTGAGCAATTGCTCAGAGATGAAAAGTGCCAGCACTGAAAGCTGTTGCTAGCCAGCACCCTTCCTTGGAAGCGCTTTATCAGGCGCAGCAACACTGGGGCTTTGCGCTTCTCTACCCACCAAACATCACGGTCATTCTCTTTCCGTCTCGTAGACACGAGCTGAGAAATTGCAAACGTCGAGCAATTGCTCAGAGATGAAAAGTGCCAGCACTGAAAGCTGTTGCTAGCCAGCCCCCTTCCTTGGAAGCGCTTTCACAGGCGCAGCAACACTGGGGCTTTGCGCTTCTCTACCCACCAAACGTCACGGTCATTCTCTTTCTGTCTCGTAGACACGAGCTGAGAAATTGCAAATGTCGAGCAATTGCTCAGAGATGAAAAGTGCCAGCACTGAAAGCTGTTGCTAGCCAGCCCCCTTCCTTGGAAGCGCTTTTGTAGCCCTAAGAACACTGGGGCTCTGGGCTTCTCTAGCCACCTCATCTTCTGCTCATCCTCTCGCACAGTCTAAAGAGAGCTCAGGTGAGAAATTGCAAACCTCGAGCAATTGCTCAGAGAGGAAAAGTGCCAGCACTGAAAGCTCTTGCTAGCCAGCACCCTTCCTTGGAAGCGCTTATGTAGCCCTAGGAACAGTGGGGCTCTGGGCTTCTCTAGCCATCTCATCTTCTGCTCATCCTCTCGCGCAGTCTAAAGAGCGCTCAGGTGAGACATTGCAAACGTCGAGCAATTGCTCAGAGATGAAAAGTGCCAGCACTGAAAGCTGTTGCTAGCCAGCCCCCTTCCTTGGAAGCGCTTTCACAGGCGCAGCAGCACTGGGGCTTTGCGCTTCTCTAGCCACCAAACGTCACGGTCACTATCTCTCCGTCTCGTAGACACGAGCTGAGAAATTGCAAACGTCGAGCAATTGCTCAGAGATGAAAAGTGCCAGCACTGAAAGATGTTGCTAGCCAGCACCCTTCCTTGGAAGCGCTTTTGTAGCCCTAAGAACAGTGGAGCTCTGGGCTTCTCTAGCCACCTCATCTTCTGCTCATCCTCTCGCGCAGTCTAAAGAGAGCTCAGGTGAGAAAGTGCAAACGTCGAGCAATTGCTCAGAGAGGAAAAGTGCCAGCACTGAAAGCTGTTGCTAGCCAGCCCCCTTCCTTGGAAGCGCTTTCACAGGCGCAGCAACACTGGGGCTTTGCGCTTCTCTACCCACCAAACATCACGGTCACTATCTCTCCGTCTCGTAGACACGAGCTGAGAAATTGCAAACGTCGAGCAATTGCTCAGAGATGAAAAGTGCCAGCACTGAAAGCTGTTGCTAGCCAGCACCCTTCCTTGGAAGCGCTTTCACAGGCGCAGCAACACTGGGGCTTTGCGCTTCTCTACCCACCAAACGTCACGGTCATTCTCTTTCCGTCTCGTAGACACGAGATGAGAAATTGCAAACATCGAGCAATTGCTCAGAGATGAAATGTGCCAGCACTGAAAGATGTTGCTAGCCAGCACCCTTCCTTGGAAGCGCTTATGTAGCCCTAAGAAGAGTGGGGCTCTGGGCTTGTCTAGCCACCTAATCTTCTGCTCATCCTCTCGCGCAGTCTAAAGAGAGCTCAGGTGAGAAATTGCAAACGTCGAGCAATTGCTCAGAGAGGAAAAGTGCCAGCACTGAAAGCTGTTGCTAGCCAGCACCCTTCCTTGGAAGCGCTTTCACAGGCGCAGCAACACTGGGGCTTTGCGCTTCTCTACCCACCAAACGTCACGGTCACTATCTCTCCGTCTCGTAGACACGAGCTGAGAAATTGCAAACCTCGAGCAATTGCTCAGAGATGAAAAGTGCCAGCACTGAAAGCTGTTGCTAGCCAGCACCCTTCCTTGGAAGCGCTTTCACAGGCGCAGCAACACTGGGGCTTTGCGCTTCTCTACCCACCAAACGTCACGGTCATTCTCTTTCCATCTCGTAGACACGAGATGAGAAATTGCAAACGTCGAGCAATTGCTCAGAGATGAAATGTGCCAGCACTGAAAGATGTTGCTAGCCAGCACCCTTCCTTGGAAGCGCTTTTGTAGCCCTAAGAACAGTGGGGCTCTGGGCTTGTCTAGCCATCTCATCTTCTGCTCATCCTCTCGCGCAGTCTAAAGAGAGCTCAGGTGAGACATTGCAAACGTCGAGCAATTGCTCAGAGATGAAAAGTGCCAGCACTGAAACCTGTTGCTAGCCATCCCCCTTCCTTGGAAGCGCTTTCACAGGCGCAGCAACACTGGGGCTTTGCGCTTCTCTACCCACCAAACGTCACGGTCACTATCTCTCCGTCTCGTAGACACGAGCTGAGAAATTGCAAACGTCGAGCAATTGCTCAGAGATGAAAAGTGCCAGCACTGAAAGCTGTTGCTAGCCAGCACCCTTCCTTGGAAGCGCTTTCACAGGCGCAGCAACAGTGGGGCTTTGCGCTTCTCTAGCCACCAAACGTCACGGTCATTCTCTTTCCGTCTCGTAGACACGAGCTGAGAAATTGCAATCGTCGAGCAATTGCTCAGAGATGAAAAGTGCCAGCACTGAAAGCTGTTGCTAGCCAGCACCCTTCCTTGGAAGCGCTTATGTAGCCCTAAGAAGAGTGGGGCTCTGGGCTTGTCTAGCCACCTAATCTTCTGCTCATCCTCTCGCGCAGTCTAAAGAGAGCTCAGGTGAGAAATTGCAAACGTCGAGCAATTGCTCAGAGAGGAAAAGTGCCAGCACTGAAAGCTGTTGCTAGCCAGCACCCTTCCTTGGAAGCGCTTTCACAGGCGCAGCAACACTGGGGCTTTGCGCTTCTCTACCCACCAAACGTCACGGTCACTATCTCTCCGTCTCGTAGACACGAGATGAGAAATTGCAAACGTCGAGCAATTGCTCAGAGATGAAAAGTGCCAGCACTGAAAGCTCTTGCTAGCCAGCACCCTTCCTTGGAAGCGCTTTCACAGGCGCAGCAACAGTGGGGCTTTGCGCTTCTCTACCCACCAAACGTCACGGTCATTCTCTTTCCGTCTCGTAGACACGAGCTGAGAAATTGCAAACGTCGAGCAATTGCTCAGAGATGAAATGTGCCAGTACTGAAAGATGTTGCTAGCCAGCACCCTTCCTTGGAAGCGCTTATGTAGCCCTAAGAAGAGTGGGGCTCTGGGCTTCTCTAGCCATCTCATCTTCTGCTCATCCTCTCGCGCAGTCTAAAGAGAGCTCAGGTGAGACATTGCAAACGTCGAGCAATTGCTCAGAGATGAAAAGTGCCAGCACTGAAAGCTCTTGCTAGCCAGCACCCTTCCTTGGAAGCGCTTTCACAGGCGCAGCAACACTGGGGCTTTGCGCTTCTCTACCCACCAAACGTCACGGTCACTATCTCTCCGTCTCGTAGACACGAGCTGAGAAATTGCAAACGTCGAGCAATTGCTCAGAGATGAAAAGTGCCAGCACTGAAAGCTGTTGCTAGCCAGCACCCTTCCTTGGAAGCGCTTTCACAGGCGCAGCAACACTGGGGCTTTGCGCTTCTCTACCCACCAAACTTCACGGTCATTCTCTTTCCGTCTCGTAGACACGAGATGAGAAATTGCAAACGTCGAGCAATTGCTCAGAGATGAAAAGTGCCAGCACTGAAAGCTGTTGCTAGCCAGCACCCTTCCTTGGAAGCGCTTTTGTAGCCCTAAGAACAGTGGGGCTGTGGGCTTGTCTAGCCATCTAAACTTCTGCTCATCCTCTCGCGCAGTCTAAAGAGAGCTCAGGTGAGAAATTGGAAACGTCGAGCAATTGCTCAGAGATGAAAAGTGCCAGCACTGAAAGCTGTTGCTAGCCAGCCCCCTTCCTTGGAAGCGCTTTCACAGGCGCAGCAACACTGGGGCTTTGCGCTTCTCTAGCCGCCAAACGTCACGGTCATTCTCTTTCCGTCTCGTAGACACGAGCTGAGAAATTGCAAACGTTGAGCAATTGCTCAGAGATGAAAAGTGGCAGCACTGAAAGCTGTTGCTAGCCAGCCCCCTTCCTTGGAAGCGCTTTTGTAGCCCTAAGAACAGTGGAGCTCTGGGCTTCTCTAGCCATCTCATCTTCTGCTCATCCTCTCGCGCAGTCTAAAGAGAGCTCAGGTGAGCCATTGCAAACGTCGAGCAATTGCTCAGAGATGAAAAGTGCCAGCACTGAAAGCTGTTGCTAGCCAGCACCCTTCCTTGGAAGCGCTTTCACAGGCGCAGCAACACTGGGGCTTTGCGCTTCTCTACCCACCAAACGTCACGGTCACTATCTCTCCGTCTCGTAGACACGAGCTGAGAAATTGCAAACGTCGAGCAATTGCTCAGAGATGAAAAGTGCCAGCACTGAAAGATGTTGCTAGCCAGCACCTTTCCTTGGAAGCGCTTTTGTAGCCCTAAGAACAGTGGGGCTCTGGGCTTCTCTAGCCATCTAAACTTCTGCTCATCCTCTCGCGCAGTCTAAAGAGAGCTCAGGTGAGAAATTGCAAACGTTGAGCAACTGCTCAGAGATGAAAAGTGCCAGCACTGAAAGCTGTTGCTAGCCAGCCCCCTTCCTTGGAAGCGCTGTCACAGGCGCAGCAACACTTACTCTTTGCGCTTCTCTACCCACCAAACGTCACGGTCATTCTCTTTCTGTCTCGTAGACACGAGCTGAGAAATTGCAAACGTCGAGCAATTGCTCAGAGATGAAAAGTGCCAGCACTGAAAGCTGTTGCTAGCCAGCCCCCTTCCTTGGAAGCGCTTTTGTAGCCCTAAGAACAGTGGAGCTCTGGGCTTCTCTAGCCATCTCATCTTCTGCTCATCCTCTCGCGCAGTCTAAAGAGAGCTCAGGTGAGAAATTGCAAACGTCGAGCAATTGCTCAGAGATGAAAAGTGCCAGCACTGAAAGATGTTGCTAGCCAGCACCCTTCCTTGGAAGCGCTTTCACAGGCGCAGAAACACTGGGGCTTTGCGCTTCTCTAACCACCAAACGTCACGGTCACTATCTCTCCGTCTCGTAGACACGAGCTGAGAAATTGCAAACGTCGAGCAATTGCTCAGAGATGAAAAGTGCCAGCACTGAAAGCTGTTGCTAGCCAGCACCCTTCCTTGGAAGCGCTTTCACAGGCGCAGCAACACTGGGGCTTTGCGCTTCTCTAACCACCAAACGTCACGGTCACTATCTCTCCGTCTCGTAGACACGAGCTGAGAAATTGCAAACGTCGAGCAATTGCTCAGAGATGAAAAGTGGCAGCACTGAAAGCTGTTGCTAGCCAGCACCCTTCCTTGGAAGCGCTTTCACAGGCGCAGCAACACTGGGGCTTTGCGCTTCTCTACCCACCAAACGTCACGGTCATTCTCTTTCCGTCTCGTAGACACGAGCTGAGAAATTGCAAACTTCGAGCAATTGCTCAGAGATGAAAAGTGGCAGCACTGAAAGCTCTTGCTAGCCAGCACCCTTCCTTGGAAGCGCTTTTGTAGCCGTAAGAACAGTGGGGCTCTGGGCTTCTCTAGCCACCTCATCTTCTGCTCATCCTCTCGCGCAGTCTAAAGAGAGCTCAGGTGAGAAATTGCAAACGTCGAGCAATTGCTCAGAGATGAAAAGTGCCAGCACTGAAAGCTGTTGCTAGCCAGCACCCTTCCTTGGAAGCGCTTTCAGAGGCGCAGCAACACTGGGGCTTTGCGCTTCTCTAACCACCAAACGTCACGGTCACTATCTCTCCGTCTCGTAGACACGAGCTGAGAAATTGCAAACCTCGAGCAATTGCTCAGAGATGAAAAGTGCCAGCACTGAAAGCTGTTGCTAGCCAGCCCCCTTCCTTGGAAACGCTTTCACAGGTGCAGCAACACTGGGGCTTTGCGCTTCTCTAGCCACCAAAAGTCACGGTCATTCTCTTTCCGTCTTGTAGACACAAGCTGAGAAATTGCAAACGTCGAGCAATTGCTCAGAGATGAAAAGTGCCAGCACTGAAAGATGTTGCTAGCCAGCACCCTTCCTTGGAAGAGCTTATGTAGACCTAAGAAGAGTGGGGCTCTGGGCTTGTCTAGCCATCTCATCTTCTGCTCATCCTCTCGCGCAGTCTAAAGAGAGCTCAGGTGAGAAATTGCAAACGTCGAGCAATTGCTCAGAGATGAAAAGTGCCAGCACTGAAAGCTGTTGCTAGCCAGCACCCTTCCTTGGAAGCGCTTTTGTAGCCCTAAGAACAGTGGGGCTGTGGGCTTGTCTAGCCATCTCATCTTCTGCTCATCCTCTCGCGCAGTCTAAAGAGAGCTCAGGTGAGAAATTGCAAACTTCGAGCAATTGCTCAGAGATGAAAAGTGCCAGCACTGAAAGCTGTTGCTAGCCAGCACCCTTCCTTGGAAGCGCTTTCACAGGCGCAGCAACACTGGGGCTTTGCGCTTCTCTACCCACCAAACGTCACGGTCACTATCTCTCCGTCTCGTAGACACGAGCTGAGAAATTGCAAACGTCGAGCAATTGCTCAGAGATGAAAAGTGCCAGCACTGAAAGCTGTTGCTAGCCAGCACCCTTCCTTGGAAGCGCTTTCACAGGCGCAGCAACACTGGGGCTTTGTGCTTCTCTAACCACCAAACGTCACGGTCACTATCTCTCCGTCTCGTAGACACGAGCTGAGAAATTGCAAACGTCGAGCAATTGCTGAAAGATGAAAAGTGCCAGCACTGAAAGCTGTTGCTAGCCAGCACCCTTCCTTGGAAGCGCTTTTGTAGCCCTAAGAACAGTGGGGCTCTGGGCTTCTCTAGCCACCTCATCTTCTGCTCATCCTCTCGCGCAGTCTAAAGAGAGCTCAGGTGAGAAATTGCAAACGTCGAGCAATTGCTCAGAGATGAAAAGTGCCAGCACTGAAAGCTGTTGCTAGCCAGCACCCTTCCTTGGAAGCGCTTTCACAGGCGCAGCAACACTGGGGCTTTGCGCTTCTCTACCCACCAAACGTCACGGTCACTATCTCTCCGTCTCGTAGACACGAGCTGAGAAATTGCAAACGTCGAGCAATTGCTCAGAGATGAAAAGTGCCAGCACTGAAAGCTGTTGCTAGCCAGCCCCCTTCCTTGGAAGCGCTTTCACAGGCGCAGCAACAGTGGGGCTTTGCGCTTCTCTACCCACCAAACGTCACGGTCACTATCTCTCCGTCTCGTAGACACGAGCTGAGAAATTGCAAACGTCGAGCAATTGCTCAGAGATGAAAAGTGCCAGCACTGAAAGCTATTGCTAGCCAGCACCCTTCCTTGGAAGCGCTTATGTAGCCCTAAGAAGAGTGGGGCTCTGGGCTTGTCTAGCCATCTCATCTTCTGCTCATCCTCTCGCGCAGTCTAAAGAGAGCTCAGGTGAGACATTGCAAACGTCGAGCAATTGCTCAGAGATGAAAAGTGCCAGCACTGAAAGCTCTTGCTAGCCAGCACCCTTCCTTGGAAGCGCTTTCACAGGCGCAGCAACACTGGGGCTTTGCGCTTCTCTAACCACCAAACGTCACGGTCATTCTCTTTCGGTCTTGTAGACACGAGCAGAGAAATTGCAAACGTCGAGCAATTGCTGAGAGATGAAAAGTGCCAGCACTGAAAGCTGTTGCTAGCCAGCACCCTTCCTTGGAAGCGCTTTTGTAGCCCTAAGAACAGTGGGGCTCTGGGCTTGTCTAGCCATCTCATCTTCTGCTCATCCTCTCGCGCAGTCTAAAGAGAGCTCAGGTGAGAAATTGCAAACTTCGAGCAATTGCTCAGAGATGAAAAGTGCCAGCACTGAAAGCTGTTGCTAGCCAGCACCCTTCCTTGGAAGCGCTTTCACAGGCGCAGCAACACTGGGGCTTTGCGCTTCTCTACCCACCAAACGTCACGGTCACTATCTCTCCGTCTCGTAGACACGAGCTGAGAAATTGCAAACGTCGAGCAATTGCTCACAGATGAAAAGTGCCAGCACTGAAAGCTGTTGCTAGCCAGCCCCCTTCCTTGGAAGCGCTTTCACAGGCGCAGCAACACTGGGGCTTTGCGCTTCTCTACCCACCAAACGTCACGGTCCTTCTCTTTCCGTCTCGTAGACACGAGCTGAGAAATTGCAAACGTCGAGCAATTGCTCAGAGATGAAAAGTGCCAGCACTGAAAGCTGTTGCTAGCCAGCCCCCTTCCTTGGAAGCGCTTTCACAGGCGCAGCAACACTGGGGCTTTGCGCTTCTCTACCCACCAAACGTCACGGTCACTATCTCTCCGTCTCGTAGACACGAGATGAGAAATTGCAAACGTCGAGCAATTGCTCAGAGATGAAAAGTGCCAGCACTGAAAGCTCTTGCTAGCCAGCACCCTTCCTTGGAAGCGCTTTCACAGGCGCAGCAACACTGGGGCTTTGCGCTTCTCTAGCCACCAAACGTCACGGTCATTCTCTTTCCGTCTCGTAGACACGAGCTGAGAAATTGCAAATGTCGAGCAATTGCTCCGAGATGAAAAGTGGCAGCACTGAAAGCTGTTGCTAGCCAGCACCCTTCCTTGGAAGCGCTTTTGTAGCCCTAAGAACACTGGGGCTCTGGGCTTCTCTAGCCACCTCATCTTCTGCTCATCATGTCGCGCAGTCTAAAGAGAGCTCAGGTGAGAAATTGCAAACGTCGAGCAATTGCTCAGAGATGAAAAGTGCCAGCACTGAAAGCTCTTGCTAGCCAGCACCCTTCCTTGGAAGCGCTTTCACAGGCGCAGCAACACTGGGGCTTTGCGCTTCTCTAACCACCAAACGTCACGGTCACTATCTCTCCGTCTCGTAGACACGAGCTGAGAAATTGCAAACCTCGAGCAATTGCTCAGAGATGAAAAGTGCCAGCACTGAAAGCTGTTGCTAGCCAGCACCCTTCCTTGGAAGCGCTTTCACAGGCGCAGCAACACTGCGACTTTCCGCTTCTCTAACCACCAAACGTCACGGTCATTCTCTTTCCGTCTTGTAGACACGAGCTGAGAAATTGCAAACGTCGAGCAATTGCTCAGAGATGAAAAGTGCCAGCACTGAAAGCTCTTGCTAGCCAGCACCCTTCCTTGGAAGCGCTTATGTAGCCCTAAGAACAGTGGGGCTCTGGGCTTGTCTAGCCATCTCATCTTCTGCTCATCCTCTCGCGCAGTCTAAAGAGAGCTCAGGTGAGACATTGCAAACGTCGAGCAATTGCTCAGAGATGAAAAGTGCCAGCACTGAAAGCTGTTGCTAGCCAGCCCCCTTCCTTGGAAGCGCTTTCACAGGCGCAGCAACACTGGGGCTTTGCGCTTCTCTAACCACCAAACGTCACGGTCATTCTCTTTCCGTCTCGTAGACACGAGCTGAGAAATTGCAAACGTCGAGCAATTGCTCAGAGATGAAAAGTGCCAGCACTGAAAGCTGTTGCTAGCCAGCACCCTTCCTTGGAAGCGCTTTTGTAGCCCTAAGAAGAGTGGGGCTCTGGGCTTGTCTAGCCATCTAAACTTCTGCTCATCCTCTCGCGCAGTCTAAAGAGAGCTCAGGTGAGAAATTGCAAACTTCGAGCAATTGCTCAGAGATGAAAAGTGCCAGCACTGAAAGCTGTTGCTAGCCAGCACCCTTCCTTGGAAGCGCTTTCACAGGCGCAGCAACACTGGGGCTTTGCGCTTCTCTAGCCACCAAACGTCACGGTCACTATCTCTCCGTCTCGTAGACACGAGCTGAGAAATTGCAAACGTCCAGCAATTGCTCAGAGATGAAAAGTGCCAGCACTGAAAGCTGTTGCTAGCCAGCACCCTTCCTTGGAAGCGCTTTCACAGGCGCAGCAACACTGGCGCTTTGCGCCTCTCTAGCCACCAAACGTCACGGTCATTCTCTTTCCGTCTCGTAGACACGAGCTCACAAATTGCAAACGTCGAGCAATCGCTCAGAGATGAAAAGCGCCAGCACTGAAAGCTGTTGCTAGCCAGCCCCCTTCCTTGGAATCGCTTTTGTAGGCCAAAGAACAATGGGGCTCTGTGCTTTTCTAGCCATCTAAACTTCTGCTCATCCTCTCGCACAGTCTAAAGAGAGCTCAGGTGAGAAATTGCAAACGTTGAGCAATTGCTGAAAGATGAAAAGTGCCAGCACTGAAAGCTGTTGCTAGCCAGCACCCTTCCTTGGAAGCGCTTTTGTAGCCCTAAGAACAGTGGGGCTCTGGGCTTCTCTAGCCACCTCATCTTCTGCTCATCCTCTCGCGCAGTCTAAAGAGAGCTCAGGTGAGAAATTGCAAACGTCGAGCAATTGCTCAGAGATGAAAAGTGCCAGCACTGAAAGCTGTTGCTAGCCAGCCCCCTTCCTTGGAAGCGCTTTTGTAGCCCTAAGAACAGTGGGGCTCTGGCCTTCTCTAGCCATCTCATCTTCTGCTCATCCTCTCGCGCAGTCTAAAGAGAGCTCAGGGGAGAAATTGCAAAAGTCGAGCAATTGCTCAGAGAGGAAAAGTGCCAGCACTGAAAGCTGTTGCTAGCCAGCCCCCTTCCTTGGAAGCGCTTTCACAGGCGCAGCAACACTGGGGCTTTGCGCTTCTCTACCCACCAAACGTCACGGTCACTATCTCTCCGTCTCGTAGACACGAGCTGAGAAATTGCAAACGTCGAGCAATTGCTGAGAGATGAAAAGTGCCAGCACTGAAAGATGTTGCTAGCCAGCACCCTTCCTTGGAAGCGCTTTTGTAGCCCTAAGAACACTGGGGCTGTGGGCTTCTCTAGCCATCTAAACTTCTGCTCATCCTCTCGCGCAGTCTAAAGAGAGCTCAGGTGAGAAATTGCAAACTTCGAGCAATTGCTCAGAGATGAAAAGTGCCAGCACTGAAAGCTGTTGCTAGCCAGCACCCTTCCTTGAAAGCGCTTTCACAGGCGCAGCAACACTGGGGCTTTGCGCTTCTCTACCCACCAAACGTCACGGTCACTATCTCTCCGTCTCGTAGACACGAGCTGAGAAATTGCAAACGTCGAGCAATTGCTCAGAGATGAAAAGAGCCAGCACTGAAAGCTGTTGCTAGCCAGCACCCTTCCTTGGAAGCGCTTTCACAGGCGCAGCAACACTGGGGCTTTGCGCTTCTCTAGCCACCAAACATCACGGTCATTCTCTTTCCGTCTTGTAGACACGAGCTGAGAAAGTGCAAACGTTGAGCAATTGCTCGGAGATGAAAAGTGCCAGCACTGAAAGCTGTTGCTAGCCAGCCCCCTTCCTTGGAAGCGCTTTTGTAGCCCTAAGAACAGTGGAGCTCTGGGCTTCTCTAGCCATCTCATCTTCTGCTCATCCTCTCGCGCAGTCTAAAGAGAGCTCAGGGGAGAAATTGCAAACGTCGAGCAATTGCTCAGAGAGGAAAAGTGGCAGCACTGAAAGCTGTTGCTAGCCAGCACCCTTCCTTGGAAGCGCTTTCACAGGCGCAGCAACACTGGGGCTTTGCGCTTCTCTACCCACCAAACGTCACGGTCACTATCTCTCCGTCTCGTAGACACGAGCTGAGAAATTGCAAACGTCGAGCAATTGCTCAGAGATGAAAAGTGGCAGCACTGAAAGCTGTTGCTAGCCAGCACCCTTCCTTGGAAGCGCTTTCACAGGCGCAGAAACACTGGGGCTTTGCGCTTCTCTACCCACCAAACGTCACGGTCACTATCTCTCCGTCTCGTAGACACGAGATGAGAAATTGCAAACGTTGAGCAATTGCTCAGAGATGAAAAGTGCCACCACTGAAAGCTCTTGCTAGCCAGCACCCTTCCTTGGAAGCGCTTTTGTAGCCCTAAGAACACTGGGGCTGTGGGCTTCTCTAGCCATCTAAACTTCTGCTCATCCTCTCGCGCAGTCTAAAGAGAGCTCAGGGGAGAAATTGCAAACGTCGAGCAATTGCTCAGAGATGAAAAGTGCCAGCACTGAAAGCTGTTGCTAGCCAGCACCCTTCCTTGGAAGCGCTTTCACAGGCGCAGCAACACTGGGGCTTTGCGCTTCTCTACCCACCAAACGTCACGGTCACTATCTCTCCGTCTCGTAGACACGAGCTGAGAAATTGCAAACGTCGAGCAATTGCTCAGAGATGAAAAGAGCCAGCACTGAAAGCTGTTGCTAGCCAGCCCCCTTCCTTGGAAGCGCTTTCACAGGCGCAGCAACACTGGGGCTTTGCGCTTCTCTAACCACCAAACGTCACGGTCATTCTCTTTCCGTCTTGTAGACACGAGCTGAGAAAGTGCAAACGTTGAGCAATTGCTCAGAGAGGAAAAGTGCCAGCACTGAAACCTGTTGCTAGCCAGCCCCCTTCCTTGGAAGCGCTTTTGTAGCCCTAAGAACAGTGGGGCTCTGGGCTTCTCTAGCCATCTCATCTTCTGCTCATCCTCTCGCGCAGTCTAAAGAGAGCTCAGGGGAGAAATTGCAAACGTCGAGCAATTGCTCAGAGAGGAAAAGTGCCAGCACTGAAAGCTGTTGCTAGCCAGCCCCCTTCCTTGGAAGCGCTTTCACAGGCGCAGCAACACTGGGGCTTTGCGCTTCTCTACCCACCAAACGTCACGGTCACTATCTCTCCGTCTCGTAGACACGAGCTGAGAAATTGCAAACGTCGAGCAATTGCTCAGAGATGAAAAGTGCCAGCACTGAAAGCTGTTGCTAGCCAGCCCCCTTCCTTGGAAGCGCTTTTGTAGCCCTAAGAACAGTGGGGCTCTGGGCTTCTCTAGCCATCTAAACTTCTGCTCATCCTCTCGCGCAGTCTAAAGAGAGCTCAGGGGAGAAATTGCAAACGTCGAGCAATTGCTCAGAGATGAAAAGTGCCAGCACTGAAAGCTGTTGCTAGCCAGCACCCTTCCTTGGAAGCGCTTTCACAGGCGCAGCAACACTGGGGCTTTGCGCTTCTCTAACCACCAAACGTCACGGTCACTATCTCTCCGTCTCGTAGACACGAGCTGAGAAATTGCAAACGTCGAGCAATTGCTCAGAGATGAAAAGTGCCAGCACTGAAAGCTGTTGCTAGCCAGCACCCTTCCTTGGAAGCGCTTTCACAGGTGCAGCAACACTGGGGCTTTGCGCTTCTCTACCCACCAAACGTCACGGTCATTCTCTTTCCGTCTCGTAGACACGAGATGAGAAATTGCAAACGTCGAGCAATTGCTCAGAGATGAAAAGTGCCAGCACTGAAAGCTGTTGCTAGCCAGCCCCCTTCCTTGGAAGCGCTTTTGTAGCCCTAAGAACAGTGGGGCTCTGGGCTTCTCTAGCCATCTAAACTTCTGCTCATCCTCTCGCGCAGTCTAAAGAGAGCTCAGGTGAGACATTGCAAACGTCGAGCAATTGCTCAGAGAGGAAAAGTGCCAGCACTGAAAGCTGTTGCTAGCCAGCCCCCTTCCTTGGAAGCGCTTTCACAGGCGCAGAAACACTGGGGCTTTGCGCTTCTCTACCCACCAAACGTCACGGTCACTATCTCTCCGTCTCGTAGACACGAGCTGAGAAATTGCAAACGTCGAGCAATTGCTCAGAGATGAAAAGTGCCAGCACTGAAAGCTGTTGCTAGCCAGCACCCTTCCTTGGAAGCGCTTTCACAGGCGCAGCAACACTGGGGCTTTGCGCTTCTCTACCCACCAAACGTCACGGTCACTATCTCTCCGTCTCGTAGACAAGAGCTGAGAAATTGCAAACGTCGAGCAATTGCTCAGAGATGAAAAGTGCCAGCACTGAAAGCTCTTGCTAGCCAGCACCCTTCCTTGGAAGAGCTGTCACAGGCGCAGCAACACTGGGGCTTTGCGCTTCTCTACCCACCAAACGTCACGGTCATTCTCTTTCCGTCTCGTAGACACGAGCTGAGAAATTGCAAACCTCGAGCAATTGCTCAGAGATGAAAAGTGCCAGCACTGAAAGCTGTTGCTAGCCAGCACCCTTCCTTGGAAGCGCTTATGTAGCCCTAAGAAGAGTGGGGCTCTGGGCTTCTCTAGCCACCTCATCTTCTGCTCATCCTCTCGCGCAATCTAAAGAGAGCTCAGGTGAGAAATTGCAAACGTCGAGCAATTGCTCAGAGATGAACAGTGCCAGCACTGAAAGCTCTTGCTAGCCAGCACCCTTCCTTGGAAGCGCTTTCACAGGTGCAGCAACACTGGGGCTTTGCGCTTCTCTAGCCACCAAACGTCACGGTCATTCTCTTTCCGTCTCGTAGACACGAGATGAGAAATTGCAAACGTCGAGCAATTGCTCAGAGATGAAAAGTGCCAGCACTGAAAGCTGTTGCTAGCCAGCCCCCTTCCTTGGAAGCGCTTTTGTAGCCCTAAGAACAGTGGGGCTCTGGGCTTCTCTAGCCATCTAAATTTCTGCTCATCCTCTCGCGCAGTCTAAAGAGAGCTCAGGGGAGAAATTGCAAACGTCGAGCAATTGCTCAGAGATGAAAAGTGCCAGCACTGAAAGCTGTTGCTAGCCAGCACCCTTCCTTGGAAGCGCTTTCACAGGCGCAGCAACACTGGGGCTTTGCGCTTCTCTAGCCACCAAACGTCACGGTCATTCTCTTTCCGTCTTGTAGACACAAGCTGAGAAAGTGCAAACGTCGAGCAATTGCTCACAGATGAAAAGTGCCAGCACTGAAAGCTGTTGCTAGCCAGCCCCCTTCCTTGGAAGCGCTTTCACAGGCGCAGCAACACTGGGGCTTTGCGCTTCTCTACCCACCAAACGTCACGGTCACTATCTCTCCGTCTCGTAGACACGAGCTGAGAAATTGCAAACCTCGAGCAATTGCTCAGAGATGAAAAGTGCCAGCACTGAAAGCTGTTGCTAGCCAGCCCCCTTCCTTGGAAGCGCTTTTGTAGCCCTAAGAACAGTGGGGCTCTGGGCTTCTCTAGCCATCTAAACATCTGCTCATCCTCTCGCGCAGTCTAAAGAGAGCTCAGGTGAGACATTGCAAACGTCGAGCAATTGCTCAGAGATGAAAAGTGCCAGCACTGAAAGCTGTTGCTAGCCAGCCCCCTTCCTTGAAAGCGCTTTCACAGGCGCAGAAACACTGGGGCTTTGCGCTTCTCTACCCACCAAACGTCACGGTCACTATCTCTCCGTCTCGTAGACACGAGCTGAGAAATTGCAAACGTCGAGCAATTGCTCAGAGATGAAAAGTGCCAGCACTGAAAGCTCTTGCTAGCCAGCACCCTTCCTTGGAAGCGCTGTCACAGGCGCAGCAACACTGGGGCTTTGCGCTTCTCTACCCACCAAACGTCACGGTCATTCTCTTTCCGTCTCGTAGACACGAGCTGAGAAATTGCAAATGTCGAGCAATTGCTCAGAGATGAAAAGTGCCAGCACTGAAAGCTGTTGCTAGCCAGCCCCCTTCCTTGGAAGCGCTTTTGTAGCCCTAAGAACAGTGGGGCTCTGGGCGTCTCTAGCCACCTCATCTTCTGCTCATCCTCTCGCGCAATCTAAAGAGAGCTCAGGTGAGAAATTGCAAACGTCGAGCAATTGCTCAGAGATGAAAAGTGCCAGCACTGAAAGCTCTTGCTAGCCAGCACCCTTCCTTGGAAGCGCTTTCACAGGCGCAGCAACACTGGGGCTTTGCGCTTCTCTAACCACCAAACGTCACGGTCACTATCTCTCCGTCTCGTAGACACGAGCTGAGAAATTGCAAACGTCGAGCAATTGCTCAGAGATGAAAAGTGCCAGCACTGAAAGCTGTTGCTAGCCAGCCCCCTTCCTTGGAAGCGCTTTCACAGGCGCAGCAACACTGGGGCTTTGCGCTTCTCTAACCACCAAACGTCACGGTCACTATCTCTCCGTCTCGTAGACACGAGCTGAGAAATTGCAAACGTCGAGCAATTGCTCAGAGATGAAAAGTGCCAGCACTGAAAGCTGTTGCTAGCCAGCACCCTTCCTTGGAAGCGCTTTCACAGGTGCAGCAACACTGCGACTTTGCGCTTCTCTAGCCACCAAACGTCACGGTCATTCTCTTTCCGTCTCGTAGACACGAGCTGAGAAATTGCAAACGTCGAGCAATTGCTCTGAGATCAAAAGTGCCAGCACTGAAAGATGTTGCTAGCCAGCCCCCTTCCTTGGAAGCGCTTTTGTAGCCCTAAGAACAGTGGGGCTCTGGGCTTGTCTAGCCATCTCATCTTCTGCTCATCCTCTCGCGCAGTCTAAAGAGAGCTCAGGTGAGACATTGCAAACGTCGAGCAATTGCTCAGAGATGAAAAGTGCCAGCACTGAAAGCTGTTGCTAGCCAGCACCCTTCCTTGGAAGCGCTTTTTCAGGCGCAGCAACACTGGGGCTTTGCGCTTCTCTAACCACCAAACGTCACGGTCATTCTCTTTCCGTCTCGTAGACATGAGCTGAGAAATTGCAAACGTCGAGCAATTGCTCAGAGATGAAAAGTGCCAGCACTGAAAGCTCTTGCTAGCCAGCCCCCTTCCTTGGAAGCGCTTTTGTAGCCCTAAGAACAGTGGGGCTCTGGGCTTCTCTAGCCATCTCATCTTCTGCTCATCCTCTCGCGCAGTCTAAAGAGAGCTCAGGTGAGAAATTGCAAACGTCGAGCAATTGCTCAGAGATGAAAAGAGCCAGCACTGAAAGCTGTTGCTAGCCAGCACCCTTCCTTGGAAGCGCTTTCACAGGCGCAGCAACACTGGGGCTTTGCGCTTCTCTAACCACCAAACGTCACGGTCACTATCTCTCCGTCTCGTAGACACGAGCTGAGAAATTGCAAACGTCGAGCAATTGCTCAGAGATGAAAAGTGCCAGCACTGAAAGCTGTTGCTAGCCAGCACCCTTCCTTGGAAGCGCTTTCACAGGCGCAGCAACACTGGGGCTTTGCGCTTCTCTAACCACCAAACGTCACGGTCACTATCTCTCCGTCTCGTAGACACGAGCTGAGAAATTGCAAACGTCGAGCAATTGCTCAGAGATGAAAAGTGCCAGCACTGAAAGCTGTTGCTAGCCAGCACCCTTCCTTGGAAGCGCTTTCACAGGCGCAACAACAGTGGGGCTTTGCGCTTCTGTAGCCACCAAACGTCACGGTCATTCTCTTTCCGTCTCGTAGACACGAGATGAGAAATTGCAAACGTCGAGCAATTGCTCAGAGATGAAAAGTGCCAGCACTGAAAGCTGTTGCTAGCCAGCCCCCTTCCTTGGAAGCGCTTTTGTAGCCCTAAGAACAGTGGGGCTCTGGGCTTCTCTAGCCATCTAAACTTCTGCTCATCCTCTCGCGCAGTCTAAAGAGAGCTCAGGGGAGAAATTGCAAACGTCGAGCAATTGCTCAGAGATGAAAAGTGCCAGCACTGAAAGCTCTTGATAGCCAGCCCCCTTCCTTGGAAGCGCTTTCACAGGCGCAGCAACACTGGGGCTTTGCGCTTCTCTAGCCACCAAACGTCACGGTCATTCTCTTTCCGTCTCGTAGACACGAGCTGAGAAAGTGCAAACGTTGAGCAATTGCTCAGAGATGAAAAGTGCCAGCACTGAAAGCTGTTGCTAGCCAGCCCCCTTCCTTGGAAGCGCTTTCACAGGCGCAGCAACACTGGGGTTTGCGCTTCTCTAACCACCAAACGTCACGGTCACTATCTCTCCGTCTCGTAGACACGAGCTGAGAAATTGCAAACGTTGAGCAATTGCTCAGAGATGAAAAGTGGCAGCACTGAAAGCTGTTGCTAGCCAGCACCCTTCCTTGGAAGCGCTTTTGTAGCCGTAAGAACAGTGGGGCTCTGGGCTTCTCTAGCCACCTCATCTTCTGCTCATCCTCTCGCGCAATCTAAAGAGAGCTCAGGTGAGAAATTGCAAACGTCGAGCAATTGCTCAGAGATGAAAAATGCCAGCACTGAAAGCTCTTGCTAGCCAGCACCCTTCCTTGGAAGCGCTTTCACAGGTGCAGCAACACTGGGGCTTTGCGCTTCTCTAGCCACCAAACGTCACGGTCATTCTCTTTCCGTCTCGTAGACACGAGCTGAGAAATTGCAAACCTCGAGCAATTGCTCAGAGATGAAAAGTGCCAGCACTGAAAGCTGTTGCTAGCCAGCACCCTTCCTTGGAAGCGCTTTTGTAGCCGTAAGAACAGTGGGGCTCTGGGCTTCTCTAGCCACCTCATCTTCTGCTCATCCTCTCACGCAGTCTAAAGAGAGCTCAGGTGAGACATTGCAAACGTCGAGCAATTGCTCAGAGATGAAAAGTGCCAGCACTGAAAGCTGTTGCTAGCCAGCACCCTTCCTTGGAAGCGCTTTTTCAGGCGCAGCAACACTGGGGCTTTGCGCTTCTCTAACCACCAAACATCACGGTCACTATCTCTCCGTCTCGTAGACACGAGCTGAGAAATTGCAAACGTCGAGCAATTGCTCAGAGATGAAAAGTGCCAGCACTGAAAGATGTTGCTAGCCAGCACCCTTCCTTGGAAGCGCTTTTGTAGCCCTAAGAACAGTGGGGCTCTGGGCTTCTCTAGCCATCTAAACTTCTGCTCATCCTCTCGCGCAGTCTAAAGAGAGCTCAGGTGAGAAATTGCAAACGTCGAGCAATTGCTCAGAGATGAAAAGTGCCAGCACTGAAAGCTGTTGCTAGCCAGCACCCTTCCTTGGAAGCGATTTCACAGGCGCAGCAACACTGGGGCTTTGCGCTTCTCTACCCACCAAACGTCACGGTCATTCTCTTTCCGTCTCGTAGACACGAGCTGAGAAAGTGCAAACGTTGAGCAGTTGCTCAGAGATGAAAAGTGGCAGCACTGAAAGCTGTTGCTAGCCAGCCCCCTTCCTTGGAAGCGCTTTTGTAGCCCTAAGAACATTGGGGCTCTGGGCTTCTCTAGCCATCTCATCTTCTGCTCATCCTCTCGCGCAGTCTAAAGAGCGCTCAGGTGAGACATTGCAAACGTCGAGCAATTGCTCAGAGATGAAAACTGCCAGCACTGAAAGCTGTTGCTAGCCAGCCCCCTTCCATGGAAGCGCTTTCACAGGCGCAGCAACACTGGGGCTTTGCGCTTCTCTACCCACCAAACGTCACGGTCACTATCTCTCCGTCTCGTAGACACGAGCTGAGAAATTGCAAACCTCGAGCAATTGCTCAGAGATGAAAAGTGCCAGCACTGAAAGATGTTGCTAGCCAGCACCCTTCCTTGGAAGCGCTTTTGTAGCCCTAAGAACAGTGGGGCTCTGGGCTTCTCTAGCCATCTCATCTTCTGCTCATCCTCTCGCGCAGTCTAAAGAGAGCTCAGGTGAGAAATTGCAAACGTCGAGCAATTGCTCAGAGATGAAAAGTGCCAGCACTGAAAGCTGTTGCTAGCCAGCACCCTTCCTTGGAAGCGCTTTCACAGGCGCAGCAACACTGGGGCTTTGCGCTTCTCTAACCACCAAACGTCACGGTCACTATCTCTCCGTCTTGTAGACACGAGCTGAGAAATTGCAAACGTCGAGCAATTGCTCAGAGATGAAAAGTGCCAGCACTGAAAGCTGTTGCTAGCCAGCCCCCTTCCTTGGAAGCGCTTTCACAGGCGCAGCAACACTGGGGCTTTGCGCTTCTCTAGCCACCAAACGTCACGGTCATTCTCTTTCCGTCTCGTAGACACGAGCTGAGAAATTGCAAACGTTGAGCAATTGCTGAGAGATGAAAAGTGCCAGCACTGAAAGCTGTTGCTAGCCAGCCCCCTTCCTTGGAAGCGCTTTTGTAGCCGTAAGAACAGTGGGGCTCTGGGCTTCTCTAGCCACCTCATCTTCTGCTCATCCTCTCGCGCAATCTAAAGAGAGCTCAGGTGAGAAATTGCAAACGTCGAGCAATTGCTCAGAGATGAAAAATGCCAGCACTGAAAGCTCTTGCTAGCCAGCACCCTTCCTTGGAAGCGCTTTCACAGGTGCAGCAACACTGGGGCTTTGCGCTTCTCTAACCACCAAACATCACGGTCATTCTCTTTCCGTCTCGTAGACACGAGCTGAGAAAATGCAAACGTCGAGCAATTGCTCAGAGATGAAAAGTGCCAGCACTGAAAGCTGTTGCTAGCCAGCCCCCTTCCTTGGAAGCGCTTTCACAGGCGCAGCAACACTGGGGCTTTGCGCTTCTCTACCCACCAAAGGTCACGGTCATTCTCTTTCTGTCTCGTAGACACGAGCTGAGAAATTGCAAATGTCGAGCAATTGCTCAGAGAGGAAAAGTGCCAGCACTGAAAGCTGTTGCTAGCCAGCCCCCTTCCTTGGAAGCGCTTTTGTAGCCCTAAGAACACTGGGACTCTGTGCTTCTCTAGCCACCTCATCTTCTGCTCATCCTCTCGCGCAGTCTAAAGAGAGCTCAGGTGAGAAATTGCAAACGTCGAGCAATTGCTCAGAGATGAAAAGTGCCAGCACTGAAAGCTGTTGCTAGCCAGCCCCCTTCCTTGGAAGCGCTTTTGTAGCCCTAAGAACAGTGGAGCTCTGGGCTTCTCTAGCCACCTCATCTTCTGCTCATCCTCTCGCGCAGTCTAAAGAGAGCTCAGGTGAGAAATTGCAAACGTCGAGCAATTGCTCAGAGATGAAAAGTGCCAGCACTGAAAGCTGTTGCTAGCCAGCACCCTTCCTTGGAAGCGCTTTCACAGGCGCAGCAACACTGGGGCTTTGCGCTTCTCTACCCACCAAACGTCACGGTCACTATCTCTCCGTCTCGTAGACACGAGCTGAGAAATTGCAAACGTCGAGCAATTGCTCACAGATGAAAAGTGCCAGCACTGAAAGATGTTGCTAGCCAGCACCCTTCCTTGGAAGCGCTTTTGTAGCCCTAAGAACACTGGGGCTCTGGGCTTCTCTAGCCACCTCATCTTCTGCTCATCCTGTCGCGCAGTCTAAAGAGAGCTCAGGTGAGAAATGGCAAACGTCGAGCAATTGCTCAGAGATGAAAAGTGCCAGCACTGAAAGCTGTTGCTAGCCAGCACCCTTCCTTGGAAGCGCTTTCACAGGCGCAGCAACACTGGGGCTTTGCGCTTCTCTAACCACCAAACGTCACGGTCACTCTCTCTCCGT
Organism: Sarcoramphus papa; assembly: GCA_037962945.1. NCBI lineage: Eukaryota > Metazoa > Chordata > Aves > Accipitriformes > Cathartidae > Sarcoramphus > Sarcoramphus papa. The sequence goes on along the minus strand of CM075590.1, from coordinate 27,665,938 downwards.
CTCGTAGACACGAGCTGAGAAATTGCAAACGTCGAGCAATTGCTCAGAGATGAAAAGTGCCAACACTGAAAGCTGTTGCTAGCCAGCCCCCTTCCTTGGAAGCGCTTTCACAGGCGCAGCAACACTGGGGCTTTGCGCTTCTCTAGCCACCAAACTTCACGGTCACTATCTCTCCGTCTCGTAGACACGAGCTGAGAAATTGCAAACGTCGAGCAATTGCTCAGAGATGAAAAGAGCCAGCACTGAAAGCTGTTGCTAGCCAGCACCCTTCCTTGGAAGCGCTTTCACAGGCGCAGCAACACTGGGGCTTTGCGCTTCTCTAGCCACCAAACGTCACGGTCATTCTCTTTCCGTCTCGTAGACAAGAGCTGAGAAATTGCAAACGTTGAGCAATTGCTCAGAGATGAAAAGTGCCAGCACTGAAAGCTGTTGCTAGCCAGCCCCCTTCCTTGGAAGCGCTTTTGTAGCCCTAAGAACACTGGGGCTCTGGGCTTCTCTAGCCACCTAATCTTCTGCTCATCCTGTCGCGCAGTCTAAAGAGAGCTCAGGTGAGAAATTGCAAACGTCGAGCAATTGCTCAGAGATGAAAAGTGCCAGCACTGAAAGCTGTTGCTAGCCAGCACCCTTCCTTGGAAGCGCTTTCACAGGCGCAGCAACACTGGGGCTTTGCGCTTCTCTACCCACCAAACGTCACGGTCATTCTCTTTCCGTCTCGTAGACACGAGCTGAGAAATTGCAAACGTCGAGCAATTGCTCAGAGATGAAAAGTGCCAGCACTGAAAGATGTTGCTAGCCAGCACCCTTCCTTGGAAGCGCTGTCACAGGCGCAGCAACACTGCGACTTTGCGCTTCTCTACCCACCAAACGTCACGGTCACTATCTCTCCGTCTCGTAGACACGAGCTGAGAAATTGCAAACGTCGAGCAATTGCTGAGAGATGAAAAGCGCCAGCACTGAAAGCTGTTGCTAGCCAGCACCCTTCCTTGGAAGTGCTTTTGTAGGCCTAAGAACACTGGGACTCTGTGCTTTTCTAGCCATCTAAACTTCTGCTCATCCTCTCGCGCAGTCTAAAGAGAGCTCAGGTGAGAAATTGCAAACGTCGAGCAATTGCTCAGAGATGAAAAGTGCCAGCACTGAAAGCTGTTGCTAGCCAGCACCCTTCCTTGGAAGCGCTTTCACAGGCGCAGCAACACTGGGGCTTTGCGCTTCTCTACCCACCAAACGTCACGGTCACTATCTCTCCGTCTCGTAGACACGAGCTGAGAAATTGCAAACGTCGAGCAATTGCTCACAGATGAAAAGTGCCAGCACTGAAAGATGTTGCTAGCCAGCACCCTTCCTTGGAAGCGCTTTTGTAGCCCTAAGAACACTGGGGCTCTGGGCTTCTCTAGCCACCTCATCTTCTGCTCATCCTCTCGCGCAGTCTAAAGAGAGCTCAGGTGAGAAATGGCAAACGTCGAGCAATTGCTCAGAGATGAAAAGTGCCAGCACTGAAAGCTGTTGCTAGCCAGCACCCTTCCTTGGAAGCGCTTTCACAGGCGCAGCAACACTGGGGCTTTGCGCTTCTCTAACCACCAAACGTCACGGTCACTCTCTCTCCGTCTCGTAGACACGAGCTGAGAAATTGCAAACGTCGAGCAATTGCTCAGAGATGAAAAGTGCCAGCACTGAAAGCTGTTGCTAGCCAGCCCCCTTCCTTGGAAGCGCTTTCACAGGCGCAGCAACACTGGGGCTTTGCGCTTCTCTAGCCACCAAACTTCACGGTCACTATCTCTCCGTCTCGTAGACACGAGCTGAGAAATTGCAAACGTCGAGCAATTGCTCAGAGATGAAAAGAGCCAGCACTGAAAGCTGTTGCTAGCCAGCACCCTTCCTTGGAAGCGCTTTCACAGGCGCAGCAACACTGGGGCTTTGCGCTTCTCTAGCCACCAAACGTCACGGTCATTCTCTTTCCGTCTCGTAGACAAGAGCTGAGAAATTGCAAACGTTGAGCAATTGCTCAGAGATGAAAAGTGCCAGCACTGAAAGCTGTTGCTAGCCAGCCCCCTTCCTTGGAAGCGCTTTTGTAGCCCTAAGAACACTGGGGCTCTGGGCTTCTCTAGCCACCTAATCTTCTGCTCATCCTGTCGCGCAGTCTAAAGAGAGCTCAGGTGAGAAATTGCAAACGTCGAGCAATTGCTCAGAGATGAAAAGTGCCAGCACTGAAAGCTGTTGCTAGCCAGCACCCTTCCTTGGAAGCGCTTTCACAGGCGCAGCAACACTGGGGCTTTGCGCTTCTCTACCCACCAAACGTCACGGTCATTCTCTTTCCGTCTCGTAGACACGAGCTGAGAAATTGCAAACGTCGAGCAATTGCTCAGAGATGAAAAGTGCCAGCACTGAAAGATGTTGCTAGCCAGCACCCTTCCTTGGAAGCGCTGTCACAGGCGCAGCAACACTGCGACTTTGCGCTTCTCTACCCAGCAAACGTCACGGTCACTATCTCTCCGTCTCGTAGACACGAGCTGAGAAATTGCAAACGTCGAGCAATTGCTGAGAGATGAAAAGCGCCAGCACTGAAAGCTGTTGCTAGCCAGCACCCTTCCTTGGAAGTGCTTTTGTAGGCCTAAGAACACTGGGACTCTGTGCTTTTCTAGCCATCTAAACTTCTGCTCATCCTCTCGCGCAGTCTAAAGAGAGCTCAGGTGAGAAATTGCAAACGTCGAGCAATTGCTCAGAGATGAAAAGTGCCAGCACTGAAAGCTGTTGCTAGCCAGCACCCTTCCTTGGAAGCGCTTTCACAGGCGCAGCAACACTGGGGCTTTGCGCTTCTCTACCCACCAAACGTCACGGTCATTCTCTTTCTGTCTCGTAGACACGAGCTGAGAAATTGCAAATGTAGAGCAATTGCTCAGAGATGAAAAGTGCCAGCACTGAAAGCTGTTGCTAGCCAGCACCCTTCCTTGGAAGCGCTTTTGTAGCCCTAAGAACAGTGGGGCTCTGTGCTTCTCTAGCCACCTCATCTTCTGCTCATCCTCTCGCGCAGTCTAAAGAGAGCTCAGGTGAGAAATGGCAAACGTCCAGCAATTGCTCAGAGATGAAAAGTGCCAGCACTGAAAGCTGTTGCTAGCCAGCACCCTTCCTTGGAAGCGCTTTCACAGGCACAGCAACACTGGGGCTTTGCGCTTCTCTACCCACCAAACATCACGGTCATTCTCTCTCCGTCTCGTAGACACGAGCTGAGAAATTGCAAACATCGAGCAATTGCTCAGAGATGAAAAGCGCCAGCACTGAAAGCTCTTGCTAGCCAGCACCCTTCCTTGGAAGCGCTTTCACAGGCGCAGCAACACTGCGACTTTGCGCTTCTCTAACCACCAAACGTCACGGTCATTCTCTTTCCGTCTCGTAGACACGAGCTGAGAAATTGCAAATGTCGAGCAATTGCTCAGAGATGAAAAGTGCCAGCACTGAAAGCTCTTGCTAGCTAGCACCCTTCCTTGGAAGCGCTTATGTAGCCCTAAGAACAGTGGGGCTCTGGGCTTCTCTAGCCACCTAATCTTCTGCTCATCCTCTCGCGCAGTCTAAAGAGAGCTCAGGTGAGAAATTGCAAACGTCGAGCAATTGCTCAGAGATGAAAAGTGCCAGCACTGAAAGCTGTTGCTAGCCAGCACCCTTCCTTGGAAGCGCTTTCACAGGCGCAGCAACACTTGCTCTTTGCGCTTCTCTACCCACCAAACGTCACGGTCATTCTCTTTTTGTCTCGTAGACACGAGCTGAGAAATTGCAAATGTCGAGCAATTGCTCAGAGATGAAAAGTGCCAGCACTGAAAGCTGTTGCTAGCCAGCACCCTTCCTTGGAAGCGCTTTTGTAGCCCTAAGAACAGTGGGGCTCTGGGCTTCTCTAGCCATCTCATCTTCTGCTCATCCTCTCGCGCAGTCTAAAGAGAGCTCAGGTGAGAAATTGCAAACGTCGAGCAATTGCTCAGAGATGAAAAGTGCCAGCACTGAAAGCTGTTGCTAGCCAGCACCCTTCCTTGGAAGCGCTTTCACAGGCGCAGCAACACTGGGGCTTTGCGCTTCTCTAACCACCAAACGTCACGGTCACTATCTCTCCGTCTCGTAGACACGAGCTGAGAAATTGCAAACCTCGAGCAATTGCTCAGAGATGAAAAGTGCCAGCACTGAAAGCTGTTGCTAGCCAGCACCCTTCCTTGGAAGCGCTTTCACAGGCGCAGCAACACTGGGGCTTTGCGCTTCTCTAACCACCAAACGTCACGGTCATTCTCTTTCCGTCTCGTAGACACGAGCTGAGAAATTGCAAACGTTGAGCAATTGCTGAGAGATGAAAAGTGCCAGCACTGAAAGCTGTTGCTAGCCAGCACCCTTCCTTGGAAGCGCTTTTGTAGCCCTAAGAACAGTGGGGCTCTGGGCTTCTCTAGCCACCTCATCTTCTGCTCATCCTCTCGCGCAATCTAAAGAGAGCTCAGGTGAGAAATTGCAAACGTCGAGCAATTGCTCAGAGATGAAAAATGCCAGCACTGAAAGATGTTGCTAGCCAGCACCCTTCCTTGGAAGCGCTTTCACAGGCGCAGCAACAGTGGGGCTTTGCGCTTCTCTACCCACCAAACATCACGGTCATTCTCTTTCCGTCTCGTAGACACGAGCTGAGAAAATGCAAACGTCGAGCAATTGCTCAGAGATGAAAAGTGCCAGCACTGAAAGATGTTGCTAGCCAGCACCCTTCCTTGGAAGCGCTTTCACAGGCGCAGCAACACTGGGGCTTTGCGCTTCTCTACCCACCAAACGTCACGGTCATTCTCTTTCTGTCTCGTAGACACGAGCTGAGAAATTGCAAATGTCGAGCAATTGCTCAGAGAGGAAAAGTGCCAGCACTGAAAGCTGTTGCTAGCCAGCTCCCTTCCTTGGAAGCGCTTTTGTAGCCCTAAGAACACTGGGACTCTGTGCTTCTCTAGCCACCTCATCTTCTGCTCATCCTCTCGCGCAGTCTAAAGAGCGCTCAGGTGAGAAATTGGAAACGTCGAGCAATTGCTCAGAGATGAAACGTGCCAGCACTGAAAGCTGTTGCTAGCCAGCACCCTTCCTTGGAAGCGCTTTTGTAGCCCTAAGAACAGTGGGGCTCTGGGCTTCTCTAGCCACCTCATCTTCTGCTCATCCTCTCGCGCAGTCTAAAGAGAGCTCAGGGGAGAAATTGCAAACGTCGAGCAATTGCTCAGAGATGAAAAGTGCCAGCACTGAAAGCTGTTGCTAGCCAGCACCCTTCCTTGGAAGCGCTTTCACAGGCGCAGCAACACTGGGGCTTTGCGCTTCTCTAACCACCAAACGTCACGGTCACTATCTCTCCGTCTCGTAGACACGAGCTGAGAAATTGCAAACGTCGAGCAATTGCTCAGAGATGAAAAGTGCCAGCACTGAAAGCTGTTGCTAGCCAGCACCCTTCCTTGGAAGCGCTTTTGTAGCCCTAAGAACAGTGGGGCTCTGGGCTTCTCTAGCCACCTCATCTTCTGCTCATCCTCTCGCGCAGTCTAAAGAGAGCTCAGGTGAGAAATGGCAAACGTCGAGCAATTGCTCAGAGATGAAAAGTGCCAGCACTGAAAGCTGTTGCTAGCCAGCACCCTTCCTTGGAAGCGCTTTCACAGGCGCAGAAACACTGGGGCTTTGCGCTTCTGTAACCACCAAACGTCACGGTCACTATCTCTCCGTCTTGTAGACACGAGCTGAGAAATTGCAAACGTCGAGCAATTGCTCAGAGATGAAAAGTGCCAGCACTGAAAGCTGTTGCTAGCCAGCCCCCTTCCTTGGAAGCGCTTTCACAGGCGCAGCAACACTGGGGCTTTGCGCTTCTCTACCCACCAAACGTCACGGTCACTATCTCTCCGTCTCGTAGACACGAGCTGAGAAATTGCAAACCTCGAGCAATTGCTCAGAGATGAAAAGTGCCAGCACTGAAACCTGTTGCTAGCCAGCCCCCTTCCTTGGAAGCGCTTTCACAGGCGCAGCAACACTGGGGCTTTGCGCTTCTCTACCCACCAAACGTCACGGTCATTCTCTTTCCGTCTCGTAGACACGAGCTGAGAAATTGCAAACGTCGAGCAATTGCTCAGAGATGAAAAGCGCCAGCACTGAAAGCTGTTGCTAGCCAGCCCCGTTCCTTGGAAGCGCTTTTGTAGGCCAAAGAACAATGGGGCTCTGTGCTTTTCTAGCCATCTAAACTTCTGCTCATCCTCTCGCACAGTCTAAAGAGAGCTCAGGTGAGAAATTGCAAACGTTGAGCAATTGCTCAGAGATGAAAAGTGCCAGCACTGAAAGCTGTTGCTAGCCAGCACCCTTCCTTGGAAGCGCTTTCACAGGCGCAGCAACACTGGGGCTTTGCGCTTCTCTACCCACCAAACGTCACGGTCATTCTCTTTCTGTCTCGTAGACACGAGCTGAGAAATTGCAAATGTCGAGCAATTGCTCAGAGAGGAAAAGTGCCAGCACTGAAAGCAGTTGCTATCCAGCCCCCTTCCTTGGAAGCGCTTTTGTAGCCCTAAGAACACTGGGGCTCTGGGCTTCTCTAGCCACCTCATCTTCTGCTCATCCTCTCGCGCAGTCTAAAGAGCGCTCAGGTGAGAAATTGCAAACGTCGAGCAATTGCTCACAGATGAAAAGTGCCAGCACTGAAAGATGTTGCTAGCCAGCACCCTTCCTTGGAAGCGCTTTTGTAGCCCTAAGAACACTGGGGCTCTGGGCTTCTCTAGCCACCTCATCTTCTGCTCATCCTCTCGCGCAGTCTAAAGAGAGCTCAGGTGAGAAATGGCAAACGTCGAGCAATTGCTCAGAGATGAAAAGTGCCAGCACTGAAAGCTGTTGCTAGCCAGCACCCTTCCTTGGAAGCGCTTTCACAGGCGCAGAAACACTGGGGCTTTGCGCTTCTCTAACCACCAAACGTCACGGTCACTCTCTCTCCGTCTCGTAGACACGAGCTGAGAAATTGCAAACGTCGAGCAATTGCTCAGAGATGAAAAGTGCCAGCACTGAAAGCTGTTGCTAGCCAGCCCCCTTCCTTGGAAGCGCTTTCACAGGCGCAGCAACACTGGGGCTTTGCGCTTCTCTAGCCACCAAACTTCACGGTCACTATCTCTCCGTCTCGTAGACACGAGCTGAGAAATTGCAAACGTCGAGCAATTGCTCAGAGATGAAAAGAGCCAGCACTGAAAGCTGTTGCTAGCCAGCACCCTTCCTTGGAAGCGCTTTCACAGGCGCAGCAACACTGGGGCTTTGCGCTTCTCTAGCCACCAAACGTCACGGTCATTCTCTTTCCGTCTCGTAGACAAGAGCTGAGAAATTGCAAACGTTGAGCAATTGCTCAGAGATGAAAAGTGCCAGCACTGAAAGCTGTTGCTAGCCAGCCCCCTTCCTTGGAAGCGCTTTTGTAGCCCTAAGAACACTGGGGCTCTGGGCTTCTCTAGCCACCTAATCTTCTGCTCATCCTGTCGCGCAGTCTAAAGAGAGCTCAGGTGAGAAATTGCAAACGTCGAGCAATTGCTCAGAGATGAAAAGTGCCAGCACTGAAAGCTGTTGCTAGCCAGCACCCTTCCTTGGAAGCGCTTTCACAGGCGCAGCAACACTGGGGCTTTGCGCTTCTCTAACCACCAAACGTCACGGTCATTCTCTTTCCGTCTCGTAGACACGAGCTGAGAAATTGCAAACGTCGAGCAATTGCTCAGAGATGAAAAGTGCCAGCACTGAAAGATGTTGCTAGCCAGCACCCTTCCTTGGAAGCGCTGTCACAGGCGCAGCAACACTGCGACTTTGCGCTTCTCTACCCAGCAAACGTCACGGTCACTATCTCTCCGTCTCGTAGACACGAGCTGAGAAATTGCAAACGTCGAGCAATTGCTGAGAGATGAAAAGCGCCAGCACTGAAAGCTGTTGCTAGCCAGCACCCTTCCTTGGAAGTGCTTTTGTAGGCCTAAGAACACTGGGACTCTGTGCTTTTCTAGCCATCTAAACTTCTGCTCATCCTCTCGCGCAGTCTAAAGAGAGCTCAGGTGAGAAATTGCAAACGTCGAGCAATTGCTCAGAGATGAAAAGTGCCAGCACTGAAAGCTGTTGCTAGCCAGCACCCTTCCTTGGAAGCGCTTTCACAGGCGCAGCAACACTGGGGCTTTGCGCTTCTCTACCCACCAAACGTCACGGTCATTCTCTTTCTGTCTCGTAGACACGAGCTGAGAAATTGCAAATGTAGAGCAATTGCTCAGAGATGAAAAGTGCCAGCACTGAAAGCTGTTGCTAGCCAGCACCCTTCCTTGGAAGCGCTTTTGTAGCCCTAAGAACAGTGGGGCTCTGTGCTTCTCTAGCCACCTCATCTTCTGCTCATCCTCTCGCGCAGTCTAAAGAGAGCTCAGGTGAGAAATGGCAAACGTCCAGCAATTGCTCAGAGATGAAAAGTGCCAGCACTGAAAGCTGTTGCTAGCCAGCACCCTTCCTTGGAAGCGCTTTCACAGGCACAGCAACACTGGGGCTTTGCGCTTCTCTACCCACCAAACATCACGGTCATTCTCTCTCCGTCTCGTAGACACGAGCTGAGAAATTGCAAACGTCGAGCAATTGCTCAGAGATGAAAAGCGCCAGCACTGAAAGCTCTTGCTAGCCAGCACCCTTCCTTGGAAGCGCTTTCACAGGCGCAGCAACACTGCGACTTTGCGCTTCTCTAACCACCAAACGTCACGGTCATTCTCTTTCCGTCTCGTAGACACGAGCTGAGAAATTGCAAATGTCGAGCAATTGCTCAGAGATGAAAAGTGCCAGCACTGAAAGCTCTTGCTAGCTAGCACCCTTCCTTGGAAGCGCTTATGTAGCCCTAAGAACAGTGGGGCTCTGGGCTTCTCTAGCCACCTAATCTTCTGCTCATCCTCTCGCGCAGTCTAAAGAGAGCTCAGGTGAGAAATTGCAAACGTCGAGCAATTGCTCAGAGATGAAAAGTGCCAGCACTGAAAGCTGTTGCTAGCCAGCACCCTTCCTTGGAAGCGCTTTCACAGGCGCAGCAACACTGGGGCTTTGCGCTTCTCTAACCACCAAACGTCACGGTCACTATCTCTCCGTCTCGTAGACACGAGCTGAGAAATTGCAAACCTCGAGCAATTGCTCAGAGATGAAAAGTGCCAGCACTGAAAGCTGTTGCTAGCCAGCACCCTTCCTTGGAAGCGCTTTCACAGGCGCAGCAACACTGGGGCTTTGCGCTTCTCTACCCACCAAACATCAAGGTCACTATCTCTCCGTCTCGTAGACACGAGCTGAGAAATTGCAAACGTCGAGCAATTGCTGAGAGATGAAAAGTGCCAGCACTGAAAGCTGTTGCTAGCCAGCACCCTTCCTTGGAAGCGCTTTTGTAGCCCTAAGAACAGTGGGGCTCTGGGCTTCTCTAGCAATCTAAACTTCTGCTCATCCTCTCGCGCAATCTAAAGAGAGCTCAGGTGAGAAATTGCAAACGTCGAGCAATTGCTCAGAGATGAAAAATGCCAGCACTGAAAGATGTTGCTAGCCAGCACCCTTCCTTGGAAGCGCTTTCACAGGCGCAGCAACAGTGGGGCTTTGCGCTTCTCTACCCACCAAACATCACGGTCATTCTCTTTCCGTCTCGTAGACACGAGCTGAGAAAATGCAAACGTCGAGCAATTGCTCAGAGATGAAAAGTGCCAGCACTGAAAGATGTTGCTAGCCAGCACCCTTCCTTGGAAGCGCTTTCACAGGCGCAGCAACACTGGGGCTTTGCGCTTCTCTACCCACCAAACGTCACGGTCATTCTCTTTCTGTCTCGTAGACACGAGCTGAGAAATTGCAAATGTCGAGCAATTGCTCAGAGAGGAAAAGTGCCAGCACTGAAAGCTGTTGCTAGCCAGCTCCCTTCCTTGGAAGCGCTTTTGTAGCCCTAAGAACACTGGGACTCTGTGCTTCTCTAGCCACCTCATCTTCTGCTCATCCTCTCGCGCAGTCTAAAGAGCGCTCAGGTGAGAAATTGGAAACGTCGAGCAATTGCTCAGAGATGAAACGTGCCAGCACTGAAAGCTGTTGCTAGCCAGCACCCTTCCTTGGAAGCGCTTTTGTAGCCCTAAGAACACTGGGGCTCTGGGCTTCTCTAGCCACCTCATCTTCTGCTCATCCTCTCGCGCAGTCTAAAGAGAGCTCAGGGGAGAAATTGCAAACGTCGAGCAATTGCTCAGAGATGAAAAGTGCCAGCACTGAAAGCTGTTGCTAGCCAGCACCCTTCCTTGGAAGCGCTTTCACAGGCGCAGCAACACTGGGGCTTTGCGCTTCTCTACCCACCAAACGTCACGGTCACTATCTCTCCGTCTCGTAGACACGAGCTGAGAAATTGCAAACGTCGAGCAATTGCTCAGAGATGAAAAGTGCCAGCACTGAAAGCTGTTGCTAGCCAGCACCCTTCCTTGGAAGCGCTTTTGTAGCCCTAAGAACAGTGGGGCTCTGGGCTTCTCTAGCCACCTCATCTTCTGCTCATCCTCTCGCGCAGTCTAAAGAGAGCTCAGGTGAGAAATGGCAAACGTCGAGCAATTGCTCAGAGATGAAAAGTGCCAGCACTGAAAGCTGTTGCTAGCCAGCACCCTTCCTTGGAAGCGCTTTCACAGGCGCAGAAACACTGGGGCTTTGCGCTTCTGTAACCACCAAACGTCACGGTCACTATCTCTCCGTCTTGTAGACACGAGCTGAGAAATTGCAAACGTCGAGCAATTGCTCAGAGATGAAAAGTGCCAGCACTGAAAGCTGTTGCTAGCCAGCCCCCTTCCTTGGAAGCGCTTTCACAGGCGCAGCAACACTGGGGCTTTGCGCTTCTCTACCCACCAAACGTCACGGTCACTATCTCTCCGTCTCGTAGACACGAGCTGAGAAATTGCAAACCTCGAGCAATTGCTCAGAGATGAAAAGTGCCAGCACTGAAACCTGTTGCTAGCCAGCCCCCTTCCTTGGAATCGCTTTCACAGGCGCAGCAACACTGGGGCTTTGCGCTTCTCTACCCACCAAACGTCACGGTCATTCTCTTTCCGTCTCGTAGACACGAGCTGAGAAATTGCAAACGTCGAGCAATTGCTCAGAGATGAAAAGCGCCAGCACTGAAAGCTGTTGCTAGCCAGCCCCGTTCCTTGGAAGCGCTTTTGTAGGCCAAAGAACAATGGGGCTCTGTGCTTTTCTAGCCATCTAAACTTCTGCTCATCCTCTCGCACAGTCTAAAGAGAGCTCAGGTGAGAAATTGCAAACGTTGAACAATTGCTCAGAGAGGAAAAGTGCCAGCACTGAAAGCTGTTGCTAGCCAGCACCCTTCCTTGGAAGCGCTTTTGTAGCCGTAAGAACAGTGGGGCTCTGGGCTTCTCTAACCACCTCATCTTCTGCTCATCCTCTCGCGCAATCTGAAGAGAGCTCAGGTGAGAAATTGCAAACGTCGAGCAATTGCTCAGAGATGAAAAATGCCAGCACTGAAAGCTGTTGCTAGCCAGCACCCTTCCTTGGAAGCGCTTTCACAGGCGCAGCAACACTGGGGCTTTGCGCTTCTCTACCCACCAAACATCACGGTCATTCTCTTTCCGTCTAGTAGACACGAGCTGAGAAAATGCAAACGTCGAGCAATTGCTCAGAGATGAAAAGTGCCAGCACTGAAAGCTGTTGCTAGCCAGCACCCTTCCTTGGAAGCGCTTTCACAGGCGCAGCAACACTGGGGCTTTGCGCTTCTCTACCCACCAAACGTCACGGTCATTCTCTTTCTGTCTCGTAGACACGAGCTGAGAAATTGCAAATGTCGAGCAATTGCTCAGAGAGGAAAAGTGCCAGCACTGAAAGCAGTTGCTATCCAGCCCCCTTCCTTGGAAGCGCTTTTGTAGCCCTAAGAACACTGGGACTCTGTGCTTCTCTAGCCACCTCATCTTCTGCTCATCCTCTCGCGCAGTCTAAAGAGCGCTCAGGTGAGAAATTGCAAACGTCGAGCAATTGCTCAGAGATGAAAAGTGCCAGCACTGAAAGCTGTTGCTAGCCAGCACCCTTCCTTGGAAGCGCTTTTGTAGCCCTAAGAACACTGGGGCTCTGGGCTTCTCTAGCCACCTCATCTTCTGCTCATCCTCTCGCGCACTCTAAAGAGAGCTCAGGTGAGAAATTGCAAACGTCGAGCAATTGCTCAGAGATGAAAAGTGCCAGCACTGAAAGCTGTTGCTAGCCAGCACCCTTCCTTGGAAGCGCTTTCACAGGCGCAGCAACACTGGGGCTTTGCGCTTCTCTAACCACCAAACGTCACGGTCACTATCTCTCCGTCTCGTAGACACGAGCTGAGAAATTGCAAACGTCGAGCAATTGCTCAGAGATGAAAAGAGCCAGCACTGAAAGCTGTTGCTAGCCAGCACCCTTCCTTGGAAGCGCTTTTGTAGCCCTAAGAACAGTGGGGCTCTGGGCTTCTCTAGCCACCTCATCTTCTGCTCATCCTCTCGCGCAGTCTAAAGAGAGCTCAGGTGAGAAATGGCAAACGTCGAGCAATTGCTCAGAGATGAAAAGTGCCAGCACTGAAAGCTGTTGCTAGCCAGCACCCTTCCTTGGAAGCGCTTTCACAGGCGCAGCAACACTGGGGCTTTGCGCTTCTCTAACCACCAAACGTCACGGTCACTATCTCTCCGTCTCGTAGACACGAGCTGAGAAATTGCAAACGTCGAGCAATTGCTCAGAGATGAAAAGTGCCAGCACTGAAAGCTCTTGCTACCCAGCCCCCTTCCTTGGAAGCGCTTTCACAGGCGCAGCAACACTGGGGCTTTGCGCTTCTCTAACCACCAAACGTCACGGTCATTCTCTTTCCGTCTCGTAGACACGAGCTGAGAAAATGCAAACTTCGAGCAATTGCTCAGAGATGAAAAGTGCCAGCACTGAAAGATGTTGCTAGCCAGCACCCTTCCTTGAAGTGCTTATGTAGCCCTAAGAACAGTGGGGCTCTGGGCTTCTCTAGCCATCTCATCTTCTGCTCATCCTCTCGCGCAGTCTAAAGAGAGCTCAGGTGAGAAATGGCAAACGTCGAGCAATTGCTCAGAGATGAAAAGTGCCAGCACTGAAAGCTGTTGCTAGCCAGCACCCTTCCTTGGAAGCGCTTTCACAGGCGCAGCAACAGTGGGGCTTTGCGCTTCTCTAACCACCAAACGTCACGGTCACTATCTCTCCGTCTCGTAGACACGAGCTGAGAAATTGCAAACGTCGAGCAATTGCTCAGAGATGAAAAGTGCCAGCACTGAAAGCTGTTGCTAGCCAGCACCCTTCCTTGAAAGCGCTTTCACAGGCGCAGCAACACTGGGGCTTTGCGCTTCTCTAACCACCAAACGTCACGGTCACTATCTCTCCGTCTCGTAGACACGAGCTGAGAAATTGCAAACGTCGAGCAATTGCTCAGAGATGAAAAGAGCCAGCACTGAAAGCTGTTGCTAGCCAGCACCCTTCCTTGGAAGCGCTTTCACAGGCGCAGCAACACTGGGGCTTTGCGCTTCTCTACCCACCAAACGTCACGGTCATTCTCTTTCCGTCTCGTAGACAAGAGCTGAGAAATTGCAAACGTCGAGCAATTGCTCAGAGATGAAAAGTGCCAGCACTGAAAGCTGTTGCTAGCCAGCACCCTTCCTTGGAAGCGCTTTTGTAGCCCTAAGAACAGTGGAGCTCTGGGCTTCTCTAGCCACCTCATCTTCTGCTCATCCTCTCGCGCAGTCTAAAGAGAGCTCAGGTGAGACATTGCAAACGTCGAGCAATTGCTCAGAGAGGAAAAGTGCCAGCACTGAAAGCTGTTGCTAGCCAGCCCCCTTCCTTGGAAGCGCTTTCACAGGCGCAGCAACACTGGGGCTTTGCGCTTCTCTACCCACCAAAAGTCACGGTCACTATCTCTCCGTCTCGTAGACACGAGCTGAGAAATTGCAAACGTCGAGCAATTGCTCAGAGATGAAAAGTGCCAGCACTGAAAGCTGTTGCTAGCCAGCCCCCTTCCTTGGAAGCGTTTTTGTAGCCCTAAGAACACTGGGGCTCTGGGCTTCTCTAGCCACCTAATCTTTTGCTGATCCTGTCGCGCAGTCTAAAGAGAGCTCAGGTGAGAAATTGCAAAAGTCGAGCAATTGCTCAGAGATGAAAAGTGCCAGCACTGAAAGCTGTTGCTAGCCAGCACCCTTCCTTGGAAGCGCTTTCACACGCGCAGCAACACTGGGGCTTTGCGCTTCTCTACCCACCAAACATCACGGTCATTCTCTTTCCGTCTCGTAGACACGAGCTGAGAAATTGCAAACGTCGAGCAATTGCTCAGAGATGAAAAGTGCCAGCACTGAAAGATGTTGCTAGCCAGCACCCTTCCTTGGAAGCGCTGTCACAGGCGCAGCAACACTGCGACTTTGCGCTTCTCTACCCACCAAACGTCACGGTCACTATCTCTCCGTCTCGTAGACACGAGCTGAGAAATTGCAAACGTCGAGCAATTGCTGAGAGATGAAAAGCGCCAGCACTGAAAGCTGTTGCTAGCCAGCACCCTTCCTTGGAAGCGCTTTTGTAGCCCTAAGAACAGTGGGGCTCTGGGCTTCTCTAGCCACCTCATCTTCTGCTCATCCTCTCGCGCAGTCTAAAGAGAGCTCAGGTGAGAAATTGCAAACGTCGAGCAATTGCTCAGAGATGAAAAGAGCCAGCACTGAAAGCTGTTGCTAGCCAGCCCCCTTCCTTGAAAGCGCTTTCACAGGCGCAGCAACACTGGGGCTTTGCGCTTCTCTAACCACCAAACGTCACGGTCAGTATCTCTCCGTCTCATAGACACGAGCTGAGAAATTGCAAACGTCGAGCAATTGCTCAGAGATGAAAAGTGCCAGCACTGAAAGCTGTTGCTAGCCAGCACCCTTCCTTGGAAGCGCTTTTGTAGCCCTAAGAACAGTGGGGCTCTGTGCTTCTCTAGCCATCTAAACTTCTGCTCATCCTCTCGCGCAGTCTAAAGAGAGCTCAGGTGAGAAATTGCAAAAGTCGAGCAATTGCTCAGAGAGGAAAAGTGCCAGCACTGAAAGCTGTTGCTAGCCAGCACCCTTCCTTGGAAGCGCTTTCACAGGCGCAGCAACACTGGGGCTTTGCGCTTCTCTAACCACCAAACATCATGCTCACTATATCTCCGTCTCGTAGACACGAGCTGAGAAATTGCAAACGTCGAGCAATTGCTCAGAGATGAAAAGTGCCAGCACTGAAAGCTGTTGCTAGCCAGCACCCTTCCTTGGAAGCGCTTTCACAGGCGCAGCAACACTGGGGCTTTGTGCTTCTCTAACCACCAAACGTCACGGTCATTCTCTTTCTGTCTCGTAGACACGAGCTGAGAAATTGCAAACGTCGAGCAATTGCTCACAGATGAAAAGTGCCAGCACTGAAAGCTCTTGCTAGCCAGCACCCTTCCTTGGAAGCGCTTTTGTAGCCCTAAGAACAGTGGGGCTCTGGGCTTCTCTAGCCACCTCATCTTCTGCTCATCCTGTCGCGCAGTCTAAAGAGAGCTCAGGTGAGAAATTGCAAACGTCGAGCAATTGCTCAGAGATGAAAAGTGCCAGCACTGAAAGCTGTTGCTAGCCAGCACCCTTCCTTGGAAACGCTTTCACAGGCGCAGCAACACTGGGGCTTTCCGCTTCTCTAACCACTAAATATCACGGTCACTATCTCTCCGTCTCGTAGACACGAGCTGAGAAATTGCAAACCTCGAGCAATTGCTCAGAGATGAAAAGTGCCAGCACTGAAAGCTGTTGCTAGCCAGCCCCCTTCCTTGGAAGCGCTTTCACAGGCGCAGCAACACTGGGGCTTTGCGCTTCTCTACCCACCAAACGTCACGGTCATTCTCTTTCGGTCTCGTAGACACGAGCTGAGAAATTGCAAACGTCGAGCAATCGCTCAGAGATGAAAAGTGCCAGCACTGAAAGCTGTTGCTAGCCAGCACCCTTCCTTGGAAGCGCTTTTGTAGCCCTAAGAACACTGGGGCTGTGGGCTTCTCTAGCCATCTCATCTTCTGCTCATCCTCTCGCGCAGTCTAAAGAGAGCTCAGGTGAGCAATTGCAAACGTCGAGCAATTGCTCAGAGGTGAAAAGTGCCAGCACTGAAAGCTGTTGCTAGCCAGCCCCCTTCCTTGGAAGCGCTTTCACAGGCGCAGCAACACTGGGGCTTTGCGCTTCTCTACCCACCAAACGTCACGGTCATTCTCTTTCCGTCTTGTAGACACCAGCTGAGAAATTGCAAACGTCGAGCAATTGCTCAGAGATGAAAAGTGGCAGCACTGAAAGCTGTTGCTAGCCAGCACCCTTCCTTGGAAGCGCTTTTGTAGCCCTAAGAACACTGGGGCTCTGGGCTTCTCTAGCCACCTCATCTTCTGCTCATCCTCTCGCGCAGTCTAAAGAGAGCTCAGGTGAGAAATTGCAAACGTCGAGCAATTGCTCAGAGAGGAAAAGTGCCAGCACTGAAAGCTGTTGCTAGCCAGCACCCTTCCTTGGAAGCGCTTTCACAGGCGCAGCAACACTGGGGCTTTCCGCTTCTCTACCCACCAAACGTCACGGTCACTATCTCTCCGTCTCGTAGACACGAGCTGAGAAATTGCAAACGTCGAGCAATTGCTCAGAGATGAAAAGTGCCAGCACTGAAAGATGTTGCTAGCCAGCACCCTTCCTTGGAAGCGCTTTCACAGGTGCAGCAACACTGGGGCTTTGCACTTCTCTACCCACCAAACGTCACGGTCATTCTCTTTCTGTCTCGTAGACACGAGCTGAGAAATTGCAAACGTCGAGCAATTGCTCAGAGATGAAAAGCGCCAGCACTGAAAGCTCTTCCTAGCCAGCCCCCTTCCTTGGAAGCGTTTTTGTAGCCCTAAGAACACTGGGGCTCTGGGCTTCTCTAGCCACCTAATCTTCTGCTGATCCTGTCGCGCAGTCTAAAGAGAGCTCAGGTGAGAAATTGCAAAAGTCGAGCAATTGCTCAGAGATGAAAAGTGCCAGCACTGAAAGCTGTTGCTAGCCAGCACCCTTCCTTGGAAGCGCTTTCACACGCGCAGCAACACTGGGGCTTTGCGCTTCTCTACCCACCAAACATCACGGTCATTCTCTTTCCGTCTCGTAGACACGAGCTGAGAAATTGCAAACGTCGAGCAATTGCTCAGAGATGAAAAGTGCCAGCACTGAAAGATGTTGCTAGCCAGCACCCTTCCTTGGAAGCGCTGTCACAGGCGCAGCAACACTGCGACTTTGCGCTTCTCTACCCACCAAACGTCACGGTCACTATCTCTCCGTCTCGTAGACACGAGCTGAGAAATTGCAAACGTCGAGCAATTGCTGAGAGATGAAAAGCGCCAGCACTGAAAGCTGTTGCTAGCCAGCCCCCTTCCTTGGAAGCGCTTTTGTAGCCCTAAGAACAGTGGGGCTCTGGGCTTCTCTAGCCACCTCATCTTCTGCTCATCCTCTCGCGCAGTCTAAAGAGAGCTCAGGTGAGAAATTGCAAACGTCGAGCAATTGGTCAGAGAGGAAAAGTGCCAGCACTGAAAGCTGTTGCTAGCCAGCCCCCTTCCTTGAAAGCGCTTTCACAGGCGCAGCAACACTGGGGCTTTGCGCTTCTCTAACCACCAAACGTCACGGTCAGTATCTCTCCGTCTCATAGACACGAGCTGAGAAATTGCAAACGTCGAGCAATTGCTCAGAGATGAAAAGTGCCAGCACTGAAAGCTGTTGCTAGCCAGCACCCTTCCTTGGAAGCGCTTTTGTAGCCCTAAGAACAGTGGGGCTCTGTGCTTCTCTAGCCATCTAAACTTCTGCTCATCCTCTCGCGCAGTCTAAAGAGAGCTCAGGTGAGAAATTGCAAAAGTCGAGCAATTGCTCAGAGAGGAAAAGTGCCAGCACTGAAAGCTGTTGCTAGCCAGCACCCTTCCTTGGAAGCGCTTTCACAGGCGCAGCAACACTGGGGCTTTGCGCTTCTCTAACCACCAAACATCATGCTCACTATATCTCCGTCTCGTAGACACGAGCTGAGAAATTGCAAACGTCGAGCAATTGCTCAGAGATGAAAAGTGCCAGCACTGAAAGCTGTTGCTAGCCAGCACCCTTCCTTGGAAGCGCTTTCACAGGCGCAGCAACACTGGGGCTTTGTGCTTCTCTAACCACCAAACGTCACGGTCATTCTCTTTCTGTCTCGTAGACACGAGCTGAGAAATTGCAAACATCGAGCAATTGCTCACAGATGAAAAGTGCCAGCACTGAAAGCTCTTGCTAGCCAGCACCCTTCCTTGGAAGCGCTTTTGTAGCCCTAAGAACAGTGGGGCTCTGGGCTTCTCTAGCCACCTCATCTTCTGCTCATCCTGTCGCGCAGTCTAAAGAGAGCTCAGGTGAGAAATTGCAAACGTCGAGCAATTGCTCAGAGATGAAAAGTGCCAGCACTGAAAGCTGTTGCTAGCCAGCACCCTTCCTTGGAAGCGCTTTTGTAGCCCTAAGAACACTGGGGCTGTGGGCTTCTCTAGCCATCTCATCTTCTGCTCATCCTCTCGCGCAGTCTAAAGAGAGCTCAGGTGAGCAATTGCAAACGTCGAGCAATTGCTCAGAGGTGAAAAGTGCCAGCACTGAAAGCTGTTGCTATCCAGCCCCCTTCCTTGGAAGCGCTTTCACAGGCGCAGCAACACTGGGGCTTTGCGCTTCTCTAACCACCAAACGTCACGGTCATTCTCTTTCCATCTTGTAGACACCAGCTGAGAAATTGCAAACGTCGAGCAATTGCTCAGAGATGAAAAGTGGCAGCACTGAAAGCTGTTGCTAGCCAGCACCCTTCCTTGGAAGCGCTTTTGTAGCCCTAAGAACACTGGGGCTCTGGGCTTCTCTAGCCACCTCATCTTCTGCTCATCCTCTCGCGCAGTCTAAAGAGAGCTCAGGTGAGAAATTGCAAACGTTCAGCAATTGCTCAGAGAGGAAAAGTGCCAGCACTGAAAGCTGTTGCTAGCCAGCACCCTTCCTTGGAAGCGCTTTCACAGGCGCAGCAACACTGGGGCTTTCCGCTTCTCTACCCACCAAACGTCACGGTCACTATCTCTCCGTCTCGTAGACACGAGCTGAGAAATTGCAAACGTCGAGCAATTGCTCAGAGATGAAAAGTGCCAGCACTGAAAGATGTTGCTAGCCAGCACCCTTCCTTGGAAGCGCTTTCACAGGTGCAGCAACACTGGGGCTTTGCACTTCTCTACCCACCAAACGTCACGGTCATTCTCTTTCCGTCTCGTAGACACGAGCTGAGAAATTGCAAACGTCGAGCAATTGCTCAGAGATGAAAAGCGCCAGCACTGAAAGCTCTTCCTAGCCAGCCCCCTTCCTTGGAAGCGTTTTTGTAGCCCTAAGAACACTGGGGCTCTGGGCTTCTCTAGCCACCTAATCTTCTGCTGATCCTGTCGCGCAGTCTAAAGAGAGCTCAGGTGAGAAATTGCAAAAGTCGAGCAATTGCTCAGAGATGAAAAGTGCCAGCACTGAAAGCTGTTGCTAGCCAGCACCCTTCCTTGGAAGCGCTTTCACACGCGCAGCAACACTGGGGCTTTGCGCTTCTCTACCCACCAAACATCACGGTCATTCTCTTTCCGTCTCGTAGACACGAGCTGAGAAATTGCAAACGTCGAGCAATTGCTCAGAGATGAAAAGTGCCAGCACTGAAAGATGTTGCTAGCCAGCCCCCTTCCTTGAAAGCGCTTTCACAGGCGCAGCAACACTGGGGCTTTGCGCTTCTCTAACCACCAAACGTCACGGTCAGTATCTCTCCGTCTCATAGACACGAGCTGAGAAATTGCAAACGTCGAGCAATTGCTCAGAGATGAAAAGTGCCAGCACTGAAAGCTGTTGCTAGCCAGCACCCTTCCTTGGAAGCGCTTTTGTAGCCCTAAGAACAGTGGGGCTCTGTGCTTCTCTAGCCATCTAAACTTCTGCTCATCCTCTCGCGCAGTCTAAAGAGAGCTCAGGTGAGAAATTGCAAAAGTCGAGCAATTGCTCAGAGAGGAAAAGTGCCAGCACTGAAAGCTGTTGCTAGCCAGCACCCTTCCTTGGAAGCGCTTTCACAGGCGCAGCAACACTGGGGCTTTGCGCTTCTCTAACCACCAAACATCATGCTCACTATATCTCCGTCTCGTAGACACGAGCTGAGAAATTGCAAACGTCGAGCAATTGCTCAGAGATGAAAAGTGCCAGCACTGAAAGCTGTTGCTAGCCAGCACCCTTCCTTGGAAGCGCTTTCACAGGCGCAGCAACACTGGGGCTTTGTGCTTCTCTAACCACCAAACGTCACGGTCATTCTCTTTCTGTCTCGTAGACACGAGCTGAGAAATTGCAAACGTCGAGCAATTGCTCACAGATGAAAAGTGCCAGCACTGAAAGCTCTTGCTAGCCAGCACCCTTCCTTGGAAGCGCTTTTGTAGCCCTAAGAACAGTGGGGCTCTGGGCTTCTCTAGCCACCTCATCTTCTGCTCATCCTGTCGCGCAGTCTAAAGAGAGCTCAGGTGAGAAATTGCAAACGTCGAGCAATTGCTCAGAGATGAAAAGTGCCAGCACTGAAAGCTGTTGCTAGCCAGCACCCTTCCTTGGAAACGCTTTCACAGGCGCAGCAACACTGGGGCTTTCCGCTTCTCTAACCACTAAATATCACGGTCACTATCTCTCCGTCTCGTAGACACGAGCTGAGAAATTGCAAACCTCGAGCAATTGCTCAGAGATGAAAAGTGCCAGCACTGAAAGCTGTTGCTAGCCAGCCCCCTTCCTTGGAAGCGCTTTCACAGGCGCAGCAACACTGGGGCTTTGCGCTTCTCTACCCACCAAACGTCACGGTCATTCTCTTTCGGTCTCGTAGACACGAGCTGAGAAATTGCAAACGTCGAGCAATCGCTCAGAGATGAAAAGTGCCAGCACTGAAAGCTGTTGCTAGCCAGCACCCTTCCTTGGAAGCGCTTTTGTAGCCCTAAGAACACTGGGGCTGTGGGCTTCTCTAGCCATCTCATCTTCTGCTCATCCTCTCGCGCAGTCTAAAGAGAGCTCAGGTGAGCAATTGCAAACGTCGAGCAATTGCTCAGAGGTGAAAAGTGCCAGCACTGAAAGCTGTTGCTAGCCAGCCCCCTTCCTTGGAAGCGCTTTCACAGGCGCAGCAACACTGGGGCTTTGCGCTTCTCTACCCACCAAACGTCACGGTCATTCTCTTTCCGTCTTGTAGACACCAGCTGAGAAATTGCAAACGTCGAGCAATTGCTCAGAGATGAAAAGTGGCAGCACTGAAAGCTGTTGCTAGCCAGCACCCTTCCTTGGAAGCGCTTTTGTAGCCCTAAGAACACTGGGGCTCTGGGCTTCTCTAGCCACCTCATCTTCTGCTCATCCTGTCGCGCAGTCTAAAGAGAGCTCAGGTGAGAAATTGCAAACGTCGAGCAATTGCTCAGAGAGGAAAAGTGCCAGCACTGAAAGCTGTTGCTAGCCAGCACCCTTCCTTGGAAGCGCTTTCACAGGCGCAGCAACACTGGGGCTTTCCGCTTCTCTACCCACCAAACGTCACGGTCACTATCTCTCCGTCTCGTAGACACGAGCTGAGAAATTGCAAACGTCGAGCAATTGCTCAGAGATGAAAAGTGCCAGCACTGAAAGATGTTGCTAGCCAGCACCCTTCCTTGGAAGCGCTTTCACAGGTGCAGCAACACTGGGGCTTTGCACTTCTCTACCCACCAAACGTCACGGTCATTCTCTTTCCGTCTCGTAGACACGAGCTGAGAAATTGCAAACGTCGAGCAATTGCTCAGAGATGAAAAGCGCCAGCACTGAAAGCTCTTCCTAGCCAGCCCCCTTCCTTGGAAGCGCTTTTGTAGCCCTAAGAACACTGGGGCTCTGGGCTTCTCTAGCCACCTCATCTTCTGCTCATCCTCTCGCGCAGTCTAAAGAGAGCTCAGGTGAGAAATTGCAAACGTCGAGCAATTGCTCAGAGATGAAAAGTGCCAGCACTGAAAGCTGTTGCTAGCCAGCACCCTTCCTTGAAAGCGCTTTCACAGGCACAGCAACACTGGGGCTTTGCGCTTCTCTACCCACCAAACGTCACGGTCACTATCTCTCCGTCTCGTAGACACGAGCTGAGAAATTGCAAACGTCGAGCAATTGCTCAGAGATGAAAAGTGCCAGCACTGAAAGCTGTTGCTAGCCAGCCCCCTTCCTTGGAAGCGCTTTCACAGGCGCAGCAACACTGGGGCTTTGCGCTTCTCTACCCACCAAACGTCACGGTCACTATCTCTCCGTCTCGTAGACACGAGCTGAGACATTGCAAACGTTGAGCAATTGCTCAGAGATGAAAAGTGCCAGCACTGAAAGCTGTTGCTAGCCAGCACCCTTCTTTGGAAGTGCTTTTGTAGGCCTAAGAACACTGGGGCTGTGGGCTTCTCTAGCCATCTCATCTTCTGATCATCATCTCGCGCAGTCTAAAGAGAGCTCAGGTGAGAAATTGCAAACGTCGAGCAATTGCTCAGAGATGAAAAGAGCCAGCACTGAAAGCTGTTGCTAGCCAGCACCCTTCCTTGGAAGCGCTTTCACAGGCGCAGCAACACTGGGGCTTTCCGCTTCTCTACCCACCAAACGTCACGGTCACTATCTCTCCGTCTCGTAGACACGAGCTGAGAAATTGCAAACGTCGAGCAATTGCTCAGAGATGAAAAGTGCCAGCACTGAAAGATGTTGCTAGCCAGCACCCTTCCTTGGAAGCGCTTTCACAGGTGCAGCAACACTGGGGCTTTGCACTTCTCTACCCACCAAACGTCACGGTCATTCTCTTTCCGTCTCGTAGACACGAGCTGAGAAATTGCAAACGTTGAGCAATTGCTCAGAGATGAAAAGCGCCAGCACTGAAAGCTCTTCCTAGCCAGCCCCCTTCCTTGGAAGCGCTTTTGTAGCCCTAAGAACACTGGGGCTCTGGGCTTCTCTAGCCACCTCATCTTCTGCTCATCCTCTCGCGCAGTCTAAAGAGAGCTCAGGTGAGAAATTGCAAACGTCGAGCAATTGCTCAGAGATGAAAAGTGCCAGCACTGAAAGCTGTTGCTAGCCAGCACCCTTCCTTGAAAGCGCTTTCACAGGCACAGCAACACTGGGGCTTTGCGCTTCTCTACCCACCAAACGTCACGGTCACTATCTCTCCGTCTCGTAGACACGAGCTGAGAAATTGCAAACGTCGAGCAATTGCTCAGAGATGAAAAGTGCCAGCACTGAAAGCTGTTGCTAGCCAGCCCCCTTCCTTGGAAGCGCTTTCACAGGCGCAGCAACACTGGGGCTTTGCGCTTCTCTACCCACCAAACGTCACGGTCACTATCTCTCCGTCTCGTAGACACGAGCTGAGACATTGCAAACGTTGAGCAATTGCTCAGAGATGAAAAGTGCCAGCACTGAAAGCTGTTGCTAGCTAGCACCCTTCTTTGGAAGTGCTTTTGTAGGCCTAAGAACACTGGGGCTGTGGGCTTCTCTAGCCATCTCATCTTCTGCTCATCATGTCGCGCAGTCTAAAGAGCGCTCAGGTGAGAAATTGCAAACGTCGAGCAATTGCTCAGAGATGAAAAGAGCCAGCACTGAAAGCTGTTGCTAGCCAGCACCCTTCCTTGGAAGCGCTTTTGTAGCCCTAAGAACACTGGGGCTCTGGGCTTCTCTAGCCACCTCATCTTCTGCTCATCCTCTCGCGCACTCTAAAGAGAGCTCAGGTGAGAAATTGGAAACGTCGAGCAATTGCTCAGAGATGAAAAGTGCCAGCACTGAAAGCTGTTGCTAGCCAGCACCCTTCCTTGGAAGCGCTTTCACAGGCGCAGCAACACTGGGGCTTTGCGCTTCTCTACCCACCAAACGTCACGGTCACTATCTCTCCGTCTCGTAGACACGAGCTGAGAAATTGCAAACGTCGAGCAATTGCTCAGAGATGAAAAGTGCCAGCACTGAAAGCTGTTGCTAGCCAGCACCCTTCCTTGGAAGCGCTTTCACAGGCGCAGCAACACTGGGGCTTTGCGCTTCTCTACCCACCAAACATCACGGTCATTCTCTTTCCGTCTCGTAGACACGAGCTGAGAAATTGCAAACGTCGAGCAATTGCTCAGAGATGAAAAGAGCCAGCACTGAAAGCTATTGCTAGCCAGCACCCTTCCTTGGAAGCGCTTTCACAGGCGCAGCAACACTGGGGCTTTGCGCTTCTCTAACCACCAAACGTCACGGTCACTATCTCTCCGTCTCGTAGACACGAGCTGAGAAATTGCAAACGTCGAGCAATTGCTCAGAGATGAAAAGTGCCAGCACTGAAAGCTGTTGCTAGCCAGCACCCTTCCTTGGAAGCGCTTTCACAGGCACAGCAACACTGGGGCTTTGCACTTCTCTAACCACCAAACGTCACGGTCATTCTCTTTCCGTCTCGTAGACACGAGCTGAGAAAATGCAAACGTCGAGCAATTGCTCAGAGATGAAAAGTGCCAGCACTGAAAGCTGTTGCTAGCCAGCCCCCTTCCTTGGAAGCGCTTTTGTAGCCCTAAGAACAGTGGGGCTCTGGGCTTCTCTAGCAATCTAAACTTCTGCTCATCCTCTCGCGCAGTCTAAAGAGAGCTCAGGTGAGAAATTGCAAACGTCGAGCAATTGCTCAGAGATGAAAAGTGCCAGCACTGAAAGCTGTTGCTAGCCAGCACCCTTCCTTGAAAGCGCTTTCACAGGCGCAGCAACACTGGGGCTTTGCGCTTCTCTAACCACCAAGCGTCACGGTCACTATCTCTCCGTCTCGTAGACACGAGCTGAGAAATTGCAAACGTCGAGCAATTGCTCAGAGATGAAAAGAGCCAGCACTGAAAGCTGTTGCTAGCCAGCACCCTTCCTTGGAAGCGCTTTCACAGGCGCAGCAACACTGGGGCTTTGCGCTTCTCTACCCACCAAACGTCACGGTCACTATCTCTCCGTCTCGTAGACACGAGCTCACAAATTGCAAACGTTGAGCAATTGCTCAGAGATGAAAAGTGGCAGCACTGAAAGATGTTGCTAGCCAGCACCCTTCCTTGGAAGTGCTTTTGTAGGCCTAAGAACACTGGGACTCTGTGCTTTTCTAGCCATCTAAACTTCTGCTCATCCTCTCGCGCAGTCTAAAGAGAGCTCAGGTGAGAAATTGCAAACGTTGAGCAATTGCTGAGAGATGAAAAGTGCCAGCACTGAAAGCTGTTGCTAGCCAGCCCCCTTCCTTGGAAGCGCTTTCACAGGCGCAGCAACACTGGGGCTTTGCGCTTCTCTAACCACCAAACATCACGGTCATTCTCTTTCTGTCTCGTAGACATGAGCTGAGACATTGCAAACGTCGAGCAATTGCTCAGAGATGAAAAGTGCCAGCACTGAAAGCTGTTGCTAGCCAGCACCCTTCCTTGGAAGTGCTTTTGTAGGCCTAAGAACACTGGGGCTGTGGGCTTCTCTAGCCATCTCATCTTCTGATCATCCTCTCGCGCAGTCTAAAGAGAGCTCAGGTGAGAAATTGCAAACGTCGAGCAATTGCTCAGAGATGAAAAGAGCCAGCACTGAAAGCTGTTGCTAGCCAGCCCCCTTCCTTGGAAGCGCTTTTGTAGCCCTAAGAACAGTGGGGCTCTGGGCTTCTCTAGCCACCTCATCTTCTGCTCATCCTCTCGCGCAGTCTAAAGAGAGCTCAGGTGAGAAATGGCAAACGTCCAGCAATTGCTCAGAGATGAAAAGTGCCAGCACTGAAAGATGTTGCTAGCCAGCACCCTTCCTTGAAAGCGCTTTCACAGGCGCAGCAACACTGGGGCTTTGCGCTTCTCTACCCACCAAACGTCACGGTCACTATCTCTCCGTCTCGTAGACACGAGCTGAGAAATTGCAAACGTCGAGCAATTGCTCAGAGATGAAAAGTGCCAGCACTGAAAGCTGTTGCTAGCCAGCCCCCTTCCTTGGAAGCGCTTTCACAGGCGCAGCAACACTGGGGCTTTGTGCTTCTCTACCCACCAAACATCACGGTCATTCTCTTTCCGTCTCGTAGACACGAGCTGAGAAATTGCAAACGTCGAGCAATTGCTCAGAGATGAAAAGAGCCAGCACTGAAAGCTGTTGCTAGCCAGCACCCTTCCTTGGAAGCGCTTTCACAGGCGCAGCAACAGTGGGGCTTTGCGCTTCTCTACCCACCAAACGTCACGGTCACTATCTCTCCGTCTCGTAGACACGAGCTGAGAAATTGCAAACGTTGAGCAATTGCTCAGAGATGAAAAGTGGCAGCACTGAAAGCTGTTGCTAGCCAGCACCCTTCCTTGGAAGTGCTTTTGTAGGCCCAAGAACACTGGGACTCTGTGCTTTTCTAGCCATCTCATCTTCTGCTCATCCTCTCGCGCAGTCTAAAGAGAGCTCAGGTGAGAAATTGCAAACGTTGAGCAATTGCTCAGAGATGAAAAGTGCCAGCACTGAAAGCTGTTGCTAGCCAGCACCCTTCCTTGGAAGCGCTTTCACAGGCGCAGCAACACTGGGGCTTTGCGCTTCTCTAACCACCAAACATCACGGTCATTCTCTTTCTGTCTCGTAGACATGAGCTGAGACATTGCAAACGTCGAGCAATTGCTCAGAGATGAAAAGTGCCAGCACTGAAAGCTGTTGCTAGCCAGCACCCTTCTTTGGAAGTGCTTTTGTAGGCCTAAGAACACTGGGGCTCTGGGCTTCTCTAGCCACCTCATCTTCTGCTCATCCTCTCGCACACTCTAAAGAGAGCTCAGGGGAGAAATTGCAAACGTCAAGCAATTGCTGAGAGATGAAAAGTGCCAGCACTGAAAGCTGTTGCTAGCCAGCACCCTTCCTTGGAAGCGCTTTCACAGGCGCAGCAACACTGGGGCTTTGTGCTTCTCTACCCACCAAACATCACGGTCATTCTCTTTCCGTCTCGTAGACACGAGCTGAGAAATTGCAAACGTCGAGCAATTGCTCAGAGATGAAAAGAGCCAGCACTGAAAGCTGTTGCTAGCCAGCCCCCTTCCTTGGAAGCGCTTTCACAGGCGCAGCAACACTGGGGCTTTGCGCTTCTCTACCCACCAAACGTCACGGTCACTATCTCTCCGTCTCGTAGACACGAGCTGAGAAATTGCAAACGTCGAGCAATTGCTCACAGATGAAAAGTGCCAGCACTGAAAGCTGTTGCTAGCCAGCACCCTTCCTTGGAAGCGCTTTCACAGGAGCAGCAACACTGGGGCTTTGCGCTTCTCTAACCACCAAACGTCACGGTCATTCTCTTTCCGTCTCGTAGACACGAGCTGAGAAAATGCAAACGTCGAGCAATTGCTCAGAGATGAAAAGCGCCAGCACTGAAAGCTCTTCCTAGCCAGCCCCCTTCCTTGGAAGCGCTTTTGTAGCCCTAAGAACAGTGGGGCTCTGGGCTTCTCTAGCCACCTCATCTTCTGCTCATCCTCTCGCGCAGTCTAAAGAGAGCTCAGGTGAGAAATTGCAAACGTCGAGCAATTGCTCAGAGATGAAAAGTGCCAGCACTGAAAGCTCTTGCTAGCCAGCACCCTTCCTTGGAAGCGCTTTCACAGGCGCAGCAACACTGGGGCTTTGCGCTTCTCTAACCACCAAACGTCACGGTCATTCTCTTTCGGTCTCGTAGACACGAGCTGAGAAATTGCAAATGTCGAGCAATTGCTCAGAGATGAAAAGTGCCAGCACTGAAAGCTGTTGCTAGCCAGCACCCTTCCTTGGAAGCGCTTTTGTAGCCCTAAGAACAGTGGAGCTCTGGGCTTCTCTAGCCATCTCATCTTCTGCTCATCCTCTCGCGCAGTCTAAAGAGAGCTCAGGTGAGAAATTGCAAACGTCGAGCAATTGCTCAGAGATGAAAAGTGCCAGCACTGAAAGCTGTTGCTAGCCAGCCCCCTTCCTTGGAAGCGCTTTTGTAGCCCTAAGAACAGTGGGGCTCTGGGCTTCTCTAGCCACCTAATCTTCTGCTCATCCTGTCGCGCAGTCTAAAGAGAGCTCAGGTGTGAAATTGCAAACGTCGAGCAATTGCTCAGAGATGAAAAGTGCCAGCACTGAAAGCTGTTGCTAGCCAGCACCCTTCCTTGGAAGCGCTTTCACAGGCGCAGCAACACTGGGGCTTTGCGCTTCTCTACCCACCAAACGTCACGGTCACTATCTCTCCGTCTCGTAGACACGAGCTGAGAAATTGCAAACGTCGAGCAATTGCTCACAGATGAAAAGTGCCAGCACTGAAAGATGTTGCTAGCCAGCCCCCTTCCTTGGAAGCACTTTCACAGGTGCAGCAACACTGGGGCTTTGCGCTTCTCTACCCACCAAACGTCACGGTCATTCTCTTTCCGTCTCGTAGACACGAGCTGAGAAAGTGCAAACGTCGAGCAATTGCTGAGAGATGAAAAGCGCCAGCACTGAAAGCTCTTGCTAGCCAGCCCCCTTCCTTGGAAGCGCTTTTGTAGCCCTAAGAACACTGGGGCTCTGGGCTTCTCTAGCAATCTAAACTTCTGCTCATCCTCTCGCGCAGTCTAAAGAGAGCTCAGGTGAGAAATTGCAAACGTCGAGCAATTGCTCAGAGATGAAAAGTGCCAGCACTGAAAGCTGTTGCTAGCCAGCACCCTTCCTTGAAAGCGCTTTCACAGGCGCAGCAACACTGGGGCTTTGCGCTTCTCTAACCACCAAGCGTCACGGTCACTATCTCTCCGTCTCGTAGACACGAGCTGAGAAATTGCAAACGTCGAGCAATTGCTCAGAGATGAAAAGAGCCAGCACTGAAAGCTGTTGCTAGCTAGCACCCTTCCTTGGAAGCGCTTTCACAGGCGCAGCAACACTGGGGCTTTGCGCTTCTCTACCCACCAAACGTCACGGTCACTATCTCTCCGTCTCGTAGACACGAGCTGAGAAATTGCAAACGTTGAGCAATTGCTCAGAGATGAAAAGTGGCAGCACTGAAAGCTGTTGCTAGCCAGCACCCTTCCTTGGAAGTGCTTTTGTAGGCCTAAGAACACTGGGACTCTGTGCTTTTCTAGCCATCTAAACTTCTGCTCATCCTCTCGCGCAGTCTAAAGAGAGCTCAGGTGAGAAATTGCAAACGTTGAGCAATTGCTGAGAGATAAAAAGTGCCAGCACTGAAAGCTGTTGCTAGCCAGCCCCCTTCCTTGGAAGCGCTTTCACAGGCGCAGCAACACTGGGGCTTTGCGCTTCTCTAACCACCAAACATCACGGTCATTCTCTTTCTGTCTCGTAGACATGAGCTGAGACATTGCAAACGTCGAGCAATTGCTCAGAGATGAAAAGTGCCAGCACTGAAAGCTGTTGCTAGCCAGCACCCTTCTTTGGAAGTGCTTTTGTAGGCCTAAGAACACTGGGGCTGTGGGCTTCTCTAGCCATCTCATCTTCTGATCATCCTCTCGCGCAGTATAAAGAGAGCTCAGGTGAGAAATTGGAAACGTCGAGCAATTGCTCAGAGGTGAAAAGTGCCAGCACTGAAAGCTGTTGCTAGCCAGCCCCCTTCCTTGGAAGCGCTTTCACAGGCGCAGCAACACTGGGGCTTTGCGCTTCTCTACCCACCAAACGTCACGGTCATTCTCTTTCCGTCTTGTAGACACCAGCTGAGAAATTGCAAACGTCGAGCAATTGCTCAGAGATGAAAAGAGCCAGCACTGAAAGCTGTTGCTAGCCAGCACCCTTCCTTGGAAGCGCTTTTGTAGCCCTAAGAACACTGGGGCTCTGGGCTTCTCTAGCCACCTCATCTTCTGCTCATCCTCTCGCGCAGTCTAAAGAGAGCTCAGGTGAGAAATTGCAAACGTCGAGCAATTGCTCAGAGATGAAAAGAGCCAGCACTGAAAGCTGTTGCTAGCCAGCCCCCTTCCTTGGAAGCGCTTTTGTAGCCCTAAGAACAGTGGGGCTCTGGGCTTCTCTAGCCACCTCATCTTCTGCTCATCCTCTCGCGCAGTCTAAAGAGAGCTCAGGTGAGAAATGGCAAACGTCCAGCAATTGCTCAGAGATGAAAAGTGCCAGCACTGAAAGATGTTGCTAGCCAGCACCCTTCCTTGAAAGCGCTTTCACAGGCGCAGCAACACTGGGGCTTTGCGCTTCTCTACCCACCAAACGTCACGGTCACTATCTCTCCGTCTCGTAGACACGAGCTGAGAAATTGCAAACGTCGAGCAATTGCTCAGAGATGAAAAGTGCCAGCACTGAAAGCTGTTGCTAGCCAGCCCCCTTCCTTGGAAGCGCTTTCACAGGCGCAGCAACACTGGGGCTTTGTGCTTCTCTACCCACCAAACATCACGGTCATTCTCTTTCCGTCTCGTAGACACGAGCTGAGAAATTGCAAACGTCGAGCAATTGCTCAGAGATGAAAAGAGCCAGCACTGAAAGCTGTTGCTAGCCAGCACCCTTCCTTGGAAGCGCTTTCACAGGCGCAGCAACAGTGGGGCTTTGCGCTTCTCTACCCACCAAACGTCACGGTCACTATCTCTCCGTCTCGTAGACACGAGCTGAGAAATTGCAAACGTTGAGCAATTGCTCAGAGATGAAAAGTGGCAGCACTGAAAGCTGTTGCTAGCCAGCACCCTTCCTTGGAAGTGCTTTTGTAGGCCTAAGAACACTGGGACTCTGTGCTTTTCTAGCCATCTAAACTTCTGCTCATCCTCTCGCGCAGTCTAAAGAGAGCTCAGGTGAGAAATTGCAAACGTTGAGCAATTGCTGAGAGATGAAAAGTGCCAGCACTGAAAGCTGTTGCTAGCCAGCACCCTTCCTTGGAAGCGCTTTCACAGGCGCAGCAACACTGGGGCTTTGCGCTTCTCTAACCACCAAACATCACGGTCATTCTCTTTCTGTCTCGTAGACATGAGCTGAGACATTGCAAACGTCGAGCAATTGCTCAGAGATGAAAAGTGCCAGCACTGAAAGCTGTTGCTAGCCAGCACCCTTCTTTGGAAGTGCTTTTGTAGGCCTAAGAACACTGGGGCTCTGGGCTTCTCTAGCCACCTCATCTTCTGCTCATCCTCTCGCACACTCTAAAGAGAGCTCAGGGGAGAAATTGCAAACGTCAAGCAATTGCTGAGAGATGAAAAGTGCCAGCACTGAAAGCTGTTGCTAGCCAGCACCCTTCCTTGGAAGCGCTTTCACAGGCGCAGCAACACTGGGGCTTTGTGCTTCTCTACCCACCAAACATCACGGTCATTCTCTTTCCGTCTCGTAGACACGAGCTGAGAAATTGCAAACGTCGAGCAATTGCTCAGAGATGAAAAGAGCCAGCACTGAAAGCTGTTGCTAGCCAGCCCCCTTCCTTGGAAGCGCTTTCACAGGCGCAGCAACACTGGGGCTTTGCGCTTCTCTACCCACCAAACGTCACGGTCACTATCTCTCCGTCTCGTAGACACG
Source organism: Sarcoramphus papa (assembly GCA_037962945.1). NCBI lineage: Eukaryota > Metazoa > Chordata > Aves > Accipitriformes > Cathartidae > Sarcoramphus > Sarcoramphus papa. The sequence goes on along the minus strand of CM075590.1, from coordinate 27,634,571 downwards.
AGCTGAGAAATTGCAAACGTCGAGCAATTGCTCACAGATGAAAAGTGCCAGCACTGAAAGCTGTTGCTAGCCAGCACCCTTCCTTGGAAGCGCTTTCACAGGAGCAGCAACACTGGGGCTTTGCGCTTCTCTAACCACCAAACGTCACGGTCATTCTCTTTCCGTCTCGTAGACACGAGCTGAGAAAATGCAAACGTCGAGCAATTGCTCAGAGATGAAAAGCGCCAGCACTGAAAGCTCTTCCTAGCCAGCCCCCTTCCTTGGAAGCGCTTTTGTAGCCCTAAGAACAGTGGGGCTCTGGGCTTCTCTAGCCACCTCATCTTCTGCTCATCCTCTCGCGCAGTCTAAAGAGAGCTCAGGTGAGAAATTGCAAACGTCGAGCAATTGCTCAGAGATGAAAAGTGCCAGCACTGAAAGCTCTTGCTAGCCAGCACCCTTCCTTGGAAGCGCTTTCACAGGCGCAGCAACACTGGGGCTTTGCGCTTCTCTAACCACCAAACGTCACGGTCATTCTCTTTCGGTCTCGTAGACACGAGCTGAGAAATTGCAAATGTCGAGCAATTGCTCAGAGATGAAAAGTGCCAGCACTGAAAGCTGTTGCTAGCCAGCACCCTTCCTTGGAAGCGCTTTTGTAGCCCTAAGAACAGTGGAGCTCTGGGCTTCTCTAGCCATCTCATCTTCTGCTCATCCTCTCGCGCAGTCTAAAGAGAGCTCAGGTGAGAAATTGCAAACGTCGAGCAATTGCTCAGAGATGAAAAGTGCCAGCACTGAAAGCTGTTGCTAGCCAGCCCCCTTCCTTGGAAGCGCTTTTGTAGCCCTAAGAACAGTGGGGCTCTGGGCTTCTCTAGCCACCTAATCTTCTGCTCATCCTGTCGCGCAGTCTAAAGAGAGCTCAGGTGTGAAATTGCAAACGTCGAGCAATTGCTCAGAGATGAAAAGAGCCAGCACTGAAAGCTGTTGCTAGCCAGCACCCTTCCTTGGAAGCGCTTTCACAGGCGCAGCAACACTGGGGCTTTGCGCTTCTCTACCCACCAAACGTCACGGTCACTATCTCTCCGTCTCGTAGACACGAGCTGAGAAATTGCAAACGTCGAGCAATTGCTCACAGATGAAAAGTGCCAGCACTGAAAGATGTTGCTAGCCAGCCCCCTTCCTTGGAAGCACTTTCACAGGTGCAGCAACACTGGGGCTTTGCGCTTCTCTACCCACCAACCGTCACGGTCATTCTCTTTCCGTCTCGTAGACACGAGCTGAGAAAGTGCAAACGTCGAGCAATTGCTCAGAGATGAAAAGCGCCAGCACTGAAAGCTCTTGCTAGCCAGCCCCCTTCCTTGGAAGCGCTTTTGTAGCCCTAAGAACACTGGGGCTCTGGGCTTCTCTAGCAATCTAAACTTCTGCTCATCCTCTCGCGCAGTCTAAAGAGAGCTCAGGTGAGAAATTGCAAACGTCGAGCAATTGCTCAGAGATGAAAAGTGCCAGCACTGAAAGCTGTTGCTAGCCAGCACCCTTCCTTGAAAGCGCTTTCACAGGCGCAGCAACACTGGGGCTTTGCGCTTCTCTAACCACCAAGCGTCACGGTCACTATCTCTCCGTCTCGTAGACACGAGCTGAGAAATTGCAAACGTCGAGCAATTGCTCAGAGATGAAAAGAGCCAGCACTGAAAGCTGTTGCTAGCTAGCACCCTTCCTTGGAAGCGCTTTCACAGGCGCAGCAACACTGGGGCTTTGCGCTTCTCTACCCACCAAACGTCACGGTCACTATCTCTCCGTCTCGTAGACACGAGCTGAGAAATTGCAAACGTTGAGCAATTGCTCAGAGATGAAAAGTGGCAGCACTGAAAGCTGTTGCTAGCCAGCACCCTTCCTTGGAAGTGCTTTTGTAGGCCTAAGAACACTGGGACTCTGTGCTTTTCTAGCCATCTAAACTTCTGCTCATCCTCTCGCGCAGTCTAAAGAGAGCTCAGGTGAGAAATTGCAAACGTTGAGCAATTGCTGAGAGATAAAAAGTGCCAGCACTGAAAGCTGTTGCTAGCCAGCCCCCTTCCTTGGAAGCGCTTTCACAGGCGCAGCAACACTGGGGCTTTGCGCTTCTCTAACCACCAAACATCACGGTCATTCTCTTTCTGTCTCGTAGACATGAGCTGAGACATTGCAAACGTCGAGCAATTGCTCAGAGATGAAAAGTGCCAGCACTGAAAGCTGTTGCTAGCCAGCACCCTTCTTTGGAAGTGCTTTTGTAGGCCTAAGAACACTGGGGCTGTGGGCTTCTCTAGCCATCTCATCTTCTGATCATCCTCTCGCGCAGTCTAAAGAGAGCTCAGGTGAGAAATTGGAAACGTCGAGCAATTGCTCAGAGGTGAAAAGTGCCAGCACTGAAAGCTGTTGCTAGCCAGCCCCCTTCCTTGGAAGCGCTTTCACAGGCGCAGCAACACTGGGGCTTTGCGCTTCTCTACCCACCAAACGTCACGGTCATTCTCTTTCCGTCTTGTAGACACCAGCTGAGAAATTGCAAACGTCGAGCAATTGCTCAGAGATGAAAAGAGCCAGCACTGAAAGCTGTTGCTAGCCAGCACCCTTCCTTGGAAGCGCTTTTGTAGCCCTAAGAACACTGGGGCTCTGGGCTTCTCTAGCCACCTCATCTTCTGCTCATCCTCTCGCGCAGTCTAAAGAGAGCTCAGGTGAGAAATTGCAAACGTCGAGCAATTGCTCAGAGATGAAAAGTGCCAGCACTGAAAGCTGTTGCTAGCCAGCACCCTTCCTTGGAAGCGCTTTCACAGGCGCAGCAACACTGGGGCTTTGCGCTTCTCTAACCACCAAACGTCACGGTCACTATCTCTCCGTCTCGTAGACACGAGCTGAGAAATTGCAAACGTTGAGCAATTGCTCAGAGATGAAAAGTGCCAGCACTGAAAGATGTTGCTAGCCAGCACCCTTCCTTGGAAGTGCTTTTGTAGCCCTAAGAACACTGGGGCTCTGGGCTTTTCTAGCCATCTAAACTTCTGCTCATCCTCTCGCGCAGTCTAAAGAGAGCTCAGGTGAGAAATTGCAAATGTCGAGCAATTGCTCAGAGAGGAAAAGTGCCAGCACTGAAAGCTGTTGCTAGCCAGCACCCTTCCTTGGAAGCGCTTTCACAGGCGCAGCAACACTGGGGCTTTCCGCTTCTCTACCCACCAAACGTCACGGTCACTATCTCTCCGTCTCGTAGACACGAGCTGAGAAATTGCAAACGTCGAGCAATTGCTCAGAGATGAAAAGTGCCAGCACTGAAAGATGTTGCTAGCCAGCACCCTTCCTTGGAAGCGCTTTCACAGGTGCAGCAACACTGGGGCTTTGCACTTCTCTAACCACCAAACGTCACGGTCATTCTCTTTCCGTCTCGTAGACACGAGCTGAGAAATTGCAAACGTCGAGCAATTGCTCAGAGATGAAAAGCGCCAGCACTGAAAGCTCTTCCTAGCCAGCCCCCTTCCTTGGAAGCGCTTTTGTAGCCCTAAGAACACTGGGGCTCTGGGCTTCTCTAGCCACCTCATCTTCTGCTCATCCTCTCGCGCAGTCTAAAGAGAGCTCAGGTGAGAAATTGCAAACGTCGAGCAATTGCTCAGAGATGAAAAGTGCCAGCACTGAAAGCTGTTGCTAGCCAGCACCCTTCCTTGAAAGCGCTTTCACAGGCACAGCAACACTGGGGCTTTGCGCTTCTCTACCCACCAAACGTCACGGTCACTATCTCTCCGTCTCGTAGACACGAGCTGAGAAATTGCAAACGTCGAGCAATTGCTCAGAGATGAAAAGTGCCAGCACTGAAAGCTGTTGCTAGCCAGCACCCTTCCTTGGAAGCGCTTTCACAGGCGCAGCAACACTGGGGCTTTGCGCTTCTCTACCCACCAAACGTCACGGTCACTATCTCTCCGTCTCGTAGACACGAGCTGAGAAATTGAAAACGTTGAGCAATTGCTCAGAGATGAAAAGTGCCAGCACTGAAAGCTGTTGCTAGCCAGCACCCTTCTTTGGAAGTGCTTTTGTAGGCCTAAGAACACTGGGGCTGTGGGCTTCTCTAGCCATCTCATCTTCTGATCATCATCTCGCGCAGTCTAAAGAGCGCTCAGGTGAGAAATTGCAAACGTCGAGCAATTGCTGAGAGATGAAAAGAGCCAGCACTGAAAGCTGTTGCTAGCCAGCACCCTTCCTTGGAAGCGCTTTCACAGGCGCAGCAACACTGGGGCTTTGCGCTTCTCTACCCACCAAACGTCACGGTCACTATCTCTCCGTCTCGTAGACACGAGCTGAGAAATTGCAAACGTCGAGCAATTGCTCAGAGATGAAAAGTGCCAGCACTGAAAGCTGTTGCTAGCCAGCACCCTTCCTTGGAAGCGCTTTCACAGGCGCAGCAACACTGGGGCTTTGCGCTTCTCTACCCACCAAACATCACGGTCATTCTCTTTCCGTCTCGTAGACACGAGCTGAGAAATTGCAAACGTCGAGCAATTGCTCAGAGATGAAAAGAGCCAGCACTGAAAGCTATTGCTAGCCAGCACCCTTCCTTGGAAGCGCTTTCACAGGCGCAGCAACACTGGGGCTTTGCGCTTCTCTACCCACCAAACGTCACGGTCACTATCTCTCCATCTCGTAGACACGAGCTGAGAAATTGCAAACGTCGAGTAATTGCTCAGAGATGAAAAGTGCCAGCACTGAAAGCTGTTGCTAGCCAGCCCCCTTCCTTGGAAGCGCTTTCACAGGCACAGCAACACTGGGGCTTTGCACTTCTCTAACCACCAAACGTCACGGTCATTCTCTTTCCGTCTCGTAGACACGAGCTGAGAAAATGCAAACGTCGAGCAATTGCTCAGAGATGAAAAGTGCCAGCACTGAAAGCTGTTGCTAGCCAGCCCCCTTCCTTGGAAGCGCTTTTGTAGCCCTAAGAACACTGGGGCTCTGGGCTTCTCTAGCAATCTAAACTTCTGCTCATCCTCTCGCGCAGTCTAAAGAGAGCTCAGGTGAGAAATTGCAAACGTCGAGCAATTGCTCAGAGATGAAAAGTGCCAGCACTGAAAGCTGTTGCTAGCCAGCACCCTTCCTTGAAAGCGCTTTCACAGGCGCAGCAACACTGGGGCTTTGCGCTTCTCTAACCACCAAGCGTCACGGTCACTATCTCTCCGTCTCGTAGACACGAGCTGAGAAATTGCAAACGTCGAGCAATTGCTCAGAGATGAAAAGAGCCAGCACTGAAAGCTGTTGCTAGCCAGCACCCTTCCTTGGAAGCGCTTTCACAGGCGCAGCAACACTGGGGCTTTGCGCTTCTCTACCCACCAAACGTCACGGTCACTATCTCTCCGTCTCGTAGACACGAGCTGAGAAATTGCAAACGTTGAGCAATTGCTCAGAGATGAAAAGTGGCAGCACTGAAAGCTGTTGCTAGCCAGCACCCTTCCTTGGAAGTGCTTTTGTAGGCCTAAGAACACTGGGACTCTGTGCTTTTCTAGCCATCTAAACTTCTGCTCATCCTCTCGCGCAGTCTAAAGAGAGCTCAGGTGAGAAATTGCAAACGTTGAGCAATTGCTGAGAGATGAAAAGTGCCAGCACTGAAAGCTCTTGCTAGCCAGCCCCCTTCCTTGGAAGCGCTTTCACAGGCGCAGCAACACTGGGGCTTTGCGCTTCTCTACCCACCAAACGTCACGGTCACTATCTCTCCGTCTCGTAGACACGAGCTGAGAAATTGCAAACGTCGAGCAATTGCTCAGAGATGAAAAGTGCCAGCACTGAAAGCTGTTGCTAGCCAGCACCCTTCCTTGGAAGCGCTTTCACAGGCGCAGCAACACTGGGGCTTTGCGCTTCTCTACCCACCAAACGCCACGGTCACTATCTCTCCGTCTCGTAGACACGAGCTGAGACATTGCAAACGTTGAGCAATTGCTCAGAGATGAAAAGTGCCAGCACTGAAAGCTGTTGCTAGCCAGCACCCTTCTTTGGAAGTGCTTTTGTAGGCCTAAGAACACTGGGGCTGTGGGCTTCTCTAGCCATCTCATCTTCTGATCATCATCTCGCGCAGTCTAAAGAGCGCTCAGGTGAGAAATTGCAAACGTCGAGCAATTGCTCAGAGATGAAAAGAGCCAGCACTGAAAGCTGTTGCTAGCCAGCACCCTTCCTTGGAAGCGCTTTTGTAGCCCTAAGAACACTGGGGCTCTGGGCTTCTCTAGCCACCTCATCTTCTGCTCATCCTCTCGCGCACTCTAAAGAGAGCTCAGGTGAGAAATTGGAAACGTCGAGCAATTGCTCAGAGATGAAAAGTGCCAGCACTGAAAGCTGTTGCTAGCCAGCACCCTTCCTTGGAAGCGCTTTCACAGGCGCAGCAACACTGGGGCTTTGCGCTTCTCTACCCACCAAACGTCACGGTCACTATCTCTCCGTCTCGTAGACACGAGCTGAGAAATTGCAAACGTCGAGCAATTGCTCAGAGATGAAAAGTGCCAGCACTGAAAGCTGTTGCTAGCCAGCACCCTTCCTTGGAAGCGCTTTCACAGGCGCAGCAACACTGGGGCTTTGCGCTTCTCTACCCACCAAACATCACGGTCATTCTCTTTCCGTCTCGTAGACACGAGCTGAGAAATTGCAAACGTCGAGCAATTGCTCAGAGATGAAAAGAGCCAGCACTGAAAGCTATTGCTAGCCAGCACCCTTCCTTGGAAGCGCTTTCACAGGCGCAGCAACACTGGGGCTTTGCGCTTCTCTACCCACCAAACGTCACGGTCACTATCTCTCCGTCTCGTAGACACGAGCTGAGAAATTGCAAACGTCGAGTAATTGCTCAGAGATGAAAAGTGCCAGCACTGAAAGCTGTTGCTAGCCAGCACCCTTCCTTGGAAGCGCTTTCACAGGCACAGCAACACTGGGGCTTTGCACTTCTCTAACCACCAAACGTCACGGTCATTCTCTTTCCGTCTCGTAGACACGAGCTGAGAAAATGCAAACGTCGAGCAATTGCTCAGAGATGAAAAGTGCCAGCACTGAAAGCTGTTGCTAGCCAGCCCCCTTCCTTGGAAGCGCTTTTGTAGCCCTAAGAACACTGGGGCTCTGGGCTTCTCTAGCAATCTAAACTTCTGCTCATCCTCTCGCGCAGTCTAAAGAGAGCTCAGGTGAGAAATTGCAAACGTCGAGCAATTGCTCAGAGATGAAAAGTGGCAGCACTGAAAGCTGTTGCTAGCCAGCACCCTTCCTTGAAAGCGCTTTCACAGGCGCAGCAACACTGGGGCTTTGCGCTTCTCTAACCACCAAGCGTCACGGTCACTATCTCTCCGTCTCGTAGACACGAGCTGAGAAATTGCAAACGTCGAGCAATTGCTCAGAGATGAAAAGAGCCAGCACTGAAAGCTGTTGCTAGCCAGCACCCTTCCTTGGAAGCGCTTTCACAGGCGCAGCAACACTGGGGCTTTGCGCTTCTCTACCCACCAAACGTCACGGTCACTATCTCTCCGTCTCGTAGACACGAGCTGAGAAATTGCAAACGTTGAGCAATTGCTCAGAGATGAAAAGTGGCAGCACTGAAAGCTGTTGCTAGCCAGCACCCTTCCTTGGAAGTGCTTTTGTAGGCCTAAGAACACTGGGACTCTGTGCTTTTCTAGCCATCTAAACTTCTGCTCATCCTCTCGCGCAGTCTAAAGAGAGCTCAGGTGAGAAATTGCAAACGTTGAGCAATTGCTGAGAGATGAAAAGTGCCAGCACTGAAAGCTCTTGCTAGCCAGCCCCCTTCCTTGGAAGCGCTTTCACAGGCGCAGCAACACTGGGGCTTTGCGCTTCTCTAACCACCAAACATCACGGTCATTCTCTTTCTGTCTCGTAGACATGAGCTGAGACATTGCAAACGTCGAGCAATTGCTCAGAGATGAAAAGTGCCAGCACTGAAAGCTGTTGCTAGCCAGCACCCTTCTTTGGAAGTGCTTTTGTAGGCCTAAGAACACTGGGGCTGTGGGCTTCTCTAGCCATCTCATCTTCTGATCATCCTCTCGCGCAGTCTAAAGAGAGCTCAGGTGAGAAATTGCAAACGTCGAGCAATTGCTCAGAGATGAAAAGAGCCAGCACTGAAAGCTGTTGCTAGCCAGCCCCCTTCCTTGGAAGCGCTTTTGTAGCCCTAAGAACAGTGGGGCTCTGGGCTTCTCTAGCCACCTCATCTTCTGCTCATCCTCTCGCGCAGTCTAAAGAGAGCTCAGGTGAGAAATGGCAAACGTCCAGCAATTGCTCAGAGATGAAAAGTGCCAGCACTGAAAGCTGTTGCTAGCCAGCACCCTTCCTTGAAAGCGCTTTCACAGGCGCAGCAACACTGGGGCTTTGCGCTTCTCTACCCACCAAACGTCACGGTCACTATCTCTCCGTCTCGTAGACACGAGCTGAGAAATTGCAAACGTCGAGCAATTGCTCAGAGATGAAAAGTGGCAGCACTGAAAGCTGTTGCTAGCCAGCCCCCTTCCTTGGAAGCGCTTTCACAGGCGCAGCAACACTGGGGCTTTGTGCTTCTCTACCCACCAAACATCACGGTCATTCTCTTTCCGTCTCGTAGACACGAGCTGAGAAATTGCAAACGTCGAGCAATTGCTCAGAGATGAAAAGAGCCAGCACTGAAAGCTGTTGCTAGCCAGCACCCTTCCTTGGAAGCGCTTTCACAGGCGCAGCAACACTGGGGCTTTGCGCTTCTCTACCCACCAAACGTCACGGTCACTATCTCTCCGTCTCGTAGACACGAGCTGAGAAATTGCAAACGTTGAGCAATTGCTCAGAGATGAAAAGTGCCAGCACTGAAAGCTGTTGCTAGCCAGCACGCTTCCTTGGAAGTGCTTTTGTAGGCCTAAGAACACTGGGACTCTGTGCTTTTCTAGCCATCTAAACTTCTGCTCATCCTCTCGCGCAGTCTAAAGAGAGCTCAGGTGAGAAATTGCAAACGTTGAGCAATTGCTGAGAGATGAAAAGTGCCAGCACTGAAAGCTGTTGCTAGCCAGCACCCTTCCTTGGAAGCGCTTTCACAGGTGCAGCAACACTGGGGCTTTGCGCTTCTCTAACCACCAAACATCACGGTCATTCTCTTTCTGTCTCGTAGACATGAGCTGAGACATTGCAAACGTCGAGCAATTGCTCAGAGATGAAAAGTGCCAGCACTGAAAGCTGTTGCTAGCCAGCACCCTTCTTTGGAAGTGCTTTTGTAGGCCTAAGAACACTGGGGCTCTGGGCTTCTCTAGCCACCTCATCTTCTGCTCATCCTCTCGCACACTCTAAAGAGAGCTCAGGGGAGAAATTGCAAACGTCAAGCAATTGCTGAGAGATGAAAAGTGCCAGCACTGAAAGCTGTTGCTAGCCAGCACCCTTCCTTGGAAGCGCTTTCACAGGCGCAGCAACACTGGGGCTTTGTGCTTCTCTACCCACCAAACATCACGGTCATTCTCTTTCCGTCTCGTAGACACGAGCTGAGAAATTGCAAACGTCGAGCAATTGCTCAGAGATGAAAAGAGCCAGCACTGAAAGCTGTTGCTAGCCAGCCCCCTTCCTTGGAAGCGCTTTCACAGGCGCAGCAACACTGGGGCTTTGCGCTTCTCTACCCACCAAACGTCACGGTCACTATCTCTCCGTCTCGTAGACACGAGCTGAGAAATTGCAAACGTCGAGCAATTGCTCACAGATGAAAAGTGCCAGCACTGAAAGCTGTTGCTAGCCAGCACCCTTCCTTGGAAGCGCTTTCACAGGAGCAGCAACACTGGGGCTTTGCGCTTCTCTAACCACCAAACGTCACGGTCATTCTCTTTCCGTCTCGTAGACACGAGCTGAGAAAATGCAAACGTCGAGCAATTGCTCAGAGATGAAAAGCGCCAGCACTGAAAGCTCTTCCTAGCCAGCCCCCTTCCTTGGAAGCGCTTTTGTAGCCCTAAGAACAGTGGGGCTCTGGGCTTCTCTAGCCACCTCATCTTCTGCTCATCCTCTCGCGCAGTCTAAAGAGAGCTCAGGTGAGAAATTGGAAACGTCGAGCAATTGCTCAGAGATGAAAAGTGCCAGCACTGAAAGCTCTTGCTAGCCAGCACCCTTCCTTGGAAGCGCTTTCACAGGCGCAGCAACACTGGGGCTTTGCGCTTCTCTAACCACCAAACGTCACGGTCATTCTCTTTCGGTCTCGTAGACACGAGCTGAGAAATTGCAAATGTCGAGCAATTGCTCAGAGATGAAAAGTGCCAGCACTGAAAGCTGTTGCTAGCCAGCACCCTTCCTTGGAAGCGCTTTTGTAGCCCTAAGAACAGTGGAGCTCTGGGCTTCTCTAGCCATCTCATCTTCTGCTCATCCTCTCGCGCAGTCTAAAGAGAGCTCAGGTGAGAAATTGCAAACGTCGAGCAATTGCTCAGAGATGAAAAGTGCCAGCACTGAAAGCTGTTGCTAGCCAGCCCCCTTCCTTGGAAGCGCTTTTGTAGCCCTAAGAACAGTGGGGCTCTGGGCTTCTCTAGCCACCTAATCTTCTGCTCATCCTGTCGCGCAGTCTAAAGAGAGCTCAGGTGTGAAATTGCAAACGTCGAGCAATTGCTCAGAGATGAAAAGTGCCAGCACTGAAAGCTGTTGCTAGCCAGCACCCTTCCTTGGAAGCGCTTTCACAGGCGCAGCAACACTGGGGCTTTGCGCTTCTCTACCCACCAAACGTCACGGTCACTATCTCTCCGTCTCGTAGACACGAGCTGAGAAATTGCAAACGTCGAGCAATTGCTCAGAGATGAAAAGTGCCAGCACTGAAAGATGTTGCTAGCCAGCCCCCTTCCTTGGAAGCACTTTCACAGGTGCAGCAACACTGGGGCTTTGCGCTTCTCTACCCACCAAACGTCACGGTCATTCTCTTTCCGTCTCGTAGACACGAGCTGAGAAAGTGCAAACGTCGAGCAATTGCTCAGAGATGAAAAGCACCAGCACTGAAAGCTCTTCCTAGCCAGCCCCCTTCCTTGGAAGCGCTTTTGTAGCCCTAAGAACACTGGGGCTCTGGGCTTCTCTAGCAATCTAAACTTCTGCTCATCCTCTCGCGCAGTCTAAAGAGAGCTCAGGTGAGAAATTGCAAACGTCGAGCAATTGCTCAGAGATGAAAAGTGCCAGCACTGAAAGCTGTTGCTAGCCAGCACCCTTCCTTGAAAGCGCTTTCACAGGCGCAGCAACACTGGGGCTTTGCGCTTCTCTAACCACCAAGCGTCACGGTCACTATCTCTCCGTCTCGTAGACACGAGCTGAGAAATTGCAAACGTCGAGCAATTGCTCAGAGATGAAAAGAGCCAGCACTGAAAGCTGTTGCTAGCCAGCACCCTTCCTTGGAAGCGCTTTCACAGGCGCAGCAACACTGGGGCTTTGCGCTTCTCTAACCACCAAACATCAGGGTCATTCTCTTTCTGTCTCGTAGACATGAGCTGAGACATTGCAAACGTCGAGCAATTGCTCAGAGATGAAAAGTGGCAGCACTGAAAGCTGTTGCTAGCCAGCACCCTTCCTTGGAAGTGCTTTTGTAGGCCTAAGAACACTGGGACTCTGTGCTTTTCTAGCCATCTAAACTTCTGCTCATCCTCTCGCGCAGTCTAAAGAGAGCTCAGGTGAGAAATTGCAAACGTTGAGCAATTGCTGAGAGATGAAAAGTGCCAGCACTGAAAGCTGTTGCTAGCCAGCACCCTTCCTTGGAAGCGCTTTCACAGGCGCAGCAACACTGGGGCTTTGCGCTTCTCTAACCACCAAACATCACGGTCATTCTCTTTCTGTCTCGTAGACATGAGCTGAGACATTGCAAACGTCGAGCAATTGCTCAGAGATGAAAAGTGCCAGCACTGAAAGCTGTTGCTAGCCAGCCCCCTTCCTTGGAAGCGCTTTTGTAGCCCTAAGAACACTGGGGCTCTGGGCTTCTCTAGCAATCTAAACTTCTGCTCATCCTCTCGCGCAGTCTAAAGAGAGCTCAGGTGAGAAATTGCAAACGTCGAGCAATTGCTCAGAGATGAAAAGTGCCAGCACTGAAAGCTGTTGCTAGCCAGCACCCTTCCTTGAAAGCGCTTTCACAGGCGCAGCAACACTGGGGCTTTGCGCTTCTCTAACCACCAAGCGTCACGGTCACTATCTCTCCGTCTCGTAGACACGAGCTGAGAAATTGCAAACGTCGAGCAATTGCTCAGAGATGAAAAGAGCCAGCACTGAAAGCTGTTGCTAGCCAGCACCCTTCCTTGGAAGCGCTTTCACAGGCGCAGCAACACTGGGGCTTTGCGCTTCTCTACCCACCAAACGTCACGGTCACTATCTCTCCGTCTCGTAGACACGAGCTGAGAAATTGCAAACGTTGAGCAATTGCTCAGAGATGAAAAGTGGCAGCACTGAAAGCTGTTGCTAGCCAGCACCCTTCCTTGGAAGTGCTTTTGTAGGCCTAAGAACACTGGGACTCTGTGCTTTTCTAGCCATCTAAACTTCTGCTCATCCTCTCGCGCAGTCTAAAGAGAGCTCAGGTGAGAAATTGCAAACGTTGAGCAATTGCTGAGAGATGAAAAGTGCCAGCACTGAAAGCTCTTGCTAGCCAGCCCCCTTCCTTGGAAGCGCTTTCACAGGCGCAGCAACACTGGGGCTTTGCGCTTCTCTAACCACCAAACATCACGGTCATTCTCTTTCTGTCTCGTAGACATGAGCTGAGACATTGCAAACGTCGAGCAATTGCTCAGAGATGAAAAGTGCCAGCACTGAAAGCTGTTGCTAGCCAGCACCCTTCTTTGGAAGTGCTTTTGTAGGCCTAAGAACACTGGGGCTGTGGGCTTCTCTAGCCATCTCATCTTCTGATCATCCTCTCGCGCAGTCTAAAGAGAGCTCAGGTGAGAAATTGCAAACGTCGAGCAATTGCTCAGAGATGAAAAGAGCCAGCACTGAAAGCTGTTGCTAGCCAGCCCCCTTCCTTGGAAGCGCTTTTGTAGCCCTAAGAACAGTGGGGCTCTGGGCTTCTCTAGCCACCTCATCTTCTGCTCATCCTCTCGCGCAGTCTAAAGAGAGCTCAGGTGAGAAATGGCAAACGTCCAGCAATTGCTCAGAGATGAAAAGTGCCAGCACTGAAAGCTGTTGCTAGCCAGCACCCTTCCTTGAAAGCGCTTTCACAGGCGCAGCAACACTGGGGCTTTGCGCTTCTCTACCCACCAAACGTCACGGTCACTATCTCTCCGTCTCGTAGACACGAGCTGAGAAATTGCAAACGTCGAGCAATTGCTCAGAGATGAAAAGTGGCAGCACTGAAAGCTGTTGCTAGCCAGCCCCCTTCCTTGGAAGCGCTTTCACAGGCGCAGCAACACTGGGGCTTTGTGCTTCTCTACCCACCAAACATCACGGTCATTCTCTTTCCGTCTCGTAGACACGAGCTGAGAAATTGCAAACGTCGAGCAATTGCTCAGAGATGAAAAGAGCCAGCACTGAAAGCTGTTGCTAGCCAGCACCCTTCCTTGGAAGCGCTTTCACAGGCGCAGCAACACTGGGGCTTTGCGCTTCTCTACCCACCAAACGTCACGGTCACTATCTCTCCGTCTCGTAGACACGAGCTGAGAAATTGCAAACGTTGAGCAATTGCTCAGAGATGAAAAGTGGCAGCACTGAAAGCTGTTGCTAGCCAGCACCCTTCCTTGGAAGTGCTTTTGTAGGCCTAAGAACACTGGGACTCTGTGCTTTTCTAGCCATCTAAACTTCTGCTCATCCTCTCGCGCAGTCTAAAGAGAGCTCAGGTGAGAAATTGCAAACGTTGAGCAATTGCTGAGAGATGAAAAGTGCCAGCACTGAAAGCTGTTGCTAGCCAGCACCCTTCCTTGGAAGCGCTTTCACAGGCGCAGCAACACTGGGGCTTTGCGCTTCTCTAACCACCAAACATCACGGTCATTCTCTTTCTGTCTCGTAGACATGAGCTGAGACATTGCAAACGTCGAGCAATTGCTCAGAGATGAAAAGTGCCAGCACTGAAAGCTGTTGCTAGCCAGCACCCTTCTTTGGAAGTGCTTTTGTAGGCCTAAGAACACTGGGGCTCTGGGCTTCTCTAGCCACCTCATCTTCTGCTCATCCTCTCGCACACTCTAAAGAGAGCTCAGGGGAGAAATTGCAAACGTCAAGCAATTGCTGAGAGATGAAAAGTGCCAGCACTGAAAGCTGTTGCTAGCCAGCACCCTTCCTTGGAAGCGCTTTCACAGGCGCAGCAACACTGGGGCTTTGTGCTTCTCTACCCACCAAACATCACGGTCATTCTCTTTCCGTCTCGTAGACACGAGCTGAGAAATTGCAAACGTCGAGCAATTGCTCAGAGATGAAAAGAGCCAGCACTGAAAGCTGTTGCTAGCCAGCCCCCTTCCTTGGAAGCGCTTTCACAGGCGCAGCAACACTGGGGCTTTGCGCTTCTCTACCCACCAAACGTCACGGTCACTATCTCTCCGTCTCGTAGACACGAGCTGAGAAATTGCAAACGTCGAGCAATTGCTCACAGATGAAAAGTGCCAGCACTGAAAGCTGTTGCTAGCCAGCACCCTTCCTTGGAAGCGCTTTCACAGGAGCAGCAACACTGGGGCTTTGCGCTTCTCTAACCACCAAACGTCACGGTCATTCTCTTTCCGTCTCGTAGACACGAGCTGAGAAAATGCAAACGTCGAGCAATTGCTCAGAGATGAAAAGCGCCAGCACTGAAAGCTCTTCCTAGCCAGCCCCCTTCCTTGGAAGCGCTTTTGTAGCCCTAAGAACAGTGGGGCTCTGGGCTTCTCTAGCCACCTCATCTTCTGCTCATCCTCTCGCGCAGTCTAAAGAGAGCTCAGGTGAGAAATTGGAAACGTCGAGCAATTGCTCAGAGATGAAAAGTGCCAGCACTGAAAGCTCTTGCTAGCCAGCACCCTTCCTTGGAAGCGCTTTCACAGGCGCAGCAACACTGGGGCTTTGCGCTTCTCTAACCACCAAACGTCACGGTCATTCTCTTTCGGTCTCGTAGACACGAGCTGAGAAATTGCAAATGTCGAGCAATTGCTCAGAGATGAAAAGTGCCAGCACTGAAAGCTGTTGCTAGCCAGCACCCTTCCTTGGAAGCGCTTTTGTAGCCCTAAGAACAGTGGAGCTCTGGGCTTCTCTAGCCATCTCATCTTCTGCTCATCCTCTCGCGCAGTCTAAAGAGAGCTCAGGTGAGAAATTGCAAACGTCGAGCAATTGCTCAGAGATGAAAAGTGCCAGCACTGAAAGCTGTTGCTAGCCAGCCCCCTTCCTTGGAAGCGCTTTTGTAGCCCTAAGAACAGTGGGGCTCTGGGCTTCTCTAGCCACCTAATCTTCTGCTCGTCCTGTCGCGCAGTCTAAAGAGAGCTCAGGTGTGAAATTGCAAACGTCGAGCAATTGCTCAGAGAGGAAAAGTGCCAGCACTGAAAGCTGTTGCTAGCCAGCACCCTTCCTTGGAAGCGCTTTCACAGGCGCAGCAACACTGGGGCTTTGCGCTTCTCTACCCACCAAACGTCACGGTCACTATCTCTCCGTCTCGTAGACACGAGCTGAGAAATTGCAAACGTCGAGCAATTGCTCAGAGATGAAAAGTGCCAGCACTGAAAGATGTTGCTAGCCAGCCCCCTTCCTTGGAAGCACTTTCACAGGTGCAGCAACACTGGGGCTTTGCGCTTCTCTACCCACCAAACGTCACGGTCATTCTCTTTCCGTCTCGTAGACACGAGCTGAGAAAGTGCAAACGTCGAGCAATTGCTCAGAGATGAAAAGCGCCAGCACTGAAAGCTCTTCCTAGCCAGCCCCCTTCCTTGGAAGCGCTTTTGTAGCCCTAAGAACACTGGGGCTCTGGGCTTCTCTAGCAATCTAAACTTCTGCTCATCCTCTCGCGCAGTCTAAAGAGAGCTCAGGTGAGAAATTGCAAACGTCGAGCAATTGCTCAGAGATGAAAAGTGCCAGCACTGAAAGCTGTTGCTAGCCAGCACCCTTCCTTGAAAGCGCTTTCACAGGCGCAGCAACACTGGGGCTTTGCGCTTCTCTAACCACCAAGCGTCACGGTCACTATCTCTCCGTCTCGTAGACACGAGCTGAGAAATTGCAAACGTCGAGCAATTGCTCAGAGATGAAAAGAGCCAGCACTGAAAGCTGTTGCTAGCCAGCACCCTTCTTTGGAAGTGCTTTTGTAGGCCTAAGAACACTGGGGCTGTGGGCTTCTCTAGCCATCTCATCTTCTGATCATCCTCTCGCGCAGTCTAAAGAGAGCTCAGGTGAGAAATTGCAAACGTCGAGCAATTGCTCAGAGATGAAAAGAGCCAGCACTGAAAGCTGTTGCTAGCCAGCCCCCTTCCTTGGAAGCGCTTTTGTAGCCCTAAGAACAGTGGGGCTCTGGGCTTCTCTAGCCACCTCATCTTCTGCTCATCCTCTCGCGCAGTCTAAAGAGAGCTCAGGTGAGAAATGGCAAACGTCCAGCAATTGCTCAGAGATGAAAAGTGCCAGCACTGAAAGCTGTTGCTAGCCAGCACCCTTCCTTGAAAGCGCTTTCACAGGCGCAGCAACACTGGGGCTTTGCGCTTCTCTACCCACCAAACGTCACGGTCACTATCTCTCCGTCTCGTAGACACGAGCTGAGAAATTGCAAACGTCGAGCAATTGCTCAGAGATGAAAAGTGGCAGCACTGAAAGCTGTTGCTAGCCAGCCCCCTTCCTTGGAAGCGCTTTCACAGGCGCAGCAACACTGGGGCTTTGTGCTTCTCTACCCACCAAACATCACGGTCATTCTCTTTCCGTCTCGTAGACACGAGCTGAGAAATTGCAAACGTCGAGCAATTGCTCAGAGATGAAAAGAGCCAGCACTGAAAGCTGTTGCTAGCCAGCACCCTTCCTTGGAAGCGCTTTCACAGGCGCAGCAACACTGGGGCTTTGCGCTTCTCTACCCACCAAACGTCACGGTCACTATCTCTCCGTCTCGTAGACACGAGCTGAGAAATTGCAAACGTTGAGCAATTGCTCAGAGATGAAAAGTGGCAGCACTGAAAGCTGTTGCTAGCCAGCACCCTTCCTTGGAAGTGCTTTTGTAGGCCTAAGAACACTGGGACTCTGTGCTTTTCTAGCCATCTAAACTTCTGCTCATCCTCTCGCGCAGTCTAAAGAGAGCTCAGGTGAGAAATTGCAAACGTTGAGCAATTGCTGAGAGATGAAAAGTGCCAGCACTGAAAGCTGTTGCTAGCCAGCACCCTTCCTTGGAAGCGCTTTCACAGGCGCAGCAACACTGGGGCTTTGCGCTTCTCTAACCACCAAACATCACGGTCATTCTCTTTCTGTCTCGTAGACATGAGCTGAGACATTGCAAACGTCGAGCAATTGCTCAGAGATGAAAAGTGCCAGCACTGAAAGCTGTTGCTAGCCAGCACCCTTCTTTGGAAGTGCTTTTGTAGGCCTAAGAACACTGGGGCTCTGGGCTTCTCTAGCCACCTCATCTTCTGCTCATCCTCTCGCACACTCTAAAGAGAGCTCAGGGGAGAAATTGCAAACGTCAAGCAATTGCTGAGAGATGAAAAGTGCCAGCACTGAAAGCTGTTGCTAGCCAGCACCCTTCCTTGGAAGCGCTTTCACAGGCGCAGCAACACTGGGGCTTTGTGCTTCTCTACCCACCAAACATCACGGTCATTCTCTTTCCGTCTCGTAGACACGAGCTGAGAAATTGCAAACGTCGAGCAATTGCTCAGAGATGAAAAGAGCCAGCACTGAAAGCTGTTGCTAGCCAGCCCCCTTCCTTGGAAGCGCTTTCACAGGCGCAGCAACACTGGGGCTTTGCGCTTCTCTACCCACCAAACGTCACGGTCACTATCTCTCCGTCTCGTAGACACGAGCTGAGAAATTGCAAACGTCGAGCAATTGCTCACAGATGAAAAGTGCCAGCACTGAAAGCTGTTGCTAGCCAGCACCCTTCCTTGGAAGCGCTTTCACAGGAGCAGCAACACTGGGGCTTTGCGCTTCTCTAACCACCAAACGTCACGGTCATTCTCTTTCCGTCTCGTAGACACGAGCTGAGAAAATGCAAACGTCGAGCAATTGCTCAGAGATGAAAAGCGCCAGCACTGAAAGCTCTTCCTAGCCAGCCCCCTTCCTTGGAAGCGCTTTTGTAGCCCTAAGAACAGTGGGGCTCTGGGCTTCTCTAGCCACCTCATCTTCTGCTCATCCTCTCGCGCAGTCTAAAGAGAGCTCAGGTGAGAAATTGGAAACGTCGAGCAATTGCTCAGAGATGAAAAGTGCCAGCACTGAAAGCTCTTGCTAGCCAGCACCCTTCCTTGGAAGCGCTTTCACAGGCGCAGCAACACTGGGGCTTTGCGCTTCTCTAACCACCAAACGTCACGGTCATTCTCTTTCGGTCTCGTAGACACGAGCTGAGAAATTGCAAATGTCGAGCAATTGCTCAGAGATGAAAAGTGCCAGCACTGAAAGCTGTTGCTAGCCAGCACCCTTCCTTGGAAGCGCTTTTGTAGCCCTAAGAACAGTGGAGCTCTGGGCTTCTCTAGCCATCTCATCTTCTGCTCATCCTCTCGCGCAGTCTAAAGAGAGCTCAGGTGAGAAATTGCAAACGTCGAGCAATTGCTCAGAGATGAAAAGTGCCAGCACTGAAAGCTGTTGCTAGCCAGCCCCCTTCCTTGGAAGCGCTTTTGTAGCCCTAAGAACAGTGGGGCTCTGGGCTTCTCTAGCCACCTAATCTTCTGCTCGTCCTGTCGCGCAGTCTAAAGAGAGCTCAGGTGTGAAATTGCAAACGTCGAGCAATTGCTCAGAGAGGAAAAGTGCCAGCACTGAAAGCTGTTGCTAGCCAGCACCCTTCCTTGGAAGCGCTTTCACAGGCGCAGCAACACTGGGGCTTTGCGCTTCTCTACCCACCAAACGTCACGGTCACTATCTCTCCGTCTCGTAGACACGAGCTGAGAAATTGCAAACGTCGAGCAATTGCTCAGAGATGAAAAGTGCCAGCACTGAAAGATGTTGCTAGCCAGCCCCCTTCCTTGGAAGCACTTTCACAGGTGCAGCAACACTGGGGCTTTGCGCTTCTCTACCCACCAAACGTCACGGTCATTCTCTTTCCGTCTCGTAGACACGAGCTGAGAAAGTGCAAACGTCGAGCAATTGCTCAGAGATGAAAAGCGCCAGCACTGAAAGCTCTTCCTAGCCAGCCCCCTTCCTTGGAAGCGCTTTTGTAGCCCTAAGAACACTGGGGCTCTGGGCTTCTCTAGCAATCTAAACTTCTGCTCATCCTCTCGCGCAGTCTAAAGAGAGCTCAGGTGAGAAATTGCAAACGTCGAGCAATTGCTCAGAGATGAAAAGTGCCAGCACTGAAAGCTGTTGCTAGCCAGCACCCTTCCTTGAAAGCGCTTTCACAGGCGCAGCAACACTGGGGCTTTGCGCTTCTCTAACCACCAAGCGTCACGGTCACTATCTCTCCGTCTCGTAGACACGAGCTGAGAAATTGCAAACGTCGAGCAATTGCTCAGAGATGAAAAGAGCCAGCACTGAAAGCTGTTGCTAGCCAGCACCCTTCCTTGGAAGCGCTTTCACAGGCGCAGCAACACTGGGGCTTTGCGCTTCTCTACCCACCAAACGTCACGGTCACTATCTCTCCGTCTCGTAGACACGAGCTGAGAAATTGCAAACGTTGAGCAATTGCTCAGAGATGAAAAGTGGCAGCACTGAAAGCTGTTGCTAGCCAGCACCCTTCCTTGGAAGTGCTTTTGTAGGCCTAAGAACACTGGGACTCTGTGCTTTTCTAGCCATCTAAACTTCTGCTCATCCTCTCGCGCAGTCTAAAGAGAGCTCAGGTGAGAAATTGCAAACGTTGAGCAATTGCTGAGAGATGAAAAGTGCCAGCACTGAAAGCTGTTGCTAGCCAGCCCCCTTCCTTGGAAGCGCTTTCACAGGCGCAGCAACACTGGGGCTTTGCGCTTCTCTAACCACCAAACATCACGGTCATTCTCTTTCTGTCTCGTAGACATGAGCTGAGACATTGCAAACGTCGAGCAATTGCTCAGAGATGAAAAGTGCCAGCACTGAAAGCTGTTGCTAGCCAGCACCCTTCTTTGGAAGTGCTTTTGTAGGCCTAAAAACACTGGGGCTGTGGGCTTCTCTAGCCATCTCATCTTCTGATCATCCTCTCGCGCAGTCTAAAGAGAGCTCAGGTGAGAAATTGGAAACGTCGAGCAATTGCTCAGAGGTGAAAAGTGCCAGCACTGAAAGCTGTTGCTAGCCAGCCCCCTTCCTTGGAAGCGCTTTCACAGGCGCAGCAACACTGGGGCTTTGCGCTTCTCTACCCACCAAATGTCACGGTCATTCTCTTTCCGTCTTGTAGACACCAGCTGAGAAATTGCAAACGTCGAGCAATTGCTCAGAGATGAAAAGAGCCAGCACTGAAAGCTGTTGCTAGCCAGCACCCTTCCTTGGAAGCGCTTTTGTAGCCCTAAGAACACTGGGGCTCTGGGCTTCTCTAGCCACCTCATCTTCTGCTCATCCTCTCGCGCAGTCTAAAGAGAGCTCAGGTGAGAAATTGCAAACGTCGAGCAATTGCTCAGAGATGAAAAGTGCCAGCACTGAAAGCTGTTGCTAGCCAGCACCCTTCCTTGGAAGCGCTTTCACAGGCGCAGCAACACTGGGGCTTTGCGCTTCTCTAACCACCAAACGTCACGGTCATTCTCTTTCCGTCTCGTAGACACGAGCTGAGAAATTGCAAACGTTGAGCAATTGCTCAGAGATGAAAAGTGCCAGCACTGAAAGATGTTGCTAGCCAGCACCCTTCCTTGGAAGTGCTTTTGTAGCCCTAAGAACACTGGGGCTCTGGGCTTTTCTAGCCATCTAAACTTCTGCTCATCCTCTCGCGCAGTCTAAAGAGAGCTCAGGGGAGAAATTGCAAATGTCGAGCAATTGCTCAGAGAGGAAAAGTGCCAGCACTGAAAGCTGTTGCTAGCCAGCACCCTTCCTTGGAAGAGCTTTCACAGGCGCAGCAACACTGGGGCTTTCCGCTTCTCTACCCACCAAACGTCACGGTCACTATCTCTCCGTCTCGTAGACACGAGCTGAGAAATTGCAAACGTCGAGCAATTGCTCAGAGATGAAAAGTGCCAGCACTGAAAGATGTTGCTAGCCAGCACCCTTCCTTGGAAGCGCTTTCACAGGTGCAGCAACACTGGGGCTTTGCACTTCTCTACCCACCAAACATCACGGTCATTCTCTTTCCGTCTCGTAGACACGAGCTGAGAAATTGCAAACGTCGAGCAATTGCTCAGAGATGAAAAGCGCCAGCACTGAAAGCTGTTGCTAGCCAGCCCCCTTCCTTGGAAGCGCTTTTGTAGCCCTAAGAACACTGGGGCTCTGGGCTTCTCTAGCCACCTCATCTTCTGCTCATCCTCTCGCGCAGTCTAAAGAGAGCTCAGGTGAGAAATTGCAAACGTCGAGCAATTGCTCAGAGATGAAAAGTGCCAGCACTGAAAGCTGTTGCTAGCCAGCACCCTTCCTTGAAAGCGCTTTCACAGGCACAGAAACACTGGGGCTTTGCGCTTCTCTACCCACCAAACGTCACGGTCACTATCTCTCCGTCTCGTAGACACGAGCTGAGAAATTGCAAACGTCGAGCAATTGCTCAGAGATGAAAAGTGCCAGCACTGAAAGCTGTTGCTAGCCAGCCCCCTTCCTTGGAAGCGCTTTCACAGGCGCAGCAACACTGGGGCTTTGCGCTTCTCTACCCACCAAACGTCACGGTCACTATCTCTCCGTCTCGTAGACACGAGCTGAGACATTGCAAACGTTGAGCAATTGCTCAGAGATGAAAAGTGCCAGCACTGAAAGCTGTTGCTAGCCAGCACCCTTCTTTGGAAGTGCTTTTGTAGGCCTAAGAACACTGGGGCTGTGGGCTTCTCTAGCCATCTAAACTTCTGCCCATCCTCTCGCGCAGTCTAAAGAGCGCTCAGGTGAGAAATTGCAAACGTCGAGCAATTGCTCAGAGATGAAAAGAGCCAGCACTGAAAGCTGTTGCTAGCCAGCACCCTTCCTTGGAAGCGCTTTTGTAGCCCTAAGAACACTGGGGCTCTGGGCTTCTCTAGCCACCTCATCTTCTGCTCATCCTCTCGCGCACTCTAAAGAGAGCTCAGGTGAGAAATTGGAAACGTCGAGCAATTGCTCAGAGATGAAAAGTGCCAGCACTGAAAGCTGTTGCTAGCCAGCACCCTTCCTTGGAAGCGCTTTCACAGGCGCAGCAACACTGGGGCTTTGCGCTTCTCTACCCACCAAACGTCACGGTCACTATCTCTCCGTCTCGTAGACACGAGCTGAGAAATTGCAAACGTCGAGCAATTGCTCAGAGATGAAAAGAGCCAGCACTGAAAGCTGTTGCTAGCCAGCACCCTTCCTTGGAAGCGCTTTCACAGGCGCAGCAACACTGGGGCTTTGCGCTTCTCTACCCACCAAACATCACAGTCATTCTCTTTCCGTCTCGTAGACACGAGCTGAGAAATTGCAAACGTCGAGCAATTGCTCAGAGATGAAAAGAGCCAGCACTGAAAGCTATTGCTAGCCAGCACCCTTCCTTGGAAGCGCTTTCACAGGCGCAGCAACACTGGGGCTTTGCGCTTCTCTACCCACCAAACGTCACGGTCACTATCTCTCCGTCTCGTAGACACGAGCTGAGAAATTGCAAACGTCGAGCAATTGCTCAGAGATGAAAAGTGCCAGCACTGAAAGCTGTTGCTAGCCAGCACCCTTCCTTGGAAGCGCTTTCACAGGCACAGCAACACTGGGGCTTTGCACTTCTCTAACCACCAAACGTCACGGTCATTCTCTTTCCGTCTCGTAGACACGAGCTGAGAAAATGCAAACGTCGAGCAATTGCTCAGAGATGAAAAGTGCCAGCACTGAAAGCTGTTGCTAGCCAGCCCCCTTCCTTGGAAGCGCTTTTGTAGCCCTAAGAACACTGGGGCTCTGGGCTTCTCTAGCAATCTAAACTTCTGCTCATCCTCTCGCGCAGTCTAAAGAGAGCTCAGGTGAGAAATTGCAAACGTCGAGCAATTGCTCAGAGATGAAAAGTGCCAGCACTGAAAGCTGTTGCTAGCCAGCACCCTTCCTTGAAAGCGCTTTCACAGGCGCAGCAACACTGGGGCTTTGCGCTTCTCTAACCACCAAGCGTCACGGTGTCGTGGTTTAACCCCAGCCAGCAACTAAGCACCACGCAGCCGCTTCCCCCTTCCCCCTCCCAGTGAGGTGAGGAGGAGGAAAGAGGGGGAAAAAAAAAGTAAAACTCGTGGGTTGAGATAAGAACAGTTTAATAACTAAAGTAAAATATAATACTAACAATAGTAATAATGAAATATAATAATAATAATAGTAATGAAAAGGAATATAACAAAAAAGGAAGGGGAGGAAGGGGGAAAAAAAACCCAACCAAACAAACGCAAAAAAAAAAAAAAAAAAAACCACCAGTGATGCACAATGCAATTGCTCACCACCCGCTGACCGATGCCCAGTTAGTTCCCGAGCCACGATCCGCGCCGCCCGGCCAACTCCCCCCTGTTTATATACTGGGCATGACGTTCCATGGTATGGAATACCCCTTTGGCTAGTTCAGGTCAGCTGCCCCGGCTCTGCTCCCTCCCAGCTTCTTGCACACCTGCTTGCTGGCAGAGCACGGGAAACTGAAAAGTCCTTGGCTGAAGATAAGCGCTACTTAGCAACAACTAAAACATCGGAGTGTTATCAACATCATTCTCACACTAAATCCAAAACACAGCACTGTAGCAGCTACTAAGAAGAAAGTTAACTCTGTCCCAGCTGAAACCAGGACAACATCCACCCCTTATTCTATACCATTTACGTTATGCCCAGATCCCACACTTTCCAATACATTTCCAATTAATCACCATCACCTTTCCTATCTTTTAATATATACATATAGATATCATTCCCGCAGTCTATAGGCCATCTCTATCAAATGTCTGTTGAGTTCATTCGGTCCATGACTTTGAGCTCCATCTATCGTCTGCACAGTCTGTCTGGGCAGGAGGGATGATGCAAAGTCCGCTCAGTCGGCAGAACAGGATTGGGCTTCGGTGTGATGTGGCAGGCAGGTGACATTGGGCGCAGCAGGAGGATGGTGTGTGGTGTCGGATTGTTGCATGCTGAGGTCAGTCCTGGTTCCATCACTACTGCATTTCACTCAGTTTTGTCAAAGTTCATTCTTCATTAATCTAAGTAATTCTTACTGTAATACCATTAATATAGCACATAACAGTTATAATAATGATGACATACAGTGGCAGGATTATATAGCATACAATTTAATCTATTGGCTGTTCTCACCTAAAATCAAATCCCCTTGAGGCACACATCGGACTTCCCCATCCTTCCGCATCACCCACCAAGTGCACCCAGGCCCTTGAGCAAAAGCAATCCCACAAATGGGTTTGCCTTTGCCTGAGGCAGGAGTAACCCAAACTGTTTTTCCTAGCATATTTTTTATGTGCACTACAGGGACTTTATCCCCTTCTACAGTAGGTAAAAGTTCTGATTGGGCAGGGCCAGCTCGATTGGCAGATCCTCTAGTGTTGACTAACCAGGTGGCCTTTGCTAGATGTGTATCCCAATGTTTGAAAGTCCCACCACCCATTGCTCTCAGTGTAGTCTTTAACAGTCCATTGTATCGCTCGATTTTTCCGGAGGCTGGTGCATGATAGGGGATGTGATACACCCACTCAATGCCATGCTCTTTGGCCCAGGTGTCTATAAGATTGTTCCGGAAATGAGTCCCGTTGTCTGACTCAATTCTTTCTGGGGTACCATGTCGCCACAAGATTTGCTTCTCAAGGCCCAGGATAGTGTTCCGGGCGGTGGCATGGGGCACGGGATATGTTTCCAGCCAGCCGGTGGTTGCTTCCACCATTGTAAGCACATAGCGCTTACCTTGGCGGGTTTGTGGGAGTGTGATATAGTCAATCTGCCAGGCCTCCCCATATTTATATTTCAGCCATCGTCCTCCATACCAAAGAGGCTTTAACCGTTTGGCTTGCTTAATTGCAGCGCATGTTTCACATTCATGGATGACCTGTGCGATAGTGTCCATGGTCAGGTCCACCCCTCGATCGCGAGCCCATCTATATGTTGCATCTCTTCCCTGATGGCCTGAGGTGTCGTGGGCCCACCGAGCCATGAATAATTCACCCTTATGCTGCCAATCCAGATCTACCTGAGCTACTTCAATCCTAGCAGCCTTGTCTACCTGTTGATTGTTTTGATGTTCTTCAGTGGCCCGGCTCTTAGGTACGTGGGCATCTACATGACGTACTTTCACAACCAGATTCTCTAGCCGGGCAGCAATATCTTGCCACAATGCAGCAGCCCAGATGGGTTTACCTCTGCGTTGCCAATTACTCCGCTTCCATTGCTGCAACCACCCCCACAAAGCATTTGCCACCATCCATGAGTCAGTATAGAGATAAAGTATTGGCCATTTTTCTCGTTCAGCAATGTCTAAAGCCAGCTGGATGGCTTTCACCTCTGCAAACTGACTTGATTCACCTTCTCCTTCTGCAGTTTCTGCAACTTGTCGTATAGGACTCCATACAGCCGCCTTCCACCTCCGATGCTTTCCTACAATGCGACAGGACCCATCAGTGAACAGGGCATATTGCCTCTCATTTTCTGGCAGTTTATTATACATTGGGGCCTCTTCAGCACGTGTTACCTCCTCCTCTGGTGATATTCCAAAATCTTTGCCTTCTGGCCAATCTGTGATCACTTCCAGAATTCCTGGGCGACTGGGGTTTCCTATTCGACTTCGTTGTGTGATCAGTGCAATCCACTTACTCCATGTAGCATCAGTTGCATGATGTGTAGAAGGGACCTTCCCTTTGAACATCCAGCCTAGCACCGGCAGTCGAGGTGCTAATAGGAGCTGTGTTTCAGTACCAACCACTTCTGAAGCAGCTCGAACTCCTTCATATGCTGCTAATATCTCCTTTTCAGTTGGAGTATAGCGGGCCTCAGATCCTCGATATCCCCGACTCCAAAACCCTAGAGGTCGACCTCGGGTCTCCCCTGGTGCTTTCTGCCAGAGACTCCACGTAGGGCCATTCTCCCCGGCTGCGGTGTAGAGCACATTTTTAACATCTGGTCCTGCCCGGACCGGCCCAAGGGCTACTGCATGAACTATCTCCCGTTTAATCTGTTCAAAGGCTTGTTGTTGCTCAGGGCCCCATTTAAAATCATTCTTCTTCCGGGTCACTTGATAGAGAGGGCTTACAATCATACTATAATTTGGAATATGCATTCTCCAAAAACCTACAACACCTAAGAAAGCTTGAATTTCCTGTTTACTAGTTGGTGGAGACATAGCTGCTATTTTGTTGATCACATCCATTGGGATGTGACGACGTCCATCTTGCCATTTTATTCCTAAAAATTGAATCTCCTGTGCAGGTCCCTTCACCTTACTCTGTTTTATGGCAAAACCGGCTTTCAGAAGAATTTGGATTATTTTCTCCCCTTTCTCAAAAACTTCTTCTGCTGTGTTGCCCCATACGATGATGTCATCAATGTACTGCAGGTGTTCTGGAGCTCCACCTTTTTCCAGTGCATTTTGGATTAGTCCGTGGCAAATGGTGGGGCTGTGTTTCCACCCCTGGGGCAGTCGATTCCAGGTGTACTGGACGCCCCTCCAAGTGAAAGCAAACTGTGGCCGGCACTCTGCTGCCAAAGGGATTGAGAAAAATGCATTAGCAATATCAATTGTGGCGTACCACTTGGCTGCTTTTGACTCCAGTTCATATTGAAGTTCTAGCATATCTGGCACAGCAGCACTCAGCGGTGGTGTGACTTCATTCAGGCCACGATAGTCTACTGTTAGTCTCCATTCTCCATTAGACTTTCGCACTGGCCATATGGGGCTGTTAAAGGGTGAGCGAGTTCTGCTGATCACTCCTTGGCTCTCCAGTTGACGAATCAGCGTATGGATGGGGATCAGGGAGTCTCGGTTGGTGCGATATTGCCGCCGGTGCACCGTTGTGGTAGCGATCGGCACCTGTTGTTCTTCAACCTTCAGCAACCCCACAACCGAAGGGTCAACAGAGAGACCAGGCAAGGTGGACAACTGTTCAATTCCCTCTGTCTCCAAGGCAGCTATACCAAAAGCCCACCGATACCCCCTTGGGTCTTTAAAATACCCTCTCCTGAGAAAGTCTATGCCAAGGATGCATGGGGCCTCTGGGCCAGTCACAATGGGGTGTTTCTGCCACTCATTCCCAGTTAGGCTTATTTCAGCCTCCAATACAGTTAGCTGTTGAGATCCCCCTGTCACCCCAGAGATACAGATGGGTTCTGCCCCTTTATAACTTGATGGCATTAGAGTACACTGTGCACCAGTATCCACTAGAGCCTTATACTCCTGTGGGTGTGATGTGCCAGGCCATCGAATCCACACAGTCCAATAAACCCGGTTGTCCCTTTCCTCCACCTGGCTGGAGGCAGGGCCCCTCTAATCCTGGTCAGAGTATTTATTACTCACTTCTTGTAAAAATGACTTAGAGGTCCCTTCAAGAGGGTCAGAAGCCCTTCTACTTTGTCTGGAAACCGGAGCGGTATCTTTCCTGGAAGAATCCCCTTTCCTGGTTGTTTTTCCTTTCAATTCACGTACCCGTGCATCTAGGACCGAGGTAGGTTTTCTATCCCACTTCCTCATGTCCTCTCCGTGGTCACGCAGGTAAAACCACAGGGTACCCCGTGGTGTATACCTTCTATATTCTCTCTCTTGATCAGAGGAATGCTCACTCCTAATAGCTGAGATATTGGTCTGTGCAGGTGGGGAGTAGGAGGTTTTGATCAGTTCGATCAGTTCTTCGGACTTTTCGGACAGTTTTTCCACAGCCGAGACACAGGCTCGTAGGGATGAAGAGAGATTTTCTTCATATTGCCGGAGTTGGCGAGCCATTTCATCCACTGTCGGTGCCTCTTCGTCTTTCCAAGTTAGTACTGCCAATGGGTTGGCATACGATGATGGTGCGCTCCGTACAAACTTCCGCCACATGGGTCGTGTGCATTGAACTTCATCTGGATCTCTGGGTAATTGTAAACTGTCCGGGTCATAATAAATCATCTCTAGCACGGCTAATTCCCTCAGGTACTGAATACCTCTTTCCATGGTAGTCCACTTGCCTGGTTGACATATAACATCTTCCTTGAAGGGATACCTTTCCTTCACACTTGACAGGAGTCGCCTCCAGAGGCTGAGGGCTTGTGTCCCTTTTCCAATCGCCTTATCAATGCCACCTTCCCTAGCAAGTGATCCCAGCTGCTTGGCTTCCTTACCCTCTAATTCCAGGCTACTAGCCCCATTGTCCCAGCATCGGAGCAGCCAGGTGATAATGTGCTCACCTGGACGACGGCTGAAATCTTTTCGCATATCCCGCAGCTCACTCAGGGATAGAGATCGGGTGATTACTTCTGGTTCTGCCTCTTCCTCCTGTTCTCGTGATGGCCCTGGTTCATCTTCATCCTTCGCTAAACGAACGGATTTTTTTGTATATTTCTTCTTCTGTATAGGAGCGACTGATACTGGCACAGATTGGTTCTCTGGCTCAGCTGCAGTGTCTGTCACGGGGGTCGAAGTGGGTGCAGTGTCTGTCACGGGGGTCGAAGTGGCTGCAGCATCTGTCACGGGGGTCGAAGTGGCTGCAGCGTCTGTTGCTGGGGTCGGAGTGGCTGCAGCGTCTGTCGCTGGGGCTGGAGGGGCTGCAGTGGCTGTCATCTTGTTGTCAGATCCAGAGACCTTGGCTTCCCCTTGAATAATGTTAAACAGAGCTCGGTAGGCATGAGCCAGGCCCCAGCACATTGCAGTGATCTGTGTCTCCCTGGAATTGTCGGGGTGACAGCATACTTTTTCCAAATGTTCTACTAGTTTTTCAGGATTCTGCACTTGTTCAAGGGTGAAGTTCCAAAACACTGGAGTTCCCCACCGTCCTAGGCATTTACTCATGCTACCCCACACACCCTGCCACTCATAACTCTGCAGCTTTGGGGCAGATCTCTTTGGGGCAGATCTCCTAAATAGTTGTTTAACCCTAAACAACGCCTGAACCACATTCAGGAACAAGCTAGTTCCTAGCAATAGAACCATGTTAGTTTCAACATTCCAAAGATATTCAAAATTTTCAAAATTCTCAAACACTACTGTAATTAGCCTGGAGGAGGAGGGGAAGGTGAAGGAAGGTGTCTCCCCCGTAGATTGGCTCTCCGAGGAGAAAAGGTAAAGGGTGTAATTATTAACAGTTTCCGCTAGATAGCTCCCGAAGTACGGAGATAACGGCAATGCTGAGTACAAATACCGGATTAGTCCCACGACCGATAATTTTATCGTACCATAAACCAGTGTTACATAGTAAAGCAAAGCGAAAACCTTAATCCACCTCACCTTATGGGTGATAAGCAGCAGCACAGGGACTATATACGGCAAGTGAGGTGATACATAACAAAACTCTAAGAACGAACGCCACAACTCTAAGAGCCAATAACCCAACATTGTGACCGGCGACCACTAAACTAATACAATACAACAAATAACAAATTCGTTTTAACACGCTCTGGTCAGATCTGTTGTTATCTCAACCCTTTACGCCCCACGTTGGGCGCCAAAAACTGTCGTGGTTTAACCCCAGCCAGCAACTAAGCACCACGCAGCCGCTTCCCCCTTCCCCCTCCCAGTGAGGTGAGGAGGAGGAAAGAGGGGGAAAAAAAAAGTAAAACTCGTGGGTTGAGATAAGAACAGTTTAATAACTAAAGTAAAATATAATACTAACAATAGTAATAATGAAATATAATAATAATAATAGTAATGAAAAGGAATATAACAAAAAAGGAAGGGGAGGAAGGGGGAAAAAAAACCCAACCAAACAAACGCAAAAAAAAAAAAAAAAAAAAACACCAGTGATGCACAATGCAATTGCTCACCACCCGCTGACCGATGCCCAGTTAGTTCCCGAGCCACGATCCGCGCCGCCCGGCCAACTCCCCCCTGTTTATATACTGGGCATGACGTTCCATGGTATGGAATACCCCTTTGGCTAGTTCAGGTCAGCTGCCCCGGCTCTGCTCCCTCCCAGCTTCTTGCACACCTGCTTGCTGGCAGAGCACGGGAAACTGAAAAGTCCTTGGCTGAAGATAAGCGCTACTTAGCAACAACTAAAACATCGGAGTGTTATCAACATCATTCTCACACTAAATCCAAAACACAGCACTGTAGCAGCTACTAAGAAGAAAGTTAACTCTGTCCCAGCTGAAACCAGGACACACGGTCACTATCTCTCCGTCTCGTAGACACGAGCTGAGAAATTGCAAACGTCGAGCAATTGCTCAGAGATGAAAAGAGCCAGCACTGAAAGCTGTTGCTAGCCAGCACCCTTCCTTGGAAGCGCTTTCACAGGCGCAGCAACACTGGGGCTTTGCGCTTCTCTACCCACCAAACGTCACGGTCACTATCTCTCCGTCTCGTAGACACGAGCTGAGAAATTGCAAACGTTGAGCAATTGCTCAGAGATGAAAAGTGCCAGCACTGAAAGCTGTTGCTAGCCAGCACCCTTCCTTGGAAGTGCTTTTGTAGGCCTAAGAACACTGGGACTCTGTGCTTTTCTAGCCATCTAAACTTCTGCTCATCCTCTCGCGCAGTCTAAAGAGAGCTCAGGTGAGAAATTGCAAACGTTGAGCAATTGCTGAGAGATGAAAAGTGCCAGCACTGAAAGCTGTTGCTAGCCAGCACCCTTCCTTGGAAGCGCTTTCACAGGCGCAGCAACACTGGGGCTTTGCGCTTCTCTAACCACCAAACATCACGGTCATTCTCTTTCTGTCTCGTAGACATGAGCTGAGACATTGCAAACGTCGAGCAATTGCTCAGAGATGAAAAGTGCCAGCACTGAAAGCTGTTGCTAGCCAGCACCCTTCTTTGGAAGTGCTTTTGTAGGCCTAAGAACACTGGGGCTGTGGGCTTCTCTAGCCATCTCATCTTCTGATCATCCTCTCGCGCAGTCTAAAGAGAGCTCAGGTGAGAAATTGCAAACGTCGAGCAATTGCTCAGAGATGAAAAGAGCCAGCACTGAAAGCTGTTGCTAGCCAGCCCCCTTCCTTGGAAGCGCTTTTGTAGCCCTAAGAACAGTGGGGCTCTGGGCTTCTCTAGCCACCTCATCTTCTGCTCATCCTCTCGCGCAGTCTAAAGAGAGCTCAGGTGAGAAATGGCAAACGTCCAGCAATTGCTCAGAGATGAAAAGTGCCAGCACTGAAAGCTGTTGCTAGCCAGCACCCTTCCTTGAAAGCGCTTTCACAGGCGCAGCAACACTGGGGCTTTGCGCTTCTCTACCCACCAAACGTCACGGTCACTATCTCTCCGTCTCGTAGACACGAGCTGAGAAATTGCAAACATCGAGCAATTGCTGAGAGATGAAAAGTGCCAGCACTGAAAGATGTTGCTAGCCAGCACCCTTCCTTGGAAGCGCTTTCACAGGCGCAGCAACACTGGGGCTTTGTGCTTCTCTACCCACCAAACATCACGGTCATTCTCTTTCCGTCTCGTAGACACGAGCTGAGAAATTGCAAACGTCGAGCAATTGCTCAGAGATGAAAAGCGCCAGCACTGAAAGCTGTTGCTAGCCAGCACCCTTCCTTGGAAGCGCTTTCACAGGCGCAGCAACACTGGGGCTTTGCGCTTCTCTACCCACCAAACGTCACGGTCACTATCTCTCCGTCTCGTAGACACGAGCTGAGAAATTGCAAACGTTGAGCAATTGCTCAGAGATGAAAAGTGGCAGCACTGAAAGCTGTTGCTAGCCAGCACCCTTCCTTGGAAGTGCTTTTGTAGGCCTAAGAACACTGGGACTCTGTGCTTTTCTAGCCATCTAAACTTCTGCTCATCCTCTCGCGCAGTCTAAAGAGAGCTCAGGTGAGAAATTGCAAACGTTGAGCAATTGCTGAGAGATGAAAAGTGCCAGCACTGAAAGCTGTTGCTAGCCAGCACCCTTCCTTGGAAGCGCTTTCACAGGCGCAGCAACACTGGGGCTTTGCGCTTCTCTAACCACCAAACATCACGGTCATTCTCTTTCTGTCTCGTAGACATGAGCTGAGACATTGCAAACGTCGAGCAATTGCTCAGAGATGAAAAGCGCCAGCACTGAAAGCTGTTGCTAGCCAGCACCCTTCTTTGGAAGTGCTTTTGTAGGCCTAAGAACACTGGGGCTCTGGGCTTCTCTAGCCACCTAATCTTCTGCTCATCCTCTCGCACACTCTAAAGAGAGCTCAGGGGAGAAATTGCAAACGTCAAGCAATTGCTGAGAGATGAAAAGTGCCAGCACTGAAAGCTGTTGCTAGCCAGCACCCTTCCTTGGAAGCGCTTTCACAGGCGCAGCAACACTGGGGCTTTGTGCTTCTCTACCCACCAAACATCACGGTCATTCTCTTTCCGTCTCGTAGACACGAGCTGAGAAATTGCAAACGTCGAGCAATTGCTCAGAGATGAAAAGAGCCAGCACTGAAAGCTGTTGCTAGCCAGCCCCCTTCCTTGGAAGCGCTTTCACAGGCGCAGCAACACTGGGGCTTTGCGCTTCTCTACCCACCAAACGTCACGGTCACTATCTCTCCGTCTCGTAGACACGAGCTGAGAAATTGCAAACGTCGAGCAATTGCTCACAGATGAAAAGTGCCAGCACTGAAAGCTGTTGCTAGCCAGCACCCTTCCTTGGAAGCGCTTTCACAGGAGCAGCAACACTGGGGCTTTGCGCTTCTCTAACCACCAAACGTCACGGTCATTCTCTTTCCGTCTCGTAGACACGAGCTGAGAAAATGCAAACGTCGAGCAATTGCTCAGAGATGAAAAGCGCCAGCACTGAAAGCTCTTCCTAGCCAGCCCCCTTCCTTGGAAGCGCTTTTGTAGCCCTAAGAACAGTGGGGCTCTGGGCTTCTCTAGCCACCTCATCTTCTGCTCATCCTCTCGCGCAGTCTAAAGAGAGCTCAGGTGAGAAATTGCAAACGTCGAGCAATTGCTCAGAGATGAAAAGTGCCAGCACTGAAAGCTCTTGCTAGCCAGCACCCTTCCTTGGAAGCGCTTTCACAGGCGCAGCAACACTGGGGCTTTGCGCTTCTCTAACCACCAAACGTCACGGTCATTCTCTTTCGGTCTCGTAGACACGAGCTGAGAAATTGCAAATGTCGAGCAATTGCTCAGAGATGAAAAGTGCCAGCACTGAAAGCTGTTGCTAGCCAGCACCCTTCCTTGGAAGCGCTTTTGTAGCCCTAAGAACAGTGGAGCTCTGGGCTTCTCTAGCCATCTCATCTTCTGCTCATCCTCTCGCGCAGTCTAAAGAGAGCTCAGGTGAGAAATTGCAAACGTCGAGCAATTGCTCAGAGATGAAAAGTGCCAGCACTGAAAGCTGTTGCTAGCCAGCCCCCTTCCTTGGAAGCGCTTTTGTAGCCCTAAGAACAGTGGGGCTCTGGGCTTCTCTAGCCACCTCATCTTCTGCTCATCCTCTCGCGCAGTCTAAAGAGAGCTCAGGTGTGAAATTGCAAACGTCGAGCAATTGCTCAGAGATGAAAAGTGCCAGCACTGAAAGCTGTTGCTAGCCAGCACCCTTCCTTGGAAGCGCTTTCACAGGCGCAGCAACACTGGGGCTTTGCGCTTCTCTACCCACCAAACGTCACGGTCACTATCTCTCCGTCTCGTAGACACGAGCTGAGAAATTGCAAACGTCAAGCAATTGCTCAGAGATGAAAAGTGCCAGCACTGAAAGATGTTGCTAGCCAGCCCCCTTCCTTGGAAGCACTTTCACAGGTGCAGCAACACTGGGGCTTTGCGCTTCTCTACCCACCAAACGTCACGGTCATTCTCTTTCCGTCTCGTAGACACGAGCTGAGAAAGTGCAAACGTCGAGCAATTGCTCAGAGATGAAAAGCGCCAGCACTGAAAGCTCTTGCTAGCCAGCCCCCTTCCTTGGAAGCGCTTTTGTAGCCCTAAGAACACTGGGGCTCTGGGCTTCTCTAGCAATCTAAACTTCTGCTCATCCTCTCGCGCAGTCTAAAGAGAGCTCAGGTGAGAAATTGCAAACGTCGAGCAATTGCTCAGAGATGAAAAGTGCCAGCACTGAAAGCTGTTGCTAGCCAGCACCCTTCCTTGAAAGCGCTTTCACAGGCGCAGCAACACTGGGGCTTTGCGCTTCTCTAACCACCAAGCGTCACGGTCACTATCTCTCCGTCTCGTAGACACGAGCTGAGAAATTGCAAACGTCGAGCAATTGCTCAGAGATGAAAAGAGCCAGCACTGAAAGCTGTTGCTAGCCAGCACCCTTCCTTGGAAGCGCTTTCACAGGCGCAGCAACACTGGGGCTTTGCGCTTCTCTACCCACCAAACGTCACGGTCACTATCTCTCCGTCTCGTAGACACGAGCTGAGAAATTGCAAACGTTGAGCAATTGCTCAGAGATGAAAAGTGGCAGCACTGAAAGCTGTTGCTAGCCAGCACCCTTCCTTGGAAGTGCTTTTGTAGGCCTAAGAACACTGGGACTCTGTGCTTTTCTAGCCATCTAAACTTCTGCTCATCCTCTCGCGCAGTCTAAAGAGAGCTCAGGTGAGAAATTGCAAACGTTGAGCAATTGCTGAGAGATGAAAAGTGCCAGCACTGAAAGCTGTTGCTAGCCAGCCCCCTTCCTTGGAAGCGCTTTCACAGGCGCAGCAACACTGGGGCTTTGCGCTTCTCTAACCACCAAACATCACGGTCATTCTCTTTCTGTCTCGTAGACATGAGCTGAGACATTGCAAACGTCGAGCAATTGCTCAGAGATGAAAAGTGCCAGCACTGAAAGCTGTTGCTAGCCAGCACCCTTCCTTGGAAGCGCTTTTGTAGCCCTAAGAACAGTGGGGCTCTGGGCTTCTCTAGCCACCTCATCTTCTGCTCATCCTCTCGCGCAGTCTAAAGAGAGCTCAGGTGAGAAATGGCAAACGTCCAGCAATTGCTCAGAGATGAAAAGTGCCAGCACTGAAAGCTGTTGCTAGCCAGCACCCTTCCTTGAAAGCGCTTTCACAGGCGCAGCAACACTGGGGCTTTGCGCTTCTCTACCCACCAAACGTCACGGTCACTATCTCTCCGTCTCGTAGACACGAGCTGAGAAATTGCAAACGTCGAGCAATTGCTCAGAGATGAAAAGTGCCAGCACTGAAAGCTGTTGCTAGCCAGCACCCTTCCTTGGAAGCGCTTTCACAGGCGCAGCAACACTGGGGCTTTGTGCTTCTCTACCCACCAAACATCACGGTCATTCTCTTTCCGTCTCGTAGACACGAGCTGAGAAATTGCAAACGTCGAGCAATTGCTCAGAGATGAAAAGAGCCAGCACTGAAAGCTGTTGCTAGCCAGCACCCTTCCTTGGAAGCGCTGTCACAGGCGCAGCAACACTGGGGCTTTGCGCTTCTCTACCCACCAAACGTCACGGTCACTATCTCTCCGTCTCGTAGACACGAGCTGAGAAATTGCAAACGTTGAGCAATTGCTCAGAGATGAAAAGTGGCAGCACTGAAAGCTGTTGCTAGCCAGCACCCTTCCTTGGAAGTGCTTTTGTAGGCCTAAGAACACTGGGACTCTGTGCTTTTCTAGCCATCTAAACTTCTGCTCATCCTCTCGCGCAGTCTAAAGAGAGCTCAGGTGAGAAATTGCAAACGTTGAGCAATTGCTGAGAGATGAAAAGTGCCAGCACTGAAAGCTGTTGCTAGCCAGCACCCTTCCTTGGAAGCGCTTTCACAGGCGCAGCAACACTGGGGCTTTGCGCTTCTCTAACCACCAAACATCACGGTCATTCTCTTTCTGTCTCGTAGACATGAGCTGAGACATTGCAAACGTCGAGCAATTGCTCAGAGATGAAAAGTGCCAGCACTGAAAGCTGTTGCTAGCCAGCACCCTTCTTTGGAAGTGCTTTTGTAGGCCTAAGAACACTGGGGCTCTGGGCTTCTCTAGCCACCTCATCTTCTGCTCATCCTCTCGCACACTCTAAAGAGAGCTCAGGGGAGAAATTGCAAACGTCAAGCAATTGCTGAGAGATGAAAAGTGCCAGCACTGAAAGCTGTTGCTAGCCAGCACCCTTCCTTGGAAGCGCTTTCACAGGCGCAGCAACACTGGGGCTTTGTGCTTCTCTACCCACCAAACATCACGGTCACTATCTCTCCGTCTCGTAGACACGAGCTGAGAAATTGCAAACGTCGAGCAATTGCTCAGAGATGAAAAGAGCCAGCACTGAAAGCTGTTGCTAGCCAGCCCCCTTCCTTGGAAGCGCTTTCACAGGCGCAGCAACACTGGGGCTTTGCGCTTCTCTACCCACCAAACGTCACGGTCACTATCTCTCCGTCTCGTAGACACGAGCTGAGAAATTGCAAACGTCGAGCAATTGCTCACAGATGAAAAGTGCCAGCACTGAAAGCTGTTGCTAGCCAGCACCCTTCCTTGGAAGCGCTTTCACAGGAGCAGCAACACTGGGGCTTTGCGCTTCTCTAACCACCAAACGTCACGGTCATTCTCTTTCCGTCTCGTAGACACGAGCTGAGAAAATGCAAACGTCGAGCAATTGCTCAGAGATGAAAAGCGCCAGCACTGAAAGCTCTTCCTAGCCAGCCCCCTTCCTTGGAAGCGCTTTTGTAGCCCTAAGAACAGTGGGGCTCTGGGCTTCTCTAGCCACCTCATCTTCTGCTCATCCTCTCGCGCAGTCTAAAGAGAGCTCAGGTGAGAAATTGGAAACGTCGAGCAATTGCTCAGAGATGAAAAGTGCCAGCACTGAAAGCTCTTGCTAGCCAGCACCCTTCCTTGGAAGCGCTTTCACAGGCACAGCAACACTGGGGCTTTGCGCTTCTCTAACCACCAAACGTCACGGTCATTCTCTTTCGGTCTCGTAGACACGAGCTGAGAAATTGCAAATGTCGAGCAATTGCTCAGAGATGAAAAGTGCCAGCACTGAAAGCTGTTGCTAGCCAGCACCCTTCCTTGGAAGCGCTTTTGTAGCCCTAAGAACAGTGGAGCTCTGGGCTTCTCTAGCCATCTCATCTTCTGCTCATCCTCTCGCGCAGTCTAAAGAGAGCTCAGGTGAGAAATTGCAAACGTCGAGCAATTGCTCAGAGATGAAAAGTGCCAGCACTGAAAGCTGTTGCTAGCCAGCCCCCTTCCTTGGAAGCGCTTTTGTAGCCCTAAGAACAGTGGGGCTCTGGGCTTCTCTAGCCACCTCATCTTCTGCTCATCCTGTCGCGCAGTCTAAAGAGAGCTCAGGTGTGAAATTGCAAACGTCGAGCAATTGCTCAGAGATGAAAAGTGCCAGCACTGAAAGCTGTTGCTAGCCAGCACCCTTCCTTGGAAGCGCTTTCACAGGCGCAGCAACACTGGGGCTTTGCGCTTCTCTACCCACCAAACGTCACGGTCACTATCTCTCCGTCTCGTAGACACGAGCTGAGAAATTGCAAACGTCGAGCAATTGCTCAGAGATGAAAAGTGC
This sequence comes from Sarcoramphus papa, assembly GCA_037962945.1. NCBI lineage: Eukaryota > Metazoa > Chordata > Aves > Accipitriformes > Cathartidae > Sarcoramphus > Sarcoramphus papa. Next base: position 27,597,087 of record CM075590.1, on the reverse strand, counting down.
CAGCACTGAAAGCTGTTGCTAGCCAGCACCCTTCCTTGGAAGCGCTTTCACAGGTGCAGCAACACTGGGGCTTTGCGCTTCTCTACCCACCAAACGTCACGGTCATTCTCTTTCCGTCTCGTAGACACGAGCTGAGAAAGTGCAAACGTCGAGCAATTGCTCAGAGATGAAAAGCGCCAGCACTGAAAGCTCTTGCTAGCCAGCACCCTTCCTTGGAAGCGCTTTTGTAGCCCTAAGAACACTGGGGCTGTGGGCTTCTCTAGCCATCTAAACTTCTGCTCATCCTCTCGCGCAGTCTAAAGAGAGCTCAGGGGAGAAATTGCAAACGTCAAGCAATTGCTCAGAGATGAAAAGTGCCAGCACTGAAAGCTGTTGCTAGCCAGCACCCTTCCTTGGAAGTGCTTTTGTAGGCCTAAGAACATTGGGGCTGTGGGCTTCTCTAGCCACCTCATCTTCTGCTCATCCTCTCGCGCAGTCTAAAGAGAGCTCAGGTGAGAAATTGCAAACGTCGAGCAATTCCTGAGAGATGAAAAGAGCCAGCACTGAAAGCTGTTGCTAGCCAGCACCCTTCCTTGGAAGCGCTTTCACAGGCGCAGCAACACTGGGGCTTTGCGCTTCTCTAACCACCAAACGTCACGGTCATTCTCTTTCCGTCTCGTAGACACGAGCTGAGAAATTGCAAACGTCAAGCAATTGCTCAGAGATGAAAAGCGCCAGCACTGAAAGCTCTTCCTAGCCAGCACCCTTCCTTGGAAGCGCTTTTGTAGCCCTAAGAACAGTGGAGCTCTGGGCTTCTCTAGCCACCTCATCTTCCGCTCATCCTCTCGCGCAGTCTAAAGAGAGCTCAGGTGAGAAATTGGAAACGTCGAGCAATTGCTCAGAGATGAAAAGTGCCAGCACTGAAAGCTGTTGCTAGCCAGCACCCTTCCTTGGAAGCGCTTTCACAGGCGCAGCAACACTGGGGCTTTGCGCTTCTCTAACCACCAAACGTCACGGTCACTATCTCTCCATCTCGTAGACACGAGCTGAGAAATTGCAAACGTCGAGCAATTGCTCAGAGATGAAAAGAGCCAGCACTGAAAGCTGTTGCTAGCCAGCACCCTTCCTTGGAAGCGCTTTCACAGGCGCAGCAACACTGGGGCTTTGCGCTTCTCTACCCACCAAACGTCACGGTCATTCTCTTTCCGTCTCGTAGACACGAGCTGAGAAAGTGCAAACCTCGAGCAATTGCTCAGAGATGAAAAGTGCCAGCACTGAAAGCTGTTGCTAGCCAGCCCCCTTCCTTGGAAGCGCTTTCACAGGCGCAGCAACACTTGCTCTTTGAGCTTCTCTACCCACCAAAGGTCACGGTCATTCTCTTTCTGTCTCGTAGACACGAGCTGAGAAATTGCAAATGTCAAGCAATTGCTCAGAGATGAAAAGTGCCAGCACTGAAAGCTCTTGCTAGCCAGCACCCTTCCTTGGAAGCGCTTTCACAGGTGCAGCAACACTGGGGCTTTGCGCTTCTCTACCCACCAAACGTCACGGTCATTCTCTTTCGGTCTTGTAGACACGAGCTGAGAAATTGCAAACGTCGAGCAATTGCTCAGAGATGAAAAGTGCCAGCACTGAAAGCTGTTGCTAGCCAGCACCCTTCCTTGGAAGCGCTGTCACAGGCGCAGCAACACTGGGGCTTTGCGCTTCTCTACCCACCAAACGTCACGGTCACTATCTCTCCGTCTCGTAGACACGAGCAGAGAAATTGCAAACGTCGAGCAATTGCTCAGAGATGAAAAGTGCCAGCACTGAAAGCTGTTGCTAGCCAGCCCCCTTCCTTGGAAGCGCTTTTGTAGCCCTAAGAACAGTGGGGCTCTGGGCTTCTCTAGCCATCTAAACTTCTGCTCATCCTCTCGCGCAGTCTAAAGAGAGCTCAGGGGAGAAATTGCAAACGTCGAGCAATTGCTCAGAGATGAAAAGTGCCAGCACTGAAAGCTGTTGCTAGCCAGCACCCTTCTTTGGAAGTGCTTTTGTAGGCCTAAAAACACTGGGGCTGTGGGCTTCTCTAGCCACCTCATCTTCTGCTCATCCTCTCGCGCAGTCTAAAGAGAGCTCAGGTGAGAAATTGGAAACGTCGAGCAATTGCTCAGAGATGAAAAGTGCCAGCACTGAAAGCTGTTGCTAGCCAGCACCCTTCCTTGGAAGCGCTTTCACAGGCGCAGCAACACTGGGGCTTTGCGCTTCTCTACCCACCAAACGTCACGGTCATTCTCTTTCCGTCTCGTAGACACGAGCTGAGAAAATGCAAACGTCGAGCAATTGCTCAGAGATGAAAAGCGCCAGCACTGAAAGCTCTTCCTAGCCAGCACCCTTCCTTGGAAGCGCTTTTGTAGCCCTAAGAACAGTGGGGCTCTGGGCTTCTCTAGCCACCTCATCTTCTGCTCATCCTCTCGCGCAGTCTAAAGAGAGCTCAGGTGAGAAATTGGAAACGTCGAGCAATTGCTCAGAGATGAAAAGTGCCAGCACTGAAAGCTGTTGCTAGCCAGCCCCCTTCCTTGGAAGCGCTTTCACAGGCGCAGCAACACTGGGGCTTTGCGCTTCTCTACCCACCAAACGTCACGGTCACTATCTCTCCGTCTCGTAGACACGAGCTGAGAAATTGCAAACGTCGAGCAATTGCTCAGAGATGAAAAGTGCCAGCACTGAAAGATGTTGCTAGCCAGCACCCTTCCTTGGAAGCGCTTTCACAGGCGCAGCAACACTGGGGCTTTGCGCTTCTCTACCCACCAAACATCACGGTCATTCTCTTTCGGTCTCGTAGACACGAGCTGAGAAATTGCAAACGTCGAGCAATTGCTCAGAGATGAAAAGAGCCAGCACTGAAAGCTGTTGCTAGCCAGCACCCTTCCTTGGAAGCGCTTTCACAGGCGCAGCAACACTGGGGCTTTGCGCTTCTCTACCCACCAAACGTCACGGTCACTATCTCTCCGTCTCGTAGACACGAGCTGAGAAATTGCAAACGTCGAGCAATTGCTCAGAGATGAAAAGTGCCAGCACTGAAAGCTGTTGCTAGCCAGCACCCTTCCTTGGATGCGCTTTCACAGGCGCAGCAACACTGGGGCTTTGCGCTTCTCTACCCACCAAACGTCACGGTCACTATCTCTCCGTCTCGTAGACACGAGCTGAGAAATTGCAAACGTCGAGCAATTGCTCAGAGATGAAAAGTGCCAGCACTGAAAGCTGTTGCTAGCCAGCACCCTTCCTTAGAAGCGCTTTCACAGGCGCAGCAACACTGGGGCTTTGCGCTTCTCTACCCACCAAACGTCACGGTCATTCTCTTTCCGTCTTGTAGACACGAGCTGAGAAATTGCAAACGTCGAGCAATTGCTCAGAGATGAAAAGTGCCAGCACTGAAAGATGTTGCTAGCCAGCCCCCTTCCTTGGAAGCTCTTTTGTAGCCCTAAGAACAGTGGGGCTCTGGGCTTCTCTAGCCACCTAATCTTCTTCTCATCCTGTCGCGCAGTCTAAAGAGAGCTCAGGTGTGAAATTGCAAACGTCGAGCAATTGCTCAGAGATGAAAAGTGCCAGCACTGAAAGCTGTTGCTAGCCAGCACCCTTCCTTGGAAGCGCTTTCACAGGTGCAGCAACACTGGGGCTTTGCGCTTCTCTACCCACCAAACGTCACAGTCACTATCTCTCCGTCTCGTAGACACGAGCTGAGAAATTGCAAACGTCGAGCAATTGCTCAGAGATGAAAAGTGCCAGCACTGAAAGCTGTTGCTAGCCAGCCCCCTTCCTTGGAAGCACTTTCACAGGTGCAGCAACACTGGGGCTTTGCGCTTCTCTAACCACCAAACGTCACGGTCATTCTCTTTCCGTCTCGTAGACACGAGCTGAGAAAGTGCAAACGTTGAGCAATTGCTCAGAGATGAAAAGCGCCAGCACTGAAAGCTCTTGCTAGCCAGCACCCTTCCTTGGAAGCGCTTTTGTAGCCCTAAGAACACTGGGGCTCTGGGCTTCTCTAGCCATCTAAACTTCTGCTCATCCTCTCGCGCAGTCTAAAGAGAGCTCAGGGGAGAAATTGCAAACGTCGAGCAATTGCTCAGAGAGGAAAAGTGCCAGCACTGAAAGCTGTTGCTAGCCAGCACCCTTCCTTGGAAGTGCTTTTGTAAGCCTAAGAACATTGGGGCTGTGGGCTTCTCTAGCCACCTCATCTTCTGCTCATCCTCTTGCGCAGTCTAAAGAGAGCTCAGGTGAGAAATTGCAAACGTCGAGCAATTGCTCAGAGATGAAAAGTGCCAGCACTGAAAGCTGTTGCTAGCCAGCACCCTTCCTTGGAAGCGCTTTCACAGGCGCAGCAACACTGGGGCTTTGCGCTTCTCTAACCACCAAACGTCACGGTCATTCTCTTTCCGTCTCGTAGACACGAGCTGAGAAATTGCAAACGTCGAGCAATTGCTCAGAGATGAAAAGCGCCAGCACTGAAAGCTGTTGCTAGCCAGCACCCTTCCTTGGAAGCGCTTTTGTAGCCCTAAGAACAGTGGAGCTCTGGGCTTCTCTAGCCACCTCATCTTCTGCTCATCCTCTCGCGCAGTCTAAAGAGAGCTCAGGTGAGAAATTGGAAACGTCGAGCAATTGCTCAGAGATGAAAAGTGCCAGCACTGAAAGCTGTTGCTAGCCAGCACCCTTCCTTGGAAGCGCTTTCACAGGCGCAGCAACACTGGGGCTTTGCGCTTCTCTAGCCACCAAACGTCACGGTCACTATCTCTCCGTCTCGTAGACACGAGCTGAGAAATTGCAAACGTCGAGCAATTGCTCAGAGATGAAAAGAGCCAGCACTGAAAGCTGTTGCTAGCCAGCACCCTTCCTTGGAAGCGCTTTCACAGGCGCAGCAACACTGGGGCTTTGCGCTTCTCTAGCCACCAAACGTCACGGTCATTCTCTTTCCGTCTTGTAGACACGAGCTGAGAAAGTGCAAACCTCGAGCAATTGCTCAGAGATGAAAAGTGCCAGCACTGAAAGCTGTGGCTAGCCAGCCCCCTTCCTTGGAAGCGCTTTCACAGGTGCAGCAACACTTGCTCTTTGCGCTTCTCTACCCACCAAAGGTCACGGTCATTCTCTTTCTGTCTCGTAGACACGAGCTGAGAAATTGCAAATGTCAAGCAATTGCTGAGAGATGAAAAGTGCCAGCACTGAAAGCTCTTGCTAGCCAGCACCCTTCCTTGGAAGCGCTTTCACAGGTGCAGCAACACTGGGGCTTTGCGCTTCTCTAACCACCAAACGTCACGGTCATTCTCTTTCCGTCTTGTAGACACGAGCTGAGAAATTGCAAACGTCGAGCAATTGCTCAGAGATGAAAAGTGCCAGCACTGAAAGATGTTGCTAGCCAGCCCCCTTCCTTGGAAGCGCTGTCACAGGCGCAGCAACACTGGGGCTTTGCGCTTCTCTACCCACCAAACGTCACGGTCACTATCTCTCCGTCTCGTAGACACGAGCTGAGAAATTGCAAACGTCGAGCAATTGCTCAGAGATGAAAAGTGCCAGCACTGAAAGCTCTTGCTAGCCAGCACCCTTCCTTGGAAGCGCTTTTGTAGCCCTAAGAACACTGGGGCTCTGGGCTTCTCTAGCCATCTAAACTTCTGCTCATCCTCTCGCACAGTCTAAAGAGAGCTCAGGGGAGAAATTGCAAACGTCGAGCAATTGCTGAGAGATGAAAAGTGCCAGCACTGAAAGCTGTTGCTAGCCAGCACCCTTCCTTGGAAGTGCTTTTGTAGGTCTAAAAACACTGGGGCTGTGGGCTTCTCTAGCCCCCTAATCTTCTGCTCATCCTCTCGCGCAGTCTAAAGAGCGCTCAGGTGAGAAATTGCAAACGTCGAGCAATTGCTCAGAGATGAAAAGTGCCAGCACTGAAAGCTGTTGCTAGCCAGCACCCTTCCTTGAAAGCGCTTTCACAGGCGCAGCAACACTGGGGCTTTGCGCTTCTCTACCCACCAAACGTCACGGTCATTCTCTTTCCGTCTTGTAGACACGAGCTGAGAAAGTGCAAACGTCAAGCAATTGCTCAGAGATGAAAAGCGCCAGCACTGAAAGCTGTTGCTAGCCAGCCCCCTTCCTTGGAAGCGCTTTTGTAGCCCTAAGAACAGTGGGGCTCTGGGCTTCTCTAGCCACCTCATCTTCTGCTCATCCTCTCACGCAGTGTAAAGAGAGGTCAGGTGAGAAATGGCAAACGTCGAGCAATTGCTCAGAGATGAAAAGTGCCAGCACTGAAAGCTGTTGCTAGCCAGCACCCTTCCTTGGAAGCGCTTTCACAGGCGCAGCAACACTGGGGCTTTGCGCTTCTATACCCACCAAACGTCACGGTCACTATCTCTCCGTCTCGTAGACACGAGCTGAGAAAATGCAAACGTCGAGCAATTGCTCAGAGATGAAAAGTGCCAGCACTGAAAGCTGTTGCTAGCCAGCACCCTTCCTTGGAAGCGCTTTTGTAGCCCTAAGAACAGTGGGGCTCTGGGCTTCTCTAGCCATCTAAACTTCTGCTCATCCTCTCGCGCAGTCTAAAGAGAGCTCAGGGGAGAAATTGCAAACGTCGAGCAATTGCTCAGAGATGAAAAGTGCCAGCACTGAAAGCTGTTGCTAGCCAGCCCCCTTCCTTGGAAGCGCTTTTGTAGCCCTTAGAACACTGGGGCTCTGGGCTTCTCTAGCCACCTAATCTTCTGCTCATCCTGTCGCGCAGTCTAAAGAGAGCTCAGGTGAGAAATTGCAAACGTCGAGCAATTGCTCAGAGATGAAAAGTGCCAGCACTGAAAGCTGTTGCTAGCCAGCACCCTTCCTTGGAAGCGCTTTCACAGGCGCAGCAACACTGGGGCTTTGCGCTTCTCTACCCACCAAATGTCACGGTCACTATCTCTCCGTCTCGTAGACACGAGCTGAGAAATTGCAAACGTCGAGCAATTGCTCAGAGAGGAAAAGTGCCAGCACTGAAAGCTGTTGCTAGCCAGCACCCTTCCTTGGAAGCGCTTTCACAGGCGCAGCAACACTGGGGCTTTGCGCTTCTCTAACCACCAAACGTCACGGTCATTCTCTTTCCGTCTCGTAGACACGAGCTGAGAAAATGCAAACGTCGAGCAATTGCTCAGAGATGAAAAGTGCCAGCACTGAAAGCTGTTGCTAGCCAGCCCCCTTCCTTGGAAGCGCTTTTGTAGCCCTAAGAACAGTGGGGCTCTGGGCTTCTCTAGCCACCTCATCTTCTGCTCATCCTCTCGCGCACTCTAAAGAGAGCTCAGGTGAGAAATTGCAAACGTCGAGCAATTGCTCAGAGATGAAAAGTGCCAGCACTGAAAGCTGTTGCTAGCCAGCACCCTTCCTTGGAAGCGCTGTCACAGGCGCAGCAACACTGGGGCTTTCCGCTTCTCTACCCACCAAACGTCACGGTCACTATCTCTCCGTCTCGTAGACACGAGCTGAGAAATTGCAAACGTCGAGCAATTGCTCAGAGATGAAAAGTGCCAGCACTGAAAGATGTTGCTAGCCAGCCCCCTTCCTTGGAAGCACTTTCACAGGTGCAGCAACACTGGGGATTTGCGCTTCTCTAACCACCAAACGTCACGGTCATTCTCTTTCCGTCTCGTAGACACGAGCTGAGAAAGTGCAAACGTCGAGCAATTGCTCAGAGATGAAAAGCGCCAGCACTGAAAGCTCTTGCTAGCCAGCACCCTTCCTTGGAAGCGCTTTTGTAGCCCTAAGAACACTGGGGCTCTGGGCTTCTCTAGCCATCTAAACTTCTGCTCATCCTCTCGCGCAGTCTAAAGAGAGCTCAGGGGAGAAATTGCAAACGTCGAGCAATTGCTCAGAGATGAAAAGTGCCAGCACTGAAAGCTGTTGCTAGCCAGCACCCTTCCTTGGAAGTGCTTTTGTAGGCCTAAGAACATTGGGGCTGTGGGCTTCTCTAGCCACCTCATCTTCTGCTCATCCTCTCGCGCAGTCTAAAGAGAGCTCAGGTGAGAAATTGCAAACGTCGAGCAATTGCTCAGAGATGAAAAGTGCCAGCACTGAAAGCTGTTGCTAGCCAGCACCCTTCCTTGGAAGCGCTTTCACAGGCGCAGCAACACTGGGGCTTTGCGCTTCTCTAACCACCAAACGTCACGGTCATTCTCTTTCCGTCTCGTAGACACGAGCTGAGAAATTGCAAACGTCGAGCAATTGCTCAGAGATGAAAAGCGCCAGCACTGAAAGCTCTTCCTAGCCAGCACCCTTCCTTGGAAGCGCTTTTGTAGCCCTAAGAACAGTGGAGCTCTGGGCTTCTCTAGCCACCTCATCTTCTGCTCATCCTCTCGCGCAGTCTAAAGAGAGCTCAGGTGAGAAATTCCAAACGTCGAGCAATTGCTCAGAGATGAAAAGTGCCAGCACTGAAAGCTGTTGCTAGCCAGCACCCTTCCTTGGAAGCGCTTTCACAGGCGCAGCAACACTGGGGCTTTGCGCTTCTCTAGCCACCAAACGTCACGGTCATTCTCTTTCCGTCTCGTAGACACGAGCTGAGAAATTGCAAACCTCGAGCAATTGCTCAGAGATGAAAAGAGCCAGCACTGAAAGCTGTTGCTAGCCAGCCCCCTTCCTTGGAAGCGCTTTCACAGGCGCAGCAACACTGGGGCTTTGCGCTTCTCTACCCACCAAACGTCACGGTCATTCTCTTTCCGTCTCGTAGACACGAGCTGAGAAAGTGCAAACCTCGAGCAATTGCTCAGAGATGAAAAGTGCCAGCACTGAAAGCTGTTGCTAGCCAGCCCCCTTCCTTGGAAGCGCTTTCACAGGCGCAGCAACACTTGCTCTTTGCGCTTCTCTTTCCACCAAAGGTCACGGTCATTCTCTTTCTGTCTCGTAGACACGAGCTGAGAAATTGCAAACGTCGAGCAATTGCTCAGAGATGAAAAGTGCCAGCACTGAAAGCTCTTGCTAGCCAGCCCCCTTCCTTGGAAGCGCTTTCACAGGTGCAGCAACACTGGGGCTTTGCGCTTCTCTAACCACCAAACGTCACGGTCATTCTCTTTCCGTCTCGTAGACACGAGCTGAGAAAGTGCAAACGTCGAGCAATTGCTCAGAGATGAAAAGCGCCAGCACTGAAAGCTCTTCCTAGCCAGCACCCTTCCTTGGAAGCGCTTTTGTAGCCCTAAGAACACTGGGGCTCTGGGCTTCTCTAGCCATCTAAACTTCTGCTCATCCTCTCGCGCAGTCTAAAGAGAGCTCAGGGGAGAAATTGCAAACGTCGAGCAATTGCTCAGAGATGAAAAGTGCCAGCACTGAAAGCTGTTGCTAGCCAGCACCCTTCCTTGGAAGTGCTTTTGTAGGCCTAAGAACATTGGGGCTGTGGGCTTCTCTAGCCACCTCATCTTCTGCTCATCCTCTCGCGCAGTCTAAAGAGAGCTCAGGTGAGAAATTGCAAACGTCGAGCAATTGCTCAGAGATGAAAAGTGCCAGCACTGAAAGCTGTTGCTAGCCAGCCCCCTTCCTTGGAAGCGCTTTCACAGGCGCAGCAACACTGGGGCTTTGCGCTTCTCTAACCACCAAACGTCACGGTCATTCTCTTTCCGTCTCGTAGACACGAGCTGAGAAATTGCAAACGTCAAGCAATTGCTCAGAGATGAAAAGCGCCAGCACTGAAAGCTCTTCCTAGCCAGCCCCCTTCCTTGGAAGCGCTTTTGTAGCCCTAAGAACAGTGGAGCTCTGGGCTTCTCTAGCCACCTCATCTTCTGCTCATCCTCTCGCGCAGTCTAAAGAGAGCTCAGGTGAGAAATTGCAAACGTCGAGCAATTGCTCAGAGATGAAAAGTGCCAGCACTGAAAGCTGTTGCTAGCCAGCCCCCTTCCTTGGAAGCGCTTTCACAGGCGCAGCAACACTGGGGCTTTGCGCTTCTCTAGCCACCAAACGTCACGGTCACTATCTCTCCGTCTCGTAGACACGAGCTGAGAAATTGCAAACGTCGAGCAATTGCTCAGAGATGAAAAGAGCCAGCACTGAAAGCTGTTGCTAGCCAGCCCCCTTCCTTGGAAGCGCTTTCACAGGCGCAGCAACACTGGGGCTTTGCGCTTCTCTAGCCACCAAACGTCACGGTCATTCTCTTTCCGTCTCGTAGACACGAGCTGAGAAAGTGCAAACGTCGAGCAATTGCTCAGAGATGAAAAGTGCCAGCACTGAAAGCTGTTGCTAGCCAGCCCCCTTCCTTGGAAGCGCTTTCACAGGCGCAGCAACACTTGCTCTTTGAGCTTCTCTTTCCACCAAAGGTCACGGTCATTCTCTTTCTGTCTCGTAGACACGAGCTGAGAAATTGCAAACGTCGAGCAATTGCTCAGAGATGAAAAGTGCCAGCACTGAAAGCTGTTGCTAGCCAGCACCCTTCCTTGGAAGCGCTTTCACAGGTGCAGCAACACTGGGGCTTTGCGCTTCTCTAACCACCAAACGTCACGGTCATTCTCTTTCCGTCTTGTAGACACGAGCTGAGAAATTGCAAACGTCGAGCAATTGCTCAGAGATGAAAAGTGCCAGCACTGAAAGCTGTTGCTAGCCAGCACCCTTCCTTGGAAGCGCTGTCACAGGCGCAGCAACACTGGGGCTTTGCGCTTCTCTACCCACCAAACGTCACGGTCACTATCTCTCCGTCTCGTAGACACGAGCTGAGAAATTGCAAACGTCGAGCAATTGCTCAGAGATGAAAAGTGCCAGCACTGAAAGCTGTTGCTAGCCAGCACCCTTCCTTGGAAGCGCTTTTGTAGCCCTAAGAACACTGGGGCTCTGGGCTTCTCTAGCCATCTAAACTTCTGCTCATCCTCTCGCACAGTCTAAAGAGAGCTCAGGGGAGAAATTGCAAACGTCGAGCAATTGCTGAGAGATGAAAAGTGCCAGCACTGAAAGCTGTTGCTAGCCAGCACCCTTCCTTGGAAGCGCTTTCACAGGCGCAGCAACACTGGGGCTTTGCGCTTCTCTAACCACCAAACGTCACGGTCATTCTCTTTCCGTCTCGTAGACACGAGCTGAGAAATTGCAAACGTCAAGCAATTGCTCAGAGATGAAAAGTGCCAGCACTGAAAGCTCTTCCTAGCCAGCACCCTTCCTTGGAAGCGCTTTTGTAGCCCTAAGAACACTGGGGCTCTGGGCTTCTCTAGCCACCTCATCTTCTGCTCATCCTCTCGCGCACTCTAAAGAGAGCTCAGGTGAGAAATTGCAAACGTCGAGCAATTGCTCAGAGATGAAAAGTGCCAGCACTGAAAGCTGTTGCTAGCCAGCACCCTTCCTTGGAAGCGCTTTCACAGGCGCAGCAACACTGGGGCTTTGCGCTTCTCTACCCACCAAACGTCACGGTCACTATCTCTCCGTCTCGTAGACACGAGCTGAGAAATTGCAAACCTCGAGCAATTGCTCAGAGATGAAAAGAGCCAGCACTGAAAGCTGTTGCTAGCCAGCCCCCTTCCTTGGAAGCGCTTTCACAGGCGCAGCAACACTGGGGCTTTGCGCTTCTCTAGCCACCAAACGTCACGGTCATTCTCTTTCTGTCTCGTAGACACGAGCTGAGAAAGTGCAAACCTCGAGCAATTGCTCAGAGATGAAAAGTGCCAGCACTGAAAGATGTTGCTAGCCAGCACCCTTCCTTGGAAGCGCTGTCACAGGCGCAGCAACACTGGGGCTTTGCGCTTCTCTACCCACCAAACGTCACGGTCACTATCTCTCCGTCTCGTAGACACGAGCTGAGAAATTGCAAACGTCGAGCAATTGCTCAGAGATGAAAAGTGCCAGCACTGAAAGCTGTTGCTAGCCAGCACCCTTCCTTGGAAGCGCTTTTGTAGCCCTAAGAACACTGGGGCTCTGGGCTTCTCTAGCCATCTAAACTTCTGCTCATCCTCTCGCACAGTCTAAAGAGAGCTCAGGGGAGAAATTGCAAACGTCGAGCAATTGCTGAGAGATGAAAAGTGCCAGCACTGAAAGCTGTTGCTAGCCAGCACCCTTCCTTGGAAGTGCTTTTGTAGGTCTAAAAACACTGGGGCTGTGGGCTTCTCTAGCCCCCTAATCTTCTGCTCATCCTCTCGCGCAGTCTAAAGAGCGCTCAGGTGAGAAATTGCAAACGTCGAGCAATTGCTCAGAGATGAAAAGTGCCAGCACTGAAAGCTGTTGCTAGCCAGCAGCCTTCCTTGGAAGCGCTTTCACAGGCGCAGCAACACTGGGGCTTTGCGCTTCTCTAACCACCAAACGTCACGGTCATTCTCTTTCCGTCTTGTAGACACGAGCTGAGAAAGTGCAAACGTCAAGCAATTGCTCAGAGATGAAAAGTGCCAGCACTGAAAGCTCTTGCGAGCCAGCACCCTTCCTTGGAAGCGCTTTTGTAGCCCTAAGAACACTGGGGCTCTGGGCTTCTCTAGCCACCTCATCTTCTGCTCATCCTCTCACGCAGTGTAAAGAGAGGTCAGGTGAGAAATGGCAAACGTCGAGCAATTGCTCAGAGATGAAAAGTGCCAGCACTGAAAGCTGTTGCTAGCCAGCACCCTTCCTTGGAAGCGCTTTCACAGGCGCAGCAACACTGGGGCTTTGCGCTTCTATACCCACCAAACGTCACGGTCACTATCTCTCCGTCTCGTAGACACGAGCTGAGAAAATGCAAACGTCGAGCAATTGCTCAGAGATGAAAAGTGCCAGCACTGAAAGCTGTTGCTAGCCAGCACCCTTCCTTGGAAGCGCTTTTGTAGCCCTAAGAACAGTGGGGCTCTGGGCTTCTCTAGCCATCTAAACTTCTGCTCATCCTCTCGCGCAGTCTAAAGAGAGCTCAGGGGAGAAATTGCAAACGTCGAGCAATTGCTCAGAGATGAAAAGTGCCAGCACTGAAAGCTGTTGCTAGCCAGCCCCCTTCCTTGGAAGCGCTTTTGTAGCCCTTAGAACACTGGGGCTCTGGGCTTCTCTAGCCACCTAATCTTCTGCTCATCCTGTCGCGCAGTCTAAAGAGAGCTCAGGTGAGAAATTGCAAACGTCGAGCAATTGCTCAGAGATGAAAAGTGCCAGCACTGAAAGCTGTTGCTAGCCAGCACCCTTCCTTGGAAGCGCTTTCACAGGCGCAGCAACACTGGGGCTTTGCGCTTCTCTACCCACCAAATGTCACGGTCACTATCTCTCCGTCTCGTAGACACGAGCTGAGAAATTGCAAACGTCGAGCAATTGCTCAGAGAGGAAAAGTGCCAGCACTGAAAGCTGTTGCTAGCCAGCACCCTTCCTTGGAAGCGCTTTCACAGGCGCAGCAACACTGGGGCTTTGCGCTTCTCTAACCACCAAACGTCACGGTCATTCTCTTTCCGTCTCGTAGACACGAGCTGAGAAAATGCAAACGTCGAGCAATTGCTCAGAGATGAAAAGTGCCAGCACTGAAAGCTGTTGCTAGCCAGCACCCTTCCTTGGAAGCGCTTTTGTAGCCCTAAGAACAGTGGGGCTCTGGGCTTCTCTAGCCACCTCATCTTCTGCTCATCCTCTCGCGCACTCTAAAGAGAGCTCAGGTGAGAAATTGCAAACGTCGAGCAATTGCTCAGAGATGAAAAGTGCCAGCACTGAAAGCTGTTGCTAGCCAGCACCCTTCCTTGGAAGCGCTTTCACAGGCGCAGCAACACTGGGGCTTTGCGCTTCTCTACCCACCAAACGTCACGGTCATTCTCTTTCGGTCTCGTAGACACGAGCTGAGAAATTGCAAACCTCGAGCAATTGCTCAGAGATGAAAAGTGCCAGCACTGAAAGCTGTTGCTAGCCAGCCCCCTTCCTTGGAAGCGCTTTTGTAGCCCTAAGAACAGTGGAGCTCTGGGCTTCTCTAGCCATCTCATCTTCTGCTCATCCTCTCGCGCAGTCTAAAGAGAGCTCAGGTGAGAAATTGCAAATGTCGAGCAATTGCTCAGAGATGAAAAGTGCCAGCACTGAAAGCTGTTGCTAGCCAGCCCCCTTCCTTGGAAGCGCTTTCACAGGTGCAGCAACACTGGGGCTTTGCGCTTCTCTACCCACCAAACGTCACAGTCACTATCTCTCCGTCTCGTAGACACGAGCTGAGAAATTGCAAACGTCGAGCAATTGCTCAGAGATGAAAAGTGCCAGCACTGAAAGATGTTGCTAGCCAGCCCCCTTCCTTGGAAGCACTTTCACAGGTGCAGCAACACTGGGGCTTTGCGCTTCTCTAACCACCAAACGTCACGGTCATTCTCTTTCCGTCTCGTAGACACGAGCTGAGAAATTGCAAACGTCGAGCAATTGCTCAGAGATGAAAAGCGCCAGCACTGAAACCTCTTGCTAGCCAGCACCCTTCCTTGGAAGCGCTTTTGTAGCCCTAAGAACACTGGGGCTCTGGGCTTCTCTAGCCATCTAAACTTCTGCTCATCCTCTCGCGCAGTCTAAAGAGAGCTCAGGGGAGAAATTGCAAACGTCGAGCAATTGCTCAGAGATGAAAAGTGCCAGCACTGAAAGCTGTTGCTAGCCAGCACCCTTCCTTGGAAGTGCTTTTGTAGGCCTAAGAACATTGGGGCTGTGGGCTTCTCTAGCCACCTCATCTTCTGCTCATCCTCTCGCGCAGTCTAAAGAGAGCTCAGGTGAGAAATTGCAAACGTCGAGCAATTGCTCAGAGATGAAAAGTGCCAGCACTGAAAGCTGTTGCTAGCCAGCACCCTTCCTTGGAAGCGCTTTCACAGGCGCAGCAACACTGGGGCTTTGCGCTTCTCTAACCACCAAACGTCACGGTCATTCTCTTTCCGTCTCGTAGACACGAGCTGAGAAATTGCAAACGTCAAGCAATTGCTCAGAGATGAAAAGCGCCAACACTGAAAGCTCTTCCTAGCCAGCCCCCTTCCTTGGAAGCGCTTTTGTAGCCCTAAGAACAGTGGAGCTCTGGGCTTCTCTAGCCACCTCATCTTCTGCTCATCCTCTCGCGCAGTCTAAAGAGAGCTCAGGTGAGAAATTGCAAACGTCGAGCAATTGCTCAGAGATGAAAAGTGCCAGCACTGAAAGCTGTTGCTAGCCAGCCCCCTTCCTTGGAAGCGCTTTCACAGGCGCAGCAACACTGGGGCTTTGCGCTTCTCTAGCCACCAAACGTCACGGTCATTCTCTTTCCGTCTCGTAGACACGAGCTGAGAAAGTGCAAACCTCGAGCAATTGCTCAGAGATGAAAAGTGCCAGCACTGAAAGCTGTTGCTAGCCAGCCCCCTTCCTTGGAAGCGCTTTCACAGGCGCAGCAACACTTGCTCTTTGAGCTTCTCTTTCCACCAAAGGTCACGGTCATTCTCTTTCTGTCTCGTAGACACGAGCTGAGAAATTGCAAACGTCGAGCAATTGCTCAGAGATGAAAAGTGCCAGCACTGAAAGCTCTTGCTAGCCAGCCCCCTTCCTTGGAAGCGCTTTCACAGGTGCAGCAACACTGGGGCTTTGCGCTTCTCTAACCACCAAACGTCACGGTCATTCTCTTTCCGTCTTGTAGACACGAGCTGAGAAATTGCAAACGTCGAGCAATTGCTCAGAGATGAAAAGTGCCAGCACTGAAAGCTGTTGCTAGCCAGCACCCTTCCTTGGAAGCGCTGTCACAGGCGCAGCAACACTGGGGCTTTGCGCTTCTCTACCCACCAAACGTCACGGTCACTATCTCTCCGTCTCGTAGACACGAGCTGAGAAATTGCAAACGTCGAGCAATTGCTCAGAGATGAAAAGTGCCAGCACTGAAAGCTGTTGCTAGCCAGCACCCTTCCTTGGAAGCGCTTTTGTAGCCCTAAGAACAGTGGGGCTCTGGGCTTCTCTAGCCATCTAAACTTCTGCTCATCCTCTCGCACAGTCTAAAGAGAGCTCAGGGGAGAAATTGCAAACGTCGAGCAATTGCTGAGAGATGAAAAGTGCCAGCACTGAAAGCTGTTGCTAGCCAGCACCCTTCCTTGGAAGCGCTTTCACAGGCGCAGCAACACTGGGGCTTTGCGCTTCTCTAACCACCAAACGTCACGGTCATTCTCTTTCCGTCTCGTAGACACGAGCTGAGAAATTGCAAACGTCAAGCAATTGCTCAGAGATGAAAAGTGCCAGCACTGAAAGCTCTTCCTAGCCAGCACCCTTCCTTGGAAGCGCCTATGTAACCCTAAGAACAGTGGGGCTCTGGGCTTCTCTAGCCACCTCATCTTCTGCTCATCCTCTCGCGCAGTCTAAAGAGAGCTCAGGTGAGAAATTGCAAACGTCGAGCAATTGCTCAGAGATGAAAAGTGCCAGCACTGAAAGCTGTTGCTAGCCAGCACCCTTCCTTGGAAGCGCTTTCACAGGCGCAGCAACACTGGGGCTTTGCGCTTCTCTAGCCACCAAACGTCACGGTCACTATCTCTCCGTCTCGTAGACACGAGCTGAGAAATTGCAAACCTCGAGCAATTGCTCAGAGATGAAAAGAGCCAGCACTGAAAGCTGTTGCTAGCCAGCACCCTTCCTTGGAAGCGCTTTCACAGGCGCAGCAACACTGGGGCTTTGCGCTTCTCTAGCCACCAAACGTCACGGTCATTCTCTTTCCGTCTCGTAGACACGAGCTGAGAAAGTGCAAACCTCGAGCAATTGCTCAGAGATGAAAAGTGCCAGCACTGAAAGCTGTTGCTAGCCAGCCCCCTTCCTTGGAAGCGCTTTCACAGGCGCAGCAACACTTGCTCTTTGCGCTTCTCTTTCCACCAAAGGTCACGGTCATTCTCTTTCTGTCTCGTAGACACGAGCTGAGAAATTGCAAACGTCGAGCAATTGCTCAGAGATGAAAAGTGCCAGCACTGAAAGATGTTGCTAGCCAGCCCCCTTCCTTGGAAGCGCTTTCACAGGTGCAGCAACACTGGGGCTTTGCGCTTCTCTAACCACCAAACGTCACGGTCATTCTCTTTCCGTCTCGTAGACACGAGCTGAGAAAGTGCAAACGTCGAGCAATTGCTCAGAGATGAAAAGCGCCAGCACTGAAAGCTCTTGCTAGCCAGCACCCTTCCTTGGAAGCGCTTTTGTAGCCCTAAGAACACTGGGGCTCTGGGCTTCTCTAGCCATCTAAACTTCTGCTCATCCTCTAGCGCAGTCTAAAGAGAGCTCAGGGGAGAAATTGCAAACGTCGAGCAATTGCTCAGAGATGAAAAGTGCCAGCACTGAAAGCTGTTGCTAGCCAGCACCCTTCCTTGGAAGTGCTTTTGTAGGCCTAAGAACATTGGGGCTGTGGGCTTCTCTAGCCACCTCATCTTCTGCTCATCCTCTCGCGCAGTCTAAAGAGAGCTCAGGTGAGAAATTGCAAACGTCGAGCAATTGCTCAGAGATGAAAAGTGCCAGCACTGAAAGCTCTTGCTAGCCAGCACCCTTCCTTGGAAGCGCTTTCACAGGCGCAGCAACACTGGGGCTTTGCGCTTCTCTAACCACCAAACGTCACGGTCATTCTCTTTCCGTCTCGTAGACACGAGCTGAGAAATTGCAAACGTCAAGCAATTGCTCAGAGATGAAAAGCGCCAGCACTGAAAGCTCTTCCTAGCCAGCACCCTTCCTTGGAAGCGCTTTTGTAGCCCTAAGAACAGTGGAGCTCTGGGCTTCTCTAGCCACCTCATCTTCTGCTCATCCTCTCGCGCAGTCTAAAGAGAGCTCAGGTGAGAAATTGCAAACGTCGAGCAATTGCTCAGAGATGAAAAGTGCCAGCACTGAAAGCTGTTGCTAGCCAGCACCCTTCCTTGGAAGCGCTTTCACAGGCGCAGCAACACTGGGGCTTTGCGCTTCTCTAGCCACCAAACGTCACGGTCATTCTCTTTCCGTCTCGTAGACACGAGCTGAGAAAGTGCAAACCTCGAGCAATTGCTCAGAGATGAAAAGTGCCAGCACTGAAAGCTGTTGCTAGCCAGCCCCCTTCCTTGGAAGCGCTTTCACAGGCACAGCAACACTTGCTCTTTGCGCTTCTCTTTCCACCAAAGGTCACGGTCATTCTCTTTCTGTCTCGTAGACACGAGCTGAGAAATTGCAAACGTCGAGCAATTGCTCAGAGATGAAAAGTGCCAGCACTGAAAGCTCTTGCTAGCCAGCCCCCTTCCTTGGAAGCGCTTTCACAGGTGCAGCAACACTGGGGCTTTGCGCTTCTCTAACCACCAAACGTCACGGTCATTCTCTTTCCGTCTTGTAGACACGAGCTGAGAAATTGCAAACGTCGAGCAATTGCTCAGAGATGAAAAGTGCCAGCACTGAAAGCTGTTGCTAGCCAGCACCCTTCCTTGGAAGTGCTTTTGTAGGCCTAAAAACACTGGGGCTGTGGGATTCTCTAGCCCCCTAATATTCTGCTCATCCTCTCGCGCAGTCTAAAGAGCGCTCAGGGGAGAAATTGCAAACGTCGAGCAATTGCTCAGAGATGAAAAGTGCCAGCACTGAAAGCTGTTGCTAGCCAGCACCCTTCCTTGGAAGTGCTTTTGTAGGCCTAAAAACACTGGGGCTGTGGGATTCTCTAGCCCCCTAATCTTCTGCTCATCCTCTCGCGCAGTCTAAAGAGCGCTCAGGGGAGAAATTGCAAACGTCGAGCAATTGCTCAGAGATGAAAAGTGCCAGCACTGAAAGCTGTTGCTAGCCAGCACCCTTCCTTGGAAGTGCTTTCACAGGCGCAGCAACACTGGGGCTTTGCGATTCTCTAACCACCAAACGTCACGGTCATTCTCTTTCCGTCTCGTAGACACGAGCTGAGAAATTGCAAACGTCAAGCAATTGCTCAGAGATGAAAAGCGCCAGCACTGAAAGCTGTTGCTAGCCAGCACCCTTCCTTGGAAGCGCTTTTGTAGCCCTAAGAACAGTGGGGCTCTGGGCTTCTCTAGCCACCTCATCTTCTGCTCATCCTCTCACGCAGTCTAAAGAGAGCTCAGGTGAGAAATGGCAAACGTCGAGCAATTGCTCAGAGAGGAAAAGTGCCAGCACTGAAAGCTGTTGCTAGCCAGCACCCTTCCTTGGAAGCGCTTTCACAGGCGCAGCAACACTGGGGCTTTGCGCTTCTCTACCCACCAAACGTCACGGTCACTATCTCTCCGTCTCGTAGACACGAGCTGAGAAATTGCAAACGTCGAGCAATTGCTCAGAGATGAAAAGTGCCAGCACTGAAAGATGTTGCTAGCCAGCCCCCTTCCTTGGAAGCACTTTCACAGGTGCAGCAACACTGGGGCTTTGCGCTTCTCTAACCACCAAACGTCACGGTCATTCTCTTTCCGTCTCGTAGACACGAGCTGAGAAATTGCAAACGTCGAGCAATTGCTCAGAGATGAAAAGCGCCAGCACTGAAAGCTCTTCCTAGCCAGCCCCCTTACTTGGAAGCGCTTTTGTAGCCCGAAGAACAGTGGAGCTTTGCGCTTCTCTAGCCACCTCATCTTCTGATCATCCTCTCGCGCAGTCTAAAGAGAGCTCAGGTGAGAAATTGCAAACGTCGAGCAATTGCTCAGAGATGAAAAGTGCCAGCACTGAAAGCTGTTGCTAGCCAGCACCCTTCCTTGGAAGCGCTTTCACAGGCGCAGCAACACTGGGGCTTTGCGCTTCTCTAACCACCAAACGTCACGGTCATTCTCTTTCCGTCTCGTAGACACGAGCTGAGAAATTGCAAACGTCAAGCAATTGCTCAGAGATGAAAAGCGCCAGCACTGAAAGCTCTTGCTAGCCAGCCCCCTTCCTTGGAAGCGCTTTTGTAGCCCTAAGAACAGTGGGGCTCTGGGCTTCTCTAGCCACCTCATCTTCTGCTCATCCTCTCGCGCACTCTAAAGAGAGCTCAGGTGAGAAATTGCAAACGTCGAGCAATTGCTCAGAGATGAAAAGTGCCAGCACTGAAAGCTGTTGCTAGCCAGCACCCTTCCTTGGAAGCGCTTTCACAGGCGCAGCAACACTGGGGCTTTGCGCTTCTCTACCCACCAAACGTCACGGTCACTATCTCTCCGTCTCGTAGACACGAGCTGAGAAATTGCAAACGTCGAGCAATTGCTCAGAGATGAAAAGAGCCAGCACTGAAAGCTGTTGCTAGCCAGCCCCCTTCCTTGGAAGCGCTTTCACAGGCGCAGCAACACTGGGGCTTTGCGCTTCTCTACCCACCAAACGTCACGGTCATTCTCTTTCCGTCTCGTAGACACTAGCTGAGAAAGTGCAAACCTCGAGCAATTGCTCAGAGATGAAAAGTGCCAGCACTGAAAGCTGTTGCTAGCCAGCCCCCTTCCTTGGAAGCGCTTTCACAGGCGCAGCAACACTTGCTCTTTGAGCTTCTCTTTCCACCAAAGGTCACGGTCATTCTCTTTCTGTCTCGTAGACACGAGCTGAGAAATTGCAAACGTCGAGCAATTGCTCAGAGATGAAAAGTGCCAGCACTGAAAGCTCTTGCTAGCCAGCCCCCTTCCTTGGAAGCGCTTTCACAGGTGCAGCAACACTGGGGCTTTGCGCTTCTCTAACCACCAAACGTCACGGTCATTCTCTTTCCGTCTTGTAGACACGAGCTGAGAAATTGCAAACGTCGAGCAATTGCTCAGAGATGAAAAGTGCCAGCACTGAAAGCTGTTGCTAGCCAGCACCCTTCCTTGGAAGCGCTGTCACAGGCGCAGCAACACTGGGGCTTTGCGCTTCTCTACCCACCAAACGTCACGGTCACTATCTCTCCGTCTCGTAGACACGAGCTGAGAAATTGCAAACGTCGAGCAATTGCTCAGAGATGAAAAGTGCCAGCACTGAAAGCTGTTGCTAGCCAGCACCCTTCCTTGGAAGCGCTTTTGTAGCCCTAAGAACAGTGGGGCTCTTGGCTTCTCTAGCCATCTAAACTTCTGCTCATCCTCTCGCACAGTCTAAAGAGAGCTCAGGGGAGAAATTGCAAACGTCGAGCAATTGCTGAGAGATGAAAAGTGCCAGCACTGAAAGCTGTTGCTAGCCAGCACCCTTCCTTGGAAGCGCTTTCACAGGCGCAGCAACACTGGGGCTTTGCGCTTCTCTAACCACCAAACGTCACGGTCATTCTCTTTCCGTCTCGTAGACACGAGCTGAGAAATTGCAAACGTCAAGCAATTGCTCAGAGATGAAAAGTGCCAGCACTGAAAGCTCTTCCTAGCCAGCACCCTTCCTTGGAAGCGCCTATGTAACCCTAAGAACAGTGGGGCTCTGGGCTTCTCTAGCCACCTCATCTTCTGCTCATCCTCTCGCGCAGTCTAAAGAGAGCTCAGGTGAGAAATTGCAAACGTCGAGCAATTGCTCAGAGATGAAAAGTGCCAGCACTGAAAGCTGTTGCTAGCCAGCACCCTTCCTTGGAAGCGCTTTCACAGGCGGAGCAACACTGGGGCTTTGCGCTTCTCTAGCCACCAAACGTCACGGTCACTATCTCTCCGTCTCGTAGACACGAGCTGAGAAATTGCAAACCTCGAGCAATTGCTCAGAGATGAAAAGAGCCAGCACTGAAAGCTGTTGCTAGCCAGCCCCCTTCCTTGGAAGCGCTTTCACAGGCGCAGCAACACTGGGGCTTTGCGCTTCTCTAGCCACCAAACGTCACGGTCATTCTCTTTCCGTCTCGTAGACACGAGCTGAGAAAGTGCAAACCTCGAGCAATTGCTCAGAGATGAAAAGTGCCAGCACTGAAAGCTGTTGCTAGCCAGCCCCCTTCCTTGGAAGCGCTTTCACAGGCGCAGCAACACTTGCTCTTTGCGCTTCTCTTTCCACCAAAGGTCACGGTCATTCTCTTTCTGTCTCGTAGACACGAGCTGAGAAATTGCAAACGTCGAGCAATTGCTCAGAGATGAAAAGTGCCAGCACTGAAAGATGTTGCTAGCCAGCCCCCTTCCTTGGAAGCGCTTTCACAGGTGCAGCAACACTGGGGCTTTGCGCTTCTCTAACCACCAAACGTCACGGTCATTCTCTTTCCGTCTCGTAGACACGAGCTGAGAAAGTGCAAACGTCGAGCAATTGCTCAGAGATGAAAAGCGCCAGCACTGAAAGCTGTTGCTAGCCAGCACCCTTCCTTGGAAGCGCTTTTGTAGCCCTAAGAACACTGGGGCTCTGGGCTTCTCTAGCCATCTAAACTTCTGCTCATCCTCTAGCGCAGTCTAAAGAGAGCTCAGGGGAGAAATTGCAAACGTCGAGCAATTGCTCAGAGATGAAAAGTGCCAGCACTGAAAGCTGTTGCTAGCCAGCACCCTTCCTTGGAAGTGCTTTTGTAGGCCTAAGAACATTGGGGCTCTGGGCTTCTCTAGCCACCTCATCTTCTGCTCATCCTCTCGCGCAGTCTAAAGAGAGCTCAGGTGAGAAATTGCAAACGTCGAGCAATTGCTCAGAGATGAAAAGTGCCAGCACTGAAAGATGTTGCTAGCCAGCACCCTTCCTTGGAAGCGCTTTCACAGGCGCAGCAACACTGGGGCTTTGCGCTTCTCTAACCACCAAACGTCACGGTCATTCTCTTTCCGTCTCGTAGACACGAGCTGAGAAATTGCAAACGTCAAGCAATTGCTCAGAGATGAAAAGCGCCAGCACTGAAAGCTCTTCCTAGCCAGCACCCTTCCTTGGAAGCGCTTTTGTAGCCCTAAGAACAGTGGAGCTCTGGGCTTCTCTAGCCACCTCATCTTCTGCTCATCCTCTCGCGCAGTCTAAAGAGAGCTCAGGTGAGAAATTGGAAACGTCGAGCAATTGCTCAGAGATGAAAAGTGCCAGCACTGAAAGCTGTTGCTAGCCAGCACCCTTCCTTGGAAGCGCTTTCACAGGCGCAGCAACACTGGGGCTTTGCGCTTCTCTACCCACCAAACGTCACGGTCATTCTCTTTCCGTCTCGTAGACACGAGCTGAGAAAGTGCAAACCTCGAGCAATTGCTCAGAGATGAAAAGTGCCAGCACTGAAAGCTGTTGCTAGCCAGCCCCCTTCCTTGGAAGCGCTTTCACAGGCACAGCAACACTTGCTCTTTGCGCTTCTCTTTCCACCAAAGGTCACGGTCATTCTCTTTCTGTCTCGTAGACACGAGCTGAGAAATTGCAAACGTCGAGCAATTGCTCAGAGATGAAAAGTGCCAGCACTGAAAGCTCTTGCTAGCCAGCCCCCTTCCTTGGAAGCGCTTTCACAGGTGCAGCAACACTGGGGCTTTGCGCTTCTCTAACCACCAAACGTCACGGTCATTCTCTTTCCGTCTTGTAGACACGAGCTGAGAAATTGCAAACGTCGAGCAATTGCTCAGAGATGAAAAGTGCCAGCACTGAAAGCTGTTGCTAGCCAGCACCCTTCCTTGGAAGTGCTTTTGTAGGCCTAAAAACACTGGGGCTGTGGGATTCTCTAGCCCCCTAATCTTCTGCTCATCCTCTCGCGCAGTCTAAAGAGCGCTCAGGGGAGAAATTGCAAACGTCGAGCAATTGCTCAGAGATGAAAAGTGCCAGCACTGAAAGCTGTTGCTAGCCAGCACCCTTCCTTGGAAGTGCTTTTGTAGGCCTAAAAACACTGGGGCTGTGGGATTCTCTAGCCCCCTAATCTTCTGCTCATCCTCTCGCGCAGTCTAAAGAGCGCTCAGGGGAGAAATTGCAAACGTCGAGCAATTGCTCAGAGATGAAAAGTGCCAGCACTGAAAGCTGTTGCTAGCCAGCACCCTTCCTTGGAAGTGCTTTCACAGGCGCAGCAACACTGGGGCTTTGCGCTTCTCTAACCACCAAACGTCACGGTCATTCTCTTTCCGTCTCGTAGACACGAGCTGAGAAATTGCAAACGTCAAGCAATTGCTCAGAGATGAAAAGCGCCAGCACTGAAAGCTGTTGCTAGCCAGCACCCTTCCTTGGAAGCGCTTTTGTAGCCCTAAGAACAGTGGGGCTCTGGGCTTCTCTAGCCACCTCATCTTCTGCTCATCCTCTCACGCAGTCTAAAGAGAGCTCAGGTGAGAAATGGCAAACGTCGAGCAATTGCTCAGAGAGGAAAAGTGCCAGCACTGAAAGCTGTTGCTAGCCAGCACCCTTCCTTGGAAGCGCTTTCACAGGCGCAGCAACACTGGGGCTTTGCGCTTCTCTACCCACCAAACGTCACGGTCACTATCTCTCCGTCTCGTAGACACGAGCTGAGAAATTGCAAACGTCGAGCAATTGCTCAGAGATGAAAAGTGCCAGCACTGAAAGCTGTTGCTAGCCAGCACCCTTCCTTGGAAGCGCTTTCACAGGTGCAGCAACACTGGGGCTTTGCACTTCTCTACCCACCAAACGTCACGGTCATTCTCTTTCCGTCTCGTAGACACGAGCTGAGAAATTGCAAACGTCGAGCAATTGCTCAGAGATGAAAAGCGCCAGCACTGAAAGCTCTTCCTAGCCAGCCCCCTTACTTGGAAGCGCTTTTGTAGCCCGAAGAACAGTGGAGCTTTGCGCTTCTCTAGCCACCTCATCTTCTGATCATCCTCTCGCGCAGTCTAAAGAGAGCTCAGGTGAGAAATTGCAAACGTCGAGCAATTGCTCAGAGATGAAAAGTGCCAGCACTGAAAGCTGTTGCTAGCCAGCACCCTTCCTTGAAAGCGCTTTCACAGGCGCAGCAACACTGGGGCTTTGCGCTTCTCTACCCACCAAACGTCACGGTCACTATCTCTCCGTCTCGTAGACACGAGCTGAGAAATTGCAAACGTCGAGCAATTGCTCAGAGATGAAAAGAGCCAGCACTGAAAGCTGTTGCTAGCCAGCACCCTTCATTGGAAGCGCTTTCACAGGCGCAGCAACACTGGGGCTTTGCGCTTCTCTACCCACCAAACGTCACGGTCACTATCTCTCCGTCTCGTAGACACGAGCTGAGAAATTGCAAACGTCGAGCAATTGCTCAGAGATGAAAAGTGCCAGCACTGAAAGCTGTTGCTAGCCAGCACCCTTCCTTGGAAGTGCTTTTGTAGGCCTAAGAACACTGGGACTCTGTGCTTTTCTAGCCATCTAATCTTCTGCTCATCCTCTCACGCAGTCTAAAGAGAGCTCAGGTGAGAAATTGCAGACGTCGAGCAATTGCTGAGAGATGAAAAGTGCCAGCACTGAAAGCTCTTGCTAGCCAGCACCCTTCCTTGGAAGCGCTTTCACAGGCGCAGCAACACTGGGGCTTTGCGCTTCTCTACCCACCAAACATCACGGTCATTCTCTTTCCGTCTCGTAGACACGAGCTGAGAAATTGCAAACGTCGAGCAATTGCTCAGAGATGAAAAGAGCCAGCACTGAAAGCTGTTGCTAGCCAGCCCCCTTCCTTGGAAGCGCTTTCACAGGCGCAGCAACACTGGGGCTTTGCGCTTCTCTACCCACCAAACATCACGGTCACTATCTCTCCGTCTCGTAGACACGAGCTGAGAAATTGCAAACGTCGAGCAATTGCTCACAGATGAAAAGTGCCAGCACTGAAAGCTGTTGCTAGCCAGCACCCTTCCTTGGATGCGCTTTCACAGGCGCAGCAACACTGGGGCTTTGCGCTTCTCTACCCACCAAACGTCACGGTCACTATCTCTCCGTCTCGTAGACACGAGCTGAGAAATTGCAAACGTCGAGCAATTGCTCAGAGAGGAAAAGTGCCAGCACTGAAAGCTGTTGCTAGCCAGCACCCTTCCTTGGAAGCGCTTTCACAGGCGCAGCAACACTGGGGCTTTGCGCTTCTCTAACCACCAAACGTCACGGTCATTCTCTTTCCGTCTCGTAGACACGAGCTGAGAAAATGCAAACGTCGAGCAATTGCTCAGAGATGAAAAGTGCCAGCACTGAAAGCTCTTCCTAGCCAGCCCCCTTCCTTGGAAGCGCTTTTGTAGCCCTAAGAACAGTGGGGCTCTGGGCTTCTCTAGCCATCTAAACTTCTGCTCATCCTCTCACGCAGTCTAAAGAGAGCTCAGGTGAGAAATTGCAAACGTCGAGCAATTGCTCAGAGATGAAAAGTGCCAGCACTGAAAGCTGTTGCTAGCCAGCACCCTTCCTTGGAAGCGCTTTCACAGGCGCAGCAACACTGGGGCTTTGCGCTTCTCTAGCCACCAAACGTCACGGTCACTATCTCTCCGTCTCGTAGACACGAGCTGAGAAATTGCAAACGTCGAGCAATTGCTCAGAGATGAAAAGAGCCAGCACTGAAAGCTGTTGCTAGCCAGCACCCTTCCTTGGAAGCGCTTTCACAGGCGCAGCAACACTGGGGCTTTGCGCTTCTATACCCACCAAACGTCACGGTCACTATCTCTCCGTCTCGTAGACACGAGCTGAGAAATTGCAAACGTTGAGCAATTGCTCAGAGATGAAAAGTGCCAGCACTGAAAGATGTTGCTAGCCAGCACCCTTCCTTGGAAGTGCTTTTGTAGGCCTAAGAACACTGGGACTCTGTGCTTTTCTAGCCATCTAAACTTCTGCTCATCCTCTCGCGCAGTCTAAAGAGAGCTCAGGTGAGAAATTGCAAACGTTGAGCAATTGCTGAGAGATGAAAAGTGCCAGCACTGAAAGCTGTTGCTAGCCAGCACCCTTCCTTGGAAGCGCTTTCACAGGCGCAGCAACACTGGGGCTTTGCGCTTCTCTAACCACCAAACATCACGGTCATTCTCTTTCTGTCTCGTAGACATGAGCTGAGACATTGCAAACGTCGAGCAATTGCTCAGAGATGAAAAGTGCCAGCACTGAAAGCTCTTGCTAGCCAGCACCCTTCTTTGGAAGTGCTTTTGTAGGCCTAAGAACACTGGGGCTGTGGGCTTCTCTAGCCATCTCATCTTCTGCTCATCCTCTCGCGCAGTCTAAAGAGCGCTCAGGTGAGAAATTGCAAACGTCGAGCAATTGCTCAGAGATGAAAAGAGCCAGCACTGAAAGCTGTTGCTAGCCAGCCCCCTTCCTTGGAAGCGCTTTTGTAGCCCTAAGAACAGTGGGGCTCTGGGCTTCTCTAGCCACCTCATCTTCTGCTCATCCTCTCGCGCAGTCTAAAGAGAGCTCAGGTGAGAAATGGCAAACGTCCAGCAATTGCTCAGAGATGAAAAGTGCCAGCACTGAAAGCTGTTGCTAGCCAGCACCCTTCCTTGGAAGCGCTTTCACAGGCGCAGCAACACTGGGGCTTTGCGCTTCTCTACCCACCAAACGTCACGGTCACTATCTCTCCGTCTCGTAGACACGAGCTGAGAAATTGCAAACGTCGAGCAATTGCTCAGAGATGAAAAGTGGCAGCACTGAAAGATGTTGCTAGCCAGCACCCTTCCTTGAAAGCGCTTTCACAGGCGCAGCAACACTGGGGCTTTGCGCTTCTCTACCCACCAAACATCACGGTCATTCTCTTTCCATCTCGTAGACACGAGCTGAGAAATTGCAAACGTCGAGCAATTGCTCAGAGATGAAAAGAGCCAGCACTGAAAGCTGTTGCTAGCCAGCCCCCTTCCTTGGAAGCGCTTTCACAGGCGCAGCAACACTGGGGCTTTGCGCTTCTCTACCCACCAAACGTCACGGTCACTATCTCTCCGTCTCGTAGACACGAGCTGAGAAATTGCAAACGTCGAGCAATTGCTCAGAGATGAAAAGTGCCAGCACTGAAAGCTGTTGCTAGCCAGCACCCTTCCTTGGATGCGCTTTCACAGGCGCAGCAACACTGGGGCTTTGCGCTTCTCTACCCACCAAAGGTCACGGTCACTATCTCTCCGTCTCGTAGACACGAGCTGAGAAATTGCAAACGTTGAGCAATTGCTCAGAGAGGAAAAGTGCCAGCACTGAAAGCTGTTGCTAGCCAGCACCCTTCCTTGGAAGCGCTTTCACAGGCGCAGCAACACTGGGGCTTTGCGCTTCTCTAACCAGCAAACGTCACTGTCATTCTCTTTCCGTCTCGTAGACACGAGCTGAGAAAATGCAAACGTCGAGCAATTGCTCAGAGATGAAAAGCGCCAGCACTGAAAGCTCTTCCTAGCCAGCCCCCTTCCTTGGAAGCGCTTTTGTAGCCCTAAGAACAGTGGGGCTCTGGGCTTCTCTAGCCACCTCATCTTCTGCTCATCCTCTCGCGCACTCTAAAGAGAGCTCAGGTGAGAAATTGCAAACGTCGAGCAATTGCTCAGAGATGAAAAGTGCCAGCACTGAAAGCTGTTGCTAGCCAGCCCCCTTCCTTGGAAGCGCTTTCACAGGTGCAGCAACACTGGGGCTTTGCGCTTCTCTAACCACCAAACGTCACGGTCATTGTCTTTCCGTCTCGTAGACACGAGCTGAGAAAGTGCAAACGTCGAGCAATTGCTCAGAGATGAAAAGCGCCAGCACTGAAAGCTCTTGCTAGCCAGCACCCTTCCTTGGAAGCGCTTTTGTAGCCCTAAGAACACTGGGGCTCTGGGCTTCTCTAGCCATCTAAACTTCTGCTCATCCTCTCGCGCAGTCTAAAGAGAGCTCAGGGGAGAAATTGCAAACGTCGAGCAATTGCTCAGAGAGGAAAAGTGCCAGCACTGAAAGCTGTTGCTAGCCAGCACCCTTCCTTGGAAGTGCTTTTGTAGGCCTAAGAACATTGGGGCTGTGGGCTTCTCTAGCCACCTCATCTTCTGCTCATCCTCTCGCGCAGTCTAAAGAGAGCTCAGGTGAGAAATTGGAAACGTCGAGCAATTGCTCAGAGATGAAAAGTGCCAGCACTGAAAGCTGTTGCTAGCCAGCACCCTTCCTTGGAAGCGCTTTCACAGGCGCAGCAACACTGGGGCTTTGCGCTTCTCTAACCACCAAACGTCACGGTCATTCTCTTTCCGTCTCGTAGACACGAGCTGAGAAATTGCAAACGTCAAGCAATTGCTCAGAGATGAAAAGAGCCAGCACTGAAAGCTCTTCCTAGCCAGCACCCTTCCTTGGAAGCGCCTATGTAACCCTAAGAACACTGGGGCTCTGGGCTTCTCTAGCCACCTCATCTTCTGCTCATCCTCTCGCGCAGTCTAAAGAGAGCTCAGGTGAGAAATTGCAAACGTCGAGCAATTGCTCAGAGATGAAAAGTGCCAGCACTGAAAGCTGTTGCTAGCCAGCACCCTTCCTTGGAAGCGCTTTCACAGGCGCAGCAACACTGGGGCTTTGCGCTTCTCTAACCACCAAACGTCACGGTCACTATCTCTCCGTCTCGTAGACACGAGCTGAGAAATTGCAAACCTCGAGCAATTGCTCAGAGATGAAAAGAGCCAGCACTGAAAGCTGTTGCTAGCCAGCACCCTTCCTTGGAAGCGCTTTCACAGGCGCAGCAACACTGGGGCTTTGCGCTTCTCTACCCACCAAACGTCACGGTCATTCTCTTTCCGTCTCGTAGACACGAGCTGAGAAAGTGCAAACGTCGAGAATTGCTCAGAGATGAAAAGTGCCAGCACTGAAAGCTGTTGCTAGCTAGCCCCCTTCCTTGGAAGCGCTTTTGTAGCCCTAAGAACACTGGGGCTCTGGGCTTCTCTAGCCATCTAAACTTCTGCTCATCCTCTAGCGCAGTCTAAAGAGAGCTCAGGGGAGAAATTGCAAACGTCGAGCAATTGCTCAGAGATGAAAAGTGCCAGCACTGAAAGCTGTTGCTAGCCAGCACCCTTCCTTGGAAGTGCTTTTGTAGGCCTAAGAACATTGGGGCTGTGGGCTTCTCTAGCCACCTCATCTTCTGCTCATCCTCTCGCGCAGTCTAAAGAGAGCTCAGGTGAGAAATTGCAAACGTCGAGCAATTGCTCAGAGATGAAAAGTGCCAGCACTGAAAGCTGTTGCTAGCCAGCACCCTTCCTTGGAAGCGCTTTCACAGGCGCAGCAACACTGGGGCTTTGCGCTTCTCTAACCACCAAACGTCACGGTCATTCTCTTTCCGTCTCGTAGACACGAGCTGAGAAATTGCAAACGTCAAGCAATTGCTCAGAGATGAAAAGCGCCAGCACTGAAAGCTCTTCCTAGCCAGCACCCTTCCTTGGAAGCGCTTTTGTAGCCCTAAGAACAGTGGAGCTCTGGGCTTCTCTAGCCACCTCATCTTCTGCTCATCCTCTCGCGCAGTCTAAAGAGAGCTCAGGTGAGAAATTGGAAACGTCGAGCAATTGCTCAGAGATGAAAAGTGCCAGCACTGAAAGCTGTTGCTAGCCAGCACCCTTCCTTGGAAGCGCTTTCACAGGCGCAGCAACACTGGGGCTTTGCGCTTCTCTAGCCACCAAACGTCACGGTCATTCTCTTTCCGTCTCGTAGACACGAGCTGAGAAAGT
Source organism: Sarcoramphus papa (assembly GCA_037962945.1). NCBI lineage: Eukaryota > Metazoa > Chordata > Aves > Accipitriformes > Cathartidae > Sarcoramphus > Sarcoramphus papa. The sequence goes on along the minus strand of CM075590.1, from coordinate 27,567,016 downwards.
GCAAACCTCGAGCAATTGCTCAGAGATGAAAAGTGCCAGCACTGAAAGCTGTTGCTAGCCAGCCCCCTTCCTTGGAAGCGCTTTCACAGGCACAGCAACACTTGCTCTTTGCGCTTCTCTTTCCACCAAAGGTCACGGTCATTCTCTTTCTGTCTCGTAGACACGAGCTGAGAAATTGCAAACGTTGAGCAATTGCTCAGAGATGAAAAGTGCCAGCACTGAAAGCTGTTGCTAGCCAGCACCCTTCCTTGGAAGCGCTTTCACAGGCGCAGCAACACTGGGGCTTTGCGCTTCTCTACCCACCAAACGTCACGGTCACTATCTCTCCGTCTCGTAGACACGAGCTGAGAAATTGCAAACGTCGAGCAATTGCTCAGAGATGAAAAGTGCCAGCACTGAAAGCTCTTGCTAGCCAGCACCCTTCCTTGGAAGCGCTTTCACAGGCGCAGCAACACTGGGGCTTTGCGCTTCTCTACCCACCAAACATCACGGTCATTCTCTTTCCGTCTCGTAGACACGAGCTGAGAAATTGCAAACGTCGAGCAATTGCTCAGAGATGAAAAGAGCCAGCACTGAAAGCTATTGCTAGCCAGCCCCCTTCCTTGGAAGCGCTTTCACAGGCGCAGCAACACTGGGGCTTTCCGCTTCTCTACCCACCAAACGTCACGGTCACTATCTCTCCGTCTCGTAGACACGAGCTGAGAAATTGCAAACGTCGAGCAATTGCTCAGAGATGAAAAGTGCCAGCACTGAAAGATGTTGCTAGCCAGCACCCTTCCTTGGAAGCGCTTTCACAGGCGCAGCAACACTGGGGCTTTGCACTTCTCTACCCACCAAACGTCACGGTCATTCTCTTTCCGTCTCGTAGACACGAGCTGAGAAATTGCAAACGTTGAGCAATTGCTCAGAGATGAAAAGCGCCAGCACTGAAAGCTCTTCCTAGCCAGCCCCCTTCCTTGGAAGCGCTTTTGTAGCCCTAAGAACACTGGGGCTCTGGGCTTCTCTAGCCACCTCATCTTCTGCTCATCCTCTCGCGCAGTCTAAAGAGAGCTCAGGTGAGAAATTGCAAACGTCGAGCAATTGCTCAGAGATGAAAAGTGCCAGCACTGAAAGCTGTTGCTAGCCAGCACCCTTCCTTGAAAGCGCTTTCACAGGCACAGCAACACTGGGGCTTTGCGCTTCTCTACCCACCAAACGTCACGGTCACTATCTCTCCGTCTCGTAGACACGAGCTGAGAAATTGCAAACGTCGAGCAATTGCTCAGAGATGAAAAGTGCCAGCACTGAAAGCTGTTGCTAGCCAGCCCCCTTCCTTGGAAGCGCTTTCACAGGCGCAGCAACACTGGGGCTTTGCGCTTCTCTACCCACCAAACGTCACGGTCACTATCTCTCCGTCTCGTAGACACGAGCTGAGACATTGCAAACGTTGAGCAATTGCTCAGAGATGAAAAGTGCCAGCACTGAAAGCTGTTGCTAGCTAGCACCCTTCTTTGGAAGTGCTTTTGTAGGCCTAAGAACACTGGGGCTGTGGGCTTCTCTAGCCATCTCATCTTCTGCTCATCATGTCGCGCAGTCTAAAGAGCGCTCAGGTGAGAAATTGCAAACGTCGAGCAATTGCTCAGAGATGAAAAGAGCCAGCACTGAAAGCTGTTGCTAGCCAGCACCCTTCCTTGGAAGCGCTTTTGTAGCCCTAAGAACACTGGGGCTCTGGGCTTCTCTAGCCACCTCATCTTCTGCTCATCCTCTCGCGCACTCTAAAGAGAGCTCAGGTGAGAAATTGGAAACGTCGAGCAATTGCTCAGAGATGAAAAGTGCCAGCACTGAAAGCTGTTGCTAGCCAGCACCCTTCCTTGGAAGCGCTTTCACAGGCGCAGCAACACTGGGGCTTTGCGCTTCTCTACCCACCAAACGTCACGGTCACTATCTCTCCGTCTCGTAGACACGAGCTGAGAAATTGGAAACGTCGAGCAATTGCTCAGAGATGAAAAGTGCCAGCACTGAAAGCTGTTGCTAGCCAGCACCCTTCCTTGGAAGCGCTTTCACAGGCGCAGCAACACTGGGGCTTTGCGCTTCTCTACCCACCAAACATCACGGTCATTCTCTTTCCGTCTCGTAGACACGAGCTGAGAAATTGCAAACGTCGAGCAATTGCTCAGAGATGAAAAGAGCCAGCACTGAAAGCTATTGCTAGCCAGCACCCTTCCTTGGAAGCGCTTTCACAGGCGCAGCAACACTGGGGCTTTGCGCTTCTCTACCCACCAAACGTCACGGTCACTATCTCTCCGTCTCGTAGACACGAGCTGAGAAATTGCAAACGTCGAGCAATTGCTCAGAGATGAAAAGTGCCAGCACTGAAAGCTGTTGCTAGCCAGCACCCTTCCTTGGAAGCGCTTTCACAGGCACAGCAACACTGGGGCTTTGCACTTCTCTAACCACCAAACGTCACGGTCATTCTCTTTCCGTCTCGTAGACACGAGCTGAGAAAATGCAAACGTCGAGCAATTGCTCAGAGATGAAAAGTGCCAGCACTGAAAGCTGTTGCTAGCCAGCCCCCTTCCTTGGAAGCGCTTTTGTAGCCCTAAGAACACTGGGGCTCTGGGCTTCTCTAGCAATCTAAACTTCTGCTCATCCTCTCGCGCAGTCTAAAGAGAGCTCAGGTGAGAAATTGCAAACGTCGAGCAATTGCTCAGAGATGAAAAGTGCCAGCACTGAAAGCTGTTGCTAGCCAGCACCCTTCCTTGAAAGCGCTTTCACAGGCGCAGCAACACTGGGGCTTTGCGCTTCTCTAACCACCAAGCGTCACGGTCACTATCTCTCCGTCTCGTAGACACGAGCTGAGAAATTGCAAACGTCGAGCAATTGCTCAGAGATGAAAAGAGCCAGCACTGAAAGCTGTTGCTAGCCAGCACCCTTCCTTGGAAGCGCTTTCACAGGCGCAGCAACACTGGGGCTTTGCGCTTCTCTACCCACCAAACGTCACGGTCACTATCTCTCTGTCTCGTAGACACGAGCTGAGAAATTGCAAACGTCGAGCAATTGCTCAGAGATGAAAAGTGGCAGCACTGAAAGCTGTTGCTAGCCAGCACCCTTCCTTGGAAGTGCTTTTGTAGGCCTAAGAACACTGGGACTCTGTGCTTTTCTAGCCATCTAAACTTCTGCTCATCCTCTCGCGCAGTCTAAAGAGAGCTCAGGTGAGAAATTGCAAACGTTGAGCAATTGCTGAGAGATGAAAAGTGCCAGCACTGAAAGCTGTTGCTAGCCAGCACCCTTCCTTGGAAGCGCTTTCACAGGCGCAGCAACACTGGGGCTTTGCGCTTCTCTAGCCACCAAACATCACGGTCATTCTCTTTCTGTCTCGTAGACATGAGCTGAGACATTACAAACGTCGAGCAATTGCTCAGAGATGAAAAGTGCCAGCACTGAAAGCTGTTGCTAGCCAGCACCCTTCTTTGGAAGTGCTTTTGTAGGCCTAAGAACACTGGGGCTCTGGGCTTCTCTAGCCACCTCATCTTCTGCTCATCCTCTCGCACACTCTAAAGAGAGCTCAGGGGAGAAATTGCAAACGTCAAGCAATTGCTGAGAGATGAAAAGTGCCAGCACTGAAAGCTGTTGCTAGCCAGCACCCTTCCTTGGAAGCGCTTTCACAGGCGCAGCAACACTGGGGCTTTGTGCTTCTCTACCCACCAAACATCACGGTCATTCTCTTTCCGTCTCGTAGACACGAGCTGAGAAATTGCAAACGTCGAGCAATTGCTCAGAGATGAAAAGAGCCAGCACTGAAAGCTGTTGCTAGCCAGCCCCCTTCCTTGGAAGCGCTTTCACAGGCGCAGCAACACTGGGGCTTTGCGCTTCTCTACCCACCAAACGTCACGGTCACTATCTCTCCGTCTCGTAGACACGAGCTGAGAAATTGCAAACGTCGAGCAATTGCTCACAGATGAAAAGTGCCAGCACTGAAAGCTGTTGCTAGCCAGCACCCTTCCTTGGAAGCGCTTTCACAGGAGCAGCAACACTGGGGCTTTGCGCTTCTCTAACCACCAAACGTCACGGTCATTCTCTTTCCGTCTCGTAGACACGAGCTGAGAAAATGCAAACGTCGAGCAATTGCTCAGAGATGAAAAGCGCCAGCACTGAAAGCTCTTCCTAGCCAGCCCCCTTCCTTGGAAGCGCTTTTGTAGCCCTAAGAACAGTGGGGCTCTGGGCTTCTCTAGCCACCTCATCTTCTGCTCATCCTCTCGCGCAGTCTAAAGAGAGCTCAGGTGAGAAATTGGAAACGTCGAGCAATTGCTCAGAGATGAAAAGTGCCAGCACTGAAAGCTCTTGCTAGCCAGCACCCTTCCTTGGAAGCGCTTTCACAGGCGCAGCAACACTGGGGCTTTGCGCTTCTCTAACCACCAAACGTCACGGTCATTCTCTTTCGGTCTCGTAGACACGAGCTGAGAAATTGCAAATGTCGAGCAATTGCTCAGAGATGAAAAGTGCCAGCACTGAAAGCTGTTGCTAGCCAGCACCCTTCCTTGGAAGCGCTTTTGTAGCCCTAAGAACAGTGGAGCTCTGGGCTTCTCTAGCCATCTCATCTTCTGCTCATCCTCTCGCGCAGTCTAAAGAGAGCTCAGGTGAGAAATTGCAAACGTGGAGCAATTGCTCAGAGATGAAAAGTGCCAGCACTGAAAGCTGTTGCTAGCCAGCACCCTTCCTTGGAAGCGCTTTTGTAGCCCTAAGAACAGTGGGGCTCTGGGCTTCTCTAGCCACCTAATCTTCTGCTCATCCTGTCGCGCAGTCTAAAGAGAGCTCAGGTGTGAAATTGCAAACGTCGAGCAATTGCTCAGAGATGAAAAGTGCCAGCACTGAAAGCTGTTGCTAGCCAGCACCCTTCCTTGGAAGCGCTTTCACAGGCGCAGCAACACTGGGGCTTTGCGCTTCTCTACCCACCAAACGTCACGGTCACTATCTCTCCGTCTCGTAGACACGAGCTGAGAAATTGCAAACGTCGAGCAATTGCTCACAGATGAAAAGTGCCAGCACTGAAAGATGTTGCTAGCCAGCCCCCTTCCTTGGAAGCACTTTCACAGGTGCAGCAACACTGGGGCTTTGCGCTTCTCTACCCACCAAACGTCACGGTCATTCTCTTTCCGTCTCGTAGACACGAGCTGAGAAAGTGCAAACGTCGAGCAATTGCTCAGAGATGAAAAGCGCCAGCACTGAAAGCTCTTGCTAGCCAGCCCCCTTCCTTGGAAGCGCTTTTGTAGCCCTAAGAACACTGGGGCTCTGGGCTTCTCTAGCAATCTAAACTTCTGCTCATCCTCTCGCGCAGTCTAAAGAGAGCTCAGGTGAGAAATTGCAAACGTCGAGCAATTGCTCAGAGATGAAAAGTGCCAGCACTGAAAGCTGTTGCTAGCCAGCACCCTTCCTTGAAAGCGCTTTCACAGGCGCAGCAACACTGGGGCTTTGCGCTTCTCTAACCACCAAGCGTCACGGTCACTATCTCTCCGTCTCGTAGACACGAGCTGAGAAATTGCAAACGTCGAGCAATTGCTCAGAGATGAAAAGAGCCAGCACTGAAAGCTGTTGCTAGCTAGCACCCTTCCTTGGAAGCGCTTTCACAGGCGCAGCAACACTGGGGCTTTGCGCTTCTCTACCCACCAAACGTCACGGTCACTATCTCTCCGTCTCGTAGACACGAGCTGAGAAATTGCAAACGTTGAGCAATTGCTCAGAGATGAAAAGTGGCAGCACTGAAAGCTGTTGCTAGCCAGCACCCTTCCTTGGAAGTGCTTTTGTAGGCCTAAGAACACTGGGACTCTGTGCTTTTCTAGCCATCTAAACTTCTGCTCATCCTCTCGCGCAGTCTAAAGAGAGCTCAGGTGAGAAATTGCAAACGTTGAGCAATTGCTGAGAGATGAAAAGTGCCAGCACTGAAAGCTGTTGCTAGCCAGCCCCCTTCCTTGGAAGCGCTTTCACAGGCGCAGCAACACTGGGGCTTTGCGCTTCTCTAACCACCAAACATCACGGTCATTCTCTTTCTGTCTCGTAGACATGAGCTGAGACATTGCAAACGTCGAGCAATTGCTCAGAGATGAAAAGTGCCAGCACTGAAAGCTGTTGCTAGCCAGCACCCTTCTTTGGAAGTGCTTTTGTAGGCCTAAGAACACTGGGGCTGTGGGCTTCTCTAGCCATCTCATCTTCTGATCATCCTCTCGCGCAGTCTAAAGAGAGCTCAGGTGAGAAATTGGAAACGTCGAGCAATTGCTCAGAGGTGAAAAGTGCCAGCACTGAAAGCTGTTGCTAGCCAGCCCCCTTCCTTGGAAGCGCTTTCACAGGCGCAGCAACACTGGGGCTTTGCGCTTCTCTACCCACCAAACGTCACGGTCATTCTCTTTCCGTCTTGTAGACACCAGCTGAGAAATTGCAAACGTCGAGCAATTGCTCAGAGATGAAAAGAGCCAGCACTGAAAGCTGTTGCTAGCCAGCACCCTTCCTTGGAAGCGCTTTTGTAGCCCTAAGAACACTGGGGCTCTGGGCTTCTCTAGCCACCTCATCTTCTGCTCATCCTCTCGCGCAGTCTAAAGAGAGCTCAGGTGAGAAATTGCAAACGTCGAGCAATTGCTCAGAGATGAAAAGTGCCAGCACTGAAAGCTGTTGCTAGCCAGCACCCTTCCTTGGAAGCGCTTTCACAGGCGCAGCAACACTGGGGCTTTGCGCTTCTCTACCCACCAAACGTCACGGTCACTATCTCTCCGTCTCGTAGACACGAGCTGAGAAATTGCAAACGTTGAGCAATTGCTCAGAGATGAAAAGTGCCAGCACTGAAAGATGTTGCTAGCCAGCACCCTTCCTTGGAAGTGCTTTTGTAGCCCTAAGAACACTGGGGCTCTGGGCTTTTCTAGCCATCTAAACTTCTGCTCATCCTCTCGCGCAGTCTAAAGAGAGCTCAGGGGAGAAATTGCAAATGTCGAGCAATTGCTCAGAGAGGAAAAGTGCCAGCACTGAAAGCTGTTGCTAGCCAGCACCCTTCCTTGGAAGCGCTTTCACAGGCGCAGCAACACTGGGGCTTTCCGCTTCTCTACCCACCAAACGTCACGGTCACTATCTCTCCGTCTCGTAGACACGAGCTGAGAAATTGCAAACGTCGAGCAATTGCTCACAGATGAAAAGTGCCAGCACTGAAAGATGTTGCTAGCCAGCACCCTTCCTTGGAAGCGCTTTCACAGGTGCAGCAACACTGGGGCTTTGCACTTCTCTACCCACCAAACGTCACGGTCATTCTCTTTCCGTCTCGTAGACACGAGCTGAGAAATTGCAAACGTCGAGCAATTGCTCAGAGATGAAAAGCGCCAGCACTGAAAGCTCTTCCTAGCCAGCCCCCTTCCTTGGAAGCGCTTTTGTAGCCCTAAGAACACTGGGGCTCTGGGCTTCTCTAGCCACCTCATCTTCTGCTCATCCTCTCGCGCAGTCTAAAGAGAGCTCAGGTGAGAAATTGCAAACGTCGAGCAATTGCTCAGAGATGAAAAGTGCCAGCACTGAAAGCTGTTGCTAGCCAGCACCCTTCCTTGAAAGCGCTTTCACAGGCACAGCAACACTGGGGCTTTGCGCTTCTCTACCCACCAAACGTCACGGTCACTATCTCTCCGTCTCGTAGACACGAGCTGAGAAATTGCAAACGTCGAGCAATTGCTCAGAGATGAAAAGTGCCAGCACTGAAAGCTGTTGCTAGCCAGCACCCTTCCTTGGAAGCGCTTTCACAGGCGCAGCAACACTGGGGCTTTGCGCTTCTCTACCCACCAAACGTCACGGTCACTATCTCTCCGTCTCGTAGACACGAGCTGAGACATTGCAAACGTTGAGCAATTGCTCAGAGATGAAAAGTGCCAGCACTGAAAGCTGTTGCTAGCCAGCACCCTTCTTTGGAAGTGCTTTTGTAGGCCTAAGAACACTGGGGCTGTGGGCTTCTCTAGCCATCTCATCTTCTGATCATCATCTCGCGCAGTCTAAAGAGCGCTCAGGTGAGAAATTGCAAACGTCGAGCAATTGCTCAGAGATGAAAAGAGCCAGCACTGAAAGCTGTTGCTAGCCAGCACCCTTCCTTGGAAGCGCTTTTGTAGCCCTAAGAACACTGGGGCTCTGGGCTTCTCTAGCCACCTCATCTTCTGCTCATCCTCTCGCGCACTCTAAAGAGAGCTCAGGTGAGAAATTGGAAACGTCGAGCAATTGCTCAGAGATGAAAAGTGCCAGCACTGAAAGCTGTTGCTAGCCAGCACCCTTCCTTGGAAGCGCTTTCACAGGCGCAGCAACACTGGGGCTTTGCGCTTCTCTACCCACCAAACGTCACGGTCACTATCTCTCCGTCTCGTAGACACGAGCTGAGAAATTGCAAACGTCGAGCAATTGCTCAGAGATGAAAAGTGCCAGCACTGAAAGCTGTTGCTAGCCAGCACCCTTCCTTGGAAGCGCTTTCACAGGCGCAGCAACACTGGGGCTTTGCGCTTCTCTACCCACCAAACGTCACGGTCACTATCTCTCCGTCTCGTAGACACGAGCTGAGAAATTGCAAACGTCGAGTAATTGCTCAGAGATGAAAAGTGCCAGCACTGAAAGCTGTTGCTAGCCAGCCCCCTTCCTTGGAAGCGCTTTCACAGGCACAGCAACACTGGGGCTTTGCACTTCTCTAACCACCAAACGTCACGGTCATTCTCTTTCCGTCTCGTAGACACGAGCTGAGAAAATGCAAACGTCGAGCAATTGCTCAGAGATGAAAAGTGCCAGCACTGAAAGCTGTTGCTAGCCAGCCCCCTTCCTTGGAAGCGCTTTTGTAGCCCTAAGAACACTGGGGCTCTGGGCTTCTCTAGCAATCTAAACTTCTGCTCATCCTCTCGCGCAGTCTAAAGAGAGCTCAGGTGAGAAATTGCAAACGTCGAGCAATTGCTCAGAGATGAAAAGTGCCAGCACTGAAAGCTGTTGCTAGCCAGCACCCTTCCTTGAAAGCGCTTTCACAGGCGCAGCAACACTGGGGCTTTGCGCTTCTCTAACCACCAAGCGTCACGGTCACTATCTCTCCGTCTCGTAGACACGAGCTGAGAAATTGCAAACGTCGAGCAATTGCTCAGAGATGAAAAGAGCCAGCACTGAAAGCTGTTGCTAGCCAGCACCCTTCCTTGGAAGCGCTTTCACAGGCGCAGCAACACTGGGGCTTTGCGCTTCTCTACCCACCAAACGTCACGGTCACTATCTCTCCGTCTCGTAGACACGAGCTGAGAAATTGCAAACGTTGAGCAATTGCTCAGAGATGAAAAGTGGCAGCACTGAAAGCTGTTGCTAGCCAGCACCCTTCCTTGGAAGTGCTTTTGTAGGCCTAAGAACACTGGGACTCTGTGCTTTTCTAGCCATCTAAACTTCTGCTCATCCTCTCGCGCAGTCTAAAGAGAGCTCAGGTGAGAAATTGCAAACGTTGAGCAATTGCTGAGAGATGAAAAGTGCCAGCACTGAAAGCTCTTGCTAGCCAGCCCCCTTCCTTGGAAGCGCTTTCACAGGCGCAGCAACACTGGGGCTTTGCGCTTCTCTACCCACCAAACGTCACGGTCACTATCTCTCCGTCTCGTAGACACGAGCTGAGAAATTGCAAACGTCGAGCAATTGCTCAGAGATGAAAAGTGCCAGCACTGAAAGCTGTTGCTAGCCAGCACCCTTCCTTGGAAGCGCTTTCACAGGCGCAGCAACACTGGGGCTTTGCGCTTCTCTACCCACCAAACGTCACGGTCACTATCTCTCCGTCTCGTAGACACGAGCTGAGACATTGCAAACGTTGAGCAATTGCTCAGAGATGAAAAGTGCCAGCACTGAAAGCTGTTGCTAGCCAGCACCCTTCTTTGGAAGTGCTTTTGTAGGCCTAAGAACACTGGGGCTGTGGGCTTCTCTAGCCATCTCATCTTCTGATCATCATCTCGCGCAGTCTAAAGAGCGCTCAGGTGAGAAATTGCAAACGTCGAGCAATTGCTCAGAGATGAAAAGAGCCAGCACTGAAAGCTGTTGCTAGCCAGCACCCTTCCTTGGAAGCGCTTTTGTAGCCCTAAGAACACTGGGGCTCTGGGCTTCTCTAGCCACCTCATCTTCTGCTCATCCTCTCGCGCACTCTAAAGAGAGCTCAGGTGAGAAATTGGAAACGTCGAGCAATTGCTCAGAGATGAAAAGTGCCAGCACTGAAAGCTGTTGCTAGCCAGCACCCTTCCTTGGAAGCGCTTTCACAGGCGCAGCAACACTGGGGCTTTGCGCTTCTCTACCCACCAAACGTCACGGTCACTATCTCTCCGTCTCGTAGACACGAGCTGAGAAATTGCAAACGTCGAGCAATTGCTCAGAGATGAAAAGTGCCAGCACTGAAAGCTGTTGCTAGCCAGCACCCTTCCTTGGAAGCGCTTTCACAGGCGCAGCAACACTGGGGCTTTGCGCTTCTCTACCCACCAAACATCACGGTCATTCTCTTTCCGTCTCGTAGACACGAGCTGAGAAATTGCAAACGTCGAGCAATTGCTCAGAGATGAAAAGAGCCAGCACTGAAAGCTATTGCTAGCCAGCACCCTTCCTTGGAAGCGCTTTCACAGGCGCAGCAACACTGGGGCTTTGCGCTTCTCTACCCACCAAACGTCACGGTCACTATCTCTCCGTCTCGTAGACACGAGCTGAGAAATTGCAAACGTCGAGTAATTGCTCAGAGATGAAAAGTGCCAGCACTGAAAGCTGTTGCTAGCCAGCACCCTTCCTTGGAAGCGCTTTCACAGGCACAGCAACACTGGGGCTTTGCACTTCTCTAACCACCAAACGTCACGGTCATTCTCTTTCCGTCTCGTAGACACGAGCTGAGAAAATGCAAACGTCGAGCAATTGCTCAGAGATGAAAAGTGCCAGCACTGAAAGCTGTTGCTAGCCAGCCCCCTTCCTTGGAAGCGCTTTTGTAGCCCTAAGAACACTGGGGCTCTGGGCTTCTCTAGCAATCTAAACTTCTGCTCATCCTCTCGCGCAGTCTAAAGAGAGCTCAGGTGAGAAATTGCAAACGTCGAGCAATTGCTCAGAGATGAAAAGTGCCAGCACTGAAAGCTGTTGCTAGCCAGCACCCTTCCTTGAAAGCGCTTTCACAGGCGCAGCAACACTGGGGCTTTGCGCTTCTCTAACCACCAAGCGTCACGGTCACTATCTCTCCGTCTCGTAGACACGAGCTGAGAAATTGCAAACGTCGAGCAATTGCTCAGAGATGAAAAGAGCCAGCACTGAAAGCTGTTGCTAGCCAGCACCCTTCCTTGGAAGCGCTTTCACAGGCGCAGCAACACTGGGGCTTTGCGCTTCTCTACCCACCAAACGTCACGGTCACTATCTCTCCGTCTCGTAGACACGAGCTGAGAAATTGCAAACGTTGAGCAATTGCTCAGAGATGAAAAGTGGCAGCACTGAAAGCTCTTGCTAGCCAGCACCCTTCCTTGGAAGTGCTTTTGTAGGCCTAAGAACAGTGGGACTCTGTGCTTTTCTAGCCATCTAAACTTCTGCTCATCCTCTCGCGCAGTCTAAAGAGAGCTCAGGTGAGAAATTGCAAACGTTGAGCAATTGCTGAGAGATGAAAAGTGCCAGCACTGAAAGCTCTTGCTAGCCAGCCCCCTTCCTTGGAAGCGCTTTCACAGGCGCAGCAACACTGGGGCTTTGCGCTTCTCTAACCACCAAACATCACGGTCATTCTCTTTCTGTCTCGTAGACATGAGCTGAGACATCGCAAACGTCGAGCAATTGCTCAGAGATGAAAAGAGCCAGCACTGAAAGCTGTTGCTAGCCAGCACCCTTCCTTGGAAGCGCTTTTGTAGCCCTAAGAACACTGGGGCTCTGGGCTTCTCTAGCCACCTCATCTTCTGCTCATCCTCTCGCGCACTCTAAAGAGAGCTCAGGTGAGAAATTGGAAACGTCGAGCAATTGCTCAGAGATGAAAAGTGCCAGCACTGAAAGCTGTTGCTAGCCAGCACCCTTCCTTGGAAGCGCTTTCACAGGCGCAGCAACACTGGGGCTTTGCGCTTCTCTACCCACCAAACGTCACGGTCACTATCTCTCCGTCTCGTAGACACGAGCTGAGAAATTGCAAACGTCGAGCAATTGCTCAGAGATGAAAAGTGCCAGCACTGAAAGCTGTTGCTAGCCAGCACCCTTCCTTGGAAGCGCTTTCACAGGCGCAGCAACACTGGGGCTTTGCGCTTCTCTACCCACCAAACGTCACGGTCACTATCTCTCCGTCTCGTAGACACGAGCTGAGAAATTGCAAACGTCGAGTAATTGCTCAGAGATGAAAAGTGCCAGCACTGAAAGCTGTTGCTAGCCAGCCCCCTTCCTTGGAAGCGCTTTCACAGGCACAGCAACACTGGGGCTTTGCACTTCTCTAACCACCAAACGTCACGGTCATTCTCTTTCCGTCTCGTAGACACGAGCTGAGAAAATGCAAACGTCGAGCAATTGCTCAGAGATGAAAAGTGCCAGCACTGAAAGCTGTTGCTAGCCAGCACCCTTCCTTGGAAGCGCTTTTGTAGCCCTAAGAACACTGGGGCTCTGGGCTTCTCTAGCAATCTAAACTTCTGCTCATCCTCTCGCGCAGTCTAAAGAGAGCTCAGGTGAGAAATTGCAAACGTCGAGCAATTGCTCAGAGATGAAAAGTGCCAGCACTGAAAGCTGTTGCTAGCCAGCACCCTTCCTTGAAAGCGCTTTCACAGGCGCAGCAACACTGGGGCTTTGCGCTTCTCTAACCACCAAGCGTCACGGTCACTATCTCTCCGTCTCGTAGACACGAGCTGAGAAATTGCAAACGTCGAGCAATTGCTCAGAGATGAAAAGAGCCAGCACTGAAAGCTGTTGCTAGCCAGCACCCTTCCTTGGAAGCGCTTTCACAGGCGCAGCAACACTGGGGCTTTGCGCTTCTCTACCCACCAAACGTCACGGTCACTATCTCTCCGTCTCGTAGACACGAGCTGAGAAATTGCAAACGTTGAGCAATTGCTCAGAGATGAAAAGTGGCAGCACTGAAAGCTGTTGCTAGCCAGCACCCTTCCTTGGAAGTGCTTTTGTAGGCCTAAGAACAGTGGGACTCTGTGCTTTTCTAGCCATCTAAACTTCTGCTCATCCTCTCGCGCAGTCTAAAGAGAGCTCAGGTGAGAAATTGCAAACGTTGAGCAATTGCTGAGAGATGAAAAGTGCCAGCACTGAAAGCTCTTGCTAGCCAGCCCCCTTCCTTGGAAGCGCTTTCACAGGCGCAGCAACACTGGGGCTTTGCGCTTCTCTACCCACCAAACGTCACGGTCACTATCTCTCCGTCTCGTAGACACGAGCTGAGAAATTGCAAACGTCGAGCAATTGCTCAGAGATGAAAAGTGCCAGCACTGAAAGCTGTTGCTAGCCAGCACCCTTCCTTGGAAGCGCTTTCACAGGCGCAGCAACACTGGGGCTTTGCGCTTCTCTACCCACCAAACGTCACGGTCACTATCTCTCCGTCTCGTAGACACGAGCTGAGACATTGCAAACGTTGAGCAATTGCTCAGAGATGAAAAGTGCCAGCACTGAAAGCTGTTGCTAGCCAGCACCCTTCTTTGGAAGTGCTTTTGTAGGCCTAAGAACACTGGGGCTGTGGGCTTCTCTAGCCATCTCATCTTCTGATCATCATCTCGCGCAGTCTAAAGAGCGCTCAGGTGAGAAATTGCAAACGTCGAGCAATTGCTCAGAGATGAAAAGAGCCAGCACTGAAAGCTGTTGCTAGCCAGCACCCTTCCTTGGAAGCGCTTTTGTAGCCCTAAGAACACTGGGGCTCTGGGCTTCTCTAGCCACCTCATCTTCTGCTCATCCTCTCGCGCACTCTAAAGAGAGCTCAGGTGAGAAATTGGAAACGTCGAGCAATTGCTCAGAGATGAAAAGTGCCAGCACTGAAAGCTGTTGCTAGCCAGCACCCTTCCTTGGAAGCGCTTTCACAGGCGCAGCAACACTGGGGCTTTGCGCTTCTCTACCCACCAAACGTCACGGTCACTATCTCTCCGTCTCGTAGACACGAGCTGAGAAATTGCAAACGTCGAGCAATTGCTCAGAGATGAAAAGTGCCAGCACTGAAAGCTGTTGCTAGCCAGCACCCTTCCTTGGAAGCGCTTTCACAGGCGCAGCAACACTGGGGCTTTGCGCTTCTCTACCCACCAAACATCACGGTCATTCTCTTTCCGTCTCGTAGACACGAGCTGAGAAATTGCAAACGTCGAGCAATTGCTCAGAGATGAAAAGAGCCAGCACTGAAAGCTATTGCTAGCCAGCACCCTTCCTTGGAAGCGCTTTCACAGGCGCAGCAACACTGGGGCTTTGCGCTTCTCTACCCACCAAACGTCACGGTCACTATCTCTCCGTCTCGTAGACACGAGCTGAGAAATTGCAAACGTCGAGTAATTGCTCAGAGATGAAAAGTGCCAGCACTGAAAGCTGTTGCTAGCCAGCACCCTTCCTTGGAAGCGCTTTCACAGGCACAGCAACACTGGGGCTTTGCACTTCTCTAACCACCAAACGTCACGGTCATTCTCTTTCCGTCTCGTAGACACGAGCTGAGAAAATGCAAACGTCGAGCAATTGCTCAGAGATGAAAAGTGCCAGCACTGAAAGCTGTTGCTAGCCAGCCCCCTTCCTTGGAAGCGCTTTTGTAGCCCTAAGAACACTGGGGCTCTGGGCTTCTCTAGCAATCTAAACTTCTGCTCATCCTCTCGCGCAGTCTAAAGAGAGCTCAGGTGAGAAATTGCAAACGTCGAGCAATTGCTCAGAGATGAAAAGTGCCAGCACTGAAAGCTGTTGCTAGCCAGCACCCTTCCTTGAAAGCGCTTTCACAGGCGCAGCAACACTGGGGCTTTGCGCTTCTCTAACCACCAAGCGTCACGGTCACTATCTCTCCGTCTCGTAGACACGAGCTGAGAAATTGCAAACGTCGAGCAATTGCTCAGAGATGAAAAGAGCCAGCACTGAAAGCTGTTGCTAGCCAGCACCCTTCCTTGGAAGCGCTTTCACAGGCGCAGCAACACTGGGGCTTTGCGCTTCTCTACCCACCAAACGTCACGGTCACTATCTCTCCGTCTCGTAGACACGAGCTGAGAAATTGCAAACGTTGAGCAATTGCTCAGAGATGAAAAGTGGCAGCACTGAAAGCTGTTGCTAGCCAGCACCCTTCCTTGGAAGTGCTTTTGTAGGCCTAAGAACACTGGGACTCTGTGCTTTTCTAGCCATCTAAACTTCTGCTCATCCTCTCGCGCAGTCTAAAGAGAGCTCAGGTGAGAAATTGCAAACGTTGAGCAACTGCTGAGAGATGAAAAGTGCCAGCACTGAAAGCTCTTGCTAGCCAGCCCCCTTCCTTGGAAGCGCTTTCACAGGCGCAGCAACACTGGGGCTTTGCGCTTCTCTAACCACCAAACATCACGGTCATTCTCTTTCTGTCTCGTAGACATGAGCTGAGACATTGCAAACGTCGAGCAATTGCTCAGAGATGAAAAGTGCCAGCACTGAAAGCTGTTGCTAGCCAGCACCCTTCTTTGGAAGTGCTTTTGTAGGCCTAAGAACACTGGGGCTGTGGGCTTCTCTAGCCATCTCATCTTCTGATCATCCTCTCGCGCAGTCTAAAGAGAGCTCAGGTGAGAAATTGCAAACGTCGAGCAATTGCTCAGAGATGAAAAGAGCCAGCACTGAAAGCTGTTGCTAGCCAGCCCCCTTCCCTGGAAGCGCTTTTGTAGCCCTAAGAACAGTGGGGCTCTGGGCTTCTCTAGCCACCTCATCTTCTGCTCATCCTCTCGCACACTCTAAAGAGAGCTCAGGGGAGAAATGGCAAACGTCAAGCAATTGCTGAGAGATGAAAAGTGCCAGCACTGAAAGCTGTTGCTAGCCAGCACCCTTCCTTGGAAGCGCTTTCACAGGCGCAGCAACACTGGGGCTTTGTGCTTCTCTACCCACCAAACATCACGGTCATTCTCTTTCCGTCTCGTAGACACGAGCTGAGAAATTGCAAACGTCGAGCAATTGCTCAGAGATGAAAAGAGCCAGCACTGAAAGCTGTTGCTAGCCAGCCCCCTTCCTTGGAAGCGCTTTCACAGGCGCAGCAACACTGGGGCTTTGCGCTTCTCTACCCACCAAACGTCACGGTCACTATCTCTCCGTCTCGTAGACACGAGCTGAGAAATTGCAAACGTCGAGCAATTGCTCAGAGATGAAAAGTGCCAGCACTGAAAGCTGTTGCTAGCCAGCACCCTTCCTTGGAAGCGCTTTCACAGGAGCAGCAACACTGGGGCTTTGCGCTTCTCTACCCACCAAACGTCACGGTCATTCTCTTTCCGTCTCGTAGACACGAGCTGAGAAAATGCAAACGTCGAGCAATTGCTCAGAGATGAAAAGCGCCAGCACTGAAAGCTCTTCCTAGCCAGCCCCCTTCCTTGGAAGCGCTTTTGTAGCCCTAAGAACAGTGGGGCTCTGGGCTTCTCTAGCCACCTCATCTTCTGCTCATCCTCTCGCGCAGTCTAAAGAGAGCTCAGGTGAGAAATTGGAAACGTCGAGCAATTGCTCAGAGATGAAAAGTGCCAGCACTGAAAGCTCTTGCTAGCCAGCACCCTTCCTTGGAAGCGCTTTCACAGGCGCAGCAACACTGGGGCTTTGCGCTTCTCTAACCACCAAACGTCACGGTCATTCTCTTTCGGTCTCGTAGACACGAGCTGAGAAATTGCAAATGTCGAGCAATTGCTCAGAGATGAAAAGTGCCAGCACTGAAAGCTGTTGCTAGCCAGCACCCTTCCTTGGAAGCGCTTTTGTAGCCCTAAGAACAGTGGAGCTCTGGGCTTCTCTAGCCATCTCATCTTCTGCTCATCCTCTCGCGCAGTCTAAAGAGAGCTCAGGTGAGAAATTGCAAACGTCGAGCAATTGCTCAGAGATGAAAAGTGCCAGCACTGAAAGCTGTTGCTAGCCAGCCCCCTTCCTTGGAAGCGCTTTTGTAGCCCTAAGAACAGTGGGGCTCTGGGCTTCTCTAGCCACCTAATCTTCTGCTCATCCTGTCGCGCAGTCTAAAGAGAGCTCAGGTGTGAAATTGCAAACGTCGAGCAATTGCTCAGAGATGAAAAGTGCCAGCACTGAAAGCTGTTGCTAGCCAGCACCCTTCCTTGGAAGCGCTTTCACAGGCGCAGCAACACTGGGGCTTTGCGCTTCTCTACCCACCAAACGTCACGGTCACTATCTCTCCGTCTCGTAGACACGAGCTGAGAAATTGCAAACGTCGAGCAATTGCTCAGAGATGAAAAGTGCCAGCACTGAAAGATGTTGCTAGCCAGCCCCCTTCCTTGGAAGCACTTTCACAGGTGCAGCAACACTGGGGCTTTGCGCTTCTCTACCCACCAAACGTCACGGTCATTCTCTTTCCGTCTCGTAGACACGAGCTGAAAAAGTGCAAACGTCGAG
Source organism: Sarcoramphus papa (assembly GCA_037962945.1). Classification (NCBI taxonomy): domain Eukaryota; kingdom Metazoa; phylum Chordata; class Aves; order Accipitriformes; family Cathartidae; genus Sarcoramphus; species Sarcoramphus papa. The sequence continues at coordinate 27,549,553 of CM075590.1, read as the reverse complement.
CAATTGCTCAGAGATGAAAAGCGCCAGCACTGAAAGCTCTTGCTAGCCAGCCCCCTTCCTTGGAAGCGCTTTTGTAGCCCTAAGAACACTGGGGCTCTGGGCTTCTCTAGCAATCTAAACTTCTGCTCATCCTCTCGCGCAGTCTAAAGAGAGCTCAGGTGAGAAATTGCAAACGTCGAGCAATTGCTCAGAGATGAAAAGTGCCAGCACTGAAAGCTGTTGCTAGCCAGCACCCTTCCTTGGAAGCGCTTTCACAGGCGCAGCAACACTGGGGCTTTGCGCTTCTCTAACCACCAAGCGTCACGGTCACTATCTCTCCGTCTCGTAGACACGAGCTGAGAAATTGCAAACGTCGAGCAATTGCTCAGAGATGAAAAGAGCCAGCACTGAAAGCTGTTGCTAGCCAGCACCCTTCCTTGGAAGCGCTTTCACAGGCGCAGCAACACTGGGGCTTTGCGCTTCTCTACCCACCAAACGTCACGGTCACTATCTCTCCGTCTCGTAGACACGAGCTGAGAAATTGCAAACGTTGAGCAATTGCTCAGAGATGAAAAGTGGCAGCACTGAAAGCTGTTGCTAGCCAGCACCCTTCCTTGGAAGTGCTTTTGTAGGCCTAAGAACACTGGGACTCTGTGCTTTTCTAGCCATCTAAACTTCTGCTCATCCTCTCGCGCAGTCTAAAGAGAGCTCAGGTGAGAAATTGCAAACGTTGAGCAATTGCTGAGAGATGAAAAGTGCCAGCACTGAAAGCTGTTGCTAGCCAGCCCCCTTCCTTGGAAGCGCTTTCACAGGCGCAGCAACACTGGGGCTTTGCGCTTCTCTAACCACCAAACATCACGGTCATTCTCTTTCTGTCTCGTAGACATGAGCTGAGACATTGCAAACGTCGAGCAATTGCTCAGAGATGAAAAGTGCCAGCACTGAAAGCTGTTGCTAGCCAGCACCCTTCTTTGGAAGTGCTTTTGTAGGCCTAAGAACACTGGGGCTGTGGGCTTCTCTAGCCATCTCATCTTCTGATCATCCTCTCGCGCAGTCTAAAGAGAGCTCAGGGGAGAAATTGCAAACGTCGAGCAATTGCTCAGAGGTGAAAAGTGCCAGCACTGAAAGCTGTTGCTAGCCAGCCCCCTTCCTTGGAAGCGCTTTCACAGGCGCAGCAACACTGGGGCTTTGCGCTTCTCTACCCACCAAATGTCACGGTCATTCTCTTTCCGTCTTGTAGACACCAGCTGAGAAATTGCAAACGTCGAGCAATTGCTCAGAGATGAAAAGAGCCAGCACTGAAAGCTGTTGCTAGCCAGCACCCTTCCTTGGAAGCGCTTTTGTAGCCCTAAGAACACTGGGGCTCTGGGCTTCTCTAGCCACCTCATCTTCTGCTCATCCTGTCGCGCAGTCTAAAGAGAGCTCAGGTGAGAAATTGCAAACGTCGAGCAATTGCTCAGAGATGAAAAGTGCCAGCACTGAAAGCTGTTGCTAGCCAGCACCCTTCCTTGGAAGCGCTTTCACAGGCGCAGCAACACTGGGGCTTTGCGCTTCTCTAACCACCAAACGTCACGGTCACTATCTCTCCGTCTCGTAGACACGAGCTGAGAAATTGCAAACGTTGAGCAATTGCTCAGAGATGAAAAGTGCCAGCACTGAAAGATGTTGCTAGCCAGCACCCTTCCTTGGAAGTGCTTTTGTAGCCCTAAGAACACTGGGGCTCTGGGCTTTTCTAGCCATCTAAACTTCTGCTCATCCTCTCGCGCAGTCTAAAGAGAGCTCAGGGGAGAAATTGCAAATGTCGAGCAATTGCTCAGAGAGGAAAAGTGCCAGCACTGAAAGCTGTTGCTAGCCAGCACCCTTCCTTGGAAGCGCTTTCACAGGCGCAGCAACACTGGGGCTTTCCGCTTCTCTACCCACCAAACGTCACGGTCACTATCTCTCCGTCTCGTAGACACGAGCTGAGAAATTGCAAACGTCGAGCAATTGCTCAGAGATGAAAAGTGCCAGCACTGAAAGCTGTTGCTAGCCAGCACCCTTCCTTGGAAGCGCTTTCACAGGTGCAGCAACACTGGGGCTTTGCGCTTCTCTACCCACCAAACGTCACGGTCATTCTCTTTCCGTCTCGTAGACACGAGCTGAGAAATTGCAAACGTCGAGCAATTGCTCAGAGATGAAAAGCGCCAGCACTGAAAGCTCTTCCTAGCCAGCCCCCTTCCTTGGAAGCGCTTTTGTAGCCCTAAGAACACTGGGGCTCTGGGCTTCTCTAGCCACCTCATCTTCTGCTCATCCTCTCGCGCAGTCTAAAGAGAGCTCAGGTGAGAAATTGCAAACGTCGAGCAATTGCTCAGAGATGAAAAGTGCCAGCACTGAAAGCTGTTGCTAGCCAGCACCCTTCCTTGAAAGCGCTTTCACAGGCACAGAAACACTGGGGCTTTGCGCTTCTCTACCCACCAAACGTCACGGTCACTATCTCTCCGTCTCGTAGACACGAGCTGAGAAATTGCAAACGTCGAGCAATTGCTCAGAGATGAAAAGTGCCAGCACTGAAAGCTGTTGCTAGCCAGCCCCCTTCCTTGGAAGCGCTTTCACAGGCGCAGCAACACTGGGGCTTTGCGCTTCTCTACCCACCAAACGTCACGGTCACTATCTCTCCGTCTCGTAGACACGAGCTGAGACATTGCAAACGTTGAGCAATTGCTCAGAGATGAAAAGTGCCAGCACTGAAAGCTGTTGCTAGCCAGCACCCTTCTTTGGAAGTGCTTTTGTAGGCCTAAGAACACTGGGGCTGTGGGCTTCTCTAGCCATCTCATCTTCTGATCATCCTCTCGCGCAGTCTAAAGAGCGCTCAGGTGAGAAATTGCAAACGTCGAGCAATTGCTGAGAGATGAAAAGAGCCAGCACTGAAAGCTGTTGCTAGCCAGCACCCTTCCTTGGAAGCGCTTTTGTAGCCCTAAGAACACTGGGGCTCTGGGCTTCTCTAGCCACCTCATCTTCTGCTCATCCTCTCGCACACTCTAAAGAGAGCTCAGGGGAGAAATTGCAAACGTCAAGCAATTGCTGAGAGATGAAAAGTGCCAGCACTGAAAGCTGTTGCTAGCCAGCACCCTTCCTTGGAAGCGCTTTCACAGGCGCAGCAACACTGGGGCTTTGTGCTTCTCTACCCACCAAACATCACGGTCATTCTCTTTCCGTCTCGTAGACACGAGCTGAGAAATTGCAAACGTCGAGCAATTGCTCAGAGATGAAAAGAGCCAGCACTGAAAGCTGTTGCTAGCCAGCCCCCTTCCTTGGAAGCGCTTTCACAGGCGCAGCAACACTGGGGCTTTGCGCTTCTCTACCCACCAAACGTCACGGTCACTATCTCTCCGTCTCGTAGACACGAGCTGAGAAATTGCAAACGTCGAGCAATTGCTCAGAGATGAAAAGTGCCAGCACTGAAAGCTGTTGCTAGCCAGCACCCTTCCTTGGAAGCGCTTTCACAGGAGCAGCAACACTGGGGCTTTGCGCTTCTCTACCCACCAAACGTCACGGTCATTCTCTTTCCGTCTCGTAGACACGAGCTGAGAAAATGCAAACGTCGAGCAATTGCTCAGAGATGAAAAGCGCCAGCACTGAAAGCTCTTCCTAGCCAGCCCCCTTCCTTGGAAGCGCTTTTGTAGCCCTAAGAACAGTGGGGCTCTGGGCTTCTCTAGCCACCTCATCTTCTGCTCATCCTCTCGCGCAGTCTAAAGAGAGCTCAGGTGAGAAATTGGAAACGTCAAGCAATTGCTCAGAGATGAAAAGTGCCAGCACTGAAAGCTCTTGCTAGCCAGCACCCTTCCTTGGAAGCGCTTTCACAGGCGCAGCAACACTGGGGCTTTGCGCTTCTCTAACCACCAAACGTCACGGTCATTCTCTTTCGGTCTCGTAGACACGAGCTGAGAAATTGCAAATGTCGAGCAATTGCTCAGAGATGAAAAGTGCCAGCACTGAAAGCTGTTGCTAGCCAGCACCCTTCCTTGGAAGCGCTTTTGTAGCCCTAAGAACAGTGGAGCTCTGGGCTTCTCTAGCCATCTCATCTTCTGCTCATCCTCTCGCGCAGTCTAAAGAGAGCTCAGGTGAGAAATTGCAAACGTCGAGCAATTGCTCAGAGATGAAAAGTGCCAGCACTGAAAGCTGTTGCTAGCCAGCCCCCTTCCTTGGAAGCGCTTTTGTAGCCCTAAGAACAGTGGGGCTCTGGGCTTCTCTAGCCACCTAATCTTCTGCTCATCCTGTCGCGCAGTCTAAAGAGAGCTCAGGTGTGAAATTGCAAACGTCGAGCAATTGCTCAGAGATGAAAAGTGCCAGCACTGAAAGCTGTTGCTAGCCAGCACCCTTCCTTGGAAGCGCTTTCACAGGCGCAGCAACACTGGGGCTTTGCGCTTCTCTACCCACCAAACGTCACGGTCACTATCTCTCCGTCTCGTAGACACGAGCTGAGAAATTGCAAACGTCGAGCAATTGCTCAGAGATGAAAAGTGCCAGCACTGAAAGATGTTGCTAGCCAGCCCCCTTCCTTGGAAGCACTTTCACAGGTGCAGCAACACTGGGGCTTTGCGCTTCTCTACCCACCAAACGTCACGGTCATTCTCTTTCCGTCTCGTAGACACGAGCTGAGAAAGTGCAAACGTCGAGCAATTGCTCAGAGATGAAAAGCGCCAGCACTGAAAGCTCTTGCTAGCCAGCCCCCTTCCTTGGAAGCGCTTTTGTAGCCCTAAGAACACTGGGGCTCTGGGCTTCTCTAGCAATCTAAACTTCTGCTCATCCTCTCGCGCAGTCTAAAGAGAGCTCAGGTGAGAAATTGCAAACGTCGAGCAATTGCTCAGAGATGAAAAGTGCCAGCACTGAAAGCTGTTGCTAGCCAGCACCCTTCCTTGAAAGCGCTTTCACAGGCGCAGCAACACTGGGGCTTTGCGCTTCTCTAACCACCAAGCGTCACGGTCACTATCTCTCCGTCTCGTAGACACGAGCTGAGAAATTGCAAACCTCGAGCAATTGCTCAGAGATGAAAAGAGCCAGCACTGAAAGCTGTTGCTAGCCAGCACCCTTCCTTGGAAGCGCTTTCACAGGCGCAGCAACACTGGGGCTTTGCGCTTCTCTACCCACCAAACGTCACGGTCACTATCTCTCCGTCTCGTAGACACGAGCTGAGAAATTGCAAACGTTGAGCAATTGCTCAGAGATGAAAAGTGGCAGCACTGAAAGCTGTTGCTAGCCAGCACCCTTCCTTGGAAGTGCTTTTGTAGGCCTAAGAACACTGGGACTCTGTGCTTTTCTAGCCATCTAAACTTCTGCTCATCCTCTCGCGCAGTCTAAAGAGAGCTCAGGTGAGAAATTGCAAACGTTGAGCAATTGCTGAGAGATGAAAAGTGCCAGCACTGAAAGCTGTTGCTAGCCAGCCCCCTTCCTTGGAAGCGCTTTCACAGGCGCAGCAACACTGGGGCTTTGCGCTTCTCTAACCACCAAACATCACGGTCATTCTCTTTCTGTCTCGTAGACATGAGCTGAGAAATTGCAAACGTCGAGCAATTGCTCAGAGATGAAAAGTGCCAGCACTGAAAGCTGTTGCTAGCCAGCACCCTTCTTTGGAAGTGCTTTTGTAGGCCTAAGAACACTGGGGCTGTGGGCTTCTCTAGCCATCTCATCTTCTGATCATCCTCTCGCGCAGTCTAAAGAGAGCTCAGGGGAGAAATTGCAAACGTCGAGCAATTGCTCAGAGGTGAAAAGTGCCAGCACTGAAAGCTGTTGCTAGCCAGCCCCCTTCCTTGGAAGCGCTTTCACAGGCGCAGCAACACTGGGGCTTTGCGCTTCTCTACCCACCAAATGTCACGGTCATTCTCTTTCCGTCTTGTAGACACCAGCTGAGAAATTGCAAACGTCGAGCAATTGCTCAGAGATGAAAAGAGCCAGCACTGAAAGCTGTTGCTAGCCAGCACCCTTCCTTGGAAGCGCTTTTGTAGCCCTAAGAACACTGGGGCTCTGGGCTTCTCTAGCCACCTCATCTTCTGCTCATCCTGTCGCGCAGTCTAAAGAGAGCTCAGGTGAGAAATTGCAAACGTCGAGCAATTGCTCAGAGATGAAAAGTGCCAGCACTGAAAGCTGTTGCTAGCCAGCACCCTTCCTTGGAAGCGCTTTCACAGGCGCAGCAACACTGGGGCTTTGCGCTTCTCTAACCACCAAACGTCACGGTCACTATCTCTCCGTCTCGTAGACACGAGCTGAGAAATTGCAAACGTTGAGCAATTGCTCAGAGATGAAAAGTGCCAGCACTGAAAGATGTTGCTAGCCAGCACCCTTCCTTGGAAGTGCTTTTGTAGCCCTAAGAACACTGGGGCTCTGGGCTTTTCTAGCCATCTAAACTTCTGCTCATCCTCTCGCGCAGTCTAAAGAGAGCTCAGGGGAGAAATTGCAAATGTCGAGCAATTGCTCAGAGAGGAAAAGTGCCAGCACTGAAAGCTGTTGCTAGCCAGCACCCTTCCTTGGAAGCGCTTTCACAGGCGCAGCAACACTGGGGCTTTCCGCTTCTCTACCCACCAAACGTCACGGTCACTATCTCTCCGTCTCGTAGACACGAGCTGAGAAATTGCAAACGTCGAGCAATTGCTCAGAGATGAAAAGTGCCAGCACTGAAAGCTGTTGCTAGCCAGCACCCTTCCTTGGAAGCGCTTTCACAGGTGCAGCAACACTGGGGCTTTGCACTTCTCTACCCACCAAACGTCACGGTCATTCTCTTTCCGTCTCGTAGACACGAGCTGAGAAATTGCAAACGTCGAGCAATTGCTCAGAGATGAAAAGCGCCAGCACTGAAAGCTCTTCCTAGCCAGCCCCCTTCCTTGGAAGCGCTTTTGTAGCCCTAAGAACAGTGGGGCTCTGGGCTTCTCTAGCCACCTCATCTTCTGCTCATCCTCTCGCGCAGTCTAAAGAGAGCTCAGGTGAGAAATTGCAAACGTCGAGCAATTGCTCAGAGATGAAAAGTGCCAGCACTGAAAGCTGTTGCTAGCCAGCACCCTTCCTTGAAAGCGCTTTCACAGGCACAGAAACACTGGGGCTTTGCGCTTCTCTACCCACCAAACGTCACGGTCACTATCTCTCCGTCTCGTAGACACGAGCTGAGAAATTGCAAACGTCGAGCAATTGCTCAGAGATGAAAAGTGCCAGCACTGAAAGCTGTTGCTAGCCAGCCCCCTTCCTTGGAAGCGCTTTCACAGGCGCAGCAACACTGGGGCTTTGCGCTTCTCTACCCACCAAACGTCACGGTCACTATCTCTCCGTCTCGTAGACACGAGCTGAGACATTGCAAACGTTGAGCAATTGCTCAGAGATGAAAAGTGCCAGCACTGAAAGCTGTTGCTAGCCAGCACCCTTCTTTGGAAGTGCTTTTGTAGGCCTAAGAACACTGGGGCTGTGGGCTTCTCTAGCCATCTCATCTTCTGATCATCCTCTCGCGCAGTCTAAAGAGCGCTCAGGTGAGAAATTGCAAACGTCGAGCAATTGCTCAGAGATGAAAAGAGCCAGCACTGAAAGCTATTGCTAGCCAGCACCCTTCCTTGGAAGCGCTTTCACAGGCGCAGCAACACTGGGGCTTTGCGCTTCTCTACCCACCAAACGTCACGGTCACTATCTCTCCGTCTCGTAGACACGAGCTGAGAAATTGCAAACGTCGAGCAATTGCTCAGAGATGAAAAGTGCCAGCACTGAAAGCTGTTGCTAGCCAGCACCCTTCCTTGGAAGCGCTTTCACAGGCACAGCAACACTGGGGCTTTGCACTTCTCTAACCACCAAACGTCACGGTCATTCTCTTTCCGTCTCGTAGACACGAGCTGAGAAAATGCAAACGTCGAGCAATTGCTCAGAGATGAAAAGTGCCAGCACTGAAAGCTGTTGCTAGCCAGCACCCTTCCTTGGAAGCGCTTTTGTAGCCCTAAGAACACTGGGGCTGTGGGCTTCTCTAGCAATCTAAACTTCTGCTCATCCTCTCGCGCAGTCTAAAGAGAGCTCAGGTGAGAAATTGCAAACGTCGAGCAATTGCTCAGAGATGAAAAGTGCCAGCACTGAAAGCTGTTGCTAGCCAGCACCCTTCCTTGAAAGCGCTTTCACAGGCGCAGCAACACTGGGGCTTTGCGCTTCTCTAACCACCAAGCGTCACGGTCACTATCTCTCCGTCTCGTAGACACGAGCTGAGAAATTGCAAACGTCGAGCAATTGCTCAGAGATGAAAAGAGCCAGCACTGAAAGCTGTTGCTAGCCAGCACCCTTCCTTGGAAGCGCTTTCACAGGCGCAGCAACACTGGGGCTTTGCGCTTCTCTACCCACCAAACGTCACGGTCACTATCTCTCCGTCTCGTAGACACGAGCTGAGAAATTGCAAACGTTGAGCAATTGCTCAGAGATGAAAAGTGGCAGCACTGAAAGCTGTTGCTAGCCAGCACCCTTCCTTGGAAGTGCTTTTGTAGGCCTAAGAACACTGGGACTCTGTGCTTTTCTAGCCATCTAAACTTCTGCTCATCCTCTCGCGCAGTCTAAAGAGAGCTCAGGTGAGAAATTGCAAACGTTGAGCAATTGCTGAGAGATGAAAAGTGCCAGCACTGAAAGCTGTTGCTAGCCAGCCCCCTTCCTTGGAAGCGCTTTCACAGGCGCAGCAACACTGGGGCTTTGCGCTTCTCTAACCACCAAACATCACGGTCATTCTCTTTCTGTCTCGTAGACATGAGCTGAGACATTGCAAACGTCGAGCAATTGCTCAGAGATGAAAAGTGCCAGCACTGAAAGCTGTTGCTAGCCAGCACCCTTCTTTGGAAGTGCTTTTGTAGGCCTAAGAACACTGGGGCTGTGGGCTTCTCTAGCCATCTCATCTTCTGATCATCCTCTCGCGCAGTCTAAAGAGAGCTCAGGTGAGAAATTGCAAACGTCGAGCAATTGCTCAGAGATGAAAAGAGCCAGCACTGAAAGCTGTTGCTAGCCAGCCCCCTTCCTTGGAAGCGCTTTTGTAGCCCTAAGAACAGTGGGGCTCTGGGCTTCTCTAGCCACCTCATCTTCTGCTCATCCTCTCGCGCAGTCTAAAGAGAGCTCAGGTGAGAAATGGCAAACGTCCAGCAATTGCTCAGAGATGAAAAGTGCCAGCACTGAAAGCTGTTGCTAGCCAGCACCCTTCCTTGAAAGCGCTTTCACAGGCGCAGCAACACTGGGGCTTTGCGCTTCTCTACCCACCAAACGTCACGGTCACTATCTCTCCGTCTCGTAGACACGAGCTGAGAAATTGCAAACGTCGAGCAATTGCTCAGAGATGAAAAGTGCCAGCACTGAAAGATGTTGCTAGCCAGCCCCCTTCCTTGGAAGCGCTTTCACAGGCGCAGCAACACTGGGGCTTTGTGCTTCTCTACCCACCAAACATCACGGTCATTCTCTTTCCGTCTCGTAGACACGAGCTGAGAAATTGCAAACGTCGAGCAATTGCTCAGAGATGAAAAGCGCCAGCACTGAAAGCTGTTGCTAGCCAGCACCCTTCCTTGGAAGCGCTTTCACAGGCGCAGCAACACTGGGGCTTTGCGCTTCTCTACCCACCAAACGTCACGGTCACTATCTCTCCGTCTCGTAGACACGAGCTGAGAAATTGCAAACGTTGAGCAATTGCTCAGAGATGAAAAGTGGCAGCACTGAAAGCTGTTGCTAGCCAGCACCCTTCCTTGGAAGTGCTTTTGTAGGCCTAAGAACACTGGGACTCTGTGCTTTTCTAGCCATCTAAACTTCTGCTCATCCTCTCGCGCAGTCTAAAGAGAGCTCAGGTGAGAAATTGCAAACGTTGAGCAATTGCTGAGAGATGAAAAGTGCCAGCACTGAAAGCTGTTGCTAGCCAGCACCCTTCCTTGGAAGCGCTTTCACAGGCGCAGCAACACTGGGGCTTTGCGCTTCTCTAACCACCAAACATCACGGTCATTCTCTTTCTGTCTCGTAGACATGAGCTGAGACATTGCAAACGTCGAGCAATTGCTCAGAGAAGAAAAGTGCCAGCACTGAAAGCTGTTGCTAGCCAGCACCCTTCTTTGGAAGTGCTTTTGTAGGCCTAAGAACACTGGGGCTCTGGGCTTCTCTAGCCACCTAATCTTCTGCTCATCCTCTCGCACACTCTAAAGAGAGCTCAGGGGAGAAATTGCAAACGTCAAGCAATTGCTGAGAGATGAAAAGTGCCAGCACTGAAAGCTGTTGCTAGCCAGCACCCTTCCTTGGAAGCGCTTTCACAGGCGCAGCAACACTGGGGCTTTGTGCTTCTCTACCCACCAAACATCACGGTCATTCTCTTTCCGTCTCGTAGACACGAGCTGAGAAATTGCAAACGTCGAGCAATTGCTCAGAGATGAAAAGAGCCAGCACTGAAAGCTGTTGCTAGCCAGCCCCCTTCCTTGGAAGCGCTTTCACAGGCGCAGCAACACTGGGGCTTTGCGCTTCTCTACCCACCAAACGTCACGGTCACTATCTCTCCGTCTCGTAGACACGAGCTGAGAAATTGCAAACGTCGAGCAATTGCTCACAGATGAAAAGTGCCAGCACTGAAAGCTGTTGCTAGCCAGCACCCTTCCTTGGAAGCGCTTTCACAGGAGCAGCAACACTGGGGCTTTGCGCTTCTCTAACCACCAAACGTCACGGTCATTCTCTTTCCGTCTCGTAGACACGAGCTGAGAAAATGCAAACGTCGAGCAATTGCTCAGAGATGAAAAGCGCCAGCACTGAAAGCTCTTCCTAGCCAGCCCCCTTCCTTGGAAGCGCTTTTGTAGCCCTAAGAACAGTGGGGCTCTGGGCTTCTCTAGCCACCTCATCTTCTGCTCATCCTCTCGCGCAGTCTAAAGAGAGCTCAGGTGAGAAATTGGAAACGTCGAGCAATTGCTCAGAGATGAAAAGTGCCAGCACTGAAAGCTCTTGCTAGCCAGCACCCTTCCTTGGAAGCGCTTTCACAGGCGCAGCAACACTGGGGCTTTGCGCTTCTCTAACCACCAAACGTCACGGTCATTCTCTTTCGGTCTCGTAGACACGAGCTGAGAAATTGCAAATGTCGAGCAATTGCTCAGAGATGAAAAGTGCCAGCACTGAAAGCTGTTGCTAGCCAGCACCCTTCCTTGGAAGCGCTTTTGTAGCCCTAAGAACAGTGGAGCTCTGGGCTTCTCTAGCCATCTCATCTTCTGCTCATCCTCTCGCGCAGTCTAAAGAGAGCTCAGGTGAGAAATTGGAAACGTCGAGCAATTGCTCAGAGATGAAAAGTGCCAGCACTGAAAGCTGTTGCTAGCCAGCCCCCTTCCTTGGAAGCGCTTTTGTAGCCCTAAGAACAGTGGGGCTCTGGGCTTCTCTAGCCACCTCATCTTCTGCTCATCCTCTCGCGCACTCTAAAGAGAGCTCAGGTGAGAAATTGCAAACGTCGAGCAATTGCTCAGAGATGAAAAGTGCCAGCACTGAAAGCTGTTGCTAGCCAGCACCCTTCCTTGGAAGCGCTTTCACAGGTGCAGCAACACTGGGGCTTTGCGCTTCTCTACCCACCAAACGTCACGGTCACTATCTCTCCGTCTCGTAGACACGAGCTGAGAAATTGCAAACGTCGAGCAATTGCTCAGAGATGAAAAGTGCCAGCACTGAAAGATGTTGCTAGCCAGCCCCCTTCCTTGGAAGCACTTTCACAGGTGCAGCAACACTGGGGCTTTGCGCTTCTCTACCCACCAAACGTCACGGTCATTCTCTTTCCGTCTCGTAGACACGAGCTGAGAAAGTGCAAACGTCGAGCAATTGCTCAGAGATGAAAAGCGCCAGCACTGAAAGCTCTTGCTAGCCAGCCCCCTTCCTTGGAAGCGCTTTTGTAGCCCTAAGAACACTGGGGCTCTGGGCTTCTCTAGCAATCTAAACTTCTGCTCATCCTCTCGCGCAGTCTAAAGAGAGCTCAGGTGAGAAATTGCAAACGTCGAGCAATTGCTCACAGATGAAAAGTGCCAGCACTGAAAGCTGTTGCTAGCCAGCACCCTTCCTTGAAAGCGCTTTCACAGGCGCAGCAACACTGGGGCTTTGCGCTTCTCTAACCACCAAGCGTCACGGTCACTATCTCTCCGTCTCGTAGACACGAGCTGAGAAATTGCAAACGTCGAGCAATTGCTCAGAGATGAAAAGAGCCAGCACTGAAAGCTGTTGCTAGCCAGCACCCTTCCTTGGAAGCGCTTTCACAGGCGCAGCAACACTGGGGCTTTGCGCTTCTCTACCCACCAAACGTCACGGTCACTATCTCTCCGTCTCGTAGACACGAGCTGAGAAATTGCAAACGTTGAGCAATTGCTCAGAGATGAAAAGTGGCAGCACTGAAAGCTGTTGCTAGCCAGCACCCTTCCTTGGAAGTGCTTTTGTAGGCCTAAGAACACTGGGACTCTGTGCTTTTCTAGCCATCTAAACTTCTGCTCATCCTCTCGCGCAGTCTAAAGAGAGCTCAGGTGAGAAATTGCAAACGTTGAGCAATTGCTGAGAGATGAAAAGTGCCAGCACTGAAAGCTGTTGCTAGCCAGCCCCCTTCCTTGGAAGCGCTTTCACAGGCGCAGCAACACTGGGGCTTTGCGCTTCTCTAACCACCAAACATCACGGTCATTCTCTTTCTGTCTCGTAGACATGAGCTGAGACATTGCAAACGTCGAGCAATTGCTCAGAGATGAAAAGTGCCAGCACTGAAAGCTGTTGCTAGCCAGCCCCCTTCCTTGGAAGCGCTTTTGTAGCCCTAAGAACACTGGGGCTCTGGGCTTCTCTAGCCACCTCATCTTCTGCTCATCCTCTCGCGCAGTCTAAAGAGAGCTCAGGTGAGAAATGGCAAACGTCCAGCAATTGCTCAGAGATGAAAAGTGCCAGCACTGAAAGCTGTTGCTAGCCAGCACCCTTCCTTGAAAGCGCTTTCACAGGCGCAGCAACACTGGGGCTTTGCGCTTCTCTACCCACCAAACGTCACGGTCACTATCTCTCCGTCTCGTAGACACGAGCTGAGAAATTGCAAACGTCGAGCAATTGCTCAGAGATGAAAAGTGCCAGCACTGAAAGCTGTTGCTAGCCAGCACCCTTCCTTGGAAGCGCTTTCACAGGCGCAGCAACACTGGGGCTTTGTGCTTCTCTACCCACCAAACATCACGGTCATTCTCTTTCCGTCTCGTAGACACGAGCTGAGAAATTGCAAACGTCGAGCAATTGCTCAGAGATGAAAAGAGCCAGCACTGAAAGCTGTTGCTAGCCAGCACCCTTCCTTGGAAGCGCTGTCACAGGCGCAGCAACACTGGGGCTTTGCGCTTCTCTACCCACCAAACGTCACGGTCACTATCTCTCCGTCTCGTAGACACGAGCTGAGAAATTGCAAACGTTGAGCAATTGCTCAGAGATGAAAAGTGGCAGCACTGAAAGCTGTTGCTAGCCAGCACCCTTCCTTGGAAGTGCTTTTGTAGGCCTAAGAACACTGGGACTCTGTGCTTTTCTAGCCATCTAAACTTCTGCTCATCCTCTCGCGCAGTCTAAAGAGAGCTCAGGTGAGAAATTGCAAACGTTGAGCAATTGCTGAGAGATGAAAAGTGCCAGCACTGAAAGCTGTTGCTAGCCAGCACCCTTCCTTGGAAGCGCTTTCACAGGCGCAGCAACACTGGGGCTTTGCGCTTCTCTAACCACCAAACATCACGGTCATTCTCTTTCTGTCTCGTAGACATGAGCTGAGACATTGCAAACGTCGAGCAATTGCTCAGAGATGAAAAGTGCCAGCACTGAAAGCTGTTGCTAGCCAGCACCCTTCTTTGGAAGTGCTTTTGTAGGCCTAAGAACAGTGGGGCTCTGGGCTTCTCTAGCCACCTCATCTTCTGCTCATCCTCTCGCACACTCTAAAGAGAGCTCAGGGGAGAAATTGCAAACGTCAAGCAATTGCTGAGAGATGAAAAGTGCCAGCACTGAAAGCTGTTGCTAGCCAGCACCCTTCCTTGGAAGCGCTTTCACAGGCGCAGCAACACTGGGGCTTTGTGCTTCTCTACCAACCAAACATCACGGTCACTATCTCTCCGTCTCGTAGACACGAGCTGAGAAATTGCAAACGTCGAGCAATTGCTCAGAGATGAAAAGAGCCAGCACTGAAAGCTGTTGCTAGCCAGCCCCCTTCCTTGGAAGCGCTTTCACAGGCGCAGCAACACTGGGGCTTTGCGCTTCTCTACCCACCAAACGTCACGGTCACTATCTCTCCGTCTCGTAGACACGAGCTGAGAAATTGCAAACGTCGAGCAATTGCTCACAGATGAAAAGTGCCAGCACTGAAAGCTGTTGCTAGCCAGCACCCTTCCTTGGAAGCGCTTTCACAGGAGCAGCAACACTGGGGCTTTGCGCTTCTCTAACCACCAAACGTCACGGTCATTCTCTTTCCGTCTCGTAGACACGAGCTGAGAAAATGCAAACGTCGAGCAATTGCTCAGAGATGAAAAGCGCCAGCACTGAAAGCTCTTCCTAGCCAGCCCCCTTCCTTGGAAGCGCTTTTGTAGCCCTAAGAACAGTGGGGCTCTGGGCTTCTCTAGCCACCTCATCTTCTGCTCATCCTCTCGCGCAGTCTAAAGAGAGCTCAGGTGAGAAATTGGAAACGTCGAGCAATTGCTCAGAGATGAAAAGTGCCAGCACTGAAAGCTCTTGCTAGCCAGCACCCTTCCTTGGAAGCGCTTTCACAGGCACAGCAACACTGGGGCTTTGCGCTTCTCTAACCACCAAACGTCACGGTCATTCTCTTTCGGTCTCGTAGACACGAGCTGAGAAATTGCAAATGTCGAGCAATTGCTCAGAGATGAAAAGTGCCAGCACTGAAAGCTGTTGCTAGCCAGCCCCCTTCCTTGGAAGCGCTTTTGTAGCCCTAAGAACAGTGGAGCTCTGGGCTTCTCTAGCCATCTCATCTTCTGCTCATCCTCTCGCGCAGTCTAAAGAGAGCTCAGGTGAGAAATTGCAAACGTCGAGCAATTGCTCAGAGATGAAAAGTGCCAGCACTGAAAGCTGTTGCTAGCCAGCCCCCTTCCTTGGAAGCGCTTTTGTAGCCCTAAGAACAGTGGGGCTCTGGGCTTCTCTAGCCACCTAATCTTCTGCTCATCCTGTCGCGCAGTCTAAAGAGAGCTCAGGTGTGAAATTGCAAACGTCGAGCAATTGCTCAGAGATGAAAAGTGCCAGCACTGAAAGCTGTTGCTAGCCAGCACCCTTCCTTGGAAGCGCTTTCACAGGCGCAGCAACACTGGGGCTTTGCGCTTCTCTACCCACCAAACGTCACGGTCACTATCTCTCCGTCTCGTAGACACGAGCTGAGAAATTGCAAACGTCGAGCAATTGCTCACAGATGAAAAGTGCCAGCACTGAAAGCTGTTGCTAGCCAGCACCCTTCCTTGGAAGCGCTTTCACAGGTGCAGCAACACTGGGGCTTTGCGCTTCTCTACCCACCAAACGTCACGGTCATTCTCTTTCCGTCTCGTAGACACGAGCTGAGAAAGTGCAAACGTCGAGCAATTGCTCAGAGATGAAAAGCGCCAGCACTGAAAGCTCTTGCTAGCCAGCACCCTTCCTTGGAAGCGCTTTTGTAGCCCTAAGAACACTGGGGCTGTGGGCTTCTCTAGCCATCTAAACTTCTGCTCATCCTCTCGCGCAGTCTAAAGAGAGCTCAGGGGAGAAATTGCAAACGTCGAGCAATTGCTCAGAGATGAAAAGTGCCAGCACTGAAAGCTGTTGCTAGCCAGCACCCTTCCTTGGAAGTGCTTTTGTAGGCCTAAGAACATTGGGGCTGTGGGCTTCTCTAGCCACCTCATCTTCTGCTCATCCTCTCGCGCAGTCTAAAGAGAGCTCAGGTGAGAAATTGCAAACGTCGAGCAATTGCTGAGAGATGAAAAGAGCCAGCACTGAAAGCTGTTGCTAGCCAGCACCCTTCCTTGGAAGCGCTTTCACAGGCGCAGCAACACTGGGGCTTTGCGCTTCTCTAACCACCAAACGTCACGGTCATTCTCTTTCCGTCTCGTAGACACGAGCTGAGAAATTGCAAACGTCAAGCAATTGCTCAGAGATGAAAAGCGCCAGCACTGAAAGCTCTTCCTAGCCAGCCCCCTTCCTTGGAAGCGCTTTTGTAGCCCTAAGAACAGTGGGGCTCTGGGCTTCTCTAGCCACCTCATCTTCCGCTCATCCTCTCGCGCAGTCTAAAGAGAGCTCAGGTGAGAAATTGGAAACGTCAAGCAATTGCTCAGAGATGAAAAGTGCCAGCACTGAAAGCTGTTGCTAGCCAGCACCCTTCCTTGGAAGCGCTTTCACAGGCGCAGCAACACTGGGGCTTTGCGCTTCTCTAACCACCAAACGTCACGGTCACTATCTCTCCATCTCGTAGACACGAGCTGAGAAATTGCAAACCTCGAGCAATTGCTCAGAGATGAAAAGAGCCAGCACTGAAAGCTGTTGCTAGCCAGCACCCTTCCTTGGAAGCGCTTTCACAGGCGCAGCAACACTGGGGCTTTGCGCTTCTCTAGCCACCAAACGTCACGGTCATTCTCTTTCCGTCTCGTAGACACGAGCTGAGAAAGTGCAAACCTCGAGCAATTGCTCAGAGATGAAAAGTGCCAGCACTGAAAGCTGTTGCTAGCCAGCCCCCTTCCTTGGAAGCGCTTTCACAGGCGCAGCAACACTTGCTCTTTGAGCTTCTCTACCCACCAAAGGTCACGGTCATTCTCTTTCTGTCTCGTAGACACGAGCTGAGAAATTGCAAATGTCAAGCAATTGCTCAGAGATGAAAAGTGCCAGCACTGAAAGCTCTTGCTAGCCAGCACCCTTCCTTGGAAGCGCTTTCACAGGTGCAGCAACACTGGGGCTTTGCGCTTCTCTACCCACCAAACGTCACGGTCATTCTCTTTCGGTCTTGTAGACACGAGCTGAGAAATTGCAAACGTTGAGCAATTGCTCAGAGATGAAAAGTGCCAGCACTGAAAGCTGTTGCTAGCCAGCACCCTTCCTTGGAAGCGCTGTCACAGGCGCAGCAACACTGGGGCTTTGCGCTTCTCTACCCACCAAACGTCACGGTCACTATCTCTCCGTCTCGTAGACACGAGCAGAGAAATTGCAAACGTCGAGCAATTGCTCAGAGATGAAAAGTGCCAGCACTGAAAGCTGTTGCTAGCCAGCCCCCTTCCTTGGAAGCGCTTTTGTAGCCCTAAGAACAGTGGGGCTATGGGCTTCTCTAGCCATCTAAACTTCTGCTCATCCTCTCGCGCAGTCTAAAGAGAGCTCAGGGGAGAAATTGCAAACGTCGAGCAATTGCTCAGAGATGAAAAGTGCCAGCACTGAAAGCTGTTGCTAGCCAGCACCCTTCTTTGGAAGTGCTTTTGTAGGCCTAAAAACACTGGGGCTGTGGGCTTCTCTAGCCACCTCATCTTCTGCTCATCCTCTCGCGCAGTCTAAAGAGAGCTCAGGTGAGAAATTGGAAACGTCGAGCAATTGCTCAGAGATGAAAAGTGCCAGCACTGAAAGCTGTTGCTAGCCAGCACCCTTCCTTGGAAGCGCTTTCACAGGCGCAGCAACACTGGGGCTTTGCGCTTCTCTACCCACCAAACGTCACGGTCATTCTCTTTCCGTCTCGTAGACACGAGCTGAGAAAATGCAAACGTCGAGCAATTGCTCAGAGATGAAAAGCGCCAGCACTGAAAGCTCTTCCTAGCCAGCCCCCTTCCTTGGAAGCGCTTTTGTAGCCCTAAGAACAGTGGGGCTCTGGGCTTCTCTAGCCACCTCATCTTCTGCTCATCCTCTCGCGCACTCTAAAGAGAGCTCAGGTGAGAAATTGGAAACGTCGAGCAATTGCTCAGAGATGAAAAGTGCCAGCACTGAAAGCTGTTGCTAGCCAGCCCCCTTCCTTGGAAGCGCTTTCACAGGCGCAGCAACACTGGGGCTTTGCGCTTCTCTACCCACCAAACGTCACGGTCACTATCTCTCCGTCTCGTAGACACGAGCTGAGAAATTGCAAACGTCGAGCAATTGCTCAGAGATGAAAAGTGCCAGCACTGAAAGATGTTGCTAGCCAGCACCCTTCCTTGGAAGCGCTTTCACAGGCGCAGCAACACTGGGGCTTTGCGCTTCTCTACCCACCAAACATCACGGTCATTCTCTTTCGGTCTCGTAGACACGAGCTGAGAAATTGCAAACGTCGAGCAATTGCTCAGAGATGAAAAGAGCCAGCACTGAAAGCTGTTGCTAGCCAGCACCCTTCCTTGGAAGCGCTTTCACAGGCGCAGCAACACTGGGGCTTTGCGCTTCTCTACCCACCAAACGTCACGGTCACTATCTCTCCGTCTCGTAGACACGAGCTGAGAAATTGCAAACGTCGAGCAATTGCTCACAGATGAAAAGTGCCAGCACTGAAAGCTGTTGCTAGCCAGCACCCTTCCTTGGATGCGCTTTCACAGGCGCAGCAACACTGGGGCTTTGCGCTTCTCTACCCACCAAACGTCACGGTCACTATCTCTCCGTCTCGTAGACACGAGCTGAGAAATTGCAAACGTCGAGCAATTGCTCAGAGATGAAAAGCGCCAACACTGAAAGCTGTTGCTAGCCAGCACCCTTCCTTAGAAGCGCTTTCACAGGCGCAGCAACACTGGGGCTTTGCGCTTCTCTACCCACCAAACGTCACGGTCATTCTCTTTCCGTCTCGTAGACACGAGCTGAGAAAGTGCAAACGTCGAGCAATTGCTCAGAGATGAAAAGTGCCAGCACTGAAAGCTGTTGCTAGCCAGCACCCTTCCTTGGAAGCACTTTTGTAGCCCTAAGAACACTGGGGCTCTGGGCTTCTCTAGCCATCTAAACTTCTGCTCATCCTCTCGCACAGTCTAAAGAGAGCTCAGGGGAGAAATTGCAAACGTCGAGCAATTGCTGAGAGATGAAAAGTGCCAGCACTGAAAGCTGTTGCTAGCCAGCACCCTTCTTTGGAAGTGCTTTTGTAGGTCTAAAAACACTGGGGCTGTGGGCTTCTCTAGCCCCCTAATCTTCTGCTCATCCTCTCGCGCAGTCTAAAGAGCGCTCAGGTGAGAAATTGCAAACGTCGAGCAATTGCTCAGAGATGAAAAGTGCCAGCACTGAAAGCTGTTGCTAGCCAGCACCCTTCCTTGGAAGCGCTTTCACAGGCGCAGCAACACTGGGGCTTTGCGCTTCTCTAACCACCAAACGTCACGGTCACTATCTCTCCGTCTCGTAGACACGAGCTGAGAAAATGCAAACGTCGAGCAATTGCTCAGAGATGAAAAGTGCCAGCACTGAAAGCTGTTGCTAGCCAGCACCCTTCCTTGGAAGCGCTTTTGTAGCCCTAAGAACAGTGGGGCTCTGGGCTTCTCTAGCCATCTAAACTTCTGCTCATCCTCTCGCGCAGTCTAAAGAGAGCTCAGGGGAGAAATTGCAAACGTCGAGCAATTGCTCAGAGATGAAAAGTGCCAGCACTGAAAGCTGTTGCTAGCCAGCCCCCTTCCTTGGAAGCGCTTTTGTAGCCCTAAGAACAGTGGGGCTCTGGGCTTCTCTAGCCACCTAATCTTCTTCTCATCCTGTCGCGCAGTCTAAAGAGAGCTCAGGTGTGAAATTGCAAACGTCGAGCAATTGCTCAGAGATGAAAAGTGCCAGCACTGAAAGCTGTTGCTAGCCAGCACCCTTCCTTGGAAGCGCTTTCACAGGTGCAGCAACACTGGGGCTTTGCGCTTCTCTACCCACCAAACGTCACAGTCACTATCTCTCCGTCTCGTAGACACGAGCTGAGAAATTGCAAACGTCGAGCAATTGCTCAGAGATGAAAAGTGCCAGCACTGAAAGCTGTTGCTAGCCAGCCCCCTTCCTTGGAAGCACTTTCACAGGTGCAGCAACACTGGGGCTTTGCGCTTCTCTAACCACCAAAGGTCACGGTCATTCTCTTTCCGTCTCGTAGACACGAGCTGAGAAAGTGCAAACGTCGAGCAATTGCTCAGAGATGAAAAGCGCCAGCACTGAAAGCTCTTGCTAGCCAGCACCCTTCCTTGGAAGCGCTTTTGTAGCCCTAAGAACAGTGGGGTTCTGGGCTTCTCTAGCCATCTAAACTTCTGCTCATCCTCTCGCGCAGTCTAAAGAGAGCTCAGGGGAGAAATTGCAAACGTCGAGCAATTGCTCAGAGAGGAAAAGTGCCAGCACTGAAAGCTGTTGCTAGCCAGCACCCTTCCTTGGAAGTGCTTTTGTAAGCCTAAGAACATTGGGGCTGTGGGCTTCTCTAGCCACCTCATCTTCTGCTCATCCTCTTGCGCAGTCTAAAGAGAGCTCAGGTGAGAAATTGCAAACGTCCAGCAATTGCTCAGAGATGAAAAGTGCCAGCACTGAAAGCTGTTGCTAGCCAGCACCCTTCCTTGGAAGCGCTTTCACAGGCGCAGCAACACTGGGGCTTTGCGCTTCTCTACCCACCAAACGTCACGGTCATTCTCTTTCCGTCTCGTAGACACGAGCTGAGAAATTGCAAACGTCGAGCAATTGCTCGGAGATGAAAAGCGCCAGCACTGAAAGCTGTTGCTAGCCAGCACCCTTCCTTGGAAGCGCTTTTGTAGCCCTAAGAACAGTGGAGCTCTGGGCTTCTCTAGCCACCTCATCTTCTGCTCATCCTCTCGCGCAGTCTAAAGAGAGCTCAGGTGAGAAATGGCAAACGTCCAGCAATTGCTCAGAGATGAAAAGTGCCAGCACTGAAAGCTGTTGCTAGCCAGCCCCCTTCCTTGGAAGCGCTTTCACAGGCGCAGCAACACTGGGGCTTTGCGCTTCTCTAGCCACCAAACGTCACGGTCACTATCTCTCCGTCTCGTAGACACGAGCTGAGAAATTGCAAACCTCGAGCAATTGCTCAGAGATGAAAAGAGCCAGCACTGAAAGCTGTTGCTAGCCAGCACCCTTCCTTGGAAGCGCTTTCACAGGCGCAGCAACACTGGGGCTTTGCGCTTCTCTAGCCACCAAACGTCACGGTCATTCTCTTTCCGTCTTGTAGACACGAGCTGAGAAAGTGCAAACCTCGAGCAATTGCTCAGAGATGAAAAGTGCCAGCACTGAAAGCTGTGGCTAGCCAGCCCCCTTCCTTGGAAGCGCTTTCACAGGTGCAGCAACACTTGCTCTTTGCGCTTCTCTACCCACCAAAGGTCACGGTCATTCTCTTTCTGTCTCGTAGACACGAGCTGAGAAATTGCAAATGTCAAGCAATTGCTGAGAGATGAAAACTGGCAGCACTGAAAGCTCTTGCTAGCCAGCCCCCTTCCTTGGAAGCGCTTTCACAGGTGCAGCAACACTGGGGCTTTGCGCTTCTCTAACCACCAAACGTCACGGTCATTCTCTTTCCGTCTTGTAGACACGAGCTGAGAAATTGCAAACGTCGAGCAATTGCTCAGAGATGAAAAGTGCCAGCACTGAAAGATGTTGCTAGCCAGCCCCCTTCCTTGGAAGCGCTGTCACAGGCGCAGCAACACTGGGGCTTTGCGCTTCTCTACCCACCAAACGTCACGGTCACTATCTCTCCGTCTCGTAGACACGAGCTGAGAAATTGCAAACGTCGAGCAATTGCTCAGAGATGAAAAGTGCCAGCACTGAAAGCTGTTGCTAGCCAGCACCCTTCCTTGGAAGCGCTTTTGTAGCCCTAAGAACACTGGGGCTCTGGGCTTCTCTAGCCATCTAAACTTCTGCTCATCCTCTCGCACAGTCTAAAGAGAGCTCAGGGGAGAAATTGCAAACGTCGAGCAATTGCTGAGAGATGAAAAGTGCCAGCACTGAAAGCTGTTGCTAGCCAGCACCCTTCCTTGGAAGTGCTTTTGTAGGTCTAAAAACACTGGGGCTGTGGGCTTCTCTAGCCCCCTAATCTTCTGCTCATCCTCTCGCGCAGTCTAAAGAGCGCTCAGGTGAGAAATTGCAAACGTCGAGCAATTGCTCAGAGATGAAAAGTGCCAGCACTGAAAGCTGTTGCTAGCCAGCACCCTTCCTTGGAAGCGCTTTCACAGGCGCAGCAACACTGGGGCTTTGCGCTTCTCTAACCACCAAACGTCACGGTCATTCTCTTTCCGTCTTGTAGACACGAGCTGAGAAAGTGCAAACGTCAAGCAATTGCTCAGAGATGAAAAGCGCCAGCACTGAAAGCTCTTGCTAGCCAGCACCCTTCCTTGGAAGCGCTTTTGTAGCCCTAAGAACAGTGGGGCTCTGGGCTTCTCTAGCCACCTCATCTTCTGCTCATCCTCTCACGCAGTGTAAAGAGAGGTCAGGTGAGAAATGGCAAACGTCGAGCAATTGCTCAGAGATGAAAAGTGCCAGCACTGAAAGCTGTTGCTAGCCAGCACCCTTCCTTGGAAGCGCTTTCACAGGCGCAGCAACACTGGGGCTTTGCGCTTCTATACCCACCAAACGTCACGGTCACTATCTCTCCGTCTCGTAGACACGAGCTGAGAAAATGCAAACGTCGAGCAATTGCTCAGAGATGAAAAGTGCCAGCACTGAAAGCTGTTGCTAGCCAGCACCCTTCCTTGGAAGCGCTTTTGTAGCCCTAAGAACAGTGGGGCTCTGGGCTTCTCTAGCCACCTCATCTTCTGCTCATCCTCTCGCGCACTCTAAAGAGAGCTCAGGGGAGAAATTGCAAACGTCGAGCAATTGCTCAGAGATGAAAAGTGCCAGCACTGAAAGCTGTTGCTAGCCAGCCCCCTTCCTTGGAAGCGCTTTTGTAGCCCTTAGAACACTGGGGCTCTGGGCTTCTCTAGCCACCTAATCTTCTGCTCATCCTGTCGCGCAGTCTAAAGAGAGCTCAGGGGAGAAATTGCAAACGTCGAGCAATTGCTCAGAGATGAAAAGTGCCAGCACTGAAAGCTGTTGCTAGCCAGCACCCTTCCTTGGAAGCGCTTTCACAGGCGCAGCAACACTGGGGCTTTGCGCTTCTCTACCCACCAAATGTCACGGTCACTATCTCTCCGTCTCGTAGACACGAGCTGAGAAATTGCAAACGTCGAGCAATTGCTCAGAGAGGAAAAGTGCCAGCACTGAAAGCTGTTGCTAGCCAGCACCCTTCCTTGGAAGCGCTTTCACAGGCGCAGCAACACTGGGGCTTTGCGCTTCTCTAACCACCAAACGTCACGGTCATTCTCTTTCCGTCTCGTAGACACGAGCTGAGAAAATGCAAACGTCGAGCAATTGCTCAGAGATGAAAAGTGCCAGCACTGAAAGCTGTTGCTAGCCAGCCCCCTTCCTTGGAAGCGCTTTTGTAGCCCTAAGAACAGTGGGGCTCTGGGCTTCTCTAGCCACCTCATCTTCTGCTCATCCTCTCGCGCACTCTAAAGAGAGCTCAGGTGAGAAATTGCAAACGTCGAGCAATTGCTCAGAGATGAAAAGTGCCAGCACTGAAAGCTGTTGCTAGCCAGCCCCCTTCCTTGGAAGCGCTGTCACAGGCGCAGCAACACTGGGGCTTTGCGCTTCTCTACCCACCAAACGTCACGGTCACTATCTCTCCGTCTCGTAGACACGAGCTGAGAAATTGCAAACGTCGAGCAATTGCTCAGAGATGAAAAGTGCCAGCACTGAAAGATGTTGCTAGCCAGCCCCCTTCCTTGGAAGCACTTTCACAGGTGCAGCAACACTGGGGCTTTGCGCTTCTCTAACCACCAAACGTCACGGTCATTCTCTTTCCGTCTCGTAGACACGAGCTGAGAAAGTGCAAACGTCGAGCAATTGCTCAGAGATGAAAAGCGCCAGCACTGAAAGCTCTTGCTAGCCAGCACCCTTCCTTGGAAGCGCTTTTGTAGCCCTAAGAACACTGGGGCTCTGGGCTTCTCTAGCCATCTAAACTTCTGCTCATCCTCTCGCGCAGTCTAAAGAGAGCTCAGGGGAGAAATTGCAAACGTCGAGCAATTGCTCAGAGATGAAAAGTGCCAGCACTGAAAGCTGTTGCTAGCCAGCACCCTTCCTTGGAAGTGCTTTTGTAGGCCTAAGAACATTGGGGCTGTGGGCTTCTCTAGCCACCTCATCTTCTGCTCATCCTCTCGCGCAGTCTAAAGAGAGCTCAGGTGAGAAATTGCAAACGTCGAGCAATTGCTCAGAGATGAAAAGTGCCAGCACTGAAAGCTGTTGCTAGCCAGCACCCTTCCTTGGAAGCGCTTTCACAGGCGCAGCAACACTGGGGCTTTGCGCTTCTCTAACCACCAAACGTCACGGTCATTCTCTTTCCGTCTCGTAGACACGAGCTGAGAAATTGCAAACGTCAAGCAATTGCTCAGAGATGAAAAGCGCCAGCACTGAAAGCTCTTCCTAGCCAGCACCCTTCCTTGGAAGCGCTTTTGTAGCCCTAAGAACAGTGGAGCTCTGGGCTTCTCTAGCCACCTCATCTTCTGCTCATCCTCTCGCGCAGTCTAAAGAGAGCTCAGGTGAGAAATTGCAAACGTCGAGCAATTGCTCAGAGATGAAAAGTGCCAGCACTGAAAGCTGTTGCTAGCCAGCACCCTTCCTTGGAAGCGCTTTTGTAGCCCTAAGAACAGTGGGGCTCTGGGCTTCTCTAGCCATCTAAACTTCTGCTCATCCTCTCGCGCAGTCTAAAGAGAGCTCAGGGGAGAAATTGCAAACGTCGAGCAATTGCTCAGAGATGAAAAGTGCCAGCACTGAAAGCTGTTGCTAGCCAGCCCCCTTCCTTGGAAGCTCTTTTGTAGCCCTAAGAACAGTGGGGCTCTGGGCTTCTCTAGCCACCTAATCTTCTTCTCATCCTGTCGCGCAGTCTAAAGAGAGCTCAGGTGTGAAATTGCAAACGTCGAGCAATTGCTCAGAGATGAAAAGTGCCAGCACTGAAAGCTGTTGCTAGCCAGCACCCTTCCTTGGAAGCGCTTTCACAGGTGCAGCAACACTGGGGCTTTGCGCTTCTCTACCCACCAAACGTCACAGTCACTATCTCTCCGTCTCGTAGACACGAGCTGAGAAATTGCAAACGTCGAGCAATTGCTCAGAGATGAAAAGTGCCAGCACTGAAAGCTGTTGCTAGCCAGCCCCCTTCCTTGGAAGCACTTTCACAGGTGCAGCAACACTGGGGCTTTGCGCTTCTCTAACCACCAAACGTCACGGTCATTCTCTTTCCGTCTCGTAGACACGAGCTGAGAAAGTGCAAACGTCGAGCAATTGCTCAGAGATGAAAAGCGCCAGCACTGAAAGCTCTTGCTAGCCAGCACCCTTCCTTGGAAGCGCTTTTGTAGCCCTAAGAACACTGGGGTTCTGGGCTTCTCTAGCCATCTAAACTTCTGCTCATCCTCTCGCGCAGTCTAAAGAGAGCTCAGGGGAGAAATTGCAAACGTCGAGCAATTGCTCAGAGAGGAAAAGTGCCAGCACTGAAAGCTGTTGCTAGCCAGCACCCTTCCTTGGAAGTGCTTTTGTAAGCCTAAGAACATTGGGGCTGTGGGCTTCTCTAGCCACCTCATCTTCTGCTCATCCTCTTGCGCAGTCTAAAGAGAGCTCAGGTGAGAAATTGCAAACGTCGAGCAATTGCTCAGAGATGAAAAGTGCCAGCACTGAAAGCTGTTGCTAGCCAGCACCCTTCCTTGGAAGCGCTTTCACAGGCGCAGCAACACTGGGGCTTTGCGCTTCTCTAACCACCAAACGTCACGGTCATTCTCTTTCCGTCTCGTAGACACGAGCTGAGAAATTGCAAACGTCGAGCAATTGCTCAGAGATGAAAAGCGCCAGCACTGAAAGCTGTTGCTA
The DNA here is from genome assembly GCA_037962945.1 of Sarcoramphus papa. Taxonomy (NCBI): domain Eukaryota; kingdom Metazoa; phylum Chordata; class Aves; order Accipitriformes; family Cathartidae; genus Sarcoramphus; species Sarcoramphus papa. The sequence goes on along the minus strand of CM075590.1, from coordinate 27,523,837 downwards.
GCCAGCACCCTTCCTTGGAAGCGCTTTTGTAGCCCTAAGAACAGTGGAGCTCTGGGCTTCTCTAGCCACCTCATCTTCTGCTCATCCTCTCGCGCAGTCTAAAGAGAGCTCAGGTGAGAAATTGGAAACGTCGAGCAATTGCTCAGAGATGAAAAGTGCCAGCACTGAAAGCTGTTGCTAGCCAGCACCCTTCCTTGGAAGCGCTTTCACAGGCGCAGCAACACTGGGGCTTTGCGCTTCTCTAGCCACCAAACGTCACGGTCACTATCTCTCCGTCTCGTAGACACGAGCTGAGAAATTGCAAATGTCAAGCAATTGCTCAGAGATGAAAAGAGCCAGCACTGAAAGCTGTTGCTAGCCAGCACCCTTCCTTGGAAGCGCTTTCACAGGCGCAGCAACACTGGGGCTTTGCGCTTCTCTAGCCACCAAACGTCACGGTCATTCTCTTTCCGTCTTGTAGACACGAGCTGAGAAAGTGCAAACCTCGAGCAATTGCTCAGAGATGAAAAGTGCCAGCACTGAAAGCTGTGGCTAGCCAGCCCCCTTCCTTGGAAGCGCTTTCACAGGTGCAGCAACACTTGCTCTTTGCGCTTCTCTACCCACCAAAGGTCACGGTCATTCTCTTTCTGTCTCGTAGACACGAGCTGAGAAATTGCAAATGTCAAGCAATTGCTGAGAGATGAAAAGTGGCAGCACTGAAAGCTCTTGCTAGCCAGCCCCCTTCCTTGGAAGCGCTTTCACAGGTGCAGCAACACTGGGGCTTTGCGCTTCTCTAACCACCAAACGTCACGGTCATTCTCTTTCCGTCTTGTAGACACGAGCTGAGAAATTGCAAACGTCGAGCAATTGCTCAGAGATGAAAAGTGCCAGCACTGAAAGATGTTGCTAGCCAGCCCCCTTCCTTGGAAGCGCTGTCACAGGCGCAGCAACACTGGGGCTTTGCGCTTCTCTACCCACCAAACGTCACGGTCACTATCTCTCCGTCTCGTAGACACGAGCTGAGAAATTGCAAACGTCGAGCAATTGCTCAGAGATGAAAAGTGCCAGCACTGAAAGCTGTTGCTAGCCAGCACCCTTCCTTGGAAGCGCTTTTGTAGCCCTAAGAACACTGGGGCTCTGGGCTTCTCTAGCCATCTAAACTTCTGCTCATCCTCTCGCACAGTCTAAAGAGAGCTCAGGGGAGAAATTGCAAACGTCGAGCAATTGCTGAGAGATGAAAAGTGCCAGCACTGAAAGCTGTTGCTAGCCAGCACCCTTCCTTGGAAGTGCTTTTGTAGGTCTAAAAACACTGGGGCTGTGGGCTTCTCTAGCCCCCTAATCTTCTGCTCATCCTCTCGCGCAGTCTAAAGAGCGCTCAGGTGAGAAATTGCAAACGTCGAGCAATTGCTCAGAGATGAAAAGTGCCAGCACTGAAAGCTGTTGCTAGCCAGCACCCTTCCTTGGAAGCGCTTTCACAGGCGCAGCAACACTGGGGCTTTGCGCTTCTCTAACCACCAAACGTCACGGTCATTCTCTTTCCGTCTCGTAGACACGAGCTGAGAAAGTGCAAACGTCAAGCAATTGCTCAGAGATGAAAAGCGCCAGCACTGAAAGCTCTTGCTAGCCAGCACCCTTCCTTGGAAGCGCTTTTGTAGCCCTAAGAACACTGGGGCTCTGGGCTTCTCTAGCCACCTCATCTTCTGCTCATCCTCTCACGCAGTGTAAAGAGAGGTCAGGTGAGAAATGGCAAACGTCGAGCAATTGCTCAGAGATGAAAAGTGCCAGCACTGAAAGCTGTTGCTAGCCAGCACCCTTCCTTGGAAGCGCTTTCACAGGCGCAGCAACACTGGGGCTTTGCGCTTCTATACCCACCAAACGTCACGGTCACTATCTCTCCGTCTCGTAGACACGAGCTGAGAAAATGCAAACGTCGAGCAATTGCTCAGAGATGAAAAGTGCCAGCACTGAAAGCTGTTGCTAGCCAGCACCCTTCCTTGGAAGCGCTTTTGTAGCCCTAAGAACAGTGGGGCTCTGGGCTTCTCTAGCCATCTAAACTTCTGCTCATCCTCTCGCGCAGTCTAAAGAGAGCTCAGGGGAGAAATTGCAAACGTCGAGCAATTGCTCAGAGATGAAAAGTGCCAGCACTGAAAGCTGTTGCTAGCCAGCCCCCTTCCTTGGAAGCGCTTTTGTAGCCCTTAGAACAGTGGGGCTCTGGGCTTCTCTAGCCACCTAATCTTCTGCTCATCCTGTCGCGCAGTCTAAAGAGAGCTCAGGGGAGAAATTGCAAACGTCGAGCAATTGCTCAGAGATGAAAAGTGCCAGCACTGAAAGCTGTTGCTAGCCAGCACCCTTCCTTGGAAGCGCTTTCACAGGCGCAGCAACACTGGGGCTTTGCGCTTCTCTACCCACCAAATGTCACGGTCACTATCTCTCCGTCTCGTAGACACGAGCTGAGAAATTGCAAACGTCGAGCAATTGCTCAGAGAGGAAAAGTGCCAGCACTGAAAGCTGTTGCTAGCCAGCACCCTTCCTTGGAAGCGCTTTCACAGGCGCAGCAACACTGGGGCTTTGCGCTTCTCTAACCACCAAACGTCACGGTCATTCTCTTTCCGTCTCGTAGACACGAGCTGAGAAAGTGCAAACGTCAAGCAATTGCTCAGAGATGAAAAGCGCCAGCACTGAAAGCTCTTGCTAGCCAGCACCCTTCCTTGGAAGCGCTTTTGTAGCCCTAAGAACACTGGGGCTCTGGGCTTCTCTAGCCACCTCATCTTCTGCTCATCCTCTCACGCAGTGTAAAGAGAGGTCAGGTGAGAAATGGCAAACGTCGAGCAATTGCTCAGAGATGAAAAGTGCCAGCACTGAAAGCTGTTGCTAGCCAGCACCCTTCCTTGGAAGCGCTTTCACAGGCGCAGCAACACTGGGGCTTTGCGCTTCTATACCCACCAAACGTCACGGTCACTATCTCTCCGTCTCGTAGACACGAGCTGAGAAAATGCAAACGTCGAGCAATTGCTCAGAGATGAAAAGTGCCAGCACTGAAAGCTGTTGCTAGCCAGCACCCTTCCTTGGAAGCGCTTTTGTAGCCCTAAGAACAGTGGGGCTCTGGGCTTCTCTAGCCATCTAAACTTCTGCTCATCCTCTCGCGCAGTCTAAAGAGAGCTCAGGGGAGAAATTGCAAACGTCGAGCAATTGCTCAGAGATGAAAAGTGCCAGCACTGAAAGCTGTTGCTAGCCAGCCCCCTTCCTTGGAAGCGCTTTTGTAGCCCTTAGAACAGTGGGGCTCTGGGCTTCTCTAGCCACCTAATCTTCTGCTCATCCTGTCGCGCAGTCTAAAGAGAGCTCAGGGGAGAAATTGCAAACGTCGAGCAATTGCTCAGAGATGAAAAGTGCCAGCACTGAAAGCTGTTGCTAGCCAGCACCCTTCCTTGGAAGCGCTTTCACAGGCGCAGCAACACTGGGGCTTTGCGCTTCTCTACCCACCAAATGTCACGGTCACTATCTCTCCGTCTCGTAGACACGAGCTGAGAAATTGCAAACGTCGAGCAATTGCTCAGAGAGGAAAAGTGCCAGCACTGAAAGCTGTTGCTAGCCAGCACCCTTCCTTGGAAGCGCTTTCACAGGCGCAGCAGCACTGGGGCTTTGCGCTTCTCTAACCACCAAACGTCACGGTCATTCTCTTTCCGTCTCGTAGACACGAGCTGAGAAAATGCAAACGTCGAGCAATTGCTCAGAGATGAAAAGTGCCAGCACTGAAAGCTCTTGCTAGCCAGCCCCCTTCCTTGGAAGCGCTTTTGTAGCCCTAAGAACAGTGGGGCTCTGGGCTTCTCTAGCCACCTCATCTTCTGCTCATCCTCTCGCGCACTCTAAAGAGAGCTCAGGTGAGAAATTGCAAACGTCGAGCAATTGCTCAGAGATGAAAAGTGCCAGCACTGAAAGCTGTTGCTAGCCAGCCCCCTTCCTTGGAAGCGCTGTCACAGGCGCAGCAACACTGGGGCTTTGCGCTTCTCTACCCACCAAACGTCACGGTCACTATCTCTCCGTCTCGTAGACACGAGCTGAGAAATTGCAAACGTCGAGCAATTGCTCAGAGATGAAAAGTGCCAGCACTGAAAGATGTTGCTAGCCAGACCCCTTCCTTGGAAGCACTTTCACAGGTGCAGCAACACTGGGGCTTTGCGCTTCTCTAACCACCAAACGTCACGGTCATTCTCTTTCCGTCTCGTAGACACGAGCTGAGAAAGTGCAAACGTCGAGCAATTGCTCAGAGATGAAAAGCGCCAGCACTGAAAGCTCTTGCTAGCCAGCACCCTTCCTTGGAAGCGCTTTTGTAGCCCTAAGAACACTGGGGCTCTGGGCTTCTCTAGCCATCTAAACTTCTGCTCATCCTCTCGCGCAGTCTAAAGAGAGCTCAGGGGAGAAATTGCAAACGTCGAGCAATTGCTCAGAGATGAAAAGTGCCAGCACTGAAAGCTGTTGCTAGCCAGCACCCTTCCTTGGAAGTGCTTTTGTAGGCCTAAGAACATTGGGGCTGTGGGCTTCTCTAGCCACCTCATCTTCTGCTCATCCTCTCGCGCAGTCTAAAGAGAGCTCAGGTGAGAAATTGCAAACGTCGAGCAATTGCTCAGAGATGAAAAGTGCCAGCACTGAAAGCTGTTGCTAGCCAGCACCCTTCCTTGGAAGCGCTTTCACAGGCGCAGCAACACTGGGGCTTTGCGCTTCTCTAACCACCAAACGTCACGGTCATTCTCTTTCCGTCTCGTAGACACGAGCTGAGAAATTGCAAACGTCAAGCAATTGCTCAGAGATGAAAAGCGCCAGCACTGAAAGCTCTTCCTAGCCAGCACCCTTCCTTGGAAGCGCTTTTGTAGCCCTAAGAACAGTGGAGCTCTGGGCTTCTCTAGCCACCTCATCTTCTGCTCATCCTCTCGCGCAGTCTAAAGAGAGCTCAGGTGAGAAATTGCAAACGTCGAGCAATTGCTCAGAGATGAAAAGTGCCAGCACTGAAAGCTGTTGCTAGCCAGCACCCTTCCTTGGAAGCGCTTTCACAGGCGCAGCAACACTGGGGCTTTGCGCTTCTCTAGCCACCAAACGTCACGGTCACTATCTCTCCGTCTCGTAGACACGAGCTGAGAAATTGCAAACGTCGAGCAATTGCTCAGAGATGAAAAGAGCCAGCACTGAAAGCTGTTGCTAGCCAGCCCCCTTCCTTGGAAGCGCTTTCACAGGCGCAGCAACACTGGGGCTTTGCGCTTCTCTAGCCACCAAACGTCACGGTCATTCTCTTTCCGTCTCGTAGACACGAGCTGAGAAAGTGCAAACGTCGAGCAATTGCTCAGAGATGAAAAGTGCCAGCACTGAAAGCTGTTGCTAGCCAGCCCCCTTCCTTGGAAGCGCTTTCACAGGCGCAGCAACACTTGCTCTTTGCGCTTCTCTTTCCACCAAAGGTCACGGTCATTCTCTTTCTGTCTCGTAGACACGAGCTGAGAAATTGCAAACGTCGAGCAATTGCTCAGAGATGAAAAGTGCCAGCACTGAAAGCTCTTGCTAGCCAGCCCCCTTCCTTGGAAGCGCTTTCACAGGTGCAGCAACACTGGGGCTTTGCGCTTCTCTAACCACCAAACGTCACGGTCATTCTCTTTCCGTCTCGTAGACACGAGCTGAGAAAGTGCAAACGTCGAGCAATTGCTCAGAGATGAAAAGCGCCAGCACTGAAAGCTGTTGCTAGCCAGCACCCTTCCTTGGAAGCGCTTTTGTAGCCCTAAGAACACTGGGGCTCTGGGCTTCTCTAGCCATCTAAACTTCTGCTCATCCTCTCGCGCAGTCTAAAGAGAGCTCAGGGGAGAAATTGCAAACGTCGAGCAATTGCTCAGAGATGAAAAGTGCCAGCACTGAAAGCTGTTGCTAGCCAGCACCCTTCCTTGGAAGTGCTTTTGTAGGCCTAAGAACATTGGGGCTGTGGGCTTCTCTAGCCACCTCATCTTCTGCTCATCCTCTCGCGCAGTCTAAAGAGAGCTCAGGTGAGAAATTGCAAACGTCGAGCAATTGCTCAGAGATGAAAAGTGCCAGCACTGAAAGCTGTTGCTAGCCAGCCCCCTTCCTTGGAAGCGCTTTCACAGGCGCAGCAACACTGGGGCTTTGCGCTTCTCTAACCACCAAACGTCACGGTCATTCTCTTTCCGTCTCGTAGACACGAGCTGAGAAATTGCAAACGTCAAGCAATTGCTCAGAGATGAAAAGCGCCAGCACTGAAAGCTCTTCCTAGCCAGCCCCCTTCCTTGGAAGCGCTTTTGTAGCCCTAAGAACAGTGGAGCTCTGGGCTTCTCTAGCCACCTCATCTTCTGCTCATCCTCTCGCGCAGTCTAAAGAGAGCTCAGGTGAGAAATTGCAAACGTCGAGCAATTGCTCAGAGATGAAAAGTGCCAGCACTGAAAGCTGTTGCTAGCCAGCACCCTTCCTTGGAAGCGCTTTCACAGGCGCAGCAACACTGGGGCTTTGCGCTTCTCTAGCCACCAAACGTCACGGTCACTATCTCTCCGTCTCGTAGACACGAGCTGAGAAATTGCAAACGTCGAGCAATTGCTCAGAGATGAAAAGAGCCAGCACTGAAAGCTGTTGCTAGCCAGCCCCCTTCCTTGGAAGCGCTTTCACAGGCGCAGCAACACTGGGGCTTTGCGCTTCTCTAGCCACCAAACGTCACGGTCATTCTCTTTCCGTCTCGTAGACACGAGCTGAGAAAGTGCAAACCTCGAGCAATTGCTCAGAGATGAAAAGTGCCAGCACTGAAAGCTGTTGCTAGCCAGCCCCCTTCCTTGGAAGCGCTTTCACAGGCGCAGCAACACTTGCTCTTTGAGCTTCTCTTTCCACCAAAGGTCACGGTCATTCTCTTTCTGTCTCGTAGACACGAGCTGAGAAATTGCAAACGTCGAGCAATTGCTCAGAGATGAAAAGTGCCAGCACTGAAAGCTGTTGCTAGCCAGCACCCTTCCTTGGAAGCGCTTTCACAGGTGCAGCAACACTGGGGCTTTGCGCTTCTCTAACCACCAAACGTCACGGTCATTCTCTTTCCGTCTTGTAGACACGAGCTGAGAAATTGCAAACGTCGAGCAATTGCTCAGAGATGAAAAGTGCCAGCACTGAAAGCTGTTGCTAGCCAGCACCCTTCCTTGGAAGCGCTGTCACAGGCGCAGCAACACTGGGGCTTTGCGCTTCTCTACCCACCAAACGTCACGGTCACTATCTCTCCGTCTCGTAGACACGAGCTGAGAAATTGCAAACGTCGAGCAATTGCTCAGAGATGAAAAGTGCCAGCACTGAAAGCTGTTGCTAGCCAGCACCCTTCCTTGGAAGCGCTTTTGTAGCCCTAAGAACACTGGGGCTGTGGGCTTCTCTAGCCATCTAAACTTCTGCTCATCCTCTCGCACAGTCTAAAGAGAGCTCAGGTGAGAAATTGCAAACGTCGAGCAATTGCTGAGAGATGAAAAGTGCCAGCACTGAAAGCTGTTGCTAGCCAGCACCCTTCCTTGGAAGCGCTTTCACAGGCGCAGCAACACTGGGGCTTTGCGCTTCTCTAACCACCAAACGTCACGGTCATTCTCTTTCCGTCTCGTAGACACGAGCTGAGAAATTGCAAACGTCAAGCAATTGCTCAGAGATGAAAAGTGCCAGCACTGAAAGCTCTTCCTAGCCAGCACCCTTCCTTGGAAGCGCTTTTGTAGCCCTAAGAACAGTGGAGCTCTGGGCTTCTCTAGCCACCTCATCTTCTGCTCATCCTCTCGCGCACTCTAAAGAGAGCTCAGGTGAGAAATTGCAAACGTCGAGCAATTGCTCAGAGATGAAAAGTGCCAGCACTGAAAGCTGTTGCTAGCCAGCACCCTTCCTTGGAAGCGCTTTCACAGGCGCAGCAACACTGGGGCTTTGCGCTTCTCTAGCCACCAAACGTCACGGTCACTATCTCTCCGTCTCGTAGACACGAGCTGAGAAATTGCAAACCTCGAGCAATTGCTCAGAGATGAAAAGAGCCAGCACTGAAAGCTGTTGCTAGCCAGCCCCCTTCCTTGGAAGCGCTTTCACAGGCGCAGCAACACTGGGGCTTTGCGCTTCTCTAGCCACCAAACGTCACGGTCATTCTCTTTCCGTCTCGTAGACACGAGCTGAGAAAGTGCAAACCTCGAGCAATTGCTCAGAGATGAAAAGTGCCAGCACTGAAAGCTGTTGCTAGCCAGCCCCCTTCCTTGGAAGCGCTTTCACAGGCGCAGCAACACTTGCTCTTTGCGCTTCTCTTTCCACCAAAGGTCACGGTCATTCTCTTTCTGTCTCGTAGACACGAGCTGAGAAATTGCAAATGTCAAGCAATTGCTGAGAGATGAAAAGTGCCAGCACTGAAAGCTCTTGCTAGCCAGCCCCCTTCCTTGGAAGCGCTTTCACAGGTGCAGCAACACTGGGGCTTTGCGCTTCTCTAACCACCAAACGTCACGGTCATTCTCTTTCCGTCTTGTAGACACGAGCTGAGAAATTGCAAACGTCGAGCAATTGCTCAGAGATGAAAAGTGCCAGCACTGAAAGATGTTGCTAGCCAGCACCCTTCCTTGGAAGCGCTGTCACAGGCGCAGCAACACTGGGGCTTTGCGCTTCTCTACCCACCAAACGTCACGGTCACTATCTCTCCGTCTCGTAGACACGAGCTGAGAAATTGCAAACGTCGAGCAATTGCTCAGAGATGAAAAGTGCCAGCACTGAAAGCTGTTGCTAGCCAGCACCCTTCCTTGGAAGCGCTTTTGTAGCCCTAAGAACACTGGGGCTCTGGGCTTCTCTAGCCATCTAAACTTCTGCTCATCCTCTCGCACAGTCTAAAGAGAGCTCAGGGGAGAAATTGCAAACGTCGAGCAATTGCTGAGAGATGAAAAGTGCCAGCACTGAAAGCTGTTGCTAGCCAGCACCCTTCCTTGGAAGTGCTTTTGTAGGTCTAAAAACACTGGGGCTGTGGGCTTCTCTAGCCCCCTAATCTTCTGCTCATCCTGTCGCGCAGTCTAAAGAGCGCTCAGGTGAGAAATTGCAAACGTCGAGCAATTGCTCAGAGATGAAAAGTGCCAGCACTGAAAGCTGTTTCTAGCCAGCAGCCTTCCTTGGAAGCGCTTTCACAGGCGCAGCAACACTGGGGCTTTGCGCTTCTCTAACCACCAAACGTCACGGTCATTCTCTTTCCGTCTTGTAGACACGAGCTGAGAAAGTGCAAACGTCAAGCAATTGCTCAGAGATGAAAAGTGCCAGCACTGAAAGCTGTTGCTAGCCAGCCCCCTTCCTTGGAAGCGCTTTTGTAGCCCTAAGAACAGTGGGGCTCTGGGCTTCTCTAGCCACCTCATCTTCTGCTCATCCTCTCACGCAGTGTAAAGAGAGGTCAGGTGAGAAATGGCAAACGTCGAGCAATTGCTCAGAGATGAAAAGTGCCAGCACTGAAAGCTGTTGCTAGCCAGCACCCTTCCTTGGAAGCGCTTTCACAGGCGCAGCAACACTGGGGCTTTGCGCTTCTATACCCACCAAACGTCACGGTCACTATCTCTCCGTCTCGTAGACACGAGCTGAGAAAATGCAAACGTCGAGCAATTGCTCAGAGATGAAAAGTGCCAGCACTGAAAGCTGTTGCTAGCCAGCACCCTTCCTTGGAAGCGCTTTTGTAGCCCTAAGAACAGTGGGGCTCTGGGCTTCTCTAGCCATCTAAACTTCTGCTCATCCTCTCGCGCAGTCTAAAGAGAGCTCAGGGGAGAAATTGCAAACGTCGAGCAATTGCTCAGAGATGAAAAGTGCCAGCACTGAAAGCTGTTGCTAGCCAGCCCCCTTCCTTGGAAGCGCTTTTGTAGCCCTTAGAACACTGGGGCTCTGGGCTTCTCTAGCCACCTAATCTTCTGCTCATCCTGTCGCGCAGTCTAAAGAGAGCTCAGGTGAGAAATTGCAAACGTCGAGCAATTGCTCAGAGATGAAAAGTGCCAGCACTGAAAGCTGTTGCTAGCCAGCACCCTTCCTTGGAAGCGCTTTCACAGGCGCAGCAACACTGGGGCTTTGCGCTTCTCTACCCACCAAATGTCACGGTCACTATCTCTCCGTCTCGTAGACACGAGCTGAGAAATTGCAAACGTCGAGCAATTGCTCAGAGAGGAAAAGTGCCAGCACTGAAAGCTGTTGCTAGCCAGCACCCTTCCTTGGAAGCGCTTTCACAGGCGCAGCAACACTGGGGCTTTGCGCTTCTCTAACCACCAAACATCACGGTCATTCTCTTTCCGTCTCGTAGACACGAGCTGAGAAAATGCAAACGTCGAGCAATTGCTCAGAGATGAAAAGTGCCAGCACTGAAAGCTGTTGCTAGCCAGCCCCCTTCCTTGGAAGCGCTTTTGTAGCCCTAAGAACAGTGGGGCTCTGGGCTTCTCTAGCCACCTCATCTTCTGCTCATCCTCTCGCGCACTCTAAAGAGAGCTCAGGTGAGAAATTGCAAACGTCGAGCAATTGCTCAGAGATGAAAAGTGCCAGCACTGAAAGCTGTTGCTAGCCAGCACCCTTCCTTGGAAGCGCTTTCACAGGCGCAGCAACACTGGGGCTTTGCGCTTCTCTAACCACCAAACGTCACGGTCATTCTCTTTCGGTCTCGTAGACACGAGCTGAGAAATTGCAAACCTCGAGCAATTGCTCAGAGATGAAAAGTGCCAGCACTGAAAGCTGTTGCTAGCCAGCCCCCTTCCTTGGAAGCGCTTTTGTAGCCCTAAGAACAGTGGAGCTCTGGGCTTCTCTAGCCATCTCATCTTCTGCTCATCCTCTCGCGCAGTCTAAAGAGAGCTCAGGTGAGAAATTGCAAACGTCGAGCAATTGCTCAGAGATGAAAAGTGCCAGCACTGAAAGCTGTTGCTAGCCAGCCCCCTTCCTTGGAAGCGCTTTCACAGGTGCAGCAACACTGGGGCTTTGCGCTTCTCTACCCACCAAACGTCACAGTCACTATCTCTCCGTCTCGTAGACACGAGCTGAGAAATTGCAAACGTCGAGCAATTGCTCAGAGATGAAAAGTGCCAGCACTGAAAGATGTTGCTAGCCAGCACCCTTCCTTGGAAGCACTTTCACAGGTGCAGCAACACTGGGGCTTTGCGCTTCTCTAACCACCAAACGTCACGGTCATTCTCTTTCCGTCTCGTAGACACGAGCTGAGAAATTGCAAACGTCGAGCAATTGCTCAGAGATGAAAAGCGCCAGCACTGAAAGCTCTTCCTAGCCAGCACCCTTCCTTGGAAGCGCTTTTGTAGCCCTAAGAACACTGGGGCTCTGGGCTTCTCTAGCCATCTAAACTTCTGCTCATCCTCTCGCGCAGTCTAAAGAGAGCTCAGGGGAGAAATTGCAAACGTCGAGCAATTGCTCAGAGATGAAAAGTGCCAGCACTGAAAGCTGTTGCTAGCCAGCACCCTTCCTTGGAAGTGCTTTTGTAGGCCTAAGAACATTGGGGCTGTGGGCTTCTCTAGCCACCTCATCTTCTGCTCATCCTCTCGCGCAGTCTAAAGAGAGCTCAGGTGAGAAATTGCAAACGTCGAGCAATTGCTCAGAGATGAAAAGTGCCAGCACTGAAAGCTGTTGCTAGCCAGCACCCTTCCTTGGAAGCGCTTTCACAGGCGCAGCAACACTGGGGCTTTGCGCTTCTCTAACCACCAAACGTCACGGTCATTCTCTTTCCGTCTCGTAGACACGAGCTGAGAAATTGCAAACGTCAAGCAATTGCTCAGAGATGAAAAGCGCCAACACTGAAAGCTCTTCCTAGCCAGCCCCCTTCCTTGGAAGCGCTTTTGTAGCCCTAAGAACAGTGGAGCTCTGGGCTTCTCTAGCCACCTCATCTTCTGCTCATCCTCTCGCGCAGTCTAAAGAGAGCTCAGGTGAGAAATTGCAAACGTCGAGCAATTGCTCAGAGATGAAAAGTGCCAGCACTGAAAGCTGTTGCTAGCCAGCCCCCTTCCTTGGAAGCGCTTTCACAGGCGCAGCAACACTGGGGCTTTGCGCTTCTCTAGCCACCAAACGTCACGGTCATTCTCTTTCCGTCTCGTAGACACGAGCTGAGAAAGTGCAAACCTCGAGCAATTGCTCAGAGATGAAAAGTGCCAGCACTGAAAGCTGTTGCTAGCCAGCCCCCTTCCTTGGAAGCGCTTTCACAGGCGCAGCAACACTTGCTCTTTGAGCTTCTCTTTCCACCAAAGGTCACGGTCATTCTCTTTCTGTCTCGTAGACACGAGCTGAGAAATTGCAAACGTCGAGCAATTGCTCAGAGATGAAAAGTGCCAGCACTGAAAGCTCTTGCTAGCCAGCCCCCTTCCTTGGAAGCGCTTTCACAGGTGCAGCAACACTGGGGCTTTGCGCTTCTCTAACCACCAAACGTCACGGTCATTCTCTTTCCGTCTTGTAGACACGAGCTGAGAAATTGCAAACGTCGAGCAATTGCTCAGAGATGAAAAGTGCCAGCACTGAAAGCTGTTGCTAGCCAGCACCCTTCCTTGGAAGCGCTGTCACAGGCGCAGCAACACTGGGGCTTTGCGCTTCTCTACCCACCAAACGTCACGGTCACTATCTCTCCGTCTCGTAGACACGAGCTGAGAAATTGCAAACGTCGAGCAATTGCTCAGAGATGAAAAGTGCCAGCACTGAAAGCTGTTGCTAGCCAGCACCCTTCCTTGGAAGCGCTTTTGTAGCCCTAAGAACAGTGGGGCTCTGGGCTTCTCTAGCCATCTAAACTTCTGCTCATCCTCTCGCACAGTCTAAAGAGAGCTCAGGGGAGAAATTGCAAACGTCGAGCAATTGCTGAGAGATGAAAAGTGCCAGCACTGAAAGCTGTTGCTAGCCAGCACCCTTCCTTGGAAGCGCTTTCACAGGCGCAGCAACACTGGGGCTTTGCGCTTCTCTAACCACCAAACGTCACGGTCATTCTCTTTCCGTCTCGTAGACACGAGCTGAGAAATTGCAAACGTCAAGCAATTGCTCAGAGATGAAAAGTGCCAGCACTGAAAGCTCTTCCTAGCCAGCACCCTTCCTTGGAAGCGCCTATGTAACCCTAAGAACAGTGGGGCTCTGGGCTTCTCTAGCCACCTCATCTTCTGCTCATCCTCTCGCGCAGTCTAAAGAGAGCTCAGGTGAGAAATTGCAAACGTCGAGCAATTGCTCAGAGATGAAAAGTGCCAGCACTGAAAGCTGTTGCTAGCCAGCACCCTTCCTTGGAAGCGCTTTCACAGGCGCAGCAACACTGGGGCTTTGCGCTTCTCTAGCCACCAAACGTCACGGTCACTATCTCTCCGTCTCGTAGACACGAGCTGAGAAATTGCAAACCTCGAGCAATTGCTCAGAGATGAAAAGAGCCAGCACTGAAAGCTGTTGCTAGCCAGCCCCCTTCCTTGGAAGCGCTTTCACAGGCGCAGCAACACTGGGGCTTTGCGCTTCTCTAGCCACCAAACGTCACGGTCATTCTCTTTCCGTCTCGTAGACACGAGCTGAGAAAGTGCAAACCTCGAGCAATTGCTCAGAGATGAAAAGTGCCAGCACTGAAAGCTGTTGCTAGCCAGCCCCCTTCCTTGGAAGCGCTTTCACAGGCGCAGCAACACTTGCTCTTTGCGCTTCTCTTTCCACCAAAGGTCACGGTCATTCTCTTTCTGTCTCGTAGACACGAGCTGAGAAATTGCAAACGTCGAGCAATTGCTCAGAGATGAAAAGTGCCAGCACTGAAAGATGTTGCTAGCCAGCCCCCTTCCTTGGAAGCGCTTTCACAGGTGCAGCAACACTGGGGCTTTGCGCTTCTCTAACCACCAAACGTCACGGTCATTCTCTTTCCGTCTCGTAGACACGAGCTGAGAAAGTGCAAACATCGAGCAATTGCTCAGAGATGAAAAGCGCCAGAACTGAAAGCTGTTGCTAGCCAGCACCCTTCCTTGGAAGCGCTTTTGTAGCCCTAAGAACACTGGGGCTCTGGGCTTCTCTAGCCATCTAAACTTCTGCTCATCCTCTAGCGCAGTCTAAAGAGAGCTCAGGGGAGAAATTGCAAACGTCGAGCAATTGCTCAGAGATGAAAAGTGCCAGCACTGAAAGCTGTTGCTAGCCAGCACCCTTCCTTGGAAGTGCTTTTGTAGGCCTAAGAACATTGGGGCTGTGGGCTTCTCTAGCCACCTCATCTTCTGCTCATCCTCTCGCGCAGTCTAAAGAGAGCTCAGGTGAGAAATTGCAAACGTCGAGCAATTGCTCAGAGATGAAAAGTGCCAGCACTGAAAGCTCTTGCTAGCCAGCACCCTTCCTTGGAAGCGCTTTCACAGGCGCAGCAACACTGGGGCTTTGCGCTTCTCTAACCACCAAACGTCACGGTCATTCTCTTTCCGTCTCGTAGACACGAGCTGAGAAATTGCAAACGTCAAGCAATTGCTCAGAGATGAAAAGCGCCAGCACTGAAAGCTCTTCCTAGCCAGCACCCTTCCTTGGAAGCGCTTTTGTAGCCCTAAGAACAGTGGAGCTCTGGGCTTCTCTAGCCACCTCATCTTCTGCTCATCCTCTCGCGCAGTCTAAAGAGAGCTCAGGTGAGAAATTGGAAACGTCGAGCAATTGCTCAGAGATGAAAAGTGCCAGCACTGAAAGCTCTTGCTAGCCAGCACCCTTCCTTGGAAGCGCTTTCACAGGCGCAGCAACACTGGGGCTTTGCGCTTCTCTAGCCACCAAACGTCACGGTCATTCTCTTTCCGTCTCGTAGACACGAGCTGAGAAAGTGCAAACCTCGAGCAATTGCTCAGAGATGAAAAGTGCCAGCACTGAAAGCTGTTGCTAGCCAGCCCCCTTCCTTGGAAGCGCTTTCACAGGCACAGCAACACTTGCTCTTTGCGCTTCTCTTTCCACCAAAGGTCACGGTCATTCTCTTTCTGTCTCGTAGACACGAGCTGAGAAATTGCAAACGTCGAGCAATTGCTCAGAGATGAAAAGTGCCAGCACTGAAAGCTCTTGCTAGCCAGCCCCCTTCCTTGGAAGCGCTTTCACAGGTGCAGCAACACTGGGGCTTTGCGCTTCTCTAACCACCAAACGTCACGGTCATTCTCTTTCCGTCTTGTAGACACGAGCTGAGAAATTGCAAACGTCGAGCAATTGCTCAGAGATGAAAAGTGCCAGCACTGAAAGCTGTTGCTAGCCAGCACCCTTCCTTGGAAGTGCTTTTGTAGGCCTAAAAACACTGGGGCTGTGGGATTCTCTAGCCCCCTAATATTCTGCTCATCCTCTCGCGCAGTCTAAAGAGCGCTCAGGGGAGAAATTGCAAACGTCGAGCAATTGCTCAGAGATGAAAAGTGCCAGCACTGAAAGCTGTTGCTAGCCAGCACCCTTCCTTGGAAGTGCTTTTGTAGGCCTAAAAACACTGGGGCTGTGGGATTCTCTAGCCCCCTCATCTTCTGCTCATCCTCTCGCGCAGTCTAAAGAGCGCTCAGGGGAGAAATTGCAAACGTCGAGCAATTGCTCAGAGATGAAAAGTGCCAGCACTGAAAGCTGTTGCTAGCCAGCACCCTTCCTTGGAAGTGCTTTCACAGGCGCAGCAACACTGGGGCTTTGCGATTCTCTAACCACCAAACGTCACGGTCATTCTCTTTCCGTCTCGTAGACACGAGCTGAGAAATTGCAAACGTCAAGCAATTGCTCAGAGATGAAAAGTGCCAGCACTGAAAGCTGTTGCTAGCCAGCACCCTTCCTTGGAAGCGCTTTTGTAGCCCTAAGAACAGTGGGGCTCTGGGCTTCTCTAGCCACCTCATCTTCTGCTCATCCTCTCACGCAGTCTAAAGAGAGCTCAGGTGAGAAATGGCAAACGTCGAGCAATTGCTCAGAGAGGAAAAGTGCCAGCACTGAAAGCTGTTGCTAGCCAGCACCCTTCCTTGGAAGCGCTTTCACAGGCGCAGCAACACTGGGGCTTTGCGCTTCTCTACCCACCAAACGTCACGGTCACTATCTCTCCGTCTCGTAGACACGAGCTGAGAAATTGCAAACGTCGAGCAATTGCTCAGAGATGAAAAGTGCCAGCACTGAAAGCTGTTGCTAGCCAGCACCCTTCCTTGGAAGCGCTTTCACAGGTGCAGCAACACTGGGGCTTTGCACTTCTCTACCCACCAAACGTCACGGTCATTCTCTTTCCGTCTCGTAGACACGAGCTGAGAAATTGCAAACGTCGAGCAATTGCTCAGAGATGAAAAGCGCCAGCACTGAAAGCTCTTCCTAGCCAGCCCCCTTACTTGGAAGCGCTTTTGTAGCCCGAAGAACAGTGGAGCTTTGCGCTTCTCTAGCCACCTCATCTTCTGATCATCCTCTCGCGCAGTCTAAAGAGAGCTCAGGTGAGAAATTGCAAACGTCGAGCAATTGCTCAGAGATGAAAAGTGCCAGCACTGAAAGCTGTTGCTAGCCAGCACCCTTCCTTGGAAGCGCTTTCACAGGCGCAGCAACACTGGGGCTTTGCGCTTCTCTAACCACCAAACGTCACGGTCATTCTCTTTCCGTCTCGTAGACACGAGCTGAGAAATTGCAAACGTCAAGCAATTGCTCAGAGATGAAAAGCGCCAGCACTGAAAGCTCTTCCTAGCCAGCCCCCTTCCTTGGAAGCACTTTTGTAGCCCTAAGAACAGTGGAGCTCTGGGCTTCTCTAGCCACCTCATCTTCTGCTCATCCTCTCGCGCAGTCTAAAGAGAGCTCAGGTGAGAAATTGCAAACGTCGAGCAATTGCTCAGAGATGAAAAGTGCCAGCATTGAAAGCTGTTGCTAGCCAGCACCCTTCCTTGGAAGCGCTTTCACAGGCGCAGCAACACTGGGGCTTTGCGCTTCTCTACCCACCAAACGTCACGGTCACTATCTCTCCGTCTCGTAGACACGAGCTGAGAAATTGCAAACGTCGAGCAATTGCTCAGAGATGAAAAGAGCCAGCACTGAAAGCTGTTGCTAGCCAGCCCCCTTCCTTGGAAGCGCTTTCACAGGCGCAGCAACACTGGGGCTTTGCGCTTCTCTAGCCACCAAACGTCACGGTCATTCTCTTTCCGTCTCGTAGACACGAGCTGAGAAAGTGCAAACCTCGAGCAATTGCTCAGAGATGAAAAGTGCCAGCACTGAAAGCTGTTGCTAGCCAGCCCCCTTCCTTGGAAGCGCTTTCACAGGCGCAGCAACACTTGCTCTTTGAGCTTCTCTTTCCACCAAAGGTCACGGTCATTCTCTTTCTGTCTCGTAGACACGAGCTGAGAAATTGCAAACGTCGAGCAATTGCTCAGAGATGAAAAGTGCCAGCACTGAAAGCTCTTGCTAGCCAGCCCCCTTCCTTGGAAGCGCTTTCACAGGTGCAGCAACACTGGGGCTTTGCGCTTCTCTAACCACCAAACGTCACGGTCATTCTCTTTCCGTCTTGTAGACACGAGCTGAGAAATTGCAAACGTCGAGCAATTGCTCAGAGATGAAAAGTGCCAGCACTGAAAGCTGTTGCTAGCCAGCACCCTTCCTTGGAAGCGCTGTCACAGGCGCAGCAACACTGGGGCTTTGCGCTTCTCTACCCACCAAACGTCACGGTCACTATCTCTCCGTCTCGTAGACACGAGCTGAGAAATTGCAAACGTCGAGCAATTGCTCAGAGATGAAAAGTGCCAGCACTGAAAGCTGTTGCTAGCCAGCACCCTTCCTTGGAAGCGCTTTTGTAGCCCTAAGAACAGTGGGGCTCTGGGCTTCTCTAGCCATCTAAACTTCTGCTCATCCTCTCGCACAGTCTAAAGAGAGCTCAGGGGAGAAATTGCAAACGTCGAGCAATTGCTGAGAGATGAAAAGTGCCAGCACTGAAAGCTGTTGCTAGCCAGCACCCTTCCTTGGAAGCGCTTTCACAGGCGCAGCAACACTGGGGCTTTGCGCATCTCTAACCACCAAACGTCACGGTCATTCTCTTTCCGTCTCGTAGACACGAGCTGAGAAATTGCAAACGTCAAGCAATTGCTCAGAGATGAAAAGTGCCAGCACTGAAAGCTCTTCCTAGCCAGCACCCTTCCTTGGAAGCGCCTATGTAACCCTAAGAACAGTGGGGCTCTGGGCTTCTCTAGCCACCTCATCTTCTGCTCATCCTCTCGCGCAGTCTAAAGAGAGCTCAGGTGAGAAATTGCAAACGTCGAGCAATTGCTCAGAGATGAAAAGTGCCAGCACTGAAAGCTGTTGCTAGCCAGCACCCTTCCTTGGAAGCGCTTTCACAGGCGCAGCAACACTGGGGCTTTGCGCTTCTCTACCCACCAAACGTCACGGTCACTATCTCTCCGTCTCGTAGACACGAGCTGAGAAATTGCAAACCTCGAGCAATTGCTCAGAGATGAAAAGAGCCAGCACTGAAAGCTGTTGCTAGCCAGCACCCTTCCTTGGAAGCGCTTTCACAGGCGCAGCAACACTGGGGCTTTGCGCTTCTCTAGCCACCAAACGTCACGGTCATTCTCTTTCCGTCTCGTAGACACGAGCTGAGAAAGTGCAAACCTCGAGCAATTGCTCAGAGATGAAAAGTGCCAGCACTGAAAGCTGTTGCTAGCCAGCCCCCTTCCTTGGAAGCGCTTTCACAGGCGCAGCAACACTTGCTCTTTGCGCTTCTCTTTCCACCAAAGGTCACGGTCATTCTCTTTCTGTCTCGTAGACACGAGCTGAGAAATTGCAAACGTCGAGCAATTGCTCAGAGATGAAAAGTGCCAGCACTGAAAGATGTTGCTAGCCAGCCCCCTTCCTTGGAAGCGCTTTCACAGGTGCAGCAACACTGGGGCTTTGCGCTTCTCTAACCACCAAACGTCACGGTCATTCTCTTTCCGTCTCGTAGACACGAGCTGAGAAAGTGCAAACGTCGAGCAATTGCTCAGAGATGAAAAGCGCCAGCACTGAAAGCTGTTGCTAGCCAGCACCCTTCCTTGGAAGCGCTTTTGTAGCCCTAAGAACACTGGGGCTCTGGGCTTCTCTAGCCATCTAAACTTCTGCTCATCCTCTAGCGCAGTCTAAAGAGAGCTCAGGGGAGAAATTGCAAACGTCGAGCAATTGCTCAGAGATGAAAAGTGCCAGCACTGAAAGCTGTTGCTAGCCAGCACCCTTCCTTGGAAGTGCTTTTGTAGGCCTAAGAACATTGGGGCTCTGGGCTTCTCTAGCCACCTCATCTTCTGCTCATCCTCTCGCGCAGTCTAAAGAGAGCTCAGGTGAGAAATTGCAAACGTCGAGCAATTGCTCAGAGATGAAAAGTGCCAGCACTGAAAGCTGTTGCTAGCCAGCACCCTTCCTTGGAAGCGCTTTCACAGGCGCAGCAACACTGGGGCTTTGCGCTTCTCTAACCACCAAACGTCACGGTCATTCTCTTTCCGTCTCGTAGACACGAGCTGAGAAATTGCAAACGTCAAGCAATTGCTCAGAGATGAAAAGCGCCAGCACTGAAAGCTCTTCCTAGCCAGCACCCTTCCTTGGAAGCGCTTTTGTAGCCCTAAGAACAGTGGAGCTCTGGGCTTCTCTAGCCACCTCATCTTCTGCTCATCCTCTCGCGCAGTCTAAAGAGAGCTCAGGTGAGAAATTGGAAACGTCGAGCAATTGCTCAGAGATGAAAAGTGCCAGCACTGAAAGCTGTTGCTAGCCAGCACCCTTCCTTGGAAGCGCTTTCACAGGCGCAGCAACACTGGGGCTTTGCGCTTCTCTAGCCACCAAACGTCACGGTCATTCTCTTTCCGTCTCGTAGACACGAGCTGAGAAAGTGCAAACCTCGAGCAATTGCTCAGAGATGAAAAGTGCCAGCACTGAAAGCTGTTGCTAGCCAGCCCCCTTCCTTGGAAGCGCTTTCACAGGCACAGCAACACTTGCTCTTTGCGCTTCTCTTTCCACCAAAGGTCACGGTCATTCTCTTTCTGTCTCGTAGACACGAGCTGAGAAATTGCAAACGTCGAGCAATTGCTCAGAGATGAAAA
The DNA here is from genome assembly GCA_037962945.1 of Sarcoramphus papa. NCBI lineage: Eukaryota > Metazoa > Chordata > Aves > Accipitriformes > Cathartidae > Sarcoramphus > Sarcoramphus papa. The sequence goes on along the minus strand of CM075590.1, from coordinate 27,503,909 downwards.
GTGCCAGCACTGAAAGCTCTTGCTAGCCAGCCCCCTTCCTTGGAAGCGCTTTCACAGGTGCAGCAACACTGGGGCTTTGCGCTTCTCTAACCACCAAACGTCACGGTCATTCTCTTTCCGTCTTGTAGACACGAGCTGAGAAATTGCAAACGTCGAGCAATTGCTCAGAGATGAAAAGTGCCAGCACTGAAAGCTGTTGCTAGCCAGCACCCTTCCTTGGAAGTGCTTTTGTAGGCCTAAAAACACTGGGGCTGTGGGATTCTCTAGCCCCCTAATCTTCTGCTCATCCTCTCGCGCAGTCTAAAGAGCGCTCAGGGGAGAAATTGCAAACGTCGAGCAATTGCTCAGAGATGAAAAGTGCCAGCACTGAAAGCTGTTGCTAGCCAGCACCCTTCCTTGGAAGTGCTTTTGTAGGCCTAAAAACACTGGGGCTGTGGGATTCTCTAGCCCCCTAATCTTCTGCTCATCCTCTCGCGCAGTCTAAAGAGCGCTCAGGGGAGAAATTGCAAACGTCGAGCAATTGCTCAGAGATGAAAAGTGCCAGCACTGAAAGCTGTTGCTAGCCAGCACCCTTCCTTGGAAGTGCTTTCACAGGCGCAGCAACACTGGGGCTTTGCGCTTCTCTAACCACCAAACGTCACGGTCATTCTCTTTCCGTCTCGTAGACACGAGCTGAGAAATTGCAAACGTCAAGCAATTGCTCAGAGATGAAAAGCGCCAGCACTGAAAGCTGTTGCTAGCCAGCACCCTTCCTTGGAAGCGCTTTTGTAGCCCTAAGAACAGTGGGGCTCTGGGCTTCTCTAGCCACCTCATCTTCTGCTCATCCTCTCACGCAGTCTAAAGAGAGCTCAGGTGAGAAATGGCAAACGTCGAGCAATTGCTCAGAGAGGAAAAGTGCCAGCACTGAAAGCTGTTGCTAGCCAGCACCCTTCCTTGGAAGCGCTTTCACAGGCGCAGCAACACTGGGGCTTTGCGCTTCTCTACCCACCAAACGTCACGGTCACTATCTCTCCGTCTCGTAGACACGAGCTGAGAAATTGCAAACGTCGAGCAATTGCTCAGAGATGAAAAGTGCCAGCACTGAAAGCTGTTGCTAGCCAGCACCCTTCCTTGGAAGCGCTTTCACAGGTGCAGCAACACTGGGGCTTTGCACTTCTCTACCCACCAAACGTCACGGTCATTCTCTTTCCGTCTCGTAGACACGAGCTGAGAAATTGCAAACGTCGAGCAATTGCTCAGAGATGAAAAGCGCCAGCACTGAAAGCTCTTCCTAGCCAGCCCCCTTACTTGGAAGCGCTTTTGTAGCCCGAAGAACAGTGGAGCTTTGCGCTTCTCTAGCCACCTCATCTTCTGATCATCCTCTCGCGCAGTCTAAAGAGAGCTCAGGTGAGAAATTGCAAACGTCGAGCAATTGCTCAGAGATGAAAAGTGCCAGCACTGAAAGCTGTTGCTAGCCAGCACCCTTCCTTGAAAGCGCTTTCACAGGCGCAGCAACACTGGGGCTTTGCGCTTCTCTACCCACCAAACGTCACGGTCACTATCTCTCCGTCTCGTAGACACGAGCTGAGAAATTGCAAACGTCGAGCAATTGCTCAGAGATGAAAAGAGCCAGCACTGAAAGCTGTTGCTAGCCAGCACCCTTCATTGGAAGCGCTTTCACAGGCGCAGCAACACTGGGGCTTTGCGCTTCTCTACCCACCAAACGTCACGGTCACTATCTCTCCGTCTCGTAGACACGAGCTGAGAAATTGCAAACGTCGAGCAATTGCTCAGAGATGAAAAGTGGCAGCACTGAAAGCTGTTGCTAGCCAGCACCCTTCCTTGGAAGTGCTTTTGTAGGCCTAAGAACACTGGGACTCTGTGCTTTTCTAGCCATCTAATCTTCTGCTCATCCTCTCACGCAGTCTAAAGAGAGCTCAGGTGAGAAATTGCAGACGTCGAGCAATTGCTGAGAGATGAAAAGTGCCAGCACTGAAAGCTCTTGCTAGCCAGCACCCTTCCTTGGAAGCGCTTTCACAGGCGCAGCAACACTGGGGCTTTGCGCTTCTCTACCCACCAAACATCACGGTCATTCTCTTTCCGTCTCGTAGACACGAGCTGAGAAATTGCAAACGTCGAGCAATTGCTCAGAGATGAAAAGAGCCAGCACTGAAAGCTGTTGCTAGCCAGCACCCTTCCTTGGAAGCGCTTTCACAGGCGCAGCAACACTGGGGCTTTGCGCTTCTCTACCCACCAAACGTCACGGTCACTATCTCTCCGTCTCGTAGACACGAGCTGAGAAATTGCAAACGTCGAGCAATTGCTCACAGATGAAAAGTGCCAGCACTGAAAGCTGTTGCTAGCCAGCACCCTTCCTTGGATGCGCTTTCACAGGCGCAGCAACACTGGGGCTTTGCGCTTCTCTACCCACCAAACGTCACGGTCACTATCTCTCCGTCTCGTAGACACGAGCTGAGAAATTGCAAACGTCGAGCAATTGCTCAGAGAGGAAAAGTGCCAGCACTGAAAGCTGTTGCTAGCCAGCACCCTTCCTTGGAAGCGCTTTCACAGGCGCAGCAACACTGGGGCTTTGCGCTTCTCTAACCACCAAACGTCACGGTCATTCTCTTTCCGTCTCGTAGACACGAGCTGAGAAAATGCAAACGTCGAGCAATTGCTCAGAGATGAAAAGTGCCAGCACTGAAAGCTCTTCCTAGCCAGCCCCCTTCCTTGGAAGCGCTTTTGTAGCCCTAAGAACAGTGGGGCTCTGGGCTTCTCTAGCCATCTAAACTTCTGCTCATCCTCTCACGCAGTCTAAAGAGAGCTCAGGTGAGAAATTGCAAACGTCGAGCAATTGCTCAGAGATGAAAAGTGCCAGCACTGAAAGCTGTTGCTAGCCAGCACCCTTCCTTGGAAGCGCTTTCACAGGCGCAGCAACACTGGGGCTTTGCGCTTCTCTAGCCACCAAACGTCACGGTCACTATCTCTCCGTCTCGTAGACACGAGCTGAGAAATTGCAAACGTCGAGCAATTGCTCAGAGATGAAAAGAGCCAGCACTGAAAGCTGTTGCTAGCCAGCACCCTTCCTTGGAAGCGCTTTCACAGGCGCAGCAACACTGGGGCTTTGCGCTTCTATACCCACCAAACGTCACGGTCACTATCTCTCCGTCTCGTAGACACGAGCTGAGAAATTGCAAACGTTGAGCAATTGCTCAGAGATGAAAAGTGCCAGCACTGAAAGATGTTGCTAGCCAGCACCCTTCCTTGGAAGTGCTTTTGTAGGCCTAAGAACACTGGGACTCTGTGCTTTTCTAGCCATCTAAACTTCTGCTCATCCTCTCGCGCAGTCTAAAGAGAGCTCAGGTGAGAAATTGCAAACGTTGAGCAACTGCTGAGAGATGAAAAGTGCCAGCACTGAAAGCTGTTGCTAGCCAGCCCCCTTCCTTGGAAGCGCTTTCACAGGCGCAGCAACACTGGGGCTTTGCGCTTCTCTAACCACCAAACATCACGGTCATTCTCTTTCTGTCTCGTAGACATGAGCTGAGACATTGCAAACGTCGAGCAATTGCTCAGAGATGAAAAGTGCCAGCACTGAAAGCTGTTGCTAGCCAGCACCCTTCTTTGGAAGTGCTTTTGTAGGCCTAAGAACACTGGGGCTGTGGGCTTCTCTAGCCATCTCATCTTCTGCTCATCCTCTCGCGCAGTCTAAAGAGCGCTCAGGTGAGAAATTGCAAACGTCGAGCAATTGCTCAGAGATGAAAAGAGCCAGCACTGAAAGCTGTTGCTAGCCAGCCCCCTTCCTTGGAAGCGCTTTTGTAGCCCTAAGAACAGTGGGGCTCTGGGCTTCTCTAGCCACCTCATCTTCTGCTCATCCTCTCGCGCAGTCTAAAGAGAGCTCAGGTGTGAAATTGCAAACGTCGAGCAATTGCTCAGAGATGAAAAGTGCCAGCACTGAAAGCTGTTGCTAGCCAGCACCCTTCCTTGGAAGCGCTTTCACAGGCGCAGCAACACTGGGGCTTTGCGCTTCTCTACCCACCAAACGTCACGGTCACTATCTCTCCGTCTCGTAGACACGAGCTGAGAAATTGCAAACGTCGAGCAATTGCTCAGAGATGAAAAGTGGCAGCACTGAAAGATGTTGCTAGCCAGCACCCTTCCTTGAAAGCGCTTTCACAGGCGCAGCAACACTGGGGCTTTGCGCTTCTCTAACCACCAAACGTCACGGTCACTATCTCTCCGTCTCGTAGACACGAGCTGAGAAATTGCAAACGTCGAGCAATTGCTCAGAGATGAAAAGTGGCAGCACTGAAAGATGTTGCTAGCCAGCCCCCTTCCTTGGAAGCGCTTTCACAGGTGCAGCAACACTGGGGCTTTGCGCTTCTCTAACCACCAAAGGTCACGGTCATTCTCTTTCGGTCTCGTAGACACGAGCTGAGAAATTGCAAACGTCGAGCAATTGCTCAGAGAGGAAAAGTGCCAGCACTGAAAGCTGTTGCTAGCCAGCACCCTTCCTTGGAAGCGCTTTTGTAGCCCTAAGTACACTGGGGCTCTGGGCTTCTCTAGCCATCTAAACTTCTGCTCATCCTCTCGCACAGTCTAAAGAGAGCTCAGGGGAGAAATTGCAAACGTCGAGCAATTGCTCAGAGAGGAAAAGTGCCAGCACTGAAAGCTGTTGCTAGCCAGCACCCTTCTTTGGAAGTGCTTTTGTAGGCCTAAAAACACTGGGGCTGTGGGCTTCTCTAGCCACCTCATCTTCTGCTCATCCTCTCGCGCAGTCTAAAGAGAGCTCAGGTGAGAAATTGCAAACGTCGAGCAATTGCTCACAGATGAAAAGTGCCAGCACTGAAAGTTGTTGCTAGCCAGCACCCTTCCTTGGAAGCGCTTTCACAGGCGCAGCAACACTGGGGCTTTGCGCTTCTCTAACCACCAAACGTCACGGTCATTCTCTTTCCATCTCGTAGACACGAGCTGAGAAAATGCAAACGTCGAGCAATTGCTCAGAGATGAAAAGTGCCAGCACTGAAAGCTGTTGCTAGCCAGCACCCTTCCTTGGAAGCGCTTTCACAGGCGCAGCAACACTGGGGCTTTGTGCTTCTCTACCCACCAAACATCACGGTCATTCTCTTTCCATCTCGTAGACACGAGCTGAGAAATTGCAAACGTCGAGCAATTGCTCAGAGATGAAAAGAGCCAGCACTGAAAGCTGTTGCTAGCCAGCACCCTTCCTTGGAAGCGCTTTCACAGGCGCAGCAACACTGGGGCTTTGCGCTTCTCTACCCACCAAACGTCACGGTCACTATCTCTCCGTCTCGTAGACACGAGCTGAGAAATTGCAAACGTCGAGCAATTGCTCAGAGATGAAAAGTGCCAGCACTGAAAGCTGTTGCTAGCCAGCACCCTTCCTTGGAAGCGCTTTCACAGGCGCAGCAACACTGGGGCTTTGCGCTTCTCTACCCACCAAAGGTCACGGTCACTATCTCTCCGTCTCGTAGACACGAGCTGAGAAATTGCAAACGTTGAGCAATTGCTCAGAGAGGAAAAGTGCCAGCACTGAAAGCTGTTGCTAGCCAGCACCCTTCCTTGGAAGCGCTTTCACAGGCGCAGCAACACTGGGGCTTTGCGCTTCTCTAACCAGCAAACGTCACTGTCATTCTCTTTCCGTCTCGTAGACACGAGCTGAGAAAATGCAAACGTCGAGCAATTGCTCAGAGATGAAAAGCGCCAGCACTGAAAGCTCTTCCTAGCCAGCCCCCTTCCTTGGAAGCGCTTTTGTAGCCCTAAGAACAGTGGGGCTCTGGGCTTCTCTAGCCACCTCATCTTCTGCTCATCCTCTCGCGCACTCTAAAGAGAGCTCAGGTGAGAAATTGCAAACGTCGAGCAATTGCTCAGAGATGAAAAGTGTCAGCACTGAAAGCTGTTGCTAGCCAGCCCCCTTCCTTGGAAGCGCTTTCACAGGTGCAGCAACACTGGGGCTTTGCGCTTCTCTAACCACCAAACGTCACGGTCATTCTCTTTCCGTCTCGTAGACACGAGCTGAGAAAGTGCAAACGTCGAGCAATTGCTCAGAGATGAAAAGCGCCAGCACTGAAAGCTCTTCCTAGCCAGCACCCTTCCTTGGAAGCGCTTTTGTAGCCCTAAGAACACTGGGGCTCTGGGCTTCTCTAGCCATCTAAACTTCTGCTCATCCTCTCGCGCAGTCTAAAGAGAGCTCAGGGGAGAAATTGCAAACGTCGAGCAATTGCTCAGAGAGGAAAAGTGCCAGCACTGAAAGCTGTTGCTAGCCAGCACCCTTCCTTGGAAGTGCTTTTGTAGGCCTAAGAACATTGGGGCTGTGGGCTTCTCTAGCCACCTCATCTTCTGCTCATCCTCTCGCGCAGTCTAAAGAGAGCTCAGGTGAGAAATTGGAAACGTCGAGCAATTGCTCAGAGATGAAAAGTGCCAGCACTGAAAGCTGTTGCTAGCCAGCACCCTTCCTTGGAAGCGCTTTCACAGGCGCAGCAACACTGGGGCTTTGCGCTTCTCTAACCACCAAACGTCACGGTCATTCTCTTTCCGTCTCGTAGACACGAGCTGAGAAATTGCAAACGTCAAGCAATTGCTCAGAGATGAAAAGAGCCAGCACTGAAAGCTCTTCCTAGCCAGCACCCTTCCTTGGAAGCGCCTATGTAACCCTAAGAACACTGGGGCTCTGGGCTTCTCTAGCCACCTCATCTTCTGCTCATCCTCTCGCGCAGTCTAAAGAGAGCTCAGGTGAGAAATTGCAAACGTCGAGCAATTGCTCAGAGATGAAAAGTGCCAGCACTGAAAGCTGTTGCTAGCCAGCACCCTTCCTTGGAAGCGCTTTCACAGGCGCAGCAACACTGGGGCTTTGCGCTTCTCTACCCACCAAACGTCACGGTCACTATCTCTCCGTCTCGTAGACACGAGCTGAGAAATTGCAAACCTCGAGCAATTGCTCAGAGATGAAAAGAGCCAGCACTGAAAGCTGTTGCTAGCCAGCACCCTTCCTTGGAAGCGCTTTCACAGGCGCAGCAACACTGGGGCTTTGCGCTTCTCTACCCACCAAACGTCACGGTCATTCTCTTTCCGTCTCGTAGACACGAGCTGAGAAAGTGCAAACGTCGAGAATTGCTCAGAGATGAAAAGTGCCAGCACTGAAAGCTGTTGCTAGCTAGCCCCCTTCCTTGGAAGCGCTTTTGTAGCCCTAAGAACACTGGGGCTCTGGGCTTCTCTAGCCATCTAAACTTCTGCTCATCCTCTAGCGCAGTCTAAAGAGAGCTCAGGGGAGAAATTGCAAACGTCGAGCAATTGCTCAGAGATGAAAAGTGCCAGCACTGAAAGCTGTTGCTAGCCAGCACCCTTCCTTGGAAGTGCTTTTGTAGGCCTAAGAACATTGGGGCTGTGGGCTTCTCTAGCCACCTCATCTTCTGCTCATCCTCTCGCGCAGTCTAAAGAGAGCTCAGGTGAGAAATTGCAAACGTCGAGCAATTGCTCAGAGATGAAAAGTGCCAGCACTGAAAGCTGTTGCTAGCCAGCACCCTTCCTTGGAAGCGCTTTCACAGGCGCAGCAACACTGGGGCTTTGCGCTTCTCTAACCACCAAACGTCACGGTCATTCTCTTTCCGTCTCGTAGACACGAGCTGAGAAATTGCAAACGTCAAGCAATTGCTCAGAGATGAAAAGCGCCAGCACTGAAAGCTCTTCCTAGCCAGCACCCTTCCTTGGAAGCGCTTTTGTAGCCCTAAGAACAGTGGAGCTCTGGGCTTCTCTAGCCACCTCATCTTCTGCTCATCCTCTCGCGCAGTCTAAAGAGAGCTCAGGTGAGAAATTGGAAACGTCGAGCAATTGCTCAGAGATGAAAAGTGCCAGCACTGAAAGCTGTTGCTAGCCAGCACCCTTCCTTGGAAGCGCTTTCACAGGCGCAGCAACACTGGGGCTTTGCGCTTCTCTACCCACCAAACGTCACGGTCATTCTCTTTCCGTCTCGTAGACACGAGCTGAGAAAGTGCAAACCTCGAGCAATTGCTCAGAGATGAAAAGTGCCAGCACTGAAAGCTGTTGCTAGCCAGCCCCCTTCCTTGGAAGCGCTTTCACAGGCGCAGCAACACTTGCTCTTTGCGCTTCTCTTTCCACCAAAGGTCACGGTCATTCTCTTTCTGTCTCGTAGACACGAGCTGAGAAATTGCAAACGTCGAGCAATTGCTCAGAGATGAAAAGTGCCAGCACTGAAAGCTCTTGCTAGCCAGCCCCCTTCCTTGGAAGCGCTTTCACAGGTGCAGCAACACTGGGGCTTTGCGCTTCTCTAACCACCAAACGTCACGGTCATTCTCTTTCCGTCTTGTAGACACGAGCTGAGAAATTGCAAACGTCGAGCAATTGCTCAGAGATGAAAAGTGCCAGCACTGAAAGCTGTTGCTAGCCAGCACCCTTCCTTGGAAGTGCTTTTGTAGGCCTAAAAACACTGGGGCTGTGGGATTCTCTAGCCCCCTAATCTTCTGCTCATCCTCTCGCGCAGTCTAAAGAGCGCTCAGGGGAGAAATTGCAAACGTCGAGCAATTGCTCAGAGATGAAAAGTGCCAGCACTGAAAGCTGTTGCTAGCCAGCACCCTTCCTTGGAAGTGCTTTTGTAGGCCTAAAAACACTGGGGCTGTGGGATTCTCTAGCCCCCTAATCTTCTGCTCATCCTCTCGCGCAGTCTAAAGAGCGCTCAGGGGAGAAATTGCAAACGTCGAGCAATTGCTCAGAGATGAAAAGTGCCAGCACTGAAAGCTGTTGCTAGCCAGCACCCTTCCTTGGAAGTGCTTTCACAGGCGCAGCAACACTGGGGCTTTGCGCTTCTCTAACCACCAAACGTCACGGTCATTCTCTTTCCGTCTCGTAGACACGAGCTGAGAAATTGCAAACGTCAAGCAATTGCTCAGAGATGAAAAGTGCCAGCACTGAAAGCTGTTGCTAGCCAGCACCCTTCCTTGGAAGCGCTTTTGTAGCCCTAAGAACAGTGGGGCTCTGGGCTTCTCTAGCCACCTCATCTTCTGCTCATCCTCTCACGCAGTCTAAAGAGAGCTCAGGTGAGAAATGGCAAACGTCGAGCAATTGCTCAGAGATGAAAAGTGCCAGCACTGAAAGCTGTTGCTAGCCAGCACCCTTCCTTGGAAGCGCTTTCACAGGCGCAGCAACACTGGGGCTTTGCGCTTCTCTAGCCACCAAACGTCACGGTCACTATCTCTCCGTCTCGTAGACACGAGCTGAGAAATTGCAAACGTCGAGCAATTGCTCAGAGATGAAAAGTGCCAGCACTGAAAGCTGTTGCTAGCCAGCACCCTTCCTTGGAAGCGCTTTCACAGGTGCAGCAACACTGGGGCTTTGCACTTCTCTACCCACCAAACGTCACGGTCATTCTCTTTCCGTCTCGTAGACACGAGCTGAGAAATTGCAAACGTCGAGCAATTGCTCAGAGATGAAAAGCGCTAGCACTGAAAGCTCTTCCTAGCCAGCCCCCTTACTTGGAAGCGCTTTTGTAGCCCGAAGAACAGTGGAGCTTTACGCTTCTCTAGCCACCTCATCTTCTGATCATCCTCTCGCGCAGTCTAAAGAGAGCTCAGGTGAGAAATTGCAAACGTCGAGCAATTGCTCAGAGATGAAAAGTGCCAGCACTGAAAGCTGTTGCTAGCCAGCACCCTTCCTTGAAAGCGCTTTCACAGGCGCAGCAACACTGGGGCTTTGCGCTTCTCTACCCACCAAACGTCACGGTCACTATCTCTCCGTCTCGTAGACACGAGCTGAGAAATTGCAAACGTCGAGCAATTGCTCAGAGATGAAAAGAGCCAGCACTGAAAGCTGTTGCTAGCCAGCACCCTTCATTGGAAGCGCTTTCACAGGCGCAGCAACACTGGGGCTTTGCGCTTCTCTACCCACCAAACGTCACGGTCACTATCTCTCCGTCTCGTAGACACGAGCTGAGAAATTGCAAACGTTGAGCAATTGCTCAGAGATGAAAAGTGCCAGCACTGAAAGCTGTTGCTAGCCAGCACCCTTCCTTGGAAGCGCTTTCACAGGCGCAGCAACACTGGGGCTTTGCGCTTCTCTAGCCACCAAACGTCACGGTCACTATCTCTCCGTCTCGTAGACACGAGCTGAGAAATTGCAAACGTCGAGCAATTGCTCAGAGATGAAAAGAGCCAGCACTGAAAGCTGTTGCTAGCCAGCACCCTTCCTTGGAAGCGCTTTCACAGGCGCAGCAACACTGGGGCTTTGCGCTTCTATACCCACCAAACGTCACGGTCACTATCTCTCCGTCTCGTAGACACGAGCTGAGAAATTGCAAACGTTGAGCAATTGCTCAGAGATGAAAAGTGCCAGCACTGAAAGATGTTGCTAGCCAGCACCCTTCCTTGGAAGTGCTTTTGTAGGCCTAAGAACACTGGGACTCTGTGCTTTTCTAGCCATCTAAACTTCTGCTCATCCTCTCGCGCAGTCTAAAGAGAGCTCAGGTGAGAAATTGCAAACGTTGAGCAATTGCTGAGAGATGAAAAGTGCCAGCACTGAAAGCTGTTGCTAGCCAGCCCCCTTCCTTGGAAGCGCTTTCACAGGCGCAGCAACACTGGGGCTTTGCGCTTCTCTAACCACCAAACATCACGGTCATTCTCTTTCTGTCTCGTAGACATGAGCTGAGACATTGCAAACGTCGAGCAATTGCTCAGAGATGAAAAGTGCCAGCACTGAAAGCTGTTGCTAGCCAGCACCCTTCTTTGGAAGTGCTTTTGTAGGCCTAAGAACACTGGGGCTGTGGGCTTCTCTAGCCATCTCATCTTCTGCTCATCCTCTCGCGCAGTCTAAAGAGCGCTCAGGTGAGAAATTGCAAACGTCGAGCAATTGCTCAGAGATGAAAAGAGCCAGCACTGAAAGCTGTTGCTAGCCAGCCCCCTTCCTTGGAAGCGCTTTTGTAGCCCTAAGAACAGTGGGGCTCTGGGCTTCTCTAGCCACCTCATCTTCTGCTCATCCTCTCGCGCAGTCTAAAGAGAGCTCAGGTGTGAAATTGCAAACGTCGAGCAATTGCTCAGAGATGAAAAGTGCCAGCACTGAAAGCTGTTGCTAGCCAGCACCCTTCCTTGGAAGCGCTTTCACAGGCGCAGCAACACTGGGGCTTTGCGCTTCTCTACCCACCAAACGTCACGGTCACTATCTCTCCGTCTCGTAGACACGAGCTGAGAAATTGCAAACGTCGAGCAATTGCTCAGAGATGAAAAGTGGCAGCACTGAAAGATGTTGCTAGCCAGCACCCTTCCTTGAAAGCGCTTTCACAGGCGCAGCAACACTGGGGCTTTGCGCTTCTCTAACCACCAAACGTCACGGTCACTATCTCTCCGTCTCGTAGACACGAGCTGAGAAATTGCAAACGTCGAGCAATTGCTCAGAGATGAAAAGTGGCAGCACTGAAAGATGTTGCTAGCCAGCCCCCTTCCTTGGAAGCGCTTTCACAGGTGCAGCAACACTGGGGCTTTGCGCTTCTCTAACCACCAAAGGTCACGGTCATTCTCTTTCGGTCTCGTAGACACGAGCTGAGAAATTGCAAACGTCGAGCAATTGCTCAGAGAGGAAAAGTGCCAGCACTGAAAGCTGTTGCTAGCCAGCACCCTTCCTTGGAAGCGCTTTTGTAGCCCTAAGTACACTGGGGCTCTGGGCTTCTCTAGCCATCTAAACTTCTGCTCATCCTCTCGCACAGTCTAAAGAGAGCTCAGGGGAGAAATTGCAAACGTCGAGCAATTGCTCAGAGATGAAAAGTGCCAGCACTGAAAGCTGTTGCTAGCCAGCACCCTTCTTTGGAAGTGCTTTTGTAGGCCTAAAAACACTGGGGCTGTGGGCTTCTCTAGCCACCTCATCTTCTGCTCATCCTCTCGCGCAGTCTAAAGAGAGCTCAGGTGAGAAATTGCAAACGTCGAGCAATTGCTCACAGATGAAAAGTGCCAGCACTGAAAGTTGTTGCTAGCCAGCACCCTTCCTTGGAAGCGCTTTCACAGGCGCAGCAACACTGGGGCTTTGCGCTTCTCTAACCACCAAACGTCACGGTCATTCTCTTTCCATCTCGTAGACACGAGCTGAGAAAATGCAAACGTCGAGCAATTGCTCAGAGATGAAAAGTGCCAGCACTGAAAGCTGTTGCTAGCCAGCACCCTTCCTTGGAAGCGCTTTCACAGGCGCAGCAACACTGGGGCTTTGTGCTTCTCTACCCACCAAACATCACGGTCATTCTCTTTCCATCTCGTAGACACGAGCTGAGAAATTGCAAACGTCGAGCAATTGCTCAGAGATGAAAAGAGCCAGCACTGAAAGCTGTTGCTAGCCAGCCCCCTTCCTTGGAAGCGCTTTCACAGGCGCAGCAACACTGGGGCTTTGCGCTTCTCTACCCACCAAACGTCACGGTCACTATCTCTCCGTCTCGTAGACACGAGCTGAGAAATTGCAAACGTCGAGCAATTGCTCAGAGATGAAAAGTGCCAGCACTGAAAGCTGTTGCTAGCCAGCACCCTTCCTTGGATGCGCTTTCACAGGCGCAGCAACACTGGGGCTTTGCGCTTCTCTACCCACCAAAGGTCACGGTCACTATCTCTCCGTCTCGTAGACACGAGCTGAGAAATTGCAAACGTTGAGCAATTGCTCAGAGAGGAAAAGTGCCAGCACTGAAAGCTGTTGCTAGCCAGCACCCTTCCTTGGAAGCGCTTTCACAGGCGCAGCAACACTGGGGCTTTGCGCTTCTCTAACCAGCAAACGTCACTGTCATTCTCTTTCCGTCTCGTAGACACGAGCTGAGAAAATGCAAACGTCGAGCAATTGCTCAGAGATGAAAAGCGCCAGCACTGAAAGCTCTTCCTAGCCAGCCCCCTTCCTTGGAAGCGCTTTTGTAGCCCTAAGAACAGTGGGGCTCTGGGCTTCTCTAGCCACCTCATCTTCTGCTCATCCTCTCGCGCACTCTAAAGAGAGCTCAGGTGAGAAATTGCAAACGTCGAGCAATTGCTCAGAGATGAAAAGTGCCAGCACTGAAAGCTGTTGCTAGCCAGCCCCCTTCCTTGGAAGCGCTTTCACAGGTGCAGCAACACTGGGGCTTTGCGCTTCTCTAACCACCAAACGTCACGGTCATTCTCTTTCCGTCTCGTAGACACGAGCTGAGAAAGTGCAAACGTCGAGCAATTGCTCAGAGATGAAAAGCGCCAGCACTGAAAGCTCTTGCTAGCCAGCACCCTTCCTTGGAAGCGCTTTTGTAGCCCTAAGAACAGTGGGGCTGTGGGCTTCTCTAGCCATCTAAACTTCTGCTCATCCTCTCGCGCAGTCTAAAGAGAGCTCAGGGGAGAAATTGCAAACGTCGAGCAATTGCTCAGAGAGGAAAAGTGCCAGCACTGAAAGCTGTTGCTAGCCAGCACCCTTCCTTGGAAGTGCTTTTGTAGGCCTAAGAACATTGGGGCTGTGGGCTTCTCTAGCCACCTCATCTTCTGCTCATCCTCTCGCGCAGTCTAAAGAGAGCTCAGGTGAGAAATTGGAAACGTCGAGCAATTGCTCAGAGATGAAAAGTGCCAGCACTGAAAGCTGTTGCTAGCCAGCACCCTTCCTTGGAAGCGCTTTCACAGGCGCAGCAACACTGGGGCTTTGCGCTTCTCTAACCACCAAACGTCACGGTCATTCTCTTTCCGTCTCGTAGACACGAGCTGAGAAATTGCAAACGTCAAGCAATTGCTCAGAGATGAAAAGCGCCAGCACTGAAAGCTCTTCCTAGCCAGCACCCTTCCTTGGAAGCGCCTATGTAACCCTAAGAACACTGGGGCTCTGGGCTTCTCTAGCCACCTCATCTTCTGCTCATCCTCTCGCGCAGTCTAAAGAGAGCTCAGGTGAGAAATTGCAAACGTCGAGCAATTGCTCAGAGATGAAAAGTGCCAGCACTGAAAGCTGTTGCTAGCCAGCACCCTTCCTTGGAAGCGCTTTCACAGGCGCAGCAACACTGGGGCTTTGCGCTTCTCTACCCACCAAACGTCACGGTCACTATCTCTCCGTCTCGTAGACACGAGCTGAGAAATTGCAAACCTCGAGCAATTGCTCAGAGATGAAAAGAGCCAGCACTGAAAGCTGTTGCTAGCCAGCACCCTTCCTTGGAAGCGCTTTCACAGGCGCAGCAACACTGGGGCTTTGCGCTTCTCTACCCACCAAACGTCACGGTCATTCTCTTTCCGTCTCGTAGACACGAGCTGAGAAAGTGCAAACGTCGAGCAATTGCTCAGAGATGAAAAGTGCCAGCACTGAAAGCTGTTGCTAGCCAGCACCCTTCCTTGGAAGCGCTTTTGTAGCCCTAAGAACAGTGGGGCTCTGGGCTTCTCTAGCCACCTCATCTTCTGCTCATCCTCTCGCACAGTCTAAAGAGAGCTCAGGGGAGAAATTGCAAACGTCGAGCAATTGCTCAGAGATGAAAAGTGCCAGCACTGAAAGCTGTTGCTAGCCAGCACCCTTCTTTGGAAGTGCTTTTGTAGGCCTAAAAACACTGGGGCTGTGGGCTTCTCTAGCCACCTCATCTTCTGCTCATCCTCTCGCGCACTCTAAAGAGAGCTCAGGTGAGAAATTGCAAACGTCGAGCAATTGCTCAGAGATGAAAAGTGCCAGCACTGAAAGCTGTTGCTAGCCAGCACCCTTCCTTGGAAGCGCTTTCACAGGCGCAGCAACACTGGGGCTTTGCGCTTCTCTAACCACCAAACGTCACGGTCATTCTCTTTCCGTCTCGTAGACACGAGCTGAGAAAATGCAAACGTCGAGCAATTGCTCAGAGATGAAAAGCGCCAGCACTGAAAGCTCTTGCTAGCCAGCCCCCTTCCTTGGAAGCACTTCTGTAGCCCTAAGAACAGTGGGGCTCTGGGCTTCTCTAGCCACCTCATCTTCTGCTCATCCTCTCGCGCACTCTAAAGAGAGCTCAGGTGAGAAATTGGAAACGTCGAGCAATTGCTCAGAGATGAAAAGTGCCAGCACTGAAAGCTGTTGCTAGCCAGCCCCCTTCCTTGGAAGCGCTTTCACAGGCGCAGCAACACTGGGGCTTTGCGCTTCTCTAACCACCAAACGTCACGGTCACTATCTCTCCGTCTCGTAGACACGAGCTGAGAAATTGCAAACGTCGAGCAATTGCTCAGAGATGAAAAGTGCCAGCACTGAAAGCTGTTGCTAGCCAGCACCCTTCCTTGGAAGCGCTTTCACAGGCGCAGCAACACTGGGGCTTTGCGCTTCTCTAGCCACCAAACGTCACGGTCATTCTCTTTCCGTCTCGTAGACACGAGCTGAGAAATTGCAAACGTCGAGCAATTGCTCAGAGATGAAAAGAGCCAGCACTGAAAGCTGTTGCTAGCCAGCACCCTTCCTTGGAAGCGCTTTCACAGGCGCAGCAACACTGGGGCTTTGCGCTTCTCTAACCACCAAACGTCACGGTCACTATCTCTCCGTCTCGTAGACACGAGCTGAGAAATTGCAAACGTCGAGCAATTGCTCACAGATGAAAAGTGCCAGCACTGAAAGCTGTTGCTAGCCAGCACCCTTCCTTGGAAGCGCTTTTGTAGCCCTAAGTACACTGGGGCTCTGGCCTTCTCTAGCCATCTAAACTTCTGCTCATCCTCTCGCACAGTCTAAAGAGAGCTCAGGGGAGAAATTGCAAACGTCGAGCAATTGCTCAGAGATGAAAAGTGCCAGCACTGAAAGCTGTTGCTAGCCAGCACCCTTCTTTGGAAGTGCTTTTGTAGGCCTAAAAACACTGGGGCTGTGGGCTTCTCTAGCCACCTCATCTTCTGCTCATCCTCTCGCGCAGTCTAAAGAGAGCTCAGGTGAGAAATTGCAAACGTCGAGCAATTGCTCACAGATGAAAAGTGCCAGCACTGAAAGTTGTTGCTAGCCAGCACCCTTCCTTGGAAGCGCTTTCACAGGCGCAGCAACACTGGGGCTTTGCGCTTCTCTAACCACCAAACGTCACGGTCATTCTCTTTCCATCTCGTAGACACGAGCTGAGAAAATGCAAACGTCGAGCAATTGCTCAGAGATGAAAAGTGCCAGCACTGAAAGCTGTTGCTAGCCAGCACCCTTCCTTGGAAGCGCTTTCACAGGCGCAGCAACACTGGGGCTTTGTGCTTCTCTACCCACCAAACATCACGGTCATTCTCTTTCCATCTCGTAGACACGAGCTGAGAAATTGCAAACGTCGAGCAATTGCTCAGAGATGAAAAGAGCCAGCACTGAAAGCTGTTGCTAGCCAGCCCCCTTCCTTGGAAGCGCTTTCACAGGCGCAGCAACACTGGGGCTTTGCGCTTCTCTACCCACCAAACGTCACGGTCACTATCTCTCCGTCTCGTAGACATGAGCTGAGAAATTGCAAACGTCGAGCAATTGCTCAGAGATGAAAAGTGCCAGCACTGAAAGCTGTTGCTAGCCAGCACCCTTCCTTGGAAGCGCTTTCACAGGCGCAGCAACACTGGGGCTTTGCGCTTCTCTACCCACCAAAGGTCACGGTCACTATCTCTCCGTCTCGTAGACACGAGCTGAGAAATTGCAAACGTCGAGCAATTGCTCAGAGAGGAAAAGTGCCAGCACTGAAAGCTGTTGCTAGCCAGCACCCTTCCTTGGAAGCGCTTTCACAGGCGCAGCAACACTGGGGCTTTGCGCTTCTCTAACCAGCAAACGTCACGGTCATTCTCTTTCCGTCTCGTAGACACGAGCTGAGAAAATGCAAACGTCGAGCAATTGCTCAGAGATGAAAAGCGCCAGCACTGAAAGCTCTTCCTAGCCAGCCCCCTTCCTTGGAAGCGCTTTTGTAGCCCTAAGAACAGTGGGGCTCTGGGCTTCTCTAGCCATCTAAACTTCTGCTCATCCTCTCGCGCAGTCTAAAGAGAGCTCAGGGGAGAAATTGCAAACGTCGAGCAATTGCTCAGAGAGGAAAAGTGCCAGCACTGAAAGCTGTTGCTAGCCAGCACCCTTCCTTGGAAGTGCTTTTGTAGGCCTAAGAACATTGGGGCTGTGGGCTTCTCTAGCCACCTCATCTTCTGCTCATCCTCTCGCGCAGTCTAAAGAGAGCTCAGGTGAGAAATTGCAAACGTCGAGCAATTGCTCAGAGATGAAAAGTGCCAGCACTGAAAGCTGTTGCTAGCCAGCACCCTTCCTTGGAAGCGCTTTCACAGGCGCAGCAACACTGGGGCTTTGCGCTTCTCTAACCACCAAACGTCACGGTCATTCTCTTTCCGTCTCGTAGACACGAGCTGAGAAATTGCAAACGTCAAGCAATTGCTCAGAGATGAAAAGCGCCAGCACTGAAAGCTCTTCCTAGCCAGCACCCTTCCTTGGAAGCGCCTATGTAACCCTAAGAACACTGGGGCTCTGGGCTTCTCTAGCCACCTCATCTTCTGCTCATCCTCTCGCGCACTCTAAAGAGAGCTCAGGTGAGAAATTGCAAACGTCGAGCAATTGCTCAGAGATGAAAAGTGCCAGCACTGAAAGCTGTTGCTAGCCAGCCCCCTTCCTTGGAAGCGCTTTCACAGGCGCAGCAACACTGGGGCTTTGCGCTTCTCTACCCACCAAACGTCACGGTCACTATCTCTCCGTCTCGTAGACACGAGCTGAGAAATTGCAAACGTCGAGCAATTGCTCAGAGATGAAAAGAGCCAGCACTGAAAGCTGTTGCTAGCCAGCACCCTTCCTTGGAAGCGCTTTCACAGGCGCAGCAACACTGGGGCTTTGCGCTTCTCTAACCACCAAACGTCACGGTCACTATCTCTCCGTCTCGTAGACACGAGCTGAGAAATTGCAAACGTCGAGCAATTGCTCAGAGATGAAAAGTGCCAGCACTGAAAGATGTTGCTAGCCAGCACCCTTCCTTGGAAGTGCTTTTGTAGGCCTAAGAACACTGGGACTCTGTGCTTTTCTAGCCATCTAAACTTCTGCTCATCCTCTCGCGCAGTCTAAAGAGAGCTCAGGTGAGAAATTGCAAACGTTGAGCAATTGCTGAGAGATGAAAAGTGCCAGCACTGAAAGCTGTTGCTAGCCAGCCCCCTTCCTTGGAAGCGCTTTCACAGGCGCAGCAACACCGGGGCTTTGCGCTTCTCTAACCACCAAACATCACGGTCATTCTCTTTCTGTCTAGTAGACATGAGCTGAGACATTGCAAACGTCGAGCAATTGCTCAGAGATGAAAAGTGCCAGCACTGAAAGCTGTTGCTAGCCAGCACCCTTCTTTGGAAGTGCTTTTGTAGGCCTAAGAACACTGGGGCTGTGGGCTTCTCTAGCCATCTCATCTTCTGCTCATCCTCTCGCGCAGTCTAAAGAGCGCTCAGGTGAGAAATTACAAACGTCGAGCAATTGCTCAGAGATGAAAAGAGCCAGCACTGAAAGCTGTTGCTAGCCAGCCCCCTTCCTTGGAAGCGCTTTTGTAGCCCTAAGAACAGTGGGGCTCTGGGCTTCTCTAGCCACCTCAACTTCTGCTCATCCTCTCGCGCAGTCTAAAGAGAGCTCAGGTGTGAAATTGCAAACGTCGAGCAATTGCTCAGAGATGAAAAGTGCCAGCACTGAAAGCTGTTGCTAGCCAGCACCCTTCCTTGGAAGCGCTTTCACAGGCGCAGCAACACTGGGGCTTTGCGCTTCTCTACCCACCAAACGTCACGGTCACTATCTCTCCGTCTCGTAGACACGAGCTGAGAAATTGCAAACGTCGAGCAATTGCTCAGAGATGAAAAGTGGCAGCACTGAAAGATGTTGCTAGCCAGCACCCTTCCTTGAAAGCGCTTTCACAGGCGCAGCAACACTGGGGCTTTGCGCTTCTCTAACCACCAAACGTCACGGTCACTATCTCTCCGTCTCGTAGACACGAGCTGAGAAATTGCAAACGTCGAGCAATTGCTCAGAGATGAAAAGTGGCAGCACTGAAAGATGTTGCTAGCCAGCCCCCTTCCTTGGAAGCGCTTTCACAGGTGCAGCAACACTGGGGCTTTGCGCTTCTCTAACCACCAAAGGTCACGGTCATTCTCTTTCGGTCTCGTAGACACGAGCTGAGAAATTGCAAACGTCGAGCAATTGCTCAGAGAGGAAAAGTGCCAGCACTGAAAGCTGTTGCTAGCCAGCACCCTTCCTTGGAAGCGCTTTTGTAGCCCTAAGTACACTGGGGCTCTGGGCTTCTCTAGCCATCTAAACTTCTGCTCATCCTCTCGCGCAGTCTAAAGAGAGCTCAGGTGAGAAATTGCAAACGTCGAGCAATTGCTCAGAGATGAAAAGTGGCAGCACTGAAAGATGTTGCTAGCCAGCCCCCTTCCTTGGAAGCGCTTTCACAGGCGCAGCAACACTGGGGCTTTGCGCTTCTCTAACCACCAAACGTCACGGTCATTCTCTTTCCATCTCGTAGACACGAGCTGAGAAAATGCAAACGTCGAGCAATTGCTCAGAGATGAAAAGTGCCAGCACTGAAAGCTGTTGCTAGCCAGCACCCTTCCTTGGAAGCGCTTTCACAGGCGCAGCAACACTGGGGCTTTGTGCTTCTCTACCCACCAAACATCACGGTCATTCTCTTTCCATCTCGTAGACACGAGCTGAGAAATTGCAAACGTCGAGCAATTGCTCAGAGATGAAAAGAGCCAGCACTGAAAGCTGTTGCTAGCCAGCCCCCTTCCTTGGAAGCGCTTTCACAGGCGCAGCAACACTGGGGCTTTGCGCTTCTCTACCCACCAAACGTCACGGTCACTATCTCTCCGTCTCGTAGACACGAGCTGAGAAATTGCAAACGTCGAGCAATTGCTCAGAGATGAAAAGTGCCAGCACTGAAAGCTGTTGCTAGCCAGCACCCTTCCTTGGAAGCGCTTTCACAGGCGCAGCAACACTGGGGCTTTGCGCTTCTATACCCACCAAAGGTCACGGTCACTATCTCTCCGTCTCGTAGACACGAGCTGAGAAATTGCAAACGTTGAGCAATTGCTCAGAGAGGAAAAGTGCCAGCACTGAAAGCTGTTGCTAGCCAGCACCCTTCCTTGGAAGCGCTTTCACAGGCGCAGCAACACTGGGGCTTTGCGCTTCTCTAACCAGCAAACGTCACGGTCATTCTCTTTCCGTCTCGTAGACACGAGCTGAGAAAATGCAAACGTCGAGCAATTGCTCAGAGATGAAAAGCGCCAGCACTGAAAGCTGTTGCTAGCCAGCACCCTTCCTTGGAAGCGCTTTTGTAGCCCTAAGAACAGTGGGGCTCTGGGCTTCTCTAGCCACCTCATCTTCTGCTCATCCTCTCGCGCACTCTAAAGAGAGCTCAGGTGAGAAATTGCAAACGTCGAGCAATTGCTCAGAGATGAAAAGTGCCAGCACTGAAAGCTGTTGCTAGCCAGCCCCCTTCCTTGGAAGCGCTTTCACAGGTGCAGCAACACTGGGGCTTTGCGCTTCTCTAACCACCAAACGTCACGGTCATTCTCTTTCCGTCTCGTAGACACGAGCTGAGAAAGTGCAAACGTCGAGCAATTGCTCAGAGATGAAAAGCGCCAGCACTGAAAGCTCTTGCTAGCCAGCACCCTTCCTTGGAAGCGCTTTTGTAGCCCTAAGAACACTGGGGCTCTGGGCTTCTCTAGCCATCTAAACTTCTGCTCATCCTCTCGCGCAGTCTAAAGAGAGCTCAGGTGAGAAATTGCAAACGTCGAGCAATTGCTCAGAGAGGAAAAGTGCCAGCACTGAAAGCTGTTGCTAGCCAGCACCCTTCCTTGGAAGTGCTTTTGTAGGCCTAAGAACATTGGGGCTGTGGGCTTCTCTAGCCACCTCATCTTCTGCTCATCCTCTCGCGCAGTCTAAAGAGAGCTCAGGTGAGAAATTGGAAACGTCGAGCAATTGCTCAGAGATGAAAAGTGCCAGCACTGAAAGCTGTTGCTAGCCAGCCCCCTTCCTTGGAAGCGCTTTCACAGGTGCAGCAACACTGGGGCTTTGCGCTTCTCTAACCACCAAACGTCACGGTCATTCTCTTTCCGTCTCGTAGACACGAGCTGAGAAATTGCAAACGTCAAGCAATTGCTCAGAGATGAAAAGCGCCAGCACTGAAAGCTGTTGCTAGCCAGCACCCTTCCTTGGAAGCGCCTATGTAACCCTAAGAACAGTGGAGCTCTGGGCTTCTCTAGCCACCTCATCTTCTGCTCATCCTCTCGCGCAGTCTAAAGAGAGCTCAGGTGAGAAATTGCAAACGTCGAGCAATTGCTCAGAGATGAAAAGTGCCAGCACTGAAAGCTGTTGCTAGCCAGCACCCTTCCTTGGAAGCGCTTTCACAGGCGCAGCAACACTGGGGCTTTGCGCTTCTCTACCCACCAAACGTCACGGTCACTATCTCTCCGTCTCGTAGACACGAGCTGAGAAATTGCAAACCTCGAGCAATTGCTCAGAGATGAAAAGAGCCAGCACTGAAAGCTGTTGCTAGCCAGCACCCTTCCTTGGAAGCGCTTTCACAGGCGCAGCAACACTGGGGCTTTGCGCTTCTCTAGCCACCAAACGTCACGGTCATTCTCTTTCCGTCTCGTAGACACGAGCTGAGAAAGTGCAAACGTCGAGCAATTGCTCAGAGATGAAAAGTGCCAGCACTGAAAGCTGTTGCTAGCCAGCCCCCTTCCTTGGAAGCGCTGTCACAGGCGCAGCAACACTTGCTCTTTGCGCTTCTCTACCCACCAAAGGTCACGGTCATTCTCTTTCTGTCTCGTAGACACGAGCTGAGAAATTGCAAATGTCAAGCAATTGCTCAGAGATGAAAAGTGCCAGCACTGAAAGATGTTGCTAGCCAGCACCCTTCCTTGGAAGCGCTTTCACAGGTGCAGCAACACTGGGGCTTTGCGCTTCTCTAACCACCAAACGTCACGGTCATTCTCTTTCGGTCTTGTAGACACGAGCTGAGAAATTGCAAACGTCGAGCAATTGCTCACAGATGAAAAGTGCCAGCACTGAAAGCTGTTGCTAGCCAGCCCCCTTCCTTGGAAGCGCTGTCACAGGCGCAGCAACACTGGGGCTTTGCGCTTCTCTACCCACCAAACGTCACGGTCACTATCTCTCCGTCTCGTAGACACGAGCTGAGAAATTGCAAACGTCGAGCAATTGCTCAGAGATGAAAAGTGCCAGCACTGAAAGCTGTTGCTAGCCAGCACCCTTCCTTGGAAGCGCTTTTGTAGCCCTAAGAACAGTGGGGCTCTGGGCTTCTCTAGCCACCTCATCTTCTGCTCATCCTCTCGCACAGTCTAAAGAGAGCTCAGGGGAGAAATTGCAAACGTCGAGCAATTGCTCAGAGATGAAAAGTGCCAGCACTGAAAGCTGTTGCTAGCCAGCACCCTTCTTTGGAAGTGCTTTTGTAGGCCTAAAAACACTGGGGCTGTGGGCTTCTCTAGCCACCTCATCTTCTGCTCATCCTCTCGCGCAGTCTAAAGAGAGCTCAGGTGAGAAATTGCAAACGTCGAGCAATTGCTCAGAGATGAAAAGTGCCAGCACTGAAAGCTGTTGCTAGCCAGCACCCTTCCTTGGAAGCGCTTTCACAGGCGCAGCAACACTGGGGCTTTGCGCTTCTCTACCCACCAAACGTCACGGTCACTATCTCTCCGTCTCGTAGACACGAGCTGAGAAATTGCAAACCTCGAGCAATTGCTCAGAGATGAAAAGAGCCAGCACTGAAAGCTGTTGCTAGCCAGCACCCTTCCTTGGAAGCGCTTTCACAGGCGCAGCAACACTGGGGCTTTGCGCTTCTCTAGCCACCAAACGTCACGGTCATTCTCTTTCCGTCTCGTAGACATGAGCTGAGAAAGTGCAAACGTCGAGCAATTGCTCAGAGATGAAAAGTGCCAGCACTGAAAGCTGTTGCTAGCCAGCCCCCTTCCTTGGAAGCGCTGTCACAGGCGCAGCAACACTTGCTCTTTGCGCTTCTCTACCCACCAAAGGTCACGGTCATTCTCTTTCTGTCTCGTAGACACGAGCTGAGAAATTGCAAATGTCAAGCAATTGCTCAGAGATGAAAAGTGCCAGCACTGAAAGCTCTTGCTAGCCAGCACCCTTCCTTGGAAGCGCTTTCACAGGTGCAGCAACACTGGGGCTTTGCGCTTCTCTAACCACCAAACGTCACGGTCATTCTCTTTCGGTCTTGTAGACACGAGCTGAGAAATTGCAAACGTCGAGCAATTGCTCACAGATGAAAAGTGCCAGCACTGAAAGCTGTTGCTAGCCAGCCCCCTTCCTTGGAAGCGCTGTCACAGGCGCAGCAACACTGGGGCTTTGCGCTTCTCTACCCACCAAACGTCACGGTCACTATCTCTCCGTCTCGTAGACACGAGCTGAGAAATTGCAAACGTCGAGCAATTGCTCAGAGATGAAAAGTGCCAGCACTGAAAGCTGTTGCTAGCCAGCACCCTTCCTTGGAAGCGCTTTTGTAGCCCTAAGAACAGTGGGGCTCTGGGCTTCTCTAGCCACCTCATCTTCTGCTCATCCTCTCGCACAGTCTAAAGAGAGCTCAGGGGAGAAATTGCAAACGTCGAGCAATTGCTCAGAGATGAAAAGTGCCAGCACTGAAAGCTGTTGCTAGCCAGCACCCTTCTTTGGAAGTGCTTTTGTAGGCCTAAAAACACTGGGGCTGTGGGCTTCTCTAGCCACCTCATCTTCTGCTCATCCTCTCGCGCACTCTAAAGAGAGCTCAGGTGAGAAATTGCAAACGTCGAGCAATTGCTCAGAGATGAAAAGTGCCAGCACTGAAAGCTGTTGCTAGCCAGCACCCTTCCTTGGAAGCGCTTTCACAGGCGCAGCAACACTGGGGCTTTGCGCTTCTCTAACCACCAAACGTCACGGTCATTCTCTTTCCGTCTCGTAGACACGAGCTGAGAAAATGCAAACGTCGAGCAATTGCTCAGAGATGAAAAGCGCCAGCACTGAAAGCTCTTGCTAGCCAGCCCCCTTCCTTGGAAGCGCTTTTGTAGCCCTAAGAACAGTGGGGCTCTGGGCTTCTCTAGCCACCTCATCTTCTGCTCATCCTCTCGCGCACTCTAAAGAGAGCTCAGGTGAGAAATTGGAAACGTCGAGCAATTGCTCAGAGATGAAAAGTGCCAGCACTGAAAGCTGTTGCTAGCCAGCCCCCTTCCTTGGAAGCGCTTTCACAGGCGCAGCAACACTGGGGCTTTGCGCTTCTCTAGCCACCAAACGTCACGGTCACTATCTCTCCGTCTCGTAGACACGAGCTGAGAAATTGCAAACGTCGAGCAATTGCTCAGAGATGAAAAGAGCCAGCACTGAAAGCTGTTGCTAGCCAGCCCCCTTCCTTGGAAGCGCTTTCACAGGCGCAGCAACACTGGGGCTTTGCGCTTCTCTAGCCACCAAACGTCACGGTCATTCTCTTTCCGTCTCGTAGACACGAGCTGAGAAATTGCAAACGTTGAGCAATTGCTCAGAGATGAAAAGAGCCAGCACTGAAAGCTGTTGCTAGCCAGCCCCCTTCCTTGGAAGCGCTTTCACAGGCGCAGCAACACTGGGGCTTTGCGCTTCTCTACCCACCAAACGTCACGGTCACTATCTCTCCGTCTCGTAGACACGAGCTGAGAAATTGCAAACGTCGAGCAATTGCTCAGAGATGAAAAGTGCCAGCACTGAAAGCTGTTGCTAGCCAGCACCCTTCCTTGGAAGCGCTTTTGTAGCCCTAAGTACACTGGGGCTCTGGGCTTCTCTAGCCATCTAAACTTCTGCTCATCCTCTCGCACAGTCTAAAGAGAGCTCAGGGGAGAAATTGCAAACGTCGAGCAATTGCTCAGAGATGAAAAGTGCCAGCACTGAAAGCTGTTGCTAGCCAGCACCCTTCTTTGGAAGTGCTTTTGTAGGCCTAAAAACACTGGGGCTGTGGGCTTCTCTAGCCACCTCATCTTCTGCTCATCCTCTCGCGCAGTCTAAAGAGAGCTCAGGTGAGAAATTGCAAACGTCGAGCAATTGCTCACAGATGAAAAGTGCCAGCACTGAAAGTTGTTGCTAGCCAGCACCCTTCCTTGGAAGCGCTTTCACAGGCGCAGCAACACTGGGGCTTTGCGCTTCTCTAACCACCAAACGTCACGGTCATTCTCTTTCCATCTCGTAGACACGAGCTGAGAAAATGCAAAGGTCGAGCAATTGCTCAGAGATGAAAAGTGCCAGCACTGAAAGCTGTTGCTAGCCAGCACCCTTCCTTGGAAGCGCTTTCACAGGCGCAGAAACACTGGGGCTTTGTGCTTCTCTACCCACCAAACGTCACGGTCATTCTCTTTCCATCTCGTAGACACGAGCTGAGAAATTGCAAACGTCGAGCAATTGCTCAGAGATGAAAAGAGCCAGCACTGAAAGCTGTTGCTAGCCAGCCCCCTTCCTTGGAAGCGCTTTCACAGGCGCAGCAACACTGGGGCTTTGCGCTTCTCTACCCACCAAACGTCACGGTCACTATCTCTCCGTCTCGTAGACATGAGCTGAGAAATTGCAAACGTCGAGCAATTGCTCAGAGATGAAAAGTGCCAGCACTGAAAGCTGTTGCTAGCCAGCCCCCTTCCTTGGATGCGCTTTCACAGGCGCAGCAACACTGGGGCTTTGCGCTTCTCTACCCACCAAAGGTCACGGTCACTATCTCTCCGTCTCGTAGACACGAGCTGAGAAATTGCAAACGTTGAGCAATTGCTCAGAGAGGAAAAGTGCCAGCACTGAAAGCTGTTGCTAGCCAGCACCCTTCCTTGGAAGCGCTTTCACAGGCGCAGCAACACTGGGGCTTTGCGCTTCTCTAACCACCAAACGTCACGGTCATTCTCTTTCCGTCTCGTAGACACGAGCTGAGAAAATGCAAACGTCGAGCAATTGCTCAGAGATGAAAAGCGCCAGCACTGAAAGCTCTTCCTAGCCAGCCCCCTTCCTTGGAAGCGCTTTTGTAGCCCTAAGAACAGTGGGGCTCTGGGCTTCTCTAGCCACCTCATCTTCTGCTCATCCTCTCGCGCACTCTAAAGAGAGCTCAGGTGAGAAATTGCAAACGTCGAGCAATTGCTCAGAGATGAAAAGTGCCAGCACTGAAAGCTGTTGCTAGCCAGCCCCCTTCCTTGGAAGCGCTTTCACAGGTGCAGCAACACTGGGGCTTTGCGCTTCTCTAACCACCAAACGTCACGGTCATTCTCTTTCCGTCTCGTAGACACGAGCTGAGAAAGTGCAAACGTCGAGCAATTGCTCAGAGATGAAAAGCGCCAGCACTGAAAGCTCTTGCTAGCCAGCCCCCTTCCTTGGAAGCGCTTTTGTAGCCCTAAGAACACTGGGGCTCTGGGCTTCTCTAGCCATCTAAACTTCTGCTCATCCTCTCGCGCAGTCTAAAGAGAGCTCAGGGGAGAAATTGCAAACGTCGAGCAATTGCTCAGAGAGGAAAAGTGCCAGCACTGAAAGCTGTTGCTAGCCAGCACCCTTCCTTGGAAGTGCTTTTGTAGGCCTAAGAACATTGGGGCTGTGGGCTTCTCTAGCCACCTCATCTTCTGCTCATCCTCTCGCGCAGTCTAAAGAGAGCTCAGGTGAGAAATTGGAAACGTCGAGCAATTGCTCAGAGATGAAAAGTGCCAGCACTGAAAGCTGTTGCTAGCCAGCACCCTTCCTTGGAAGCGCTTTCACAGGCGCAGCAACACTGGGGCTTTGCGCTTCTCTAACCACCAAACGTCACGGTCATTCTCTTTCCGTCTCGTAGACACGAGCTGAGAAATTGCAAACGTCAAGCAATTGCTCAGAGATGAAAAGCGCCAGCACTGAAAGCTCTTCCTAGCCAGCTCCCTTCCTTGGAAGCGCCTATGTAACCCTAAGAACACTGGGGCTCTGGGCTTCTCTAGCCACCAAACGTCACGGTCATTCTCTTTCCGTCTCGTAGACACGAGCTGAGAAAGTGCAAACCTCGAGCAATTGCTCAGAGATGAAAAGTGCCAGCACTGAAAGCTGTTGCTAGCCAGCCCCCTTCCTTGGAAGCGCTGTCACAGGCGCAGCAACACTTGCTCTTTGCGCTTCTCTACCCACCAAAGGTCACGGTCATTCTCTTTCGGTATTGTAGACACGAGCTGAGAAATTGCAAACGTCGAGCAATTGCTCAGAGATGAAAAGTGCCAGCACTGAAAGCTGTTGCTAGCCAGCACCCTTCCTTGGAAGCGCTGTCACAGGCGCAGCAACACTGGGGCTTTGCGCTTCTCTACCCACCAAACGTCACGGTCACTATCTCTCCGTCTCGTAGACACGAGCTGAGAAATTGCAAACGTCGAGCAATTGCTCAGAGATGAAAAGTGCCAGCACTGAAAGCTGTTGCTAGCCAGCACCCTTCCTTGGAAGCGCTTTTGTAGCCCTAAGAACACTGGGGCTCTGGGCTTCTCTAGCCACCTCATCTTCTGCTCATCCTCTCGCACAGTCTAAAGAGAGCTCAGGGGAGAAATTGCAAACGTCGAGCAATTGCTCAGAGATGAAAAGTGCCAGCACTGAAAGCTGTTGCTAGCCAGCACCCTTCTTTGGAAGTGCTTTTGTAGGCCTAAAAACACTGGGGCTGTGGGCTTCTCTAGCCACCTCATCTTCTGCTCATCCTCTCGCGCACTCTAAAGAGAGCTCAGGTGAGAAATTGCAAACGTCGAGCAATTGCTCAGAGATGAAAAGTGCCAGCACTGAAAGCTGTTGCTAGCCAGCACCCTTCCTTGGAAGCGCTTTCACAGGCGCAGCAACACTGGGGCTTTGCGCTTCTCTAACCACCAAACGTCACGGTCATTCTCTTTCCGTCTCGTAGACACGAGCTGAGAAAGTGCAAACGTCGAGCAATTGCTCAGAGATGAAAAGCGCCAGCACTGAAAGCTCTTGCTAGCCAGCCCCCTTCCTTGGAAGCGCTTTTGTAGCCCTAAGAACAGTGGGGCTCTGGGCTTCTCTAGCCACCTCATCTTCTGCTCATCCTCTCGCGCACTCTAAAGAGAGCTCAGGTGAGAAATTGGAAACGTCGAGCAATTGCTCAGAGATGAAAAGTGCCAGCACTGAAAGCTGTTGCTAGCCAGCCCCCTTCCTTGGAAGCGCTTTCACAGGCGCAGCAACACTGGGGCTTTGCGCTTCTCTACCCACCAAACGTCACGGTCACTATCTCTCCGTCTCGTAGACACGAGCTGAGAAATTGCAAACGTCGAGCAATTGCTCAGAGATGAAAAGTGCCAGCACTGAAAGCTGTTGCTAGCCAGCCCCCTTCCTTGGAAGCGCTTTCACAGGCGCAGCAACACTGGGGCTTTGCGCTTCTCTACCCACCAAACGTCACGGTCATTCTCTTTCCGTCTCGCAGACACGAGCTGAGAAATTGCAAACGTCGAGCAATTGCTCAGAGATGAAAAGAGCCAGCACTGAAAGCTGTTGCTAGCCAGCCCCCTTCCTTGGAAGCGCTTTCACAGGCGCAGCAACACTGGGGCTTTGCGCTTCTCTACCCACCAAACGTCACGGTCACTATCTCTCCGTCTCGTAGACACGAGCTGAGAAATTGCAAACGTCGAGCAATTGCTCACAGATGAAAAGTGCCAGCACTGAAAGCTGTTGCTAGCCAGCACCCTTCCTTGGATGCGCTTTCACAGGCGCAGCAACACTGGGGCTTTGCGCTTCTCTACCCACCAAATGTCACGGTCACTATCTCTCCGTGTCGTAGACACGAGCTGAGAAATTGCAAACGTCGAGCAATTGCTCAGAGAGGAAAAGTGCCAACACTGAAAGCTGTTGCTAGCCAGCACCCTTCCTTGGAAGCGCTTTCACAGGCGCAGCAACACTGGGGCTTTGCGCTTCTCTAACCACCAAACGTCACGGTCATTCTCTTTCCGTCTCGTAGACACGAGCTGAGAAAATGCAAACGTCGAGCAATTGCTCAGAGATGAAAAGCGCCAGCACTGAAAGCTCTTCCTAGCCAGCCCCCTTCCTTGGAAGCGCTTTTGTAGCCCTAAGAACAGTGGGGCTCTGGGCTTCTCTAGCCACCTCATCTTCTGCTCATCCTCTCGCGCAGTCTAAAGAGAGCTCAGGTGAGAAATTGGAAACGTCGAGCAATTGCTCAGAGATGAAAAGTGCCAGCACTGAAAGCTGTTGCTAGCCAGCACCCTTCCTTGGAAGCGCTTTCACAGGCGCAGCAACACTGGGGCTTTGCGCTTCTCTAACCACCAAACGTCACGGTCATTCTCTTTCCGTCTCGTAGACACGAGCTGAGAAATTGCAAACGTCAAGCAATTGCTCAGAGATGAAAAGTGCCAGCACTGAAAGCTGTTGCTAGCCAGTCCCCTTCCTTGGAAGCGCTTTTGTAGCCCTAAGAACAGTGGGGCTCTGGGCTTCTCTAGCCATCTCATCTTCTGCTCATCCTCTCGCGCAGTCTAAAGAGAGCTCAGGTGAGAAATTGCAAACGTCGAGCAATTGCTCAGAGATGAAAAGTGCCAGCACTGAAAGCTGTTGCTAGCCAGCCCCCTTCCTTGGAAGCGCTTTTGTAGCCCTAAGAACAGTGGGGCTCTGGGCTTCTCTAGCCACCTAATCTTCTGCTCATCCTGTCGCGCAGTCTAAAGAGAGCTCAGGTGTGAAATTGCAAACGTTGAGCAATTGCTCAGAGATGAAAAGTGCCAGCACTGAAAGCTGTTGCTAGCCAGCACCCTTCCTTGGAAGCGCTTTCACAGGTGCAGCAACACTGGGGCTTTGCGCTTCTCTAACCACCAAACGTCACAGTCACTATCTCTCCGTCTCGTAGACACGAGCTGAGAAAGTGCAAACGTCGAGCAATTGCTCAGAGATGAAAAGCGCCAGCACTGAAAGCTCTTGCTAGCCAGCACCCTTCCTTGGAAGCGCTTTTGTAGCCCTAAGAACAGTGGGGCTCTGGGCTTCTCTAGCCATCTAATCTTCTGCTCATCCTCTCGCGCAGTCTAAAGAGAGCTCAGGGGAGAAATTGCAAACGTCGAGCAATTGCTCAGAGAGGAAAAGTGCCAGCACTGAAAGCTGTTGCTAGCCAGCACCCTTCCTTGGAAGTGCTTTTGTAGGCCTAAGAACATTGGGGCTGTGGGCTTCTCTAGCCACCTCATCTTCTGCTCATCCTCTCGCGCAGTCTAAAGAGAGCTCAGGTGAGAAATTGGAAACGTCGAGCAATTGCTCAGAGATGAAAAGTGCCAGCAGTGAAAGCTGTTGCTAGCCAGCACCCTTCCTTGGAAGCGCTTTCACAGGCGCAGCAACACTGGGGCTTTGCGCTTCTCTACCCACCAAACGTCACGGTCACTATCTCTCCGTCTCGTAGACACGAGCTGAGAAATTGCAAACCTCGAGCAATTGCTCAGAGATGAAAAGAGCCAGCACTGAAAGCTGTTGCTAGCCAGCCCCCTTCCTTGGAAGCGCTTTCACAGGCGCAGCAACACTGGGGCTTTGCGCTTCTCTAGCCAACAAACGTCACGGTCATTCTCTTTCCGTCTCGTAGACACGAGATGAGAAAGTGCAAACCTCGAGCAATTGCTCAGAGATGAAAAGTGCCAGCACTGAAAGCTGTTGCTAGCCAGCCCCCTTCCTTGGAAGCGCTTTCACAGGGCAGCAACACTTGCTCTTTGCGCTTCTCTACCCACCAAAGGTCACGGTCATTCTCTTTCTGTCTCGTAGACACGAGCTGAGAAATTGCAAACGTCGAGCAATTGCTCAGAGATGAAAAGTGCCAGCACTGAAAGCTCTTGCTAGCCAGCACCCTTCCTTGGAAGCGCTGTCACAGGCGCAGCAACACTGGGGCTTTGCGCTTCTCTACCCACCAAACGTCACGGTCACTATCTCTCCGTCTCGTAGACACGAGCTGAGAAATTGCAAACGTCGAGCAATTGCTCAGAGATGAAAAGTGCCAGCACTGAAAGCTGTTGCTAGCCAGCACCCTTCCTTGGAAGCGCTTTTGTAGCCCTAAGAACACTGGGGCTCTGGGCTTCTCTAGCCATCTAAACTTCTGCTCATCCTCTCGCGCACTCTAAAGAGAGCTCAGGGGAGAAATTGCAAACGTCGAGCAATTGCTGAGAGATGAAAAGTGCCAGCACTGAAAGATGTTGCTAGCCAGCACCCTTCCTTGGAAGTGCTTTTGTAGGCCTAAAAACACTGGGGCTGTGGGCTTCTCTAGCCACCTCATCTTCTGCTCATCCTCTCGCGCAGTCTAAAGAGCGCTCAGGTGAGAAATTGCAAACGTCGAGCAATTGCTCAGAGATGAAAAGTGCCAGCACTGAAAGCTCTTGCTAGCCAGCCCCCTTCCTTGGAAGCGCTTTCACAGGCGCAGCAACACTGGGGCTTTGCGCTTCTCTAACCACCAAACGTCACGGTCATTCTCTTTCCGTCTCGTAGACACGAGCTGAGAAATTGCAAACGTCGAGCAATTGCTCAGAGATGAAAAGTGCCAGCACTGAAAGCTGTTGCTAGCCAGCCCCCTTCCTTGGAAGCGCTTTCACAGGCGCAGCAACACTGGGGCTTTGCGCTTCTCTAACCACCAAACGTCACGGTCACTATCTCTCCGTCTCGTAGACACGAGCTGAGAAATTGCAAACGTCGAGCAATTGCTCAGAGATGAAAAGAGCCAGCACTGAAAGCTGTTGCTAGCCAGCACCCTTCCTTGGAAGCGCTTTTGTAGCCCTAAGAACAGCGGGGCTCTGGGCTTCTCTAGCCATCTAAACTTCTGCTCATCCTCTCGCGCAGTCTAAAGAGAGCTCAGGGGAGAAATTGCAAACGTCGAGCAATTGCTCAGAGATGAAAAGTGCCAGCACTGAAAGCTGTTGCTAGCCAGCACCCTTCTTTGGAAGTGCTTTTGTAGGCCTAAGAACACTGGGGCTGTGGGCTTCTCTAGCCACCTCATCTTCTGCTCATCCTCTCGCGCAGTCTAAAGAGAGCTCAGGTGAGAAATTGGAAACGTCGAGCAATTGCTGAGAGATGAAAAGTGCCAGCACTGAAAGCTGTTGCTAGCCAGCCCCCTTCCTTGGAAGCGCTTTCACAGGCGCAGCAACACTGGGGCTTTGCGCTTCTCTAACCACCAAACGTCACGGTCATTCTCTTTCCGTCTCGTAGACACGAGCTGAGAAAATGCAAACGTCGAGCAATTGCTCAGAGATGAAAAGCGCCAGCAGTGAAAGGTCTTCCTAGCCAGCACCCTTCCTTGGAAGCGCTTTTGTAGCCCTAAGAACAGTGGAGCTCTGGGCTTCTCTAGCCATCTCATCTTCTGCTCATCCTCTCGCGCAGTCTAAAGAGAGCTCAGGTGAGAAATTGCAAACGTCGAGCAATTGCTCAGAGATGAAAAGTGCCAGCACTGAAAGCTGTTGCTAGCCAGCCCCCTTCCTTGAAAGCGCTTTCACAGGCGCAGCAACACTGGGGCTTTGCGCTTCTCTAACCACCAAACGTCACGGTCACTGTCTCTCCGTCTCGTAGACACGAGCTGAGAAATTGCAAACCTCGAGCAATTGCTCAGAGATGAAAAGAGCCAGCACTGAAAGCTGTTGCTAGCCAGCACCCTTCCTTGGAAGTGCTTTCACAGGCGCAGCAACACTGGGGCTTTGCGCTTCTCTAGCCACCAAACGTCACGGTCATTCTCTTTCCGTCTCGTAGACATGAGCTGAGAAATTGCAAATGTCGAGCAATTGCTCAGAGATGAAAAGTGCCAGCACTGAAAGCTGTTGCTAGCCAGCACCCTTCCTTGGAAGCGCTTTTGTAGCCCTAAGAACAGTGGAGCTCTGGGCTTCTCTAGCCATCTCATCTTCTGCTCATCCTCTCGCGCAGTCTAAAGAGAGCTCAGGTGAGAAATTGCAAACGTCGAGCAATTGCTCAGAGAGGAAAAGTGCCAGCACTGAAAGCTGTTGCTAGCCAGCCCCCTTCCTTGGAAGCGCTTTCACAGGCGCAGCAACACTTGCTCTTTGCGCTTCTCTACCCACCAAACGTCACGGTCATTCTCTTTCTGTCTCGTAGACACGAGCTGAGAAATTGCAAACGTCGAGCAATTGCTCAGAGATGAAAAGTGCCAGCACTGAAAGCTCTTGCTAGCCAGCCCCCTTCCTTGGAAGCGCTTTCACAGGCGCAGCAACACTGGGGCTTTGCGCTTCTCTAACCACCAAACGTCACGGTCATTCTCTTTCCGTCTTGTAGACACGAGCTGAGAAAGTGCAAACGTCGAGCAATTGCTCAGAGATGAAAAGTGCCAGCACTGAAAGCTGTTGCTAGCCAGCACCCTTCCTTGGAAGCGCTGTCACAGGCGCAGCAGCACTGGGGCTTTGCGCTTCTCTACCCACCAAACGTCACGGTCACTATCTCTCTGTCTCGTAGACACGAGCTGAGAAATTGCAAACGTCGAGCAATTGCTCGGAGATGAAAAGTGCCAGCACTGAAAGCTGATGCTAGCCATCCCCCTTCCTTGGAAGCGCTTTTGTAGCCCTAAGATCAGTGGGGCTGTGGGCTTCTCTAGCCATCTAAACTTCTTATCATCCTCTCGCACAGTCTAAAGAGAGCTCAGGGGAGAAATTGCAAACGTCGAGCAATTGCTCAGAGATGAAAAGTGCCAGCACTGAAAGCTGTTGCTAGCCAGCACCCTTCTTTGGAAGTGCTTTTGTAGGCCTAAAAACACTGGGGCTGTGGGCTTCTCTAGCCACCTCATCTTCTGCTCATCCTCTCGCGCACTCTAAAGAGAGCTCAGGTGAGAAATTGGAAACGTCGAGCAATTGCTCAGAGATGAAAAGCGCCAGCACTGAAAGCTCTTGCTAGCCAGCACCCTTCCTTGGAAGCGCTTTTGTAGCCCTAAGAACACTGGGGCTCTGGGCTTCTCTAGCCATCTAAACTTCTGCCCATCCTCTCGCGCAGTCTAAAGAGAGCTCAGGGGAGAAATTACAAACGTCGAGCAATTGCTCAGAGAGGAAAAGTGCCAGCACTGAAAGATGTTGCTAGCCAGCACCCTTCCTTGGAAGTGCTTTTGTAGGCCTAAGAACATTGGGGCTCTGGGCTTCTCTAGCCACCTCATCTTCTGCTCATCCTCTCGCGCAGTCTAAAGAGAGCTCAGGTGAGAAATTGGAAACGTCGAGCAATTGCTCAGAGATGAAAAGTGCCAGCACTGAAAGCTGTTGCTAGCCAGCACCCTTCCTTGGAAGCGCTTTCACAGGCGCAGCAACACTGGGGCTTTGCGCTTCTCTAGCCACCAAACGTCACGGTCACTATCTCTCCGTCTCGTAGACACGAGCTGAGAAATTGCAAACCTCGAGCAATTGCTCAGAGATGAAAAGAGCCAGCACTGAAAGCTGTTGCTAGCCAGCCCCCTTCCTTGGAAGCGCTTTCACAGGCGCAGCAACACTGGGGCTTTGCGCTTCTCTAGCCAACAAACGTCACGGTCATTCTCTTTCCGTCTCGTAGACACGAGATGAGAAAGTGCAAACCTCGAGCAATTGCTCAGAGATGAAAAGTGCCAGCACTGAAAGCTGTTGCTAGCCAGCCCCCTTCCTTGGAAGCGCTTTCACAGGGCAGCAACACTTGCTCTTTGCGCTTCTCTACCCACCAAAGGTCACGGTCATTCTCTTTCTGTCTCGTAGACACGAGCTGAGAAATTGCAAATGTCAAGCAATTGCTCAGAGATGAAAAGTGCCAGCACTGAAAGCTCTTGCTAGCCAGCCCCCTTCCTTGGAAGCGCTTTCACAGGTGCAGCAACACTGGGGCTTTGCGCTTCTCTACCCACCAAACGTCACGGTCACTATCTCTCCGTCTCGTAGACACGAGCTGAGAAATTGCAAACGTCGAGCAATTGCTCAGAGATGAAAAGTGCCAGCACTGAAAGCTGTTGCTAGCCAGCACCCTTCCTTGGAAGCGCTTTTGTAGCCCTAAGAACACTGGGGCTCTGGGCTTCTCTAGCCATCTAAACTTCTGCTCATCCTCTCGCACAGTCTAAAGAGAGCTCAGGGGAGAAATTGCAAACGTCGAGCAATTGCTGAGAGATGAAAAGTGCCAGCACTGAAAGATGTTGCTAGCCAGCACCCTTCCTTGGAAGTGCTTTTGTAGGCCTAAAAACACTGGGGCTGTGGGCTTCTCTAGCCCCCTAATCTTCTGCTCATCCTCTCGCGCAGTCTAAAGAGCGCTCAGGTGAGAAATTGCAAACGTCGAGCAATTGCTGAGAGATGAAAAGTGCCAGCACTGAAAGCTGTTGCTAGCCAGCACCCTTCCTTGGAAGCGCTTTCACAGGCGCAGCAACACTGGGGCTTTGCGCTTCTCTAACCACCAAACGTCACGGTCATTCTCTTTCCGTCTCGTAGACACGAGCTGAGAAATTGCAAACGTCGAGCAATTGCTCAGAGATGAAAAGTGCCAGCACTGAAAGCTGTTGCTAGCCAGCCCCCTTCCTTGGAAGCGCTTTCACAGGCGCAGCAACACTGGGGCTTTGCGCTTCTCTAACCACCAAACGTCACGGTCACTATCTCTCCGTCTCGTAGACACGAGCTGAGAAATTGCAAACGTCGAGCAATTGCTCAGAGATGAAAAGAGCCAGCACTGAAAGCTGTTGCTAGCCAGCACCCTTCCTTGGAAGCGCTTTTGTAGCCCTAAGAACAGTGGGGCTCTGGGCTTCTCTAGCCATCTAAACTTCTGCTCATCCTCTCACGCAGTCTAAAGAGAGCTCAGGTGAGAAATTGCAAACGTCGAGCAATTGCTCAGAGATGAAAAGTGCCAGCACTGAAAGCTGTTGCTAGCCAGTCCCCTTCCTTGGAAGCGCTTTTGTAGCCCTAAGAACAGTGGGGCTGTGGGCTTCTCTAGCCACCTCATCTTCTGCTCATCCTCTCGCGCAGTCTAAAGAGAGCTCAGGTGAGAAATTGGAAACGTCGAGCAATTGCTGAGAGATGAAAAGTGCCAGCACTGAAAGCTGTTGCTAGCCAGCCCCCTTCCTTGGAAGCGCTTTCACAGGCGCAGCAACACTGGGGCTTTGCGCTTCTCTAACCACCAAACGTCACGGTCATTCTCTTTCCGTCTCGTAGACACGAGCTGAGAAAATGCAAACGTCGAGCAATTGCTCAGAGATGAAAAGCGCCAGCACTGAAAGGTCTTCCTAGCCAGCACCCTTCCTTGGAAGCGCTTTTGTAGCCCTAAGAACAGTGGAGCTCTGGGCTTCTCTAGCCATCTCATCTTCTGCTCATCCTCTCGCGCAGTCTAAAGAGAGCTCAGGTGAGAAATTGCAAACGTCGAGCAATTGCTCAGAGATGAAAAGTGCCAGCACTGAAAGCTGTTGCTAGCCAGCACCCTTCCTTGGAAGTGCTTTCACAGGCGCAGCAACACTGGGGCTTTGCGCTTCTCTAGCCACCAAACGTCACGGTCATTCTCTTTCCGTCTCGTAGACATGAGCTGAGAAAGTGCAAACCTCGAGCAATTGCTCAGAGATGAAAAGTGCCAGCACTGAAAGCTGTTGCTAGCCAGCACCCTTCCTTGGAAGCGCTTTTGTAGCCCTAAGAACAGTGGAGCTCTGGGCTTCTCTAGCCATCTCATCTTCTGCTCATCCTCTCGCGCAGTCTAAAGAGAGCTCAGGTGAGAAATTGCAAACGTCGAGCAATTGCTCAGAGATGAAAAGTGCCAGCACTGAAAGCTGTTGCTAGCCAGCCCCCTTCCTTGGAAGCGCTTTCACAGGCGCAGCAACACTTGCTCTTTGCGCTTCTCTACCCACCAAACGTCACGGTCATTCTCTTTCTGTCTCGTAGACACGAGCTGAGAAATTGCAAACGTCGAGCAATTGCTCAGAGATGAAAAGTGCCAGCACTGAAAGCTCTTGCTAGCCAGCCCCCTTCCTTGGAAGCGCTTTCACAGGTGCAGCAACACTGGGGCTTTGCGCTTCTCTAACCACCAAACGTCACGGTCATTCTCTTTCCGTCTTGTAGACACGAGCTGAGAAAGTGCAAACGTCGAGCAATTGCTCAGAGATGAAAAGTGCCAGCACTGAAAGCTGTTGCTAGCCAGCACCCTTCCTTGGAAGCGCTGTCACAGGCGCAGCAGCACTGGGGCTTTGCGCTTCTCTACCCACCAAACGTCACGGTCACTATCTCTCTGTCTCGTAGACACGAGCTGAGAAATTGCAAACGTCGAGCAATTGCTCGGAGATGAAAAGTGCCAGCACTGAAAGCTGATGCTAGCCATCCCCCTTCCTTGGAAGCGCTTTTGTAGCCCTAAGATCAGTGGGGCTGTGGGCTTCTCTAGCCATCTAAACTTCTTATCATCCTCTCGCACAGTCTAAAGAGAGCTCAGGGGAGAAATTGCAAACGTCGAGCAATTGCTCAGAGATGAAAAGTGCCAGCACTGAAAGCTGTTGCTAGCCAGCACCCTTCTTTGGAAGTGCTTTTGTAGGCCTAAAAACACTGGGGCTGTGGGCTTCTCTAGCCACCTCATCTTCTGCTCATCCTCTCGCGCACTCTAAAGAGAGCTCAGGTGAGAAATTGCAAACGTCGAGCAATTGCTCAGAGATGAAAAGTGCCAACACTGAAAGCTGTTGCTAGCCAGCACCCTTCCTTGGAAGCGCTTTCACAGGCGCAGCAACACTGGGGCTTTGTGCTTCTCTAACCACCAAACGTCACGGTCATTCTCTTTCCGTCTTGTAGACACGAGCTGAGAAAGTGCAAACGTCGAGCAATTGCTCAGAGATGAAAAGTGCCAGCACTGAAAGCTGTTGCTAGCCAGCACCCTTCCTTGGAAGCGCTTTTGTAGCCCTAAGAACAGTGGGGCTCTGGGCTTCTCTAGCCATCTAAACTTCTGCTCATCCTCTCGCGCAGTCTAAAGAGAGCTCAGGGGAGAAATTGCAAACGTCGAGCAATTGCTCAGAGAGGAAAAGTGCCAGCACTGAAAGCTGTTGCTAGCCAGCACCCTTCCTTGGAAGTGCTTTTGTAGGCCTAAGAACATTGGGGCTGTGGGCTTCTCTAGCCACCTCATCTTCTGCTCATCCTCTCGCGCAGTCTAAAGAGAGCTCAGGTGAGAAATTGGAAACGTCGAGCAATTGCTCAGAGATGAAAAGTGCCAGCACTGAAAGCTGTTGCTAGCCAGCACCCTTCCTTGGAAGCGCTTTCACAGGCGCAGCAACACTGGGGCTTTGCGCTTCTCTACCCACCAAACGTCACGGTCACTATCTCTCCGTCTCGTAGACACGAGCTGAGAAATTGCAAACGTCGAGCAATTGCTCAGAGATGAAAAGAGCCAGCACTGAAAGCTGTTGCTAGCCAGCCCCCTTCCTTGGAAGCGCTTTCACAGGCGCAGCAACACTGGGGCTTTGCGCTTCTCTAGCCAACAAACGTCACGGTCATTCTCTTTCCGTCTCGTAGACACGAGATGAGAAAGTGCAAACCTCGAGCAATTGCTCAGAGATGAAAAGTGCCAGCACTGAAAGCTGTTGCTAGCCAGCCCCCTTCCTTGGAAGCGCTTTCACAGGGCAGCAACACTTGCTCTTTGCGCTTCTCTACCCACCAAAGGTCACGGTCATTCTCTTTCTGTCTCGTAGACACGAGCTGAGAAATTGCAAACGTCGAGCAATTGCTCAGAGATGAAAAGTGCCAGCACTGAAAGCTGTTGCTAGCCAGCACCCTTCCTTGGAAGCGCTGTCACAGGCGCAGCAACACTGGGGCTTTGCGCTTCTCTACCCACCAAACGTCACGGTCACTATCTCTCCGTCTCGTAGACACGAGCTGAGAAATTGCAAACGTCGAGCAATTGCTCAGAGCTGAAAAGTGCCAGCACTGGAAGCTGTTGCTAGCCAGCACCCTTCCTTGGAAGCGCTTTTGTAGCCCTAAGAACAGTGGGGCTCTGGCCTTCTCTAGCCATCTAAACTTCTGCTCATCCTCTCGCACAGTCTAAAGAGAGCTCAGGGGAGAAATTGCAAACGTCGAGCAATTGCTGAGAGATGAAAAGTGCCAGCACTGAAAGATGTTGCTAGCCAGCACCCTTCCTTGGAAGTGCTTTTGTAGGCCTAAAAACACTGGGGCTGTGGGCTTCTCTAGCCCCCTAATCTTCTGCTCATCCTCTCGCGCAGTCTAAAGAGCGCTCAGGTGAGAAATTGCAAACGTCGAGCAATTGCTCAGAGATGAAAAGTGCCAGCACTGAAAGCTGTTGCTAGCCAGCACCCTTCCTTGGAAGCGCTTTCACAGGCGCAGCAACACTGGGGCTTTGCGCTTCTCTAACCACCAAACGTCACGGTCATTCTCTTTCCGTCTCGTAGACACGAGCTGAGAAATTGCAAACGTCGAGCAATTGCTCAGAGATGAAAAGTGCCAGCACTGAAAGCTGTTGCTAGCCAGCCCCCTTCCTTGGAAGCGCTTTCACAGGCGCAGCAACACTGGGGCTTTGCGCTTCTCTAACCACCAAACGTCACGGTCACTATCTCTCCGTCTCGTAGACACGAGCTGAGAAATTGCAAACGTCGAGCAATTGCTCAGAGATGAAAAGAGCCAGCACTGAAAGCTGTTGCTAGCCAGCCCCCTTCCTTGGAAGCGCTTTTGTAGCCCTAAGAACAGTGGGGCTCTGGGCTTCTCTAGCCATCTAAACTTCTGCTCATCCTCTCGCGCAGTCTAAAGAGAGCTCAGGGGAGAAATTGCAAACGTCGAGCAATTGCTCAGAGATGAAAAGTGCCAGCACTGAAAGCTGTTGCTAGCCAGCACCCTTCTTTGGAAGTGCTTTTGTAGGCCTAAGAACACTGGGGCTGTGGGCTTCTCTAGCCACCTCATCTTCTGCTCATCCTCTCGCGCAGTCTAAAGAGAGCTCAGGTGAGAAATTGGAAACGTCGAGCAATTGCTGAGAGATGAAAAGTGCCAGCACTGAAAGCTGTTGCTAGCCAGCCCCCTTCCTTGGAAGCGCTTTCACAGGCGCAGCAACACTGGGGCTTTGCGCTTCTCTAACCACCAAACGTCACGGTCATTCTCTTTCCGTCTCGTAGACACGAGCTGAGAAAATGCAAACGTCGAGCAATTGCTCAGAGATGAAAAGCGCCAGCACTGAAAGGTCTTCCTAGCCAGCACCCTTCCTTGGAAGCGCTTTTGTAGCC
This sequence comes from Sarcoramphus papa, assembly GCA_037962945.1. Taxonomy (NCBI): domain Eukaryota; kingdom Metazoa; phylum Chordata; class Aves; order Accipitriformes; family Cathartidae; genus Sarcoramphus; species Sarcoramphus papa. Next base: position 27,463,939 of record CM075590.1, on the reverse strand, counting down.
CTAAGAACAGTGGAGCTCTGGGCTTCTCTAGCCATCTCATCTTCTGCTCATCCTCTCGCGCAGTCTAAAGAGAGCTCAGGTGAGAAATTGCAAACGTCGAGCAATTGCTCAGAGATGAAAAGTGCCAGCACTGAAAGCTGTTGCTAGCCAGCCCCCTTCCTTGAAAGCGCTTTCACAGGCGCAGCAACACTGGGGCTTTGCGCTTCTCTACCCACCAAACGTCACGGTCACTGTCTCTCCGTCTCGTAGACACGAGCTGAGAAATTGCAAACCTCGAGCAATTGCTCAGAGATGAAAAGAGCCAGCACTGAAAGCTGTTGCTAGCCAGCACCCTTCCTTGGAAGTGCTTTCACAGGCGCAGCAACACTGGGGCTTTGCGCTTCTCTAGCCACCAAACGTCACGGTCATTCTCTTTCCGTCTCGTAGACATGAGCTGAGAAAGTGCAAACCTCGAGCAATTGCTCAGAGATGAAAAGTGCCAGCACTGAAAGCTGTTGCTAGCCAGCACCCTTCCTTGGAAGCGCTTTTGTAGCCCTAAGAACAGTGGAGCTCTGGGCTTCTCTAGCCATCTCATCTTCTGCTCATCCTCTCGCGCAGTCTAAAGAGAGCTCAGGTGAGAAATTGCAAACGTCGAGCAATTGCTCAGAGAGGAAAAGTGCCAGCACTGAAAGCTGTTGCTAGCCAGCCCCCTTCCTTGGAAGCGCTTTCACAGGCGCAGCAACACTTGCTCTTTGCGCTTCTCTACCCACCAAACGTCACGGTCATTCTCTTTCTGTCTCGTAGACACGAGCTGAGAAATTGCAAACGTCGAGCAATTGCTCAGAGATGAAAAGTGCCAGCACTGAAAGCTCTTGCTAGCCAGCCCCCTTCCTTGGAAGCGCTTTCACAGGTGCAGCAACACTGGGGCTTTGCGCTTCTCTAACCACCAAACGTCACGGTCATTCTCTTTCCGTCTTGTAGACACGAGCTGAGAAAGTGCAAACGTCGAGCAATTGCTCAGAGATGAAAAGTGCCAGCACTGAAAGCTGTTGCTAGCCAGCACCCTTCCTTGGAAGCGCTGTCACAGGCGCAGCAGCACTGGGGCTTTGCGCTTCTCTACCCACCAAACGTCACGGTCACTATCTCTCTGTCTCGTAGACACGAGCTGAGAAATTGCAAACGTCGAGCAATTGCTCGGAGATGAAAAGTGCCAGCACTGAAAGCTGATGCTAGCCATCCCCCTTCCTTGGAAGCGCTTTTGTAGCCCTAAGATCAGTGGGGCTGTGGGCTTCTCTAGCCATCTAAACTTCTTATCATCCTCTCGCACAGTCTAAAGAGAGCTCAGGGGAGAAATTGCAAACGTCGAGCAATTGCTCAGAGATGAAAAGTGCCAGCACTGAAAGCTGTTGCTAGCCAGCACCCTTCTTTGGAAGTGCTTTTGTAGGCCTAAAAACACTGGGGCTGTGGGCTTCTCTAGCCACCTCATCTTCTGCTCATCCTCTCGCGCACTCTAAAGAGAGCTCAGGTGAGAAATTGGAAACGTCGAGCAATTGCTCAGAGATGAAAAGTGCCAGCACTGAAAGCTCTTGCTAGCCAGCACCCTTCCTTGGAAGCGCTTTTGTAGCCCTAAGAACACTGGGGCTCTGGGCTTCTCTAGCCATCTAAACTTCTGCTCATCCTCTCGCGCAGTCTAAAGAGAGCTCAGGGGAGAAATTACAAACGTCGAGCAATTGCTCAGAGAGGAAAAGTGCCAGCACTGAAAGCTGTTGCTAGCCAGCACCCTTCCTTGGAAGTGCTTTTGTAGGCCTAAGAACATTGGGGCTCTGGGCTTCTCTAGCCACCTCATCTTCTGCTCATCCTCTCGCGCACTCTAAAGAGAGCTCAGGTGAGAAATTGCAAACGTCGAGCAATTGCTCAGAGATGAAAAGTGCCAGCACTGAAAGCTGTTGCTAGCCAGCACCCTTCCTTGGAAGCGCTTTCACAGGCGCAGCAACACTGGGGCTTTGCGCTTCTCTACCCACCAAACGTCACGGTCACTATCTCTCCGTCTCGTAGACACGAGCTGAGAAATTGCAAACCTCGAGCAATTGCTCAGAGATGAAAAGAGCCAGCACTGAAAGCTGTTGCTAGCCAGCCCCCTTCCTTGGAAGCGCTTTCACAGGCGCAGCAACACTGGGGCTTTGCGCTTCTCTAGCCAACAAACGTCACGGTCATTCTCTTTCCGTCTCGTAGACACGAGCTGAGAAATTGCAAACGTCGAGCAATTGCTCAGAGATGAAAAGTGCCAGCACTGAAAGCTGTTGCTAGCCAGCCCCCTTCCTTGGAAGCGCTTTCACAGGGCAGCAACACTTGCTCTTTGCGCTTCTCTACCCACCAAAGGTCACGGTCATTCTCTTTCTGTCTCGTAGACACGAGCTGAGAAATTGCAAATGTCAAGCAATTGCTCAGAGATGAAAAGTGCCAGCACTGAAAGCTGTTGCTAGCCAGCCCCCTTCCTTCGAAGCGCTTTCACAGGCGCAGCAACACTGGGGCTTTGCGCTTCTCTAACCACCAAACGTCACGGTCACTATATCTCCGTCTCGTAGACACGAGCTGAGAAATTGCAAACGTCGAGCAATTGCTCAGAGATGAAAAGAGCCAGCACTGAAAGCTGTTGCTAGCCAGCACCCTTCCTTGGAAGCGCTTTTGTAGCCCTAAGAACAGTGGGGCTCTGGGCTTCTCTAGCCATCTAAACTTCTGCTCATCCTCTCGCGCAGTCTAAAGAGAGCTCAGGTGAGAAATTGCAAACGTCGAGCAATTGCTCAGAGATGAAAAGTGCCAGCACTGAAAGCTGTTCCTAGCCAGCACCCTTCTTTGGAAGTGCTTTTGTAGGCCTAAGAACACTGGGGCTGTGGGCTTCTCTAGCCACCTCATCTTCTGCTCATCCTCTCGCGCAGTCTAAAGAGAGCTCAGGTGAGAAATTGGAAACGTCGAGCAATTGCTGAGAGATGAAAAGTGCCAGCACTGAAAGCTGTTGCTAGCCAGCCCCCTTCCTTGGAAGCGCTTTCACAGGCGCAGCAACACTGGGGCTTTGCGCTTCTCTAACCACCAAACGTCACGGTCATTCTCTTTCCGTCTCGTAGACACGAGCTGAGAAAATGCAAACGTCGAGCAATTGCTCAGAGATGAAAAGTGCCAGCACTGAAAGGTCTTCCTAGCCAGCACCCTTCCTTGGAAGCGCTTTTGTAGCCCTAAGAACAGTGGAGCTCTGGGCTTCTCTAGCCATCTCATCTTCTGCTCATCCTCTCGCGCAGTCTAAAGAGAGCTCAGGTGAGAAATTGCAAACGTCGAGCAATTGCTCAGAGATGAAAAGTGCCAGCACTGAAAGCTGTTGCTAGCCAGCCCCCTTCCTTGAAAGCGCTTTCACAGGCGCAGCAACACTGGGGCTTTGCGCTTCTCTACCCACCAAACGTCACGGTCACTGTCTCTCCGTCTCGTAGACACGAGCTGAGAAATTGCAAACCTCGAGCAATTGCTCAGAGATGAAAAGAGCCAGCACTGAAAGCTGTTGCTAGCCAGCACCCTTCCTTGGAAGTGCTTTCACAGGCGCAGCAACACTGGGGCTTTGCGCTTCTCTAGCCACCAAACGTCACGGTCATTCTCTTTCCGTCTCGTAGACATGAGCTGAGAAAGTGCAAACCTCGAGCAATTGCTCAGAGATGAAAAGTGCCAGCACTGAAAGCTGTTGCTAGCCAGCACCCTTCCTTGGAAGCGCTTTTGTAGCCCTAAGAACAGTGGAGCTCTGGGCTTCTCTAGCCATCTCATCTTCTGCTCATCCTCTCGCGCAGTCTAAAGAGAGCTCAGGTGAGAAATTGCAAACGTCGAGCAATTGCTCAGAGAGGAAAAGTGCCAGCACTGAAAGCTGTTGCTAGCCAGCCCCCTTCCTTGGAAGCGCTTTCACAGGCGCAGCAACACTTGCTCTTTGCGCTTCTCTACCCACCAAACGTCACGGTCATTCTCTTTCTGTCTCGTAGACACGAGCTGAGAAATTGCAAACGTCGAGCAATTGCTCAGAGATGAAAAGTGCCAGCACTGAAAGCTCTTGCTAGCCAGCCCCCTTCCTTGGAAGCGCTTTCACAGGTGCAGCAACACTGGGGCTTTGCGCTTCTCTAACCACCAAATGTCACGGTCATTCTCTTTCCGTCTTGTAGACACGAGCTGAGAAAGTGCAAACGTCGAGCAATTGCTCAGAGATGAAAAGTGCCAGCACTGAAAGCTGTTGCTAGCCAGCACCCTTCCTTGGAAGCGCTGTCACAGGCGCAGCAGCACTGGGGCTTTGCGCTTCTCTACCCACCAAACGTCACGGTCACTATCTCTCTGTCTCGTAGACACGAGCTGAGAAATTGCAAACGTCGAGCAATTGCTCAGAGATGAAAAGTGCCAGCACTGAAAGCTGATGCTAGCCATCCCCCTTCCTTGGAAGCGCTTTTGTAGCCCTAAGATCAGTGGGGCTGTGGGCTTCTCTAGCCATCTAAACTTCTTATCATCCTCTCGCACAGTCTAAAGAGAGCTCAGGGGAGAAATTGCAAACGTCGAGCAATTGCTCAGAGATGAAAAGTGCCAGCACTGAAAGCTGTTGCTAGCCAGCACCCTTCTTTGGAAGTGCTTTTGTAGGCCTAAAAACACTGGGGCTGTGGGCTTCTCTAGCCACCTCATCTTCTGCTCATCCTCTCGCGCACTCTAAAGAGAGCTCAGGTGAGAAATTGCAAACGTCGAGCAATTGCTCAGAGATGAAAAGTGCCAACACTGAAAGCTGTTGCTAGCCAGCACCCTTCCTTGGAAGCGCTTTCACAGGCGCAGCAACACTGGGGCTTTGCGCTTCTCTAACCACCAAACGTCACGGTCATTCTCTTTCCGTCTCGTAGACACGAGCTGAGAAAGTGCAAACGTCGAGCAATTGCTCAGAGATGAAAAGCGCCAGCACTGAAAGCTGTTGCTAGCCAGCCCCCTTCCTTGGAAGCGCTTTTGTAGCCCTAAGAACAGTGGGGCTCTGGGCTTCTCTAGCCAACTCATCTTCAGCTCATCCTCTCGCGCACTCTAAAGAGAGCTCAGGTGAGAAATGGCAAACGTCGAGCAATTGCTCAGAGATGAAAAGTGCCAGCACTGAAAGCTGTTGCTAGCCAGCACCCTTCCTTGGAAGCGCTTTCACAGGCGCAGCAACACTGGGGCTTTGCGCTTCTCTAACCACCAAACGTCACGGTCCTTCTCTTTCCGTCTCGTAGACACGAGCTGAGAAAGTGCAAACGTTGAGCAATTGCTCAGAGATGAAAAGTGCCAGCACTGAAAGCTGTTGCTAGCCAGCCCACTTCCTTGGAAGCGCTTTTGTAGCCCTAAGAACAGTGGGGCTCTGGGCTTCTCTAGCCACCTCATCTTCTGCTCATCCTCTCGCGCAGTCTAAAGAGAGCTCAGGTGAGAAATTGCAAACGTCGAGCAATTGCTCAGAGATGAAAAGTGCCAACACTGAAAGCTGTTGCTAGCCAGCACCCTTCCTTGGAAGCGCTTTCACAGGCGCAGCAACACTGGGGCTTTGTGCTTCTCTAACCACCAAACGTCACGGTCATTCTCTTTCCGTCTTGTAGACACGAGCTGAGAAAGTGCAAACGTCGAGCAATTGCTCACAGATGAAAAGCGCCAGCACTGAAAGCTCTTGCTAGCCAGCCCCCTTCCTTGGAAGCGCTTTTGTAGCCCTAAGAACACTGGGGCTCTGGGCTTCTCTAGCCATCTAAACTTCTGCTCATCCTCTCGCGCAGTCTAAAGAGAGCTCAGGGGAGAAATTGCAAACGTCGAGCAATTGCTCAGAGAGGAAAAGTGCCAGCACTGAAAGCTGTTGCTAGCCAGCACCCTTCCTTGGAAGTGCTTTTGTAGGCCTAAGAACATTGGGGCTGTGGGCTTCTCTAGCCACCTCATCTTCTGCTCATCCTCTCGCGCAGTCTAAAGAGAGCTCAGGTGAGAAATTGGAAACGTCGAGCAATTGCTCAGAGATGAAAAGTGCCAGCACTGAAAGCTGTTGCTAGCCAGCACCCTTCCTTGGAAGCGCTTTCACAGGCGCAGCAACACTGGGGCTTTGCGCTTCTCTACCCACCAAACGTCACGGTCACTATCTCTCCGTCTCGTAGACACGAGCTGAGAAATTGCAAACGTCGAGCAATTGCTCAGAGATGAAAAGAGCCAGCACTGAAAGCTGTTGCTAGCCAGCCCCCTTCCTTGGAAGCGCTTTCACAGGCGCAGCAACACTGGGGCTTTGCGCTTCTCTAGCCAACAAACGTCACGGTCATTCTCTTTCCGTCTCGTAGACACGAGATGAGAAAGTGCAAACCTCGAGCAATTGCTCAGAGATGAAAAGTGCCAGCACTGAAAGCTGTTGCTAGCCAGCCCCCTTCCTTGGAAGCGCTTTCACAGGGCAGCAACACTTGCTCTTTGCGCTTCTCTACCCACCAAAGGTCACGGTCATTCTCTTTCTGTCTCGTAGACACGAGCTGAGAAATTGCAAACGTCGAGCAATTGCTCAGAGATGAAAAGTGCCAGCACTGAAAGCTGTTGCTAGCCAGCACCCTTCCTTGGAAGCGCTGTCACAGGCGCAGCAACACTGGGGCTTTGCGCTTCTCTACCCACCAAACGTCACGGTCACTATCTCTCCGTCTCGTAGACACGAGCTGAGAAATTGCAAACGTCGAGCAATTGCTCAGAGCTGAAAAGTGCCAGCACTGGAAGCTGTTGCTAGCCAGCACCCTTCCTTGGAAGCGCTTTTGTAGCCCTAAGAACAGTGGGGCTCTGGCCTTCTCTAGCCATCTAAACTTCTGCTCATCCTCTCGCACAGTCTAAAGAGAGCTCAGGGGAGAAATTGCAAACGTCGAGCAATTGCTGAGAGATGAAAAGTGCCAGCACTGAAAGATGTTGCTAGCCAGCACCCTTCCTTGGAAGTGCTTTTGTAGGCCTAAAAACACTGGGGCTGTGGGCTTCTCTAGCCCCCTAATCTTCTGCTCATCCTCTCGCGCAGTCTAAAGAGCGCTCAGGTGAGAAATTGCAAACGTCGAGCAATTGCTCAGAGATGAAAAGTGCCAGCACTGAAAGCTGTTGCTAGCCAGCACCCTTCCTTGGAAGCGCTTTCACAGGCGCAGCAACACTGGGGCTTTGCGCTTCTCTAACCACCAAACGTCACGGTCATTCTCTTTCCGTCTCGTAGACACGAGCTGAGAAATTGCAAACGTCGAGCAATTGCTCAGAGATGAAAAGTGCCAGCACTGAAAGCTGTTGCTAGCCAGCCCCCTTCCTTGGAAGCGCTTTCACAGGCGCAGCAACACTGGGGCTTTGCGCTTCTCTAACCACCAAACGTCACGGTCACTATCTCTCCGTCTCGTAGACACGAGCTGAGAAATTGCAAACGTCGAGCAATTGCTCAGAGATGAAAAGAGCCAGCACTGAAAGCTGTTGCTAGCCAGCCCCCTTCCTTGGAAGCGCTTTTGTAGCCCTAAGAACAGTGGGGCTCTGGGCTTCTCTAGCCATCTAAACTTCTGCTCATCCTCTCGCGCAGTCTAAAGAGAGCTCAGGGGAGAAATTGCAAACGTCGAGCAATTGCTCAGAGATGAAAAGTGCCAGCACTGAAAGCTGTTGCTAGCCAGCACCCTTCTTTGGAAGTGCTTTTGTAGGCCTAAGAACACTGGGGCTGTGGGCTTCTCTAGCCACCTCATCTTCTGCTCATCCTCTCGCGCAGTCTAAAGAGAGCTCAGGTGAGAAATTGGAAACGTCGAGCAATTGCTGAGAGATGAAAAGTGCCAGCACTGAAAGCTGTTGCTAGCCAGCCCCCTTCCTTGGAAGCGCTTTCACAGGCGCAGCAACACTGGGGCTTTGCGCTTCTCTAACCACCAAACGTCACGGTCATTCTCTTTCCGTCTCGTAGACACGAGCTGAGAAAATGCAAACGTCGAGCAATTGCTCAGAGATGAAAAGCGCCAGCACTGAAAGGTCTTCCTAGCCAGCACCCTTCCTTGGAAGCGCTTTTGTAGCCCTAAGAACAGTGGAGCTCTGGGCTTCTCTAGCCATCTCATCTTCTGCTCATCCTCTCGCGCAGTCTAAAGAGAGCTCAGGTGAGAAATTGCAAACGTCGAGCAATTGCTCAGAGATGAAAAGTGCCAGCACTGAAAGCTGTTGCTAGCCAGCCCCCTTCCTTGAAAGCGCTTTCACAGGCGCAGCAACACTGGGGCTTTGCGCTTCTCTACCCACCAAACGTCACGGTCACTGTCTCTCCGTCTCGTAGACACGAGCTGAGAAATTGCAAACCTCGAGCAATTGCTCAGAGATGAAAAGAGCCAGCACTGAAAGCTGTTGCTAGCCAGCACCCTTCCTTGGAAGTGCTTTCACAGGCGCAGCAACACTGGGGCTTTGCGCTTCTCTAGCCACCAAACGTCACGGTCATTCTCTTTCCGTCTCGTAGACATGAGCTGAGAAAGTGCAAACCTCGAGCAATTGCTCAGAGATGAAAAGTGCCAGCACTGAAAGCTGTTGCTAGCCAGCACCCTTCCTTGGAAGCGCTTTTGTAGCCCTAAGAACAGTGGAGCTCTGGGCTTCTCTAGCCATCTCATCTTCTGCTCATCCTCTCGCGCAGTCTAAAGAGAGCTCAGGTGAGAAATTGCAAACGTCGAGCAATTGCTCAGAGAGGAAAAGTGCCAGCACTGAAAGCTGTTGCTAGCCAGCCCCCTTCCTTGGAAGCGCTTTCACAGGCGCAGCAACACTTGCTCTTTGCGCTTCTCTACCCACCAAACGTCACGGTCATTCTCTTTCTGTCTCGTAGACACGAGCTGAGAAATTGCAAACGTCGAGCAATTGCTCAGAGATGAAAAGTGCCAGCACTGAAAGCTCTTGCTAGCCAGCCCCCTTCCTTGGAAGCGCTTTCACAGGTGCAGCAACACTGGGGCTTTGCGCTTCTCTAACCACCAAACGTCACGGTCATTCTCTTTCCGTCTTGTAGACACGAGCTGAGAAAGTGCAAACGTCGAGCAATTGCTCAGAGATGAAAAGTGCCAGCACTGAAAGCTGTTGCTAGCCAGCACCCTTCCTTGGAAGCGCTGTCACAGGCGCAGCAGCACTGGGGCTTTGCGCTTCTCTACCCACCAAACGTCACGGTCACTATCTCTCTGTCTCGTAGACACGAGCTGAGAAATTGCAAACGTCGAGCAATTGCTCGGAGATGAAAAGTGCCAGCACTGAAAGCTGATGCTAGCCATCCCCCTTCCTTGGAAGCGCTTTTGTAGCCCTAAGATCAGTGGGGCTGTGGGCTTCTCTAGCCATCTAAACTTCTTATCATCCTCTCGCACAGTCTAAAGAGAGCTCAGGGGAGAAATTGCAAACGTCGAGCAATTGCTCAGAGATGAAAAGTGCCAGCACTGAAAGCTGTTGCTAGCCAGCACCCTTCTTTGGAAGTGCTTTTGTAGGCCTAAAAACACTGGGGCTGTGGGCTTCTCTAGCCACCTCATCTTCTGCTCATCCTCTCGCGCACTCTAAAGAGAGCTCAGGTGAGAAATTGGAAACGTCGAGCAATTGCTCAGAGATGAAAAGTGCCAGCACTGAAAGCTCTTGCTAGCCAGCACCCTTCCTTGGAAGCGCTTTTGTAGCCCTAAGAACACTGGGGCTCTGGGCTTCTCTAGCCATCTAAACTTCTGCTCATCCTCTCGCGCAGTCTAAAGAGAGCTCAGGGGAGAAATTACAAACGTCGAGCAATTGCTCAGAGAGGAAAAGTGCCAGCACTGAAAGCTGTTGCTAGCCAGCACCCTTCCTTGGAAGTGCTTTTGTAGGCCTAAGAACATTGGGGCTCTGGGCTTCTCTAGCCACCTCATCTTCTGCTCATCCTCTCGCGCACTCTAAAGAGAGCTCAGGTGAGAAATTGCAAACGTCGAGCAATTGCTCAGAGATGAAAAGTGCCAGCACTGAAAGCTGTTGCTAGCCAGCACCCTTCCTTGGAAGCGCTTTCACAGGCGCAGCAACACTGGGGCTTTGCGCTTCTCTACCCACCAAACGTCACGGTCACTATCTCTCCGTCTCGTAGACACGAGCTGAGAAATTGCAAACCTCGAGCAATTGCTCAGAGATGAAAAGAGCCAGCACTGAAAGCTGTTGCTAGCCAGCCCCCTTCCTTGGAAGCGCTTTCACAGGCGCAGCAACACTGGGGCTTTGCGCTTCTCTAGCCAACAAACGTCACGGTCATTCTCTTTCCGTCTCGTAGACACGAGCTGAGAAATTGCAAACGTCGAGCAATTGCTCAGAGATGAAAAGTGCCAGCACTGAAAGCTGTTGCTAGCCAGCCCCCTTCCTTGGAAGCGCTTTCACAGGGCAGCAACACTTGCTCTTTGCGCTTCTCTACCCACCAAAGGTCACGGTCATTCTCTTTCTGTCTCGTAGACACGAGCTGAGAAATTGCAAATGTCAAGCAATTGCTCAGAGATGAAAAGTGCCAGCACTGAAAGCTGTTGCTAGCCAGCCCCCTTCCTTGGAAGCGCTTTCACAGGCGCAGCAACACTGGGGCTTTGCGCTTCTCTAACCACCAAACGTCACGGTCACTATCTCTCCGTCTCGTAGACACGAGCTGAGAAATTGCAAACGTCGAGCAATTGCTCAGAGATGAAAAGAGCCAGCACTGAAAGCTGTTGCTAGCCAGCACCCTTCCTTGGAAGCGCTTTTGTAGCCCTAAGAACAGTGGGGCTCTGGGCTTCTCTAGCCATCTAAACTTCTGCTCATCCTCTCGCGCAGTCTAAAGAGAGCTCAGGTGAGAAATTGCAAACGTCGAGCAATTGCTCAGAGATGAAAAGTGCCAGCACTGAAAGCTGTTCCTAGCCAGCACCCTTCTTTGGAAGTGCTTTTGTAGGCCTAAGAACACTGGGGCTGTGGGCTTCTCTAGCCACCTCATCTTCTGCTCATCCTCTCGCGCAGTCTAAAGAGAGCTCAGGTGAGAAATTGGAAACGTCGAGCAATTGCTGAGAGATGAAAAGTGCCAGCACTGAAAGCTGTTGCTAGCCAGCCCCCTTCCTTGGAAGCGCTTTCACAGGCGCAGCAACACTGGGGCTTTGCGCTTCTCTAACCACCAAACGTCACGGTCATTCTCTTTCCGTCTCGTAGACACGAGCTGAGAAAATGCAAACGTCGAGCAATTGCTCAGAGATGAAAAGTGCCAGCACTGAAAGGTCTTCCTAGCCAGCACCCTTCCTTGGAAGCGCTTTTGTAGCCCTAAGAACAGTGGAGCTCTGGGCTTCTCTAGCCATCTCATCTTCTGCTCATCCTCTCGCGCAGTCTAAAGAGAGCTCAGGTGAGAAATTGCAAACGTCGAGCAATTGCTCAGAGATGAAAAGTGCCAGCACTGAAAGCTGTTGCTAGCCAGCCCCCTTCCTTGAAAGCGCTTTCACAGGCGCAGCAACACTGGGGCTTTGCGCTTCTCTACCCACCAAACGTCACGGTCACTGTCTCTCCGTCTCGTAGACACGAGCTGAGAAATTGCAAACCTCGAGCAATTGCTCAGAGATGAAAAGAGCCAGCACTGAAAGCTGTTGCTAGCCAGCACCCTTCCTTGGAAGTGCTTTCACAGGCGCAGCAACACTGGGGCTTTGCGCTTCTCTAGCCACCAAACGTCACGGTCATTCTCTTTCCGTCTCGTAGACATGAGCTGAGAAAGTGCAAACCTCGAGCAATTGCTCAGAGATGAAAAGTGCCAGCACTGAAAGCTGTTGCTAGCCAGCACCCTTCCTTGGAAGCGCTTTTGTAGCCCTAAGAACAGTGGAGCTCTGGGCTTCTCTAGCCATCTCATCTTCTGCTCATCCTCTCGCGCAGTCTAAAGAGAGCTCAGGTGAGAAATTGCAAACGTCGAGCAATTGCTCAGAGAGGAAAAGTGCCAGCACTGAAAGCTGTTGCTAGCCAGCCCCCTTCCTTGGAAGCGCTTTCACAGGCGCAGCAACACTTGCTCTTTGCGCTTCTCTACCCACCAAACGTCACGGTCATTCTCTTTCTGTCTCGTAGACACGAGCTGAGAAATTGCAAACGTCGAGCAATTGCTCAGAGATGAAAAGTGCCAGCACTGAAAGCTCTTGCTAGCCAGCCCCCTTCCTTGGAAGCGCTTTCACAGGTGCAGCAACACTGGGGCTTTGCGCTTCTCTAACCACCAAATGTCACGGTCATTCTCTTTCCGTCTTGTAGACACGAGCTGAGAAAGTGCAAACGTCGAGCAATTGCTCAGAGATGAAAAGTGCCAGCACTGAAAGCTGTTGCTAGCCAGCACCCTTCCTTGGAAGCGCTGTCACAGGCGCAGCAGCACTGGGGCTTTGCGCTTCTCTACCCACCAAACGTCACGGTCACTATCTCTCTGTCTCGTAGACACGAGCTGAGAAATTGCAAACGTCGAGCAATTGCTCAGAGATGAAAAGTGCCAGCACTGAAAGCTGATGCTAGCCATCCCCCTTCCTTGGAAGCGCTTTTGTAGCCCTAAGATCAGTGGGGCTGTGGGCTTCTCTAGCCATCTAAACTTCTTATCATCCTCTCGCACAGTCTAAAGAGAGCTCAGGGGAGAAATTGCAAACGTCGAGCAATTGCTCAGAGATGAAAAGTGCCAGCACTGAAAGCTGTTGCTAGCCAGCACCCTTCTTTGGAAGTGCTTTTGTAGGCCTAAAAACACTGGGGCTGTGGGCTTCTCTAGCCACCTCATCTTCTGCTCATCCTCTCGCGCACTCTAAAGAGAGCTCAGGTGAGAAATTGCAAACGTCGAGCAATTGCTCAGAGATGAAAAGTGCCAACACTGAAAGCTGTTGCTAGCCAGCACCCTTCCTTGGAAGCGCTTTCACAGGCGCAGCAACACTGGGGCTTTGCGCTTCTCTAACCACCAAACGTCACGGTCATTCTCTTTCCGTCTCGTAGACACGAGCTGAGAAAGTGCAAACGTCGAGCAATTGCTCAGAGATGAAAAGCGCCAGCACTGAAAGCTGTTGCTAGCCAGCCCCCTTCCTTGGAAGCGCTTTTGTAGCCCTAAGAACAGTGGGGCTCTGGGCTTCTCTAGCCACCTCATCTTCAGCTCATCCTCTCGCGCACTCTAAAGAGAGCTCAGGTGAGAAATGGCAAACGTCGAGCAATTGCTCAGAGATGAAAAGTGCCAGCACTGAAAGCTGTTGCTAGCCAGCACCCTTCCTTGGAAGCGCTTTCACAGGCGCAGCAACACTGGGGCTTTGCGCTTCTCTAACCACCAAACGTCACGGTCCTTCTCTTTCCGTCTCGTAGACACGAGCTGAGAAAGTGCAAACGTTGAGCAATTGCTCAGAGATGAAAAGTGCCAGCACTGAAAGCTGTTGCTAGCCAGCCCACTTCCTTGGAAGCGCTTTTGTAGCCCTAAGAACAGTGGGGCTCTGGGCTTCTCTAGCCACCTCATCTTCTGCTCATCCTCTCGCGCAGTCTAAAGAGAGCTCAGGTGAGAAATTGCAAACATCGAGCAATTGCTCAGAGAGGAAAAGTGCCAGCACTGAAAGCTGTTGCTAGCCAGCCCCCTTCCTTGGAAGCGCTTTCACAGGCGCAGCAACACTTGCTCTTTGCGCTTCTCTACCCACCAAAGGTCACGGTCATTCTCTTTCGGTCTCGTAGACACGAGCTGAGAAATTGCAAATGTCGAGCAATTGCTCAGAGATGAAAAGTGCCAGCACTGAAAGCTCTTGCTAGCCAGCCCCCTTCCTTGGAAGCGCTTTCACAGGCGCAGCAACACTGGGGCTTTGCGCTTCTCTAACCACCAAACGTCACGGTCATTCTCTTTCCGTCTCGTAGACACGAGCTGAGAAAGTGCAAACGTCGAGCAATTGCTCACAGATGAAAAGCGCCAGCACTGAAAGCTCTTGCTAGCCAGCACCCTTCTTTGGAAGCGCTTTTGTAGCTGTAAGAACAGTGGGGCTCTGGGCTTCTCTAGCCACCTCATCTTCTGCTCATCCTCTCACGCAGTCTAAAGAGAGCTCAGGTGAGAAATGGCAAACGTCGAGCAATTGCTGAGAGATGAAAAGTGCCAGCACTGAAAGCTGTTGCTAGCCAGCACCCTTCCTTGGAAGCGCTTTCACAGGCGCAGCAACACTGGGGCTTTGCGCTTCTATACCCACCAAACGTCACGGTCACTATATCTCCGTCTCGTAGACACGAGCTGAGAAATTGCAAACGTCGAGCAATTGCTCAGAGATGAAAAGTGCCAGCACTGAAAGATGTTGCTAGCCAGCACCCTTCCTTGGAAGCGCTTTTGTAGCCCTAAGAACACTGGGGCTCTGGCCTTCTCTAGCCATCTCATCTTCTGCTCATCCTGTCGCGCAGTCTAAAGAGAGCTCAGGTGAGAAATTGCAAACGTCGAGCAATTGCTCAGAGATGAAAAGTGCCAGCACTGAAAGCTGTTGCTAGCCAGCACCCTTCCTTGGAAGCGCTTTCACAGGCGCAGCAACACTGGGGCTTTGCGCTTCTCTAACCACCAAACGTCACGGTCCTTCTCTTTCCGTCTCGTAGACACGAGCTGAGAAAGTGCAAACGTTGAGCAATTGCTCAGAGATGAAAAGTGCCAGCACTGAAAGCTCTTGCTAGCCAGCCCCCTTCCTTGGAAGTGCTTTTGTAGCCCTAAGAACAGTGGGGCTCTGGGCTTCTCTAGCCACCTCATCTTCTACTCATCCTCTCGCGCACTCTAAAGAGAGCTCAGGTGAGAAATTGCAAACGTCGAGCAATTGCTCAGAGATGAAAAGTGCCAGCACTGAAAGCTGTTGCTAGCCAGCCCCCTTCCTTGGAAGCGCTTTCACAGGCGCAGCAACACTTGCTCTTTGCGCTTCTCTACCCACCAAAGGTCACGGTCATTCTCTTTCGGTCTCGTAGACACGAGCTGAGAAATTGCAAATGTCGACCAATTGCTCAGAGATGAAAAGTGCCAGCACTGAAAGCTCTTGCTAGCCAGCCCCCTTCCTTGGAAGCGCTTTCACAGGTGCAGCAACACTGGGGCTTTGCGCTTCTCTAACCACCAAACGTCACGGTCATTCTCTTTCCGTCTCGTAGACACGAGCTGAGAAAGTGCAAACGTCGAGCAATTGCTCAGAGATGAAAAGTGCCAGCACTGAAAGCTCTTGCTAGCCAGCACCCTTCCTTGGAAGCGCTTTCACAGGCGCAGCAACACTGGGGCTTTGCGCTTCTCTACCTCCCAAACGTCACGGTCACTATCTCTCCGTCTCGTAGACACGAGCTGAGAAATTGCAAACGTCGAGCAATTGCTCAGAGATGAAAAGTGCCAGCACTGAAAGCTGTTGCTAGCCAGCACCCTTCTTTGGAAGTGCTTTTGTAGGCCTAAAAACACTGGGGCTGTGGGCTTCTCTAGCCACCTCATCTTCTGCTCATCCTCTCGCGCAGTCTAAAGAGCGCTCAGGTGAGAAATTGCAAACGTCGAGCAATTGCTCAGAGATGAAAAGTGCCAGCACTGAAAGCTGTTGCTAGCCAGCACCCTTCCTTGGAAGCGCTTTCACAGGCGCAGCAACACTGGGGCTTTGCGCTTCTCTAACCACCAAACGTCACGGTCATTCTCTTTCCGTCTCGTAGACACGAGCTGAGAAAGTGCAAACGTCGAGCAATTGCTCACAGATGAAAAGCGCCAGCACTGAAAGCTCTTGCTAGCCAGCACCCTTCCTTGGAAGCGCTTTTGTAGCCGTAAGAACAGTGGGGCTCTGGGCTTCTCTAGCCACCTCATCTTCTGCTCATCCTCTCACGCAGTCTAAAGAGAGCTCAGGTGAGAAATGGCAAACGTCGAGCAATTGCTCAGAGATGAAAAGTGCCAGCACTGAAAGCTGTTGCTAGCCAGCACCCTTCCTTGGAAGCGCTTTCACAGGCGCAGCAACACTGGGGCTTTGCGCTTCTTTAACCACCAAACGTCACGGTCACTATCTCTCCGTCTCGTAGACACGAGCTGAGAAATTGCAAACGTCGAGCAATTGCTCAGAGATGAAAAGTGCCAGCACTGAAAGCTCTTGCTAGCCAGCACCCTTCCTTGGAAGCGCTTTTGTAGCCCTAAGAACACTGGGGCTCTGGGCTTCTCTAGCCATCTAAACTTCTGCTCATCCTCTCGCGCAGTCTAAAGAGAGCTCAGGTGAGAAATTGCAAACGTCGAGCAATTGCTCAGAGATGAAAAGTGCCAGCACTGAAAGCTGTTGCTAGCCAGCACCCTTCCTTGGAAGCGCTTTCACAGGCGCAGCAACACTGGGGCTTTGCGCTTCTCTAACCACCAAACGTCACGGTCATTCTCTTTCCGTCTCGTAGACACGAGCTGAGAAATTGCAAATGTCGAGCAATTGCTCAGAGATGAAAAGTGCCAGCACTGAAAGCTGTTGCTAGCCAGCCCCCTTCCTTGGAAGCGCTTTCACAGGTGCAGCAACACTGGGGCTTTGCGCTTCTCTAACCACCAAACGTCACGGTCATTCTCTTTCCGTCTTGTAGACACGAGCTGAGAAAGTGCAAACGTCGAGCAATTGCTCAGAGATGAAAAGTGGCAGCACTGAAAGCTGTTGCTAGCCAGCACCCTTCCTTGGAAGCGCTGTCACAGGCGCAGCAACACTGGGGCTTTGCGCTTCTCTACCCACCAAACGTCACGGTCACTAACTCTCCGTCTCGTAGACACGAGCTGAGAAATTGCAAACGTCGAGCAATTGCTCAGAGATGAAAAGTGCCAGCACTGAAAGCTGTTGCTAGCCAGCACCCTTCCTTGGAAGCGCTTTTGTAGCCCTAAGAACAGTGGGGCTGTGGGCTTCTCTAGCCATCTAAACTTCTGCTCATCCTCTCGCGCAGTCTAAAGAGAGCTCAGGGGAGAAATTGCAAACGTCGAGCAATTGCTCAGAGATGAAAAGTGCCAGCACTGAAAGCTGTTGCTAGCCAGCACCCTTCTTTGGAAGTGCTTTTGTAGGCCTAAAAACACTGGGGCTGTGGGCTTCTCTAGCCACCTCATCTTCTGCTCATCCTCTCGCGCACTCTAAAGAGCGCTCAGGTGAGAAATTGCAAACGTCGAGCAATTGCTCAGAGATGAAAAGTGCCAACACTGAAAGCTGTTGCTAGCCAGCACCCTTCCTTGGAAGCGCTTTCACAGGCGCAGCAACACTGGGGCTTTGCGCTTCTCTAACCACCAAACGTCACGGTCATTCTCTTTCCGTCTCGTAGACACGAGCTGAGAAAGTGCAAACGTTGAGCAATTGCTCAGAGATGAAAAGCGCCAGCACTGAAAGATGTTGCTAGCCAGCCCCCTTCCTTGGAAGCGCTTTTGTAGCCCTAAGAACAGTGGGGCTCTGGGCTTCTCTAGCCACCTCATCTTCTGCTCATCCTCTCGCGCACTCTAAAGAGAGATCAGGTGAGAAATGGCAAACGTCGAGCAATTGCTCAGAGATGAAAAGTGCCAGCACTGAAAGCTGTTGCTAGCCAGCACCCTTCCTTGGAAGCGCTTTCACAGGCGCAGCAACACTGGGGCTTTGCGCTTCTCTACCCACCAAACGTCACGGTCATTCTCTTTCGGTCTCGTAGACACGAGCTGAGAAAGTGCAAACGTTGAGCAATTGCTCAGAGATGAAAAGTGCCAGCACTGAAAGCTGTTGCTAGCCAGCCCCCTTCCTTGGAAGCGCTTTTGTAGCCCTAAGAACAGTGGGGCTCTGGGCTTCTCTAGCCACCTCATCTTCTGCTCATCCTCTCGCGCAGTCTAAAGAGAGCTCAGGTGAGAAATGGCAAACGTCGAGCAATTGCTCAGAGATGAAAAGTGCCAGCACTGAAAGCTGTTGCTAGCCAGCACCCTTCCTTGGAAGCGCTTTCACAGGCGCAGCAACACTGGGGCTTTGCGCTTCTATACCCACCAAACGTCACGGTCACTATCTCTCCGTCTCGTAGACATGAGCTGAGAAATTGCAAACGTCGAGCAATTGCTCAGAGATGAAAAGTGCCAGCACTGAAAGCTGTTGCTAGCCAGCACCCTTCCTTGGATGCGCTTTCACAGGCGCAGCAACACTGGCGCTTTGCGCTTCTCTACCCACCAAACATCACGGTCATTCTCTTTCCGTCTCGTAGACACGAGCTGAGAAATTGCAAACGTCGAGCAATCGCTCAGAGATGAAAAGTGCCAGCACTGAAAGCTGTTGCTAGCCAGCACCCTTCCTTGGAAGCGCTTTCACAGGCGCAGCAACACTGGGGCTTTGCGCTTCTCTACCCACCAAACGTCACGGTCACTATCTCTCCGTCTCGTAGACACGAGCTGAGAAATTGCAAACGTCGAGCAATTGCTCAAAGATGAAAAGTGCAAGCACTGAAAGCTGTTGCTAGGCAGCACCCTTCCTTGGATGTGCTTTCACAGGCGCAGCAACACTGGGGCTTTGCGCTTCTCTACCCACCAAACTTCACGGTCACTATCTCTCCGTCTCGTAGACACGAGCTGAGAAATTGCAAACGTCGAGCAATTGCTCAGAGATGAAAAGTGCCAGCACTGAAAGCTGTTGCTAGCCAGCACCCTTCCTTGGAAGCGCTTTCACAGGCGCAGCAACACTTGCTCTTTGCGCTTCTCTACCCACCAAACGTCACGGTCATTCTCTTTCGGTCTCGTAGACACGAGCTGAGAAATTGCAAATGTCGAGCAATTGCTCAGAGATGAAAAGTGCCAGCACTGAAAGCTCTTGCTAGCCAGTCCCCTTCCTTGGAAGCGCTTTTGTAGCCCTAAGAACAGTGGAGCTCTGGGCTTCTCTAGCCATCTCATCTTCTGCTCATCCTCTCGCGCAGTCTAAAGAGAGCTCAGGTGAGAAATTGCAAACGTCGAGCAATTGCTCAGAGATGAAAAGTGCCAGCACTGAAAGCTGTTGCTAGCCAGCACCCTTCCTTGGAAGCGCTTTCACAGGCGCAGCAACACTGGGGCTTTGCGCTTCTCTAGCCACCAAACGTCACAGTCACTATCTCTCCGTCTCGTAGACACGAGCTGAGAAATTGCAAACCTCGAGCAATTGCTCAGAGATGAAAAGTGCCAGCACTGAAAGCTGTTGCTAGCCAGCCCCCTTCCTTGGAAGCGCTTTCACAGGTGCAGCAACACTGGGGCTTTGCGCTTCTCTAACCACCAAACGTCACGGTCATTCTCTTTCCGTCTCGTAGACACGAGCTGAGAACGTGCAAACGTCGAGCAATTGCTCAGAGATGAAAAGCGCCAGCACTGAAAGCTGTTGCTAGCCAGCACCCTTTCTTGGAAGCGCTTTTGTAGCCCTAAGAACACTGGGGCTCTGCGCTTCTCTAGCCATCTAAACTTCTGCTCATCCTCTCGCGCAGTCTAAAGAGAGCTCAGGGGAGAAATTGCAAACGTCGAGCAATTGCTCAGAGATGAAAAGTGCCAGCACTGAAAGCTCTTGCTAGCCAGCCCCCTTCCTTGGAAGCGCTTTTGTAGCCCTAAGAACAGTGGGGCTCTGGGCTTCTGTAGCCACCTCATCTTCTGCTCATCCCCTCGCGCACTCTAAAGAGAGCTCAGGTGAGAAATGGCAAACGTCCAGCAATTGCTCAGAGATGAAAAGTGGCAGCACTGAAAGCTGTTGCTAGCCAGCACCCTTCCTTGGAAGCGCTTTCACAGGCGCAGCAACACTGGGGCTTTGCGCTTCTCTACCCACCAAACGTCACGGTCACTATCTCTCCGTCTCGTAGACACGAGCTGAGAAATTGCAAACGTCGAGCAATTGCTCAGAGATGAAAAGTGCCAGCACTGAAAGATGTTGCTAGCCAGCACCCTTCCTTGGAAGCGCTTTTGTAGCCCTAAGAACAGTGGGGCTCTGGGCTTCTCTAGCCACCTCATCTTCTGCTCATCCTCTCGCGCAGTCTAAAGAGAGCTCAGGTGAGAAATGGCAAACGTCGAGCAATTGCTCAGAGATGAAAAGTGCCAGCACTGAAAGCTGTTGCTAGCCAGCACCCTTCCTTGGAAGCGCTTTCACAGGCGCAGCAACACTGGGGCTTTGCGCTTCTCTAACCACCAAACGTCACGGTCATTCTCTTTCCGTCTCGTAGACACGAGCTGAGAAATTGCAAATGTCGAGCAATTGCTCAGAGATGAAAAGTGCCAGCACTGAAAGCTCTTGCTAGCCAGCACCCTTCCTTGGAAGCGCTTTCACAGGTGCAGCAACACTGGGGCTTTGCGCTTCTCTAACCACCAAACGTCACGGTCATTCTCTTTCCGTCTCGTAGACACGAGCTGAGAAAGTGCAAACGTCGAGCAATTGCTCAGAGATGAAAAGTGGCAGCACTGAAAGCTGTTGCTAGCCAGCACCCTTCCTTGGTAGCGCTGTCACAGGCGCAGCAACACTGGGGCTTTGCGCTTCTCTACCCACCAAACGTCACGGTCACTATCTCTCCGTCTCGTAGACACGAGCTGAGAAATTGCAAACGTCGAGCAATTGCTCAGAGATGAAAAGTGCCAGCACTGAAAGATGTTGCTAGCCAGCACCCTTCCTTGGAAGCGCTTTTGTAGCCCTAAGAACAGTGGGGCTGTGGGCTTCTCTAGCCATCTAAACTTCTGCTCATCCTCTCGCACAGTCTAAAGAGAGCTCAGGGGAGAAATTGCAAACGTCGAGCAATTGCTCAGAGATGAAAAGTGCCAGCACTGAAAGCTGTTGCTAGCCAGCACCCTTCTTTGGAAGTGCTTTTGTAGGCCTAAAAACACTGGGGCTGTGGGCTTCTCTAGCCACCTCATCTTCTGCTCATCCTCTCGCGCAGTCTAAAGAGAGCTCAGGTGAGAAATTGCAAACGTTGAGCAATTGCTCAGAGATGAAAAGTGCCACCACTGAAAGCTGTTGCTAGCCAGCACCCTTCCTTGGAAGCGCTTTCACAGGCGCAGCAACACTGGGGCTTTGCGCTTCTCTAACCACCAAACGTCACGGTCATTCTCTTTCCGTCTCGTAGACACGAGCTGAGAAAGTGCAAACGTTGAGCAATTGCTCAGAGATGAAAAGCGCCAGCACTGAAAGATGTTGCTAGCCAGCACCCTTCCTTGGAAGCGCTTTTGTAGCCCTAAGAACAGTGGGGCTCTGGGCTTCTCTAGCCACCTCATCTTCTGCTCATCCTCTCGCGCACTCTAAAGAGAGATCAGGTGAGAAATGGCAAACGTCGAGCAATTGCTCAGAGATGAAAAGTGCCAGCACTGAAAGCTGTTGCTAGCCAGCACCCTTCCTTGGAAGCGCTTTCACAGGCGCAGCAACACTGGGGCTTTGGTGTTCTCTAGCCACCAAACGTCACGGTCATTCTCTTTCGGTCTCGTAGACACGAGCTGAGAAAGTGCAAACGTTGAGCAATTGCTCAGAGATGAAAAGTGCCAGCACTGAAAGCTGTTGCTAGCCAGCCCCCTTCCTTGGAAGCGCTTTTGTAGCCCTAAGAACAGTGGGGCTCTGGGCTTCTCTAGCCACCTCATCTTCTGCTCATCCTCTCGCGCAGTCTAAAGAGAGCTCAGGTGAGAAATGGCAAACGTCGAGCAATTGCTCAGAGATGAAAAGTGCCAGCACTGAAAGCTGTTGCTAGCCAGCACCCTTCCTTGGAAGCGCTTTCACAGGCGCAGCAACACTGGGGCTTTGCGCTTCTATACCCACCAAACGTCACGGTCACTATCTCTCCGTCTCGTAGACATGAGCTGAGAAATTGCAAACGTCGAGCAATTGCTCAGAGATGAAAAGTGCCAGCACTGAAAGCTGTTGCTAGCCAACACCCTTCCTTGGATGCGCTTTCACAGGCGCAGCAACACTGGCGCTTTGCGCTTCTCTACCCACCAAACATCACGGTCATTCTCTTTCCGTCTCGTAGACACGAGCTGAGAAATTGCAAACGTCGAGCAATCGCTCAGAGATGAAAAGTGCCAGCACTGAAAGCTGTTGCTAGCCAGCACCCTTCCTTGGAAGCGCTTTCACAGGCGCAGCAACACTGGGGCTTTGCGCTTCTCTACCCACCAAACGTCACGGTCACTATCTCTCCGTCTCGTAGACACGAGCTGAGAAATTGCAAACGTCGAGCAATTGCTCAAAGATGAAAAGTGCAAGCACTGAAAGCTGTTGCTAGGCAGCACCCTTCCTTGGATGTGCTTTCACAGGCGCAGCAACACTGGGGCTTTGCGCTTCTCTACCCACCAAACTTCACGGTCACTATCTCTCCGTCTCGTAGACACGAGCTGAGAAATTGCAAACGTCGAGCAATTGCTCAGAGATGAAAAGTGCCAGCACTGAAAGATGTTGCTAGCCAGCACCCTTCCTTGGAAGCGCTTTCACAGGCGCAGCAACACTTGCTCTTTGCGCTTCTCTACCCACCAAACGTCACGGTCATTCTCTTTCGGTCTCGTAGACACGAGCTGAGAAATTGCAAATGTCGAGCAATTGCTCAGAGATGAAAAGTGCCAGCACTGAAAGCTCTTGCTAGCCAGTCCCCTTCCTTGGAAGCGCTTTTGTAGCCCTAAGAACAGTGGAGCTCTGGGCTTCTCTAGCCATCTCATCTTCTGCTCATCCTCTCGCGCAGTCTAAAGAGAGCTCAGGTGAGAAATTGCAAACGTCGAGCAATTGCTCAGAGATGAAAAGTGCCAGCACTGAAAGCTGTTGCTAGCCAGCCCCCTTCCTTGGAAGCGCTTTCACAGGTGCAGCAACACTGGGGCTTTGCGCTTCTCTAACCACCAAACGTCACGGTCATTCTCTTTCCGTCTCGTAGACACGAGCTGAGAACGTGCAAACGTCGAGCAATTGCTCAGAGATGAAAAGCGCCAGCACTGAAAGATGTTGCTAGCCAGCACCCTTTCTTGGAAGCGCTTTTGTAGCCCTAAGAACACTGGGGCTCTGCGCTTCTCTAGCCATCTAAACTTCTGCTCATCCTCTCGCGCAGTCTAAAGAGAGCTCAGGGGAGAAATTGCAAACGTCGAGCAATTGCTCAGAGATGAAAAGTGCCAGCACTGAAAGCTCTTGCTAGCCAGCCCCCTTCCTTGGAAGCGCTTTTGTAGCCCTAAGAACAGTGGGGCTCTGGGCTTCTCTAGCCACCTCATCTTCTGCTCATCCCCTCGCGCACTCTAAAGAGAGCTCAGGTGAGAAATGGCAAACGTCCAGCAATTGCTCAGAGATGAAAAGTGACAGCACTGAAAGCTGTTGCTAGCCAGCCCCCTTCCTTGGAAGCGCTTTCACAGGCGCAGCAACACTGGGGCTTTGCGCTTCTCTACCCACCAAACGTCACGGTCACTATCTCTCCGTCTCGTAGACACGAGCTGAGAAATTGCAAACGTCGAGCAATTGCTCAGAGATGAAAAGTGCCAGCACTGAAAGATGTTGCTAGCCAGCACCCTTCCTTGGAAGCGCTTTTGTAGCCCTAAGAACAGTGGGGCTCTGGGCTTCTCTAGCCACCTCATCTTCTGCTCATCCTCTCGCGCAGTCTAAAGAGAGCTCAGGTGAGAAATTGCAAACGTCGAGCAATTGCTCAGAGATGAAAAGTGCCAGCACTGAAAGCTCTTGCTAGCCAGCACCCTTCCTTGGAAGTGCTTTTGTAGGCCTAAGAACAGTGGGGCTGTGGGCTTCTCTAGCCACCTCATCTTCTGCTCATCCTCTCGCGCAGTCTAAAGAGCGCTCAGGTGAGAAATTGCAAACGTCGATCAATTGCTCAGAGATGAAAAGTGCCAGCACTGAAAGCTGTTGCTAGCCAGCACCCTTCCTTGGAAGCGCTTTCACAGGCGCAGCAACACTGGGGCTTTGCGCTTCTCTAACCACCAAACGTCACGGTCATTCTCTTTCCGTCTCGTAGACACGAGCTGAGAAAATGCAAACGTTGAGCAATTGCTCAGAGATGAAAAGTGCCAGCACTGAAAGCTGTTGCTAGCCAGCCCCCTTCCTTGGAAGCGCTTTTGTAGCCCTAAGAACAGTGGAGCTCTGGGCTTCTCTAGCCACCTCATCTTCTGCTCATCCTCTCGCGCAGTCTAAAGAGAGCTCAGGGGAGAAATGGCAAACGTCGAGCAATTGCTCAGAGATGAAAAGTGCCAGCACTGAAAGCTGTTGCTAGCCAGCACCCTTCCTTGGAAGCGCTTTCACAGGCGCAGCAACACTGGGGCTTTGCGCTTCTCTACCCACCAAAGGTCACGGTCACTATCTCTCCGTCTCGTAGACACGAGCTGAGAAAGTGCAAACGTCGAGCAATTGCTCAGAGATGAAAAGTGCGAGCACTGAAAGCTCTTGCTAGCCAGTCCCCTTCCTTGGGAGCGCTTTTGTAGCCCTAAGAACAGTGGAGCTCTGGGCTTCTCTAGCCATCTAAATTTCTGCTCATCCTCTCGCGCAGTCTAAAGAGAGCTCAGGTGAGAAATTGCAAACGTCGAGCAATTGCTCAGAGATGAAAAGTGCCAGCACTGAAAGCTGTTGCTAGCCAGCACCCTTCCTTGAAAGCGCTTTCACAGGCGCAGCAACACTGGGGCTTTGCGCTTCTCTACCCACCAAACGTCACGGTCACTATCTCTCCGTCTCGTAGACACGAGCTGAGAAATTGCAAACGTCTAGCAATTGCTCAGAGATGAAAAGTGCCAGCACTGAAAGCTGTTGCTAGCCAGCACCCTTCCTTGGAAGCGCTTTCACAGGCGCAGCAACACTGGGGCTTTGCGCTTCTCTAACCACCAAAGGTCACGGTCATTCTCTTTCCGTCTCGTAGACACGAGCTGAGAAAGTGCAAACGTTGAGCAATTGCTCAGAGATGAAAAGTGCCAGCACTGAAAGCTGTTGCTAGCCAGCCCCCTTCCTTGGAAGCGCTTTTGTAGCCCTAAGAACAGTGGAGCTCTGGGTTTCTCTAGCCATCTCATCTTCTGCTCATCCTCTCGCGCAGTCTAAAGAGAGCTCAGGTGAGAAATTGCAAACGTCGAGCAATTGCTCAGAGATGAAAAGTGCCAGCACTGAAAGCTCTTGCTAGCCAGCCCCCTTCCTTGGAAGCGCTTTCACAGGCGCAGCAACACTGGGGCTTTGCGCTTCTCTAGCCACCAAACGTCACGGTCACTATATCTCCGTCCGGTAGACACGAGCTGAGAAATTGCAAACGTCGAGCAATTGCTCAGAGATGAAAAGTGCCAGCACTGAAAGCTGTTGCTAGCCAGCCCCCTTCCTTGGAAGCGCTTTTGTAGCCCTAAGAACAGTGGAGCTCTGGCCTTCTCTAGCCATCTCATCTTCTGCTCATCCTCTCGCGCAGTCTAAAGAGAGCTCAGGTGAGAAATTGGAAACGTCGAGCAATTGCTCAGAGATGAAAAGTGCCAGCACTGAAAGCTCTTGCTAGCCAGCACCCTTCCTTGGAAGCGCTTTCACAGGCGCAGCAACACTGGGGCTTTGCGCTTCTCTAACCACCAAACGTCACGGTCATTCTCTTTCCGTCTTGTAGACACGAGCTGAGAAAGTGCAAACGTTGAGCAATTGCTCAGAGATGAAAAGTGCCAGCACTGAAACCTGTTGCTAGCCAGCCCCCTTCCTTGGAAGCGCTTTTGTAGCCCTAAGAACAGTGGAGCTCTGGGCTTCTCTAGCCACCTCATCTTCTGCTCATCCTCTCGCGCAGTCTAAAGAGAGCTCAGGTGAGAAATTGCAAACGTCGAGCAATTGCTCAGAGAGGAAAAGTGCCAGCACTGAAAGCTGTTGCTAGCCAGCACCCTTCCTTGGAAGCGCTTTCACAGGCGCAGCAACACTGGGGCTTTGCGCTTCTCTAACCACCAAAGGTCACGGTCATTCTCTTTCTGTCTCGTAGACACGAGCTGAGAAAGTGCAAACGTTGAGCAATTGCTCAGAGATGAAAAGTGCCAGCACTGAAAGCTGTTGCTAACCAGCACCCTTCCTTGGAAGCGCTGTCACAGGCACAGCAACACTGGGGCTTTGCGCTTCTCTACGCACCAAACGTCACGGTCACTATCTCTCCGTCTCGTAGACACGAGCTGAGAAATTGCAAACGTCGAGCAATTGCTCAGAGATGAAAAGTGCCAGCACTGAAAGCTGTTGCTAGCCAGCCCCCTTCCTTGGAAGCGCTTTTGTAGCCCTAAGAACAGTGGAGCTCTGGGCTTCTCTAGCCACCTCATCTTCTGCTCATCCTCTCGCGCACTCTAAAGAGAGCTCAGGTGAGAAATGGCAAACGTCCAGCAATTGCTCAGAGATGAAAAGTGCCAGCACTGAAAGCTGTTGCTAGCCAGCACCCTTCCTTGGAAGCGCTTTTGTAGCGCTAAGAACAGTGGAGCTCTGGGCTTCTCTAGCCATCTAAACTTCTGCTCATCCTCTCGCGCAGTCTAAAGAGAGCTCAGGTGAGAAATTGGAAACGTCGAGCAATTGGTCAGAGAGGAAAAGTGCCAGCACTGAAAGCTCTTGCTAGCCAGCAGCCTTCCTTGGAAGCGCTTTCACAGGCGCAGCAACACTGGGGCTTTGCGCTTCTCTAACCACCAAACGTCACGGTCATTCTCTTTCCGTCTCGTAGACACGAGCTGAGAAAGTGCAAACGTTGAGCAATTGCTCAGAGATGAAAAGAGCCAGCACTGAAAGCTGTTGCTAGCCAGCCCCCTTCCTTGGAAGCGCTTTCACAGGCGCAGCAACACTGGGGCTTTGCGCTTCTCTAACCACCAAACGTCACGGTCACTATCTCTCCGTCTCGTAGACACGAGCTGAGAAATTGCAAACGTCGAGCAATCGCTCAGAGATGAAAAGCGCCAGCACTGAAAGCTGTTGCTAGCCAGCACCCTTCCTTGGAAGCGCTTTCACAGGCGCAGCAACACTTGCTCTTTGCGCTTCTCTACCCACCAAAGGTCACGGTCATTCTCTTTCTGTCTCGTAGACACGAGCTGAGAAATTGCAAATGTCGAGCAATTGCTCAGAGATGAAAAGTGCCAGCACTGAAAGCTCTTGCTAGCCAGCCCCCTTCCTTGGAAGCACTTTCACAGGTGCAGCAACACTGGGGCTTTGCGCTTCTCTAACCACCAAACGTCACGGTCGCTATCTCTCTGTCTCGTAGACACGAGCTGAGAAATTGCAAACGTCGAGCAATTGCTCAGAGATGAAAAGTGCCAGCACTGAAAGCTGTTGCTAGCCAGCACCCTTCCTTGGAAGCGCTGTCACAGGCGCAGCAACACTGGGGCTTTGCGCTTCTCTACCCACCAAACGTCACGGTCACTATCTCTCCGTCTCGTAGACACGAGCTGAGAAATTGCAAACGTCGAGCAATTGCTCAGAGATGAAAAGTGCCAGCACTGAAAGCTGTTGCTAGCCAGCACCCTTCCTTGGAAGCGCTTTTGTAGCCCTAAGAACAGTGGGGCTCTGGGCTTCTCTATCCATCTAAACTTCTGCTCATCCTCTCGCGCAGTCTAAAGAGAGCTCAGGTGAGAAATTGCAAACGTCGAGCAATTGCTCAGAGAGGAAAAGTGCCAGCACTGAAAGCTGTTGCTAGCCAGCACCCTTCCTTGGAAGCGCTTTCACAGGCGCAGCAACACTGGGGCTTTGCGCTTCTCTACCCACCAAACGTCACGGTCATTCTCTTTCGGTCTCGTAGACACGAGCTGAGAAATTGCAAACGTCGAGCAATTGCTCAGAGATGAAAAGTGCCAGCACTGAAAGATGTTGCTAGCCAGCACCCTTCCTTGGAAGCGCTTTCACAGGTGCAGCAACACTGGGGCTTTGCGCTTCTCTACCCACCAAACGTCACGGTCATTCTCTTTCCGTCTCGTAGACACGAGCTGAGAAAGTGCAAAAGTCAAGCAATTGCTCAGAGATGAAAAGCGCCAGCACTGAAAGCTGTTGCTAGCCAGCACCCTTCCTTGGAAGCGCTTTTGTAGCCCTAAGAACAGTGGAGCTCTGGGCTTCTCTAGCCACCTCATCTTCTGCTCATCCTCTCGCGCAGTCTAAAGAGAGCTCAGGTGAGAAATTGCAAACGTCGAGCAATTGCTCAGAGAGGAAAAGTGCCAGCACTGAAAGCTCTTGCTAGCCAGCCCCCTTCCTTGGAAACGCTTTCACAGGCGCAGCAACACTGGGGCTTTGCGCTTCTCTACCCACCAAACGTCACGGTCATTCTCTTTCGGTCTCGTAGACACGAGCTGAGAAATTGCAAATGTCGAGCAATTGCTCAGAGATGAAAAGTGCCAGCACTGAAAGCTCTTGCTAGCCAGTCCCCTTCCTTGGAAGCGCTTTTGTAGCCCTAAGAACAGTGGAGCTCTGGGCTTCTCTAGCCATCTCATCTTCTGCTCATCCTCTCGCGCAGTCTAAAGAGAGCTCAGGTGAGAAATTGCAAACGTCGAGCAATTGCTCAGAGATGAAAAGTGCCAGCACTGAAAGCTGTTGCTAGCCAGCCCCCTTCCTTGGAAGCGCTTTCACAGGCGCAGCAACACTGGGGCTTTGCGCTTCTCTAGCCACCAAACGTCACAGTCACTATCTCTCCGTCTCGTAGAAACGAGCTGAGAAATTGCAAACGTCGAGCAATTGCTCAGAGATGAAAAGTGCCAGCACTGAAAGCTGTTGCTAGCCAGCCCCCTTCCTTGGAAGCGCTTTCACAGGTGCAGCAACACTGGGGCTTTGCGCTTCTCTAACCACCAAACGTCACGGTCATTCTCTTTCCGTCTCGTAGACACGAGCTGAGAACGTGCAAACGTCGAGCAATTGCTCAGAGATGAAAAGCGCCAGCACTGAAAGATGTTGCTAGCCAGCACCCTTTCTTGGAAGCGCTTTTGTAGCCCTAAGAACACTGGGGCTCTGCGCTTCTCTAGCCATCTAAACTTCTGCTCATCCTCTCGCGCAGTCTAAAGAGAGCTCAGGGGAGAAATTGCAAACGTCGAGCAATTGCTCAGAGATGAAAAGTGCCAGCACTGAAAGCTCTTGCTAGCCAGCCCCCTTCCTTGGAAGCGCTTTTGTAGCCCTAAGAACAGTGGGGCTCTGGGCTTCTGTAGCCACCTCATCTTCTGCTCATCCCCTCGCGCACTCTAAAGAGAGCTCAGGTGAGAAATGGCAAACGTCCAGCAATTGCTCAGAGATGAAAAGTGACAGCACTGAAAGCTGTTGCTAGCCAGCCCCCTTCCTTGGAAGCGCTTTCACAGGCGCAGCAACACTGGGGCTTTGCGCTTCTCTACCCACCAAACGTCACGGTCACTATCTCTCCGTCTCGTAGACACGAGCTGAGAAATTGCAAACGTCGAGCAATTGCTCAGAGATGAAAAGTGCCAGCACTGAAAGATGTTGCTAGCCAGCACCCTTCCTTGGAAGCGCTTTTGTAGCCCTAAGAACAGTGGGGCTCTGGGCTTCTCTAGCCACCTCATCTTCTGCTCATCCTCTCGCGCAGTCTAAAGAGAGCTCAGGTGAGAAATTGCAAACGTCGAGCAATTGCTCAGAGATGAAAAGTGCCAGCACTGAAAGCTCTTGCTAGCCAGCACCCTTCCTTGGAAGTGCTTTTGTAGGCCTAAGAACAGTGGGGCTGTGGGCTTCTCTAGCCACCTCATCTTCTGCTCATCCTCTCGCGCAGTCTAAAGAGCGCTCAGGTGAGAAATTGCAAACGTCGATCAATTGCTCAGAGATGAAAAGTGCCAGCACTGAAAGCTGTTGCTAGCCAGCACCCTTCCTTGGAAGCGCTTTCACAGGCGCAGCAACACTGGGGCTTTGCGCTTCTCTAACCACCAAACGTCACGGTCATTCTCTTTCCGTCTCGTAGACACGAGCTGAGAAAATGCAAACGTTGAGCAATTGCTCAGAGATGAAAAGTGCCAGCACTGAAAGCTGTTGCTAGCCAGCCCCCTTCCTTGGAAGCGCTTTTGTAGCCCTAAGAACAGTGGAGCTCTGGGCTTCTCTAGCCACCTCATCTTCTGCTCATCCTCTCGCGCAGTCTAAAGAGAGCTCAGGGGAGAAATGGCAAACGTCGAGCAATTGCTCAGAGATGAAAAGTGCCAGCACTGAAAGATGTTGCTAGCCAGCACCCTTCCTTGGAAGCGCTTTCACAGGCGCAGCAACACTGGGGCTTTGCGCTTCTCTACCCACCAAAGGTCACGGTCACTATCTCTCCGTCTCGTAGACACGAGCTGAGAAAGTGCAAACGTCGAGCAATTGCTCAGAGATGAAAAGTGCGAGCACTGAAAGCTCTTGCTAGCCAGTCCCCTTCCTTGGGAGCGCTTTTGTAGCCCTAAGAACAGTGGAGCTCTGGGCTTCTCTAGCCATCTAAATTTCTGCTCATCCTCTCGCGCAGTCTAAAGAGAGCTCAGGTGAGAAATTGCAAACGTCGAGCAATTGCTCAGAGATGAAAAGTGCCAGCACTGAAAGCTGTTGCTAGCCAGCACCCTTCCTTGAAAGCGCTTTCACAGGCGCAGCAACACTGGGGCTTTGCGCTTCTCTACCCACCAAACGTCACGGTCACTATCTCTCCGTCTCGTAGACACGAGCTGAGAAATTGCAAACGTCTAGCAATTGCTCAGAGATGAAAAGTGCCAGCACTGAAAGCTGTTGCTAGCCAGCACCCTTCCTTGGAAGCGCTTTCACAGGCGCAGCAACACTGGGGCTTTGCGCTTCTCTAACCACCAAAGGTCACGGTCATTCTCTTTCCGTCTCGTAGACACGAGCTGAGAAAGTGCAAACGTTGAGCAATTGCTCAGAGATGAAAAGTGCCAGCACTGAAAGCTGTTGCTAGCCAGCCCCCTTCCTTGGAAGCGCTTTTGTAGCCCTAAGAACAGTGGAGCTCTGGGTTTCTCTAGCCATCTCATCTTCTGCTCATCCTCTCGCGCAGTCTAAAGAGAGCTCAGGTGAGAAATTGCAAACGTCGAGCAATTGCTCAGAGATGAAAAGTGCCAGCACTGAAAGCTCTTGCTAGCCAGCCCCCTTCCTTGGAAGCGCTTTCACAGGCGCAGCAACACTGGGGCTTTGCGCTTCTCTAGCCACCAAACGTCACGGTCACTATATCTCCGTCCGGTAGACACGAGCTGAGAAATTGCAAACGTCGAGCAATTGCTCAGAGATGAAAAGTGCCAGCACTGAAAGCTGTTGCTAGCCAGCCCCCTTCCTTGGAAGCGCTTTTGTAGCCCTAAGAACAGTGGAGCTCTGGCCTTCTCTAGCCATCTCATCTTCTGCTCATCCTCTCGCGCAGTCTAAAGAGAGCTCAGGTGAGAAATTGGAAACGTCGAGCAATTGCTCAGAGATGAAAAGTGCCAGCACTGAAAGCTCTTGCTAGCCAGCACCCTTCCTTGGAAGCGCTTTCACAGGCGCAGCAACACTGGGGCTTTGCGCTTCTCTAACCACCAAACGTCACGGTCATTCTCTTTCCGTCTTGTAGACACGAGCTGAGAAAGTGCAAACGTTGAGCAATTGCTCAGAGATGAAAAGTGCCAGCACTGAAACCTGTTGCTAGCCAGCCCCCTTCCTTGGAAGCGCTTTTGTAGCCCTAAGAACAGTGGAGCTCTGGGCTTCTCTAGCCACCTCATCTTCTGCTCATCCTCTCGCGCAGTCTAAAGAGAGCTCAGGTGAGAAATTGCAAACGTCGAGCAATTGCTCAGAGAGGAAAAGTGCCAGCACTGAAAGCTGTTGCTAGCCAGCCCCCTTCCTTGGAAGCGCTTTCACAGGCGCAGCAACACTGGGGCTTTGCGCTTCTCTAACCACCAAACGTCACGGTCATTCTCTTTCTGTCTCGTAGACACGAGCTGAGAAAGTGCAAACGTTGAGCAATTGCTCAGAGATGAAAAGTGCCAGCACTGAAAGCTGTTGCTAACCAGCACCCTTCCTTGGAAGCGCTGTCACAGGCACAGCAACACTGGGGCTTTGCGCTTCTCTACGCACCAAACGTCACGGTCACTATCTCTCCGTCTCGTAGACACGAGCTGAGAAATTGCAAACGTCGAGCAATTGCTCAGAGATGAAAAGTGCCAGCACTGAAAGCTGTTGCTAGCCAGCCCCCTTCCTTGGAAGCGCTTTTGTAGCCCTAAGAACAGTGGAGCTCTGGGCTTCTCTAGCCACCTCATCTTCTGCTCATCCTCTCGCGCACTCTAAAGAGAGCTCAGGTGAGAAATGGCAAACGTCCAGCAATTGCTCAGAGATGAAAAGTGCCAGCACTGAAAGCTGTTGCTAGCCAGCACCCTTCCTTGGAAGCGCTTTTGTAGCGCTAAGAACAGTGGAGCTCTGGGCTTCTCTAGCCATCTAAACTTCTGCTCATCCTCTCGTGCAGTCTAAAGAGAGCTCAGGTGAGAAATTGGAAACGTCGAGCAATTGGTCAGAGAGGAAAAGTGCCAGCACTGAAAGCTCTTGCTAGCCAGCAGCCTTCCTTGGAAGCGCTTTCACAGGCGCAGCAACACTGGGGCTTTGCGCTTCTCTAACCACCAAACGTCACGGTCATTCTCTTTCCGTCTCGTAGACACGAGCTGAGAAAGTGCAAACGTTGAGCAATTGCTCAGAGATGAAAAGAGCCAGCACTGAAAGCTGTTGCTAGCCAGCCCCCTTCCTTGGAAGCGCTTTCACAGGCGCAGCAACACTGGGGCTTTGCGCTTCTCTAACCACCAAACGTCACGGTCACTATCTCTCCGTCTCGTAGACACGAGCTGAGAAATTGCAAACGTCGAGCAATCGCTCAGAGATGAAAAGCGCCAGCACTGAAAGCTGTTGCTAGCCAGCACCCTTCCTTGGAAGCGCTTTCACAGGCGCAGCAACACTTGCTCTTTGCGCTTCTCTACCCACCAAAGGTCACGGTCATTCTCTTTCTGTCTCGTAGACACGAGCTGAGAAATTGCAAATGTCGAGCAATTGCTCAGAGATGAAAAGTGCCAGCACTGAAAGCTCTTGCTAGCCAGCCCCCTTCCTTGGAAGCGCTTTCACAGGTGCAGCAACACTGGGGCTTTGCGCTTCTCTAACCACCAAACGTCACGGTCGCTATCTCTCTGTCTCGTAGACACGAGCTGAGAAATTGCAAACGTCGAGCAATTGCTCAGAGATGAAAAGTGCCAGCACTGAAAGCTGTTGCTAGCCAGCACCCTTCCTTGGAAGCGCTGTCACAGGCGCAGCAACACTGGGGCTTTGCGCTTCTCTACCCACCAAACGTCACGGTCACTATCTCTCCGTCTCGTAGACACGAGCTGAGAAATTGCAAACGTCGAGCAATTGCTCAGAGATGAAAAGTGCCAGCACTGAAAGCTGTTGCTAGCCAGCACCCTTCCTTGGAAGCGCTTTTGTAGCCCTAAGAACAGTGGGGCTCTGGGCTTCTCTATCCATCTAAACTTCTGCTCATCCTCTCGCGCAGTCTAAAGAGAGCTCAGGTGAGAAATTGCAAACGTCGAGCAATTGCTCAGAGAGGAAAAGTGCCAGCACTGAAAGCTGTTGCTAGCCAGCACCCTTCCTTGGAAGCGCTTTCACAGGCGCAGCAACACTGGGGCTTTGCGCTTCTCTACCCACCAAACGTCACGGTCATTCTCTTTCGGTCTCGTAGACACGAGCTGAGAAATTGCAAACGTCGAGCAATTGCTCAGAGATGAAAAGTGCCAGCACTGAAAGATGTTGCTAGCCAGCACCCTTCCTTGGAAGCGCTTTCACAGGTGCAGCAACACTGGGGCTTTGCGCTTCTCTAACCACCAAACGTCACGGTCATTCTCTTTCTGTCTCGTAGACACGAGCTGAGAAAGTGCAAAAGTCAAGCAATTGCTCAGAGATGAAAAGCGCCAGCACTGAAAGCTGTTGCTAGCCAGCACCCTTCCTTGGAAGCGCTTTTGTAGCCCTAAGAACAGTGGAGCTCTGGGCTTCTCTAGCCACCTCATCTTCTGCTCATCCTCTCGCGCAGTCTAAAGAGAGCTCAGGTGAGAAATTGCAAACGTCGAGCAATTGCTCAGAGAGGAAAAGTGCCAGCACTGAAAGCTCTTGCTAGCCAGCCCCCTTCCTTGGAAACGCTTTCACAGGCGCAGCAACACTGGGGCTTTGCGCTTCTCTAACCACCAAACGTCACGGTCATTCTCTTTCCGTCTCGTAGACACGAGCTGAGAAATTGCAAACGTTGAGCAATTGCTCAGAGATGAAAAGTGCCAGCACTGAAAGCTGTTGCTAGCCAGCCCCCTTCCTTGGAAGCGCTTTTGTAGCCCTAAGAACAGTGGAGCTCTGGGCTTCTCTAGCCATCTCATCTTCTGCTCATCCTCTCGCGCAGTCTAAAGAGAGCTCAGGTGAGAAATTGCAAACGTCGAGCAATTGCTCAGAGAGGAAAAGTGCCAGCACTGAAAGCTCTTGCTAGCCAGCCCCCTTCCTTGGAAGCGCTTTCACAGGCGCAGCAACACTGGGGCTTTGCGCTTCTCTAACCACCAAACGTCACGGTCACTATCTCTCCGTCTCGTAGACACGAGCTGAGAAATTGCAAACGTCGAGCAATTGCTCAGAGATGAAAAGTGCCAGCACTGAAAGCTGTTGCTAGCCAGCACCCTTCCTTGGAAGCGCTTTTGTAACCCTAAGAACAGTGGGGCTCTGGGCTTCTCTAGCCATCTCATCTTCTGCTCATCCTCTCGCGCAGTCTAAAGAGAGCTCAGGTGAGAAATGGCAAACGTCCAGCAATTGCTCAGAGATGAAAAGTGCCAGCACTGAAAGCTGTTGCTAGCCAGCACCCTTCCTTGGAAGCGCTTTCACAGGCGCAGCAACACTGGGGCTTTGCGCTTCTCTACCCACCAAACGTCACGGTCATTCTCTTTCCGTCTTGTAGACACGAGCTGAGAAATTGCAAATGTCGAGCAATTGCTCAGAGATGAAAAGTGCCAGCACTGAAAGCTGTTGCTAGCCAGCCCCCTTCCTTGGAAGCGCGTTTGTAGCCCTAAGAACAGTGGAGCTCTGGGCTTCTCTAGCCATCTCATCTTCTGCTCATCCTCTCGCGCAGTCTAAAGAGAGCTCAGGTGAGAAATTGCAAACGTCGAGCAATTGCTCAGAGATGAAAAGTGCCAGCACTGAAAGCTCTTGCTAGCCAGCACCCTTCCTTGGAAGCGCTTTCACAGGTGTAGCAACACTGGGGCTTTGCGCTTCTCTAACCACCAAACATCACGGTCATTCTCTTTCTGTCTCGTAGACACGAGCTGAGAAATTGCAAATGTCGAGCAATTGCTCAGAGATGAAAAGTGCCAGCACTGAAAGCTGTTGCTAGCCAGCCCCCTTCCTTGGAAGCGCTTTTGTAGCCCTAAGAACAGTGGGGCTCTGGGCTTCTCTAGCCACCTCATCTTCTGCTCATCCTCTCGCGCAGTCTAAAGAGAGCTCAGGTGAGAAATTGCAAACGTCGAGCAATTGCTCAGAGATGAAAAGTGCCACCACTGAAAGCTGTTGCTAGCCAGCCCCCTTCCTTGGAAGCGCTTTCACAGGTGCAGCAACACTGGGGCTTTGCGCTTCTCTAACCACCAAACGTCACGGTCATTCTCTTTCCGTCTTGTAGACACGAGCTGAGAAATTGCAAACGTCGAGCAATTGCTCAGAGATGAAAAGCGCCAGCACTGAAAGCTGTTGCTAGCCAGCCCCCTTCCTTGGAAGCGCTTTTGTAGCCCTAAGAACAGTGGGGCTCTTGGCTTCTCTAGCCACCTCATCTTCTGCTCATCCTCTCGCGCAGTCTAAAGAGAGCTCAGGTGAGAAATGGCAAACGTCGAGCAATTGCTCAGAGATGAAAAGTGCCAGCACTGAAAGCTGTTGCTAGCCAGCACCCTTCCTTGGAAGCGCTGTCACAGGCGCAGCAACACTGGGGCTTTGCGCTTCTCTACCCACCAAACGTCACGGTCACTATCTCTCCGTCTCGTAGACACGAGCTGAGAAATTGCAAACGTCGAGCAATTGCTCAGAGATGAAAAGTGCCAGCAATGAAAGCTGTTGCTAGCCAGCACCCTTCCTTGGAAGCGCTGTCACAGGCGCAGCAACACTGGGGCTTTGCACTTCTCTACCCACCAAATGTCACGGTCATTCTCTTTCCGTCTCGTAGACACGAGCTGAGAAATTGCAAAGGTCGAGCAATCGCTCAGAGATGAAAAGCGCCAGCACTGAAAGCTGTTGCTAGCCAGCCCCCTTCCTTGGAAGCTCTTTTGTAGCCCTAAGAACACTGGGGCTCTGGGCTTTTCTAGCCATCTAAACTTCTGCTCATCCTCTCGCGCAGTCTAAAGAGAGCTCAGGTGAGAAATTGCAAACGTTGAGCAACTGCTGAGAGATGAAAAGTGCCAGCACTGAAAGCTGTTGCTAGCCAGCACCCTTCCTTTGAAGCGCTTTCACAGGCGCAGCAACACTGGGGCTTTGCGCTTCTCTACCCACCAAACGTCACGGTCATTCTCTTTCCGTCTCGTAGACACGAGCTGAGAAATTGCAAACGTCGAGCAATTGCTGAGAGATGAAAAGTGCCAGCACTGAAAGCTCTTGCTAGCCAGCACCCTTCCTTGGAAGCGCTTTTGTAGCCCTAAGAACAGTGGAGCTCTGGGCTTCTCTAGCCATCTCATCTTCTGCTCATCCTCTCGCGCAGTCTAAAGAGAGCTCAGGTGAGAAATTGCAAATGTCGAGCAATTGCTCAGAGATGAAAAGTGCCAGCACTGAAAGCTCTTGCTAGCCAGCACCCTTCCTTGGAAGCGCTTTCACACGCGCAGCAACACTGGGGCTTTGCGCTTCTCTAACCACCAAACGTCACGGTCATTCTCTTTCGGTCTCGTAGACACGAGCTGAGAAATTGCAAACGTCGAGCAATTGCTCAGAGATGAAAAGTGCCAGCACTGAAAGCTGTTGCTAGCCAGCACCCTTCCTTGGAAGCGCTTTCACAGGCGCAGCAACACTGGGGCTTTGCGCTTCTCTAACCACCAAACGTCACGGTCACTATCTCTCCGTCTCGTAGACACGAGCTGAGAAATTGCAAACGTCGAGCAATTGCTCAGAGATGAAAAGTGCCAGCACTGAAAGATGTTGCTAGCCAGCACCCTTCCTTGGAAGCGCTTTTGTAGCCCTAAGAACACTGGGGCTCTGTGCTTCTCTAGCCATCTAAACTTCTGCTCATCCTCTCGCGCAGTCTAAAGAGAGCTCAGGTGAGAAATTGCAAACGTCAAGCAATTGCTCAGAGAGGAAAAGTGCCAGCACTGAAAGCTGTTGCTAGCCAGCACCCTTCCTTGGAAGCGCTTTCACAGGCGCAGCAACACTGGGGCTTTGCGCTTCTCTACCCACCAAACGTCACGGTCACTATCTCTCCGTCTCGTAGACACGAGCTGAGAAATTGCAAACGTCGAGCAATTGCTCAGAGATGAAAAGTGCCAGCACTGAAAGCTCTTGCTAGCCAGCACCCTTCCTTGGAAGCGCTTTTGTAGCCCTAAGAACAGTGGGGCTCTGGGCTTCTCTAGCCATCTCATCTTCTGCTCATCCTCTCGCGCAGTCTAAAGAGAGCTCAGGTGAGAAATGGCAAACGTCCAGCAATTGCTCAGAGAAGAAAAGTGCCAGCACTGAAAGCTGTTGCTAGGCAGCACCCTTCCTTGGAAGCGC
The DNA here is from genome assembly GCA_037962945.1 of Sarcoramphus papa. Lineage (NCBI taxonomy): Eukaryota > Metazoa > Chordata > Aves > Accipitriformes > Cathartidae > Sarcoramphus > Sarcoramphus papa. Next base: position 27,426,515 of record CM075590.1, on the reverse strand, counting down.
TTTCACTGGCGCAGCAACACTGGGGCTTTGCGCTTCTCTACCCACCAAACATCATGGTCACTATCTCTCCGTCTCGTAGACACGAGCTGAGAAATTGCAAACGTCGAGCAATTGCTCAGAGATGAAAAGTGCCAGCACTGAAAGCTGTTGCTAGCCAGCCCCCTTCCTTGGAAGCGCTTTCACAGGCACAGCAACACTGGGGCTTTGCGCTTCTCTAACCACCAAACGTCACGGTCACTATCTCTCCGTCTCGTAGACACGAGCTGAGAAATTGCAAACGTCGAGCAATTGCTCAGAGATGAAAAGTGCCAGCACTGAAAGATGTTGCTAGCCAGCACCCTTCCTTGGAAGCGCTTTCACAGGCGCAGCAACACTGGGGCTTTGCGCTTCTCTAACCACCAAACGTCACGGTCATTCTCTTTCGGTCTCGTAGACACGAGCTGAGAAATTGCAAACGTCGAGCAATTGCTCAGAGATGAAAAGTGCCAGCACTGAAAGCTGTTGCTAGCCAGCCCCCTTCCTTGGAAGTGCTTTCACAGGCGCAGCAACACTGGGGCTTTGCGCTTCTCTAACCACCAAAAGTCACGGTCATTCTCTTTCTGTCTCGTAGACACGAGCTGAGAAATTGCAAATGTCGAGCAATTGCTCAGAGATGAAAAGTGCCAGCACTGAAAGCTGTTGCTAGCCAGCACCCTTCCTTGGAAGCGCTTATGTAGCCCTAAGAACAGTGGGGCTCTGGGCTTCTCTAGCCACCTCATCTTCTGCTCATCCTCTCGCGCAGTCTAAAGAGCGCTCAGGTGAGAAATTGCAAACGTCGAGCAATTGCTCAGAGATGAAAAGTGCCAGCACTGAAAGCTGTTGCTAGCCAGCACCCTTCCTTGGAAGCGCTTTCACAGGCGCAGCAACACTTGCTCTTTGCGCTTCTCTAACCACCAAAGGTCACGGTCATTCTCTCTCCGTCTCGTAGACACGAGCTGAGAAATTGCAAAGGTCGAGCAATTGCTCAGAGATGAAAAGTGGCAGCACTGAAAGCTCTTGCTAGCCATCCCCCTTCCTTGGAAGCGCTTTTGTAGCCCTAAGAACAGTGGAGCTCTGGGCTTCTCTAGCCACCTCATCTTCTGCTCATCCTCTCGCGCAGTCTAAAGAGAGCTCAGGTGAGAAATTGCAAACGTCGAGCAATTGGTCAGAGAGGAAAAGTGCCAGCACTGAAAGCTCTTGCTAGCCAGCAGCCTTCCTTGGAAGCGCTTTCACAGGCGCAGCAACACTGGGGCTTTGCGCTTCTCTAACCACCAAACGTCACGGTCACTATCTCTCCGTCTCGTAGACACGAGCTGAGAAATTGCAAACGTCGAGCAATTGCTCAGAGATGAAAAGTGCCAGCACTGAAAGCTGTTGCTAGCCAGTCCCCTTCCTTGGAAGCGCTTTTGTAGCCCTAAGAACAGTGGAGCTCTGGGCTTCTCTAGCCATCTCATCTTCTGCTCATCCTCTCGCGCAGTCTAAAGAGAGCTCAGGTGAGAAATTGCAAACGTCGAGCAATTGCTCAGAGATGAAAAGTGCCAGCACTGAAAGCTGTTGCTAGCCAGCACCCTTCCTTGGAAGCGCTTTCACAGGCGCAGCAACACTGGGGCTTTGCGCTTCTCTAACCACCAAACGTCACGGTCACTATCTCTCCGTCTCGTAGACACGAGCTGAGAAATTGCAAACGTCGAGCAATTGCTCAGAGATGAAAAGTGCCAGCACTGAAAGCTCTTGCTAGCCAGCACCCTTCCTTGGAAGCGCTTTTGTAGCCCTAAGAACAGTGGGGCTCTCGGCTTCTCTCGCCATCTCATCTTCTGCTCATCCTCTCGCGCAGTCTAAAGAGAGCTCAGGTGAGAAATGGCAAACGTCCAGCAATTGCTCAGAGAAGAAAAGTGCCAGCACTGAAAGCTGTTTCTAGCCAGCACCCTTCCTTGGAAGCGCTTTCACAGGCGCAGCAACTCTGGGGCTTTGCGCTTCTCTACCCACCAAACATCATGGTCACTATCTCTCCGTCTCGTAGACACGAGCTGAGAAATTGCAAACGTCGAGCAATTGCTCAGAGATGAAAAGTGCCAGCACTGAAAGCTGTTGCTAGCCAGCCCCCTTCCTTGGAAGCGCTTTCACAGGCGCAGCAACACTGGGGCTTTGCGCTTCTCTAACCACCAAACGTCACGGTCACTATCTCTCCGTCTCGTAGACACGAGCTGAGAAATTGCAAACGTCGAGCAATTGCTCAGAGATGAAAAGTGCCAGCACTGAAAGCTGTTGCTAGCCAGCACCCTTCCTTGGAAGCGCTTTCACAGGCGCAGCAACACTGGGGCTTTGCGCTTCTCTAACCACCAAACGTCACGGTCATTCTCTTTCCGTCTCGTAGACACGAGCAGAGAAATTGCAAACGTCGAGCAATTGCTCAGAGATGAAAAGTGCCAGCACTGAAAGCTGTTGCTAGCCAGCCCCCTTCCTTGGAAGTGCTTTCACAGGCGCAGCAACACTGGGGCTTTGCGCTTCTCTAACCACCAAACGTCACGGTCATTCTCTTTCTGTCTCGTAGACACGAGCTGAGAAATTGCAAATGTCGAGCAATTGCTCAGAGATGAAAAGTGCCAGCACTGAAAGCTGTTGCTAGCCAGCACCCTTCCTTGGAAGCGCTTATGTAGCCCTAAGAACAGTGGGGCTCTGGGCTTCTCTAGCCACCTCATCTTCTGCTCATCCTCTCGCGCAGTCTAAAGAGAGCTCAGGTGAGAAATTGCAAACGTCGAGCAATTGCTCAGAGATGAAAAGTGCCAGCACTGAAAGCTGTTGCTAGCCAGCACCCTTCCTTGGAAGCGCTTTCACAGGCGCAGCAACACTGGGGCTTTGCGCTTCTCTAACCACCAAACGTCACGGTCATTCTCTTTCCGTCTTGTAGACACGAGCTGAGAAATTGCAAACGTCGAGCAATTGCTCAGAGATGAAAAGTGCCAGCACTGAAAGCTCTTGCTAGCCAGCACCCTTCCTTGGAAGCGCTTTTGTAGCCCTAAGAACAGTGGGGCTCTGGGCTTCTCTAGCCACCTCATCTTCTGCTCATCCTCTCGCGCAGTCTAAAGAGAGCTCAGGTGAGAAATGGCAAACGTCGAGCAATTGCTCAGAGATGAAAAGTGCCAGCACTGAAAGCTGTTGCTAGCCAGCACCCTTCCTTGGAAGCGCTGTCACAGGCGCAGCAACACTGGGGCTTTGCGCTTCTCTACCCACCAAACGTCACGGTCACTATCTCTCCGTCTCGTAGACACGAGCTGAGAAATTGCAAACGTCGAGCAATTGCTCAGAGATGAAAAGTGCCAGCAATGAAAGCTGTTGCTAGCCAGCACCCTTCCTTGGAAGCGCTGTCACAGGCGCAGCAACACTGGGGCTTTGCACTTCTCTACCCACCAAATGTCACGGTCATTCTCTTTCCGTCTCGTAGACACGAGCTGAGAAATTGCAAAGGTCGAGCAATCGCTCAGAGATGAAAAGCGCCAGCACTGAAAGCTGTTGCTAGCCAGCCCCCTTCCTTGGAAGCTCTTTTGTAGCCCTAAGAACACTGGGGCTCTGGGCTTTTCTAGCCATCTAAACTTCTGATCATCCTCTCGCGCAGTCTAAAGAGAGCTCAGGTGAGAAATTGCAAACGTTGAGCAACTGCTGAGAGATGAAAAGTGCCAGCACTGAAAGCTGTTGCTAGCCAGCACCCTTCCTTTGAAGCGCTTTCACAGGCGCAGCAACACTGGGGCTTTGCGCTTCTCTACCCACCAAACGTCACGGTCATTCTCTTTCCGTCTCGTAGACACGAGCTGAGAAATTGCAAACGTCGAGCAATTGCTCAGAGATGAAAAGTGCCAGCACTGAAAGCTGTTGCTAGCCAGCCCCCTTCCTTGGAAGCGCTTTTGTAGCCCTAAGAACAGTGGAGCTCTGGGCTTCTCTAGCCATCTCATCTTCTGCTCATCCTCTCGCGCAGTCTAAAGAGAGCTCAGGTGAGAAATTGCAAACGTCGAGCAATTGCTCAGAGATGAAAAGTGCCAGCACTGAAAGCTCTTGCTAGCCAGCACCCTTCCTTGGAAGCGCTTTCACACGCGCAGCAACACTGGGGCTTTGCGCTTCTCTACCCACCAAACATCACGGTCATTCTCTTTCCGTCTTGTAGACACGAGCTGAGAAATTGGAAAAGTCGAGCAATTGCTCAGAGATGAAAAGTGCCAGCACTGAAAGCTGTTGCTAGCCAGCACCCTTCCTTGGAAGCGCTTTCACAGGCGCAGCAACACTGGGGCTTTGCGCTTCTCTACCCACCAAACGTCACGGTCACTATCTCTCTGTCTCGTAGACACGAGCTGAGAAATTGCAAACGTCGAGCAATTGCTCAGAGATGAAAAGTGCCAGCACTGAAAGCTCTTGCTAGCCAGCACCCTTCCTTGGAAGCGCTTTTGTAGCCCTAAGAACAGTGGGGCTCTGGGCTTCTCTAGCCATCTCATCTTCTGCTCATCCTCTCGCGCAGTCTAAAGAGAGCTCAGGTGAGAAATGGCAAACGTCCAGCAATTGCTCAGAGAAGAAAAGTGCCAGCACTGAAAGCTGTTGCTAGGCAGCACCCTTCCTTGGAAGCGCTTTCACTGGCGCAGCAACACTGGGGCTTTGCGCTTCTCTACCCACCAAACATCATGGTCACTATCTCTCCGTCTCGTAGACACGAGCTGAGAAATTGCAAACGTCGAGCAATTGCTCAGAGAGGAAAAGTGCCAGCACTGAAAGCTGTTGCTAGCCAGCAGCCTTCCTTGGAAGCGCTTTCACAGGCGCAGCAACACTGGGGCTTTGCGCTTCTCTAACCACCAAACGTCACGGTCACTATCTCTCCGTCTCGTAGACACGAGCTGAGAAATTGCAAACGTCGAGCAATTGCTCACAGATGAAAAGTGCCAGCACTGAAAGATGTTGCTAGCCAGCACCCTTCCTTGGAAGCGCTTTCACAGGCGCAGCAACACTGGGGCTTTGCGCTTCTCTAACCACCAAACGTCACGGTCATTCTCTTTCCGTCTCGTAGACACGAGCAGAGAAATTGCAAACGTCGAGCAATTGCTCAGAGATGAAAAGTGCCAGCACTGAAAGCTGTTGCTAGCCAGCCCCCTTCCTTGGAAGTGCTTTCACAGGCGCAGCAACACTGGGGCTTTGCGCTTCTCTAACCACCAAACGTCACGGTCATTCTCTTTCTGTCTCGTAGACACGAGCTGAGAAATTGCAAATGTCGAGCAATTGCTCAGAGATGAAAAGTGCCAGCACTGAAAGCTCTTGCTAGCCAGCACCCTTCCTTGGAAGCGCTTATGTAGCCCTAAGAACAGTGGGGCTCTGGGCTTCTCTAGCCACCTCATCTTCTGCTCATCCTCTCGCGCAGTCTAAAGAGCGCTCAGGTGAGAAATTGCAAACGTCGAGCAATTGCTCAGAGATGAAAAGTGCCAGCACTGAAAGCTGTTGCTAGCCAGCACCCTTCCTTGGAAGCGCTTTCACAGGCGCAGCAACACTTGCTCTTTGCGCTTCTCTAACCACCAAAGGTCACGGTCATTCTCTCTCCGTCTCGTAGACACGAGCTGAGAAATTGCAAAGGTCGAGCAATTGCTCAGAGATGAAAAGTGGCAGCACTGAAAGCTCTTGCTAGCTATCCCCCTTCCTTGGAAGCGCTTTTGTAGCCCTAAGAACAGTGGAGCTCTGGGCTTCTCTAGCCATCTCATCTTCTGCTCATCCTCTCGCGCAGTCTAAAGAGAGCTCAGGTGAGAAATTGCAAACGTCGAGCAATTGGTCAGAGAGGAAAAGTGCCAGCACTGAAAGCTGTTGCTAGCCAGCAGCCTTCCTTGGAAGCGCTTTCACAGGCGCAGCAACACTGGGGCTTTGCGCTTCTCTAACCACCAAACGTCACGGTCACTATCTCTCCGTCTCGTAGACACGAGCTGAGAAATTGCAAACGTCGAGCAATTGCTCAGAGATGAAAAGTGCCAGCACTGAAAGCTCTTGCTAGCCAGCACCCTTCCTTGGAAGCGCTTTTGTAGCCCTAAGAACAGTGGGGCTCTGGGCTTCTCTAGCCACCTCATCTTCTGCTCATCCTCTCGCGCAGTCTAAAGAGAGCTCAGGTGAGAAATTGCAAACGTCGAGCAATTGCTCAGAGAGGAAAAGTGCCAGCACTGAAAGCTCTTGCTAGCCAGCACCCTTCCTTGGAAGCGCTTTCACAGGCGCAGCAACACTGGGGCTTTGCGCTTCTCTACCCACCAAACGTCACGGTCATTCTCTTTCTGTCTCGTAGACACGAGCTGAGAAATTGCAAACGTCGAGCAATTGCTCAGAGATGAAAAGTGGCAGCACTGAAAGCTCTTGCTAGCCATCCCCCTTCCTTGGAAGCGCTTTTGTAGCCCTAAGAACAGTGGGGCTCTGGGCTTCTCTAGCCATCTCATCTTCTGCTCATCCTCTCGCGCAGTCTAAAGAGAGCTCAGGTGAGAAATTGCAAACGTCGAGCAATTGCTCAGAGATGAAAAGTGCCAGCACTGAAAGCTCTTGCTAGCCAGCAGCCTTCCTTGGAAGCGCTTTCACAGGCGCAGCAACACTGGGGCTTTGCGCTTCTCTAGCCACCAAACGTCACGGTCATTCTCTTTCCGTCTCGTAGACACGAGCTGAGAAATTGCAAACGTCGAGCAATTGCTCAGAGATGAAAAGTGCCAGCACTGAAAGATGTTGCTAGCCAGCCCCCTTCCTTGGAAGCGCTTTTGTAGCCCTAAGAACACTGGGGCTCTGGCCTTCTCTAGCCATCTAAACTTCTGCTCATCCTCTCGCGCAGTCTAAAGAGAGCTCAGGGGAGAAATTGCAAACGTCGAGCAATTGCTCAGAGATGAAAAGCGCCAGCACTGAAAGATGTTGCTAGCCAGCACCCTTCCTTGAAAGCGCTTTCACAGGCGCAGCAACACTGGGGCTTTGCGCTTCTCTACCCACCAAATGTCAGGGTCACTATCTCTCCGTCTCGTAGACACGAGCTGAGAAATTGCAAACGTCGAGCAATTGCTCAGAGATGAAAAGTGCCAGCACTGAAAGCTCTTGCTAGCCAGCACCCTTCCTTGGAAGCGCTTTCACAGGCGCAGCAACACTGGGGCTTTGCGCTTCTCTAACCACCAAATGTCACGGTCATTCTCTTTCGGTCTCGTAGACACGAGCTGAGAAAGTGCAAACGTCGAGCAATTGCTCAGAGACGAAAAGTGCCAGCACTGAAAGCTGTTGCTAGCCAGCCCCCTTCCTTGGAAGCGCTTTTGTAGCCCTAAGAACAGTGGGGCTCTGGGCTTCTCTAGCCACCTCATCTTCTGCTTATCCTCTCGCGCAGTCTAAAGAGAGCTCAGGTGAGAAATGGCAAACGTCCAGCAATTGCTCAGAGATGAAAAGTGCCAGCACTGAAAGCTGTTGCTAGCCAGCACCCTTCCTTGGAAGTGCTTTCACAGGCGCAGCAACACTGGGGCTTTGCGCTTCTCTAACCACCAAACGTCACGGTCACTATCTCTCCGTCTCGTAAACACGAGCTGAGAAATTGCAAACGTCGAGCAATTGCTCAGAGATGAAAAGTGCCAGCACTGAAAGCTCTTGCTAGCCAGCCCCCTTCCTTGGAAGCGCTTTTGTAGCCCTAAGAAGAGTGGGGCTCTGGGCTTCTCTAGCCACCTCATCTTCTGCTTATCCTCTCGCGCAGTCTAAAGAGAGCTCAGGTGAGAAATGGCAAACGTCCAGCAATTGCTCAGAGATGAAAAGTGCCAGCACTGAAAGCTGTTGCTAGCCAGCACCCTTCCTTGGAAGCGCTTTTGTAGCCCTAAGAACACTGGGGCTCTGGGCTTCTCTAGCCATCTCATCTTCTGCTCATCCTCTCGCGCAGTCTAAAGAGAGCTCAGGGGAGAAATTGCAAACGTCGAGCAATTGCTGAGAGATGAAAAGCGCCAGCACTGAAAGATGTTGCTAGCCAGCACCCTTCCTTGAAAGCGCTTTCACAGGCGCAGCAACACTGGGGCTTTGCGCTTCTCTAACCACCAAACGTCACGGTCACTATCTCTCCGTCTCGTAGACACGAGCTGAGAAATTGCAAACCTCGAGCAATTGCTCAGAGATGAAAAGTGCCAGCACTGAAAGCTCTTGCTAGCCAGCACCCTTCCTTGGAAGCGCTTTCACAGGCGCAGCAACACTGGGGCTTTGCGCTTCTCTAACCACCAAATGTCACGGTCATTCTCTTTCTGTCTCGTAGACACGAGCTGAGAAAGTGCAAACGTCGAACAATTGCTCAGAGACGAAAAGTGCCAGCACTGAAAGCTGTTGCTAGCCAGCCCCCTTCCTTGGAAGCGCTTTTGTAGCCCTAAGAACAGTGGGGCTCTGGGCTTCTCTAGCCACCTCATCTTCTGCTTATCCTCTCGCGCAGTCTAAAGAGAGCTCAGGTGAGAAATGGCAAACGTCCAGCAATTGCTCAGAGATGAAAAGTGCCAGCACTGAAAGCTCTTGCTAGCCAGCCCCCTTCCTTGGAAGCGCTTTCACAGGCGCAGCAACACTGGGGCTTTGCGCTTCTCTAACCACCAAACGTCACGGTCATTCTCTTTCTGTCTCGTAGACACGAGCTGAGAAATTGCAAATGTCGAGCAATTGCTCAGAGATGAAAAGTGCCAGCACTGAAAGCTGTTGCTAGCCAGCACCCTTCCTTGGAAGCGCTTTCACAGGCGCAGCAACACTGGGGCTTTGCGCTTCTCTACCCACCAAACATCACGGTCATTCTCTTTCCGTCTTGTAGACACGAGCTGAGAAATTGCAAACGTCGAGCAATTGCTCAGAGATGAAAAGTGCCAGCACTGAAAGCTGTTGCTAGCCAGCACCCTTCCTTGGAAGCGCTTTCACAGGTGCAGCAACACTGGGGCTTTGCGCTTCTCTAGCCACCAAACGTCACGGTCACTATCTCTCCGTCTCGTAGACACGAGCTGAGAAATTGCAAACGTCGAGCAATTGCTCAGAGATGAAAAGTGCCAGCACTGAAAGATGTTACTAGCCAGCACCCTTCCTTGGAAGCGCTTATGTAGCCCTAAGAACACTGGGGCTCTGGGCTTCTCTAGCCACCTCATCTTCTGATCATCCTCTCGCGCAGTCTAAAGAGAGCTCAGGTGAGAAATGGCAAATGTCCAGCAATTGCTCAGAGATGAAAAGTGCCAACACTGAAAGCTGCTGCTAGCCAGCCCCCTTCCTTGGAAGCGCTTTCACAGGCGCAGCAACACTGGGGCTTTGCGCTTCTCTAACCACCAAACGTCACGGTCATTCTCTTTCGGTCTCGTAGACACGAGCTGAGAAATTGCAAACGTCGAGCAATTGCTCAGAGATGAAAAGTGCCAGCACTGAAAGCTGTTGCTAGCCAGCCCCCTTCCTTGGAAACGCTTTCACAGGCGCAGCAACACTGGGGCTTTGCGCTTCTCTAACCACCAAACGTCACGGTCATTCTCTTTCTGTCTCGTTGACACGAGCTGAGAAATTGCAAATGTCGAGCAATTGCTCAGAGATGAAAAGTGCCAGCACTGAAAGCTGTTGCTAGCCAGCACCCTTCCTTGGAAGCGCTTATGTAGCCCTAAGAACAGTGGGGCTCTGTGCTTCTCTAGCCACCTCATCTTCTGCTCATCCTCTCGCGCAGTCTAAAGAGAGCTCAGGTGAGAAATTGCAAACGTCGAGCAATTGCTCAGAGATGAAAAGTGCCAGCACTGAAAGCTGTTGCTAGCCAGCACCCTTCCTTGGAAGCGCTTTCACAGGCGCAGCAACACTGGGGCTTTGCGCTTCTCTAACCACCAAACGTCACGGTCACTATCTCTCCGTCTCGTAGACACGAGCTGAGAAATTGCAAACCTCGAGCAATTGCTCAGAGATGAAAAGTGCCAGCACTGAAAGCTGTTGCTAGCCAGCCCCCTTCCTTGCAAGCGCTTTCACAGGCGCAGCAACACTGGGGCTTTGCGCTTCTCTAACCACCAAACGTCACGGTCACTATCTCTCCGTCTCGTAGACACGAGCTGAGAAATTGCAAACGTCGAGCAATTGCTCAGAGATGAAAAGTGCCAGCACTGAAAGCTGTTGCTAGCCAGCACCCTTCCTTGGAAGCGCTTTCACAGGTGCAGCAACACTGGGGCTTTGCGCTTCTCTAACCACCAAAAGTCACGGTCATTCTCTTTCCGTCTGGTAGACACGAGCTGAGAAAGTGCAAAAGTCAAGCAATTGCTCAGAGATGAAAAGCGCCAGCACTGAAAGCTGTTGCTAGCCAGCACCCTTCCTTGGAAGCGCTTTTGTAGCCCTAAGAACAGTGTAGCTCTGTGCTTCTCTAGCCACCTCATCTTCTGCTCATCCTCTCGCGCAGTCTAAAGAGAGCTCAGGGGAGAAATTGCAAACGTCGAGCAATTGCTCAGAGAGGAAAAGTGCCAGCACTGAAAGCTGTTGCTAGCCAGCACCCTTCCTTGGAAGTGCTTTTGTAGGCCTAAGAACATTGGGGCTGTGGGCTTCTCTAGCCACCTCATCTTCTGCTCATCCTCTCGCGCAGTCTAAAGAGAGCTCAGGTGAGAAATGGCAAACGTCGAGCAATTGCTCAGAGATGAAAAGTGCCAGCACTGAAAGCTGTTGCTAGCCAGCACCCTTCCTTGGAAGCGCTTTCACAGGCGCAGCAACACTGGGGCTTTGCGCTTCTCTACCCACCAAACGTCACGGTCACTATCTCTCCGTCTCGTAGACACGAGCTGAGAAATTGCAAACGTCGAGCAATTGCTCAGAGATGAAAAGTGCCAGCACTGAAAGCTGTTGCTAGCCAGCACCCTTCCTTGGAAGCGCTTTTGTAGCCCTAAGAACAGTGGGGCTCTGGGCTTCTCTAGCCATCTCATCTTCTGCTCATCCTCTCGCGCAGTCTAAAGAGAGCTCAGGTGAGAAATTGCAAACTTCGAGCAATTGCTCAGAGATGAAAAGTGCCAGCACTGAAAGCTGTTGCTAGCCAGCACCCTTCCTTGAAAGCGCTTTCACAGGCGCAGCAACACTGGGGTTTTGCGCTTCTCTAGCCACCAAACGTCACGGTCACTATCTCTCCGTCTCGTAGACACGAGCTGAGAAATTGCAAACGTCGAGCAATTGCTCAGAGATGAAAAGTGCCAGCACTGAAAGATGTTACTAGCCAGCACCCTTCCTTGGAAGCGCTTATGTAGCCCTAAGAACACTGGGGCTCTGGGCTTCTCTAGCCACCTCATCTTCTGATCATCCTCTCGCGCAGTCTAAAGAGAGCTCAGGTGAGAAATGGCAAATGTCCAGCAATTGCTCAGAGATGAAAAGTGCCAACACTGAAAGCTGCTGCTAGCCAGCCCCCTTCCTTGGAAGCGCTTTCACAGGCGCAGCAACACTGGGGCTTTGCGCTTCTCTAACCACCAAACGTCACGGTCATTCTCTTTCGGTCTCGTAGACACGAGCTGAGAAATTGCAAACGTCGAGCAATTGCTCAGAGATGAAAAGTGCCAGCACTGAAAGCTGTTGCTAGCCAGCCCCCTTCCTTGGAAACGCTTTCACAGGCGCAGCAACACTGGGGCTTTGCGCTTCTCTACCCACCAAACGTCACGGTCATTCTCTTTCTGTCTCGTTGACACGAGCTGAGAAATTGCAAATGTCGAGCAATTGCTCAGAGATGAAAAGTGCCAGCACTGAAAGCTGTTGCTAGCCAGCACCCTTCCTTGGAAGCGCTTATGTAGCCCTAAGAACAGTGGGGCTCTGTGCTTCTCTAGCCACCTCATCTTCTGCTCATCCTCTCGCGCAGTCTAAAGAGAGCTCAGGTGAGAAATTGCAAACGTCGAGCAATTGCTCAGAGATGAAAAGTGCCAGCACTGAAAGCTGTTGCTAGCCAGCACCCTTCCTTGGAAGCGCTTTCACAGGCGCAGCAACACTGGGGCTTTGCGCTTCTCTAACCACCAAACGTCACGGTCACTATCTCTCCGTCTCGTAGACACGAGCTGAGAAATTGCAAACCTCGAGCAATTGCTCAGAGATGAAAAGTGCCAGCACTGAAAGCTGTTGCTAGCCAGCCCCCTTCCTTGCAAGCGCTTTCACAGGCGCAGCAACACTGGGGCTTTGCGCTTCTCTAACCACCAAACGTCACGGTCACTATCTCTCCGTCTCGTAGACACGAGCTGAGAAATTGCAAACGTCGAGCAATTGCTCAGAGATGAAAAGTGCCAGCACTGAAAGCTGTTGCTAGCCAGCACCCTTCCTTGGAAGCGCTTTCACAGGTGCAGCAACACTGGGGCTTTGCGCTTCTCTAACCACCAAAAGTCACGGTCATTCTCTTTCCGTCTGGTAGACACGAGCTGAGAAAGTGCAAAAGTCAAGCAATTGCTCAGAGATGAAAAGCGCCAGCACTGAAAGCTGTTGCTAGCCAGCACCCTTCCTTGGAAGCGCTTTTGTAGCCCTAAGAACAGTGTAGCTCTGTGCTTCTCTAGCCACCTCATCTTCTGCTCATCCTCTCGCGCAGTCTAAAGAGAGCTCAGGGGAGAAATTGCAAATGTCGAGCAATTGCTCAGAGAGGAAAAGTGCCAGCACTGAAAGCTGTTGCTAGCCAGCACCCTTCCTTGGAAGTGCTTTTGTAGGCCTAAGAACATTGGGGCTGTGGGCTTCTCTAGCCACCTCATCTTCTGCTCATCCTCTCGCGCAGTCTAAAGAGAGCTCAGGTGAGAAATGGCAAACGTCGAGCAATTGCTCAGAGATGAAAAGTGCCAGCACTGAAAGCTGTTGCTAGCCAGCACCCTTCCTTGGAAGCGCTTTCACAGGCGCAGCAACACTGGGGCTTTGCGCTTCTCTACCCACCAAACGTCACGGTCACTATCTCTCCGTCTCGTAGACACGAGCTGAGAAATTGCAAACGTCGAGCAATTGCTCAGAGATGAAAAGTGCCAGCACTGAAAGCTGTTGCTAGCCAGCACCCTTCCTTGGAAGCGCTTTTGTAGCCCTAAGAACACTGGGGCTCTGGGCTTCTCTAGCCATCTCATCTTCTGCTCATCCTCTCGCGCAGTCTAAAGAGAGCTCAGGTGAGAAATTGCAAACTTCGAGCAATTGCTCAGAGATGAAAAGTGCCAGCACTGAAAGCTGTTGCTAGCCAGCACCCTTCCTTGAAAGCGCTTTCACAGGCGCAGCAACACTGGGGTTTTGCGCTTCTCTACCCACCAAACGTCACGGTCACTATCTCTCCATCTCGTAGACACGAGCTGAGAAATTGCAAACGTCGAGCAATTGCTGAGAGATGAAAAGTGCCAGCACTGAAAGCTCTTGCTAGCCAGCACCCTTCCTTGGAAGCGCTTTCACAGGCGCAGCAACACTGGGGCTTTGCGCTTCTCTACCCACCAAACGTCACGGTCACTATCTCTCCGTCTCGTAGACACGAGCTGAGAAATTGCAAATGTCGAGCAATTGCTCAGAGATGAAAAGTGCCAGCACTGAAAGCTGTTGCTAGCCAGCACCCTTCCTTGGAAGCGCTTTCACAGGCGCAGCAACACTGGGGCTTTGCGCTTCTCTAGCCACCAAACGTCACGGTCATTCTCTTTCCGTCTTGTAGACACGAGCTGAGAAATTGCAAACGTTGAGCAATTGCTCAGAGATGAAAAATGCCAGCACTGAAAGCTGTTGCTAGCCAGCACCCTTCCTTGGAAGCGCTTTTGTAGCCCTAAGAACAGTGGAGCTCTGGGCTTCTCTAGCCACCTCATCTTCTGCTCATCCTCTCGCGCAGTCTAAAGAGAGCTCAGGTGAGAAATTGCAAACGTCGAGCAATTGCTCAGAGATGAAAAGTGCCAGCACTGAAAGCTGTTGCTAGCCAGCCCCCTTCCTTGGAAGCGCTTTCACAGGCGCAGCAACACTGGGGCTTTGCGCTTCTCTAACCACCAAAGGTCACGGTCATTCTCTTTCCGTCTCGTAGACACGAGCTGAGAAAGTGCAAACGTTGAGCAATTGCTCAGAGATGAAAAGTGCCAGCACTGAAAGCTCTTGCTAGCCAGCACCCTTCCTTGGAAGCGCTTTCACAGGCGCAGCAACACTGGGGTTTTGCGCTTCTCTAGCCACCAAACGTCACGGTCACTATCTCTCCGTCTCGTAGACACGAGCTGAGAAATTGCAAACGTCGAGCAATTGCTCAGAGATGAAAAGTGCCAGCACTGAAAGATGTTACTAGCCAGCACCCTTCCTTGGAAGCGCTTATGTAGCCCTAAGAACACTGGGGCTCTGGGCTTCTCTAGCCACCTCATCTTCTGATCATCCTCTCGCGCAGTCTAAAGAGAGCTCAGGTGAGAAATGGCAAATGTCCAGCAATTGCTCAGAGATGAAAAGTGCCAACACTGAAAGCTGCTGCTAGCCAGCCCCCTTCCTTGGAAGCGCTTTCACAGGCGCAGCAACACTGGGGCTTTGCGCTTCTCTAACCACCAAACGTCACGGTCATTCTCTTTCGGTCTCGTAGACACGAGCTGAGAAATTGCAAACGTCGAGCAATTGCTCAGAGATGAAAAGTGCCAGCACTGAAAGCTGTTGCTAGCCAGCCCCCTTCCTTGGAAACGCTTTCACAGGCGCAGCAACACTGGGGCTTTGCGCTTCTCTACCCACCAAACGTCACGGTCATTCTCTTTCTGTCTCGTTGACACGAGCTGAGAAATTGCAAATGTCGAGCAATTGCTCAGAGATGAAAAGTGCCAGCACTGAAAGCTGTTGCTAGCCAGCACCCTTCCTTGGAAGCGCTTATGTAGCCCTAAGAACAGTGGGGCTCTGTGCTTCTCTAGCCACCTCATCTTCTGCTCATCCTCTCGCGCAGTCTAAAGAGAGCTCAGGTGAGAAATTGCAAACGTCGAGCAATTGCTCAGAGATGAAAAGTGCCAGCACTGAAAGCTGTTGCTAGCCAGCACCCTTCCTTGGAAGCGCTTTCACAGGCGCAGCAACACTGGGGCTTTGCGCTTCTCTAACCACCAAACGTCACGGTCACTATCTCTCCGTCTCGTAGACACGAGCTGAGAAATTGCAAACCTCGAGCAATTGCTCAGAGATGAAAAGTGCCAGCACTGAAAGCTGTTGCTAGCCAGCCCCCTTCCTTGCAAGCGCTTTCACAGGTGCAGCAACACTGGGGCTTTGCGCTTCTCTAACCACCAAACGTCACGGTCACTATCTCTCCGTCTCGTAGACACGAGCTGAGAAATTGCAAACGTCGAGCAATTGCTCAGAGATGAAAAGTGCCAGCACTGAAAGCTGTTGCTAGCCAGCACCCTTCCTTGGAAGCGCTTTCACAGGTGCAGCAACACTGGGGCTTTGCGCTTCTCTAACCACCAAAAGTCACGGTCATTCTCTTTCCGTCTGGTAGACACGAGCTGAGAAAGTGCAAAAGTCAAGCAATTGCTCAGAGATGAAAAGCGCCAGCACTGAAAGCTGTTGCTAGCCAGCACCCTTCCTTGGAAGCGCTTTTGTAGCCCTAAGAACAGTGTAGCTCTGTGCTTCTCTAGCCACCTCATCTTCTGCTCATCCTCTCGCGCAGTCTAAAGAGAGCTCAGGGGAGAAATTGCAAACGTCGAGCAATTGCTCAGAGAGGAAAAGTGCCAGCACTGAAAGCTGTTGCTAGCCAGCACCCTTCCTTGGAAGTGCTTTTGTAGGCCTAAGAACATTGGGGCTGTGGGCTTCTCTAGCCACCTCATCTTCTGCTCATCCTCTCGCGCAGTCTAAAGAGAGCTCAGGTGAGAAATGGCAAACGTCGAGCAATTGCTCAGAGATGAAAAGTGCCAGCACTGAAAGCTGTTGCTAGCCAGCACCCTTCCTTGGAAGCGCTTTCACAGGCGCAGCAACACTGGGGCTTTGCGCTTCTCTACCCACCAAACGTCACGGTCACTATCTCTCCGTCTCGTAGACACGAGCTGAGAAATTGCAAACGTCGAGCAATTGCTCAGAGATGAAAAGTGCCAGCACTGAAAGCTGTTGCTAGCCAGCACCCTTCCTTGGAAGCGCTTTTGTAGCCCTAAGAACACTGGGGCTCTGGGCTTCTCTAGCCATCTCATCTTCTGCTCATCCTCTCGCGCAGTCTAAAGAGAGCTCAGGTGAGAAATTGCAAACTTCGAGCAATTGCTCAGAGATGAAAAGTGCCAGCACTGAAAGCTGTTGCTAGCCAGCACCCTTCCTTGAAAGCGCTTTCACAGGCGCAGCAACACTGGGGTTTTGCGCTTCTCTACCCACCAAACGTCACGGTCACTATCTCTCCATCTCGTAGACACGAGCTGAGAAATTGCAAACGTCGAGCAATTGCTGAGAGATGAAAAGTGCCAGCACTGAAAGCTCTTGCTAGCCAGCACCCTTCCTTGGAAGCGCTTTCACAGGCGCAGCAACACTGGGGCTTTGCGCTTCTCTACCCACCAAACGTCACGGTCACTATCTCTCCGTCTCGTAGACACGAGCTGAGAAATTGCAAATGTCGAGCAATTGCTCAGAGATGAAAAGTGCCAGCACTGAAAGCTGTTGCTAGCCAGCACCCTTCCTTGGAAGCGCTTTCACAGGCGCAGCAACACTGGGGCTTTGCGCTTCTCTAGCCACCAAACGTCACGGTCATTCTCTTTCCGTCTTGTAGACACGAGCTGAGAAATTGCAAACGTTGAGCAATTGCTCAGAGATGAAAAATGCCAGCACTGAAAGCTGTTGCTAGCCAGCACCCTTCCTTGGAAGCGCTTTTGTAGCCCTAAGAACAGTGGAGCTCTGGGCTTCTCTAGCCACCTCATCTTCTGCTCATCCTCTCGCGCAGTCTAAAGAGAGCTCAGGTGAGAAATTGCAAACGTCGAGCAATTGCTCAGAGATGAAAAGTGCCAGCACTGAAAGCTGTTGCTAGCCAGCCCCCTTCCTTGGAAGCGCTTTCACAGGCGCAGCAACACTGGGGCTTTGCGCTTCTCTAACCACCAAAGGTCACGGTCATTCTCTTTCCGTCTCGTAGACACGAGCTGAGAAAGTGCAAACGTTGAGCAATTGCTCAGAGATGAAAAGTGCCAGCACTGAAAGCTCTTGCTAGCCAGCACCCTTCCTTGGAAGCGCTTTCACAGGCGCAGCAACACTGGGGCTTTGCGCTTCTCTAGCCACCAAACGTCACGGTCACTATCTCTCCGTCTCGTAGACACGAGCTGAGAAATTGCAAACGTCGAGCAATTGCTCAGAGATGAAAAGTGCCAGCACTGAAAGATGTTGCTAGCCAGCACCCTTCCTTGGAAGCGCTTTTGTAGCCCTAAGAACACTGGGGCTCTGGGCTTCTCTAGCCATCTAAATTTCTGCTCATCCTCTCGCGCAGTCTAAAGAGAGCTCAGGGGAGAAATTGCAAACTTCGAGCAATTGCTCAGAGATGAAAAGTGCCAGCACTGAAAGCTGTTGCTAGCCAGCACCCTTCCTTGAAAGCGCTTTCACAGGCGCAGCAACACTGGGGTTTTGCGCTTCTCTACCCACCAAACGTCACGGTCACTATCTCTCCGTCTCGTAGACACGAGCTGAGAAATTGCAAACGTCGAGCAATTGCTGAGAGATGAAAAGTGCCAGCACTGAAAGCTCTTGCTAGCCAGCACCCTTCCTTGGAAGCGCTTTCACAGGCGCAGCAACACTGGGGCTTTGCGCTTCTCTACCCACCATACGTCACGGTCACTATCTCTCCGTCTCGTAGACACGAGCTGAGAAATTGCAAATGTCGAGCAATTGCTCAGAGATGAAAAGTGCCAGCACTGAAAGCTCTTGCTAGCCAGCACCCTTCCTTGGAAGCGCTTTCACAGGCGCAGCAACACTGGGGCTTTGCGCTTCTCTAACCACCAAACGTCACGGTCACTATCTCTCCGTCTCGTAGACACGAGCTGAGAAATTGCAAACCTCGAGCAATTGCTCAGAGATGAAAAGTGCCAGCACTGAAAGCTGTTGCTAGCCAGTCCCCTTCCTTGGAAGCGCTTTTGTAGCCCTAAGAACAGTGGAGCTCTGGGCTTCTCTAGCCATCTAAACTTCTGCTCATCCTCTCGCGCAGTCTAAAGAGAGCTCAGGTGAGAAATTGCAAACGTCGAGCAATTGCTCAGAGATGAAAAGTGCCAGCACGGAAAGCTGTTGCTAGCCAGCACCCTTCCTTGAAAGCGCTTTCACAGGTGCAGCAACACTGGGGCTTTGCGCTTCTCTAACCACCAAAGGTCACGGTCATTCTCTTTCTGTCTCGTAGACACGAGCTGAGAAATTGCAAATGTCGAGCAATTGCTCAGAGATGAAAAGTGCCAGCACTGAAAGATGTTGCTAGCCAGCACCCTTCCTTGGAAGTGCTTTTGTAGCCCTAAGAACAGTGGGGCTCTGGGCTTCTCTAGCCATCTCATCTTCTGCTCATCCTCTCGCGCAGTCTAAAGAGAGCTCAGGTGAGAAATTGCAAACGTCGAGCAATTGCTCAGAGATGAAAAGTGCCAGCACTGAAAGCTCTTGCTAGCCAGCACCCTTCCTTGGAAGCGCTTTCACAGGCGCAGCAACACTGGGGCTTTGCGCTTCTCTACCCACCAAACATCATGCTCACTATATCTCCGTCTCGTAGACACGAGCTGAGAAATTGCAAACGTCGAGCAATTGCTCAGAGATGAAAAGTGCCAGCACTGAAAGCTGTTGCTAGCCAGTCCCCTTCCTTGGAAGCGCTTTTGTAGCCCTAAGAACAGTGGAGCTCTGGGCTTCTCTAGCCATCTAAACTTCTGATCATCCTCTCGCGCAGTCTAAAGAGAGCTCAGGTGAGAAATTGCAAACGTCGAGCAATTGCTCAGAGATGAAAAGTGCCAGCACTGAAAGCTGTTGCTAGCCAGCCCCCTTCCTTGGAAGCGCTTTCACAGGCGCAGCAACACTGGGGCTTTGCGCTTCTCTACCCACCAAAGGTCACGGTCATTCTCTTTCTGTCTCGTAGACACGAGCTGAGAAATTGCAAACCTCGAGCAATTGCTCAGAGATGAAAAGTGCCAGCACTGAAAGCTGTTGCTAGCCAGCACCCTTCCTTGGAAGCGCTTTTGTAGCCCTAAGAACAGTGGAGCTCTGGGCTTCTCTAGCCATCTCATCTTCTGCTCATCCTCTCGCGCAGTCTAAAGAGAGCTCAGGTGAGAAATTGCAAACGTCGAGCAATTGCTCAGAGATGAAAAGTGCCAGCACTGAAAGCTCTTGCTAGCCAGCAGCCTTCCTTGGAAGCGCTTTCACAGGCGCAGCAACACTGGGGCTTTGCGCTTCTATAACCACCAAACGTCACGGTCACTATCTCTCCGTCTCGTAGACACGAGCTGAGAAATTGCAAACGTCGAGCAATTGCTCAGAGATGAAAAGTGCCAGCACTGAAAGCTGTTGCTAGCCAGCACCCTTCCTTGGAAGCGCTTTTGTAGCCCTAAGAACACTGGGTCTCTGTGCTTCTCTAGCCACCTCATCTTCTGCTCATCCTCTCGCGCAGTCTAAAGAGAGCTCAGGTGAGAAATGGCAAACGTCCAGCAATTGCTCAGAGATGAAAAGCGCCAGCACTGAAAGCTCTTCCTAGCCAGCACCCTTCCTTGGAAACGCTTTCACAGGCGCAGCAACACTGGGGCTTTGCGCTTCTCTACCCACCAAACGTCACGGTCACTATCTCTCCGTCTCGTAGACACGAGCTGAGAAATTGCAAACGTCGAGCAATTGCTCAGAGATGAAAAGTGCCAGCACTGAAAGATGTTGCTAGCCAGCACCCTTTCTTGGAAGCGCTGTCACAGGCGCAGCAACACTGGGGCTTTGCGCTTCTCTACCCACCAAACGTCACGGTCATTCTCTTTCCGTCTCGTAGACACGAGCTGAGAAATTGCAAACGTCGAGCAATCGTTCAGAGATGAAAAGCGCCAGCACTGAAAGCTGTTGCTAGCCAGCCCCCTTCCTTGGAAGCTCTTTTGTAGCCCTAAGAACACTGGGGCTGTGGGCTTTTCTAGCCATCTAAACTTCTGATCATCCTCTCGCGCAATCTAAAGAGAGCTCAGGTGAGAAATTGCAAACGTTGAGCAACTGCTGAGAGATGAAAAGTGCCAGCACTGAAAGCTGTTGCTAGCCAGCACCCTTCCTTGGAAGCGCTTTCACAGGCGCAGCAACACTGGGGCTTTGCGCTTCTCTAACCACCAAAGGTCACGGTCATTCTCTTTCTGTCTCGTAGACACGAGCTGAGAAATTGCAAACGTCGAGCAATTGCTCAGAGATGAAAAGTGCCAGCACTGAAAGCTGTTGCTAGCCAGCACCCTTCCTTGGAAGCGCTTTCACAGGCGCAGCAACACTTGCTCTTTGCGCTTCTCTAGCCACCAAACGTCACGGTCATTCTCTTTCCGTCTTGTAGACACGAGCTGAGAAATTGCAAACGTCGAGCAATTGCTCAGAGATGAAAAGTGCCAGCACTGAAAGCTCTTGCTAGCCAGCACCCTTCCTTGGAAGCGCTTTTGTAGCCGTAAGAACAGTGGAGCTCTGGGCTTCTCTAGCCATCTCATCTTCTGCTCATCCTCTCGCGCAGTCTAAAGAGAGCTCAGGTGAGAAATTGCAAACGTCGAGCAATTGCTCAGAGATGAAAAGTGGCAGCACTGAAAGCTGTTGCTAGCCAGCCCCCTTCCTTGGAAGCGCTTTCACAGGCGCAGCAACACTGGGGCTTTGCGCTTCTCTACCCACCAAACGTCACGGTCACTATCTCTCCGTCTCGTAGACACGAGCTGAGAAATTGCAAACGTCGAGCAATTGCTCAGAGATGAAAAGTGCCAGCACTGAAAGCTGTTGCTAGCCAGCACCCTTCCTTGGAAGCGCTGTCACAGGCGCAGCAACACTGGGGCTTTGCGCTTCTCTACCCACCAAACGTCACGGTCACTATCTCTCCGTCTCGTAGACACGAGCTGAGAAATTGCAAACGTCGAGCAATTGCTCAGAGATGAAAAGTGCCAGCACTGAAAGATGTTGCTAGCCAGCACCCTTCCTTGGAAGCGCTTTTGTAGCCCTAAGAACACTGGGGCTCTGGGCTTCTCTAGCCATCTAAACTTCTGCTCATCCTCTCGCGCAGTCTAAAGAGAGCTCAGGTGAGAAATTGCAAACGTCGAGCAATTGCTCAGAGAGGAAAAGTGCCAGCACTGAAAGCTGTTGCTAGCCAGCACCCTTCCTTGAAAGCGCTTTCACAGGCGCAGCAACACTGGGGCTTTGCGCTTCTCTACCCACCAAACGTCACGGTCACTATCTCTCCGTCTCGTAGACACGAGCTGAGAAATTGCAAACGTCGAGCAATTGCTCAGAGATGAAAAGTGCCAGCACTGAAAGCTGTTGCTAGCCAGCACCCTTCCTTGGAAGCGCTTTCACAGGCGCAGCAACACTGGGGCTTTGCGCTTCTCTACCCACCAAATGTCACGGTCATTCTCTTTCGGTCTCGTAGACACGAGCTGAGAAAGTGCAAACGTTGAGCAATTGCTCAGAGATGAAAAGTGCCAGCACTGAAAGCTGTTGCTAGCCAGCCCCCTTCCTTGGAAGCGCTTTTGTAGCCCTAAGAACAGTGGGGCTCTGGGCTTCTCTAGCCACCTCATCTTCTGCTCATCCTCTCGCGCAGTCTAAAGAGAGCTCAGGGGAGAAATGGCAAACGTCCAGCAATTGCTCAGAGATGAAAAGTGCCAGCACTGAAAGCTGTTGCTAGCCAGCACCCTTCCTTGGAAGCGCTTTCACAGGCGCAGCAACACTGGGGCTTTGCGCTTCTCTAACCACCAAACGTCACGGTCATTCTCTTTCCGTCTCGTAGACACGAGCTGAGAAAGTGCAAACGTTGAGCAATTGCTCAGAGATGAAAAGTGCCAGCACTGAAAGCTGTTGCTAGCCAGCACCCTTCCTTGGAAGCGCTTTCACAGGCGCAGCAACACTTGCTCTTTGCGCTTCTCTAACCACCAAACATCACGGTCATTCTCTTTCCGACTCGTAGACACGAGCTGAGAAATTGCAAACGTCGAGCAATTGCTCAGAGATGAAAAGTGCCAGCACTGAAAGCTGTTGCTAGCCAGCACCCTTCCTTGGAAGCGCTTTCACACGCGCAGCAACACTGGGGCTTTGCGCTTCTCTAACCACCAAATGTCACGGTCATTCTCTTTCCTTCTTGTAGACACGAGCTGAGAAATTGCAAATGTCGAGCAATTGCTCAGAGATGAAAAGTGCCAGCACTGAAAGCTGTTGCTAGCCAGCACCCTTCCTTGGAAGCGCTTTCGCAGCAACACTGGGGCTTTGCGCTTCTCTAACCACCAAACGTCACGGTCACTATCTCTCCGTCTCGTAGACACGAGCTGAGAAATTGCAAACGTCGAGCAATTGCTCAGAGATGAAAAGTGCCAGCACTGAAAGATGTTACTAGCCAGCCCCCTTCCTTGGAAGCGCTTTTGTAGCCCTAAGAACAGTGGAGCTCTGTGCTTCTCTAGCCACCTCATCTTCTGCTCATCCTCTCGTGCAGTCTAAAGAGAGCTCAGGTGAGAAATTGCAAACGTCCAGCAATTGCTCAGAGATGAAAAG
The DNA here is from genome assembly GCA_037962945.1 of Sarcoramphus papa. Lineage (NCBI taxonomy): Eukaryota > Metazoa > Chordata > Aves > Accipitriformes > Cathartidae > Sarcoramphus > Sarcoramphus papa. The sequence goes on along the minus strand of CM075590.1, from coordinate 27,403,952 downwards.
TGCCAACACTGAAAGCTGTTGCTAGCCAGCACCCTTCCTTGGAAGCGCTTTCACAGGCGCAGCAACACTGGGGCTTTGCGCTTCTCTACCCACCAAACGTCACGGTCATTCTCTTTCGGTCTCGTAGACACGAGCTGAGAAATTGCAAACGTCGAGCAATTGCTCAGAGATGAAAAGTGCCAGCACTGAAAGCTCTTGCTAGCCAGCACCCTTCCTTGGAAGCGCTGTCACAGGCGCAGCAACACTGGGGCTTTGTGCTTCTCTAACCACCAAATGTCACGGTCATTCTCTTTCGGTCTCGTAGACACGAGCTGAGAAATTGCAAACGTCGAGCAATTGCTCAGAGATGAAAAGTGCCAGCACTGAAAGCTGTTGCTAGCCAGCACCCTTCCTTGGAAGCGCTTTTGTAGCCCTAAGAACACTGGGGCTCTGGGCTTCTCTAGCCATCTAAACTTCTGCTCATCCTCTCGCGCAGTCTAAAGAGAGCTCAGGTGAGAAATTGCAAACGTCGAGCAATTGCTCAGAGAGGAAAAGTGCCAGCACTGAAAGCTGTTGCTAGCCAGACCCCTTCCTTGGAAGCGCTTTCACAGGCGCAGCAACACTGGGGCTTTGCGCTTCTCTACCCAACAAACGTCACGGTCACTATCTCTCCGTCTCGTAGACACGAGCTGAGAAATTGCAAACGTCGAGCAATTGCTCAGAGATGAAAAGTGCCAGCACTGAAAGATGTTGCTAGCCTGCCCCCTTCCTTGGAAGCGCTTTCACAGGTGCAGCAACACTGGGGCTTTGCGCTTCTCTAACCACCAAACGTCACGGTCACTATCTCTCCGTCTCGTAGACACGAGCTGTGAAATTGCAAACGTCGAGCAATTGCTCAGAGATGAAAAGTGCCAGCACTGAAAGCTGTTGCTAGCCAGCACCCTTCCTTGGAAGCGCTTTTGTAGCCCTAAGAACAGTGGGGCTCTGGGCTTCTCTAGCCATCTCATCTTCTGCTCATCCTCTCGCGCAGTCTAAAGAGAGCTCAGGTGAGAAATTGCAAACGTCGATCAATTGCTCAGAGATGAAAAGTGCCAGCACTGAAAGCTGTTGCTAGCCAGCACCCTTCCTTGGAAGCGCTTTTGTAGCCCTAAGAACACTGGGGCTCTGTGCTTCTCTACCCATCTAAACTTCTGCTCATCCTCTCGCGCAGTCCAAAGAGAGCTCAGGGGAGAAATTGCAAACGTCGAGCAATTGCTCAGAGAGGAAAAGTGCCAGCACTGAAAGCTGTTGCTAGCCAGCACCCTTCCTTGGAAGCGCTTTCACAGGCGCAGCAACACTGGGGCTTTGCGCTTCTCTACCCACCAAACGTCACGGTCACTATCTCTCCGTCTCGTAGACACGAGCTGAGAAATTGCAAACCTCGAGCAATTGCTCAGAGATGAAAAGTGCCAGCACTGAAAGATGTTGCTAGCCTGCCCCCTTCCTTGGAAGCGCTTTCACAGGTGCAGCAACACTGGGGCTTTGCGCTTCTCTAACCACCAAATGTCACGGTCATTCTCTTTCGGTCTCGTAGACACGAGCTGAGAAAGTGCAAACGTCGAGCAATTGCTCAGAGAGGAAAAGTGCCAGCACTGAAAGCTGTTGCTAGCCAGCCCCCTTCCTTGGAAGCGCTTTTGTAGCCCTAAGAACAGTGGGGCTCTGGGCTTCTCTAGCCACCTCATCTTCTGCTCATCCTCTCGCGCAGTCTAAAGAGAGCTCAGGTGAGAAATGGCAAACGTCCAGCAATTGCTCAGAGACGAAAAGTGCCAGCACTGAAAGCTGTTGCTAGCCAGTACCCTTCCTTGGAAGCGCTGTCACAGGCGCAGCAACACTGGGGCTTTGCGCTTCTCTACCCACCAAACGTCACGGTCACTATCTCTCCGTCTTGTAGACACGAGCTGAGAAATTGCAAACGTCGAGCAATTGCTCAGAGATGAAAAGTGCCAGCACTGAAAGCTGTTGCTAGCCAGCCCCCTTCCTTGGAAGCGCTTTCACAGGTGCAGCAACACTGGGGCTTTGCGCTTCTCTAACCACCAAACGTCACGGTCACTATCTCTCCGTCTCGTAGACACGAGCTGAGAAATTGCAAACGTCGAGCAATTGCTCAGAGATGAAAAGTGCCAGCACTGAAAGATGTTGCTAGCCAGCACCCTTCCTTGGAAGCGCTTTTGTAGCCCTAAGAACACTGGGGCTCTGGGCTTCTCTAGCCATCTAAACTTCTGCTCATCCTCTCGCGCAGTCTAAAGAGAGCTCAGGTGAGAAATTGCAAACGTCGAGCAATTGCTCAGAGAGGAAAAGTGCCAGCACTGAAAGCTGTTGCTAGCCAGCACCCTTCCTTGAAAGCGCTTTCACAGGCGCAGCAACACTGGGGCTTTGCGCTTCTCTACCCACCAAACGTCACGGTCACTATCTCTCCGTCTCGTAGACACGAGCTGAGAAATTGCAAACGTCGAGCAATTGCTCAGAGATGAAAAGTGCCAGCACTGAAAGCTGTTGCTAGCCAGCACCCTTCCTTGGAAGCGCTTTCACAGGTGCAGCAACACTGGGGCTTTGCGCTTCTCTACCCACCAAATGTCACGGTCATTCTCTTTCTGTCTCGTAGACACGAGCTGAGAAAGTGCAAACGTTGAGCAATTGCTCAGAGATGAAAAGTGCCAGCACTGAAAGCTGTTGCTAGCCAGCCCCCTTCCTTGGAAGCGCTTTTGTAGCCCTAAGAACACTGGGGCTCTGGGCTTCTCTAGCCACCTCATCTTCTGCTCATCCTCTCGCGCAGTCTAAAGAGAGCTCAGGGGAGAAATTGCAAACGTCCAGCAATTGCTCAGAGATGAAAAGTGCCAGCACTGAAAGCTGTTGCTAGCCAGCACCCTTCCTTGGAAGCGCTTTCACAGGCGCAGCAACACTGGGGCTTTGCGCTTCTCTAACCACCAAACGTCACGGTCATTCTCTTTCCGTCTCGTAGACACGAGCTGAGAAAGTGCAAACGTTGAGCAATTGCTCAGAGATGAAAAGTGCCAGCACTGAAAGCTGTTGCTAGCCAGCCCCCTTCCTTGGAAGCGCTTTCACAGGCGCAGCAACACTTGCTCTTTGCGCTTCTCTAACCACCAAACGTCACGGTCATTCTCTTTCCGACTCGTAGACACGAGCTGAGAAATTGCAAACGTCGAGCAATTGCTCAGAGATGAAAAGTGCCAGCACTGAAAGCTGTTGCTAGCCAGCACCCTTCCTTGGAAGCGCTTTCACAGGCGCAGCAACACTGGGGCTTTGCGCTTCTCTAACCACCAAATGTCACGGTCATTCTCTTTCCTTCTTGTAGACACGAGCTGAGAAATTGCAAACGTCGAGCAATTGCTCAGAGATGAAAAGTGCCAGCACTGAAAGCTGTTGCTAGCCAGCACCCTTCCTTGGAAGCGCTTTCGCAGCAACACTGGGGCTTTGCGCTTCTCTAACCACCAAACGTCACGGTCACTATCTCTCCGTCTCGTAGACACGAGCTGAGAAATTGCAAACGTCGAGCAATTGCTCAGAGATGAAAAGTGCCAGCACTGAAAGATGTTACTAGCCAGCACCCTTCCTTGGAAGCGCTTTTGTAGCCCTAAGAACAGTGGGGCTCTGGGCTTCTCTAGCCACCTCATCTTCTGCTCATCCTCTCGCGCAGTCTAAAGAGAGCTCAGGTGAGAAATTGCAAACGTCCAGCAATTGCTCAGAGATGAAAAGTGCCAACACTGAAAGCTGTTGCTAGCCAGCCCCCTTCCTTGGAAGCGCTTTCACAGGCGCAGCAACACTGGGGCTTTGCGCTTCTCTACCCACCAAACGTCACGGTCATTCTCTTTCGGTCTCGTAGACACGAGCTGAGAAATTGCAAACGTCGAGCAATTGCTCAGAGATGAAAAGTGCCAGCACTGAAAGCTCTTGCTAGCCAGCACCCTTCCTTGGAAGCGCTGTCACAGGCGCAGCAACACTGGGGCTTTGTGCTTCTCTAACCACCAAACGTCACGGTCACTATCTCTCCGTCTCGTAGACACGAGCTGAGAAATTGCAAACGTCGAGCAATTGCTCAGAGATGAAAAGTGCCAGCACTGAAAGCTGTTGCTAGCCAGCACCCTTCCTTGGAAGCGCTTTTGTAGCCCTAAGAACACTGGGGCTCTGGGCTTCTCTAGCCATCTAAACTTCTGCTCATCATCTCGCGCAGTCTAAAGAGAGCTCAGGTGAGAAATTGCAAACGTCGAGCAATTGCTCAGAGAGGAAAAGTGCCAGCACTGAAAGCTGTTGCTAGCCAGCACCCTTCCTTGGAAGCGCTTTCACAGGCGCAGCAACACTGGGGCTTTGCGCTTCTCTACCCAACAAACGTCACGGTCACTATCTCTCCGTCTCGTAGACACGAGCTGAGAAATTGCAAACGTCGAGCAATTGCTCAGAGATGAAAAGTGCCAGCACTGAAAGCTGTTGCTAGCCAGCCCCCTTCCTTGGAAGCGCTTTTGTAGCCCTAAGAACAGTGGGGCTCTGGGCTTCTCTAGCCATCTCATCTTCTGCTCATCCTCTCGCGCAGTCTAAAGAGAGCTCAGGGGAGAAATTGCAAACGTCGATCAATTGCTCAGAGATGAAAAGTGCCAGCACTGAAAGCTGTTGCTAGCCAGCACCCTTCCTTGGAAGCGCTTTTGTAGCCCTAAGAACACTGGGGCTCTGTGCTTCTCTACCCATCTAAACTTCTGCTCATCCTCTCGCGCAGTCCAAAGAGAGCTCAGGGGAGAAATTGCAAACGTCGAGCAATTGCTCAGAGAGGAAAAGTGCCAGCACTGAAAGCTGTTGCTAGCCAGCACCCTTCCTTGGAAGCGCTTTCACAGGCGCAGCAACACTGGGGCTTTGCGCTTCTCTAACCACCAAACGTCACGGTCACTATCTCTCCGTCTCGTAGACACGAGCTGAGAAATTGCAAACGTCGAGCAATTGCTCAGAGATGAAAAGTGCCAGCACTGAAAGATGTTGCTAGCCTGCCCCCTTCCTTGGAAGCGCTTTCACAGGTGCAGCAACACTGGGGCTTTGCGCTTCTCTAACCACCAAATGTCACGGTCATTCTCTTTCGGTCTCGTAGACACGAGCTGAGAAAGTGCAAACGTCGAGCAATTGCTCAGAGAGGAAAAGTGCCAGCACTGAAAGCTGTTGCTAGCCAGCCCCCTTCCTTGGAAGCGCTTTTGTAGCCCTAAGAACAGTGGGGCTCTGGGCTTCTCTAGCCACCTCATCTTCTGCTCATCCTCTCGCGCAGTCTAAAGAGAGCTCAGGTGAGAAATGGCAAACGTCCAGCAATTGCTCAGAGACGAAAAGTGCCAGCACTGAAAGCTGTTGCTAGCCAGTACCCTTCCTTGGAAGCGCTGTCACAGGCGCAGCAACACTGGGGCTTTGCGCTTCTCTACCCACCAAACGTCACGGTCACTATCTCTCCGTCTCGTAGACACGAGCTGAGAAATTGCAAACGTCGAGCAATTGCTCAGAGATGAAAAGTGCCAGCACTGAAAGCTGTTGCTAGCCAGCCCCCTTCCTTGGAAGCGCTTTCACAGGTGCAGCAACACTGGGGCTTTGCGCTTCTTTAACCACCAAACGTCACGGTCACTATCTCTCCGTCTCGTAGACACGAGCTGAGAAATTGCAAACGTCGAGCAATCGCTCAGAGATGAAAAGCGCCAGCACTGAATGCTGTTGCTAGCCAGCACCCTCCCTTGGAAGCGCTTTCACAGGCGCAGCAACACTTGCTCTTTGCGCTTCTCTACCCACCAAAGGTCACGGTCATTCTCTTTCTGTCTCGTAGACACGAGCTGAGAAATTGCAAATGTCGAGCAATTGCTCAGAGATGAAAAGTGCCAGCACTGAAAGCTGTTGCTAGCCAGCCCCCTTCCTTGGAAGCGCTTTCACAGGCGCAGCAACACTGGGGCTTTGCGCTTCTCTAGCCACCAAACGTCACGGTCACTATCTCTCCGTCTCGTAGACACGAGCTGAGAAATTGCAAACGTCGAGCAATTGCTCAGAGATGAAAAGTGCCAGCACTGAAAGCTGTTGCTAGCCAGCACCCTTCCTTGGAAGCGCTGTCACAGGCACAGCAACACTGGGGCTTTGCGCTTCTCTAACCACCAAACGTCACGGTCACTATCTCTCCGTCTCGTAGACACGAGCTGAGAAATTGCAAACGTCGAGCAATTGCTCAGAGATGAAAAGTGCCAGCACTGAAAGCTGTTGCTAGCCAGCACCCTTCCTTGGAAGCGCTTTTGTAGCCCTAAGAACACTGGGGCTCTGGGCTTCTCTAGCCATCTAAACTTCTGCTCATCCTCTCGCGCAGTCTAAAGAGAGCTCAGGGGAGAAATTGCAAACGTCGAGCAATTGCTCAGAGAGGAAAAGTGCCAGCACTGAAAGCTGTTGCTAGCCAGACCCCTTCCTTGGAAGCGCTTTCACAGGCGCAGCAACACTGGGGCTTTGCGCTTCTCTACCCACCAAACGTCACGGTCACTATCTCTCCGTCTCGTAGACACGAGCTGAGAAATTGCAAACCTCGAGCAATTGCTCAGAGATGAAAAGTGCCAGCACTGAAAGATGTTGCTAGCCTGCCCCCTTCCTTGGAAGCGCTTTCACAGGCGCAGCAACACTGGGGCTTTGCGCTTCTCTACCCACCAAACGTCACGGTCACTATCTCTCCGTCTCGTAGACACGAGCTGTGAAATTGCAAACGTCGAGCAATTGCTCAGAGATGAAAAGTGCCAGCACTGAAAGCTGTTGCTAGCCAGCCCCCTTCCTTGGAAGCGCTTTTGTAGCCCTAAGAACAGTGGGGCTCTGGGCTTCTCTAGCCATCTCATCTTCTGCTCATCCTCTCGCGCAGTCTAAAGAGAGCTCAGGGGAGAAATTGCAAACGTCGATCAATTGCTCAGAGATGAAAAGTGCCAGCACTGAAAGCTGTTGCTAGCCAGCACCCTTCCTTGGAAGCGCTTTCACAGGCGCAGCAACACTTGCTCTTTGCGCTTCTCTACCCACCAAAGGTCACGGTCATTCTCTTTCCGTCTTGTAGACACGAGCTTAGAAATTGCAAACGTCGAGCAATTGCTCAGAGATGAAAAGTGCCAGCACTGAAAGCTGTTGCTAGCCAGCACCCTTCCTTGGAAGCGCTGTCACAGGCGCAGCAACACTGGGGCTTTGCGCTTCTCTAACCACCAAACGTCACGGTCACTATCTCTCCGTCTCGTAGACACGAGCTGAGAAATTGCAAACGTCGAGCAATTGCTCAGAGATGAAAAGTGCCAGCACTGAAAGATGTTGCTAGTCAGCCCACTTCCTTGGAAGCGCTTTTGTAGCCCTAAGAACACTGGGGCTCTGTGCTTCTCTACCCATCTAAACTTCTGCTCATCCTCTCGCGCAGTCCAAAGAGAGGTCAGGGGAGAAATTGCAAACGTCGAGCAATTGCTCAGAGATGAAAAGTGCCAGCACTGAAAGCTGTTGCTAGCCAGCCCCCTTCCTTGGAAGCGCTTTCACAGGCGCAGCAACACTGGGGCTTTGCGCTTCTCTACCCACCAAACGTCACGGTCACTATCTCTCCGTCTCGTAGACACGAGCTGAGAAATTGCAAACCTCGAGCAATTGCTCAGAGATGAAAAGTGCCAGCACTGAAAGATGTTGCTAGCCTGCCCCCTTCCTTGGAAGCGCTTTCACAGGTGCAGCAACACTGGGGCTTTGCGCTTCTCTAACCACCAAATGTCACGGTCATTCTCTTTCGGTCTCGTAGACACGAGCTGAGAAAGTGCAAACGTTGAGCAATTGCTCAGAGATGAAAAGTGCCAGCACTGAAAGCTGTTGCTAGCCAGCCCCCTTCCTTGGAAGCGCTTTTGTAGCCCTAAGAACAGTGGGGCTCTGGGCTTCTCTAGCCACCTCATCTTCTGCTCATCCTCTCGCGCAGTCTAAAGAGAGCTCAGGTGAGAAATGGCAAACGTCCAGCAATTGCTCAGAGACGAAAAGTGCCAGCACTGAAAGCTGTTGCTAGCCAGTACCCTTCCTTGGAAGCGCTGTCACAGGCGCAGCAACACTGGGGCTTTGCGCTTCTCTACCCACCTAACGTCACGGTCACTATCTCTCCGTCTCGTAGACACGAGCTGAGAAATTGCAAACGTCGAGCAATTGCTCAGAGATGAAAAGTGCCAGCACTGAAAGCTCTTGCTAGCCAGCACCCTTCCTTGGAAGCGCTGTCACAGGCGCAGCAACACTGGGGCTTTGCGCTTCTCTACCCACCAAACATCACGGTCATTCTCTTTCCGTCTCGTAGACACGAGCTGAGAAATTGCAAATGTCGAGCAATCGCTCAGAGATGAAAAGCGCCAGCACTGAAAGCTGTTGCTAGCCAGCACCCTTCCTTGGAAGTGCTTTTGTAGGCCTAAGAACACTGGGACTCTGTGCTTTTCTAGCCAGCTAAACTTCTGCTCATCCTCTCGCGCAGTCTAAAGAGAGCTCAGGTGAGAAATTGCAAACGTCGAGCAATTGCTCAGAGGTGAAATGTGCCAACACTGAAAGCTGTTGCTAGCCAGCACCCTTCCTTGGAAGCGCTTTCAGAGGCGCAGCAACACTGGGGCTTTGCGCTTCTCTACCCACCAAACGTCACGGTCATTCTCTTTCGGTCTCGTAGACACGAGCTGTGAAATTGCAAACGTCGAGCAATTGCTCAGAGATGAAAAGTGCCAGCACTGAAAGCTGTTGCTAGCCAGCCCCCTTCCTTGGAAGCGCTTTCACAGGCGCAGCAACACTTGCTCTTTGCGCTTCTCTACCCACCAAACGTCACGGTCACTATCTCTCCATCTCGTAGACACGAGCTGAGAAATTGCAAACGTCGAGCAATTGCTCAGAGAGGAAAAGTGCCAGCACTGAAAGCTGTTGCTAGCCAGCCCCCTTCCTTGGAAGCGCTTTTGTAGCCCTAAGAACACTGGGGCTCTGTGCTTCTCTAGCCATCTCATCTTCTGCTCATCCTCTCGCGCAGTCTAAAGAGAGCTCAGGTGAGAAATTGCAAACGTCGAGCAATTGCTCAGAGAGGAAAAGTGCCAGCACTGAAAGCTGTTGCTAGCCAGCACCCTTCCTTGGAAGCGCTTTCACAGGCGCAGCAACACTGGGGCTTTGCGCTTCTCTACCCACCAAACGTCACGGTCACTATCTCTCCGTCTCGTAGACACGAGCTGAGAAATTGCAAACGTCGAGCAATTGCTCAGAGATGAAAAGTGCCAGCACTGAAAGATGTTGCTAGCCTGCCCCCTTCCTTGGAAGCGCTTTCACAGGTGCAGCAACACTGGGGCTTTGCGCTTCTCTACCCACCAAACGTCACGGTCACTATCTCTCCGTCTCGTAGACACGAGCTGTGAAATTGCAAACGTCGAGCAATTGCTCAGAGATGAAAAGTGCCAGCACTGAAAGCTGTTGCTAGCCAGCCCCCTTCCTTGGAAGCGCTTTTGTAGCCCTAAGAACAGTGGGGCTCTGTGCTTCTCTAGCCATCTCATCTTCTGCTCATCCTCTTGCGCAGTCTAAAGAGAGCTCAGGGGAGAAATTGCAAACGTCGATCAATTGCTCAGAGATGAAAAGTGCCAGCACTGAAAGCTGTTGCTAGCCAGCACCCTTCCTTGGAAGCGCTTTCACAGGCGCAGCAACACTTGCTCTTTGCGCTTCTCTACCCACCAAAGGTCACGGTCATTCTCTTTCCAACTCGTAGACACGAGCTGAGAAATTGCAAATGTCGAGCAATTGCTCAGAGATGAAAAGTGCCAGCACTGAAAGCTCTTGCTAGCCAGCCCCCTTCCTTGGAAGCGCTTTCACAGGCGCAGCAACACTGGGGCTTTGCGCTTCTCTACCCACCAAACGTCACGGTCATTCTCTTTCCGTCTTGTAGACACGAGCTGAGAAATTGCAAAGGTCGAGCAATTGCTCAGAGATGAAAAGTGCCAGCACTGAAAGCTGTTGCTAGCCAGCACCCTTCCTTGGAAGCGCTGTCACAGGCGCAGCAACACTGGGGCTTTGCGCTTCTCTAACCACCAAACGTCACGGTCACTATCTCTCCGTCTCGTAGACACGAGCTGAGAAATTGCAAACCTCGAGCAATTGCTCAGAGATGAAAAGTGCCAGCACTGAAAGATGTTGCTAGCCTGCCCCCTTCCTTGGAAGCGCTTTCACAGGTGCAGCAACACTGGGGCTTTGCGCTTCTCTAACCACCAAATGTCACGGTCATTCTCTTTCGGTCTCGTAGACACGAGCTGAGAAAGTGCAAACGTCGAGCAATTGCTCAGAGATGAAAAGTGCCAGCACTGAAAGCTGTTGCTAGCCAGCCCCCTTCCTTGGAAGCGCTTTTGTAGCCCTAAGAACAGTGGGGCTCTGGGCTTCTCTAGCCACCTCATCTTCTGCTCATCCTCTCGCGCAGTCTAAAGAGAGCTCAGGGGAGAAATGGCAAACGTCCAGCAATTGCTCAGAGACGAAAAGTGCCAGCACTGAAAGCTGTTGCTAGCCAGTACCCTTCCTTGGAAGCGCTGTCACAGGCGCAGCAACACTGGGGCTTTGCGCTTCTCTACCCACCAAACGTCACGGTCACTATCTCTCCGTCTCGTAGACACGAGCTGAGAAATTGCAAACCTCGAGCAATTGCTCACAGATGAAAAGTGCCAGCACTGAAAGCTGTTGCTAGCCAGCACCCTTCCTTGGAAGCGCTGTCACAGGCGCAGCAACACTGGGGCTTTGCGCTTCTCTACCCACCAAACATCACGGTCATTCTCTTTCCGTCTCGTAGACACGAGCTGAGAAATTGCAAATGTCGAGCAATCGCTCAGAGATGAAAAGCGCCAGCACTGAAAGCTGTTGCTAGCCAGCACCCTTCCTTGGAAGTGCTTTTGTAGGCCTAAGAACACTGGGACTCTGTGCTTTTCTAGCCAGCTAAACTTCTGCTCATCCTCTCGCGCACTCTAAAGAGAGCTCAGGTGAGAAATTGCAAACGTCGAGCAATTGCTCAGAGATGAAATGTGCCAACACTGAAAGCTGTTGCTAGCCAGCCCCCTTCCTTGGAAGCGCTTTGACAGGCGCAGCAACACTGGGGCTTTGCGCTTCTCTACCCACCAAACGTCACGGTCATTCTCTTTCGGTCTCGTAGACACGAGCTGAGAAATTGCAAACGTCGAGCAATTGCTCAGAGATGAAAAGTGCCAGCACTGAAAGCTGTTGCTAGCCAGACCCCTTCCTTGGAAGCGCTTTCACAGGCGCAGCAACACTTGCTCTTTGCGCTTCTCTACCCACCAAACGTCACGGTCACTATCTCTCCGTCTCGTAGACACGAGCTGAGAAATTGCAAACGTCGAGCAATTGCTCAGAGATGAAAAGTGCCAGCACTGAAAGCTGTTGCTAGCCAGCCCCCTTCCTTGGAAGCGCTTTTGTAGCCCTAAGAACACTGGGGCTCTGTGCTTCTCTAGCCATCTCATCTTCTGCTCATCCTCTCGCGCAGTCTAAAGAGAGCTCAGGTGAGAAATTGCAAACGTCGAGCAATTGCTCAGAGAGGAAAAGTGCCAGCACTGAAAGCTGTTGCTAGCCAGCACCCTTCCTTGGAAGCGCTTTCACAGGCGCAGCAACACTGGGGCTTTGCGCTTCTCTAACCACCAAACGTCACGGTCACTATCTCTCCGTCTCGTAGACACGAGCTGAGAAATTGCAAACGTCGAGCAATTGCTCAGAGATGAAAAGTGCCAGCACTGAAAGATGTTGCTAGCCAGCCCCCTTCCTTGGAAGCGCTTTCACAGGCGCAGCAACACTGGGGCTTTGCGCTTCTCTAACCACCAAACATCACGGTCATTCTCTTTCGGTCTCGTAGACACGAGCTGAGAAAGTGCAAACGTCGAGCAATTGCTCAGAGATGAAAAGTGCCAGCACTGAAAGCTGTTGCTAGCCAGCCCCCTTCCTTGGAAGCGCTTTTGTAGCCCTAAGAACAGTGGAGCTCTGGGCTTCTCTAGCCATCTCATCTTCTGCTCATCCTCTCGCGCAGTCTAAAGAGAGCTCAGGTGAGAAATTGCAAACGTCGAGCAATTGCTCAGAGATGAAAAGTGCCAGCACTGAAAGCTGTTGCTAGCCAGCCCCCTTCCTTGGAAGCGCTTTGACAGGCGCAGCAACACTGGGGCTTTGCGCTTCTCTACCCACCAAACGTCACGGTCATTCTCTTTCTGTCTCGTAGACACGAGCTGAGAAATTGCAAATGTCGAGCAATTGCTCAGAGATGAAAAGTGCCAGCACTGAAAGCTGTTGCTAGCCAGCACCCTTCCTTGGAAGCGCTTATGTAGCCCAAAGAACAGTGGGGCTCTGGGCTTCTCTAGCCACCTCATCTTCTGCTCATCCTCTCGCGCAGTCTAAAGAGCGCTCAGGTGAGAAATAGCAAACGTCGAGCAATTGCTCAGAGATGAAAAGTGCCAGCACTGAAAGCTGTTGCTAGCCAGCACCCTTCCTTGGAAGCGCTTTCACAGGCGCAGCAACACTGGGGCTTTGCGCTTCTCTACCCACCAAACGTCACGGTCACTATCTCTCCGTCTCGTAGACACGAGCTGAGAAATTGCAAACGTCGAGCAATTGCTCAGAGATGAAAAGTGCCAGCACTGAAAGATGTTGCTAGCCTGCCCCCTTCCTTGGAAGCGCTTTCACAGGTGCAGCAACACTGGGGCTTTGCGCTTCTCTAACCACCAAATGTCACGGTCATTCTCTTTCGGTCTCGTAGACACGAGCTGAGAAAGTGCAAACCTCGAGCAATTGCTCAGAGAGGAAAAGTGCCAGCACTGAAAGCTGTTGCTAGCCAGCCCCCTTCCTTGGAAGCGCTTTTGTAGCCCTAAGAACAGTGGGGCTCTGGGCTTCTCTAGCCACCTCATCTTCTGCTCATCCTCTCGCGCAGTCTAAAGAGAGCTCAGGGGAGAAATTGCAAACGTCGAGCAATTGCTCAGAGACGAAAAGTGCCAGCACTGAAAGCTGTTGCTAGCCAGCACCCTTCCTTGGAAGCGCTTTCACAGGCGCAGCAACACTGGGGCTTTGCGCTTCTCTACCCACCAAACGTCACGATCACTATCTCTCCGTCTCGTAGACACGAGCTGAGAAATTGCAAACGTTGAGCAATTGCTCACAGATGAAAAGTGCCAGCACTGAAAGCTCTTGCTAGCCAGCACCCTTCCTTGGAAGCGCTGTCACAGGTGCAGCAACACTGGGGCTTTGCGCTTCTCTACCCACCAAACATCACGGTCATTCTCTTTCCGTCTCGTAGACACGAGCTGAGAAATTGCAAACGTCAAGCAATCGCTCAGAGATGAAAAGCGCCAGAACTGAAAGATGTTGCTAGCCAGCCCCCTTCCTTGGAAGCGCTTTTGTAGCCCTAAGAACACTGGGGCTCTGGGCTTCTCTAGCCATCTAAACTTCTGCTCATCCTCTCGCGCAGTCTAAAGAGAGCTCAGGTGAGAAATTGCAAACGTCGAGCAATTGCTCAGAGAGGAAAAGTGCCAGCACTGAAAGCTGTTGCTAGCCAGCACCCTTCCTTGGAAGCGCTTTCACAGGCGCAGCAACACTGGGGCTTTGCGCTTCTCTACCCACCAAACGTCACGGTCACTATCTCTCCGTCTCGTAGACACGAGCTGAGAAATTGCAAACGTCGAGCAATTGCTCAGAGATGAAAAGTGCCAGCACTGAAAGATGTTGCTAGCCAGCCCCCTTCCTTGGAAGCGCTTTCACAGGTGCAGCAACACTGGGGCTTTGCGCTTCTCTAACCACCAAACATCACGGTCATTCTCTTTCGGTCTCGTAGACACGAGCTGAGAAAGTGCAAACGTCGAGCAATTGCTCAGAGATGAAAAGCGCCAACACTGAAAGCTGTTGCTAGCCAGCCCCCTTCCTTGGAAGCGCTTTGACAGGCGCAGCAACACTGGGGCTTTGCGCTTCTCTACCCACCAAACGTCACGGTCATTCTCTTTCGGTCTCGTAGACACGAGCTGAGAAATTGCAAATGTCGAGCAATTGCTCAGAGATGAAAAGTGCCAGCACTGAAAGCTGTTGCTAGCCAGCACCCTTCCTTGGAAGCGCTTATGTAGCCCCAAGAACAGTGGGGCTCTTGGCTTCTCTAGCCACCTCATCTTCTGCTCATCCTCTCGCGCAGTCTAAAGAGCGCTCAGGTGAGAAATTGCAAACGTCGAGCAATTGCTCAGAGATGAAAAGTGCCAGCACTGAAAGCTGTTGCTAGCCAGCACCCTTCCTTGGAAGCGCTTTCACAGGCGCAGCAACACTGGGGCTTTGCGCTTCTCTACCCACCAAACGTCACGGTCACTATCTCTCCGTCTCGTAGACACGAGCTGAGAAATTGCAAACGTCGAGCAATTGCTCAGAGATGAAAAGTGCCAGCACTGAAAGCTCTTGCTAGCCAGCACCCTTCCTTGGAAGCGCTTTTGTAGCCCTAAGAACAGTGGAGCTCTGGGCTTCTCTAGCCATCTCATCTTCTGCTCATCCTCTCGCGCAGTCTAAAGAGAGCTCAGGTGAGAAATTGCAAACGTCGAGCAATTGCTCAGAGAGGAAAAGTGCCAGCACTGAAAGCTCTTGCTAGCCAGCCCCCTTCCTTGGAAGCGCTTTCACAGGCGCAGCAACACTTGCTCTTTGCGCTTCTCTACCCACCAAACGTCACGGTCACTATCTCTCCGTCTCGTAGACACGAGCTGAGAAATTGCAAACGTCGAGCAATTGCTCAGAGATGAAAAGTGCCAGCACTGAAAGCTCTTGCTAGCCAGCACCCTTCCTTGGAAGTGCTTTTGTAGCCCTAAGAACACTGGGGCTCTGGGCTTCTCTAGCCATCTAAACTTCTGCTCATCCTCTCGCGCAGTCTAAAGAGAGCTCAGGTGAGAAATTGCAAACGTCGAGCAATTGCTCAGAGAGGAAAAGTGCCAGCACTGAAAGCTGTTGCTAGCCAGCACCCTTCCTTGGAAGCGCTTTCACAGGCGCAGCAACACTGGGGCTTTGCGCTTCTCTACCCACCAAACGTCACGGTCACTATCTCTCCGTCTCGTAGACACGAGCTGAGAAATTGCAAATGTCGAGCAATTGCTCAGAGAGGAAAAGTGCCAGCACTGAAAGATGTTGCTAGCCTGCCCCCTTCCTTGGAAGCGCTTTCACAGGTGCAGCAACACTGGGGCTTTGCGCTTCTCTAACCACCAAACGTCATGGTCATTCTCTTTCTGTATCGTAGACACGAGCTGAGAAAGTGCAAACGTCGAGCAATTGCTCAGAGATGAAAAGTGCCAGCACTGAAAGCTGTTGCTAGCCAGCCCCCTTCCTTGGAAGTGCTTTTGTAGCCCTAAGAACAGTGGGGCTCTGGGCTTCTCTAGCCACCTCATCTTCTGCTCATCCTCTCGCGCAGTCTAAAGAGAGCTCAGGTGAGAAATGGCAAACGTCAAGCAATTGCTCAGAGATGAAAAGTGACAGCACTGAAAGCTCTTCCTAGCCAGCACCCTTCCTTGGAAACGCTTTCACAGGCGCAGCAACACTGGGGCTTTGCACTTCTCTAACCACCAAAGGTCACGGTCACTATCTCTCCGTCTCGTAGACACGAGCTGAGAAATTGCAAACGTCGAGCAACTGCTCACAGATGAAAAGTGCCAGCACTGAAAGATGTTGCTAGCCAGCACCCTTCCTTGGAAGCGCTGTCACAGGCGCAGCAACACTGGGGCTTTGCGCATCTCTAACCACCAAACGTCACGGTCATTCTCTTTCTGTCTCGTAGACACGAGCTGAGAAATTGCAAATGTCGAGCAATCACTCAGAGATGAAAAGTGCCAGCACTGAAAGCTGTTGCTAGCCAGCACCCTTCTTTGGAAGTGCTTTTGTAGGCCTAAGAACACTGGGGCTGTGGGATTCTCTAGCCACCTCATCTTCTGCTCATACTCTCGCGCAGTCTAAAGAGCGCTCAGGTGAGAAATTGCAAACGTCGAGCAATTGCTCAGAGATGAAAAGTGCCAGCACTGAAAGCTGCTGCTAGCCAGCACCCTTCCTTGGAAGCGCTTTTGTAGCCCTAAGAACAGTGGGGCTCTGGGCTTCTCTAGCCACCTCATCTTCTGCTCATCCTCTCGCGCAGTCTAAAGAGAGCTCAGGTGAGAAATTGCAAACGTCGAGCAATTGCTCAGAGATGAAAAGTGCCAGCACTGAAAGCTGTTGCTAGCCAGCCCCCTTCCTTGGAAGCGCTTTCACAGGCGCAGCAACACTGGGGCTTTGCGCTTCTCTAGCCACCAAACATCACGGTCATTCTCTTTCCGTCTCGTAGACACGAGCTGAGAAAGTGAAACGTTGAGCAATTGCTCAGAGATGAAAAGTGCCAGCACTGAAAGCTGTTGCTAGCCAGCACCCTTCCTTGGAAGCGCTTATGTAGCCCTAAGAACACTGGGGCTCTGTGCTTCTCTAGCCACCTCA
Organism: Sarcoramphus papa; assembly: GCA_037962945.1. NCBI lineage: Eukaryota > Metazoa > Chordata > Aves > Accipitriformes > Cathartidae > Sarcoramphus > Sarcoramphus papa. The sequence goes on along the minus strand of CM075590.1, from coordinate 27,387,485 downwards.
TCTTCTGCTCATCCTCTCGCGCAGTCTAAAGAGAGCTCAGGTGAGAAATTGCAAACGTCGAGCAATTGCTCAGAGATGAAAAGTGCCAGCACTGAAAGCTGTTGCTAGCCAGCACCCTTCCTTGGAAGCGCTTTCACAGGCGCAGCAACACTGGGGCTTTGCGCTTCTCTAACCACCAAACGTCACGGTCACTATCTCTCCGTCTCGTAGACACGAGCTGAGAAATTGCAAACGTCGAGCAATTGCTCAGAGATGAAAAGTGCCAGCACTGAAAGCTGTTGCTAGCCAGCCCCCTTCCTTGGAAGCGCTTTCACAGGCGCAGCAACACTTGCTCTTTGCGCTTCTCTACCCACCAAACGTCACGGTCATTCTCTTTCTGTCTCGTAGACACGAGCTGAGAAATTGCAAATGTCGAGCAATTGCTCAGAGATGAAAAGTGCCAGCACTGAAAGCTGTTGCTAGCCAGCCCCCTTCCTTGGAAGCGCTTTCACAGGCGCAGCAACACTGGGGCTTTGCGCTTCTCTACCCACCAAACATCACGGTCATTCTTTTCCGTCTTGTAGACACGAGCTGAGAAATTGGAAAAGTCGAGCAATTGCTCAGAGATGAAAAGTGCCAGCACTGAAAGCTCTTGCTAGCCAGCACCCTTCCTTGGAAGCGCTGTCACAGGTGCAGCAACACTGGGGCTTTGCGCTTCTCTACCCACCAAACATCACGGTCATTCTCTTTCCGTCTCGTAGACACGAGCTGAGAAATTGCAAACGTCGAGCAATTGCTCAGAGATGAAAAGCGCCAGAACTGAAAGATGTTGCTAGCCAGCCCCCTTCCTTGGAAGCGCTTTTGTAGCCCTAAGAACACTGGGGCTCTGGGCTTCTCTAGCCATCTAAACTTCTGCTCATCCTCTCGCGCAGTCTAAAGAGAGCTCAGGTGAGAAATTGCAAACGTCGAGCAATTGCTCAGAGAGGAAAAGTGCCAGCACTGAAAGCTGTTGCTAGCCAGCACCCTTCCTTGGAAGCGCTTTCACAGGCGCAGCAACACTGGGGCTTTGCGCTTCTCTACCCACCAAACGTCACGGTCACTATCTCTCCGTCTCGTAGACACGAGCTGAGAAATTGCAAACGTCGAGCAATTGCTCAGAGATGAAAAGTGCCAGCACTGAAAGATGTTGCTAGCCAGCCCCCTTCCTTGGAAGCGCTTTCACAGGTGCAGCAACACTGGGGCTTTGCGCTTCTCTAACCACCAAACATCACGGTCATTCTCTTTCGGTCTCGTAGACACGAGCTGAGAAAGTGCAAACGTCGAGCAATTGCTCAGAGATGAAAAGCGCCAGCACTGAAAGATGTTGCTAGCCAGCCCCCTTCCTTGGAAGCGCTTTCACAGGCGCAGCAACACTGGGGCTTTGCGCTTCTCTACCCACCAAACGTCACGGTCATTCTCTTTCTGTCTCGTAGACACGAGCTGAGAAATTGCAAATGTCGAGCAATTGCTCAGAGATGAAAAGTGCCAGCACTGAAAGCTGTTGCTAGCCAGCACCCTTCCTTGGAAGCGCTTATGTAGCCCCAAGAACAGTGGGGCTCTGGGCTTCTCTAGCAACCTCATCTTCTGCTCATCCTCTCGCGCAGTCTAAAGAGAGCTCAGGTGAGAAATTGCAAACGTCGAGCAATTGCTGAGAGATGAAAAGTGCCAGCACTGAAAGCTGTTGCTAGCCAGCACCCTTCCTTGGAAGCGCTTTCACAGGCGCAGCAACACTGGGGCTTTGCGCTTCTCTACCCACCAAACGTCACGGTCACTATCTCTCCGTCTCGTAGACACGAGCTGAGAAATTGCAAACGTCGAGCAATTGCTCAGAGATGAAAAGTGCCAGCACTGAAAGCTCTTGCTAGCCAGCACCCTTCCTTGGAAGTGCTTTTGTAGCCCTAAGAACACTGGGGCTCTGGGCTTCTCTAGCCATCTAAACTTCTGCTCATCCTCTCGCGCAGTCTAAAGAGAGCTCAGGTGAGAAATTGCAAACGTCGAGCAATTGCTCAGAGAGGAAAAGTGCCAGCACTGAAAGCTGTTGCTAGCCAGCACCCTTCCTTGGAAGCGCTTTCACAGGCGCAGCAACACTGGGGCTTTGCGCTTCTCTACCCACCAAACGTCACGGTCACTATCTCTCCGTCTCGTAGACACGAGCTGAGAAATTGCAAATGTCGAGCAATTGCTCAGAGAGGAAAAGTGCCAGCACTGAAAGATGTTGCTAGCCTGCCCCCTTCCTTGGAAGCGCTTTCACAGGTGCAGCAACACTGGGGCTTTGCGCTTCTCTAACCACCAAACGTCATGGTCATTCTCTTTCTGTATCGTAGACACGAGCTGAGAAAGTGCAAACGTCGAGCAATTGCTCAGAGATGAAAAGTGCCAGCACTGAAAGCTGTTGCTAGCCAGCCCCCTTCCTTGGAAGTGCTTTTGTAGCCCTAAGAACAGTGGGGCTCTGGGCTTCTCTAGCCACCTCATCTTCTGCTCATCCTCTCGCGCAGTCTAAAGAGAGCTCAGGTGAGAAATGGCAAATGTCAAGCAATTGCTCAGAGATGAAAAGTGACAGCACTGAAAGCTCTTCCTAGCCAGCACCCTTCCTTGGAAACGCTTTCACAGGCGCAGCAACACTGGGGCTTTGCACTTCTCTAACCACCAAAGGTCACGGTCACTATCTCTCCGTCTCGTAGACACGAGCTGAGAAATTGCAAACCTCGAGCAACTGCTCACAGATGAAAAGTGCCAGCACTGAAAGATGTTGCTAGCCAGCCCCCTTCCTTGGAAGCGCTGTCACAGGCGCAGCAACACTGGGGCTTTGCGCTTCTCTAACCACCAAACGTCACGGTCATTCTCTTTCTGTCTCGTAGACACGAGCTGAGAAATTGCAAATGTCGAGCAATCACTCAGAGATGAAAAGTGCCAGCACTGAAAGCTGTTGCTAGCCAGCACCCTTCTTTGGAAGTGCTTTTGTAGGCCTAAGAACACTGGGGCTGTGGGATTCTCTAGCCACCTCATCTTCTGCTCATACTCTCGCGCAGTCTAAAGAGCGCTCAGGTGAGAAATTGCAAACGTCGAGCAATTGCTCAGAGATGAAAAGTGCCAGCACTGAAAGCTGCTGCTAGCCAGCACCCTTCCTTGGAAGCGCTTTTGTAGCCCTAAGAACAGTGGGGCTCTGGGCTTCTCTAGCCACCTCATCTTCTGCTCATCCTCTCGCGCAGTCTAAAGAGAGCTCAGGTGAGAAATTGCAAACGTCGAGCAATTGCTCAGAGAGGAAAAGTGCCAGCACTGAAAGCTGTTGCTAGCCAGCCCCCTTCCTTGGAAGCGCTTTCACAGGCGCAGCAACACTGGGGCTTTGCGCTTCTCTAGCCACCAAACATCACGGTCATTCTCTTTCCGTCTCGTAGACACGAGCTGAGAAAGTGAAACGTTGAGCAATTGCTCAGAGATGAAAAGTGCCAGCACTGAAAGCTGTTGCTAGCCAGCACCCTTCCTTGGAAGCGCTTATGTAGCCCTAAGAACACTGGGGCTCTGTGCTTCTCTAGCCACCTCATCTTCTGCTCATCCTCTCGCGCAGTCTAAAGAGAGCTCAGGTGAGAAATTGCAAACGTCGAGCAATTGCTCAGAGATGAAAAGTGCCAGCACTGAAAGCTGTTGCTAGCCAGCACCCTTCCTTGGAAGCGCTTTCACAGGCGCAGCAACACTGGGGCTTTGCGCTTCTCTAACCACCAAACGTCACGGTCACTATCTCTCCGTCTCGTAGACACGAGCTGAGAAATTGCAAACCTCGAGCAATTGCTCAGAGATGAAAAGTGCCAGCACTGAAAGCTGTTGCTAGCCAGCCCCCTTCCTTGCAAGCGCTTTCACAGGCGCAGCAACACTTGCTCTTTGCGCTTCTCTACCCACCAAACGTCACGGTCATTCTCTTTCTGTCTCGTAGACACGAGCTGAGAAATTGCAAATGTCGAGCAATTGCTCAGAGATGAAAAGTGCCAGCACTGAAAGCTGTTGCTAGCCAGCCCCCTTCCTTGGAAGCGCTTTCACAGGCGCAGCAACACTGGGGCTTTGCGCTTCTCTACCCACCAAACATCACGGTCATTCTTTTCCGTCTTGTAGACACGAGCTGAGAAATTGGAAAAGTCGAGCAATTGCTCAGAGATGAAAAGTGCCAGCACTGAAAGCTCTTGCTAGCCAGCACCCTTCCTTGGAAGCGCTGTCACAGGTGCAGCAACACTGGGGCTTTGCGCTTCTCTACCCACCAAACATCACGGTCATTCTCTTTCCGTCTCGTAGACACGAGCTGAGAAATTGCAAACGTCAAGCAATCGCTCAGAGATGAAAAGCGCCAGAACTGAAAGATGTTGCTAGCCAGCCCCCTTCCTTGGAAGCGCTTTTGTAGCCCTAAGAACACTGGGGCTCTGGGCTTCTCTAGCCATCTAAACTTCTGCTCATCCTCTCGCGCAGTCTAAAGAGAGCTCAGGTGAGAAATTGCAAACGTCGAGCAATTGCTCAGAGAGGAAAAGTGCCAGCACTGAAAGCTGTTGCTAGCCAGCACCCTTCCTTGGAAGCGCTTTCACAGGCGCAGCAACACTGGGGCTTTGCGCTTCTCTACCCACCAAACGTCACGGTCACTATCTCTCCGTCTCGTAGACACGAGCTGAGAAATTGCAAACGTCGAGCAATTGCTCAGAGATGAAAAGTGCCAGCACTGAAAGATGTTGCTAGCCAGCCCCCTTCCTTGGAAGCGCTTTCACAGGTGCAGCAACACTGGGGCTTTGCGCTTCTCTAACCACCAAACATCACGGTCATTCTCTTTCGGTCTCGTAGACACGAGCTGAGAAAGTGCAAACGTCGAGCAATTGCTCAGAGATGAAAAGCGCCAGCACTGAAAGATGTTGCTAGCCAGCCCCCTTCCTTGGAAGCGCTTTCACAGGCGCAGCAACACTGGGGCTTTGCGCTTCTCTACCCTCCAAACGTCACGGTCATTCTCTTTCTGTCTCGTAGACACGAGCTGAGAAATTGCAAATGTCGAGCAATTGCTCAGAGATGAAAAGTGCCAGCACTGAAAGCTGTTGCTAGCCAGCACCCTTCCTTGGAAGCGCTTATGTAGCCCCAAGAACAGTGGGGCTCTGGGCTTCTCTAGCCACCTCATCTTCTGCTCATCCTCTCGCGCAGTCTAAAGAGCGCTCAGGTGAGAAATTGCAAACGTCGAGCAATTGCTCAGAGATGAAAAGTGCCAGCACTGAAAGCTGTTGCTAGCCAGCACCCTTCCTTGGAAGCGCTTTCACAGGCGCAGCAACACTGGGGCTTTGCGCTTCTCTACCCACCAAACGTCACGGTCACTATCTCTCCGTCTCGTAGACACGAGCTGAGAAATTGCAAACGTCGAGCAATTGCTCAGAGATGAAAAGTGCCAGCACTGAAAGCTCTTGCTAGCCAGCACCCTTCCTTGGAAGCGCTTTTGTAGCCCTAAGAACAGTGGAGCTCTGGGCTTCTCTAGCCATCTCATCTTCTGCTCATCCTCTCGCGCAGTCTAAAGAGAGCTCAGGTGAGAAATTGCAAACGTCGAGCAATTGCTCAGAGAGGAAAAGTGCCAGCACTGAAAGCTCTTGCTAGCCAGCCCCCTTCCTTGGAAGCGCTTTCACAGGCGCAGCAACACTTGCTCTTTGCGCTTCTCTACCCACCAAACGTCACGGTCACTATCTCTCCGTCTCGTAGACACGAGCTGAGAAATTGCAAACGTCGAGCAATTGCTCAGAGATGAAAAGTGCCAGCACTGAAAGCTCTTGCTAGCCAGCACCCTTCCTTGGAAGTGCTTTTGTAGCCCTAAGAACACTGGGGCTCTGGGCTTCTCTAGCCATCTAAACTTCTGCTCATCCTCTCGCGCAGTCTAAAGAGAGCTCAGGTGAGAAATTGCAAACGTCGAGCAATTGCTCAGAGAGGAAAAGTGCCAGCACTGAAAGCTGTTGCTAGCCAGCACCGTTCCTTGGAAGCGCTTTCACAGGCGCAGCAACACTGGGGCTTTGCGCTTCTCTACCCACCAAACGTCACGGTCACTATCTCTCCGTCTCGTAGACACGAGCTGAGAAATTGCAAATGTCGAGCAATTGCTCAGAGAGGAAAAGTGCCAGCACTGAAAGATGTTGCTAGCCTGCCCCCTTCCTTGGAAGCGCTTTCACAGGTGCAGCAACACTGGGGCTTTGCGCTTCTCTAACCACCAAACGTCATGGTCATTCTCTTTCTGTATCGTAGACACGAGCTGAGAAAGTGCAAACGTCGAGCAATTGCTCAGAGATGAAAAGTGCCAGCACTGAAAGCTGTTGCTAGCCAGCCCCCTTCCTTGGAAGTGCTTTTGTAGCCCTAAGAACAGTGGGGCTCTGGGCTTCTCTAGCCACCTCATCTTCTGCTCATCCTCTCGCGCAGTCTAAAGAGAGCTCAGGTGAGAAATGGCAAACGTCAAGCAATTGCTCAGAGATGAAAAGTGACAGCACTGAAAGCTCTTCCTAGCCAGCACCCTTCCTTGGAAACGCTTTCACAGGCGCAGCAACACTGGGGCTTTGCACTTCTCTAACCACCAAAGGTCACGGTCACTATCTCTCCGTCTCGTAGACACGAGCTGAGAAATTGCAAACCTCGAGCAACTGCTCACAGATGAAAAGTGCCAGCACTGAAAGATGTTGCTAGCCAGCACCCTTCCTTGGAAGCGCTGTCACAGGCGCAGCAACACTGGGGCTTTGCGCTTCTCTAACCACCAAACGTCACGGTCATTCTCTTTCTGTCTCGTAGACACGAGCTGAGAAATTGCAAATGTCGAGCAATCACTCAGAGATGAAAAGTGCCAGCACTGAAAGCTGTTGCTAGCCAGCACCCTTCTTTGGAAGTGCTTTTGTAGGCCTAAGAACACTGGGGCTGTGGGATTCTCTAGCCACCTCATCTTCTGCTCATACTCTCGCGCAGTCTAAAGAGCGCTCAGGTGAGAAATTGCAAACGTCGAGCAATTGCTCAGAGATGAAAAGTGCCAGCACTGAAAGCTGTTGCTAGCCAGCACCCTTCCTTGGAAGCGCTTTCACAGGCGCAGCAACACTGGGGCTTTGCGCTTCTCTACCCACCAAACGTCACGGTCACTATCTCTCCGTCTCGTAGACACGAGCTGAGAAATTGCAAACGTCGAGCAATTGCTCAGAGATGAAAAGTGCCAGCACTGAAAGCTCTTGCTAGCCAGCACCCTTCCTTGGAAGCGCTTTTGTAGCCCTAAGAACAGTGGAGCTCTGGGCTTCTCTAGCCATCTCATCTTCTGCTCATCCTCTCGCGCAGTCTAAAGAGAGCTCAGGTGAGAAATTGCAAACGTCGAGCAATTGCTCAGAGAGGAAAAGTGCCAGCACTGAAAGCTCTTGCTAGCCAGCCCCCTTCCTTGGAAGCGCTTTCACAGGCGCAGCAACACTTGCTCTTTGCGCTTCTCTACCCACCAAACGTCACGGTCACTATCTCTCCGTCTCGTAGACACGAGCTGAGAAATTGCAAACGTCGAGCAATTGCTCAGAGATGAAAAGTGCCAGCACTGAAAGCTCTTGCTAGCCAGCACCCTTCCTTGGAAGTGCTTTTGTAGCCCTAAGAACACTGGGGCTCTGGGCTTCTCTAGCCATCTAAACTTCTGCTCATCCTCTCGCGCAGTCTAAAGAGAGCTCAGGTGAGAAATTGCAAACGTCGAGCAATTGCTCAGAGAGGAAAAGTGCCAGCACTGAAAGATGTTGCTAGCCAGCACCCTTCCTTGGAAGCGCTTTCACAGGCGCAGCAACACTGGGGCTTTGCACTTCTCTACCCACCAAACGTCACGGTCACTATCTCTCCGTCTCGTAGACACGAGCTGAGAAATTGCAAATGTCGAGCAATTGCTCAGAGAGGAAAAGTGCCAGCACTGAAAGATGTTGCTAGCCTGCCCCCTTCCTTGGAAGCGCTTTCACAGGTGCAGCAACACTGGGGCTTTGCGCTTCTCTAACCACCAAACGTCATGGTCATTCTCTTTCTGTATCGTAGACACGAGCTGAGAAAGTGCAAACGTCGAGCAATTGCTCAGAGATGAAAAGTGCCAGCACTGAAAGCTGTTGCTAGCCAGCCCCCTTCCTTGGAAGTGCTTTTGTAGCCCTAAGAACAGTGGGGCTCTGGGCTTCTCTAGCCACCTCATCTTCTGCTCATCCTCTCGCGCAGTCTAAAGAGAGCTCAGGTGAGAAATGGCAAACGTCAAGCAATTGCTCAGAGATGAAAAGTGACAGCACTGAAAGCTCTTCCTAGCCAGCACCCTTCCTTGGAAACGCTTTCACAGGCGCAGCAACACTGGGGCTTTGCACTTCTCTAACCACCAAAGGTCACGGTCACTATCTCTCCGTCTCGTAGACACGAGCTGAGAAATTGCAAACCTCGAGCAACTGCTCACAGATGAAAAGTGCCAGCACTGAAAGATGTTGCTAGCCAGCACCCTTCCTTGGAAGCGCTGTCACAGGCGCAGCAACACTGGGGCTTTGCGCTTCTCTAACCACCAAACGTCACGGTCATTCTCTTTCTGTCTCGTAGACACGAGCTGAGAAATTGCAAATGTCGAGCAATCACTCAGAGATGAAAAGTGCCAGCACTGAAAGCTGTTGCTAGCCAGCACCCTTCTTTGGAAGTGCTTTTGTAGGCCTAAGAACACTGGGGCTGTGGGATTCTCTAGCCACCTCATCTTCTGCTCATACTCTCGCGCAGTCTAAAGAGCGCTCAGGTGAGAAATTGCAAACGTCGAGCAATTGCTCAGAGATGAAAAGTGCCAGCACTGAAAGCTGCTGCTAGCCAGCACCCTTCCTTGGAAGCGCTTTTGTAGCCCTAAGAACAGTGGGGCTCTGGGCTTCTCTAGCCACCTCATCTTCTGCTCATCCTCTCGCGCACTCTAAAGAGAGCTCAGGTGAGAAATTGCAAACGTCGAGCAATTGCTCAGAGAGGAAAAGTGCCAGCACTGAAAGCTGTTGCTAGCCAGCCCCCTTCCTTGGAAGCGCTTTCACAGGCGCAGCAACACTGGGGCTTTGCGCTTCTCTAGCCACCAAACATCACGGTCATTCTCTTTCCGTCTCGTAGACACGAGCTGAGAAAGTGAAACGTTGAGCAATTGCTCAGAGATGAAAAGTGCCAGCACTGAAAGCTGTTGCTAGCCAGCACCCTTCCTTGGAAGCGCTTATGTAGCCCTAAGAACACTGGGGCTCTGTGCTTCTCTAGCCACCTCATCTTCTGCTCATCCTCTCGCGCAGTCTAAAGAGAGCTCAGGTGAGAAATTGCAAACGTCGAGCAATTGCTCAGAGATGAAAAGTGCCAGCACTGAAAGCTCTTCCTAGCCAGCCCCCTTCCTTGGAAGCGCTTTCACAGGCGCAGCAACACTGGGGCTTTGCGCTTCTCTAACCACCAAACGTCACGGTCACTATCTCTCCGTCTCGTAGACACGAGCTGAGAAATTGCAAACGTCGAGCAATTGCTCAGAGATGAAAAGTGCCAGCACTGAAAGCTGTTGCTAGCCAGCCCCCTTCCTTGGAAGCGCTTTCACAGGCGCAGCAACACTTGCTCTTTGCGCTTCTCTACCCACCAAACGTCACGGTCATTCTCTTTCTGTCTCGTAGACACGAGCTGAGAAATTGCAAATGTCGAGCAATTGCTCAGAGATGAAAAGTGCCAGCACTGAAAGCTGTTGCTAGCCAGCCCCCTTCCTTGGAAGCGCTTTCACAGGCGCAGCAACACTGGGGCTTTGCGCTTCTCTACCCACCAAACATCACGGTCATTCTTTTCCGTCTTGTAGACACGAGCTGAGAAATTGGAAAAGTCGAGCAATTGCTCAGAGATGAAAAGTGCCAGCACTGAAAGCTCTTGCTAGCCAGCACCCTTCCTTGGAAGCGCTGTCACAGGCGCAGCAACACTGGGGCTTTGCGCTTCTCTAACCACCAAACGTCACGGTCACTATCTCTCCGTCTCGTAGACACGAGCTGAGAAATTGCAAACGTCGAGCAATTGCTCAGAGATGAAAAGTGCCAGCACTGAAAGCTGTTGCTAGCCAGCACCCTTCCTTGGAAGCGCTTTTGTAGCCCTAAGAACAGTGGGGCTCTGTGCTTCTCTAGCCATCTAAACTTCTGCTCATCCTCTCGCGCAGTCTAAAGAGAGCTCAGGGGAGAAATTGCAAACGTCGAGCAATTGCTCAGAGAGGAAAAGTGCCAGCACTGAAAGCTGTTGCTAGCCAGCCCCCTTCCTTGGAAGCGCTTTCACAGGCGCAGCAACACTGGGGCTTTGCGCTTCTCTACCCACCAAACGTCACGGTCACTATCTCTCCGTCTCGTAGACACGAGCTGAGAAATTGCAAACGTCGAGCAATTGCTCAGAGATGAAAAGTGCCAGCACTGAAAGATGTTGCTAGCCAGCACCCTTCCTTGGAAGCGCTTTCACAGGTGCAGCAACACTGGGGCTTTGCGCTTCTCTAACCACCAAATGTCACGGTCATTCTCTTTCGGTCTCGTAGACATGAGCTGAGAAAGTGCAAACGTTGAGCAATTGCTCAGAGAGGAAAAGTGCCAGCACTGAAAGATGTTGCTAGCCAGTCCCCTTCCTTGGAAGCGCTTTTGTAGCCCTAAGAACAGTGGGGCTCTGGGCTTCTCTAGCCACCTCATCTTCTGCTCATCCTCTCGCGCAGTCTAAAGAGAGCTCAGGTGAGAAATTGCAAACGCCGAGCAATTGCTCAGAGATGAAAAGTGCCAGCACTGAAAGCTGTTGCTAGCCAGCACCCTTCCTTGGAAGCGCTGTCACAGGCGCAGCAACACTGGGGCTTTGCGCTTCTCTACCCACCAAACGTCACGGTCACTATCTCTCCGTCTCGTAGACACGAGCTGAGAAATTGCAAACCTCGAGCAATTGCTCACAGATGAAAAGTGCCAGCACTGAAAGCTGTTGCTAGCCAGCCCCCTTCCTTGGAATCGCTTTCACAGGCGCAGCAACACTGGGGCTTTGCGCTTCTTTACCCACCAAACATCACGGTCATTCTCTTTCCGTCTCGTAGACACGAGCTGAGAAATTGCAAACGTCGAGCAATTGCTCAGAGATGAAAAGTGCCAGCACTGAAAGCTCTTGCTAGCCAGCCCCCTTCCTTGGAAGCGCTTTCACAGGCGCAGCAACACTGGGGCTTTGCGCTTCTCTACCCACCAAACGTCAGGGTCACTATCTCTCCGTCTCGTAGACACGAGCTGAGAAATTGCAAACGTCGAGCAATCGCTCAGAGATGAAAAGCGCCAGCACTGAAAGCTGTTGCTAGCCAGCCCCCTTCCTTGGAAGCGCTTTTGTAGGCCTAAGAACACTGGGGCTCTGGGCTTCTCTAGCCATCTAAACTTCTGCTCATCCTCTCGCGCAGTCTAAAGAGAGCTCAGGTGAGAAATTGCAAACGTCGAGCAATTGCTCAGAGAGGAAAAGTGCCAGCACTGAAAGATGTTGCTAGCCAGCACCCTTCCTTGGAAGCGCTTTCACAGGCGCAGCAACACTGGGGCTTTGCACTTCTCTACCCACCAAACGTCACGGTCACTATCTCTCCGTCTCGTAGACACGAGCTGAGAAATTGCAAATGTCGAGCAATTGCTCAGAGAGGAAAAGTGCCAGCACTGAAAGATGTTGCTAGCCTGCCCCCTTCCTTGGAAGCGCTTTCACAGGTGCAGCAACACTGGGGCTTTGCGCTTCTCTAACCACCAAACGTCATGGTCATTCTCTTTCTGTATCGTAGACACGAGCTGAGAAAGTGCAAACGTCGAGCAATTGCTCAGAGATGAAAAGTGCCAGCACTGAAAGCTGTTGCTAGCCAGCCCCCTTCCTTGGAAGTGCTTTTGTAGCCCTAAGAACAGTGGGGCTCTGGGCTTCTCTAGCCACCTCATCTTCTGCTCATCCTCTCGCGCAGTCTAAAGAGAGCTCAGGTGAGAAATGGCAAACGTCAAGCAATTGCTCAGAGATGAAAAGTGACAGCACTGAAAGCTCTTCCTAGCCAGCACCCTTCCTTGGAAACGCTTTCACAGGCGCAGCAACACTGGGGCTTTGCACTTCTCTAACCACCAAAGGTCACGGTCACTATCTCTCCGTCTCGTAGACACGAGCTGAGAAATTGCAAACCTCGAGCAACTGCTCACAGATGAAAAGTGCCAGCACTGAAAGATGTTGCTAGCCAGCACCCTTCCTTGGAAGCGCTGTCACAGGCGCAGCAACACTGGGGCTTTGCGCTTCTCTAACCACCAAACGTCACGGTCATTCTCTTTCTGTCTCGTAGACACGAGCTGAGAAATTGCAAATGTCGAGCAATCACTCAGAGATGAAAAGTGCCAGCACTGAAAGCTGTTGCTAGCCAGCACCCTTCTTTGGAAGTGCTTTTGTAGGCCTAAGAACACTGGGGCTGTGGGATTCTCTAGCCACCTCATCTTCTGCTCATACTCTCGCGCAGTCTAAAGAGCGCTCAGGTGAGAAATTGCAAACGTCGAGCAATTGCTCAGAGATGAAAAGTGCCAGCACTGAAAGCTGCTGCTAGCCAGCACCCTTCCTTGGAAGCGCTTTTGTAGCCCTAAGAACAGTGGGGCTCTGGGCTTCTCTAGCCACCTCATCTTCTGCTCATCCTCTCGCGCACTCTAAAGAGAGCTCAGGTGAGAAATTGCAAACGTCGAGCAATTGCTCAGAGAGGAAAAGTGCCAGCACTGAAAGCTGTTGCTAGCCAGCCCCCTTCCTTGGAAGCGCTTTCACAGGCGCAGCAACACTGGGGCTTTGCGCTTCTCTAGCCACCAAACATCACGGTCATTCTCTTTCCGTCTCGTAGACACGAGCTGAGAAAGTGAAACGTTGAGCAATTGCTCAGAGATGAAAAGTGCCAGCACTGAAAGCTGTTGCTAGCCAGCACCCTTCCTTGGAAGCGCTTATGTAGCCCTAAGAACACTGGGGCTCTGTGCTTCTCTAGCCACCTCATCTTCTGCTCATCCTCTCGCGCAGTCTAAAGAGAGCTCAGGTGAGAAATTGCAAACGTCGAGCAATTGCTCAGAGATGAAAAGTGCCAGCACTGAAAGCTCTTCCTAGCCAGCCCCCTTCCTTGGAAGCGCTTTCACAGGCGCAGCAACACTGGGGCTTTGCGCTTCTCTAACCACCAAACGTCACGGTCACTATCTCTCCGTCTCGTAGACACGAGCTGAGAAATTGCAAACGTCGAGCAATTGCTCAGAGATGAAAAGTGCCAGCACTGAAAGCTGTTGCTAGCCAGCCCCCTTCCTTGGAAGCGCTTTCACAGGCGCAGCAACACTTGCTCTTTGCGCTTCTCTACCCACCAAACGTCACGGTCATTCTCTTTCTGTCTCGTAGACACGAGCTGAGAAATTGCAAATGTCGAGCAATTGCTCAGAGATGAAAAGTGCCAGCACTGAAAGCTGTTGCTAGCCAGCCCCCTTCCTTGGAAGCGCTTTCACAGGCGCAGCAACACTGGGGCTTTGCGCTTCTCTACCCACCAAACATCACGGTCATTCTTTTCCGTCTTGTAGACACGAGCTGAGAAATTGGAAAAGTCGAGCAATTGCTCAGAGATGAAAAGTGCCAGCACTGAAAGCTCTTGCTAGCCAGCACCCTTCCTTGGAAGCGCTGTCACAGGCGCAGCAACACTGGGGCTTTGCGCTTCTCTAACCACCAAACGTCACGGTCACTATCTCTCCGTCTCGTAGACACGAGCTGAGAAATTGCAAACGTCGAGCAATTGCTCAGAGATGAAAAGTGCCAGCACTGAAAGCTGTTGCTAGCCAGCACCCTTCCTTGGAAGCGCTTTTGTAGCCCTAAGAACAGTGGGGCTCTGTGCTTCTCTAGCCATCTAAACTTCTGCTCATCCTCTCGCGCAGTCTAAAGAGAGCTCAGGGGAGAAATTGCAAACGTCGAGCAATTGCTCAGAGAGGAAAAGTGCCAGCACTGAAAGCTGTTGCTAGCCAGCCCCCTTCCTTGGAAGCGCTTTCACAGGCGCAGCAACACTGGGGCTTTGCGCTTCTCTACCCACCAAACGTCACGGTCACTATCTCTCCGTCTCGTAGACACGAGCTGAGAAATTGCAAACGTCGAGCAATTGCTCAGAGATGAAAAGTGCCAGCACTGAAAGATGTTGCTAGCCAGCACCCTTCCTTGGAAGCGCTTTCACAGGTGCAGCAACACTGGGGCTTTGCGCTTCTCTAACCACCAAATGTCACGGTCATTCTCTTTCGGTCTCGTAGACATGAGCTGAGAAAGTGCAAACGTTGAGCAATTGCTCAGAGAGGAAAAGTGCCAGCACTGAAAGATGTTGCTAGCCAGTCCCCTTCCTTGGAAGCGCTTTTGTAGCCCTAAGAACAGTGGGGCTCTGGGCTTCTCTAGCCACCTCATCTTCTGCTCATCCTCTCGCGCAGTCTAAAGAGAGCTCAGGTGAGAAATTGCAAACGCCGAGCAATTGCTCAGAGATGAAAAGTGCCAGCACTGAAAGCTGTTGCTAGCCAGCACCCTTCCTTGGAAGCGCTGTCACAGGCGCAGCAACACTGGGGCTTTGCGCTTCTCTACCCACCAAACGTCACGGTCACTATCTCTCCGTCTCGTAGACACGAGCTGAGAAATTGCAAACCTCGAGCAATTGCTCACAGATGAAAAGTGCCAGCACTGAAAGCTGTTGCTAGCCAGCCCCCTTCCTTGGAATCGCTTTCACAGGCGCAGCAACACTGGGGCTTTGCGCTTCTTTACCCACCAAACATCACGGTCATTCTCTTTCCGTCTCGTAGACACGAGCTGAGAAATTGCAAACGTCGAGCAATTGCTCAGAGATGAAAAGTGCCAGCACTGAAAGCTCTTGCTAGCCAGCCCCCTTCCTTGGAAGCGCTTTCACAGGCGCAGCAACACTGGGGCTTTGCGCTTCTCTACCCACCAAACGTCAGGGTCACTATCTCTCCGTCTCGTAGACACGAGCTGAGAAATTGCAAACGTCGAGCAATCGCTCAGAGATGAAAAGCGCCAGCACTGAAAGCTGTTGCTAGCCAGCCCCCTTCCTTGGAAGCGCTTTTGTAGGCCTAAGAACACTGGGACTCTGTGCTTTTCTAGCCATCTAAACTTCTGCTCATCCTCTTGCGCAGTCTAAAGAGAGCTCAGGTGAGAAATTGCAAACGTCGAGCAATTGCTCAGAGATGAAAAGTGCCAGCACTGAAAGCTGTTGCTAGCCAGCCCCCTTCCTTGGAAGCGCTTTCACAGGCGCAGCAACACTTGCTCTTTGCGCTTCTCTACCCACCAAACGTCACGGTCATTCTCTTTCTGTCTCGTAGACACGAGCTCAGAAAGTGCAAACGTCGAGCAATTGCTCAGAGATGAAAAGTGCCAGCACTGAAAGATGTTGCTAGCCAGCACCCTTCCTTGGAAGCGCTTTCACAGGCGCAGCAACACTGGGGCTTTGCGCTTCTCTACCCACCAAACGTCACGGTCACTATCTCTCCGTCTCGTAGACACGAGCTGAGAAATTGCAAACGTCGAGCAATTGCTCAGAGATGAAAAGTGCCAGCACTGAAAGCTGTTGCTAGCCAGCACCCTTCCTTGGAAGCGCTTTTGTAGCCCTAAGAACAGTGGAGCTCTGGGCTTCTCTAGCCATCTCATCTTCTGCTCATCCTCTCGCGCAGTGTAAAGAGAGCTCAGGTGAGAAATTGCAAACGTCGAGCAATTGCTCAGAGATGAAAAGTGCCAGCACTGAAAGCTCTTGCTAGCCAGCACCCTTCCTTGGAAGCGCTTATGTAGCCCTAAGAACAGTGGGGCTCTGTGCTTCTCTAGCCACCTCATCTTCTGCTCATCCTCTCGCGCAGTCTAAAGAGAGCTCAGGTGAGAAATTGCAAACGTCGAGCAATTGCTCAGAGATGAAAAGTGGCAGCACTGAAAGCTGTTGCTAGCCAGCCCCCTTCCTTGGAAGCGCTTTCACAGGCGCAGCAACACTGGGGCTTTGCGCTTCTCTACCCACCAAACGTCACGGTCATTCTCTTTCTGTCTCGTAGACACGAGCTGAGAAATTGCAAAGGTCGAGCAATTGCTCAGAGATGAAAAGTGCCAGCACTGAAAGCTGTTGCTAGCCAGCCCCCTTCCTTGGAAGCGCTTTCACAGGTGCAGCAACACTGGGGCTTTGCGCTTCTCTAACCACCAAACATCACGGTCATTCTCTTTCCGTCTTGTAGACACGAGCTGAGAAATTGGAAAAGTCGAGCAATTGCTCAGAGATGAAAAGTGCCAGCACTGAAAGCTCTTCCTAGCCAGCACCCTTCCTTGGAAGCGCTGTCACAGGCGCAGCAACACTGGGGCTTTGCGCTTCTCTACCCACCAAACGTCACGGTCACTATCTCTCCGTCTCGTAGACACGAGCTGAGAAATTGCAAACGTCGAGCAATTGCTCAGAGATGAAAAGTGCCAGCACTGAAAGATGTTGCTAGCCAGCCCCCTTCCTTGGAAGCGCTTTCACAGGTGCAGCAACACTGGGGCTTTGCGCTTCTCTAACCACCAAATGTCACGGTCATTCTCTTTCGGTCTCGTAGACACGAGCTGAGAAAGTGCAAACGTTGAGCAATTGCTCAGAGATGAAAAGTGCCAGCGCTGAAAGCTGTTGCTAGCCAGCCCCCTTCCTTGGAAGCGCTTTTGTAGCCCTAAGAACAGTGGGGCTCTGGGCTTCTCTAGCCACCTCATCTTCTGCTCATCCTCTCGCGCAGTCTAAAGAGAGCTCAGGTGAGAAATGGCAAACGTCCAGCAATTGCTCAGAGATGAAAAGTGCCAGCACTGAAAGCTGTTGCTAGCCAGCACCCTTCCTTGGAAGCGCTGTCACAGGCGCAGCAACACTGGGGCTTTGCGCTTCTCTACCCACCAAACGTCACAGTCACTATCTCTCCGTCTCGTAGACACGAGCTGAGAAATTGCAAAGGTCGAGCAATTGCTCACAGATGAAAAGTGCCAGCACTGAAAGCTCTTGCTAGCCAGCCCCCTTCCTTGGAAGCGCTTTCACAGGCGCAGCAACACTGGGGCTTTGCGCTTCTCTAACCACCAAACGTCACGGTCATTCTCTTTCTGTCTCGTAGACACGAGCTGAGAAATTGCAAACGTCGAGCAATTGCTCAGAGATGAAAAGTGCCAGCACTGAAAGCTCTTGCTAGCCAGCCCCCTTCCTTGGAAGCGCTGTCACAGGCGCAGCAACACTGGGGCTTTGCGCTTCTCTAACCACCAAACGTCACGGTCACTATCTCTCCGTCTCGTAGACACGAGCTGAGAAATTGCAAACGTCGAGCAATTGCTCAGAGATGAAAAGTGCCAGCACTGAAAGCTGTTGCTAGCCAGCCCCCTTCCTTGGAAGCGCTTTTGTAGCCCTAAGAACAGTGGGGCTCTTGGCTTCTCTAGCCACCTCATCTTCTGCTCATCCTCTCGCGCAGTCTAAAGAGAGCTCAGGTGAGAAATTGCAAACGTCGAGCAATTGCTCAGAGAGGAAAAGTGCCAGCACTGAAAGCTGTTGCTAGCCAGCACCCTTCCTTGGAAGCGCTTTCACAGGCGCAGCAACACTGGGGCTTTGCGCTTCTCTACCCACCAAACGTCACGGTCATTCTCTTTCTGTCTCGTAGACACGAGCTGAGAAATTGCAAATGTCGAGCAATTGCTCAGAGATGAAAAGTGCCAGCACTGAAAGCTGTTGCTAGCCAGCACCCTTCTTTGGAAGCTCTTTTGTAGCCCTAAGAACAGTGGGGCTGTGGGATTCTCTAGCCACCTCATCTTCTGCTCATCCTCTCGCGCAGTCTAAAGAGCGCTCAGGTGAGAAATTGCAAACGTCGAGCAATTGCTCAGAGATGAAAAGTGCCAGCACTGAAAGATGTTGCTAGCCAGCACCCTTCCTTGGAAGCGCTTTCACAGGTGCAGCAACACTGGGGCTTTGCGCTTCTCTAACCACCAAACATCACGGTCATTCTCTTTCCGTCTCGTAGACACGAGCTGAGAAAGTGAAACGTTGAGCAATTGCTCAGAGATGAAAAGTGCCAGCACTGAAAGCTGTTGCTAGCCAGCACCCTTCCTTGGAAGCGCTTATGTAGCCCTAAGAACACTGGGGCTCTGTGCTTCTCTAGCCACCTCATCTTCTGCTCATCCTCTCGCGCAGTCTAAAGAGAGCTCAGGTGAGAAATTGCAAACGTCGAGCAATTGCTCAGAGATGAAAAGTGCCAGCACTGAAAGCTGTTGCTAGCCAGCCCCCTTCCTTGGAAGCGCTTTCACAGGCGCAGCAACACTGGGGCTTTGCGCTTCTCTACCCACCAAACGTCACGGTCACTATCTCTCCGTCTCGTAGACACGAGCTGAGAAATTGCAAACGTCGAGCAATTGCTCAGAGATGAAAAGTGCCAGCACTGAAAGCTGTTGCTAGCCAGCCCCCTTCCTTGGAAGCGCTTTCACAGGCGCAGCAACACTGGGGCTTTGCGCTTCTTTACCCACCAAACATCACGGTCATTCTCTTTCCGTCTCGTAGACACGAGCTGAGAAATTGCAAACGTCGAGCAATTGCTCAGAGATGAAAAGTGCCAGCACTGAAAGCTCTTGCTAGCCAGCCCCCTTCCTTGGAAGCGCTTTCACAGGCGCAGCAACACTGGGGCTTTGCGCTTCTCTACCCACCAAACGTCAGGGTCACTATCTCTCCGTCTCGTAGACACGAGCTGAGAAATTGCAAACGTCGAGCAATCGCTCAGAGATGAAAAGCGCCAGCACTGAAAGCTGTTGCTAGCCAGCCCCCTTCCTTGGAAGTGCTTTTGTAGGCCTAAGAACACTGGGACTCTGTGCTTTTCTAGCCATCTAAACTTCTGCTCATCCTCTTGCGCAGTCTAAAGAGAGCTCAGGTGAGAAATTGCAAACGTCGAGCAATTGCTCAGAGATGAAAAGTGCCAGCACTGAAAGCTGTTGCTAGCCAGCCCCCTTCCTTGGAAGCGCTGTCACAGGCGCAGCAACACTTGCTCTTTGCGCTTCTCTACCCACCAAACGTCACGGTCATTCTCTTTCTGTCTCGTAGACGCGAGCTCAGAAAGTGCAAACGTCGAGCAATTGCTCAGAGATGAAAAGTGCCAGCACTGAAAGATGTTGCTAGCCAGCACCCTTCCTTGGAAGCGCTTTCACAGGCGCAGCAACACTGGGGCTTTGCGCTTCTCTACCCACCAAACGTCACGGTCACTATCTCTCCGTCTCGTAGACACGAGCTGAGAAATTGCAAACGTCGAGCAATTGCTCAGAGATGAAAAGTGCCAGCACTGAAAGCTGTTGCTAGCCAGCACCCTTCCTTGGAAGCGCTTTTGTAGCCCTAAGAACAGTGGAGCTCTGGGCTTCTCTAGCCATCTCATCTTCTGCTCATCCTCTCGCGCAGTGTAAAGAGAGCTCAGGTGAGAAATTGCAAACGTCGAGCAATTGCTCAGAGATGAAAAGTGCCAGCACTGAAAGCTCTTGCTAGCCAGCACCCTTCCTTGGAAGCGCTTATGTAGCCCTAAGAACAGTGGGGCTCTGTGCTTCTCTAGCCACCTCATCTTCTGCTCATCCTCTCGCGCAGTCTAAAGAGAGCTCAGGTGAGAAATTCCAAACGTCGAGCAATTGCTCAGAGATGAAAAGTGCCAGCACTGAAAGCTGTTGCTAGCCAGCACCCTTCCTTGGAAGCGCTTTCACAGGCGCAGCAACACTGGGGCTTTGCGCTTCTCTAACCACCAAACGTCACGGTCATTCTCTTTCTGTCTCGTAGACACGAGTGGAGAAATTGCAAATGTCGAGCAATTGCTCAGAGATGAAAAGTGCCAGCACTGAAAGCTGTTGCTAGCCAGCCCCCTTCCTTGGAAGCGCTTTCACAGGTGCAGCAACACTGGGGCTTTGCGCTTCTCTACCCACCAAACATCACGGTCATTCTCTTTCTGTCTCGTAGACACGAGCTGAGAAATTGGAAAAGTCGAGCAATTGCTCAGAGATGAAAAGTGCCAGCACTGAAAGCTCTTGCTAGCCAGCACCCTTCCTTGGAAGCGCTGTCACAGGCGCAGCAACACTGGGGCTTTGCGCTTCTCTACCCACCAAACGTCACGGTCACTATCTCTCCGTCTCGTAGACACGAGCTGAGAAATTGCAAACGTCGAGCAATTGCTCAGAGATGAAAAGTGCCAGCACTGAAAGATGTTGCTAGCCAGCCCCCTTCCTTGGAAGCGCTTTCACAGGTGCAGCAACACTGGGGCTTTGCGCTTCTCTAACCACCAAATGTCACGGTCATTCTCTTTCGGTCTCGTAGACACGAGCTGAGAAAGTGCAAACGTTGAGCAATTGCTCAGAGATGAAAAGTGCCAGCGCTGAAAGCTGTTGCTAGCCAGCCCCCTTCCTTGGAAGCGCTTTTGTAGCCCTAAGAACAGTGGGGCTCTGGGCTTCTCTAGCCACCTCATCTTCTGCTCATCCTCTCGCGCAGTCTAAAGAGAGCTCAGGTGAGAAATGGCAAACGTCCAGCAATTGCTCAGAGATGAAAAGTGCCAGCACTGAAAGCTGTTGCTAGCCAGCACCCTTCCTTGGAAGCGCTGTCACAGGCGCAGCAACACTGGGGCTTTGCGCTTCTCTACCCACCAAACGTCACAGTCACTATCTCTCCGTCTCGTAGACACGAGCTGAGAAATTGCAAAGGTCGAGCAATTGCTCACAGATGAAAAGTGCCAGCACTGAAAGCTGTTGCTAGCCAGCCCCCTTCCTTGGAAGCGCTTTCACAGGCGCAGCAACACTGGGGCTTTGCGCTTCTCTAACCACCAAACGTCACGGTCATTCTCTTTCTGTCTCGTAGACACGAGCTGAGAAATTGCAAACGTCGAGCAATTGCTCAGAGATGAAAAGTGCCAGCACTGAAAGCTGTTGCTAGCCAGCACCCTTCCTTGGAAGCGCTTTTGTAGCCCTAAGAACAGTGGGGCTCTTGGCTTCTCTAGCCACCTCATCTTCTGCTCATCCTCTCGCGCAGTCTAAAGAGAGCTCAGGTGAGAAATTGCAAACGTCGAGCAATTGCTCAGAGATGAAAAGTGCCAGCACTGAAAGCTGTTGCTAGCCAGCACCCTTCCTTGGAAGCGCTGTCACCGGCGCAGCAACACTGGGGCTTTGCGCTTCTCTACCCACCAAACGTCACGGTCATTCTCTTTCCGTCTCGTAGACACGAGCTGAGAAATTGCAAACGTCGAGCAATTGCTCAGAGATGAAAAGTGCCAGCACTGAAAGCTCTTGCTAGCCAGCCCCCTTCCTTGGAAGCGCTGTCACAGGCGCAGCAACACTGGGGCTTTGCGCTTCTCTACCCACCAAACGTCACGGTCACTATCTCTCCGTCTCGTAGACACGAGCTGAGAAATTGCAAACGTCGAGCAATTGCTCAGAGATGAAAAGTGCCAGCACTGAAAGCTGTTGCTAGCCAGCCCCCTTCCTTGGAAGCGCTTTTGTAGCCCTAAGAACAGTGGGGCTCTTGGCTTCTCTAGCCACCTCATCTTCTGCTCATCCTCTCGCGCAGTCTAAAGAGAGCTCAGGTGAGAAATTGCAAACGTCGAGCAATTGCTCAGAGAGGAAAAGTGCCAGCACTGAAAGCTGTTGCTAGCCAGCACCCTTCCTTGGAAGCGCTTTCACAGGCGCAGCAACACTGGGGCTTTGCGCTTCTCTACCCACCAAACGTCACGGTCATTCTCTTTCTGTCTCGTAGACACGAGCTGAGAAATTGCAAACGTCGAGTAATTGCTCAGAGATGAAAAGTGCCAGCACTGAAAGCTGTTGCTAGCCAGCACCCTTCTTTGGAAGTGCTTTTGTAGGCCTAAGAACACTGGGGCTGTGGGATTCTCTAGCCACCTCATCTTCTGCTCATCCTCTCGCGCAGTCTAAAGAGCGCTCAGGTGAGAAATTGCAAACGTCGAGCAATTGCTCAGAGATGAAAAGTGCCAGCACTGAAAGATGTTGCTAGCCAGCCCCCTTCCTTGGAAGCGCTTTCACAGGTGCAGCAACACTGCGGCTTTGCGCTTCTCTAACCACCAAATGTCACGGTCATTCTCTTTCCGTCTCGTAGACACGAGCTGAGAAAGTGCAAACGTTGAGCAATTGCTCAGAGATGAAAAGTGCCAGCGCTGAAAGCTGTTGCTAGCCAGCCCCCTTCCTTGGAAGCGCTTTTGTAGGCCTAAGAACACTGGGGCTCTGGGCTTCTCTAGCCACCTCATCTTCTGCTCATCCTCTCGCGCAGTCTAAAGAGAGCTCAGGGGAGAAATTGCAAACGTCGAGCAATTGCTCAGAGAGGAAAAGTGCCAGCACTGAAAGCTGTTGCTAGCCAGCACCCTTCCTTGGAAGCGCTGTCACCGGCGCAGCAACACTGGGGCTTTGCGCTTCTCTACCCACCAAACGTCACGGTCATTCTCTTTCCGTCTCGTAGACACGAGCTGAGAAATTGCAAACGTCGAGCAATCGCTCAGAGATGAAAAGCGCCAGCACTGAAAGCTGTTGCTAGCCAGCCCCCTTCCTTGGAAGCGCTTTCACAGGTGCAGCAACACTGGGGCTTTGCGCTTCTCTAACCACCAAACGTCACGGTCACTATCTCTCCGTCTCGTAGACACGAGCTGAGAAATTGCAAAGGTCGAGCAATTGCTCAGAGATGAAAAGTGCCAGCACTGAAAGCTCTTGCTAGCCAGCCCCCTTCCTTGGAAGCGCTTTTGTAGCCCTAAGAACAGTGGGGCTCTTGGCTTCTCTAGCCACCTCATCTTCTGCTCATCCTCTCGCGCAGTCTAAAGAGAGCTCAGGTGAGAAATTGCAAACGTCGAGCAATTGCTCAGAGAGGAAAAGTGCCAGCACTGAAAGCTGTTGCTAGCCAGCACCCTTCCTTGGAAGCGCTTTCACAGGCGCAGCAACACTGGGGCTTTGCGCTTCTCTACCCACCAAAGGTCACGGTCATTCTCTTTCTGTCTCGTAGACACGAGCTGAGAAATTGCAAATGTCGAGCAATTGCTCAGAGATGAAAAGTGCCAGCACTGAAAGCTGTTGCTAGCCAGCACCCTTCTTTGGAAGTGCTTTTGTAGGCCTAAGAACACTGGGGCTGTGGGATTCTCTAGCCACCTCATCTTCTGCTCATACTCTCGCGCAGTCTAAAGAGCGCTCAGGTGAGAAATTGCAAACGTCGAGCAATTGCTCAGAGATGAAAAGTGCCAGCACTGAAAGCTGTTGCTAGCCAGCACCCTTCCTTGGAAGCGCTTTCACAGGCGCAGCAACACTGGGGCTTTGCGCTTCTCTAACCACCAAACGTCACGGTCACTATCTCTCCGTCTCGTAGACACGAGCTGAGAAATTGCAAACGTCGAGCAATTGCTCAGAGAGGAAAAGTGCCAGCACTGAAAGCTGTTGCTAGCCAGCCCCCTTCCTTGGAAGCGCTTTCACAGGCGCAGCAACACTTGCTCTTTGCGCTTCTCTACCCACCAAACGTCACGGTCATTCTCTTTCTGTCTCGTAGACACGAGCTGAGAAATTGCAAAGGTCGAGCAATTGCTCAGAGATGAAAAGTGCCAGCACTGAAAGCTGTTGCTAGCCAGCCCCCTTCCTTGGAAGCGCTTTCACAGGCGCAGCAACACTGGGGCTTTGCGCTTCTCTACCCACCAAACATCACGGTCATTCTCTTTCCGTCTTGTAGACACGAGCTGAGAAATTGGAAAAGTCGAGCAATTGCTCAGAGATGAAAAGTGCCAGCACTGAAAGCTCTTGCTAGCCAGCACCCTTCCTTGGAAGCGCTGTCACAGGCGCAGCAACACTGGGGCTTTGCGCTTCTCTACCCACCAAACGTCACGGTCACTATCTCTCCGTCTCGTAGACACGAGCTGAGAAATTGCAAACGTCGAGCAATTGCTCAGAGATGAAAAGTGCCAGCACTGAAAGCTGTTGCTAGCCAGCACCCTTCCTTGGAAGCGCTTTTGTAGCCCTAAGAACAGTGGGGCTCTGGGCTTCTCTAGCCATCTAAACTTCTGCTCATCCTCTCGCGCAGTCTAAAGAGAGCTCAGGGGAGAAATTGCAAACGTCGAGCAATTGCTCAGAGAGGAAAAGTGCCAGCACTGAAAGCTGTTGCTAGCCAGCACCCTTCCTTGAAAGCGCTTTCACAGGCGCAGCAACACTGGGGCTTTGCGCTTCTCTAACCACCAAACGTCACGGTCACTATCTCTCCGTCTCGTAGACACGAGCTGAGAAATTGCAAACGTCGAGCAATTGCTCAGAGATGAAAAGTGCCAGCACTGAAAGCTGTTGCTAGCCAGCACCCTTCCTTGGAAGCGCTTTCACAGGTGCAGCAACACTGGGGCTTTGCGCTTCTCTAACCACCAAATGTCACGGTCATTCTCTTTCGGTCTCGTAGACACGAGCTGAGAAAGTGCAAACGTTGAGCAATTGCTCAGAGATGAAAAGTGCCAGCACTGAAAGCTCTTGCTAGCCAGCACCCTTCCTTGGAAGCGCTTTTGTAGCCCTAAGAACAGTGGGGCTCTGGGCTTCTCTAGCCACCTCATCTTCTGCTCATCCTCTCGCGCAGTCTAAAGAGAGCTCAGGTGAGAAATTGCAAACGCCGAGCAATTGCTCAGAGATGAAAAGTGCCAGCACTGAAAGCTGTTGCTAGCCAGCACCCTTCCTTGGAAGCGCTGTCACAGGCGCAGCAACACTGGGGCTTTGCGCTTCTCTACCCACCAAACGTCACGGTCACTATCTCTCCGTCTCGTAGACACGAGCTGAGAAATTGCAAACCTCGAGCAATTGCTCACAGATGAAAAGTGCCAGCACTGAAAGCTGTTGCTAGCCAGCCCCCTTCCTTGGAATCGCTTTCACAGGCGCAGCAACACTGGGGCTTTGCGCTTCTCTACCCACCAAACGTCACGGTCATTCTCTTTCCATCTCGTAGACACGAGCTGAGAAATTGCAAACGTCGAGCAATTGCTCAGAGATGAAAAGTGCCAGCACTGAAAGCTCTTCCTAGCCAGCCCCCTTCCTTGGAAGCGCTTTCACAGGCGCAGCAACACTGGGGCTTTGCGCTTCTCTACCCACCAAACGTCACGGTCACTATCTCTCCGTCTCGTAGACACGAGCTGAGAAATTGCAAACGTCGAGCAATCGCTCAGAGATGAAAAGCGCCAGCACTGAAAGCTGTTGCTAGCCAGCCCCCTTCCTTGGAAGTGCTTTTGTAGGCCTAAGAACACTGGGACTCTGTGCTTTTCTAGCCATCTAAACTTCTGCTCATCCTCTTGCGCAGTCTAAAGAGAGCTCAGGTGAGAAATTGCAAACGTCGAGCAATTGCTCAGAGATGAAAAGTGCCAGCACTGAAAGCTGTTGCTAGCCAGCCCCCTTCCTTGGAAGCGCTGTCACAGGCGCAGCAACACTGGGGCTTTGCGCTTCTCTACCCACCAAACGTCACGGTCATTCTCTTTCTGTCTCGTAGACACGAGCTGAGAAAGTGCAAACGTCGAGCAATTGCTCAGAGATGAAAAGTGCCAGCACTGAAAGATGTTGCTAGCCAGCACCCTTCCTTGGAAGCGCTGTCACAGGCGCAGCAACACTGGGGCTTTGCGCTTCTCTACCCACCAAACGTCACGGTCACTATCTGTCCGTCTCGTAGACACGAGCTGAGAAATTGCAAACCTCGAGCAATTGCTCACAGATGAAAAGTGCCAGCACTGAAAGCTGTTGCTAGCCAGCCCCCTTCCTTGGAAGCGCTTTTGTAGCCCTAAGAACAGTGGAGCTCTGGGCTTCTCTAGCCATCTCATCTTCTGCTCATCCTCTCGCGCAGTGTAAAGAGAGCTCAGGTGAGAAATTGCAAACGTCGAGCAATTGCTCAGAGATGAAAAGTGCCAGCACTGAAAGCTCTTGCTAGCCAGCACCCTTCCTTGGAAGCGCTTATGTAGCCCTAAGAACAGTGGGGCTCTGTGCTTCTCTAGCCACCTCATCTTCTGCTCATCCTCTCGCGCAGTCTAAAGAGAGCTCAGGTGAGAAATTGCAAACGTCGAGCAATTGCTCAGAGATGAAAAGTGCCAGCACTGAAAGCTGTTGCTAGCCAGCACCCTTCCTTGGAAGCGCTTTCACAGGCGCAGCAACACTGGGGCTTTGCGCTTCTCTAACCACCAAACGTCACGGTCATTCTCTTTCTGTCTCGTAGACACGAGCTGAGAAATTGCAAATGTCGAGCAATTGCTCAGAGATGAAAAGTGCCAGCACTGAAAGCTGTTGCTAGCCAGCCCCCTTCCTTGGAAGCGCTTTCACAGGTGCAGCAACACTGGGGCTTTGCGCTTCTCTACCCACCAAACATCACGGTCATTCTCTTTCCGTCTTGTAGACACGAGCTGAGAAATTGGAAAAGTCGAGCAATTGCTCAGAGATGAAAAGTGCCAGCACTGAAAGCTCTTGCTAGCCAGCCCCCTTCCTTGGAAGCGCTTTCACAGGCGCAGCAACACTGGGGCTTTGCGCTTCTCTACCCACCAAACGTCACGGTCACTATCTCTCCGTCTCGTAGACACGAGCTGAGAAATTGCAAACGTCGAGCAATTGCTCAGAGATGAAAAGTGCCAGCACTGAAAGATGTTGCTAGCCAGCCCCCTTCCTTGGAAGCGCTTTCACAGGTGCAGCAACACTGGGGCTTTGCGCTTCTCTAACCACCAAATGTCACGGTCATTCTCTTTCGGTCTCGTAGACACGAGCTGAGAAAGTGCAAACGTTGAGCAATTGCTCAGAGATGAAAAGTGCCAGCGCTGAAAGCTGTTGCTAGCCAGCCCCCTTCCTTGGAAGCGCTTTTGTAGCCCTAAGAACAGTGGGGCTCTGGGCTTCTCTAGCCACCTCATCTTCTGCTCATCCTCTCGCGCAGTCTAAAGAGAGCTCAGGTGAGAAATGGCAAACGTCCAGCAATTGCTCAGAGATGAAAAGTGCCAGCACTGAAAGCTGTTGCTAGCCAGCACCCTTCCTTGGAAGCGCTGTCACAGGCGCAGCAACACTGGGGCTTTGCGCTTCTCTACCCACCAAACGTCACAGTCACTATCTCTCCGTCTCGTAGACACGAGCTGAGAAATTGCAAAGGTCGAGCAATTGCTCACAGATGAAAAGTGCCAGCACTGAAAGCTCTTGCTAGCCAGCCCCCTTCCTTGGAAGCGCTTTCACAGGCGCAGCAACACTGGGGCTTTGCGCTTCTCTAACCACCAAACGTCACGGTCATTCTCTTTCTGTCTCGTAGACACGAGCTGAGAAATTGCAAACGTCGAGCAATTGCTCAGAGATGAAAAGTGCCAGCACTGAAAGCTGTTGCTAGCCAGCCCCCTTCCTTGGAAGCGCTTTTGTAGCCCTAAGAACAGTGGGGCTCTTGGCTTCTCTAGCCACCTCATCTTCTGCTCATCCTCTCGCGCAGTCTAAAGAGAGCTCAGGTGAGAAATTGCAAACATCGAGCAATTGCTCAGAGAGGAAAAGTGCCAGCACTGAAAGCTGTTGCTAGCCAGCACCCTTCCTTGGAAGCGCTGTCACCGGCGCAGCAACACTGGGGCTTTGCGCTTCTCTACCCACCAAACGTCACGGTCATTCTCTTTCCGTCTCGTAGACACGAGCTGAGAAATTGCAAACGTCGAGCAATTGCTCAGAGATGAAAAGTGCCAGCACTGAAAGCTCTTGCTAGCCAGCCCCCTTCCTTGGAAGCGCTGTCACAGGCGCAGCAACACTGGGGCTTTGCGCTTCTCTAACCACCAAACGTCACGGTCACTATCTCTCCGTCTCGTAGACACGAGCTGAGAAATTGCAAACGTCGAGCAATTGCTCAGAGATGAAAAGTGCCAGCACTGAAAGCTGTTGCTAGCCAGCCCCCTTCCTTGGAAGCGCTTTTGTAGCCCTAAGAACAGTGGGGCTCTGGGCTTCTCTAGCCACCTCATCTTCTGCTCATCCTCTCGCGCAGTCTAAAGAGAGCTCAGGTGAGAAATTGCAAACGTCGAGCAATTGCTCAGAGAGGAAAAGTGCCAGCACTGAAAGCTGTTGCTAGCCAGCACCCTTCCTTGGAAGCGCTTTCACAGGCGCAGCAACACTGGGGCTTTGCGCTTCTCTAACCACCAAACGTCACGGTCATTCTCTTTCTGTCTCGTAGACACGAGCTGAGAAATTGCAAATGTCGAGCAATTGCTCAGAGATGAAAAGTGCCAGCACTGAAAGCTGTTGCTAGCCAGCACCCTTCTTTGGAAGTGCTTTTGTAGGCCTAAGAACACTGGGGCTGTGGGATTCTCTAGCCACCTCATCTTCTGCTCATCCTCTCGCGCAGTCTAAAGAGCGCTCAGGTGAGAAATTGCAAACGTCGAGCAATTGCTCAGAGATGAAAAGTGCCAGCACTGAAAGATGTTGCTAGCCAGCACCCTTCCTTGGAAGCGCTTTCACAGGTGCAGCAACACTGGGGCTTTGCGCTTCTCTAACCACCAAACATCACGGTCATTCTCTTTCCGTCTCGTAGACACGAGCTGAGAAAGTGAAACGTTGAGCAATTGCTCAGAGATGAAAAGTGCCAGCACTGAAAGCTGTTGCTAGCCAGCACCCTTCCTTGGAAGCGCTTATGTAGCCCTAAGAACACTGGGGCTCTGTGCTTCTCTAGCCACCTCATCTTCTGCTCATCCTCTCGCGCAGTCTAAAGAGAGCTCAGGTGAGAAATTGCAAACGTCGAGCAATTGCTCAGAGATGAAAAGTGCCAGCACTGAAAGCTGTTGCTAGCCAGCACCCTTCCTTGGAAGCGCTTTCACAGGCGCAGCAACACTGGGGCTTTGCGCTTCTCTAACCACCAAACGTCACGGTCACTATCTCTCCGTCTCGTAGACACGAGCTGAGAAATTGCAAACGTCGAGCAATTGCTCAGAGATGAAAAGTGCCAGCACTGAAAGCTGTTGCTAGCCAGCCCCCTTCCTTGGAAGCGCTTTCACAGGCGCAGCAACACTTGCTCTTTGCGCTTCTCTACCCACCAAACGTCACGGTCATTCTCTTTCTGTCTCGTAGACACGAGCTGAGAAATTGCAAATGTCGAGCAATTGCTCAGAGATGAAAAGTGCCAGCACTGAAAGCTGTTGCTAGCCAGCCCCCTTCCTTGGAAGCGCTTTCACAGGCGCAGCAACACTGGGGCTTTGCGCTTCTCTACCCACCAAACATCACGGTCATTCTTTTCCGTCTTGTAGACACGAGCTGAGAAATTGGAAAAGTCGAGCAATTGCTCAGAGATGAAAAGTGCCAGCACTGAAAGCTCTTGCTAGCCAGCCCCCTTCCTTGGAAGCGCTTTCACAGGCGCAGCAACACTGGGGCTTTGCGCTTCTCTAACCACCAAACGTCACGGTCACTATCTCTCCGTCTCGTAGACACGAGCTGAGAAATTGCAAACGTCGAGCAATTGCTCAGAGATGAAAAGTGCCAGCACTGAAAGCTGTTGCTAGCCAGCACCCTTCCTTGGAAGCGCTTTCACAGGTGCAGCAACACTGGGGCTTTGCGCTTCTCTAACCACCAAATGTCACGGTCATTCTCTTTCGGTCTCGTAGACATGAGCTGAGAAAGTGCAAACGTTGAGCAATTGCTCAGAGATGAAAAGTGCCAGCACTGAAAGATGTTGCTAGCCAGTCCCCTTCCTTGGAAGCGCTTTTGTAGCCCTAAGAACACTGGGGCTCTGGGCTTCTCTAGCCACCTCATCTTCTGCTCATCCTCTCGCGCAGTCTAAAGAGAGCTCAGGTGAGAAATTGCAAACGCCGAGCAATTGCTCAGAGATGAAAAGTGCCAGCACTGAAAGCTGTTGCTAGCCAGCACCCTTCCTTGGAAGCGCTGTCACAGGCGCAGCAACACTGGGGCTTTGCGCTTCTCTACCCACCAAACGTCACAGTCACTATCTCTCCGTCTCGTAGACACGAGCTGAGAAATTGCAAACCTCGAGCAATTGCTCACAGATGAAAAGTGCCAGCACTGAAAGCTGTTGCTAGCCAGCCCCCTTCCTTGCAAGCGCTTTCACAGGCGCAGCAACACTGGGGCTTTGCGCTTCTTTACCCACCAAACATCACGGTCATTCTCTTTCCGTCTCGTAGACACGAGCTGAGAAATTGCAAACGTCGAGCAATTGCTCAGAGATGAAAAGTGCCAGCACTGAAAGCTCTTGCTAGCCAGCCCCCTTCCTTGGAAGCGCTTTCACAGGTGCAGCAACACTGGGGCTTTGCGCTTCTCTACCCACCAAACGTCAGGGTCACTATCTCTCCGTCTCGTAGACACGAGCTGAGAAATTGCAAACGTCGAGCAATCGCTCAGAGATGAAAAGCGCCAGCACTGAAAGCTGTTGCTAGCCAGCCCCCTTCCTTGGAAGTGCTTTTGTAGGCCTAAGAACACTGGGACTCTGTGCTTTTCTAGCCATCTAAACTTCTGCTCATCCTCTTGCGCAGTCTAAAGAGAGCTCAGGTGAGAAATTGCAAACGTCGAGCAATTGCTCAGAGATGAAAAGTGCCAGCACTGAAAGCTGTTGCTAGCCAGCCCCCTTCCTTGGAAGCGCTTTCACAGGCGCAGCAACACTTGCTCTTTGCGCTTCTCTACCCACCAAACGTCACGGTCATTCTCTTTCTGTCTCGTAGACACGAGCTCAGAAAGTGCAAACGTCGAGCAATTGCTCAGAGATGAAAAGTGCCAGCACTGAAAGATGTTGCTAGCCAGCACCCTTCCTTGGAAGCGCTTTCACAGGCGCAGCAACACTGGGGCTTTGCGCTTCTCTAACCACCAAACGTCACGGTCACTATCTCTCCGTCTCGTAGACACGAGCTGAGAAATTGCAAACGTCGAGCAATTGCTCAGAGATGAAAAGTGCCAGCACTGAAAGCTGTTGCTAGCCAGCACCCTTCCTTGGAAGCGCTTTTGTAGCCCTAAGAACAGTGGAGCTCTGGGCTTCTCTAGCCACCTCATCTTCTGCTCATCCTCTCGCGCAGTGTAAAGAGAGCTCAGGTGAGAAATTGCAAACGTCGAGCAATTGCTCAGAGATGAAAAGTGGCAGCACTGAAAGCTGTTGCTAGCCAGCACCCTTCCTTGGAAGCGCTTATGTAGCCCTAAGAACAGTGGGGCTCTGTGCTTCTCTAGCCACCTCATCTTCTGCTCATCCTCTCGCGCAGTCTAAAGAGAGCTCAGGTGAGAAATTGCAAACGTCGAGCAATTGCTCAGAGATGAAAAGTGCCAGCACTGAAAGCTCTTGCTAGCCAGCCCCCTTCCTTGGAAGCGCTTTCACAGGCGCAGCAACACTGGGGCTTTGCGCTTCTCTAACCACCAAACGTCACGGTCATTCTCTTTCTGTCTCGTAGACACGAGCTGAGAAATTGCAAACGTCGAGCAATTGCTCAGAGATGAAAAGTGCCAGCACTGAAAGCTGTTGCTAGCCAGCCCCCTTCCTTGGAAGCGCTTTTGTAGCCCTAAGAACAGTGGGGCTCTTGGCTTCTCTAGCCACCTCATCTTCTGCTCATCCTCTCGCGCAGTCTAAAGAGAGCTCAGGTGAGAAATTGCAAACATCGAGCAATTGCTCAGAGAGGAAAAGTGCCAGCACTGAAAGCTGTTGCTAGCCAGCACCCTTCCTTGGAAGCGCTGTCACCGGCGCAGCAACACTGGGGCTTTGCGCTTCTCTACCCACCAAACGTCACGGTCATTCTCTTTCCGTCTCGTAGACACGAGCTGAGAAATTGCAAACGTCGAGCAATTGCTCAGAGATGAAAAGTGCCAGCACTGAAAGCTCTTGCTAGCCAGCCCCCTTCCTTGGAAGCGCTGTCACAGGCGCAGCAACACTGGGGCTTTGCGCTTCTCTAACCACCAAACGTCACGGTCACTATCTCTCCGTCTCGTAGACACGAGCTGAGAAATTGCAAACGTCGAGCAATTGCTCAGAGATGAAAAGTGCCAGCACTGAAAGCTGTTGCTAGCCAGCCCCCTTCCTTGGAAGCGCTTTTGTAGCCCTAAGAACAGTGGGGCTCTTGGCTTCTCTAGCCACCTCATCTTCTGCTCATCCTCTCGCGCAGTCTAAAGAGAGCTCAGGTGAGAAATTGCAAACGTCGAGCAATTGCTCAGAGAGGAAAAGTGCCAGCACTGAAAGCTGTTGCTAGCCAGCACCCTTCCTTGGAAGCGCTTTCACAGGCGCAGCAACACTGGGGCTTTGCGCTTCTCTACCCACCAAACGTCACGGTCATTCTCTTTCTGTCTCGTAGACACGAGCTGAGAAATTGCAAATGTCGAGCAATTGCTCAGAGATGAAAAGTGCCAGCACTGAAAGCTGTTGCTAGCCAGCACCCTTCTTTGGAAGTGCTTTTGTAGGCCTAAGAACACTGGGGCTGTGGGATTCTCTAGCCACCTCATCTTCTGCTCATCCTCTCGCGCAGTCTAAAGAGCGCTCAGGTGAGAAATTGCAAACGTCGAGCAATTGCTCAGAGATGAAAAGTGCCAGCACTGAAAGCTGTTGCTAGCCAGCACCCTTCCTTGGAAGCGCTTTCACAGGTGCAGCAACACTGGGGCTTTGCGCTTCTCTAACCACCAAACATCACGGTCATTCTCTTTCCGTCTCGTAGACACGAGCTGAGAAAGTGAAACGTTGAGCAATTGCTCAGAGATGAAAAGTGCCAGCACTGAAAGCTGTTGCTAGCCAGCACCCTTCCTTGGAAGCGCTTATGTAGCCCTAAGAACACTGGGGCTCTGTGCTTCTCTAGCCACCTCATCTTCTGCTCATCCTCTCGCGCAGTCTAAAGAGAGCTCAGGTGAGAAATTGCAAACGTCGAGCAATTGCTCAGAGATGAAAAGTGCCAGCACTGAAAGCTGTTGCTAGCCAGCACCCTTCCTTGGAAGCGCTTTCACAGGCGCAGCAACACTGGGGCTTTGCGCTTCTCTAACCACCAAACGTCACGGTCACTATCTCTCCGTCTCGTAGACACGAGCTGAGAAATTGCAAACGTCGAGCAATTGCTCAGAGATGAAAAGTGCCAGCACTGAAAGCTGTTGCTAGCCAGCCCCCTTCCTTGGAAGCGCTTTCACAGGCGCAGCAACACTTGCTCTTTGCGCTTCTCTACCCACCAAACGTCACGGTCATTCTCTTTCTGTCTCGTAGACACGAGCTGAGAAATTGCAAATGTCGAGCAATTGCTCAGAGATGAAAAGTGCCAGCACTGAAAGCTGTTGCTAGCCAGCCCCCTTCCTTGGAAGCGCTTTCACAGGCGCAGCAACACTGGGGCTTTGCGCTTCTCTACCCACCAAACATCACGGTCATTCTTTTCCGTCTTGTAGACACGAGCTGAGAAATTGGAAAAGTCGAGCAATTGCTCAGAGATGAAAAGTGCCAGCACTGAAAGCTCTTGCTAGCCAGCCCCCTTCCTTGGAAGCGCTTTCACAGGCGCAGCAACACTGGGGCTTTGCGCTTCTCTAACCACCAAACGTCACGGTCACTATCTCTCCGTCTCGTAGACACGAGCTGAGAAATTGCAAACGTCGAGCAATTGCTCAGAGATGAAAAGTGCCAGCACTGAAAGCTGTTGCTAGCCAGCACCCTTCCTTGGAAGCGCTTTCACAGGTGCAGCAACACTGGGGCTTTGCGCTTCTCTAACCACCAAATGTCACGGTCATTCTCTTTCGGTCTCGTAGACATGAGCTGAGAAAGTGCAAACGTTGAGCAATTGCTCAGAGATGAAAAGTGCCAGCACTGAAAGATGTTGCTAGCCAGTCCCCTTCCTTGGAAGCGCTTTTGTAGCCCTAAGAACAGTGGGGCTCTGGGCTTCTCTAGCCACCTCATCTTCTGCTCATCCTCTCGCGCAGTCTAAAGAGAGCTCAGGTGAGAAATTGCAAACGCCGAGCAATTGCTCAGAGATGAAAAGTGCCAGCACTGAAAGCTGTTGCTAGCCAGCACCCTTCCTTGGAAGCGCTGTCACAGGCGCAGCAACACTGGGGCTTTGCGCTTCTCTACCCACCAAACGTCACAGTCACTATCTCTCCGTCTCGTAGACACGAGCTGAGAAATTGCAAACCTCGAGCAATTGCTCACAGATGAAAAGTGCCAGCACTGAAAGCTGTTGCTAGCCAGCCCCCTTCCTTGCAAGCGCTTTCACAGGCGCAGCAACACTGGGGCTTTGCGCTTCTTTACCCACCAAACATCACGGTCATTCTCTTTCCGTCTCGTAGACACGAGCTGAGAAATTGCAAACGTCGAGCAATTGCTCAGAGATGAAAAGTGCCAGCACTGAAAGCTCTTGCTAGCCAGCCCCCTTCCTTGGAAGCGCTTTCACAGGTGCAGCAACACTGGGGCTTTGCGCTTCTCTACCCACCAAACGTCAGGGTCACTATCTCTCCGCCTCGTAGACACGAGCTGAGAAATTGCAAACGTCGAGCAATCGCTCAGAGATGAAAAGCGCCAGCACTGAAAGCTGTTGCTAGCCAGCCCCCTTCCTTGGAAGTGCTTTTGTAGGCCTAAGAACACTGGGACTCTGTGCTTTTCTAGCCATCTAAACTTCTGCTCATCCTCTTGCGCAGTCTAAAGAGAGCTCAGGTGAGAAATTGCAAACGTCGAGCAATTGCTCAGAGATGAAAAGTGCCAGCACTGAAAGCTGTTGCTAGCCAGCCCCCTTCCTTGGAAGCGCTTTCACAGGCGCAGCAACACTTGCTCTTTGCGCTTCTCTACCCACCAAACGTCACGGTCATTCTCTTTCTGTCTCGTAGACACGAGCTCAGAAAGTGCAAACGTCGAGCAATTGCTCAGAGATGAAAAGTGCCAGCACTGAAAGATGTTGCTAGCCAGCACCCTTCCTTGGAAGCGCTTTCACAGGCGCAGCAACACTGGGGCTTTGCGCTTCTCTAACCACCAAACGTCACGGTCACTATCTCTCCGTCTCGTAGACACGAGCTGAGAAATTGCAAACGTCGAGCAATTGCTCAGAGATGAAAAGTGCCAGCACTGAAAGCTGTTGCTAGCCAGCACCCTTCCTTGGAAGCGCTTTTGTAGCCCTAAGAACAGTGGAGCTCTGGGCTTCTCTAGCCACCTCATCTTCTGCTCATCCTCTCGCGCAGTGTAAAGAGAGCTCAGGTGAGAAATTGCAAACGTCGAGCAATTGCTCAGAGATGAAAAGTGGCAGCACTGAAAGCTGTTGCTAGCCAGCACCCTTCCTTGGAAGCGCTTATGTAGCCCTAAGAACAGTGGGGCTCTGTGCTTCTCTAGCCACCTCATCTTCTGCTCATCCTCTCGCGCAGTCTAAAGAGAGCTCAGGTGAGAAATTGCAAACGTCGAGCAATTGCTCAGAGATGAAAAGTGCCAGCACTGAAAGCTGTTGCTAGCCAGCACCCTTCCTTGGAAGCGCTTTCACAGGCGCAGCAACACTGGGGCTTTGCGCTTCTCTAACCACCAAAAGTCACGGTCATTCTCTTTTTGTCTCGTAGACACGAGCTGAGAAATTGCAAATGTCGAGCAATTGCTCAGAGATGAAAAGTGCCAGCACTGAAAACTGTTGCTAGCCAGCCCCCTTCCTTGGAAGCGCTTTCACAGGTGCAGCAACACTGGGGCTTTGCGCTTCTCTACCCACCAAACATCACGGTCATTCTCTTTCCGTCTTGTAGACACGAGCTGAGAAATTGGAAAAGTCGAGCAATTGCTCAGAGATGAAAAGTGCCAGCACTGAAAGCTCTTGCTAGCCAGCACCCTTCCTTGGAAGCGCTGTCACAGGCGCAGCAACACTGGGGCTTTGCGCTTCTCTACCCACCAAACGTCACGGTCACTATCTCTCCGTCTCGTAGACACGAGCTGAGAAATTGCAAACGTCGAGCAATTGCTCAGAGATGAAAAGTGCCAGCACTGAAAGATGTTGCTAGCCAACCCCCTTCCTTGGAAGCGCTTTCACAGGTGCAGCAACACTGGGGCTTTGCGCTTCTCTAACCACCAAATGTCACGGTCATTCTCTTTCGGTCTCGTAGACACGAGCTGAGAAAGTGCAAACGTTGTGCAATTGCTCAGAGATGAAAAGTGCCAGCGCTGAAAGCTGTTGCTAGCCAGCCCCCTTCCTTGGAAGCGCTTTTGTAGCCCTAAGAACAGTGGGGCTCTGGGCTTCTCTAGCCACCTCATCTTCTGCTCATCCTCTCGCGCAGTCTAAAGAGAGCTCAGGTGAGAAATGGCAAACGTCCAGCAATTGCTCAGAGATGAAAAGTGCCAGCACTGAAAGCTGTTGCTAGCCAGCACCCTTCCTTGGAAGCGCTGTCACAGGCGCAGCAACACTGGGGCTTTGCGCTTCTCTACCCACCAAACGTCACAGTCACTATCTCTCCGTCTCGTAGACACGAGCTGAGAAATTGCAAAGGTCGAGCAATTGCTCACAGATGAAAAGTGCCAGCACTGAAAGCTCTTGCTAGCCAGCCCCCTTCCTTGGAAGCGCTTTCACTGGCGCAGCAACACTGGGGCTTTGCGCTTCTCTAACCACCAAACGTCACGGTCATTCTCTTTCTGTCTCGTAGACACGAGCTGAGAAATTGCAAACGTCGAGCAATTGCTCAGAGATGAAAAGTGCCAGCACTGAAAGCTGTTGCTAGCCAGCACCCTTCCTTGGAAGCGCTTTTGTAGCCCTAAGAACAGTGGGGCTCTTGGCTTCTCTAGCCACCTCATCTTCTGCTCATCCTCTCGCGCAGTCTAAAGAGAGCTCAGGTGAGAAATTGCAAACGTCGAGCAATTGCTCAGAGAGGAAAAGTGCCAGCACTGAAAGCTGTTGCTAGCCAGCACCCTTCCTTGGAAGCGCTGTCACCGGCGCAGCAACACTGGGGCTTTGCGCTTCTCTACCCACCAAACGTCACGGTCATTCTCTTTCCGTCTCGTAGACACGAGCTGAGAAATTGCAAACCTCGAGCAATTGCTCAGAGATGAAAAGTGCCAGCACTGAAAGCTCTTGCTAGCCAGCCCCCTTCCTTGGAAGCGCTGTCACAGGCGCAGCAACACTGGGGCTTTGCGCTTCTCTAACCACCAAACGTCACGGTCACTATCTCTCCGTCTCGTAGACACGAGCTGAGAAATTGCAAACGTCGAGCAATTGCTCAGAGATGAAAAGTGCCAGCACTGAAAGCTCTTGCTAGCCAGCCCCCTTCCTTGGAAGCGCTTTTGTAGCCCTAAGAACAGTGGGGCTCTTGGCTTCTCTAGCCACCTCAT
This sequence comes from Sarcoramphus papa, assembly GCA_037962945.1. NCBI lineage: Eukaryota > Metazoa > Chordata > Aves > Accipitriformes > Cathartidae > Sarcoramphus > Sarcoramphus papa. The sequence continues at coordinate 27,350,293 of CM075590.1, read as the reverse complement.
CTTCTGCTCATCCTCTCGCGCAGTCTAAAGAGAGCTCAGGTGAGAAATTGCAAACGTCGAGCAATTGCTCAGAGAGGAAAAGTGCCAGCACTGAAAGCTGTTGCTAGCCAGCACCCTTCCTTGGAAGCGCTTTCACAGGCGCAGCAACACTGGGGCTTTGCGCTTCTCTAACCACCAAACGTCACGGTCATTCTCTTTCTGTCTCGTAGACACGAGCTGAGACATTGCAAATGTCGAGCAATTGCTCAGAGATGAAAAGTGCCAGCACTGAAAGCTGTTGCTAGCCAGCACCCTTCTTTGGAAGTGCTTTTGTAGGCCTAAGAACACTGGGGCTGTGGGATTCTCTAGCCACCTCATCTTCTGCTCATCCTCTCGCGCAGTCTAAAGAGCGCTCAGGTGAGAAATTGCAAACGTCGAGCAATTGCTCAGAGATGAAAAGTGCCAGCACTGAAAGATGTTGCTAGCCAGCCCCCTTCCTTGGAAGCGCTTTCACAGGTGCAGCAACACTGGGGCTTTGCGCTTCTCTAACCACCAAATGTCACGGTCATTCTCTTTCGGTCTCGTAGACACGAGCTGAGAAAGTGCAAACGTTGAGCAATTGCTCAGAGATGAAAAGTGCCAGCGCTGAAAGCTGTTGCTAGCCAGCCCCCTTCCTTGGAAGCGCTTTTGTAGCCCTAAGAACAGTGGGGCTCTGGGCTTCTCTAGCCACCTCATCTTCTGCTCATCCTCTCGCGCAGTCTAAAGAGAGCTCAGGTGAGAAATGGCAAACGTCCAGCAATTGCTCAGAGATGAAAAGTGCCAGCACTGAAAGCTGTTGCTAGCCAGCACCCTTCCTTGGAAGCGCTATCACAGGCGCAGCAACACTGGGGCTTTGCGCTTCTCTACCCACCAAACGTCACAGTCACTATCTCTCCGTCTCGTAGACACGAGCTGAGAAATTGCAAAGGTCGAGCAATTGCTCACAGATGAAAAGTGCCAGCACTGAAAGCTCTTGCTAGCCAGCCCCCTTCCTTGGAAGCGCTTTCACAGGCGCAGCAACACTGGGGCTTTGCGCTTCTCTAACCACCAAACGTCACGGTCATTCTCTTTCTGTCTCGTAGACACGAGCTGAGAAATTGCAAACGTCGAGCAATTGCTCAGAGATGAAAAGTGCCAGCACTGAAAGCTGTTGCTAGCCAGCACCCTTCCTTGGAAGCGCTTTTGTAGCCCTAAGAACAGTGGGGCTCTTGGCTTCTCTAGCCACCTCATCTTCTGCTCATCCTCTCACGCAGTCTAAAGAGAGCTCAGGTGAGAAATTGCAAACGTCGAGCAATTGCTCAGAGAGGAAAAGTGCCAGCACTGAAAGCTGTTGCTAGCCAGCACCCTTCCTTGGAAGCGCTTTCACAGGCGCAGCAACACTGGGGCTTTGCGCTTCTCTAACCACCAAACGTCACGGTCATTCTCTTTCCGTCTCGTAGACACGAGCTGAGAAATTGCAAACGTCGAGCAATTGCTCAGAGATGAAAAGTGCCAGCACTGAAAGCTCTTGCTAGCCAGCCCCCTTCCTTGGAAGCGCTTTTGTAGCCCTAAGAACAGTGGGGCTCTTGGCTTCTCTAGCCACCTCATATTCTGCTCATCCTCTCGCGCAGTCTAAAGAGAGCTCAGGTGAGAAATTGCAAACGTCGAGCAATTGCTCAGAGATGAAAAGTGCCAGCACTGAAAGCTGTTGCTAGCCAGCACCCTTCCTTGGAAGCGCTTTCACAGGCGCAGCAACACTGGGGCTTTGCGCTTCTCTACCCACCAAAGGTCACGGTCATTCTCTTTCTGTCTCGTAGACACGAGCTGAGAAATTGCAAATGTCGAGCAATTGCTCAGAGATGAAAAGTGCCAGCACTGAAAGCTGTTGCTAGCCAGCACCCTTCTTTGGAAGTGCTTTTGTAGGCCTAAGAACACTGGGGCTGTGGGATTCTCTAGCCACCTCATCTTCTGCTCATACTCTCGCGCAGTCTAAAGAGCGCTCAGGTGAGAAATTGCAAACGTCGAGCAATTGCTCAGAGATGAAAAGTGCCAGCACTGAAAGCTGCTGCTAGCCAGCACCCTTCCTTGGAAGCGCTTTTGTAGCCCTAAGAACAGTGGGGCTCTGGGCTTCTCTAGCCACCTCATCTTCTGCTCATCCTCTCGCGCAGTCTAAAGAGAGCTCAGGTGAGAAATTGCAAACGTCGAGCAATTGCTGTGAGATGAAAAGTGCCAGCACTGAAAGCTGTTGCTAGCCAGCACCCTTCCTTGGAAGCGCTTTCACAGGCGCAGCAACACTGGGGCTTTGCGCTTCTCTACCCACCAAACGTCACGGTCATTCTCTTTCCGTCTCGTAGACACGAGCTGAGAAAGTGAAACGTTGAGCAATTGCTCAGAGATGAAAAGTGCCAGCACTGAAAGCTGTTGCTAGCCAGCACCCTTCCTTGGAAGCCCTTATGTAGCCCTAAGAACACTGGGGCTCTGTGCTTCTCTAGCCACCTCATCTTCTGCTCATCCTCTCGCGCAGTCTAAAGAGAGCTCAGGTGAGAAATTGCAAACGTCGAGCAATTGCTCAGAGATGAAAAGTGCCAGCACTGAAAGCTGTTGCTAGCCAGCACCCTTCCTTGGAAGCGCTTTCACAGGCGCAGCAACACTGGGGCTTTGCGCTTCTCTAACCACCAAACGTCACGATCACTATCTCTCCGTCTCGTAGACACGAGCTGAGAAATTGCAAACGTCGAGCAATTGCTCAGAGATGAAAAGTGCCAGCACTGAAAGCTGTTGCTAGCCAGCCCCCTTCCTTGGAAGCGCTTTCACAGGCGCAGCAACACTTGCTCTTTGCGCTTCTCTACCCACCAAACGTCACGGTCATTCTCTTTCTGTCTCGTAGACACGAGCTGAGAAATTGCAAATGTCGAGCAATTGCTCAGAGATGAAAAGTGCCAGCACTGAAAGCTGTTGCTAGCCAGCCCCCTTCCTTGGAAGCGCTTTCACAGGCGCAGCAACACTGGGGCTTTGCGCTTCTCTACCCACCAAACATCACGGTCATTCTCTTTCCGTCTTGTAGACACGAGCTGAGAAATTGGAAAAGTCGAGCAATTGCTGAGAGATGAAAAGTGCCAGCACTGAAAGCTCTTGCTAGCCAGCCCCCTTCCTTGGAAGCGCTGTCACAGGCGCAGCAACACTGGGGCTTTGCGCTTCTCTACCCACCAAACGTCACGGTCACTATCTCTCCGTCTCGTAGACACGAGCTGAGAAATTGCAAACGTCGAGCAATTGCTCAGAGATGAAAAGTGCCAGCACTGAAAGATGTTGCTAGCCAGCCCCCTTCCTTGGAAGCGCTTTCACAGGTGCAGCAACACTGGGGCTTTGCGCTTCTCTAACCACCAAATGTCACGGTCATTCTCTTTCGGTCTCGTAGACACGAGCTGAGAAAGTGCAAACGTTGAGCAATTGCTCAGAGATGAAAAGTGCCAGCGCTGAAAGCTGTTGCTAGCCAGCCCCCTTCCTTGGAAGCGCTTTTGTAGCCCTAAGAACAGTGGGGCTCTGGCCTTCTCTAGCCACCTCATCTTCTGCTCATCCTCTCGCGCAGTCTAAAGAGAGCTCAGGTGAGAAATGGCAAACGTCCAGCAATTGCTCAGAGATGAAAAGTGCCAGCACTGAAAGCTGTTGCTAGCCAGCACCCTTCCTTGGAAGCGCTGTCACAGGCGCAGCAACACTGGGGCTTTGCGCTTCTCTACCCACCAAACGTCACGGTCACTATCTCTCCGTCTCGTAGACACGAGCTGAGAAATTGCAAACCTCGAGCAATTGCTCAGAGATGAAAAGTGCCAGCACTGAAAGCTGTTGCTAGCCAGCCCCCTTCCTTGGAAGCGCTTTCACAGGCGCAGCAACACTGGGGCTTTGCGCTTCTCTACCCACCAAACGTCACGGTCATTCTCTTTCTGTCTCGTAGACACGAGCTGAGAAATTGCAAACGTCGAGCAATTGCTCAGAGATGAAAAGTGCCAGCACTGAAAGCTGTTGCTAGCCAGCCCCCTTCCTTGGAAGCGCTTTTGTAGCCCTAAGAACAGTGGAGCTCTTGGCTTCTCTAGCCACCTCATCTTCTGCTCATCCTCTCGCGCAGTCTAAAGAGAGCTCAGGGGAGAAATTGCAAACATCGAGCAATTGCTCAGAGAGGAAAAGTGCCAGCACTGAAAGCTGTTGCTAGCCAGCACCCTTCCTTGGAAGCGCTGTCACCGGCGCAGCAACACTGGGGCTTTGCGCTTCTCTACCCACCAAACGTCACGGTCATTCTCTTTCCGTCTCGTAGACACGAGCTGAGAAATTGCAAACGTCGAGCAATTGCTCAGAGATGAAAAGTGCCAGCACTGAAAGCTCTTGCTAGCCAGCCCCCTTCCTTGGAAGCGCTTTCACAGGTGCAGCAACACTGGGGCTTTGCGCTTCTCTAACCACCAAACGTCACGGTCACTATCTCTCCGTCTCGTAGACACGAGCTGAGAAATTGCAAACGTCGAGCAATTGCTCAGAGATGAAAAGTGCCAGCACTGAAAGCTGTTGCTAGCCAGCCCCCTTCCTTGGAAGCGCTTTTGTAGCCCTAAGAACAGTGGGGCTCTGGGCTTCTCTAGCCACCTCATCTTCTGCTCATCCTCTCGCGCAGTCTAAAGAGCGCTCAGGTGAGAAATTGCAAACGTCGAGCAATTGCTCAGAGAGGAAAAGTGCCAGCACTGAAAGCTGTTGCTAGCCAGCACCCTTCCTTGGAAGCGCTGTCACCGGCGCAGCAACACTGGGGCTTTGCGCTTCTCTACCCACCAAACGTCACGGTCATTCTCTTTCCGTCTCGTAGACACGAGCTGAGAAATTGCAAACGTCGAGCAATCGCTCAGAGATGAAAAGCGCCAGCACTGAAAGCTGTTGCTAGCCAGCCCCCTTCCTTGGAAGCTCTTTTGTAGCCCTAAGAACACTGGGGCTCTGGGCTTTTCTAGCCATGTAAACTTCTGATCATCCTCTCGCGCAGTCTAAAGAGAGCTCAGGTGAGAAATTGCAAACGTTGAGCAACTGCTGAGAGATGAAAAGTGCCAGCACTGAAAGCTGTTGCTAGCCAGCCCCCTTCCTTGGAAGCGCTTTCACAGGTGCAGCAACACTGGGGCTTTGCGCTTCTCTAACCACCAAACGTCACGGTCATTCTCTTTCTGTCTCGTAGACACGAGCTGAGAAATTGCAAATGTCGAGCAATTGCTCAGAGATGAAAAGTGCCAGCACTGAAAGCTGTTGCTAGCCAGCACCCTTCTTTGGAAGTGCTTTTGTAGGCCTAAGAACACTGGGGCTGTGGGCTTCTCTAGCCACCTCATCTTCTGCTCATCCTCTCGCGCAGTCTAAAGAGCGCTCAGGTGAGAAATTGCAAACGTCGAGCAATTGCTCAGAGATGAAAAGTGCCAGCACTGAAAGCTGCTGCTAGCCAGCACCCTTCCTTGGAAGCGCTTTTGTAGCCCTAAGAACAGTGGGGCTCTGGGCTTCTCTAGCCACCTCATCTTCTGCTCATCATCTCGCGCAGTCTAAAGAGCGCTCAGGTGAGAAATTGCAAACGTCGAGCAATTGCTCAGAGATGAAAAGTGCCAGCACTGAAAGCTGTTGCTAGCCAGCACCCTTCCTTGGAAGCGCTTTCACAGGTGCAGCAACACTGGGGCTTTGCGCTTCTCTAACCACCAAACGTCACGGTCACTATCTCTCCGTCTCGTAGACACGAGCTGAGAAATTGCAAACGTCGAGCAATTGCTCAGAGATGAAAAGTGCCAGCACTGAAAGCTGTTGCTAGCCAGCCCCCTTCCTTGGAAGCGCTTTTGTAGCCCTAAGAACAGTGGGGCTCTTGGCTTCTCTAGCCACCTCATCTTCTGCTCATCCTCTCGCGCAGTCTAAAGAGAGCTCAGGTGAGAAATTGCAAACGTCGAGCAATTGCTCAGAGAGGAAAAGTGCCAGCACTGAAAGCTGTTGCTAGCCAGCACCCTTCCTTGGAAGCGCTGTCACCGGCGCAGCAACACTGGGGCTTTGCGCTTCTCTACCCACCAAACGTCACGGTCATTCTCTTTCCGTCTCGTAGACACGAGCTGAGAAATTGCAAACGTCGAGCAATCGCTCAGAGATGAAAAGCGCCAGCACTGAAAGCTGTTGCTAGCCAGCCCCCTTCCTTGGAAGCTCTTTTGTAGCCCTAAGAACACTGGGGCTCTGGGCTTTTCTAGCCATGTAAACTTCTGATCATCCTCTCGCGCAGTCTAAAGAGAGCTCAGGTGAGAAATTGCAAACGTTGAGCAACTGCTGAGAGATGAAAAGTGCCAGCACTGAAAGCTGTTGCTAGCCAGCACCCTTCCTTGGAAGCGCTTTCACAGGCGCAGCAACACTGGGGCTTTGCGCTTCTCTAACCACCAAACGTCACGGTCATTCTCTTTCTGTCTCGTAGACACGAGCTGAGAAATTGCAAACGTCGAGCAATTGCTCAGAGATGAAAAGTGCCAGCACTGAAAGCTGTTGCTAGCCAGCACCCTTCTTTGGAAGTGCTTTTGTAGGCCTAAGAACACTGGGGCTGTGGGCTTCTCTAGCCACCTCATCTTCTGCTCATCCTCTCGCGCAGTCTAAAGAGCGCTCAGGTGAGAAATTGCAAACGTCGAGCAATTGCTCAGAGATGAAAAGTGCCAGCACTGAAAGCTGCTGCTAGCCAGCACCCTTCCTTGGAAGCGCTTTTGTAGCCCTAAGAACAGTGGGGCTCTGGGCTTCTCTAGCCACCTCATCTTCTGCTCATCATCTCGCGCAGTCTAAAGAGCGCTCAGGTGAGAAATTGCAAACGTCGAGCAATTGCTCAGAGATGAAAAGTGCCAGCACTGAAAGCTGTTGCTAGCCAGCACCCTTCCTTGGAAGCGCTTTCACAGGCGCAGCAACACTGGGGCTTTGCGCTTCTCTAACCACCAAACGTCACGGTCATTCTCTTTCCGTCTCGTAGACACGAGCTGAGAAATTGCAAATGTCGAGCAATTGCTCAGAGATGAAAAGTGCCAGCACTGAAAGCTCTTGCTAGCCAGCCCCCTTCCTTGGAAGCGCTTATGTAGCCCTAACAAGAGTGGGGCTCTGGGCTTCTCTAGCCACCTCATCTTCTGCTCATCCTCTCGCGCAGTCTAAAGAGAGCTCAGGTGAGAAATTGCAAACGTCGAGCAATTGCTCAGAGATGAAAAGTGCCAGCACTGAAAGCTGTTGCTAGCCAGCACCCTTCCTTGGAAGCGCTTTCACAGGCGCAGCAACACTGGGGCTTTGCGCTTCTCTAACCACCAAACGTCACGGTCACTATCTCTCCGTCTCGTAGACACGAGCTGAGAAATTGCAAAGGTCGAGCAATTGCTCAGAGATGAAAAGTGCCAGCACTGAAAGCTCTTGCTAGCCAGCACCCTTCCTTGGAAGCGCTTTTGTAGCCCTAAGAACAGTGGAGCTCTGGGCTTCTCTAGCCATCTCATCTTCTGCTCATCCTCTTGCGCAGTGTAAAGAGAGCTCAGGTGAGAAATTGCAAACGTCGAGCAATTGCTCAGAGATGAAAAGTGCCAGCACTGAAAGCTCTTGCTAGCCAGCACCCTTCCTTGGAAGCGCTTTCACAGGCGCAGCAACACTGGGGCTTTGCGCTTCTCTAACCACCAAACGTCACGGTCATTCTCTTTCCGTCTCGTAGACAGGAGCTGAGAAAGTGCAAACGTTGAGCAATAGCTCAGAGATGAAAAGTGCCAGCACTGAAAGCTGTTGCTAGCCAGCACCCTTCCTTGGAAGCGCTTTTGTAGCCCTAAGAACAGTGGAGCTCTGGGCTTCTCTACCCATCTAAACTTCTGCTCATCCTCTCGCGCAGTCTAAAGAGAGCTCAGGTGAGAAATTGCAAACGTCGAGCAATTGCTCAGAGATGAAAAGTGCCAGCACTGAAAGCTGTTGCTAGCCAGCACCCTTCCTTGGAAGCGCTTTCACAGGCGCAGCAACACTGGGGCTTTGCACTTCTCTACCCACCAAACGTCACGGTCACTATCTCTCCGTCTCGTAGACACGAGCTGAGAAATTGCAAACGTCGAGCAATTACTCAGAGATGAAAAGTGCCAGCACTGAAAGCTGTTGCTAGCCAGCCCCCTTCCTTGGAAGCGCTTTCACAGGTGCAGCAACACTGGGGCTTTGCGCTTCTCTAACCACCAAACATCACGGTCATTCTCTTTCGGTCTCGTAGACACGAGCTGAGAAAGTGCAAACGTCGAGCAATTGCTCAGAGATGAAAAGTGCCAGCACTGAAAGCTGTTGCTAGCCAGCACCCTTCCTTGGAAGCGCTTATGTAGCCCTAACAATAGTGGGGCTCTGTGCTTCTCTAGCCACCTCATCTTCTGCTCATCCTCTCGCGCAGTCTAAAGAGAGCTCAGGTGAGAAATGGCAAACGTCCAGCAATTGCTCAGAGATGAAAAGTGCCAGCACTGAAAGCTGTTGCTAGCCAGCACCCTTCCTTGGAAGCGCTTTCTCAGGCGCAGCAACACTTGCTCTTTGCGCTTCTCTACCCACCAAACGTCACGGTCACTATCTCTCCGTCTCGTAGACACGAGCTGAGAAATTGCAAACGTCGAGCAATTGCTCAGAGATGAAAAGTGCCAGCACTGAAAGCTGTTGCTAGCCAGCACCCTTCCTTGGAAGCGCTTTTGTAGCCCTAAGAACACTGGGGCTCTGTGCTTCTCTAGCCATCTAAACTTCTGCTCATCCTCTCGCGCAGTCTAAAGAGAGCTCAGGTGAGAAATTGCAAACGTCGAGCAATTGCTCAGAGATGAAAAGTGCCAGCACTGAAAGCTGTTGCTAGCCAGCACCCTTCCTTGGAAGCGCTTTCACAGGCGCAGCAACACTGCGGCTTTGCGCTTCTCTACCCACCAAACATCATGCTCACTATATCTCCATCCGTTAGACACGAGCTGAGAAATTGCAAACGTCGAGCAATTGCTCAGAGAGGAAAAGTGCCAGCACTGAAAGATGTTGCTAGCCAGCGCCCTTCCTTGGAAGCGCTTTCACAGGCGCAGCAACACTGGGGCTTTGCGCTTCTCTACCCACCAAACGTCACGGTCATTCTCTTTCTGTCTCGTAGACACGAGCTGAGAAAGTGCAAACGTCGAGCAATTGCTCAGAGATGAAAAGTGCCAGCACTGAAAGATGTTGCTAGCCAGCACCCTTCCTTGGAAGCGCTTTTGTAGCCCTAAGAACAGTGGGGCTCTGGGCTTCTCTAGCCACCTGATCTTCTGCTCATCCTCTCGCGCAGTCTAAAGAGAGCTCAGGTGAGAAATTGCAAACGTCGAGCAATTGCTCAGAGAGGAAAAGTGCCAGCACTGAAAGCTGTTGCTAGCCAGCACCCTTCCTTGGAAGCGCTGTCACAGGCGCAGCAACACTGGGGCTTTGCGCTTCTCTACCCACCAAACGTCACGGTCATTCTCTTTCCGTCTCGTAGACACGAGCTGAGAAATTGCAAACGTCGAGCAATCGCTCAGAGATGAAAAGCGCCAGCACTGAAAGCTGTTGCTAGCCAGCCCCCTTCCTTGGAAGCTCTTTTGTAGCCCTAAGAACACTGGGGCTCTGGGCTTTTCTAGCCATGCAAACTTCTGATCATCCTCTCGCGCAGTCTAAAGAGAGCTCAGGTGAGAAATTGCAAACGTTGAGCAACTGCTGAGAGATGAAAAGTGCCAGCACTGAAAGCTGTTGCTAGCCAGCCCCCTTCCTTGGAAGCGCTTTCACAGGCGCAGCAACACTGGGGCTTTGCGCTTCTCTAACCACCAAACGTCACGGTCATTCTCTTTCTGTCTCGTAGACACGAGCTGAGAAATTGCAAATGTCGAGCAATTGCTCAGAGATGAAAAGTGCCAGCACTGAAAGCTGTTGCTAGCCAGCACCCTTCTTTGGAAGTGCTTTTGTAGGCCTAAGAACACTGTGGCTGTGGGCTTCTCTAGCCACCTCATCTTCTGCTCATCCTCTCGCGCAGTCTAAAGAGCGCTCAGGTGAGAAATTGCAAACGTCGAGCAATTGCTCAGAGATGAAAAGTGCCAGCACTGAAAGCTGCTGCTAGCCAGCACCCTTCCTTGGAAGCGCTTTTGTAGCCCTAAGAACAGTGGGGCTCTGGGCTTCTCTAGCCACCTCATCTTCTGCTCATCATCTCGCGCACTCTAAAGAGCGCTCAGGTGAGAAATTGCAAACGTCGAGCAATTGCTCAGAGAGGAAAAGTGCCAGCACTGAAAGCTGTTGCTAGCCAGCCCCCTTCCTTGGAAGCGCTGTCACAGGCGCAGCAACACTGGGGCTTTGTGCTTCTCTACCCACCAAACGTCACGGTCATTCTCTTTCCGTCTCGTAGACACGAGCTGAGAAAGTGAAACGTTGAGCAATTGCTGAGAGATGAAAAGTGCCAGCACTGAAAGCTGTTGCTAGCCAGCCCCCTTCCTTGGAAGCGCTTTTGTAGCCCTAAGAACACTGGGGCTCTGGGCTTCTCTAGCCACCTAATCTTCTGCTCATCCTGTCACGCAGTCTCAAGAGAGCTCAGGTGAGAAATTGCAAACGTCGAGCAATTGCTCAGAGATGAAAAGTGCCAGCACTGAAAGCTGTTGCTAGCCAGCACCCTTCCTTGGAAGCGCTTTCACAGGCGCAGCAACACTGGGGCTTTGCGCTTCTCTACCCACCAAACGTCACGGTCACTATCTCTCCGTCTCGTAGACACGAGCTGAGAAATTGCAAAGGTCGAGCAATTGCTCAGAGATGAAAAGTGCCAGCACTGAAAGATGTTGCTAGCTAGCCCCCTTCCTTGGAAGTGCTTTTGTAGGCCTAAGAACACTGGGACTCTGTGCTTTTCTAGCCATCTAAACTTCTGCTCATCCTCTCGCGCAGTCTAAAGAGCGCTCAGGTGAGAAATTGCAAACGTCGAGCAATTGCTCAGAGAGGAAAAGTGCCAGCACTGAAAGCTGTTGCTAGCCAGCACCCTTCCTTGGAAGCGCTTTCACAGGCGCAGCAACACTTGCTCTTTGCGCTTCTCTACCCACCAAACGTCACGGTCATTCTCTTTCTGTCTCGTAGACACGAGCTGAGAAATTGCAAATGTCGAGCAATTGCTCAGAGATGAAAAGTGCCAGCACTGAAAGCTCTTGCTAGCCAGCACCCTTCCTTGGAAGCGCTTTCACAGGTGCAGCAACACTGGGGCTTTGCGCTTCTCTAACCACCAAACGTCACGGTCATTCTCTTTCCGTCTTGTAGACACGAGCTGAGAAAGTGCAAACGTCGAGCAATTGCTCAGAGATGAAAAGTGCCAGCACTGAAAGCTGTTGCTAGCCAGCACCCTTCCTTGGAAGCGCTTTTGTAGCCCTAAGAACAGTGGGGCTCTGGGCTTCTCTAGCCACCTCATCTTCTGCTCATCCTCTCGCGCAGTCTAAAGAGAGCTCAGGTGAGAAATTGCAAACGTCGAGCAATTGCTCAGAGATGAAAAGTGCCAGCACTGAAAGCTGTTGCTAGCCAGCCCCCTTCCTTGGAAGCGCTGTCACAGGCGCAGAAACACTGGGGCTTTGCGCTTCTCTAACCACCAAACGTCACGGTCACTATCTCTCCGTCTCGTAGACACGAGCTGAGAAATTGCAAATGTCGAGCAATTGCTCAGAGATGAAAAGTGCCAGCACTGAAAGCTCTTGCTAGCCTGCCCCCTTCCTTGGAAGCGCTTTCACAGGCGCAGCAACACTGGGGCTTTGCGCTTCTCTAACCACCAAACGTCACGGTCACTATCTCTCCGTCTCGTAGACACGAGCTGAGAAATTGCAAACGTCGAGCAATTGCTCAGAGATGAAAAGTGCCAGCACTGAAAGCTGTTGCTAGCCAGCACCCTTCCTTGGAAGCGCTTTCACAGGTGCAGCAACACTGGGGCTTTGCGCTTCTCTAACCACCAAATGTCACGGTCATTCTCTTTCTGTCTCGTAGACACGAGTTGAGAAAGTGCAAACGTCGAGCAATTGCTCAGAGATGAAAAGTGCCAGCACTGAAAGCTGTTGCTAGCCAGCCCCCTTCCTTGGAAGCGCTTTTGTAGCCCTAAGAACAGTGGGGCTCTGGGCTTCTCTAGCCACCTCATCTTCTGCTCATCCTCTCGCGCAGTCTAAAGAGAGCTCAGGTGAGAAATGGCAAACGTCCAGCAATTGCTCAGAGATGAAAAGTGCCAGCACTGAAAGCTCTTCCTAGCCAGCCCCCTTCCTTGGAAGCGCTTTCACAGGCGCAGCAACACTGGGGCTTTGCGCTTCTCTAACCACCAAACGTCACGGTCACTATCTCTCCGTCTCGTAGACACGAGCTGAGAAATTGCAAACGTCGAGCAATTGCTCAGAGATGAAAAGTGCCAGCACTGAAAGATGTTGCTAGCCAGCCCCCTTCCTTGGAAGCGCTTTTGTAGCCCTAAGAACACTGGGGCTCTGTGCTTCTCTAGCCATCTAAACTTCTGCTCATCCTCTCGCGCAGTCTAAAGAGAGCTCAGGTGAGAAATTGCAAACGTCGAGCAATTGCTCAGAGAGGAAAAGTGCCAGCACTGAAAGCTGTTGCTAGCCAGCACCCTTCCTTGGAAGCGCTTTCACAGGCGCAGCAACACTGGGGCTTTGCGCTTCTCTACCCACCAAACATCATGCTCACTATATCTCCATCCGGTAGACACGAGCTGAGAAATTGCAAACGTCGAGCAATTGCTCAGAGATGAAAAGTGCCAGCACTGAAAGATGTTGCTAGCCAGCACCCTTCCTTGGAAGCGCTGTCACAGGCGCAGCAACACTGGGGCTTTGCGCTTCTCTAACCACCAAACGTCACGGTCATTCTCTTTCTGTCTCGTAGACACGAGCTGAGAAATTGCAAACGTCGAGCAATTTCTCAGAGATGAAAAGTGCCAGCACTGAAAGATGTTGCTAGCCAGCCCCCTTCCTTGGAAGCGCTTTTGTAGCCCTAAGAACACTGGGGCTCTTGCCTTCTCTAGCCACCTCATCTTCTGCTCATCCTCTCGCGCAGTCTAAAGAGAGCTCAGGTGAGAAATTGCAAACGTCGAGCAATTGCTCAGAGAGGAAAAGTGCCAGCACTGAAAGCTGTTGCTAGCCAGCACCCTTCCTTGGAAGCGCTGTCACAGGCGCAGCAACACTTGCTCTTTGCGCTTCTCTACCCACCAAACGTCACGGTCATTCTCTTTCCGTCTCGTAGACACGAGCTGAGAAATTGCAAACGTCGAGCAATCGCTCAGAGATGAAAAGCGCCAGCACTGAAAGCTGTTGCTAGCCAGCCCCCTTCCTTGGAAGCTCTTTTGTAGCCCTAAGAACACTGGGGCTCTGGGCTTTTCTAGCCATGTAAACTTCTGCTCATCCTCTCGCGCAGTCTAAAGAGAGCTCAGGTGAGAAATTGCAAACGTTGAGCAACTGCTGAGAGATGAAAAGTGCCAGCACTGAAAGCTGTTGCTAGCCAGCCCCCTTCCTTGGAAGCGCTTTCACAGGCGCAGCAACACTGGGGCTTTGCGCTTCTCTAACCACCAAACGTCACGGTCATTCTCTTTCTGTCTCGTAGACACGAGCTGAGAAATTGCAAATGTCGAGCAATTGCTCAGAGATGAAAAGTGCCAGCACTGAAAGCTGTTGCTAGCCAGCACCCTTCTTTGGAAGTGCTTTTGTAGGCCTAAGAACACTGGGGCTGTGGGCTTCTCTAGCCACCTCATCTTCTGCTCATCCTCTCGCGCAGTCTAAAGAGCGCTCAGGTGAGAAATTGCAAACGTCGAGCAATTGCTCAGAGATGAAAAGTGCCAGCACTGAAAGCTGCTGCTAGCCAGCACCCTTCCTTGGAAGCGCTTTTGTAGCCCTAAGAACAGTGGGGCTCTGGGCTTCTCTAGCCACCTCATCTTCTGCTCATCATCTCGCGCACTCTAAAGAGAGCTCAGGTGAGAAATTGCAAAAGTCGAGCAATTGCTCAGAGAGGAAAAGTGCCAGCACTGAAAGCTGTTGCTAGCCAGCACCCTTCCTTGGAAGCGCTTTCACAGGCGCAGCAACACTGGGGCTTTGTGCTTCTCTACCCACCAAACGTCACGGTCATTCTCTTTCCGTCTCGTAGACACGAGCTGAGAAAGTGAAACGTTGAGCAATTGCTCAGAGATGAAAAGTGCCAGCACTGAAAGCTGTTGCTAGCCAGCCCCCTTCCTTGGAAGCGCTTTTGTAGCCCTAAGAACAGTGGAGCTCTGGGCTTCTCTAGCCATCTAAACTTCTGCTCATCCTCTCGCGCAGTCTAAAGAGAGCTCAGGTGAGAAATTGCAAACGTCGAGCAATTGCTCAGAGATGAAAAGTGCCAGCACTGAAAGCTGTTGCTAGCAAGCCCCCTTCCTTGGAAGCGCTTTTGTAGCCCTAAGAACACTGGGGCTCTGGGCTTCTCTAGCCACCTAATCTTCTGCTCATCCTGTCGCGCAGTCTTAAGAGAGCTCAGGTGTGAAATTGCAAACGTCGAGCAATTGCTCAGAGATGAAAAGTGCCAGCACTGAAAGCTGTTGCTAGCCAGCACCCTTCCTTGGAAGCGCTTTCACAGGCGCAGCAACACTGGGGCTTTGCGCTTCTCTACCCACCAAACGTCACGGTCACTATCTCTCCGTCTCGTAGACACGAGCTGAGAAATTGCAAACGTCGAGCAATTGCTCAGAGATGAAAAGTGCCAGCACTGAAAGATGTTGCTAACCAGCACCCTTCCTTGGAAGCGCTTTTGTAGCCCTAAGAACAGTGGGGCTCTGGGCTTCTGTAGCCACCTCATCTTCTGCTCATCCTCTCGCGCAGTCTAAAGAGAGCTCAGGTGAGAAATTGCAAACGTCGAGCAATTGCTCAGAGAGGAAAAGTGCCAGCACTGAAAGCTGTTGCTAGCCAGCACCCTTCCTTGGAAGCGCTTTCACAGGCGCAGCAACACTGGGGCTTTGCGCTTCTCTACCCACCAAACGTCACGGTCACTATCTCTCCGTCTCGTAGACACGAGCTGAGAAATTGCAAACGTCGAGCAATCGCTCAGAGATGAAAAGTGCCAGCACTGAAAGATGTTGCTAGCTAGCCCCCTTCCTTGGAAGTGCTTTTGTAGCCCTAAGAACAGTGGGGCTCTGGGCTTCTCTAGCCATCTCATCTTCTGCTCATCCTCTCGCGCAGTCTAAAGAGAGCTCAGGTGAGAAATTGCAAACGTCGAGCAATTGCTCAGAGATGAAAAGTGCCAGCACTGAAAGCTGTTGCTAGCCAGCACCCTTCCTTGGAAGCGCTTTCACAGGCGCAGCAACACTGGGGCTTTGCGCTTCTCTACCCACCAAACGTCACGGTCACTATCTCTCCGTCTCGTAGACACGAGCTGAGAAATTGCAAACGTCGAGCAATTGCTCAGAGATGAAAAGTGCCAGCACTGAAAGCTGTTGCTAGCCAGCACCCTTCCTTGGAAGCGCTGTCACAGGCGCAGCAACACTGGGGCTTTGCGCTTCTCTACCCACCAAACGTCACGGTCATTCTCTTTCCGTCTCGTAGACACGAGCTGAGAAATTGCAAACGTCGAGCAATCGCTCAGAGATGAAAAGCGCCAGCACTGAAAGCTGTTGCTAGCCAGCACCCTTCCTTGGAAGCGCTTTTGTAGCCCTAAGAACAGTGGAGCTCTGGGCTTCTCTAGCCATCTCATCTTCTGCTCATCCTCTCGCGCAGTCTAAAGAGAGCTCAGGTGAGAAATTGCAAACGTCGAGCAATTGCTCAGAGATGAAAAGTGCCAGCACTGAAAGCTCTTGCTAGCCAGCACCCTTCCTTGGAAGCGCTTTCACAGGCGCAGCAACACTGGGGCTTTGCGCTTCTCTACCCACCAATCATCATGCTCACTATCTCTCCGTCTCGTAGACACGAGCTGAGAAATTGCAAACGTCGAGCAATTGCTCAGAGATGAAAAGTGCCAGCACTGAAAGCTGTTGCTAGCCAGTCCCCTTCCTTGGAAGCGCTTTTGTAGCCCTAAGAACAGTGGAGCTCTGGGCTTCTCTAGCCATCTAAACTTCTGATCATCCTCTCGCGCAGTCTAAAGAGAGCTCAGGTGAGAAATTGCAAACGTCGAGCAATTGCTCAGAGATGAAAAGTGCCAGCACTGAAAGCTCTTGCTAGCCAGCCCCCTTCCTTGGAAGCGCTTTCACAGGCGCAGCAACACTGGGGCTTTGCGCTTCTCTACCCACCAAACGTCACGGTCACTATCTCTCCGTCTCGTAGACACGAGCTGAGAAATTGCAAACGTCGAGCAATTGCTCAGAGATGAAAAGTGCCAGCACTGAAAGATGTTGCTAGCCAGCACCCTTCCTTGGAAGCGCTTTTGTAGCCCTAAGAACAGTGGAGCTCTGGGCTTCTCTAGCCATCTCATCTTCTGCTCATCCTCTCGCGCAGTCTAAAGAGAGCTCAGGTGAGAAATTGCAAACGTCGAGCAATTGCTCAGAGATGAAAAGTGCCAGCACTGAAAGCTGTTGCTAGCCAGCACCCTTCCTTGGAAGCGCTGTCACAGGCGCAGCAACACTGGGGCTTTGCGCTTCTCTAACCACCAAACGTCACGGTCACTATCTCTCCGTCTCGTAGACACGAGCTGAGAAATTGCAAATGTCGAGCAATTGCTCAGAGATGAAAAGTGCCAGCACTGAAAGCTGTTGCTAGCCAGCACCCTTCCTTGGAAGCGCTTTCACAGGCGCAGCAACACTGGGGCTTTGCGCTTCTCTAACCACCAAACGTCACGGTCACTATCTCTCCGTCTCGTAGACACGAGCTGAGAAATTGCAAACGTCGAGCAATTGCTCAGAGATGAAAAGTGCCAGCACTGAAAGATGTTGCTAGCCAGCACCCTTCCTTGGAAGCGCTTTTGTAGCCCTAAGAACAGTGGAGCTCTGTGCTTCTCTAGCCATCTCATCTTCTGCTCATCCTCTCGTGCAGTCTAAAGAGAGCTCAGGTGAGAAATTGCAAACGTCGAGCAATTGCTCAGAGATGAAAAGTGGCAGCACTGAAAGCTGTTGCTAGCCAGCACCCTTCCTTGGAAGCGCTTTCACAGGCGCAGCAACACTGGGGCTTTGCGCTTCTCTACCCACCAAACATCATGCTCACTATATCTCCGTCTCGTAGACACGAGCTGAGAAATTGCAAACGTCGAGCAATTGCTCAGAGATGAAAAGTGCCAGCACTGAAAGCTGTTGCTAGCCAGCCCCCTTCCTTGGAAGCGCTTTTGTAGCCCTAAGAACAGTGGGGCTCTTGGCTTCTCTAGCCACCTCATCTTCTGCTCATCCTCTCGCGCAGTCTAAAGAGAGCTCAGGTGAGAAATTGCAAACGTCGAGCAATTGCTCAGAGAGGAAAAGTGCCAGCACTGAAAGCTGTTGCTAGCCAGCACCCTTCCTTGGAAGCGCTGTCACCGGCGCAGCAACACTGGGGCTTTGCGCTTCTCTACCCACCAAACGTCACGGTCATTCTCTTTCCGTCTCGTAGACACGAGCTGAGAAATTGCAAACGTCGAGCAATCGCTCAGAGATGAAAAGCGCCAGCACTGAAAGCTGTTGCTAGCCAGCCCCCTTCCTTGGAAGCTCTTTTGTAGCCCTAAGAACACTGGGGCTCTGGGCTTTTCTAGCCATGTAAACTTCTGATCATCCTCTCGCGCAGTCTAAAGAGAGCTCAGGTGAGAAATTGCAAACGTTGAGCAACTGCTGAGAGATGAAAAGTGCCAGCACTGAAAGCTGTTGCTAGCCAGCCCCCTTCCTTGGAAGCGCTTTCACAGGCGCAGCAACACTGGGGCTTTGCGCTTCTCTAACCACCAAACGTCACGGTCATTCTCTTTCTGTCTCGTAGACACGAGCTGAGAAATTGCAAACGTCGAGCAATTGCTCAGAGATGAAAAGTGCCAGCACTGAAAGCTGTTGCTAGCCAGCACCCTTCTTTGGAAGTGCTTTTGTAGGCCTAAGAACACTGGGGCTGTGGGCTTCTCTAGCCACCTAATCTTCTGCTCATCCTCTCGCGCAGTCTAAAGAGCGCTCAGGTGAGAAATTGCAAACGTCGAGCAATTGCTCAGAGATGAAAAGTGCCAGCACTGAAAGCTGTTGCTAGCCAGCACCCTTCCTTGGAAGCGCTTTTGTAGCCCTAAGAACAGTGGGGCTCTGGGCTTCTCTAGCCACCTCATCTTCTGCTCATCATCTCGCGCAGTCTAAAGAGCGCTCAGGTGAGAAATTGCAAACGTCGAGCAATTGCTCAGAGATGAAAAGTGCCAGCACTGAAAGCTGTTGCTAGCCAGCACCCTTCCTTGGAAGCGCTTTCACAGGCGCAGCAACACTGGGGCTTTGCGCTTCTCTAGCCACCAAACGTCACGGTCATTCTCTTTCCGTCTCGTAGACACGAGCTGAGAAATTGCAAATGTCGAGCAATTGCTCAGAGATGAAAAGTGCCAGCACTGAAAGCTCTTGCTAGCCAGCCCCCTTCCTTGGAAGCGCTTATGTAGCCCTAACAACAGTGGGGCTCTGGGCTTCTCTAGCCACCTCATCTTCTGCTCATCCTCTCGCGCAGTCTAAAGAGAGCTCAGGGGAGAAATTGCAAACGTCGAGCAATTGCTCAGAGATGAAAAGTGCCAGCACTGAAAGCTGTTGCTAGCCAGCACCCTTCCTTGGAAGCGCTTTCACAGGCGCAGCAACACTGGGGCTTTGCGCTTCTCTAACCACCAAACGTCACGGTCACTATCTCTCCGTCTCGTAGACACGAGCTGAGAAATTGCAAAGGTCGAGCAATTGCTCAGAGATGAAAAGTGCCAGCACTGAAAGCTCTTGCTAGCCAGCACCCTTCCTTGGAAGCGCTTTTGTAGCCCTAAGAACAGTGGAGCTCTGGGCTTCTCTAGCCATCTCATCTTCTGCTCATCCTCTTGCGCAGTGTAAAGAGAGCTCAGGTGAGAAATTGCAAACGTCGAGCAATTGCTCAGAGATGAAAAGTGCCAGCACTGAAAGCTCTTGCTAGCCAGCACCCTTCCTTGGAAGCGCTTTCACAGGCGCAGCAACACTGGGGCTTTGCGCTTCTCTAACCACCAAACGTCACGGTCATTCTCTTTCCGTCTCGTAGACAGGAGCTGAGAAAGTGCAAACGTTGAGCAATAGCTCAGAGATGAAAAGTGCCAGCACTGAAAGCTGTTGCTAGCCAGCACCCTTCCTTGGAAGCGCTTTTGTAGCCCTAAGAACAGTGGAGCTCTGGGCTTCTCTAGCCACCTGATCTTCTGCTCATCCTCTCGCGCAGTCTAAAGAGAGCTCAGGTGAGAAATTGCAAACGTCGAGCAATTGCTCAGAGATGAAAAGTGCCAGCACTGAAAGCTGTTGCTAGCCAGCCCCCTTCCTTGGAAGCGCTTTCACAGGCGCAGCAACACTGGGGCTTTGCACTTCTCTACCCACCAAACGTCAGGGTCACTATCTCTCCGTCTCGTAGACACGAGCTGAGAAATTGCAAACGTCGAGCAATTGCTCAGAGATGAAAAGTGCCAGCACTGAAAGCTTTTGCTAGCCAGCCCCCTTCCTTGGAAGCGCTTTCACAGGTGCAGCAACACTGGGGCTTTGCGCTTCTCTAACCACCAAACATCACTGTCATTCTCTTTCGGTCTCGTAGACACGAGCTGAGAAAGTGCAAACGTCGAGCAATTGCTCAGAGATGAAAAGTGCCAGCACTGAAAGCTGTTGCTAGCCAGCACCCTTCCTTGGAAGCGCTTATGTAGCCCTAAGAATAGTGGGGCTCTGGGCTTCTCTAGCCACCTCATCTTCTGCTCATCCTCTCGCGCACTCTAAAGAGAGCTCAGGTGAGAAATGGCAAACGTCCAGCAATTGCTCAGAGATGAAAAGTGACAGCACTGAAAGCTGTTGCTAGACAACACCCTTCCTTGGAAGCGATTTCACAGGCGCAGCAACACTGGGGCTTTGCGCTTCTCTACCCACCAAACGTCAGGGTCACTATCTCTCCGTCTCGTAGACACGAGCTGAGAAATTGCAAACGTCGAGCAATTGCTCAGAGATGAAAAGTGCCAGCACTGAAAGCTGTTGCTAGCCAGCACCCTTCCTTGGAAGCGCTTTTGTAGCCCTAAGAACAGTGGGGCTCTGTGCTTCTCTAGCCATCTAAACTTCTGCTCATCCTCTCGCGCAGTCTAAAGAGAGCTCAGGTGAGAAATTGCAAACGTCGAGCAATTGCTCAGAGATGAAAAGTGCCAGCACTGAAAGCTGTTGCTAGCCAGCACCCTTCCTTGGAAGCGCTTTCACAGGCGCAGCAACACTGCGGCTTTGCGCTTCTCTACCCACCAAACATCATGCTCACTATATCTCCATCCGTTAGACACGAGCTGAGAAATTGCAAACGTCGAGCAATTGCTCAGAGATGAAAAGTGCCAGCACTGAAAGCTCTTGCTAGCCAGCGCCCTTCCTTGGAAGCGCTTTCACAGGCGCAGCAACACTGGGGCTTTGCGCTTCTCTACCCACCAAACGTCACGGTCATTCTCTTTCTGTCTCGTAGACACGAGCTGAGAAAGTGCAAACGTCGAGCAATTGCTCAGAGATGAAAAGTGCCAGCACTGAAAGATGTTGCTAGCCAGCCCCCTTCCTTGGAAGCGCTTTTGTAGCCCTAAGAACAGTGGAGCTCTGGGCTTCTCTAGCCACCTCATCTTCTGCTCATCCTCTCGCGCAGTCTAAAGAGAGCTCAGGTGAGAAATTGCAAACGTCGAGCAATTGCTCAGAGAGGAAAAGTGCCAGCACTGAAAGCTGTTGCTAGCCAGCACCCTTCCTTGGAAGCGCTGTCACAGGCGCAGCAACACTGGGGCTTTGCGCTTCTCTACCCACCAAACGTCACGGTCATTCTCTTTCCGTCTCGTAGACACGAGCTGAGAAATTGCAAACGTCGAGCAATCGCTCAGAGATGAAAAGCGCCAGCACTGAAAGCTGTTGCTAGCCAGCCCCCTTCCTTGGAAGCTCTTTTGTAGCCCTAAGAACACTGGGGCTCTGGGCTTTTCTAGCCATGCAAACTTCTGATCATCCTCTCGCGCAGTCTAAAGAGAGCTCAGGTGAGAAATTGCAAACGTTGAGCAACTGCTGAGAGATGAAAAGTGCCAGCACTGAAAGCTGTTGCTAGCCAGCACCCTTCCTTGGAAGCGCTGTCACAGGCGCAGCAACACTGGGGCTTTGCGCTTCTCTAACCACCAAACGTCACGGTCATTCTCTTTCCGTCTCGTAGACACGAGCTGAGAAATTGCAAATGTCGAGCAATTGCTCAGAGATGAAAAGTGCCAGCACTGAAAGCTGTTGCTAGCCAGCACCCTTCTTTGGAAGTGCTTTTGTAGGCCTAAGAACACTGGGGCTGTGGGCTTCTCTAGCCACCTCATCTTCTGCTCATCCTCTCGCGCAGTCTAAAGAGCGCTCAGGTGAGAAATTGCAAACGTCGAGCAATTGCTCAGAGATGAAAAGTGCCAGCACTGAAAGCTGCTGCTAGCCAGCACCCTTCCTTGGAAGCGCTTTTGTAGCCCTAAGAACAGTGGGGCTCTGGGCTTCTCTAGCCACCTCATCTTCTGCTCATCATCTCGCGCACTCTAAAGAGAGCTCAGGTGAGAAATTGCAAAAGTCGAGCAATTGCTCAGAGAGGAAAAGTGCCAGCACTGAAAGCTGTTGCTAGCCAGCACCCTTCCTTGGAAGCGCTTTCACAGGCGCAGCAACACTGGGGCTTTGTGCTTCTCTACCCACCAAACGTCACGGTCATTCTCTTTCCGTCTCGTAGACACGAGCTGAGAAAGTGAAACGTTGAGCAATTGCTCAGAGATGAAAAGTGCCAGCACTGAAAGCTGTTGCTAGCCAGCCCCCTTCCTTGGAAGCGCTTTTGTAGCCCTAAGAACAGTGGAGCTCTGGGCTTCTCTAGCCATCTAAACTTCTGCTCATCCTCTCGCGCAGTCTAAAGAGAGCTCAGGTGAGAAATTGCAAACGTCGAGCAATTGCTCAGAGATGAAAAGTGCCAGCACTGAAAGCTGTTGCTAGCAAGCCCCCTTCCTTGGAAGCGCTTTTGTAGCCCTAAGAACACTGGGGCTCTGGGCTTCTCTAGCCACCTAATCTTCTGCTCATCCTGTCGCGCAGTCTTAAGAGAGCTCAGGTGTGAAATTGCAAACGTCGAGCAATTGCTCAGAGATGAAAAGTGCCAGCACTGAAAGCTGTTGCTAGCCAGCACCCTTCCTTGGAAGCGCTTTCACAGGCGCAGCAACACTGGGGCTTTGCGCTTCTCTACCCACCAAACGTCACGGTCACTATCTCTCCGTCTCGTAGACACGAGCTGAGAAATTGCAAACGTCGAGCAATTGCTCAGAGATGAAAAGTGCCAGCACTGAAAGATGTTGCTAACCAGCACCCTTCCTTGGAAGCGCTTTTGTAGCCCTAAGAACAGTGGGGCTCTGGGCTTCTGTAGCCACCTCATCTTCTGCTCATCCTCTCGCGCAGTCTAAAGAGAGCTCAGGTGAGAAATTGCAAACGTCGAGCAATTGCTCAGAGAGGAAAAGTGCCAGCACTGAAAGCTGTTGCTAGCCAGCACCCTTCCTTGGAAGCGCTTTCACAGGCGCAGCAACACTGGGGCTTTGCGCTTCTCTACCCACCAAACGTCACGGTCACTATCTCTCCGTCTCGTAGACACGAGCTGAGAAATTGCAAACGTCGAGCAATCGCTCAGAGATGAAAAGTGCCAGCACTGAAAGATGTTGCTAGCTAGCCCCCTTCCTTGGAAGTGCTTTTGTAGCCCTAAGAACAGTGGGGCTCTGGGCTTCTCTAGCCATCTCATCTTCTGCTCATCCTCTCGCGCAGTCTAAAGAGAGCTCAGGTGAGAAATTGCAAACGTCGAGCAATTGCTCAGAGATGAAAAGTGCCAGCACTGAAAGCTGTTGCTAGCCAGCACCCTTCCTTGGAAGCGCTTTCACAGGCGCAGCAACACTGGGGCTTTGCGCTTCTCTACCCACCAAACGTCACGGTCACTATCTCTCCGTCTCGTAGACACGAGCTGAGAAATTGCAAACGTCGAGCAATTGCTCAGAGATGAAAAGTGCCAGCACTGAAAGCTGTTGCTAGCCAGCACCCTTCCTTGGAAGCGCTGTCACAGGCGCAGCAACACTGGGGCTTTGCGCTTCTCTACCCACCAAACGTCACGGTCATTCTCTTTCCGTCTCGTAGACACGAGCTGAGAAATTGCAAACGTCGAGCAATCGCTCAGAGATGAAAAGCGCCAGCACTGAAAGCTGTTGCTAGCCAGCACCCTTCCTTGGAAGCGCTTTTGTAGCCCTAAGAACAGTGGAGCTCTGGGCTTCTCTAGCCATCTCATCTTCTGCTCATCCTCTCGCGCAGTCTAAAGAGAGCTCAGGTGAGAAATTGCAAACGTCGAGCAATTGCTCAGAGATGAAAAGTGCCAGCACTGAAAGCTCTTGCTAGCCAGCACCCTTCCTTGGAAGCGCTTTCACAGGCGCAGCAACACTGGGGCTTTGCGCTTCTCTACCCACCAATCATCATGCTCACTATCTCTCCGTCTCGTAGACACGAGCTGAGAAATTGCAAACGTCGAGCAATTGCTCAGAGATGAAAAGTGCCAGCACTGAAAGCTGTTGCTAGCCAGTCCCCTTCCTTGGAAGCGCTTTTGTAGCCCTAAGAACAGTGGAGCTCTGGGCTTCTCTAGCCATCTAAACTTCTGATCATCCTCTCGCGCAGTCTAAAGAGAGCTCAGGTGAGAAATTGCAAACGTCGAGCAATTGCTCAGAGATGAAAAGTGCCAGCACTGAAAGCTCTTGCTAGCCAGCCCCCTTCCTTGGAAGCGCTTTCACAGGCGCAGCAACACTGGGGCTTTGCGCTTCTCTACCCACCAAACGTCACGGTCACTATCTCTCCGTCTCGTAGACACGAGCTGAGAAATTGCAAACGTCGAGCAATTGCTCAGAGATGAAAAGTGCCAGCACTGAAAGATGTTGCTAGCCAGCCCCCTTCCTTGGAAGCGCTTTTGTAGCCCTAAGAACAGTGGAGCTCTGGGCTTCTCTAGCCATCTCATCTTCTGCTCATCCTCTCGCGCAGTCTAAAGAGAGCTCAGGTGAGAAATTGCAAACGTCGAGCAATTGCTCAGAGATGAAAAGTGCCAGCACTGAAAGCTGTTGCTAGCCAGCACCCTTCCTTGGAAGCGCTGTCACAGGCGCAGCAACACTGGGGCTTTGCGCTTCTCTAACCACCAAACGTCACGGTCACTATCTCTCCGTCTCGTAGACACGAGCTGAGAAATTGCAAATGTCGAGCAATTGCTCAGAGATGAAAAGTGCCAGCACTGAAAGCTGTTGCTAGCCAGCACCCTTCCTTGGAAGCGCTTTCACAGGCGCAGCAACACTGGGGCTTTGCGCTTCTCTAACCACCAAACGTCACGGTCACTATCTCTCCGTCTCGTAGACACGAGCTGAGAAATTGCAAACGTCGAGCAATTGCTCAGAGATGAAAAGTGCCAGCACTGAAAGATGTTGCTAGCCAGCACCCTTCCTTGGAAGCGCTTTTGTAGCCCTAAGAACAGTGGAGCTCTGTGCTTCTCTAGCCATCTCATCTTCTGCTCATCCTCTCGTGCAGTCTAAAGAGAGCTCAGGTGAGAAATTGCAAACGTCGAGCAATTGCTCAGAGATGAAAAGTGGCAGCACTGAAAGCTGTTGCTAGCCAGCACCCTTCCTTGGAAGCGCTTTCACAGGCGCAGCAACACTGGGGCTTTGCGCTTCTCTACCCACCAAACATCATGCTCACTATATCTCCGTCTCGTAGACACGAGCTGAGAAATTGCAAACGTCGAGCAATTGCTCAGAGATGAAAAGTGCCAGCACTGAAAGCTGTTGCTAGCCAGCCCCCTTCCTTGGAAGCGCTTTTGTAGCCCTAAGAACAGTGGGGCTCTTGGCTTCTCTAGCCACCTCATCTTCTGCTCATCCTCTCGCGCAGTCTAAAGAGAGCTCAGGTGAGAAATTGCAAACGTCGAGCAATTGCTCAGAGAGGAAAAGTGCCAGCACTGAAAGCTGTTGCTAGCCAGCACCCTTCCTTGGAAGCGCTGTCACCGGCGCAGCAACACTGGGGCTTTGCGCTTCTCTACCCACCAAACGTCACGGTCATTCTCTTTCCGTCTCGTAGACACGAGCTGAGAAATTGCAAACGTCGAGCAATCGCTCAGAGATGAAAAGCGCCAGCACTGAAAGCTGTTGCTAGCCAGCCCCCTTCCTTGGAAGCTCTTTTGTAGCCCTAAGAACACTGGGGCTCTGGGCTTTTCTAGCCATGTAAACTTCTGATCATCCTCTCGCGCAGTCTAAAGAGAGCTCAGGTGAGAAATTGCAAACGTTGAGCAACTGCTGAGAGATGAAAAGTGCCAGCACTGAAAGCTGTTGCTAGCCAGCCCCCTTCCTTGGAAGCGCTTTCACAGGCGCAGCAACACTGGGGCTTTGCGCTTCTCTAACCACCAAACGTCACGGTCATTCTCTTTCTGTCTCGTAGACACGAGCTGAGAAATTGCAAACGTCGAGCAATTGCTCAGAGATGAAAAGTGCCAGCACTGAAAGCTGTTGCTAGCCAGCACCCTTCTTTGGAAGTGCTTTTGTAGGCCTAAGAACACTGGGGCTGTGGGCTTCTCTAGCCACCTAATCTTCTGCT